>CM066999.1:33280874-34648679 GCA_033977485.1 Hydrangea macrophylla | reverse complement strand
CACACACGCATAGATGTCCACACACACACCTCTATCTATATACAGAGAGAGCGATGGATAAATAGTGAATTTTGGAAAGTGTAGTGGATAAAAATGATGTTACAAGCTTTTCAGAGATAATACATACACACATAGATGTCTCCACACGCACACAACCTATCTATATTTAGAGAGAGATAGATAAATAGTGAATTTTGAAAAGTGTAGTGGATAGAAGAGAGAATATGTGTAGGCAATTAGAGAAATTATTACATAGTGAAGATAATAATTGTTATAAAACAAAAAAAAATATTTGTTAAAATGCCACATGGCGAAACAGGAAAGGGTTTTTAACCTTTTGTTTTATATAGTAGTATATATTTATCAAATGACTAGTTAGTGATAAAGACATTTTATGGTTCTTGTATAGGTGCCATAGGTCCAAGAAAAAAAACCCATTTTAGTGAAAAGTCTCTGCAGTTATATACGTACATTGTACTTATATTTTAAAATTTTACAAAACTACGAATTTTACAAAAGTTATTTTGTAAAATTCGCTACTTTTGTGAAATTTCACAAAAAAGTATATGTAAACAGAAACTTTTTACAAAACTACAAATTTTTAAAGTCTTTTACACTCTTAAATTCAGAACAAGAGACTTAACACTAAATATAACACAACTAAATAGAAGTGTTTGATGCCAAAACCCCATCGAGCATGTCTAAGAACTTTTATCTCCTAAAAGTTGTTTTGGTTGGAGACCCTTTTACTGATGACACCCATCGAAATGTACATTTTCTCTTACTCAGCCCTTTTCTACTATTAACATTTTTTTTTCTTGGGCAATGTTATTATGAGAAGCTTCTCATATGCACAAATACTTCAAGTTGTTGGATTGTCCAAATTTATTGAGATTATGAATAAGTAATCATTTAATAATAATTTTACTTACTATCTCGAGACTAAATCTTCATCCAACGGTTATAAAATGCATGTGCATATAAAAAACTTCTCATAATAGTATTTGATCGGCGACGAATAGTTGCCGTTTATTGTCCTAAAAATACGCTTTGTTAGCCCATTTCATGTAATTATTAAGTGATTTTTAATAGGTATTATATATTTTGTAGATTTTGGAGCTTTAATATGAAAATGCACAAAAATCCAATGATTAGTGGCTTTGGAAGTCATTCTGGGCTCAAAAGATGGTTCCGGTGAAGGAAGAATGCAGTAACAGCCTCGGAAAATTGCATTTTTGACAAATAATACTTCAGATTTGAGAAATTTCTCCAGAGATATAAAATGTAGATTTTCGAGTTACGGACGCGTGGCCGCAAACGGTGAGTCAATCCGAGGTTCGAGTCAAAAGTTATCGCAATTCTACGAAAGTGGTGCAGAGCAGCGAAAAATCTGAGAAAATTCTGGAAAAAGCCAGGTCGCTGGAGCGACCCGCGCGCGCGACCCGCTCGCGCGACCCGCGCGAGCGACCCTTTGAAAAAGTCAAAGTTGTGTATTTTGAAGCCCTGAAGAGCCCTGTGCGATCCGAATTGGTTAAATACGTTCAGAAACGTAAAAACAGCAGTTTTAGCGCGATTTGACTTAGGAAAGCTTCCTAAATCCTTCCAAACTCTATACAAATCCTATTCTAAATCAAATTTATATATACAAATCATTACACACTATTATACACATCAATATACAGCCATAATATACATTATTTTTTAGCCATTGAAGAGAGAAAAGCAAGGAGAAGAAGAAGAAGACCAAGGATTCCCATGGCCTCCTCCATCAATCTCTTGATATTCATCAATTCTATGGCCAACTAAACTCAAGATCTAGGGTTTCAATGAAACCCTAGCCAAGTAATAGGGTTTTATTTATGTATTTCTTTTAGTTTTATTATGTATGGATGACAGTCACATGTTTAGAGGATTTTTATAAATAAATCGTGCTTCTATTGATTAAATCATTGCTTTCAAAGTTTATTCTTGTCTTAGATCTATTTTGACTGTGATGTGCTCAATGATCTATGCTTGCTGTGCTTGTTTAGATTATTTACATGTGATGGTGCTTTATTGATTTGTGCTATCAAGTATCCGAATAATCCATGCCTAGATTAGACGAATTATGTCACAACCCTAGTTTAGTGTGGGATAATTCGTGCTAACCGAAGATAGAATATGTTGGTGCTTGAACCATGATTATTCTCTTGACGGAGGAATTGAGCTTGTAGCCACAATTCCCCATATTCATCCAACTTAATAAGCTAAGTGAATGCATAAATATTCTTATTATGAAGCTAGTGGTGGATTTGCAATCCTAGGTTCCCTTTAAATATCTTTTAAACAACCTTTAATTGCTTTCATAGTTTAGATTTATTTTATTGTTCTTAGTTTAATTAAATTCAAAATCAAAATCCGTTTTCATGATTAATTAAATTTAGGTTTTAAAATTAAAGCATTGTAGTATTTCAATCTCTGTGGGTTCGACCTTTACTTCCACACTGCAAATCTTTAGAAAAGTAAAGTATACTTTTTATATCTTGATATTGACAACATCAATTTTTGGCGCCGTTGCCGGGGATTGTAAATTACTAGCTTTAGTTTTAGAATCTTAGTTTAGTTAATTCGTAAATATTAGATTAGGTTGTCTTTTTCTTATTTTTCGTTATATTTTAAGTTACTAACTTTCCTTTTTATTTTGTAGTTTCTCGAGTCGTCAAATCCTAACGTTTCCGAGTGGAGTAGCTAATCACATCAAAGGAGCATACGCGAAAAAAATATATATAAATAAAATAAAATAAATTGCTTCTTGTGAAACTCGCTTTAAACCACTGTAAGTCAGGGCGCTGTGACGCACTATTTGCATTAGTTTAGGGTTAATTGCACTGCATTAGCTAGGAAACTCGGGGCGCTGGGCTTGACGCGGTCATTGCATTACAGGATAATTTGCATGCATCATAGTAGTTGTGTGCCTTTTGCCCTAATTGCGTGATTGCTATTTGTTTCTTTTGTTTAGTTAGTCGTTTTAGTTTCTTTTCCTTTGTTTTAGTTTATGTTAGGTACACGTTCAAATAAACCAGAATTAAAACCTTTTGACTCTGAACTTGAACGTACATTAAGACTTAACAAGTCTTCAAACTTAACTTCTAGAGCTAGGTTTTTAATAGACGACGATTTGACACCAAAACCAACATCTTTATTTGAATCCGAAATACGTAGTACTCTTACAAGACTAAAGAAAACACGCTTTCATAACATAGAACCAATTAAAATGGCAGACATTGGAAATAATAACGACAACAACCAAAATAACGACGGAGCTAATATGAATAATCTTAATATACCGCCACCTCCTCCACTTATAAACTATTTTATTCCTACTACTTACACGCCACAAGCCGGTATCGAATTATCGAAGGCGACGGCATCTCACTTTGAGATAAAATCGTCTACGATCTCGCTACTTCCATCATTCCATGGCCGTATAAATGAAGACCCTTACCAACACTTAGGGGATTTTCAGGGTATATGCTCTACTTTGAAAATACAAAACCTAAATAATGATGAATTAAAATTGCGGCTCTTCCCATTTTCCTTAAGAGACAAAGCGAAGTATTGGCTTCAATCACTTGAGCCAAACACAATAAAAACATGGGAAGCCTTACACACCGCCTTTTTACAAAAGTTTTTCCCTATTATGCGTACAAATAAGATAAGAAAAGATATAACTAATTTTGTGATGCAAGATGGGGAGACTCTTTATGACACGTGGGAAAAATTTAAAGAATTATTACGCTCGTGTCCACATCATCAGGTTCCCAAGTGGCAATTGGTTCAAGTCTTCTACGAGGGGCTTATTCCCTCTGTTAGGAATACCGTCGATGCCGTTTGTACGGAAACCTTCCTACACAAAAGCGCCGATGAGGCCTGGAAATTTTTTGAAACGTTAAGCGAGAATTCGATGCATCAGGCTGTATCAGTACGTTCCGAGGGATATCATTCACAACCTAAGAGGGAGGTAAAGTTCGAGTCAAGTCAGTCAATTGAAATAAAAGAACTATCTAACAAACTTGACCGACTTTTAACAATGAATCAAACGACAGCCCCACCCGCTCATGAAATTTGTGCATTATGTTCTGATCCTTCACATTCGATACTTGCATGTCCATCGGCGAGCCAATTTCCGGAATTCGTGGAGCAACATATTAATTCTATTCAACAATACCCACGAAATAACTATAATTCGACTAATAATAATCCGGATGCGCCATGGAGAAACCATCCTAACTTCTCGTGGAAAAATAATACTAATAATCCTAATGAGGCGACTAATTTTCCTAATGCATATCGACCTCAGTTTCAACCTAATCAATACCAACAACCGCTTCCTAATCCGAACCCTCCAAGGGGTAACGTTTTTGAGGAAAAGGTGTTGGCGTCCCTTAATAAAATTGAAACACAAGTACAGGCACAAGCACAAATAGTGCACTCTCACACACAATCCATTGCGAAGCTTGAATCCCAAATGGGACAACTAGCTACTGTAGTGAGTCGTAGAAACGAGGGGACATTACCTAGTCAAACAATTCAAAACCCTAAGGGACAGTATGAGATTAAGGGGTCGAGTGAACAAGTAAACGCCGTATCGACTAGGACGACTATTCGGGAAGAGGAAGCTGTTGAACTTCCGAATGAGAATGTGAAAGATATGAATACTAACTCGAATAAGATGGGTGAGGACGTGGATAAAAAGAAAAAAGATAAAGAAGCGGTCCCAACGAACTATATTCCGAGAATGCCATATCCACCAAATGTTGAGGGACCGTCACATTTGCCCAAGAAAGGGTCAACAATGGAAGATATACTCGAGGTGTTTAAACAAGTTAAAATAAATATTCCATTCCTCGATGCTATCAAGAAAATTCCCGCTTATGCTAAATGTCTTAAAGACCTTTGTACACAAAAGCGCAAAATACGCAGTCACACTCCGAAAAAGGTCTTCCTCACGGAAAAAGTAAGTTCAATTTTCCAACACGCTCCTCCGAAGTATAAGGATCCTGGTACGCCTACGATTTCATGTGTCATAGGTGACACTATCATTCATCGGGCTCTCCTTGACTTAGGAGCTAGTGTTAATCTCATACCTTATCACGTCTATAAACAATTAGGTTTAGGTGAACTGAAACCTACGGCCGCTACAATACAATTAGCGGATCGTTCTATTAAAATACCTAGAGGAATCGTCGAGAACGTCTTGGTTAAGGTTGATAAATGCTATTTTCCTGTCGACTTCATGGTCCTTGACACTGAACCCGTGCTAGATGCTAGGAAACACACTCCTGTCATTCTAGGCCGTCCATTCTTAGCAACCGCTAACGCACGTGTTAACTGCCGAACGGGGGTAATGAAAGTGTCGTTTGGGAACATGAACTTAAAATTAAACGTTTTTAATGCTATGGATCAACCTCCTAAAGACGACGATTACCTATGTGAGGCGGAAGGTAAGGTAAGAGGGAATACTGAGCCTAACAAAGTAATAAATATGAGTGTGGATAATAATATAGTAGAAAATGATTGGATGAATCCTAATACCTCGGCCCCTAATGAAGAATTTACTCGAAATGTAAAGAATCGATGTAATAACGAGAAAGGTGAGCCGTCAAATGAATTAACACATATCGACATTGTTTCGACATTTCACCAGAATTTCCCTAATGCCCTAAAGGGTACAAAATTCAATTTACGGCCTCCTTGAGTCTTGAGCTAGAATGGTCTAGCTAAAGACGTAAAAGTTAGCGCTTCTTGGGAGGCAACCCAAGTTTAATTTCGTCTTTTTCTTTGATTTTTGATGTTTTTGGGTGGTTTTGGTCAGTTTTTGAGTTTTCTGGATAGGTTTGGGGGTTGGAGTAAAGTTATTTTTAATTTATATACATAAAATAAGTGAGCCAAGAGAAAATACCATTCTCGCTCGCGCGGCCCGCTCACGCGAGATGTCGCTCGCGCGGCCCGCTGGCGCGAGAATGTGCCTTAGTGAATTTTTCTTACTTTTTTGTTTATAAGGCCTCAGGATCAGGTCGCGCCTGGTTTCGCGGGCGCGAGATATTATTAAAAAAAAAAAAAAAAAAATTCAGAATTCGCTCGCGCGATTTCCCATTTTTTTGAAATTTTCTTTTGTTTTCCAATTCAGTCCCCCACACTTGTTCTGATAGTTTTTACTTTTCTATTTTTTCTTTCCTACGTACTTTTGATCAAGTCCGTCATTGTTTTCGTAGTTCTAGTTATGTTTTAATTTCATTTATTGTTTATTTTCTTTTTGTTTTCATCTTTTTGTTACATCTTCGAGTTACTTTAGTTTAGTTTCTTTTAGTTATATTTCTTTTAGCTGTTTTTTTACCATTTTCTTTGTTTAAGTTTCTTTTCTCTAGTATTAACAGGTACCATTGATCTTTATTTCTCTATTTCTATACATGCACCTGTTTGTGATTGTCAAGATCGAGGTACTATCGTTCTTTCCTTACGTACTCTCCATTCTTTCGTTTTATTGTTTCATTAGGGACAATGAAAGGTTTAGGTTTGGGGGTATGCACACACGCACATTATTATGCACTAATTTAAAAAAAAAAATCGATACTTATGCTTAAATAAACGATGTTACCGACATTTTTGCAATATAAATTTGATACATCTTGTTATGTAACTTGGATTGTTATAGAATGGTAAACAAGAGAAGATGTGATTAAATGTTTGCTAAAGTCATGATGTAATGTTTTAGGTCATGTATCGTTTGAATCGTAGTTTTATATTATAGATTTGCACGTAAACTTATGCACTGCACGTAGTCGCTTGAATACATGTTTGATATGAACTATAATATGATTCGGATTTCTAGATAACACATGGTGGAGACTAAACCCAGTAAGCTTTTGAGCCTATCTCTTCTTTTTAGAGGGTTATGAATACATTTTGTGTTTGTCGAATTTCATTGAAATAGCGCATTTACTTGTTGTTTAGTCTCATTATTCTTGTTTTGGTTGATAGTCAAGTTAAAATATTTGTTACCATGCTAAATAATCTTCCGTCGTAAATATTAAAGAACCATATCACCCTAGGACATGATTTTAGGCCCTCTTTGTTTACTGCCGATCGATAAATGATAATTTTCCTTAGTTCGCCCTTTGAGCCATTAAAATGCCATCTTTTTCTTCAATTACCATTATCCTGTTTTTGCTCCAACTTGACCAACTTGGAGTTCACCACTGAAAGATTCGTCACCTTTTAGTGTTGATAAGGCGATGTGTTGTATAAGAAGAAGAAGAAAATAAGATGCTATTGGGATAGTTGCTTTGTATTTTGATGATTACTTATGCAAAAAGCAACGAAAGGAAAGGAAAAGATTGAAAAAAATAAAGAAGAAGAAGGTTGAAAAAAAAAATGAAAAAAAAAAAAAAAAAAAAAAAAGAAATATGGAAAAGAAGAGAATGAAAAAGATGAAAGTTGGTGGAAGAGAAGAATGAAAGAAATTGAACATGCCTTACAATGCCATTCTGAAAACTACCTAATGAATCCTTTCTATCCTTTTCCATTGTCTGAGCCACATTACAACCTTTGAAAAGTCCTATTTGATCCTAGGAAACATGGTTTGGATATATAAACGATGGGAAGTGGATTAAAACATGGTCATGATTAATTTTTCTTGATTGTTGGCATCTTATCCATGAGACTATTGTTCTTTCGTGTTATGCGTCTTTTTCGTGTCGTATGTGAGCGTTATTCGTCTTGAAAACATAATTCTTTTGCTCACGTATACTAGAGAAATTACACATGTTTCTGAGTGTTTCATTTTAGAGGGTAATTATCATTGTGAGATTCGTAGTCGAGACATAGTTAGATGGTCATCCGAGTTATATTCCAAGTTCATGACATGCGCGTGTTCATTTGACTACCATATCACACACGTGCAATTTTATGAGAAATTCTATTGATTTATACGATTCATGTACTTGGGATTGTTTTTCAGGACGTAGGTGAACGTTTGATTCCGTTTCTTCTTGTTCATTATTCTATTTCGAATCATTGTTTTATAATAAGGAGTATTGATTGTTTTATTTTTCGTTTGAATAAAACTTTTTAAATTTATAAGGTAATAAAGATGGTTGTGGGTGACTTGTTGACGAGAACCCTCACGAGACTTCACTCGTCCTACTAGGGACACCTAGGGGTTTAAAAGGCTTGTTGCATATGCTAAATGCGATCGTGATCCATATGAAAATGGAGTAGTATTTGTAGTAGTAGTTTTATTTTTCTGTTCTTTGCTCGAGGACTAGCAAAGAGTAGGTTTGGGGGTGTGATCGGCGACGAATAGTTGCCGTATATAGTCCTAAAAATACGCTTTGTTAGCCCATTTCATGTAATTATTAAGTGATTTTTAATAGGTATTATATATTTTGTAGATTTTGGAGCTTTAATATGAAAATGCACAAAAATCCAATGATTAGTGGCTTTGGAAGTCATTCTGGGCTCAAAAGATGGTTCCAGTGAAGGAAGAATGCAGTAACAGCCTCGGAAAATTGCATTTTTGACAAATAATACTTCAGATTTGAGAAATTTCTCCAGAGATATAAAATGTAGATCTTCGAGTTACGGACGCGTGGCCGCAAACGGTGAGTCAATCCGAAGTCCGAGTCAAAAGTTATCGCAATTCTACGAAAGTGGTGCAGAGCAGCGAAAAATCTGAGAAAATTCTGGAAAAAGCCAGGTCGCTGGAGCGACCCGCGCGCGCGACCCGCTCGCGCGACCCGCACGAGCGACCCTTTGAAAAATTCAAAGTTGTGTATTTTGAAGCCCTGAAGAACCCTGTGCGATCCGAATTGGTTAAATACGTCCAGAAACGTAAAAACAGCAGTTTTAGCGCGATTTGACTTAGGAAAGCTTCCTAAATCCTTCCAAACTCTATACAAATCCTATTCTAAATCAAATTTATATATACAAATCATTACACACTATTATACACATCAATATACAGCCATAATATACATTATTTTTCAGCCATTGAAGAGAGAAAAGCAAGGAGAAGAAGAAGAAGACCAAGGATTCCCATGGCCTCCTCCATCAATCTCTTGATATTCATCAATTCTATGGCCAACTAAACTCAAGATCTAGGGTTTCAATGAAACCCTAGCCAAGTAATAGGGTTTTATTTATGTATTTCTTTTAGTTTTATTATGTATGGATGACAGTCACATGTTTAGAGGATTTTTATAAATAAATCGTGCTTCTATTAATTAAATCATTGCTTTCAAAGTTTATTCTTGTCTTAGATCTATTTTGACTGTGATGTGCTCAATGATCTATGCTTGCTGTGCTTGTTTAGATTATTTACATGTGATGGTGCTTTATTGATTTGTGCTATCAAGTATCCGAATAATCCATGCCTAGATTAGACGAATTATGTCACAACCCTAGTTTAGTGTGGGATAATTCGTGCTAACCGAAGATAGAATATGTTGGTGCTTGAACCATGATTATTCTCTTGACGGAGGAATTGGGCTTGTAGCCACAATTCCCCATATTCATCCAACTTAATAAGCTAAGTGAATGCATAAATATTCCTATTATGAAGCTGGTGGTGGATTTGCAATCCTAGGTTCCCTTTAAATATCTTTTAAACAACTTTTAATTGCTTTCATAGTTTAGATTTATTTTATTGTTCTTAGTTTAATTAAATTCAAAATCAAAATCCGTTTTCATGATTAATTAAATTTAGGTTTTAAAATTAAAGCATTGTAGTATTTCAATCTCTGTGGGTTCGACCTTTACTTCCACACTGCAAATCTTTAGAAAAGTAAAGTATACTTTTTATATCTTGATATTGACAACATCAGTATTGCTCTTTTCTATTTTGTATACTATGGTACGATAATGAGTTTTTGATACTCCCCAAGGAATACAATATCTAAACCAACACTAAACAAGTGTTGACCAAAATTAAATGACCATAATTTGAATTTTGGAAGGATTTAACATAACATTCACATGCCGAGCGGGCTGTAGCCCAATTGGCATAGTCTCTCTTGTCTTAGTGGGGAGGAAGAGGGCCTGAATTCCCACAGGGGATTCTAGTTGCTTGCCCCTCGATTATTTTTTAATCGGAATGAGTGGCCTTTGTTTGACTTTTCTGTGGACCAGTGTGGGGCTTTGGAGTTGGGTTGGGGCAGGGGGTGTGTGTATATCCAGTCCGGATCTAGGTAAGTATAAAAAAAATTAAAAATTAAAAAAAAAATAACCATAACATCCACATAGTGAAAGGTTGAGAGCACAAAAGTTAATTATATAACAAGAGTATTTAAGTAATATGTGAATAAATCAAGGGTATAGTAATAAGTTTACCTTATAATCGAAATAGCAAGTTTAGAGGAGCTCTTACCAACTCCGTCCCTAACACTATATAATTTTAATCTTTGACTATCAAACTCATCCCTACTATGATACATCCCCCAACTCGTTCTGTTAGGAGCCGTGTGAGGCAGGGACTATCCCGAGGAATTTTGTTAGCCCTACGTTTCTGACGCAGATAACCGTTTAGATGACATTGGATTTCTCATTACCAATAATGAGTTACCTAAGTTTTGAATAATTATTGTATTCTAGTATTGCTATTTAGCTACTGTGAGTAATTAGATCCAATAAGTATATCACTTCCACATTACAATGTTTTGAGTCAAAACCACTTAATTAATATGGGAATACATGGGAACTTATAGTATTTCCTTTTTCCAATACCCAATCCCTATAAAAATCCAAGAATAGATTATGAATTTATGATACACCCAAAATTAGCTCTACTTGGCTCTACTCTAAGACCTAGCAGTTCTACTCAGCAACCAGTCCCTATCCTGACCAAGTCATGCACGATTCCTTGGATAAGCGCTAGCCCGAGCTACCCGGACTATCTGAGAGGCAGAGGTTTCCCAAGCGGTTCATCCACGACCCGACCAACAGGCCGGGAAGACCGCACATGCACAGCTCGTTGCAAGCTCAGCTCACTCAGGTTCCAGATGTAATCCAGAATGTTCCAGATAATTTCTTATACAAGTTAGAAGACTAATGAAAAGTGTAAATTGTTTCCTAATCCAATTAGAAAACCCCGCATGATTGATGCCAATCAATCCTAAATCAGATGGTATTACCTAATCTGTCTAATTTCCTTGTACGAATAGGTCTCTTGAATCTATAAAAGAGATCACTCACCCTATAGAAAGGGATCGACTTTTCAGTCTACATAGCACCCCTATAGTAACCATAATCGTGCCCAGCCGACCACTGGTAGCTCTAAACTGTTGTTGGTTCACAAGAGGTCCCCGACTATTTTACACTATAGTGCACGTGCTCAGACACACACGTGGACGTAAGTTCCTTCATTAACAGGGCCGAACCACATATAAAAAATAGGCCTCTCTCTCTCTCTCTCTCTCTCTCTCTCTCTCTCTCTCTCTCTCCCCTTAAACTGCTCTAATTTACCTTACCCAAATTTTGGCATCATTAACTTGGCACTGTCTGTGGAAATCGACATATTTCTCGAAGAATAAATCTCTTAGCTGATAATCATGCCGCCGAAGAAGAGCAAGAAGACTACCCACAAAACTAGTCAGGCAGATTCGCTGGTCCCAACGCCAGCAGCAGCCGTCCTCACCCCAGAGCAAATTACTGTAGTTCTTGTGTAGCTCTTGGAGGGCCATCGTCAAACTCAACTACAGATTGAGGCTCTGCCTGCCCAACAAAGCAATCCTCCAGTGGCTGGGAAACAGCTCGAGAACTTTGCGCACGGTTGGGAACCAATCTTGACCAGACAACGTGCCCAAGCCGACCCGTCACGCGTTGAGGATGCCAGAGACATCAACGGTAGGCATGCTACCCGAGAGAAGAGGCAGTAGCGCATGGCCTGGGAATCGGTCCAGGGTCACTCGGCCAAGATTCGAGGTGATCTTAGGCACACGATCAGCCGGAGTCATAGGCGAGCATGATTCCAGGGGACAGCACACCGCCATGAGAAGGAAACCTCATTCACTAACCTGACCTGTGTCTCAGATACCGACCGGGAAGGTGTGGTGGCTCGTATCAAGAATTTGGAGAAACAGATCGATGGCATGGCCAAAAACCTGGGCCAGGATGCTACTTATTTCAATACCAAGACAGAGTCACCGTTCTCCAGCCGAATCACAAGGTTTACCCTCCCGTGCAAATTTAAACAACCTCATCTAGATTCTTACAATGGCTCTGGAAGCCCGGTCGACCACATCAGAACCTACAAGGCTCAGATGACCCTGGCCACCAACGACGACAAACTATATTGCCTGGCCTTCCCCAGCACTTTGAAAGGCCCGGCCGCGCAATGGTTCCATTCCCTAAAACCCTGATCGGTCAAAGATTTCAACCAATTAAGCAAGCAATTCATCAACCAGTTCATCGATATGCATGAACTTAAAGCCTGACATACAGTTGCTGACTGTCAGGCAAATAAATAGTGAGTCCCTCAAGGAGTTCATTGACCGGTTCAACCAAAAGAAGCTCGGGATCTATGATCTTGATGAAAGTGTCGTAATGACAACCTTCTGCTTGGGAGTTCAACACACCAAGTGTGCCACGTCGTTTTACAGAAACTAACCAAAAACCTTAGTTGAACTCGCAAAAAAGGTCGGAAAGTATGTTGACACGGAAGAATTTCTAAAGACAAAAGACCCCAGGCACGTAAGCGACGAGCCTTCAAGAAATAAGCAAAAGTGAGATCAGCCCGAGAGGAGCAACGCAAAGAAGCCCGATAGTTCTTGCAGTTCTTTCAGTTCACAACGGTCCGAGTTCGGTAGCCCTGACCCGACCTCCAGTTCACAGTGGTCCCGGTCTGGCAGCCCCAACCATACTTCCAGGTCACAGTGGTTCGGGTCTGGCAGCCTCGACCCGACCTCCAGTTCACAGCGGTCTGAGTCTGGCAGCCACCACCCGTCCTCCAATTCATATCGGTCTGAGACCGGCAGCCCCGACCCGACCTCTAGTTCATCGATCTGGATCTGGCAGCCCCGACCCGACCTCTTGTTTGCAGCAATCAGGATCTAGTGATCCCAGCCTTACCTCCAGCTCAGAGTAGATAGGAGCTTAGACTGCCAAAGGGCTCCTACAAAGATTCGGATCACCTACCAACTCCTCGTCGATCCTAAGAGCACGCCAAAAAGACCTCAGGTTCAACTCCAGAGGCACCAAAAAGACCTCAGGTTCAACTCCCGAGGCGCTAAAAAGACCTCGGGCTCAACCTCGAGGCAACCAAAGACCACTGTTACAGAGTTGGCAAAAGACCTCAGGACCACACCCCCTCATCGGAAGACCTCGGGATCACACTCGAGGTAGCAAAAGACCCTGGAACTACCAATGTTCTAGGTCAGTTACCTACAGTAATTGTTCCCGCAGCACCCACCTCGACAGAGCTCGGGGGGCAAGAGGGGATAAAGACTACAGGAAGTCACCCCGAATATTTACAGGCCTTGGTTAACTAAGTGAGACTTTTAGACAACCTGGGAGCCTACAATATTCAGAGGTACATACTCCACTTAGGCCTAATTCGACGATTGAGGTAGCTAAAACCTCTTAGGTTGGCCCACGATAGAGGAGTGAAAGAAATCCCTAAAATCCATATATTTTGGGTCTCCACTTAGGTCCAAACCAACGATAGAGGTGACTAAATCCTGTTAGGTTGGCCCACGATAGAAGAGTAAAAAAGGACCCTAAAGCAACATGCTTTAGGTCGACTCCACCAACATGGTCAAACTCTTCTCCCAATAGTCTTGAGGAAGGCTTGCTGGGCGAAAGATAACCATCTTGGGGAGTTAGCATAAAAAGGACCCTAAAGCAACATGCTTTAGGTCGGCTTTTCCAACATGGTCGAATTCTTCTACCCACAACCTTGACGAAGGCTTACGGGTAGAATATAACCATCCTAGGAGCTAACTCAAGCAAAAGGCTCCAAATTAGGTTGAGCTTCAACTTTTAGCCAATTCCCGAGTACTTAAAGATTTCGAATCAGGCTAAGTCTCAACACTTACCCAGTTCCTGCGAGTTCACTAAACTCAGAACCTCCGAGGCAACTTTCTCAGGCGATCAACATATTTCCAAACTTGACTCAATATACGTCAAGCCAACCTTGAAAATGTGGGGCAACTGATACACTCAAAATTGGCTCTACTCTAAGACCGAGCGGTTCTACTTAGCAACCGATCCCTATCCTGACCAAGTCATGCACGGTTCTTTGGATAAGTGCCAGCCCGGGCTGCCTGGACTATCTGAGAGGCAGAGGTTTCCCGAGCGGTTCATCCATGACCCGACCAAGAAGTCGGGAAGACCCCGCAGGCACAGCTCGTCGTAGAGATAGATCACTCAGGCTCCAGGTATAATCCAGAATGTTCTAGACATTTTCTTATACAAGTTAGAAGACTAATGGAAAGTGTAAATTGTTTCCTGATCCAATTAGGAAACCCGCCCATGATTGATGCCAATCAATCCTAAATTAGATTGTATTATCGAATCTGTCTAATTCCCTTGTACGAGTAGGTCACTTGCATCTATAAAAAAAGACCACTTACCCCCATAGAAAGGGATCGACTTTTCAGTCTGTATAGCACTCCTATAGCAACCATAATCGTGCCCGGCCGACCACTGGTAGCTCCAAACTGTTGTTGGTTCACCAAAGGTCCCCGGCTATTTTACAGTATAGTGCACGTGCTCAGACACACACGTGGACGTAGGTTCCTTCATTAACAGGGCGAACCATATACAAAAAATCGGTCTCTCACACTCTCTTTATCTCCTTAAACTACTCTAATTTACCTTACCCAAATTGGCATCATCATATTACATTGACCTTCCTTGAGGTATCTAATAAATACAGGAACCTCTCATGTGTTTTGAAAAATAATATGAATTATTAAAGGATATCTCCGTGGTTCTCTTTCTCTTCATCTCTATACTTGCACACAAGGAAAGAAAATAAATTTGTGGGTTTGAGTTGAACACTAAAGGTAATTAAATTCTCTCTCTTTGGTGTATTTATCTAGAAGCCATTTTAACATCATCTTTCTTCCTTTTTTTTTTTTTATTTTTTATTTTATATATATATATATTTATTTTTTATTTTTTATTTTTTTATTTTTTATTGTTCACCAATCGCAATTATAGTAGTTGCCTTTTTCTTTCGAGTAAGACTATAATAAGTTGCTTTTCACAACTTCTAGCGTTGGATTCATAGCATGTGATATAATAATTGCGGATATTTAGAATCATTAAGAATCCAAAGGCTCTACTTTCTCATAGGCCGGGGTGGACCTAGGATTTTTGGTCAGGGGGCCTAATGTAAGTATAAATGGAACGTTCGCAAAAGCTAATACTCTATTTCTAATCAAGCTTGTTATAATTTACAAATATCTGCGACGAGATTTCATATCTTAAAAATGTTCAATTATAGCATCATTTGTTGCCTCTGAATATCTTTTCCCAATGTCACAAACAAACTATCATTTAAAAATTGGTTCCCATTTGGCTGTGCAAGAGATTTTTCATAATTTTCATAACTAGAAATGCCCTTTCCAGGGTGCCGTTGCAAGGTAGAACCAATGCCAGTTTGAAATCTTAACTCACAAATTAAATCTTATTTCACAAATATTCATCTTCACAAATTCATTGTTCACAAGTCATGTACACAATTTAAAAAAACAAAAAAACAAAAAAAAAAAAAAAAAAAGAAAAAAGAAAAGAAGGAAAAAAAAAAAAAATTATGTCTCAAGTCTCTAATCCAAAAATCACATCTAAATTCAACAATAACATGAAATCAATCATAATTTTGGATTTCTAACCTGAGATTTGGACCCATTCAATAATGGTGTAACTACTTAAATATCTTTCAATCAAAATCAAGTGAGTCCACTGTCACATATATTTGGAATACAAAACTATAACATTACTTAAACTATTTTTACGCACCCAATTCGCGGTAAACATGTAATATGAGGGGGACATATTCTAAAAAAACCCTAAAATACTATAGCTATATGGATAGGACTTCTGTACAGTCGATGTAGTTTTCAAAAGTTGAGATGGTGCCTAGGCCCACCCTAGCCCCACTTACGTCCGCCCTTGATTAGGTCTTTTCAAAACCTGGTCATTTTCATTAATGGGTTTTGATGATGTTTTTCAATCGAAGATATCCATTGGGCAATCAATGGGGAAGAGGAAAGGGTCCAACAAGCAGGTCCAATTATTGGCCAACCAAATAGGAAGAGAGGTCAAACAAAGCAAGCTTGGAGAAGTTAGGTTATAGTTTCCAAGATAATCACAATAATTGTCTTTATAAACTGACCATCACATAAGCTATTACAACCAAAGTACCTAAACACTAGCTAACAACCACGTAAAATCGCTCAAGTAAAGTGACCACTGCAAAAATTCAATTCAAGTAATGAATAGGCAACTAATTTACATATAAGTTTGCTAGAATTATTTTTTTATTTTTTATTTTTTATTTTTTATTTTTTATTTTATTTTTTATTTTTATTAAAAACTCAAAAATTGGAAAAAAAAAATATATATATATATATATAGCAATTTCTCCATGGGGAAAAATAAGGTTTGAGAGAGAGAGAGAGAGAGAGAGAGAGAGAGTAAATAGTATACAAATGCTGGGTAAGCTTCTGAAAGGGTATTTTTCAAACTATAGTGCTAGCAGCTTCCGTAAGAATTTAGGACGGACAGGGTGTCATGTTTCAGAACACAGGGGAGGTCTTTGTATTTGTTAGATACCTCCGGGGAGGTCAGTGTAATTTACACAAAATTTACATGCCACCACATAACAGGGGAGTAAAATGCCCCCTGTTATTAAGATTTCGTATCCAGAGGTGGGCACACTTCAGGTCAACCTGAAGTTTCGAACTGAACCCCAAATTTAAACTCCATTCAGTTCGGGTTGAAATCGAACTATATTAAGTTCGGGTCGAAACCGAACCGTAACTATTAGGTCGGATATCGGGAGAAAAATTCCAACCCAAACCGACCAGAACAACCGAACTTAATGATTTTGTATTTATACCTGTGTTTTAAATCCCAATCCATACGCCTTTACGTTTAGAATTAGGGTTTCAAAATCAATTTTTCATCTTGCCTCTTTCTCTCTGACTCTCTTCCTTCTCCAGCGACGAGCCACCGGCCACGGCAAGGAGCAGGGGACCGGTGAGACTCCCTCCCACTCCGAGACTTCGACGCCAACTGTGTGTGTGTGTAGTCTTTTCCAGCGGTGACTTGACACTTCCCCCTCCTGTTCGACCCCTCCGATGTCATTCTCGACGAGGACCTCTTCCCTCCTCGTCCTTCCCAAAGCATTCGGGTCCCCTTTTCCATCCCCCTTCTCTCTCTCACTCAGTCTCAATTCTCAAGAGTTAAAAGGTATGGTTCTCTACTTCTCTCTCACACACTCTCAGCTCTCTCTCTCTGTCTCTCTCTCTCTCTCTCTATATATATATATATATATATATCTCAGTGTGACTATGTGATTGTGTATCAGTGTGTGTGTGTGACTGTGATAGATGAGATGCAGTAGGGAATAGTTAATCACGATTCACGCATATATGTTGCTTAGGGTACCTTTGCTAATTGCTTAGGTTTGCTTAGGGACTCAACCCGGACTTCTCACCCGAACCCGAATTAAAATTTTAGAACCGAACTGAATTTTCGAAGTTTAGTTCAATTCGAATTTCAACATCATTTTGCCCAACCCGATCAACTCGACCCGAACTTAACAGTTCGAACCCGAACCGACCGAATGCCCACCCCTATTCGTATCCACACAATACCTAATTATAAATCCCCATAAAATATTGCACCAAACGGAAGAATTGTCCAAATAGAAATTAGATACCCATTCCTAGAAGCCAAGTTGGACTTGAACATGTTTAATTTGTATCTACATTTTACCCTCACATAACACACCCACAGAGAGAACAAGTGAAAAAGTGAACTTCATGTTCAGATCTTATTAACTGTAGATGGCATGATAAAGTAGTATAATCTTTTAATAAACCATGAGATTTTGAAAAATGACATAAAAACAAAGTATTTCTATCGGGCCTTCTTTTTGCACTTTATTCTCCCCAAAGAATAGCAAACACAAAACATTTCATCAATTTTATCAATAGATTATTTTTACAACAGATCAAGGGAAAAGCAATGCCTGAAAATATGATCACTACAACAGCAAAATCTTTAAACATAAATTCTGAAAATTTCATTCCAAAGATACAGAGAGTGTAGTAGTATCCGCTCTGCAGCTCTCAAAGGGAAACACTGGCTGGTTCTGGTGTTGGTAAGTCCATTGAATCCTGTAATGAAGGATTAATGGGGAAGAGCTGACATTGTGCATATTGCGCCAATAATTGATCCACGAGAACCAACGCTACCATCGCTTCCACCATTGGGACAGCTGTAACATTGCACGAAACGACCATAAAAAAAAAATTAATAATAATAATTATTATTATTATTTCCCTGAATACTAAATAATAGTAAGTATAAAGATTAAAGAAATAAACCATGTTATATGCATTCGAACCATTGTTCTCTTTATCAATAAATAAAGATTAAAGAAATAAACCATTTTAATGCCAGTGATAATTCATGTCTTTTGGCCCCACTAGGATAGAATCATAGTTCTGGAACTTCTATGGAAGTCAAGATCGAGAATCAAAAAAACAAATAAAATGTGCGTGTGTGAACATAAACCAAAAGCCGCTGTCGCAAGGGACCAAAAGGGAAAAATAAGGAAAGGGCATTATTACTCAACTAGTGTGCCAAGCCGCGACCAAAATGACTAGGCCATCAGACCACTAAGATGTGATCGAGACCCGTATATAAATCTAGTAAGCTGATGTCATCTATTCCGAAACTGTATTATCTCACACGACAGTGCATTAGACATCTTATGCTACAGCAAGACACTATGCAAAAGGTTTGAGTATACAAATGTCTGGTCTCTTGTCACCTTAGGGTTTCGAAGAGGATTGTCCAGGAAACCCAGTTCGTCGCCTTGGGACTGTGTTCTCAATGGTGTGTTGCTGATTTTTCTTTCTCGTTTCTTCTCAATCTCTCATCTCGTCTCGTCGATATGGATCCAGATGTAGATTCTTTGTTTGCAAACTTAAATCTCACAGAAGAGGAAAAGGAGGGTTGCACCCTGGTCCCTGGATGATGATATCTTCTCTTGGGTTTCGGGCAAGGAAGAGCTTTGTCTCATGGGGTGCTTATATACACCCAGACCAATTGTTGCAGAGATCTTGAGGAAGACAATATTCATTTTGGAAAGGGAAGGGATGCTCTATGTTTGATATGGGGAGTAACCGTTTCTTGTTTGAATTCAAGGCTGTTGAAGATAAGAAAAGGGTCTTGCAAATGGAACCTTGGACTTTAGATAACAATCTCCTATGTCTGCAGGATCTTGACGTTACGATGGCGGCCAACAGTTTTGCTTTTACTCAATTGTCAATATGGCTCCAGATCCATGATCTTCCGATTAGTAGTATGTCAAAAGAGGTTGGCTCATGTTTGGGAGGAAGGATGGGGAAGGTGGTGTTGGTTGATACGGATGAATCTGGTTGTGGCTGGGGAGAATATCTACGTGTTCGTGTAAGAATTGATATTTCTAAACCCTTGCAATGGGGGGCAATGATTAAGGTTAAGAATCAATCCTTGTGGGTTCGTTTCAAGTATGAGAGATTACCCAATTTTTGTTTCCGGCGTGGGAGGGTGGGGCACACTGAGAGGGAGTGTACTCATGTATTCCGGAATGACTTGCGGCACACTCATGCCAATGCCCAGTACGGTGTCTGGTTAAGGGCTTCAACATCTAAACGCCCAGAGCCGAGATCGCCTCAAGACACTCGATCATCTCCACAACCCCCATCAGTTGCATATCCGAATAAGGGAGCCTCGGACTTGATTACGATCACAGAGGCTGGTGGTAGCGAAGTGAAAGGGAAGAGTATTGCCATAGCCTCTGATGCTCTCTCGGCTTCTTCAAAGAAGATCTCCCAGAATCGAAAGGATAGCCAAGGAGAAGTTTTGAGTCCTCTTAAACTGGTGATGCCTAGAAGCCATGAGGAGGAGGGTACTGAGGATGATCTTTCCCAAGTTGTAGAGACTCAACTGTATGAAGTTGATATGGTTGTTGACTCAAACCCGGTTGGGTCTTCCAAGGGTAGAAAGTCATGGAAGCAAAGGGAACGCACTGGCTCAGGTTTGGAGACTCCTGTTCATAGTAGCGGGTCCAAACAGTTTTCTTCGTAAAGTTCTCGTTACTCACTGGATATTAGTGAGGAAACCAGAACGGGTCCAAGAAACTGAAATCTGCTATTCTTTTAATCGATTCTGATTCTTTACCAGAGGCGGTAGCTGGTTTCCAGCACTGCCTATCACAATGAGTATTTTATGTTGGAACTGCCGAGGGCTTGGAAGTCCTCGGGCGGTTCGAGCTCTTCACCAATTGGTGAAATTGGAAGCTCCCAAAATTGTCTTTTTATCGGAGACTCGTTCTTTTGGTCCCCGTATGTGTTATGTAAGTAGGTTTGTTGGCTTGAGAAATTGTATTTCGGTCTGTGGCACTGAGAGAGGTGGTGGTATTGCATGGAATGATTCTGTTATTGTTTCGTTACAAAGTTATTCAATTAACCACATTGGTGTTGTGATTGAAGAACCTTGTAGAGACGATTGGTGGAGATTTACTGGATTCTACGACCATTCGGATGCCTCGAAATGCCATCTCACGTGGAACCTTTTAAAACATTTAAAAGGACCTCTCTTGGCTCGGGGGAGTCGGGGGGGGGGGGGGGGGGGGGGGGGGAGGGGGAGTGGGGGTTGACTTTAACGAGGTTTTTTCTCTTGGGAAAAGGAAGGTGGTAGGGTGATTGACTGGAGACTGAGTTCAATGTTTCGCGAGGCCCCTGGATTTCTGTGCTCTTCATGACCTTTGATTTCGTAGTTGTTCCTTCATGTGGCAGAATAATCAGGATGAGAGGAGTTTATTCAGGAATCGTTGGATCGTTTTGTCTCATCTTCCCAATGGAATAACCGGTTCCCAAATGCGAGTGTTCATCAACTGGTTGCTCCTGTTTCTGATCATATTCTTATTGTTATTCAGTTGCAAGGGTGTGGGGCTAGAGGTGGCAGATGCACGAAACGGTTTCGTTTTGAGGAAATGTGGCTGAGTCATGCCCAATGCGAGGGGGTAGTGTCTAACTCTTGGGCTACTAGCTCTCGTGTGGGTGACATTTTGGATAAAATTATATCTTGTGGGTCCGGGTTGGAGGCTTGGAACCGTCAAGTTTTTGGGAATGTTCATAATCTGTTGAAAGCTAAGAGGGAGGCATTGGCAAGGTTGAAAGGTAAACCTAGTGATTTTAAGGACCTTGTGGGGGAGAGAGCTCTCTGTTTGGAAATTAATAACCTGTTTGAGAGAGAAGAAATTTTGTGGAAACAGCGGTCCAGTCAAACATGGCTGAAGGAGGGCGATCGGAATCCATCCTATTATCACAGGGAGTAATGATTGGTGCACATAAAGATCTGGGCCATTAATTTTGGTGGGTCCCATGTATGCAAGCATGCGCTCCACCGAAATGAATGGTCTAGATCTTTATGTGTACACTTTATGTGCACATAGCATTAGCCTTTCACAGGAAGGTGTCTCAGCGGCATAAGAGGAACCAGATTGAGGGACTTATTGATAAGAATGGGGTTTGGGGATCCACCAAAGATCACATTCATTTGGCTGCAAATGAGTATTTTATGGATATTTTTTCTTCATCACACCCCTTCGATTTGGATGACTTGCTGTCTGCAATTGAACCACGTGTGTCTGAAGAGGCTAATGCTCGTCTCCTTCGTCCTATCTCATTTGAGGAGGTGAGGTCAGCGCTTTTCCAGATGGGTCCCTTGAAGGCTCCGGGCCCCGATGGTATGTGTCCCCTCTTCTATCAAAGATTTTGGCATATTGTGGGGAATGATGTCTTTGCTCTCGTGGATAATTTCTTTGCTCATGGGGTTTTACCGGATACTATCAATCTGATAAATGTTGTCCTTATCCCAAAAATTAAAGACCCAAAACGGGTGAGTGACTTTAGGCCTATATGCCTTTGTAATGTGATTTACAAAGTTATTTCCAAGGTTTTGTCTAATTGGCTTAAATCTCTATTGCCCTGCATCATGACCCAAAATCAAAGTGCTTTTGTCCCTGGAAGATTGATCTCAGATAATGTACTGGTTGCTTTTGAAGTGATGCACTATTTGAAATCCAGGTCGAAGGGAAAGAACTACCAGATGGCATTCAAGCTTGATATGAGCAAGGCATACGACCGGTTGGAATGGGGTTTATTGCAGGGACATTGTCTCGGTTGGGTTTCGGTATGAGATGGGTTGGACTTATTATGAAGTGTATTCAGTCGGTTTCGTATGCCATTTCGATCAACGGGGAACTTACTAATTCATTTGTGCCTTCACGTGGAATTCGACAGGGTGACCCCTTATCCCCTTACATTTTAATTTTATGCGCTGATGTTCTCTCTACTATGTTGAATCGTGAATGTTCTAGGGGGAATATTCGCGGAATTAAAATTGCTAGAAATGCCCCTTGAATCTCTCACTTGTTCTTCGCGGATGATAGCCTACTTTTCTGTCGGGCTAAGGAAGATGAGTGCCACCGGCTTGTGCATATTCTTAGGAGATATGAGGAGGTCTCAGGTCAAAAATTGAATGTAGACAAATCTAGTGTCTTCCTCAGTCCTAATTCATCATCAGTTGTGTCTACTAATATTAAAGCAATTTTGGGGGTGGAGTCACTTGGAGCACATGAGAAATATTTGGGTTTGCCGTCTCTCATTGGCCAATCTAAGAAGCAAAGTTTCTCCTCTATTCGTGATCGTGTGGCTAGTAAGGTCAAGGGATGGAAGGAAAAATTACTTTCTAAAGGGATAAGAGAAGTTTTAATTAACGTGGTAGCTCAAACGATTCTGACATATGCCATGTCATGTTTTAAGCTACCTTTGTCTTTGTGTAATGATATCACTGGTCAGCTAGCTCGGTTTTGGTGCGGGAGTTCCAGTGAAAAACATAAAATCCATTGGGCTTCTTGGGAGCGGCTGTGCAAGCCAAAGAAGGAAGGGGGTCTGGTTCCGTGACCTGGAGGTTTTTAATCAAGCGTTATTAGCTAAGCAGTTGTGGCGCCTTTCTCAATATCATGATTCCATCTTTTATAAAGTATTTAAAGCTAGATATTTTCCAAATTCCGAATTGCTGCAAGCTGGATTAGGTTCTTATCCTCCTACACGTGGAGAAGTATTTGGGGGGCAATGGATTTATTCAAGAAGGGAGTTAGGTGGCGGATTGGGAATGGGTCTCAGGTGTGTGTGGGTCTTGACCCGTGGATCCCAACCCAATGTCTCTCCCTTGCCTGCTTCAATTCGGTACAAACAAAGTCGATTGCCTTATTGATAACCAATCAGGGAAATGGAATGAAGCTATGATCTGTTCTCTTTTCCTGGAGCATGAGGTTGATTCCATCCTTGGTCTTCCAATCCATCAAGCTGCAACTAGGGATGTTTTGGTTTGGCACTGGGATAAGCGTGGTTTATTTACAGTTTGGTCAGCCTACCATGTTGGTATGGAGGTGAAGCGGTTGGAACTTGGAGGTGTGTCTTCTTCAAGCCGTGGGAATGACTTCCAGTGGCAGCGTCTTTGGGTACTCCCTGTCCCTTCGAAAATCAAGCTTTTCGGCTGGTCCGTTATCCACGATTTTCTCCCTTGTAATGCGAGTTTGGCTCGCAAGGGTGTGGACATCTCTCCTCGTTGTATCCGTTGTGGGGGCGACGAGTCCGTATCTCATGTCTTGAGTCATTGCCGATTTTCCAGAGACGTGTGGAAGGGCCAATTCCAGCAGTCCTTTTCTTCTAGCGTTGGCTCACATGTGCAAGCAAGGGATTGGTTGGATCAGTTGCTGTTGAAGGATTCTATTGAGAGGATTTCGCGTTTTCTGATTACAGCTTGGGCTCTCCGGGGGAAACAGAAACAGAGTGGTGTTTGAAGGACGTGGTTCCACTATTGCGGATATCGGTGAGTTTGCTGATCGCTTTTGGGATGACGCCAAACATCTACAAAAGTCCAATTCTACAAGTAGAAGTGGGTTTGACATTCTGTTTGGAAACCCCCTCCTCAATGACTTTTGAAACTTAATGTTGATGGGGCGTGTGTTTCGATGAAATTGGTGGGTATGGAGTGGGAGCTGTGGCTCATGATCACAATGGCAGAGTTGTCCTTGGGAGGTTGGACCCGGCGGCATGTGAGGCGATGGCTGCCCTCAAGTCGTGTATCAAAGTTGAGGAGGCTGGAATGGGGGTCCAAATTTTGGAGATGGATGCTTTGAGTGTGGTGAAGTTTCTCCAGGATCCGAGTCCATGCTTTGCTCACTTTGAACACATTATTGAGTCAACAAAATTTCTTGCTCTTCGCCTTGGCATAACTGAGATCTTGCATGTGAGAAGAGATGGAAATAGAGTGGCTCATGAACTTGCTCGTTTCGCGAAAGTTCATCATGCCAACGTGTTGTTCTTTGATGACTTACCCGTGTATTCGATCTCTTGTTCTCTAAGACTGTTCCTTTGGATTTGGAATGAAATTTCCCACTTTTCTCTCAAAAAAAAAAAAAAAAAAGACACTACGCAAACGATATCGTTTTTCCTCCGCTATGGGCAAAAGAACCCTAAGCCCTTTTTTTTTTTCCAAAGAGTAGAAGAATCAGCGACACAGAAAATTGTCTGACAATAATTGTAATGCTCGAGTTTTATCAAACTAACAAAAAAAGGAATATATGTCATGAGCTTTTAGTTATGTAATACTACTTGACCCTTTTGTTGAATATTATAACTTTTACTCTGAATGGAAATTCATCTGATGTACACGAGGAAAGTGGAGTTTATATGATAGCAAGATTGTGGTAATGGCGAGAGAGACAGTGTGAGTGATATGATGAGAACAATAAAAACATTGACTGCTTTGAGTACATTTTTAGACAACATGAACACACACACACACACACACACACATAGATGAGTTTTTCATTGTTAGTGGTATTTAAAACTGAATTGTCACAGAATACTATATAGTAACTTGTTCAGTGGCAGCTATTGAAAAATTACACATTTTTTCCCCAAAAGTGGAAAAAGATAACTATAATTAAACAATGTCAAATGTGGCATAAGATGTATTTTTTTATTTTTTGGAGCCGCCCTGAAAATCATTTTTTCTTTTCATGATTTCTACGATTTTCAGGACCTGAACTCTGGTGTATTGTTGCCTGATCGAACGATATTGAGACCGGAACCATGCCATGAGGTGCGTGACTAGGAAGGAGCCTTCGAGTATCGGATGCTACAACTTTGAACCATGGTCTATTGTATTAAATATTATACAACTTTGAACCATGGTCTATTGTATTAAATATTATATTTTGCAATCACCGAGCACAGAGACCAGATCTGAGTATTAGAGGACTCGGCCAATTATAATTTGTGTTTCATAGAAGTAATCGGTAATAATTACCAAATTGCTACGATCTATAACCTTTCACTTCTACTCGTACAAGTTATATGAAGAGAAAGGAAGAGTTAAAGGCGAAACTACAGGGTGGATAAAAGAATGCTAATTTTATTTCATTTTATTTTTATTTTCTATTTTTAAAAAAAAAAAGAAGAAGAAGAAGAAGAGAAAGGCCTAGCTGTCATATGAAGAAACAATAAGGGCCTGTTTGGGCATCCTTGAATTGCAATAATTGCATTCACTTTTACATAATATTTAACCAAAAAGATGATGTTCATGAATTGTTTCATCTATTGCAATGATGCTAGTTGAAAAAATGATGCTTGAAATCGTGAATTTATCATTTGAGTAAGTTATAGAAGAAATATCAAGAAGTCTCCTATTTATTTGAACTGATTAAATCATGTTGATGGATTTTACGTTAAGATACTATATAGATCTTAGAAACTATGAATGGGGCTATTTAAATTCAAGTGAAACGTGCTATAATCATTCAATTTCAAAGACAAACCTCGTGGGACAACACAAGGATCATGGCGACCACGGGCAATAAGATCTGTCTCGTGTTTATCTCTAGTCACCGTACGTTGCTTTCTCTGCAAGAGCATCACAAGAGCAATATAACCAATCAATTCATACTTAACCAAAAAAAAAAAAAAGACTGAAAACAACCCTTAAAAAATCAAATGTACGAGTAAAATACACCAGAACCCAAACAACTTCAAACTACTGTTGAAAAAGCTCCTACAATAACCTATTAATATGGGAAGTCATATGAGAAGTCACTAAAACCAAGTAATATAGAAAACTGGGAATTACATGAAGGGTAGGACATCTAAAAACACAGCACAGTACCCACACAGCCATGGTTCAAAGTAGCGATATTGGAAACCATGTCAAGAGGCTCAGAGACGACTCCCTCGCAGTGTCATGGGGTGGTATCAGTTTTTACCCAACGATATGCATGATTGAAATTTAACTAAATCATTAAAATAAAAAATAAAACAAAAAATAAAAAAAAAACACAAGGACAACAAAGTTGGTCCACCAAAATAGACAAAAGTAAACCACTAACCATATATAATATCAGCTAATTCTTCAATACAGATGGTAGTGAACAAATCTATAACTAGATTACATGATAACATAGTCATTATGTGATTTAAAAAAACTCAAAAGCACTCGCTATTTTGTAAAATAAGTCGAGATAGAAATTAATCAATAACTTAAATGTTCTAACCAAAATTTCCCCAGCAACTTCCTGGTGTACATGAGACAATGTTCTCTCGCTATATCTATGTAAGGGATTACGATCTCATCTCGGTTACCAACGATGGAGACCCATGTAGAACAACCACTTCAATTTGGGTGCCCAGCCTGTGTCGTGTCCATATGTTGGACACAAGTGTGCCACCACGTGTCAGACATGTGAAAAACGTGTCTTAGTTCTTTCTACAACGTACACACGCCGGACATGGCATGGTGGCCTGTCATAGCAAATGTTCTTAAAATTTCGAGGTACAACTCTTAATATAACAAAAAGGGAGATAGATAAATTAGTTTATGTAAATGGACACAACACGGTACATTGTAATTTTATTAAGAGATATTTTTTCATTTGTCATATCCAAGCCGTCTCCATGTCCTACATTTTGGATTTGCCGTGCCCTGTATCCGTATCCGTGCTACATAGACAAAAACGTCTCAAAGACGGTACTTTGAACCATGGTCACAGCAGCATATTTTGGACATGAAAAATTGCCCGGTTTAATTATGTGATCCAATAATATAGTGCTACACTTGTCAGTAAAGTGAATTGACCAGAAATTCTTGCCTGTAGGCAGTTGTAATTCAACTGAACAGGAACAGTAGTGATTTCTCTTTTTTTAGTGAATATAAAGCCTAAGATGAAATCTTACACCTACAGATGCCTCTACCATCCTACCATGAGGACATTAGCTATTTGTTGACTATTTAATCTGTGTGTGTGTGACAGAGAGAGAGAGAGAGAGAGAGAGAGAGAGAGAGAGAGAGAGCTCACCGCAATTGTAGATGTTGGCTTGAAACCTATTCTCATGTATATGGTTTCTCCATTGGATATTCCACCCTGCTTGTCAATAAAGATACAATTAAACAAACAATGCATTTTCTAGTGATTAAAAGGTTACCCCAAGACACATATCTGAGTAAGTAAAGTTTAAACCAAGTACCTGTATTCCACCAGAGCGGTTTGTTCTTGTCCTGATTTGGCCATGTTCATTAATAAAGAACTCGTCATTATGCTCACTCCCGGTCATAGATGTGCCTGTATGAATTTTCAAGAGAAAAAAAATCTGAATTTGTGATCACACAAATACAATTTTTTGAGAGTAACCCCACAGGTAAAAAGCATCTAAAGTTACTACCCCTGGTCACCCTCACCCCAGATAACTTTAGAACTCTTTAGCCCCGTTTGGTGTGCGTGGAAAGAAATTTTAAAAAGAAACTAATTCCAAGTAATCAAAATCTATGTTTGGTTTACATTATATTGTTTGGACAAGCCAGTAAAACCAATCTTGGAAACAACATTCACATTCAAGTGTTTCTAAAGCAGCTGGAACAGAAGTATTGCCACCCTCAGTTCTTTACAATTACATAACCACTACTTCATACGCAGTTATACTTAACATAATATTATGTAGGATTAATACTACATAAGTTGTTAGGATTCAAGAATACATCTTTACTATCTACAGATAAATAGATATATTTATATATGTTCTATATATTTGATTCATCTTACTTAGTTTTATGTATGCATTTGCTATTTTAAATTCTTAGGATTCAATATTATGTGTGTATACATGTAGACAAATATAGAACATATACACTTATTCACATGATGTCAGACTCGACTTTGCAGTTTGAGCGAATGATGTTCGCGAAGGTCAGAGGAGTGATACTTATTGTAATTCTAGTTAACTGCTTGATGACAGATCAGACCAAAAAAAGACACTTATACATCCACAATACATATTTACATACATGAGTGAAAAAAGACGTGCAGGTAGATCTTTAGTATCTATATATATCATTCTTCCAGGAAGAAAAAAAAATTTGTATACAGACAATATACATGTGGATCTGTATGGACTATAGATAGATATCTATATGTATGTATATATTTGGCAACAACTCTCCTGGAAAGGAATCTCAATACAGCTTCTAGGCAAGGATTGAATCTCCTTTTTAGGAACTTATATTGGACTATTAAACGAAACAAACACGGAAATATAAACCCAGAGAATGAGATTCTTTTCAAACAGGGCCTTTGAGAAAATTAAAATCTAGGACAGGAAATGTTTGCTTACCTGCAAACCCACTTCCAATTTCAAAGCCCTTTGTAGCGGGCAGTGATAAAGCAGCTTTAGCCAGTTCAGCTTCAAGCTTATCAAAAACTGGTGAACCAAGCCCCTGGCGTATGATATACAATTTTAAGTCGAAGGTTTTAAAATTACGGATAATAGATTATTGTAAGTTTGCAGTGTTTAACAACAACATACAACTTAAATCTAGAGGGAGACAGAGAGATTACACGTGGGACATTTCTCACGATGCAAGTGACAACACCTCCAACAGAATCCCCTCTCACACGGACAGCGTCAATGGCAGCAATCATCTTCTCTGCATACTCGGGATCTGGGCACCTAACAATATTACTCTCTATCTGTCAAATGATGCATAAAGGAAAAGATTTAATTAGACTACAGAGCTCATCAAAAGTAATAACCATGAAAGATAACAAGAGAAGTGGTGCTATCAACAAAGTGCAACAAAATTTTACTGAAGTTAACAAAAAGTAAAAAAAATTAAGTTAAGAGCAAGAAGAATATTATTTCATGCCTAATAGTGATGTAGGACAAGATAAGGAGCTGTTGTTGGGTTGACAAATGGGAAGCAAGAGAGGTTGTTTTGAGGTGGTAGGTAATGGTGAGTGAGTAAATGGGCTATTTTGTGTGTGTAATAAGATATAGAGAAGGTTGGGAAAAGAAAAGGAAATGAATAAATAGTTATCTAGGCCTCACACTTAGATTACATTAAGTATCACACCTAAGGGTCCTTTGTAATCACACCAAAGGTATCTTGGAATCACTCCAAGAAGAATTCTGGACTCACTCCAGGCTTGGTATCACACCAAGGATCTTGGACTCACTCCAAGTACACTCTAGTATCACACAAGAGTAGAGAAGAATGCAAAATAGATTCTTTGATCACTACCTCAAAGATTACATCAAGGCCCCTTTATATAGGCATACAAGAGTATCTAGAAGCTTCCAAACTAATTTATTTCAAAAGACACTTCTAGAAGACTCAAGACAAAACATAAACATAATATTTAAAGACACTTCTAGACACAATAATTAACTATGTTCTAGAACATTCCAAAATATACTTCCACACATAAGAATAAATTATGTCCTAGAACATTCCAAAAGACACTTCTACACACAATAATAAATTGTGTTCTAGAATATTCCAAAAGAGTAAAAACATTTCCTTTTCTAGATTCTTCAAGAGTCTTGTGCTCCTCAATGTTGCCTTCATCTCCTAGATTTCTTAGTAAGATCATGGTCTCCATGTGTTCTAGAATATTCCAAAAGAGTAAAAACATAAAAATTCTAGATTCTTCAAGAGTCTTGTGCTCCTCAATGTTGCCTTCGTCTCCTAGATTTCCTAGTAAGATCATGGTCTCCATCAACTAAAATTATGAATATGCCCTTGATCTCCATCAAATAGATTACTAGGTAGAAGTTCCAGTGAACATTGAAGGAAGTTCGATTTTTATGTTTAGAAACTATTTTTTCTGCAGTTACATTGCCCGTCTGGGAGGTCCACAGCACCAGAAAAGAAGAAAAACTAAAAAGAAGAATATCCTTAAATACCAACATCAGTAATCTTACCTGATCAAGGGTCAGAGTTTCATGATCTACCAAATCCTCGGGAAGTACAACCTTGTGGACTTGAGAGACATATGCTAGAACCTGTGACATTACAAAAACTTTAGGCCCAGAGAGATGAGCTCAATGTTGCATTTATTCTATCACCCGGAAGGTAAATAATTAAAGTCTTTGTCCATTGTTGCAATTATTCATTCAACTGGAAGGTGAATATATAAACTACGAAAAGTCTTTGTCCATAGTTTGCAAATATTAGGGTAGGCATTCCACTAACTAGTTACTATACACAGATCAAAACATCCTAATCGTACATAACCACCATATCAAAATGAAGAAACCTCGTCTCCGTGAATATATATATATATATCTCAATGTGTGTGCAGTCCACACTCATAATGCCATAGAAAGAAAAGATCACCTTCCAGCAGATAATAAATAACCCACCTCAGTTCCTGAAAACTGCTTGAGAATTTTCTTAGCAACAGCACCGGCGGCAACCCTACCAATGGTTTCTCTAGCCGAAGATCTACCACCACCCTACATTTACATCAACAAAAACCGCATAAGTAAAACTTTGACCGGGGGATTAGCTATATCGTCCTTTCACATAGTTGATATGATTCAAAAAGAGGTTACCTGCACTGATCTCACGCCATACTTGAGGTCATAAGTTGCATCTGCATGAGAAGGCCTATAAGCTTGTGACATTTCGCTATAGTCCTGAGAATACCAAATAGAATCGTGAAACCTTAGAAGCACAATAATGACAACGAACATAAATACTGACAAGTTTGTTTTAGGAGTTTAGGACCCACAAAAACCCTGAGTATTTGGGTGAAAATGCGGACATAGAAAACTGTTTCCTACATGTGAAAAATGTGAAAATAAACTTGCATCCTCCAATAATATGTTGACTTACTAGATCCACATGTTAGAGCTTGACATACATTGTTGGGCCCTTTCTTTAAACTTTTAGAGCAACTTGATAATGGAGTTTAGCTAGTGCCTGTCCACGTGAGAGACGTGGTCGCATGTGGTGGAAGGTGTTAGAGTTTTATATACATTGTTGGTTCATACTCTAGCAGTTTAAGCTTTTTGGAACATTTGGTGACTTAATATAACAGACATGACCGTACGTATAGGATTTGTACCCAACCTCCATGCCAAAAGTACTTGAATCTAGCTCTTTTCTATCCTACCCCTAGTTATTAAAAGCGTAAGGTGCACTTAGCGCAAATAACTCTCGGGCCCTAGGCGCAAGCCACAAATTAAAGGACGGGCCTGAGCAAAGTAAGGCGCATTGTAAAACTTAAAAATTAAATATGCTTGAGCAGATATAAAGAACTCCACTATTAACATATACATAGAAATTGCTAAAACATCAAAGTAAAGTACATTTTGACCTATTAGCTCAATTCATCAATTAGTAAGTTGTCTTTATGATGCTTCAAATATAGTCTACCTTGTAACAACATTTTAAAGACGTAATCAAATATGAAACTAGCACAAAATATCAAAATTCCCATGTAGATCATTCAAACTATTACGCTTTTCTCTTTCCCTTTTCTTTTCCTTCTCTAAATTTGGGAACCAACGGGAGAGTTAGTGTTGGTTCCAAAGAAGAATATTCTTCTGGTTTAAAGAATGTGACCCTTGTGTTTTGAAAGTTGTAATGTTGTAATGGCCTAATTGGTCTTAACATACCACTTTGTTGGAAAATATATGGCGGGCACAACAACACAAAAGAAATTGATATAAAGGAGGAATGTTTCTATTCAACTTGATTAAAAACCGATTCAAGTACTTGGATATTTTTAGGACAATTCTTATGAAACTCCTCACCTATACATCAATGTGGCAATTTCACCCATAATAGCCGCTAACCCCCTAACACTAATAATACACTACCCCACTAACAACCATAAAAGCATAATTTACATGAGTTACAAACTAAGAGACCCTTAGTTTTCTAACAATGTTGATTATTTCAATAATTAAAACTCCTAAAATCAAGTTTATTTCCACCACTCCTCGTTAAACTTGATTTAGTGATCCAAGTACTTTACCAGTCAACTACTTCATTTTCAAGGGGGTACCAAAAGATTGCTAATTAATCTTAATTCCACCTTCTTCAATAGCAACAATCTACATGGTTTTAGTCTATCAAAGCCAACTAGCCAAGGTAATGCTAGTAAAGCTAAGGTGATCCAGGAAGATTAGAATCAAATCCATGACAGAGATCTTTGATGACAAGAATCACAGATAGGGTGATTCAAGAAGACTCGTGTTAGTGTCATTAGAGAGACCGAGGTGCTTGACTCACCCTCAAAAGAGGACTTATGAGGGGAGGATTACGCAGGCTTCTAAGAAGCACAAACGGGGGCATGCCCGAGTGATGTGGGATATTCCAACAGCGTCGTAGTAATTTTAGTAGAAAGACCAATGGGCTTGACTCACCCTTTAAAGACGCCTTATGAGGGGAGGATTACCCAGGTTTATAAGAAGCACAGACGAGGGCTATGCTCGGGAGATGTGGGACAATCCAACACACCCCCTGGACCACATCAACACTCCCCATCAACCCGGATTACACGGCACGAGGGCAGCGGGTCGACCCAACAACCCAGCTCTAATATCAAGTAGAAAGACCAATGGGCCTGACTCACTCTTAAAATATGCCTTATGAGGGGAGGATTACCCAGGCTTATAAGAGCACAGACGGGAGCTATGCCCGGGCGATGTGGGACAATCCAACAATTTTTAAGGCCTCAACACATAAGAGTTGCGTTGAATTTGGAAGTGTTAAGAGCCACATGAACCTCAAAAAGCTCAACCTACAAAAAGTGAAAAATGCATTTTCTCTCAGAGAAGTTAATTTATTTTAATCATAGGAAGATGAGGATTTTTCTTATAAATTATCTTAAAGGATATGATTTGTGGGACATAGAGTTGAAGAGGAGCCAACTCATAGCATGTCTAAGAGAGTTCGTGAAGGAAAAGAAGAAAAGACATTTGCAGTTTTGCAAAAAAGTAATACATCGAGATATTTAGAAGCATCTTGGAGAGTCAATATCTTCAAGTCATACTTGGAAGATGCTTTAAATTATCGTTTCTAATCGTGAAAGTGAGTTCTTACCCATATAGTATTGGGAAATGAACTTTGAAGAAGATGATTTTACAATGGAAGGCTATGATTGTATGAAGATCTTGAGAAGAACTCTTCGGATGTCGAAGAAGAGAATTCTACTCAAGACACTCAAAAATGTGAAAAGAAAAAATTGTAGAAGAGGCAAAACTTGGTGAAATTGAAAGAAGAAAAAAATTGATGATTATGACAAATTTGATCATGTTGGTGTGGAACATGCAATTACCAAAATACATGTTCCAATAAAATATGTGAGTGAAGATCATGATAGTGAAGTTCTTACAAAAACTTGCTCACAAATTAATTTGGAAGAATTTGTGATTGACACATGTTGGGCGAACATGGAACAATTCTTTGATCTTATGGAGAAAACACGAGTGAAATTTGAGAAGCGTAAAAGTTTCAAGAAAAAGGAAGACTTGCAGTATGACCATGTCAAGAAGAAAATGAAGTTTGCTCATATAAAATCTCCAGATAAGCATTTCAGACCTTTTGCAAGCTTTACATAGCAAAGGAAAGGGCCTGCAGATTGCTGCCATTGAAGAAGGTGGAGTTCAAACTAATTATCAATCTTTTGGTTAAAACCCTTTGAAAATGAAGTACTTTACTAGTAAAGTACTTGGATCACTAAATCGAGTCCAGGGGAGTGTTGGAAATAAACTTGATTTTAGTAGTATTGATATAATCAAACATGTGTTAGAAAACTAAGAATCTCTCAGTTTGTAACTCATGTAACTTATGCTTTTATGGTTGTTAGTCGGGCTTTTACAAAAAAGCGCAAGTAAACCGTACCTAGAAGGGACTTCGCCTAGCTTAGGCAAAACGCAAAGACTGGGCCCGCTTGAGCCTAAACCTTAAGCTCACCTTTAACAACCGAGCATTTACCATGAGCATGTTTGACCATCTCCTAGAAGTGGAATACCAATGAGTCATCCAATGGATAAAACCAAAGATTTAACCCTCTTACTGTTAGAGTTATTTGTTAGTTATTCTTCTTAGTTGTTATGTTTTGTATTTTGTTGTATGTCCAAGGACCTACTTGTAATATTTGTCTTTCTTCTTAATATAAAAGGTTCTAACCAAGGTTAGTAACCTAAGCTTTTCACTATCATTTTATCTTCATTTGACATGGTATCAGAGCCTAGCTCAAAACCCTAACCCTAATCAAACAAACCACCACCACAAGCTGCGCCGGAACCTACACCACCACCACAAGCCTCGCCGCAACTCAGACCACCACCACAGGCTGCGCCGCAGCTCACACCACCACCCCAAGCTGCGCCGCAGCCCAGCAGACCTCCACAGGCTGCGCCGAAGCTTGGGTGTTCTTCCATAGGCTGCGCCGAAACACTCTGGCCTAATTTCCTAACCCTAAAACCTCTTTTCCTCTGTTTTTTGTTTCAAGACACCATTCCAAGGCTACTATTTTGATTGGTGATACTTGTTTGGTGTAGTGTTGGTCCCTTAATGGACCCTTGAAGCAATTTTGTTGATTTCTTGGTACCCATCTCCTTCGTCTTCCTTCATATTGTGTGGGTTTTCCATTCGGGCACAAAAACATGGCGGACCTTGATAAACCGACCGTTCAGACTGTGGTTACCCCCTTGGATCCCAATCTAAAAATCACTACCATTCCATTCAATGGCCAAAACTACTTGAAATGGTCACAGGCGGTAGAACTTTATCTGAAGGCACGCGGGAAGATGGGACATCTTGACGGGCGTATCACCGCCCCCTCTACTACTGATCCGGGATATGACAAGTGGGAGATTGAGAACTCCATTATCATGTCTTGGCTCATCAATTCCATGGTCCCTGAAATTGGTGAGAGTTTTTATCGCATGAAGACGGCTAGGGCTATTTGGGACACCGTTGCTTCCACTTTCTCTCGAAGGGGGAACTATGCTCAAGAGTTTGAGCTTATCCGTTCCATTGACCGATCCGAGCAGGGTGAAATGACAGTCACCCAATATTATACCTTCCTTACTACTAGTTGGGACAGAGTTGATCATCTGCAGTCCTTTCAGCCTGTCTGTGCCACTGATGCAGAGGAGTACCGGAAACTTCTTGAGAAGCAAAGAGTCTTCAAATTCCTTCAAGGGCTTCATTCCGATTATGATGTTGTTCGTAGTCGGGTTCTTGGGATGGATGTTCTCCCTCCCCTTCAGGAGGCCTTCGCTTATGTACAGAACGAGGAGAGTCGTCGTTCTGTTATGCTTTCGCCTACATCCACTGAGCGTTCTGCCCTTGTCTCTGTTCCGCCTAGAGAAGGAACCCAGCAGCAGACGGTTCCTTCTGATCGACCTGTGGTGATTTGTGATTATTGTCATCGGCCCCATCATACCCGGGCCAATTGCTGGACTCTTCATGGTCGTCCCCCTAGTAGTCGAGGCGGTCGTGGAGGAGGCCGAGGAGGTCGTGGGGGTCGTTCTGCTGGCCGTGGAGGGGCTGCCCGTGCACATCATTCTGCAGTTACCGAGACTTCTGACTCTACTCCCGGTGATACTGCTCCTGCCTCTGAGCCGAGCCCTCTGTCCTCTACTGAGCTTGATTCTCTCAGGAACTTGCTAGCCCGGTGCACTTCCTCGTCTGCCACTAGTACCTCGTCGTCTTTTGCACAGTCAGGTAATGTAGTTGAGCCAGCAAGAGCTTTTCTTTCCCACTCTTCCTCTCCTTGGATTATTGATTCAGGAGCCTCTGACCATATGTCTCGCTCTTCTAATCTTTTTTATGATTATAAGCCATGTTCAGGTCAGGACAAAGTTAGAATTGCCGACGGTACCTTCTCCTCTGTTTCGGGGAAAGGTCTTATTCGTGTCACTCCTTCCTTACCCCTGACTTCAGTTTTGCATGTTCCTCGTTTCTCTCATAATCTTTTATCATTGAGTCGTATTACTCGAGATTTAAATTGTTGTGTAACCTTTTTCCCTTCTCACTGTATTTTTCAGGATCTTATCACGAAGAGGGTGATTGGCAGTGGTAGAGAGACGCAGGGACTTTATTTTTTGGATGAGAAGGATGAGGGGGAGAAGCTTGCTAATAATACCGTCGTTTTGAAGAATTCTACTGAAGATTTAATGCTTTGGCATAGGCGTTTAGGACACCCATCCTTTTCTTTACTAAAATTTATGTTTCCATCTCTTGTTGCTAATTATGAAACTTCAAATTCCAAGTTTTTTTGTGATGCATGTGAACTTGGGAAACATTTTAAAGCAACTTATGCTCCCAGTAATACTAGAAGTTCAGTTCCTTTTGCATTAATACATTCTGATGTTTGGGGTCCTTCACGTACCGCATCTCTGAAAGGTCATAGGTGGTTTGTGTCCTTTATTGATGATTGTTCTCGTACTACATGGCTGTACATGATGAAAGAAAAGCGAGAGGTCTTCTCTATTTTTCAAAATTTCCATCAAATGGTGTGTACCCAGTTCGGGGCAGTTGTGAAAGTTTTTAGGTCCAATAATGGGGGTGAGTACATAGATTCGGGTCTAAGCAAGTTTTTTTGTGCCCATGGAATTGTCCATCAGACTTCTTGCACCGACACTCCACAACAAAATGGGGTTGCCGAGCGTAAGAATCGTCATCTTTTAGATGTTGCCCGGTCTTTACTTTTTCAGGTTCAGGCTCCTCGGTCTTATTGGGGTGAGGCGGTCTTAACTGCCGCTTATCTTATTAACCGTCTTCCTACCCAGGTGTTAAATAAGCAAACCCCCCTTGAGGTTCTTTCCCACTCCTCTCTCTCCTCTTCCATCCCTTCCCGTGTCTTTGGTTGTGTGTGCTTCGTTCATAATCACAGTCCAAACCGTGGAAAGTTAGATCCTCGGGCTATTAAATGTGTGTTTGTTGGTTACTCTCCCACTCAGAAAGGTTATAAATGTTACCATCCACCTTCTAGGAAATGGTTCGTCACTATGGATGTCACATTTCGTGAGTCCCAGTCCTACTTTATTGCCTCTACGGTACCCCTTCAGGGAGAGTCTAGATGTGAAGGGCTACCTGTTTCCCCTATGATGATTGAGTTGGAGACGGGGAGAGTTGAGGGAGAGAAACCTGAGATGGAGAAAGGTGAACCTGAAGAAGGAGAAGGGGTAGTTGAGGAGCCGAGGGAGAGTGAGTTGAGAGTTTATTCTAGGGGGACATGGAGTAAAAGAAGAGTCAGAGAGACTCCAGAAAGTAATACTGGTCCTATTTCTCCTCTACCATTGCCATTCCCTCTCAGTGATGGAGATTCAGGTAATTCCTCTGATACACCCTCTCTCGACTTAAATGATTTAGATGTTCCTATAGCTGTTAGAAAGGGTGTTAGATCATGCACTCAACACCCTATATCTAACTTTGTGTCTTATTCTCATCTATCTCCTTCCTATAAAGCCTTCCTTTCCAAAATTTCCTCTGTTAGTATTCCTAACCATGTACAGGAAGCTCTTGCTGATTCCAAGTGGAAACATGCCATGACTGAGGAGATGAAAGCTCTTCGAAAGACTGGCACTTGGGAATTGACCAAGTTACCTGAAGGAAAGAAGACTGTGGGGTGCAAGTGGGTGTACACAGTGAAGCATCGAGCTGATGGTTCTATTGAGAGGTACAAAGCTCGATTGGTGGCAAAAGGGTTCACTCAGACTTACGGGGTGGACTATGAGGAAACCTTTGCCCCAGTTGCAAAAATGAATTCAATCAGAATTCTTCTTTCTCTCGCAGCAAATCGGGATTGGCCTCTTCGCCAGTTTGATGTGAAGAATGCCTTCTTGCATGGTGATTTAGAAGAAGAGGTCTACATGGATATCCCTTCAGGTTTCGAGGACTCCAAGACAGATGGGAAGGTTTGTAGGCTTAAAAAATCCTTGTATGGCCTCAAACAGTCTCCTAGAGCTTGGTTCGAGAGGTTTACACGGGCTATGCTACTGTTTGGGTACAGACAGAGTAATGCAGATCACACATTGTTCATCAAACACTCATCAAAGGGTAAGACTACTGCTCTTATTGTCTATGTTGATGACATTGTGCTAACAGGAGATGACTTGGAAGAAATGGAAAGGTTGAAGAAGCAATTAGCCTCTGAATTTGAGATTAAGGACTTAGGGGTCTTGAAGTTCTTTCTTGGGATCGAACTTGCTCGATCCAAGCATGGGATTTTTATTTCCCAAAGGAAGTATGTCCTTGACTTGTTAAAGGAAACAGGGATGCTTGGCAGCAAAGCCTGTGATACTCCGATGGAGCAAAATCAGAAGCTTGGTGATGATAGCAGTGGGGAATTAGTGGACAGGGGGAGTTATCAGAGACTAGTTGGTAAACTTATTTATTTGTCTCACACTCGTCCAGATATTGCTTTTGCCGTAAGTGTTGTCAGTCAGTTCATGCATTCTCCACGAGAGTCACATCAAGAGGCTGTTTTTCGGATTCTTCGGTATCTAAAGTCTGCTCCGGGAAAAGGCTTGCACTTTATGAGACATGACCACCTAATGGTGGAAGCGTACACTGATGCTGATTGGGCCGGTTCAATTACAGATAGGAGGTCCACTTCAGGGTACTGCACGTTCGTAGGAGGTAATCTTGTTACCTGGAGAAGCAAGAAACAGAATGTAGTGGCTAGGTCCAGTGCAGAAGCCGAATTCCGGGCTATGGCCCAAGGTATTTGTGAGTTGTTGTGGATCAAGTCTTTGCTGAAGGACTTGAAGATTGAACTGACAGATTCTATGAAGCTATACTGTGACAATAAAGCGGCCATCAGTATAGCTCATAATCCTGTTCAACATGATAGAACAAAGCACGTGGAAATCGATCGACACTTCATCAAAGAAAATATTAATAGTGGTACTATTTGTGTTCCCTTTGTGAAGACATGTGATCAGGTTGCTGATGTTCTTACTAAAGCCGTTGGGAGTCGCCCATTTCATACTATTCTGGACAAGCTGGGAATGAGGGACATATTTGTACCAGCTTGAGGGGGAGTGTTAGAGTTATTTGTTAGTTATTCTTCTTAGTTGTTATGTTTTGTATTTTGTTGTATGTCCAAGGACCTACTTGTAATATTTGTCTTTCTTCTTAATATAAAAGGTTCTAACCAAGGTTAGTAACCTAAGCTTTTCACTATCATTTTATCTTCATTTGACACTTACATAATTGCCACATCCTAGTGCCAGTCCCACTAATGCAGGGTGTAGAGAAGGGTGGAGTAGATACAAACCTAACTTTAGAATTACTTGCACAAACTCAACACATCTAGACCCAAACACACATTCTCATCCTTGTCAAACTTGCTTTATCCACTGAAAAACATAATGGCCCCAAAACATTAAAAAAACTAACAGCCTGCTTTTGCATCCGGTGAACTTTAGTGGGCTTGTTCACATGTTGTTTGTTCCAAGGTAGAAATTTATTGCCTTAAAAGACGCCCCCAGAAAATTGTGCTTAAAATCAACAATTATATAATCTTAAGAACATGTAAAAATAACCACATGTGAATAATATGTTTTAAAGTTTTCCACATTTTCAATGCCTTAAATATTGTGAACGAGCTAATTCATATTTATGGGACGCCCAAACTGGCCATAAATAAATGAAGATAGAACCATAAATGTGAATATAAAGTAAAACAATCTTCACATTGTTTCTTAAATAAGTATAACATCCTTTAAAAATAAAAGGGCTAGTTAGTGATAAGGACATTTTATGGTTCTTTGTATAGGCATAGGTCCAACCAAAAAACCACTTCAGTGTAAAGTCCCTACACTTATACATGTACACTGCACTTATATTTTGAAATTTCACAAAACTACGAATTTTACAAAAGTGGTTTTGTGAAATTCGCTACTTTAGTGAAATTTCACAAAGTACATTCACAAAAGTGTATGTAAGTAGGGACTTTTCACAAAACTGCAAATTTTTAAGGTCCTTTAGACTCTTAAGTTCAAAATCAGGAATTTAATGCTAATCATCCCTTAAAAAATGCTACGCAAAAAAAAAAAAAAAAAAAAAAAAAAAAAAAAAAAAAGTTAATCTAAAAGCAAACCATATTAACATATGCCATAGTATTTTGAGAACACTTCAAAAGCAACGAATTAAAAGACGCACGTCGTATGAATGCAGCATTTCAAAGCGGAAAATCAATTGATCCTCCCTAGTCAATAAATTTTGTCGCTATATATTCCATCTCGAACCAAACATCAGATAAGAACCAATTTTAGATACTTACATGTCCTCTCTGATCAGTGTTGGGTACCTCCACCATGATTGGAGTTCCAGTAGTTATGCCTGCAGTTCGTTTCCCAATCATCAGTCCACTCAATTAAGATGTTGAGAACCAATTCTTTAGTTGAAAAGGGTGAACATTCAAGGCATCGAGTCTAGAAGAGAAAATTGCCAACCAAGACTAACCTTCAGCAATGCCTGACTTTATCTGGCAAGTGTCAGTCTCTTTTCTAGGCGTAGTAATTCGGCTCTGACCTGGCCTCCTGGATGCAAAAACTTAAATCATTAATTTGTGAATAGCCTTTGCAGTCACGGAGATTAATAAGAAGAGTATAGACAAAAGGCCAAACATATGGGATCAAGGAAGCTATGAAGCACGGAGTCTCCTAGAAGGTCATTGTCTATATACTACACTGAACTGGACAGAACTTACGCCTAACACTCCTTGACACGGTGTCGAACACATCAAATCCGTATCATACTTATTTTATTAGTCTTTTTGTTCAGACATGCGTAAGACACGAGATAGACACATAATTTGTGGCATCATTTTCAATATTGTTGAGACTTTTTAAAATCAAAGTAGAAGTTGAAAGTGGTTACTGCTTCTTAGTGATGTAGATAACTAGGGTTCTATGAAGCATAATAAGCTTTTAGAATTGAGAGTATACAATAGCTATGAATCAAAATAGGTGTTTGAAAAACAATCAGAACTTTTTGAAACTAAAGATGATTAGGCATCTTACTATTACACATGATCATTAATATTCAAACAGATATTTTTAATACTCCCGTGTCCTCGCCGTATCTGTGTCCTATTTTTTTAAAATTCTCTGTGTCGCTGTAATATGTATGTGTCCCTTATTCGTATCTATGCTACTTAGAAAGGAAGTGAGACACACTTGATACACCTAAGCTTTTAAAATGATTGTGTGAAAAGTAAGACTAGAATCAAAAATCACCTTCGGTCAAGATCTACTTGCATATCAGCTTCAGACAGAGGAAGACGAGGAGGACATCCATCAATCACACAGCCCACTCCACCACCATGAGATTCCCCATATGTGGTAACCCGGAAGTAAGTTCCATATGTACTCCCAACTGCCTGTATTTCTGTGAATCAGTGCATCACAATGTCAAAGTTCGAAGTTCTACATTAAGTATGAATCACACACATCAACAAAAGTTCAAAAGGTCAGGAAAAAGTATCGTAAAACTTTTTCATTCTTGTTTTATAAGAGAAGATTTCCAGTAAACCTAATGCTTGTTCAACATCTTTTAACCAAAATTATCTTTACAGGGAAATTATTCGCATTCACAAGTACATCAGCTTAAAGGTTCCCTAACTCCTAATAATCAACTCATAATACAAATTGCAAGTGTGATAAGAAGCTGCAACCTTGGTAATGGCATAACATAATGTTTTGAGATAATCTCACAGTTCCGGATCTTCTCGTCTTTTTCTTTCTCTTTTTTCTATTCTATTGTTTTCTTTTGTTTTCGATTTTACTTTTAAATACACTCTAGTCATCCGTCAAATAACACAGATCAGCCCAAAACATTAGCTCACATCCAGGATGGTATGGCTGTTACTACTCTCTCTATCCCAAATTAAGGTGTCCTTTTTGGAATTCCAACTATTTTAGGATGCTTATTATATTAGGGTGAAAATTTTCAACTTTCCATTGTTGCCGTTCGTTTGAGTTTAAATTTCATTGTACATCAAATGAAAAGTTAAATAGTTTTACATTGTAAAGGGCAAACTTGGAAAGTGTATGGTAAATGTACTTTGACTTATCAAAGATGACTCCTAAACTGGGGCATCTCAAAATACAGTGACGGACTCTTAAGTTGGAATGGAGAGAGTAATACCAATTTGAAAATCCACTTATTCTTTTTTCTTTTTTTTTTGCTGAAGTCAAAGCACCCGCAGGCGCCACACACACACTGCAAGCAGCCACCGGCTGAAGGGGAGTGAAACCCCACCGGCTGAAGGGGAGTGAAACCCCCTGTTCAAAGCCCCACGAGGGGACTCGAACTCCCCACCTCCCACAAAGGAGAGGTGGTACAAGACCAACTGGGCTACAGCCCACGGTCAAAATCCACTTATTCAATACCACTGAAGTTAATCATTAAAAGTAATACTCTGAAATGCAAAGTAAATTGATTAAATAAAGAATCAAATAAGTAAGCTCTGGCAGTGAAGATCAAACCTTGTATAGTCAAGCACACTTTGAAATTCCATAAAGCAATACTATTATCGACAAATGCAAAAAACAAACAAACTGAAATTTCTGTTTTTCTTTTATTCATTTAACAAATAGAAAATGTATAGTTTTCACTATCACAATACATGTTGTAAGAAACATACAGTGCTCATTTACCATTCAATCTTGCTTCTTCTTCTTCTTCTTCTCCTTTTTTTTTTTTTTTTTTTTTTTTAAAGTTTGTTAATTTCATCGACTTTTTCAGATTTTCCATAGGAACTAGAGCTATTGATACCTACTTGCAGCTAAATTCAACTACATGCTTTCATTTTAGTAGTTTCCCCAACTATACATAATTTAAAACCACCGTATAAAGCAAGATTAAAAATGAAAATTGAGCACTTTACTTCAATTTTCTCATCAACCAATCAAACAAAACGCAAATCAAAATCATAATTTACATAATTCAGCAGCTGAGAAACAGGAAGGATGAAATAAAACAAGATCTCGTCTTGGATTTTCCCAAGCATTTTCTCGGTAACCAAACAGAACAATTGATGAGGACTCACCGAGTTTCTTGGGATGCGGTCGGCGAGTGGAGATTTGGATGATTGGAGACGATAGCGTCCGGAGATCCGACGGCCGGAGAGATCCGAAACGAGAGGGGGAATCGATTGTTTGGTTACCGAGAAAATGGTTGGTAGAGAGAGAGGACGCCATTGTTTTGTTGTGTGACCTTTACAGAAAGAGAAATTCAATTACAAGATGTGGTAGCTGTGTGTGTATATATATATATATATATATGTGTGTGTATATGGACTTCCCAGTGGGGGTTGGTGGCTATTGTAGTTGCCTCACCAACCTACCTCATTTTTTTTTTTATTTTTCATCAAATTAAATGGTAGGGTCCATAATTAATTTTCAAGCTCATCCATCCATACCCAATACCGGGCTAAATATGAGTAATGTTGTAGAGACAACTAATTGCATATCATTTTCATAATTCTTAATATTTAAAGTAAAATGTACCATATTTTAAAGCACCACACATAAAAAAAAGTCGCAAAACATTTTAATGATTGTGTTTTAAATGTAACCAAGTCCCTTGTGGTCGAGTGGTAAGCTTCTTGGGTATACTACCCAAGAGGTTTAGTGTTCGAATCATGGGGAGCGTGGCCACTGGAGTATTCACCCGGTGCCTCCAGGCCTCGAGGGATTAGTCGAGGTGCGCGCAAGCTGGCCCGGACAACCCCGATTATCCCAAAAAAAAAAAAAAAAAATGTGTTTTAAATGTAGTATCTCTTGCTTTAAATATTGTGAATTGTGAAAATGATTGTGCAATTAGTTATTTCTCTAACATTATTGGCTAAACTAGTAATGACCCCGTGCAATGCACGGGAGAGTTAGCAAGATAAAAGCACATGACAAAAAAAAATTAATTAAAAAATAGAAGAAAGATATTGCAAGTGATTTAAAACAATAAAAAAAATTGTATATTTATTAATGACGTGTGTAAATGTCTCATAAAAGAAAGATATTTGTCCAACTAAAAAGTTTTAAAATATTTAAAATAATTTGATTTTTTGTGAAGTCGAAGCGATCAATTACATTTCCTCTGTACATCCATTTTTCTTTTCTTTTTTCATTCAGATGTATAAAAAAAGAAGCTAATATGGCTATATGCTCCACATAATTGTTTTTGAAAAAAGACAATAAAGCATTTCTTTATTCTTTTCATTTTACTTTCTTTTCGTTTTACTTTCTTTCAACAGCCAATATTGTGACATATGTCTATTTATGGATAACGTCTTATCAAACACACACACACACACATATAGATTACGTGTGTAAATGTCTCATAAAATTAGATTAAATTTTATAAATCCATGCAACAAAAAAATAAAAAATAAAAATAATAACAACGAACCCTTTTTCATAAACAATCTTCTCTTGATCTTGCAATCTTCTTCAAATTGATCTTCATAGCTCCTCCTTCAAAGAAAACTGAAAACTAACTAAAGTCAAATTTCAAAGATAAAAAGAAAGATAGTTATACTTGTGTACAAAATAATTTATTTTTGTATGATTTATATAGAGAGATAAGCTAAGCTTGAATCAATGCAAATTCTATTTGAAATTTGAAAAGAGTAAATATGTTAATCATTTCAAATTTCAAAAGTATCATCCATCTTTTAACGGGTTTTATTAACAACCACATAAATTGCACCCCCAATATTCATAAGTCACAAACAAAAATTTGTTATGACATTCTTACAAAGAATGTTGTGACCGGTTTTATATACTCATCCAATATATATATATATATATATATACATATGCATATATGAATCAAAGCATTAGACCTTTTAAAAATTGAATTGTATATATTGTAATGCAAATACACGATTATTCCATAAACATAATATAGAAGTAAATAAACTTGCCTTTATGTTTGCACCTCTTGTCTTGTTAAGTAGTTTGCTCATGCTACTAAAAAGAAGACGAAAAGAAAATAGTTCATCTTCTTGCCCCTGCAAATAGAAACATAAACACTATCAAACATGAACATATCAAGCCAAGTTTGGAAGTAAAATAGAAAACAAAACTATAAATAAATGAGATGGTAGGAGATAAAGAAAAAATAAAAACCTATCAAACATGAACATATCAAGCCAAGTGTGGAAATGACATAGAACACAAAACTGTAAATATATAAGATGGTTAGAGATAAAGGTTGGACATGGAGGAGGTTAAAGATGAGGATTGGAGATGAAGAATATATAAATCAATGATAAATATTGGTTCGCATTAAAATCTTTAAGGATAAAAATATTTATGCTATTAAATATAAAAATTATTGTTATGCGTATATCTAGTTTTCCAAAGTATAACAATATTGGAAAGACTATATGTTATCATTAATTATAAATTTCAAATATGAAATGGTTTAGTTTCAAACCTTACCAAGATTAATAGGTGTATCAAACATTCAAGTAATCTTTGAATAAAATTCAAAAACACCATTTGATTAGTATAAAAATAAAAATAAAAAAAAAAACCACTTGATTTTCGGATAAACTTAAGCATATGTTTTTTTTTTTAAATAAGAAACTTAAACATATCTACCAACTAATATATATGTATATATATATATTTGTATCTTATGTGATTAATATGCAAAAAGAAAATTATTCCTCGTAGAGAGACGTAATGGGTTTAAGGGAGTGAATTAAGTGAGTGAGTTATGGAGGGGAGAGAGAGAGGGGGGATTATCTAATAAAATTTGAATAGGATAAAATTTGACATATTCATTGAATATTAAAAAGAAAATTCTAAAATAGGAAAAGTTTATAGAATGTGCCATGTGGCAAAACTAAGATCCTTTGTTTTCATATATATATATATATTAGATATTGAATGCAACCGTTGCATAATCCCACATGATATCACAAACCAATAAGGAGTATGTATTAATTCATCTAAGCCTCTATTTCCATGGACCAACTCAGTAAAAAATTTATCTAACTCAACAATTTTAAATCATATGAGAGGGGATAAAATCTCACATGATATCCCTGTAATACCCAATATTTACTTGTGATAGTGGTGTGGACTCTAGTAGACCTCACAGTCTCTCTCCTCTCTCCATTGGTTCACATCATGGTGTGAATAGATGGATGGATGGATGAATTTGAGATTTAGGCGTGGGTCTAGCATTACACAAATGATAGTAAGCTACTCCAAAATGCGGGAAGAGATAACCCTTTATGTTTCTTAAATGAGTAATATTACGCTTCACAAATCCAAATCTCAAATTTCTATTCTAAATGATGACACCAATTAAAATCTAATATATTCACTTATCAATGTAGAGTCACGTCAACATACTTTAATCAAAATCCAATAAATCCATTACCACATCATTTGAAAAATTAAAATTTAAATTTGTGTTCTTAAATTTGTATTCCAGATTGAGAGTCGTATTGAGGACGGCCGGCCGGGGTTTACGACTCGTCCAACTGCTTGGGCCTTGTCAAAACAAAAAGTTCTTTGGGCCTGGGTTTACTTTAGCAAGCTCATCTATCAACTTAGCCCAAACTATAATTTCAAGCTTCCTATAAGCTTATTCCTATTCTTTCAATGGATTGGGGCGGCCCAAACTTTGGTGGAATATTGGACTTTTTTGGCCCGCCCAACCCACTTTACAGCCTTATTTTCTTTTCATTTTTTTTTTAGGAAAACACTTCAGTGCTGTGCAAACTGTTACACACAGAGTTTGCACAGTGAAATTGCCCAGTTTTAAAAAACAGCTTTTACATAAGTAGTTTTACTGTGCAAACTATGTGTGTAACAGTTTGCACAGCACTGAAGTGTGTTCCTTTTTTTTACTCTAGTATTTTTTTTTTTATTTTTTTACCTGTTCTTTCCCCCCTTTTCGTTGTAGTCGTGTCACACTGTCACCATAACACTACGTCTTTATAACGTAGTGGACAATCTAAAATATAGAATAATGTTACACTTATTTCGTCAATCACATTTCAAAACATATTTTATGTTTTAAATACATGTATTTTGTGCCGTTTGAATTTTTTTTTACACTTTTTCTGTGCACCACTTATACAGCACATGGTAGTTGCATTTAAAGCAAGGATGTAGTTTGAGGTGCGATTGAAGGAGTAAGTGTAGTATTATTGAAAAATATATGGGACCATGTCATATCCCCATTACTTATCATGTGCCCCTATTTTTAGAGGTCGCACAAATCTGTGTGATTGAGACGTCACACAACATCAACTGATCACCTGTAAACCATAATAACTTCTCGTTAGTTTATACTTTGACCATAGCACTTATCAATTCTCATGAAATATCAGTTCGTGCAATTAGGGGTGGACATACTTCGGGTCAATCCGAACTTTCGACTCGAAATCAAAGTTTTGAACCATTTCGGATCGGTTTCAACATGAACCAAAAGTTAGTTCGGTTTGAAACCGAACCACATTATAATTTCAGTTCGGATTTTGATAGGGTTTTTCAACTCGGACCGAACCAAATTTTCAAAGTTTCAATTTGCAAGCATATAAAATACAATTTCTGAAAAATTAGGGCTAACTCACAATAGCTCTCATAGTCTTTCATTCTCTCATCTCAGTTCTCAAATGGTCAGATTCTCTATTTACTATATATAATAATAAAAAGTAAACAAAAAAGTTGTACAAACTCAATAGTTATTTTCTCACCCCTACATGCAATATTTTTCCATTGTACAAACTCAATAGTTGTTTTCTCTCTATTTTTATCAAAATGTCTGCAACGTTCCGGTATTTATTTAGCTATAAAATGAGTTAGTAATTAATAATGAAAGTATTTCAAACAATAAAAGTTGGAAAATTGAATGACCAATTAGTTAAGTACGTATGTTAAAATACGCATACATGACAGACATTTATGGATAGATAGGTATTCACCTTTTCAAGTGCAAATACAAGTGCATATACATGCATTTTTCTGGACACTTTTAGTTACTTGTATATCAAGAGTTAAAAAAATCTAGTGTTAATTAATAGTGCGATGTTTGCTATTTGTGCATCTGGATCACCAACTATATATCAACCCACCCAGCAATAAAAATCGAGAACAAGAAAAATTTTCATAAAAAGTATTTTATGTAAAAAATAATAATAATAAAAATAAAACCTTGAGCAGTATAAATATTATACACATGTCAAAACAAGCAGAGCATTACCTCTGTTTTTTTGTAGTTGTGTTGCACAACTTCTTTAAGTAATGCAGCAAAAAGTAATGCAGCAAGTGATGGAAAATGCCAAAAGGCTATACCAAAGAAATAGTTCTTTAAGTAATGCTATATTTGAACTCCATGTAGTACTTCAAATATCAAGATGCGATATTTTTTTATATTTAAAAGGCAGGGTGGAATTGCAACTTGGAAGCAGATTATTTTAGGGGAAAATACCTTTTACCCCCTGTGGTTACACTCATTTTCTCATAACCCCTTGTGGTTCATTTTATAACACTTAACCCCCCTGTACTACGGACTGAAGTGAGACTGTTAGCTTTTCTAACGGCAGTCCCACTTCAGTCATTAGTACAGGGGGGTTAAGTGTTACAAAAATGAACTACATGGGGGTTATGAGAACATGGGTGTAACCATAGGGGGGTAAAAGATATTTTTTCCTAAAGAGTATGTATAGGGGCTTGGGGGTATTAACGTCATTTCCTTTTTTTTTCCGTTAGAAAAGTTAACAGTCTCACTTTAGTCCATAGTACAGGGGGGTTAAGTGTTACAAAATGAACCACAGGGGGGTTATGAGAAAATGGGTATAACCACAGGGGGTAAAAGGTACTTTCCCCATTATTTTAAAGTAGGAATCAAAGTTGGCAGGGTGGAAGAGTAATTTGTTGTCAATAAGGGAAGGTTGATCTTGATTAAATCAGTGTTAAGAAATATCCCATTGTATTTCATGTCTAGTTTTTGCATTCCGTTAACTGTGGTGAATAAGATTGAGAAAATACAACGGAGATTTTGTGGATACTGCAATTTTTCCTACCTATAGCTTTTTCAAAATTTCTCTTCATATTCAAAATACGAAACACGATTCGCCACTTAAATTTTAAAAAGAAAAAAATTAAGAAACCATTTTAAAGCAAACCGATCCTTTTTTTGGGAAACCAAAGATTTCTAGGTCCGGGGATTATGGAATGAGAGAGGAAGGAGCCCGGCGGGCTAAAACACCCCCTCTCATCCTATCTCGCGATATGCCTTTACTCAATATCCTTTTAATCGAATTATTAATCTAAATGTACCCTCAACTAATACTTATATATAAATGTACATTACAAAAGCATGTCTAAAGGGTGTAAGATTGCAAATGACAAAATATCACTCGAAACCACATATTTCGATTAGCAAACAATATCATGTGCATTTAGGGAACTAGCAAACTTACCTGAGATCCAGCCGGCGAATGTTTAAGCGTGTAATGTATACAAAAGAATAAATCCAAACAAAAAGGTCTCTAATAACATATATACACATAAGACAAATCTTAATTCTAAGGTGTCGCACATGAGGTCGAAAAATCAATAAAATTAAGAAATAATTAAGCCAGAGAAGAGTCAAGAAATCATACCGCATCTGCGCTACAAAACAAGGGTTAGTCCACATGCTTTAGAAAGGATATACAATATCAAATGACCATTTCTAAATGTCTAGCTTAATTTTATCAAGTAGAAGAAATGACATACCAAGAATTCTAAGTATAAGTATCAATCTACATGGATGAGTGTACATGATTACATGGAAGCAAGAACAAACTATTGGATTGTTCCTTGATTTGGACCATTTAGCCTTTGAATTTAAGCTTAACTAATCATTATTGAAGCAGTTTAAGCCCTAAGTCATGGGAAAATCATTTGAACTTTTATTTACAAAGTTTATCAAATCTGTTATGAAATTATGAGAATTATAGAGAGCAAGCCAAAATTTTAAGAATTGGAAAAGCATGGTTCCCGTGATTTGATGTCAATGAATTTTGGACACAAGATGCCTTTATGAGTCTAGTTGATAATACTAAAAGAAAATCAAAGTTCCAATGGTTAGATCTCTGGGAATTAAACAAACACTAGACATCGCTCAAGAATTCCCAACTCTCTGTCCAGAGATATTGTACGATTTTCTAAAACTAGTAAAAAAATTTAAAAGACTCTAATCTTTTTAGGAGGTCTTGTTAACACATTAAACTTCATAGAAAAATTATTTGGGATCATCAATACTTGATTAGGGCTCTGATTTACTCATTTTCAAAAGGGTGTTGCTGTTCTGAAACTTTGGACAGATTGTTGTTATTTTCCAAAACTCATGACCAAACCACTCTAACCATGGAATCTTATCAAAACAAAAATTACAGTGGTAGAACTTTGAGTTATAGACACTTTTCCGTTGGTTTCATTCAGTTCCAACGGTTCGATGTTTAACTAAAAATCTTTGATGAAAAGTGGTTGATGAACTCACTGCATCTTTGACTAGTTCATCTTTCACTCACTAATTTTAACCACTAAACCATTAAACTTGGCTTTAGTTAAACTAATTCTCCTACCATTTGATGGTCATAGGAGGTTAATGACTCTTACGCTTGTAGATTTCAATGAAGTATAGAGAAATTTCATGAAATCTAAAGATAATAAACCCAAATCATGATAATAGACTTGGACTTATTAGCTAAACATGTTAAACATCAACTTTAATCCCCTTGTAAACCAAGAACTTACAAGAGAGCTAAAGGACTTCATGTCAAGAGATTCAAATAAGACATTGGAGGTCTCATGAATCTCAAGATGTGAATATATTTAAAAGAAATGACTTAAAACTTAAGTATTATCCAAGTTAATTGTCACGACCCATCCCGCTGCGCGCGGAAATAGGACACGTGGCACGCCATCAAGGCTTATTCAGTTCCATTAAAGTCAAATAGTAGCGGAAAACATTATTAAAATACCACTAAATGTCAATAAAATCAGAGTTATAAAAAAAATTGGTCATTTGAATCCTTTCAAAAGAAAACAGTTTTGAAAACAGAGGTTCAGTCGACTGTGCCTAGGGTCCAGTCGACTGTACTTAGCAGAAACCAAAACTCAAAATTCTCAACAGAGGTCCAGTCGACTGATCAGGGACCCCAGTCGACTGCACTGGTTACTATTTGGATTAGTAGCTAAAATCTACAGTGATTCAGTCGACTGAAGGATGGTCCAGTTGACTGCTCCTATTACTATTCACTTTCAGTATCTCAACCCCACGGGATCCAGTCGACTGATCCATGGTCCAGTCGACTACTCCCCTGCTGGGCAGCCTGTATGAAAAAAATTACAACTCATGCTTCTCCACCTCAATAATAATCACAACCACCATGACTTACAACGTTTTAAAACACAACTACAGTAGTTCAATTACAAGATTTCCATACTACGGAACTAATCCATGATTCTATTAAAACATTTTACAATTTACCAATCCTTATACAAGTTTAGGATTTAAAACAAAAACATATACAATGATGATTCCCCGGCGTTCCTCGGCCTCACTCAACACGCTTCTTCTTGTCTTTCTTCTTACCTGCAATGGAGTAAATCTCCACTGCTCAACTATATGATGAGTGCACAAGTCTAACATATGCAATATATAACAAAACATGCTTTAATCTCATAAATCATATCAATAGTCTCTAGGGAGAAAAATACGACTTCATCCGGTAGCGGCAAGTCTAAGCCTTAAACCGCGATGTCAATGGCTAGTCCAAGCCTACAACCATTACATCTCCACAAGTGCCATGGCAAGTCCAAGCCTTAAACCATGCACAGTAGCCGTCGCTACTAAAATTCTTAAACAACGAGAAGCTTACTCCGGCATGAATTTGTATAAGACCCCCCCCCCTTTGACCCACATAGACAACTCAACGTGCTCGCGTAAATTTAAACATGCTTTTCACAATTTAGCACGTGCATAATTAACGGGCCTACAATTAACACATGGATTTTGCCCAGATCTCAATTTCATCGTCGAAATATAAAACATGTATTTCTCTATATTTCACAAGTTAGAACTTCATACCTCGTGCGATTTTCCCCAAATTTTGAAGGATCGACTAGGAGGTTAAATAATCGTCGGATTTCGAATTTGAGAAAATTCCTACGAGTTTATACCTGTTTTTCCCAAAAGTCTAAAATTAAGCTCTTTACAAAAATTGGCCAAACACGGCCTAAGTAGTATCAAAACGTAGATCTCACCTCTACGAGTTCAAATACGAAATCTAGAGAAAAACTGACGGACGAAAAATCGTAGTATGTCGCCGGCAAGCTCGTGGCAACCAAATCTCCCTTCTCTCTCCTCTCTCTAGATATTTGTGAGTTTTGGATGAGAATGAATCTCATCCACTACTATATATATAGGCAAACTCTTCGAAATTTGCTTTTCCCTCCCCACGAGTTCCTCAAACTTCTAATTAACTCCCAAAACTTCGCACACGTTCATTTTATAACTTTACGAGTGAAAACTATAAATTTCAAAGGTTTTCAACTAAGTTTTGTTTGGGTCCAAAGATAACGTCCGAAAACTATATTCTGTAGAATCTCTACACAACTTACCTTTTTAATTAACGTATCACTCACGTTCTCAAAATGATATACTAAAGTATCCAAATACCATAATTATACTACACATGTATAATTGCTATTCACAGGAATACCAGATAAAGTCAAATAACATTTAAATCATATAAATGCCATTTACTCATGCCCATGCAATATGAACTGCCATGTTCCCATGTCCTCACCGACACCTTACCGTTGACTCACAGTCAACCTCATCACCATTATCAACTAACATTGATAAACTCCCAAATTACAAATATGCATGCTAAAATTATGAATTCCTGGGACGGGTGTGACATTAATACATATTTAAAGGCTAATTAGTTTAAAGTCTACCTCTAAATATCCTCAACTTGGTGATTTTGAAGGATTTCCACAAGTAAAACAAGCTCTTCAACTCATAATTCACACACAACTTCATCTCTCACTCTTATGAAGGTGATTCTTGGGTATGTTTGCAAAATTTGAGAGGTTGAAGATGAAAAGATTCAAGATAAGGTTGGAAGATTCAAGAATTCATCCCCCATGCAATGGGATATTCACCTTCTTTATATAGGCAAATTTAAAAGGGTATTTTAAGCATTTTAGGGGCAAAACACACTGATCTCGTATGTCCTTTTGATGGTACAAAACGTGCTGTAGCACAGTTGTCTGCCAGAAAATACGGTACTTAACAGAGATGGAAGCGGTAGTCAGTGACAGCCGGTACGGCACTCAATGAATGTCGCAGCGGCATTCACTGATTGCAGCACCGGCATTTACTGAATGCCGCGGACAACTCCAGGAACTGCCGTCTTTTTAGAATTTCCCATTTTGCGGCATTTGGTGCATTTTAACGGCATTTAGTGATTGTCGTTGCGGTATTCTCTGACTGCCGGTCCGGCAATCTGTGACTGCCGCACCAGTAATTCGTAACTGCCGCAGGTTCTGTCCAGTGTCATTTTCTCTTATCCCCTCATTTCTCTTTATTTTTCTTCCCTTCTTTCTTTTGTTTAGATTGCAGAGCCTTTTGAAGAGCTTGAATCATTTTTGGAAACCCTAGTTTAGTTCGGGCATTGTCATCATCAAATCTGGAGATAGTATTCCCCTTAATTCGATGTTTGGTTAAAATTGGGTGGTCTACAGATTTTTTTGGGGAGGTGATGATGTCCGAAGGAAAATTCACTGGGTAAACTAGAAATGTGTATGTAGAAGTAAAGCTAAAGGTGGATTGGGAATTGGGTGCATTAATGAAACCAACAAAGCTTTATTTGCCAAATGGATTTGGAGATTTGAATCAGGGGATAATTTACTTTGGAAGAAAGTTTTGGTGTCTAAATATGGAATACAAAGTATAGGTTTTATCCCATTCCTACAAGAAAGGAGTAGGGCTTCTTTTTTATTACAGGTTTACGAAAAATTGCAACAAACAATGACTTGAGCTTGTTGGCAATTCATAAAGGGTTTGGTGTTGTTGTGGGAAATGGAGAGAAAGTAAATTTTGGGATGATGATTGGACAATAGTGGGGCCTCTAAAATGTGCCTTTCCAAGGATTTTTGCTCTACCTTTTGATTAAGTCAGGCCCTATTTTGCTTTTTGGGGGCTGGAATGGCTTGGAGTGGGATTGGGTAATTCCACTAAGAAGACAATTATTCTATTGGGAGATTGAGCAGTGGAATGAATTCTTGAATGTATTGAAGTCGATGCATCTATGTAAAGAAAGAATGGACAATGTGGTGTGGAGATTTAACCCAAAAGGTTTTTTCATGGTGAAGTCATTTTGTAAAGGAGTGGAAAATTATAACTACAAGATGGCTAACCAAGTTGCGACAAACTGGGACGGAAGTGTGCCTCCAAAGGTAAAAGTGTTTGTGTGGCAATTATTATTGAGGAGGATACCCGTGAAAGAAGAACTCCAAAGAATTGGTTTGTTCCAAATACGAATGCGCATTGTGTATTTTGCAATGTAAGTAATGAAAGCATTGACATCTATTCTTGAACTGTTGTAAATCGTGGGCGATTTGGGGTGAAGTTTTGCGTTGGTAGGGAATCTTAGGTACAAGTCCTAAAATAATCAACGAGTGGTTTCAGCAGTGGAAAAGTTTGTGCGTTCCTAAATCGGTAGAAGTGTGGAATCTGGCTTTTTATGTGGTCGTTAGGTCAATTTGGTTAGCGAGAAATGCGATGTGTTTTAAGAATGCAAACTTCCAAATGGAGAAGATCATTGATGACATAAAGGTAAAGCTGTTATGGTGGTTTAAATGTAGTAGAGGTGATTACAATCTTACTATTTCTGATATGATGCTAAATGTGGTATCTGTCGTATCTCTCAGCAAGCAACCTAAAAGAAGGCCAACTAGATGGTGGTTCCCTCCGCAACCGAGAACTTTGAAAATCAATGTGGATGGATCAGTAATTGGAAAACCTTGGCCAAGGGGTATTGGAGGAGTCATTAGGAACCATAACGGAGGAGTTCTGGGTTTTTTCTACAAAAAAATAGGAGTGGTAGATTCTAATTTGGCGGAATTGCTAGCCATTAGAAAAGCTATGTCAATTTTTTTTAGCAAGGAATGGATCAACAATCATAATTTAGTTATTGAAAGTGACTCAAAAATTGTAGTGGGGTGGTCTAATAATGATAAGTGTAGTCATTGGCAATATAACTATCTCTGATTTTCACCTCATTCTCATGAATGTACTTGATCATTTGATGCACAGTGGATGATACGGCTTTGTTGGCATGCAGCCAGGGCTCCCAATCAGCAAGTTGAACGAGGCAGGTATGTCCATGACTTGAAAGACTTAGGTGCTTACCAAAGATCCTACCCGGATTTGTAGAGAGACAGTTCCCATCACATTTCTCTTGGTGTTATCGTAGGCCCTCACGCATTGCACAGATGGCGTGATGTCAAGGACATCGACCCCCAAAGCGGTGGCAGTCCTTAGGGCACAAACATTTAAGGCAGAACCTGTATCAACCAAACAAAATGGCTGATGAGAGCTGATATTAGCTTAATATTAGCTCGATAAGGAGTAAAAACTGACTGGATATAACCTCATTTCTCTAGTTTTACCTGCAATTGTGTTTAATTTGCTTCTTTACACAATGATACGTTTTTCGAGGTATGTTGTTGTGTTTGGCTTTGTAAGTGCAGGTTCTGAAGCTAAAAGGAATTACAAGTTGAAAGGAATAACTCAAGAAACAAATTGATGAAGTCTTGATACCAATCGATTGACATAGTATCAATCGATTGACATGTTTTCCTTACCAATCGATTGAACTATTTGTCAATCGATTGACATCTTTTTCAATCGATTGACATCTTTGTCAATCGATTGACTTAAACTGGAAACAGCTTGTTTTAATGGCGCAAGATCTCAGCAATCAGGCGACGACCAGCCGTTATGGAATGAACCTGGACGCCTCTAGCTCATTTTTCTGACATTATATATAGAGGAGAGTAGAGAGGGCGAGAGGTTGGCTCATTTTTGTATTGTTTTTGTAGGGATTCACCATTGATTTTGGTTTCGGATAAGAATTCCAGTGGATAAATTCGTATTCTGTTTTTCAATCTCTAATTCAGGTTTCAATTCTTGTTTTTAGTTGCTTAGGAATTGTGATTGTTATGCATATTATAGTTAGAATTTGATTTAAGCAATTTTAATTTAACATTTTAATCCATGGCTATGTTTGATCATATTTTTCGGTTTATTTATGCTTATGCAGTCTTAATTATGCGTGAGTAGAACTCTGGTTGGGAATAATGTGAAGAAACATTGTTCCCAGCCCTCTGCCATGATTCTGTGAAAGAGTCAATGCCAATCGATTGGATACAGTATCCAATCGATTGACATTGACTCCAAGTCAATCGATTGATATACTTGTCAATCGATTGAAAGCCATTCCATGTCAATCGATTGACATTAAGTCAATCGATTGATGTGATTTTGACTTGGGTTTACTCCTTTCTGTATTTCAGTAACTTTTGTTTCAGAAAATAGGTCCAAATTGATCTTTCAAGTTCAAATTGTAATCTGATTTTGGAATAAAAGCTCTTTCGATTAGTTAAATCTATGAACACTCATAACCAACACTTCGAATATTCTATACTCAATTTGTTAGTCATTGTTCATGGGTTTAATTAACTACTTATTTCAGTTCTTCATAAATAAGTTAGGTAAACAAACCACTAAATATGCAAGATACACATACCTAGTGTCTAGAATGCTTAACTTAATCATTTTGAAATAAGGAATACTCTAAGGATAAAACCCCAACTGTTCGTTCTTGTTAAAATCATGGTTGTGGCTGGTACTTTGTGGATTCACATGTTCCCAACTCTTTTTCATATTTGATTTATATCACAGTTTTTAATCTAATCTAGTTAAGTCTTTGCTTCACTATAAATTGTTTCTTCTAATTTTTTAGGACTGTTAGAACCCCCCTACTACTAGAGATCATCTTTTACTTTATTTTAGGATTCAATCTAGATTCTTCCGCCTTTACATTCCGTCCTTTGGGATTCGACCCGGTCTTACCGGTTTTTAACGCGACGCGACCGTCTACACTTGGACGTACTCTTCTGAGAACACATTTCAAGTCGTGTCAAGTTTTTGGCGCCGTTGCCGGGGACGGTAACGAAGGCCAGGAATTTAGATTTGATCCAATCTTTTCTTATCCCATTTCTATCTTTCTTTTTGTTCTTCAGAACACAAAGTTGCATTGCTTGTGTCCTTCTATGTCCTTTGATTCCACCGAAGCCTTCATCACAAATCTATTTGAAGATCCAATCCATAGTGCTGATAATCCCATTTTTACCCCATCTACTTCTAATTCAATGTCTGATACGGAGAGCCAACAAGGAGAGAATAGGCATGACCTCATCGATGACGGTCAGCGACCTTTACGAGAACTCTTGGCCCCTGATCGAACAGCCACACCTTCTTGTATCCGCATCCCTCCACACACAGGTACATTCCATTTTCGTAATGGGATGATTCAACTTTTACCCACATTTCACGGGATGGATAAAGAGAAGGCGTACTTGCACATTCGAGATTTCGAAGATGTTTGTGGCACTTTCACAGATCAGACTTGCCCAAGTGATATAATCCGACTAAAGCTTTTTCCCTTCACCTTGAAGGACAAAGCGAAGTCATGGTTGTTGTCACTTAAACCGAATTCGATTTCGACTTGGCCAGCAATTCATGAAGCCTTTCTCAAAAAGTTCTTCCCTAACCGGTTAACAACTGACATCTTGAGACAAATCAAGATGTATAATCAAAAAGAGGAAGAAACTTTTGCTGAGGCATGGGAGCGTTTCAAGGATTTGTTACTGCTCTGCCCGCATCATGGTTTTGAGAAGTGGCGAACGATAAGTTTCTTCTTTGATGGCCTAAGTCCAAAGTCGAAGAAGCTCGTAGAAACTACGAGTGACGGTGAGTTCATGAGCAAAAATGCTGACCAAGCAGAAGCTCATTTTGAATGGTTAGCCGAACATGCACCGGAGTGGGAAACTCAAGTGACGAGAACTCAGTCCAGTTCGAGTTCGAGTAAAAAGAGCATTTATCAGCTGAAGGCGGAAGATGGCTTACTGGAGAAATACGAGCAACTGGCTCGTAAATTGGAAATTTTGGAAGCAAAGAAGGACCCGGTAGTACAATTTGCATCTGAAGAATCATGTTCGAGTTGTCTACAGATGGGGCATACCTCTCAACATTGCCAAATATACCCTGTTTACCAAGAACAGAGTCCAGTGGAGGTACATGCTGTAAATGCCCCTGGTCGTTTCAACCCCAATGATAGGTGGAGTCATCCTGGTTTCGATCAAAGAAACAGTGCTGCTGCAGCAAACCCATCTCAACAGTGGCAGCCAAATAAAGGAAACCAGTACCGACCTCAAAACCAAGGGTACCACCAGAGCTACCAACCTCCTCCTACTTATCAAAATCAAGGGTATCACCAGAATCAATATCAAAATCATTTACCTCAATCCAACTACAATCAGGGAAGCAACAACCAAACCTCATCAAACACTTATGTGCCTCCTCATAAGAAGGCACAAGAAGATCCTAATACACTCATGATGCAGCAGATGATGCAGCTAATGAGTAAACTCAATACAAGTGTAGAGAGGTTAGCTGCCCAACAAGGGGATCGAGAACGAACGATGTTCCCTGCACAGACAGAGCAAAATCCTAAAGGCCAACACTCGGGTACAGGACCCTCAGGATCTGGACCACATGAGGAGGCCAAGGCTGTAACTGTGCTGAGAAGTGGGAAAGAAATTGAGAAAGTCTCTTTGCCCTCACAACCTATAGTTGGTGATGAAGAAGAGGTAGAGAATGAAGAAGAATTGGTAGAAGAAGGAAAAGAGGGCGAAACAGTTGAGCCCAAAATAACAATGCCTGAGGATAATGAAATAAAGAGAAGACCTGGAAAAGAACCTCTCCTTGAGGAGGCACCCAAATGCCCTTTTCCGGCACCATATCCTCAGAGGTTGAAGAAACCTCTACAAGAAACTAAAAGTCAGGAGTTTCTGGAGTTATTCAAACAGGTGAAAATCAATCTCCCACTCCTGGACGCAATTAAACAAGTGCCTTCCTATGCCAAGTTCCTAAAAGACTTGTGCACTGTTAAAAGGAAGCAAAGTGTTAAGAAGAGTGCTTACTTGGCATGCCAGGCAAGTGCAATTTTAAAACACGATTTGCCTCCTAAATACAAGGATCCGGGTACACCAACAGTTTCTTGTATAATCGGTCAGAAGAAAGTGAACAATGCGTTACTCGATTTAGGATCGAGCGTTAATCTCTTACCTTACACTGTTTACCAACAGTTAGGGTTAGGAGAACTTAAACCCACTCGCATTACTCTCCAACTGGCAGATCGATCAATCAAATACCCGCGAGGAGTGCTGGAGGATGTCTTAGTCCAGATTGACACTTTTGTCTTTCCTGTTGACTTCGTTGTTCTGGACACTGAACCAGTTTACAATGCTAAATCTCAGATTCCGGTGATCTTTGGACGTCCTTTTCTCGCGACAATTGATGCGACGATCAAAGTAAGGAGTGGAGTTATGACCGTTGTTTTTGGGAATATGACATTAAATATCAAGATCTTTTCAAATCCAAAAATTGAAGATTTTGATGAGGAAGAAGAGGAGGTGAATTGGGTAGAAGCAGTAATTCAAGATTGCTTTGATTCAACTGCTCACTCTGATCCTGTGGAGTCCGTTATGACTAACTCATGTTATGAATTGGAAAGATATACTCCATAAGATGAAAGAATGAGTCAGATATGTTCTATCTTGGAGATTACTGAAGAGGAAGTTGCAAGAACAATGTGGACGGCTCAATATGAGCAGCTACCGCCAAAGACCAAGTTGGCTGTGCCGTCAAACTTGCAATTTCCAGAGTTGGAACTGAAAGAGCTCCCAAAAGAATTGAAATATGTATTCCTGGGAGAAGAGAAGACCTTTCCTGTAATAATTTCATCTGTTTTAAATCACGAACAGGAAGGCAAACTGATACAGTTGCTTAAGCAACACAGGAGTGCGTTAGGATGGACCGTTGCTGATTTAAGAGGAATTAGTCCATCCATATGCACCCACAGGATTTACCTTGAGGAAGATGCCAAACCTTGTCGTCAAATGCAAAGGCGTCTTAACCCAAACATGCAAGAGGTGGTGAAGAAGGAAGTTTTGAAGTTGCTGGATGTTGGGGTTATTTATCCAATTTCGGATAGTCCTTGGGTGAGTCCAACTCAAGTAGTGCCGAAGAAAGCTGGCATTACGGTGGTAGAAAATAAAGCAGGAGAATTGGTACCCACACGTGTAACCACGAGCTGGCGCATGTGTATTGACTATCGAAGGTTGAATGCGGTAACTCGGAAAGATCATTTTCCATTGCCCTTTATGGATCAAATGCTCGAAAGGGTAGCGGGTCACCAATTCTATTGTTTCCTGGATGGTTATAGTGGTTATAACCAAATAGAAATTGATCCTGCTGATCAAGAGAAAACCACTTTTACCTGCCCGTTTGGAACATTTGCATATCGCCGGATGCCGTTCGGATTGTGCAACGCACCTGCTACTTTTCAGCGGTGCATGCTGAGCATCTTCAGCGATATGGTAGAGAAGATTATGGAGGTTTTTATGGACGATTTCTCTGTATTTGGAAGCAGCTTTGATGATTGCTTGGAAAACCTCCAGAAAGTCTTGAAGAGATGTGAGGAAAAGAATTTGGTCCTCAACTGGGAGAAATGTCACTTTATGGTGACAAAAGGGATTGTCTTGGGACATATCGTGTCTGCTGAGGGAATACAAGTAGACAAGGCGAAGATCGATATAATTTCTAATCTTCCTGTCCCCACTACAGTTAAAGAAATACGATCGTTTCTAGGCCACGCCGGTTTCTACCGGAGGTTTATTAAGGATTTCAGTGCTGTATCTAGACCACTATGTCAACTCCTTGTTAAGGACCAACCTTTTGAGTGGAACAGCAAGTGTCAGGAATCCTTTGATAAACTCAAACATCACCTAACAACAGCTCCAATAATGCAATCTCCGGATTGGAGTCTTCCTTTTGAGCTGATGTGTGATGCGAGTGACACAGCGATCGGAGCTGTTTTAGGGCAAAGGAAAGACAAGAAGCCTACTGTGATCTACTACGCTAGCAGAACCCTTGATGGAGCTCAACGTAATTATTCTACTACCGAAAAGGAGTTGCTAGCAATTGTGTTTGCATTGGAGAAATTCAGGCAATACCTAATTGGCTCGCAGATCATTTGCTTCACCGATCATGCTGCATTGAAGTATCTGCTATCCAAAAAGGAAACAAAACAGCGATTGATACGCTGGATTCTTCTGCTCCAAGAATTTGATTTGGTTATCAAAGAAAAAAAGGGAGTGGAGAATGTTGTTGCTGATCACCTCTCACGATTGACGTTTGAAGATAATTCTTCACAACCTATTCCAATCAGTGAATCTTTCCCAGATGAGCAACTTTTTGCAGCAACTAGCTTGCCCTGGTATGCTGACATTGTCAATTACCTGGCAACAGGGGAGACCCCATCTCATTGGTCCACCCCTGACAGAAAAAGGTTTCTGTCCATCGCCCGATGGTTTTACTTTGATGATCCATACTTGTTTAAGTACTGTGCGGATCAAGTAATAAGGCGATGCGTCCCTGAGGAAGATATCTCTCATATTTTAGCTTCTTGCCACTCAGAGGCCTGCGGTGGCCATTTCTCAGCCCAGAAGACTGCTCAAAAAGTGTTTAGTAGTGGTTTCTACTGGCCGACAGTTTTCAAAGACTGTTATGCATTTTGTAGAGCATGTGCTAGATGCCAAATGTTGGGAAGCTTGTCAAAGAGAAATGAAATGCCGATGACCCCGATCATGACTATTGAAATCTTCGATTGCTGGGGCATCGATTTCATGGGACCATTCCCGCCATCATCACATTACGAATATATTCTTCTGGCGGTCGAATATGTGTCCAAGTGGGTTGAGGCCGTTCCGACAAGGAGAAATGATCACAGAACAGTGATCTCATTCTTAAAAGAGAATATTTTGTCAAGATTCGGAACACCAAAGGCCATGATTAGTGATCGTGGAACCCATTTCTGCAATAAGCCTTTTACAGCATTGATGAAAAAATATGGGGTTAACCATAAGATTGCTTTATCATATCACCCGCAATCAAATGGTCAGGCAGAGTTAGCCAACAGGGAGATCAAACATATCCTGGAAAAGACTGTTAACATCAATAGAAAGGATTGGTCATCACGTTTAACTGATGCTTTGTGGGCGTACAGGACAGCGTATAAGACGAATCTTGGGATGTCTCCCTACAGGCTAATTTATGGAAAAGCTTGTCATTTGCCTGTGGAATTGGAGCATAAGGCATACTGGGCCACTAGATTGCTAAATTTTGACACTCATGAAAGTGGTACACTGAGGAAACTACAACTCAATGAGTTGGAAGAGATCAGGAATGATGCTTATGATCGTGCTCGAACTTATAAGTCAAAATTAAAAGCTAAGCATGATCAATCGATCCTGAGAAAGAAGCTTGAACTGGGACAGAAAGTTTTACTTTACGATTCTAAGCTTCATCTTTTCCCCGGAAAGCTGAGGTCGAGGTGGATAGGACCTTTCATTGTCAAGGAAGTGTTTCCACACGGAGCAGTGGAAATCGTTAATTCCAAGAATGGTAATGCTTTCAAAGTCAATGGGCAACGTTTAAAACCATTTTTGGAGAAGTTCGAACCAGAATCAGAGACCATCCAATTGGATGATCCTGATTATTCTTCTTGAAAAATCTTGAGAACCTTGTGTTGTTGTATAATAGCTTTCTTTTCTTGTGTGCTTCTTTATTTTCTGTTTCCTCTTATTCTAATTCTGTCTTTTTGATTGGCTATAGGATGAATCCATTGCACTTCCTGCCACATCTGCTCTACCATGGGGTCCGTTCTCCAGGAACCCCAGAACCGAGGGAGCAAGAAAGGCCAATTTTCACTCCACTATCCGGCTCATGCCCAGATTCCCCTAATGCAGAAATCACCAATATGAATACCTGGGATTTGCTATGCGCTGTTCGAGAGATTCTGGATGATCTTCAGTTGAACTCGGATGGAGAAGTTGTGGAGTACTCTGTGGATTATGCTGCGGGAGAAGACCTTTCTTCCCCAGAATCTGAGCAGAATTGATAATTCCTATGGCAAATGAATAAAGACAGAACTTTGTTTCTTGTTTTCTTTGTGTTTGTTTGTTTCCCAACCAAGATCTTGTACTCTTTGGATGATAATAATCCATTTCGAACTGTGAATTGATGATGTTTGGAATAAATTCTTCCTATTTGTTTGATTGATGAGTCCAATGCTTGTTTGAATGATCAAAAGTCTTGTTTCTGTCTTACAAATGCATTCTTAAACTGTTGGGGGTGATCACATGAGGATAATTTGGGTTCCCATGAATTTCTTATTCAATCGATTGATATTAATGTCAATCGATTGGTATAAACGGTTGTCAATCGATTGACAATTTTATCAATCGATTGACTTGATTTGTGTTCAATCGATTGACATATATTGTCAATCGATTGAAACTCCCTCCAGGCGTATTGTATACTCTTCTCCCTCTCCCTCATTTCAATTCAAATCCTGAGAGAGAGAGGGAAGAGGCGATTTCCAGAGAAGTGTGCAGTAAACCCCTCCCCATACTTTCATCATCATCCTCATTCATCATCATCCCTCACCATCTTCATCTTCATCATCTTCATCTTCATCACCACCGCCGCGGCCACTGTCCTCGCTTGGATAGAGGGTGAAGGGAAAGGAAAGGGATTCGGGCCTCATTTCATCACCATCATCTTATTCAGCATCATTAATCTCGTTGTAATCTTTTTGGGGTCAAACTTTCTGCTGTGATTCCAGTTGAGGTAACCCCCGAACCCATTTCACTTTCTCCCCTTTTTCATTGATCAAATCAATTGAGGGAGTCCCTCATGGTCTTAAGACCATTAATTTAATCAAAGGGGGACGTGAGACCTTGTTGTGGGCAGCCCCCTGTGATCGCTGATGTCAATCGATTGACATCAGGGTTCAATCGATTGGAACTTAACTTCAATCGATTGACAACTTATGTCAATCGATTGACATAAACAGAGAAGCAGATTCTTAATTTCTTCATTCTAACTCTCTGTTGTGCTTCTCTTGCAGCTCCCATGGCTCCGAAACCCAAAGACAGTGGGCCCCACCCAGAAAAGTCAACCTCTCTCGAGATTCCGGACCCACCGCTTGCTCACGGGTTTAGAAACGCCAAAGAGAATACGTGGTATACCAAATACTTCCGAACACGCGCAATCATGGTTGAAAGGCAATTCGAGAATATTTGGAGCGACGACAAAATTCCATTCCATTTGGCCCGTCTTCGAGTTTTTCCCGATTGGCTCCCGGTTCTGACAGCGGTTAAGCAAGTTCGGCCTTCATGGATTCGAGCGGCATGTGCTAGCATGGTTAAGGTGCAAGACGTCCCTTACACATATTTCTCGTGTGTATCGGGACATGCGATCGAGTTCAGCCCAGCCACAGTCGCTCAGGCGCTTGGTATCCCCGAGGTGCCCGACCATATGTACCCTATTCACCCTGACCGCTCATTTCCATCTTATGATGTTGTAGCCACGGAGATTTCAGGAGGGAAGGTGAAGAAGTATTCTGGGATCACGGTGTTTGACGACCATGATTTGACGATGGACTACCACCTGTTGCACCTGACACTCTGCAGTTGCATTCTTCCCACTACTTATAAGTTGGACTTCGCCGGGTGGTACACTAGAGTTTTGTATGCTATCGGGACAGGATTACCTATCTGCCTCGCCCGACTTTTCATAGAGTTTTTCATTGAGCCTACACGTCATCCTGGTAAATCTCAGCACTTGAAGGGTGCGTGGGCGATTCATCGGGTTTGTGAGGTGGCTGGTTTAGAGGCACCAGCTAGTGAGGTTCTGCAGAAGTCAAAGCTGGGAGTTTTTGGAGAGTCTGTGGCTAGGCGATCGCTGTCACAGTTCAAAAATAAGGCGAAAGGAAAAGGAAAAATTGGAGAGAGTAGTAAGAAGAAGAAGAGAAAGAGAGGAGATGTGTCATCAGAGGAGGAAGACGTAGACCCAGGGACGCCTACTGAGGCGGAGGGTCAGGATACGGAGGTAGCTGAGGAGGAGGAGGATGAGGACTCTGGGACGCCGACTGAGGCTGAGGGTCAGTATGAGTTACGGATGCGTGAGCCACCTACAGCCCCTACACCACCTACAGCCCCTGCACCACCTACAGCCTCTACATCTACCCCTCCATCTCTTCAGACCATTTATGATTTCTTGTTAGAGGAGCGAGCTGCGAGGGTACAGCTTCATGCAATGATTAGAGAGCTCACAGCTGAGCAGTTATTATTAGCTGCCCAGATGTCGCGGCTAGGTGGTCAGATAGAGCAGATTTCGATGTTGCTTGGGATCGAGCAATCTTTGCGCTCATCTATGCCACCTCCACCGACAGATCCAGCTTCGACATCAGCTCAGCCAGAGGGCGTCACCTTGGAGACACCTTCACAGCCACCACCTCCAGCTGCTACTTCACCGCCAGCTGTGAGTGACCCGGCAGTTGTCGCCCAGACTGGGACAGCTGCTGAGGGTGGCAGTGAGGTAGTTATTACGCCATCCGTTGACCAGACTGCCGATCCTTAGGAGGGAGATGTGGCGAGCGAGAGAGTGTGTTGTTATTTCATATATCTTTCTCTCTCTGTTGTCACTTTATTTTGTCTATGTGGATATTTTGGGATGACTATTTTTTGGATCTGTAATTGTGGATACTTTATGGTTGGGTTGGATGTTAATAGTTGGATGCTGATCTTACTTTACAGATAGTTGTGTGTTCATGGATTGTGTTTCTATTGTTGATATTTTTGATTATTATCCTTTTACTCTTGATCTTGGTTGTGTGCGGAGATTGTGATATTACAACAGGTGAATTCTCAGATTTGTACTGAATCGCGTGAATCAGGTGATATCTTTTATTACTCGAATCTCTTCCATTGAGGACAATGTCGATTTCAGTTGGGGGTAGGGAGTAGATATCCACCTGTATTTTTTTGAGTTCATTATGCACACTTGTTATTATTATTATCTCCAGTTTTAAAAAAAAAAAAAAAAAAAAAAAAAAAAAAAACTGTTGTTAATATTCTAACTATCAAAACCTCGTTCCTCCTAGCTAAATTATTGTGTAATGATGCAGTTATGTTTTCCTTGCTATATTATGGATTTCGATTACATGTTACTTAGTTACTAATCTAGTTTCACATCCACAGCACGAATATATCCTGAAACATTTCTGCACGAGTTGACAATCACGAAAGAAACTTTAAATTAAAATGAAATACGATTGTCATGTGATTGGATTAATAGTAAAACTTTAAACCTTGGTGAGTTTCGAGCCATTCTTTTATTCTGAGGGTTAATCAAAAAAAAAAAAAACTCGTGTTAATTCTTGAAACACACTTTTATCTCGTTGAGAGTCTCATTCTTGTTTCATTTGGCTAATGCATCAGGAGAACGTTCAGGATTTACTAATTTTAAAACTCAGGAAATACTCGAGATAAGTTATAATGTCTAGAAGAGGATTTAGGCCATCGTTTCTTCACCTCATCTCTCGAGGAAATTTAAAACCTCACTTACCTATCACAAATCAAGGTCCCTACCTAAATCACCTTTTTATAATCAAGTATGTGACAGTTTCGTGAAAATAGTTAAAGGAGGAAAAGGAGAAGTGATTGCAGATTTATATATATAAAAAAAAAAAAAAAAAAAAAAGAGAGAAAAAGAAAAGAAAAGTGGAAAGCAATAAATAAAAGAAATTGGAGGATTGTTAAATAAAAGATGTGAAGTGGAGTTGGTTTTACTATGTCACATGCTTGAACTCATTTTTCACAGTCCATTATCTCTTACCTCTCCTCATATTTCTGTCACAAGTCCTAAGGATTCTAGATTAATTTTAACAAATCTCGAGTATGAAATGAGTTTTCCACAGTAGATCGCTCTTGTTGTAATTGGCATTCCATTCATGAGACTCATGCACCTCAAATAAGCGTTTTTCAGTGTCTAGTATGTAAGCATGTTTGATTGCCTCTACATTTACTCATTTGAGCTTCATACTATGAGTGCATAAGCTTTACGCCTGTTTCAGAGTGATTTCTATTTTGAGCGTAAACCGTGTGAGAATTGAGTTGAAACTATGAAGTCTTAAACATGTCAATCTAAAGAATTCTAAGATAAAGATTTATATCGTAGTTGTTAACTCCCCACACACACACAAGGATATATAAAGGCTGTGAATGTAACTTAACTTGAATAAGTTACTTCGTAACATGTTGTTTACTTCCATAGCATGGTAAAGGAATCCATATCCCTGTTAAGCAAAATTTTTTAGCATAAAAGAGAAATTGAAGCTTTGATAAGTTTGGAAATTTGACATCTGAATTTTGTGGGTAAATTCTCTGAAAACCCTCACGAGACACAACTCGTCCATTAGGGTAAATCTAAGGGTTCAAAGGCTTGTTGCATATGCTAAATGCAACCGCGATTCCTGCGACAGTGAGTTAGGATTTCCCTTTTGTTTTAGCTCAATAAAACTGAAACGATAATAGTTGGTCGTCTCAATTTGTGTTAATTCCGCTTCATTGCTAGAGACTAGCAAAACGCTAGTTGGGGGTCGTGATGAGAGCTGATATTAGCTTAATATTAGCTCGATAAGGAGTAAAAACTGACTGGATATAACCTCATTTCTCTAGTTTTACCTGCAATTGTGTTTAATTTGCTTCTTTACACAATGATACGTTTTTCGAGGTATGTTGTTGTGTTTGGCTTTGTAAGTGCAGGTTCTGAAGCTAAAAGGAATTACAAGTTGAAAGGAATAACTCAAGAAACAAATTGATGAAGTCTTGATACCAATCGATTGACATAGTATCAATTGATTGACATGTTTTCCTTACCAATCGATTGAACTATTTGTCAATCGATTGACATCTTTTTCAATCGATTGACATCTTTGTCAATCGATTGACTTAAACTGGAAACAGCTTGTTTTAATGGCGCAAGATCTCAGCAATCAGGCGACGACCAGCCGTTATGGAATGAACCTGGACGCCTCTAGCTCATTTTTCTGACATTATATATAGAGGAGAGTAGAGAGGGCGAGAGGTTGGCTCATTTTTGTATTGTTTTTGTAGGGATTCACCATTGATTTTGGTTTCGGATAAGAATTCCAGTGGATAAATTCGTATTCTGTTTTTCAATCTCTAATTCAGGTTTCAATTCTTGTTTTTAGTTGCTTAGGAATTGTGATTGTTATGCATATTATAGTTAGAATTTGATTTAAGCAATTTTAATTTAACATTTTAATCCATGGCTATGTTTGATCATATTTTTCGGTTTATTTATGCTTATGCAGTCTTAATTATGCGTGAGTAGAACTCTGGTTGGGAATAATGTGAAGAAACATTGTTCCCAGCCCTCTGCCATGATTCTGTGAAAGAGTCAATGCCAATCGATTGGATACAGTATCCAATCGATTGACATTGACTCCAAGTCAATCGATTGATATACTTGTCAATCGATTGAAAGCCATTCCATGTCAATCGATTGACATTAAGTCAATCGATTGATGTGATTTTGACTTGGGTTTACTCCTTTCTGTATTTCAGTAACTTTTGTTTCAGAAAATAGGTCCAAATTGATCTTTCAAGTTCAAATTGTAATCTGATTTTGGAATAAAAGCTCTTTCGATTAGTTAAATCTATGAACACTCATAACCAACACTTCGAATATTCTATACTCAATTTGTTAGTCATTGTTCATGGGTTTAATTAACTACTTATTTCAGTTCTTCATAAATAAGTTAGGTAAACAAACCACTAAATATGCAAGATACACATACCTAGTGTCTAGAATGCTTAACTTAATCATTTTGAAATAAGGAATACTCTAAGGATAAAACCCCAACTGTTCGTTCTTGTTAAAATCATGGTAGTGGCTGGTACTTTGTGGATTCACATGTTCCCAACTCTTTTTCATATTTGATTTATATCACAGTTTTTAATCTAATCTAGTTAAGTCTTTGCTTCACTATAAATTGTTTCTTCTAATTTTTTAGGACTGTTAGAACCCCCCTACTACTAGAGATCATCTTTTACTTTATTTTAGGATTCAATCTAGATTCTTCCGCCTTTACATTCCGTCCTTTGGGATTCGACCCGGTCTTACCGGTTTTTAACGCGACGCGACCGTCTACACTTGGACGTACTCTTCTGAGAACACATTTCAAGTCGTGTCAATGGCACCTGCTGCCCCTTACACCCGACAGTGATGTATAATGCTTTGTTATGTGCAGATCCTTCTGGTGGCAGGTCCTCATCAGAAAATGTAATGATTGGGTCAGAGGTAAGTGCGCCCAAGAAAGCTACCATGTCTTCCGGTGCGACGTCGATAGGGACTTCAATTCCTGCCAAGGCATTCAACACGGCTTGCCTATGCTTGTAGGATGTTACCATGATATCCCACATCAAGAGATGTGCTTGGGTTTTCTTTAGCTATTTTATTAACTCATTATCTTCTTCGATGATCTCATCCATCTTACCCTTCCCCTTGTCTTTGACTAGGCCTTTCTCGGTTGCATCGGTGGCAGGCTGTGGAGGCTGATAATGATGGCCGGACCTGGTTAGATGATCAATCTCGGCAGGAGTGGGCCCTTCTACAGTCCCATCTTTTTTGAACCAATCACAATCCGTTCCCACAAATGGCTTTTTCGGCTCGTTCCAGATAGTAGCATCGCTCTCGTTGTTCTACCACCCCTAGATCATGCTCTTCCAGAAAGAACAGGTCTTGCTCATCGTCTAGCAGTTGCTGTCACTCGTCATTCTCCCCTTCAATCAGATGAACTCCCATGGAATTCGGGATGTTAATGAGGGGTAAGGGCTATCCTAGGGGGTGATATAGGTAGCGGGGTTGAAGGATATAGGCCTGGACTTGATGAGGCTGATATTTGGTGGTTTGGTAAAGGATTTTGAGTGATATGGGGTTGCCTCGGAGGTGGCTCGATGATATTCTGGTCAATGAGGTCTTGGATATCATGGCGAAGGCGCATGCAATCATCAGTGTTGTGACCAGGGGCTTGGTGGTAGGTACATCGCTTGGACATATCGCAGTTAGACGGGGGCGGGGTATTTCGAGGTTGGAGTAGTTGGAGATGGCCCTTTTTTAGGAGGCGGTCTAAGGCTGAGGAGAGAGAGATTTCTAACTTGGCAAAGTTACGAGGGGGCTTTTTCTGGAAAGGGCGGTTGGAGGAATTTGCCTGGTTGGAGGGTTGGTATGGCCTAGGAGGGTACGCCATGGGTTGGCTGCTAAGGGCATTGACATCCGGGGGATTTCGGGGGTAGTTGGGCCTTCTTGACTGACTCGGAGGCTCTTCCTTTTTTATCTTTCCTTCTGTGATAGCGTCTTCAATTCGAGTTCCAACTTCAAACAACTCCTCAAAGGTGGAGATGGATTGGTAGAACAATTTCTCATGGTAGAGCGGCTGCAGGTTCCGGATGAGCATCTTTACCTGTTCCTTTTCAATCGGCCGGTGGGTCATTTGGGCCACCTTGCTCCTCCATCTGCTCAGAAACGCAGCGAAGGATTCACTATTGTTCTGTTGGGTTGTTTCCAAATCCCTGATAGTGACATCTAGCTCTTGATTTTAGGAGTAGTGATCGACGAAGACTCGAACAATGTCTTCTCATGCTCGGGTTTTAGAGGCTTCCAAGGTTAGGAACCATGATAGTGCGGTCTTTGCGAGAGTTTGTGGAGACAGCATCGCAATGTGCTCGTGGGTACAACCCATGGAATGGAAGATACTCATACACAGCTTCACATGACTTTTTGGATTCCCAGTTCCATCAAAGCGGTCGATCGCAGGCATTTTGAAGTTCTCCGGTAGTTTCAGCTTAACGGGCTCAAAGAGGCCTTCTAGGTCTAGCATGTAATCATCGACCCCCTTGCTTTTTCCTCAGTACGCTCTCTAGCTTGTTGACCTTATCCATTTTCTCTTAGAGCTTTTTCTCATACGCAAATGGTGGGACCCCTTGAAGCCAGTCTTCCTACCCGTTATTCTCATGTGGGGGTGGTTCAAACCCTGGTGGTGGAAACCCGGGCGGAGGTCGCGGCTGCTGCTGCTTTAGTTCTTCGATGAACTTCAGAACTTGGGCTAGGCTGTCAGACTGCTGGCTTATGGTTGCTCCCAACTCAGTAACCTTGTTTTCCAACTCTTCTCTATTCATGCTGAAGTAGGCTGTCGGGCTGATTCTGACCAAACGATTATCTGAACTCCTGACCCACGACGAGGATCCTGGTTGTTGACCTTGGGAATCTATACTGACCTGACAGATTTTGAAAGAAGGCGTGTATCAGATCCTGATAGTGACAACTTTATACAGACAAAGATAGTGACGTGGACTGACTCGAGACAGTGCGTGCAGATTGATGGGAAAGGTGCATGCATGTGAGACAAGCATGCGGATGTAAACCCTAATCTATATGATGCTCCTATTTCTAACGGATAGCAGTTAAAAAAATAAGGCCCTAACCATATAGAGTGTGCCAATATTACTTTCCAGTACGATCACCAAGGGATAATAAGGGTTTCCAGGTTTTTGTGAAGGCTTCTAGGAGAGACTGGACATTTTCGGTTGATTTGGACAAATTTTTCGGGAAAAACTAGGATATCCGGACATAGTTTCTGGTATTTCTGGGAAATTTGGGCAGGGTTTCTGGGAGAAACTAATTAATATGGTTATATCAGGGATATCTGGGCAGAGTTTCTGGGAGTAACAGGTTAGTACGGTTATATCTGGGATATCTGGGCAGAGTTTCTGGGAGAAACGGGTTAGTACGGTTATATCTGAGATATCTGGGCAGAGTTTCTGGGAAAATCGGGTTAGTACGATTTTAGTGATCATTCTTTCTAGCAGGTTTTCATACTCCTATGTCTTAGGATTGACAAACAGGGTTTGCGGTGTATATCTTTGTGAGCATGGAGCAGACATCCTTGTCATGGTGCCTAGGCAGGTCAACTCAATGTGATCACATGTGAGTGATTGCCTTGGGAATCATAAAAAGAGGTTCTATTCTATGCCACATAAGCATCTACACCGCGTAGGTAATCCCATCAGGGCATACAACAATTATATCATATTGTCCTATCTGAAAAGATAAATCAACAGTCCTATGAAAGGTTCTACAGGAATCTATATGCAAAGGCTGGGTTTAGTCAAAGAGGGTCCGTTGACGAGAGTTCCAATATACCGTCAGGGAGACAGTACGGAGGTTTTTACTCTTTTTGATACAACGGTGACTTATGCCCTGGCACAGCAAGACCTGAACAATGTCAGCGCCGCGTTTCAGACACAGTCGGAGGGGGGGGGGGGAATGCAAGAGTGCAATGCGGTGAACCAGACACAGTAAAAAGATGATTTTAAGGATGCTTCTTATGAGTCAAACCTCTGTATTATTTTGTTTTAAAATAAAAATCCCCAGCAGAGTCGCCAGATTGTGGACACCGGGCTTCTACCTCTTTGTTGGGTTTTGAAATTTGTTTGAAATTGATCAAAGAAAGAAAATGGTCTGTTGAAAACAGATACAGAGTCGCCACTTGGTCTTTAAGGAACCAAGAAACCTAATTTGACTCACCCAAGCGGATAAGGGCACCGGCCCTTCATAACCAAAGAACTTGGTTTGGGGTTTTGGTACGAGAGAGGAAGGAGCCTTTGTCACGACTAAAACACCCTCAACTCGCCCTGTCTTTTGACGGGCCTCAATTAGCATCCAAATAATCATCTTATACTATGTATGGTTCGGCAATTAATACTATGATAGTATATTATGTCACATAAGAAATTTGAAATGGAAGATCTAAAGATAAAATATCGTTCATAAGATCTAAGTCAAGTATCATGCAATGTAAAGTGAAAGATCACACAAATAAACCTAAGAAAAATCGTTTAATCATGTATCAAGTAATTAAGTTTCCTTAATCTAAAGGGGATATGAATTGTTCTTGAAACAAATAAACAAAGAAATCAAAGTGTGCTTAGCAAGCTAGTATGATGCATGTTATTCTTTGAGAAAAGAAGACCTCTCAATCCCCAGGACGGACGAGAAAGGATGATTAGATCAAGGGGGAGCGTGAACGTGTGATCGAGTTCATTCCTTATAATCTTCTTAGATTAAGAGTTACAAAAACCCCAAATCTTGCATGAATGCAATGTATGTATCTAAAATGTGCAAAGGTTGTGGTGTGTTTTGTGTACATGGATTTCTAGAATGACTTAGAAGTCTAAAATGTGTATGAATGAATGAATGAATGAATGAAATCATGGGATATGTACAAATGTAGTGTGAACTACTTCCTAAGATATGAACTAATTTGGAATGCATATAAGCATCAAATCAAAGAATGAAAATTAAAATATGCTTGCTGTGAATAGTGGACAGAACAGTAGCATGATCTTGTAAAAATGGAAAAGAGGGGTTAGGAATGTTTTCAGTGCATGATTTTTTATGGAGATATTCGTTATTGTTTCTAGAACACTACCCAAAAAACCAATCTTGAATAACTATCACAGATTGAGAGAAATCATATAAACAATGAAGGTCACTCAGAAACAGAGTCCGTATTGTCGACTGAAATGTTGAAAAAGCTTAGAAAATAAATAAAAAAAAACTGATCTAGGGGCCCATTTTATACAGAAAGTTTCCTAAGACATTGAAGTATAAGGGAAAAATAAGTTAGGACCACCCCTTTCAGAAAAGTTTTCTGAAAAAGGAGTTGGAAGTTAACCAAGCTGCTGTGACAGCAGGGGCAGAATGTCTGGAAGGAATGTTTGGGTCCAAATGGACCATTTTCAAGTACTTCTAAGTCAAACCAAAAATCATGGGTGTTCTCCAATGAGTTAGGAAGACTTTCCAAGTGGCCTTGCATCCATATGTTGAGTATTGAGTTCTAGAGAAATCTTTGAACTCAGCTCACTCACTGTTTTGACTCACTGTTTTGAAGATTTTGGGAAAAACAAGGTTTTCTTTCTTGAAATCAAAATGAGGGGGATTGAGGAGGGTTTTGAAATAGAGGTTTTGAGAATGTATTTTCAATACTCAATAAAGATTATAGCCACTTAAAATGCCAACATCAAACTCATCATCAAGAACCTCCAAGATTGTTGGAGAGATTTATTTTACTTTGAACATAACTTCAAGAATACCTTGGAGATATTGAAGTTATGATCATCATCTATCAAACATGTTTTTGAGGTCAAGAGCTACTATCCATAAGGATTCACTCACCCCAAACTTCATGTCATCATTTAAATGATGATGGACTAGTAAGTAAATAAAGAAAATAAAAAAGAAATGAGATGAGAAGAGATGAACATTATATAAACAAGCAAGCAATAGATACCAATCAATAGATGATATTCATGATGTATAGAACTTGTAGTTTGGTGTTTCACTCATATGTAATGACATTGGACATGGAAGAAGCTTCCACTCTCTTAAATGCTCACTAAAATGGTGGTTGGATGTATTGAATGTTGAAGTAAATGGGAGTAATGAAGTAAAAACAAAGTTTAGAACTCACTTTTGTTTTGAAAATCAAAGAAGGAAGCTTCTTTTCTCTCTATTCTTCTAACCTTATCTCTACAACTTTCTCTCCCAAACTTTTTCTAAGCTTTCATTTGACACCCCCCAAAATGAAGAGCAATGGGGGGTTTAAATAGGCCAATTTGGGGGTGGTTTTGGGGTTTTAGAAGTGTTCCCATTGGTCCCAAACATCTGAAAACATAAAACTATGTCGTTTTGGTTTTTAATTAATCAAAAGGGACCCCCAAAAGAAATTACAAAAATACACTGTTCTGGAAGAGAGTGCCGCAGTGGCACTGGACTAGTGCCGCGGCGGCAGTGGGCTAGTGCCGCGGCGGCACTGCTCTTCCTTCGTCCAGATAATGCTGTTTAGGCCCCCTGATGTTCCAATATTCGCGAAAAGGCCCTATTTCGTCCGAAATTCACAGAAAATGTGTATAAACTCCAAACTGAGGTTGTGATATACCGTTGTAAAGGTATTGGAGTCTACTTTACATAAAAAATAGTTCAGGGATAGGTCACTTTGAAAAGTTTTGCGATATTTGCGATAAAAGTCGATTTGATCGCCTTTTCCGCCTTTGGAAATTTATAATAAATTCGTTTTAAATCCAGAAATTACGTGCGATATACCGTTGGAGAGCTATTGACCTCTAGTATCTATGAAAAATGTTTGAAAATTGTTTCAGTGCCCCGGTTCCTAAGTCAAATTTTGGTCAAACTGGTCAAACTTGGGATTCCCGGGAAGTTCTGGAAACCTCTGGGAGTTCCCGGGAGCTGACGTTTTCGCTTGATTTTCTTTTGGAACTCGTTTTAATACTTTTCTCATGATTTAGAATGATTCTGGTGAATTTGGATGATTTCGGTCAAACTTGGTCAAATCTTGGTCAAACCTGGTCAAACCTGGGTCAAATCGGTCAACGGGGACTTTCCGGGAACTTCCAGGACTTCCGGGGGTCTCTGGAAGTTGACGATTTCATCCGACTTTTCTCAAAAACTCATTTTATCACTTTTCTTACGACATAGCATGTTTTCAGAACTCTGGGACAAAATCTGGTAGTTTTCGGGCTTTCAGGGGCATTTTGGTCATTCTGAGCATTCTGAGAGATTGAGCTGACTTCCGAGAGTCCTTTTGAGTCTTTTACGATCATTGTGAACCACCAAGCTATGGGTCTCCTAAATTTGATAGCCGACAAAATGGGGTGTCTACAGTTCATCTTCTATATCTCATCAGGTGTCTTAGGACACTGATCTTTAGATAGAGTAATTCCATGTTTGAAGGGAATGAATCCCATCTTGGAAGCTTGCATACTAAACCTTGCAAGAATATTGTCGATATTAGTGCCTTGTGACAAGCCCAACAACCTATTCTTGCGATCTCGCATAAGCTTGATCCCTAGGATGTGTGACCAGCTTCTCCTAAGTCCTTCATATCGAATTGACTAGACAACCATACCCTTACAGAAGATAATACCCCCACATCATTTTTGATTAACAAGATATCATCCACAAATAGTACTAAGAACACCACCACACTTCCATCATGTTTTTTGTACACATACGATTCATCCGCACATTGACCAAAATCAACAGACTTGGTTGCTTGATCAAAGCGGATATTCCAAGACCTAGATGCCTACTTAAGTCCATAAATGGACTTCTTAAGCTTGCACAACATGTGTACTTGGAATTTTGTGATGAACCCATTTGGTTGCACCATATAGATGCTCTCATCAAGATTCCCATTAAGAAATGCTATCTTGACATCCATTTATCAAATAGCAACAGATAAGAGAATTCGAATAGACTTTAGCATTGCCACCGGCGAAAAGGTTTCCTCATAATTGATTCATTCTTTTTAAGTGAACCCTTTCGCAACAAGCCTTGCTTTAAAGGTTTTCACCATACCATCTACTCCTCTTTTCTTCTTGTAGATCGACTTGTATCCAATGGGTTTTATTTCATTGGGTGGTTCTACAAGATCCCAAACTTGATTAGAGTACATGGACTCAATTTTAGACTTTATAGCCCTTTGCCAAAGGTCTGTATCTTTATCTTGGAGTTCTTCATTGTAATTATAGGGATCGGTACCTTGTTCCTCATGGACCTGGTCATAAGACTCTCTCAAGAACATATACCAGTCAAGTTGAATAATAACCCTCCTACTACGATGAGGCACAACCCGTGTCTGTGTATCACTAGTATTATGTTGCGAAGATTCTGAACCTAGGACACCATTATCTAAACGCTGCACTGGTTCAAGAACCTACATGTTAATGGTTGGTTCGAGATCTAGACAAGTTTGAATAATCCTCCTACTATGACGTGATAATGTAATATTGATAACTCTTTCTAGTGATGTTTCTACTCGTACCGATGGTATCGAAGAAGTATGTGTCGGTGTATTACCTCTCATTTCTTCTAGAGTAATACAACTTCTGGGCTTGTGGCCCATAACATAGTGCTCTTCTAAGAATGTGGCATTGGTGCTAACAATAACCTTCTAATACTTAGGACTATGACATAGACCACCTTTAGTTTCTCTTGGATACCCAACAAAGAAACATTCTTTCATTCTCGATTCTAACTTTTCTGCGTTCCCTTCCAGCACGTGTGCTAAACCATCCCAGATCCGAATATGCCGTAAACTAGGCTTTTGCCCAGTGCACAATTCTGTGGAGTAGTAGGTACTGATTAAAGGATTTAGGTGTTGAAAAACTTTAGCTCATGCATAGCGGAAAATGTAGTTTATAAAACTAATTGGTAGCCTGAATCTACTACTTATCTACTCTATAGATGCATATAAAAAAGAAGGAAAAGAGTTTATACCTCAGGTCTTGAACCCAATTATGATTTTCTTCTTTCTTGTTGGTACAACAGCCTCTACTAGGTTGTCTTCACCTTTATGACTCCTACGGATGCTTGCCAGAAAGACTAGGGTTGGTGGGAATCCTAATAGAGAGGATAGAGAAGGTTTGGGAACTCTAAAATAGTTTTTGCAGCTTCTGGTATAATAAAACAACGAACTCAGATTTCTGGACGCAGCTACCCTATTTATTTCCTAGAACCGACCTTACTTTCAACCGATCGAAGTGTATTTGATCGATTGAACAACTTTTGATCGATCGAACTTGCCATGACTTTAATCAATCGAGACTCCTTCGATCGATCGAACCTATCTTGACAAGATCCTTATGTGCCTTTCTAAGCATCCTAACGGAACTAAAAGTGGGACCTCCTAGGCTCTTTATTGTTGGCTCAGACCAGTTGTTAATTCTCATGATCAAACTCTTCAATCAACAAACTAACCAACTGATCAGTTAACGTTTACTCTACTATAAAATGATAACTAAACTCCAACGCAAAAGAACATACCCGAAGCGATAACAAGACTTGTATGGTGTACTAATGTCCCTCTATCGTCAGCAATCATAATCATATTCAGGTAATCAAATAACTATTACTGTCAACCTGAATAATGATTACATCTTCCATTCCTTGAGTCCCATTCACCTCTCATGATTACCAAACATGTTGATAATTGTTATCAACAAGACTGCAGTTCTCAGTAATTATCTTGGTGACATTCTCAAGGGAATGCTTACTCTATATCAGAGGGTTGTCTATCTTGACAATATATGCTCACAATCCTAGGAATATTACATACCCAAGATACCCAGGTGTTGATCTTTAAGACCTCACTAATTGGTAAGTCAAAGCAGCCATATCCACAATTTATGTTTATAATTGTCTCAAGATTGAAAACACATACCTTATACAAGTTATGAGTTCCTATCGACTGTTGATAGTTTTAAGTATGAATAGGAAAGCTCAGGTTCGTCAATGCACTATAAGCACTAGTATATTAACTAAGGCTTAATTTTGCCCCCACTTGGCTTTTTACAAGGAGCTTATGAACTTCATTACTAAGTTGATTGATAATTTTATACAAGTGACACACTCCTCTTCAAAAAGATATCATGAAATCAAAAAGCAACCTTGAGCCTTTAAAAGATCCATTCTAGAGCTTTTAAAAGCTCCCCCAAAAAGCCCTAAGTTTAATTTTTGCAAAGCTCATAAATAGTTACCAAATGAATTAACATGAAATTGTGCTTTAAAAAAGGAGAAGCAACAAAATGGGGGCCAGACTAAGCCTAGGAGATGTACTCCAATGATTGAGATTCATCACTTCATCCAATGGTAGTTAATCATGCTACAGTGTAAACCTGATGAGATATCTAGTCTCATCATCCACTATGACAAATTCTAAGTATCAATGAATAGTAATTCGTATCTCACTTGTATGTATCTCATACACACACGAATTACTTACTATGATATTTAAGGATTATCAATCATCTCATGAAAGAAACATACACAATGAAATGCAAAGCTGATATCCATATATTAAAATGCCAATGTCTCATACATAAAGAAATGGTTTGAGGGCACAATCCCAACAAACTCCCACTTGCACTCATAACCATTCAGAAACTACATCTGAGACCTAGACTATCTAGATGACGATCAAAGACCTCCTGTGGCAAGGCCTTTGTAAGCGAATTTGCAAGATTATCAATGGTGGCAATCATGGTGACAGTCACATCTTCACATTGAACAATATCTCGAATTAGATGATATTTTCGCTCTACGTGTTTTACCTTTTCATGGTTCCTTGGCTCCTTGGACTAAGCCATTGCCCCACTATTATCACAGAATAGCGTAATAGGTGACAGTGACGTTGGTACCACCTCGAGCTCCATAAGGAACTTCTTGAGATAAATATCTTCCTTTGCGGCTTCATAAGCAGCCACATACTTAGCTTCTGTAGTTGAGTCTATAATACATTTCTGCTTAATGCTCCTCCAACTAATAATACTACCTCCCAAGGTAAAGAGATGTCCGTATATCGACTTTCTTGAATCTTTATCTGACATAAAGTCCGAGTCAGTGTATCCCATTGGAATTAACTCATCCCCGCCGTATATAAGCATGTAATCTTTAGTCCTTCTCAAGTACTTAAGAATGTGCTTAATGGCTGTCCAGTGCTCTGGACCTGGATTTGATTGATACCTGCTAACCATGCCAACGGTAAAGTAGATATCTGGTCTAGTGCATAACATCGCATACATAAGACTTCCCACTACCGAAGCATAAAGAACTCCTGCCATGTGATTCCTCTCCTCTTGTGTTTTGGACACTGGTCCTTGGAGAATGCTAAACCATGCTTGAAAGGTAACAAACATTTCGTCGAATTATCCATTAAAAACCTAGTTAGCACCTTATGATATAGCCAACTTGAGATAATCCCATTATCTTTCGATTACGATCTCGAAAGAGCTTTATCCTGAGGATGTAGCTCACCTCTCCTAGATCCTTCATATTGAAAGTGCTAACTAGCGAAACCTTAATTGATGACAATGCCCCTACATTATTCCTAATGAGTAGAATGTCATCAGCATAAAGCACAAGAAAAGCCACCACTTTTCTTTCACACTTCTTGTATACACAAGGCTTATCCAGATTCTGTATGAAATCAAACGACTTATTCTCTTGGTCAAAACGGATGTTCCAAATTCTGGATGCTTGCTTAAGCCCATAAATGGACTTTTACAATTTGCATACCAAGTTATCTTTCCCACCAGCTATGAACCCTTTAGGTTGATGCATATAGATGTCCTCCTCAAGATTGCCATTCAAGAATGCATTCTTAACGTCCATCTGCTAGATCTCATAATCTAGGCATGCAGGAATGGATAAGAGTATTCTAATGGACTTGAGCATGGCTACCGGCGAGAAGGTTTCCTCATAGTCAATGCCCTCTCTTTGAGTATATCCTTTCGCTACAAGCCTTGCCTTAAAGGTCTCAACCTTTCCATCAGATTTTCCTCTTATAAACTCACTTACAGCCAATGGTTTTGATGTTGCTAATCAGGAGTGAACAAGTCCTAATTACACGCCTTAATTCATATTTGCTAGCACTTTTTATCCTGTTTTCATGTACTTTTACTTTGTTTTCCATTTTCTGGCAGGTTTTGGAAGAAAGCAAGAGTTCCAGGGTAAATAGGGTGTAAAACTAGAAGAAAAGAAGTAAAAAGAGCCACCTTGCACGAGCAGCCTGCTCGCATGACAATCCAGCACCTCGCTCACGTGGCCTGCTCGCGTGACATGTATAAAAAAGTGAAAACATGTATTTTCAAGTGCTGAAGACTCCTACATGAACGGAATTGGCTGAATACGTCCAGAAACCTAAATAAAGCAGTTTTAGTGCGATTAGGTTTAGGAAAGCTTCCAAAACTTGCTCTAAATCTATATATATATCCTCTTTTAAGTAAAATTTGGGGTTATACAACATTGTAGATATCTATATATAACAAAAACTTTATCCATTGAAGAGAGAAAAGCATGGAGAAGAAGAAGAAGACCAAGGATTCCCATGGCTTCCTCCGTCAACCTCTTGCTAATCTTCAATTCTATGGCCGCTTAGACCGATATCTAGGGTTTTAAGGAAACCCTAGCCAGGTAATAGGGTGTGTTTTATGCTTTTCTTTTAATTTTATTATGTATGAATAATGATTACATGTTTAGAGGATTTTAATTAATAAAATCGTACTTCTATTGATTAAATCATTGCTTTCAAAGTTTATTCTTGTCTTAGATCTATTTTGGATGTGATGTGCTCAATGATCTATATTTGTTGTGCTTGTATGGATTGTTTACATGTAATGGTACTTATTTGAATTGTGATATCAAGTAGTCGAATAGTTCATGCCTAGGAAAGACGGAATGTGCCGCAACCCTAGTTTAGTGTGAGACACTCCGTGCCAATCGAAGATGAATTATGTTGATGCTTGGATCATAGTTGTCTTCTTGAAGGAGGAATTGGGCTTGGAGCCACGATTCTCCATTATCAACTAATGTAATAAGCTAATTGAATGTATAGATACCCTTATTATGAAGCTAGTGGTGGATTTGCAATCCTAGGTTCTATACACATATTTATCAAAATAACTTTTAATCACTTTCATAGTTAGATTTATTTACTTAGTTTATTTGTTTAATTAAAATCAAAATTAAAATTCCATTTTCTTAATTAACTAGGGTTAGGTTTTAAAATTAAAGTGCTTTAGTATTTCAATCTATGTGGGTTCAACCTCTATTTCCACACTACAAATATTTTAAATTAGAGTATACTTTTATATCTTGATTTTGACAAGATCAATTTTGGGCGCTGTTGCCAGGGATTGCAAATTACTACCTTTAGTTTTAGAATCTTAGTTTAGTTAATTCGTAAATATTAGATTAGGTTTTTTTTTTCTCACTTTCCATTTTTGCTTTGAGTCACTAAAATTTTCTTTTGTTTCCTAGTTTCTCGTGTCATCAAATTCTAGCCTTTTGGAGTGGAAGAGCTTAGCACATCAAAGGAGCTTATGTGAATCAATTTTTTTAAAAAAAAAGCAAAAATTCAAGTAAATCGCTTCTTTTAAAATTTGCTTCAAACCATTGTAAGTCAGGGCGCTGAGACGCACTATTTGCTTTAGTTTAGGATTGATTTTCATGTGCATTAGCTAGGAAACCCGGGGTGCTGGGCTTTGACGCAAATCACTGCATAATAGGATAACTTTCATGCATCATAGTAGTTATGTGCTTGTTGTCTTATTTGTGTGGTTTCTTTTCGTATTTGTTTGAGTCAGTCTTTATCTTAGTGTCTTTTTTTTAGTTTATGTTTGGTACGTGTTCTGGTAAACCCGAATTACATTCTTTTGATCCTGAACTTGAACGTACTTTAAGAGTCCTTAGGTCCTCAACCCAAGCTTCTAGAGCTCGGTTGGTATTAGACGACGAATCAACTCCGATACCGTCGTCGTTATTTTAGGCCAAAATACAAAGTACCCTTAAACGTTTAAGAAAAGCTCAAACTATTAACATCGAACCTATTCCAATGGCTGACTTTGAAAACAACGAAAACAACGAAAATAACATAAATGACTCTAATATACCATAACCCCCTCCGCTAAAAGATTATTTCATTCCTACTACCTACATGCCACAAGCATGTATCGAATTATCGGAGGTGATAGCATCTCACTTTGAGATAAAGTCATCTACCATTACACTTCTCCCTTCATTCCATGGCCGAATTAAAGAAGATCCTTATCATCACTTAGGAGAGCTCCAAGACATATGCTCTACATTGAAAATCTAAAATCTAACTGATGATGAATTAAAATTGCGACTCTTCCCATTTTCTCTAAAAGATAAAGCTAAGTACTGGCTCCAATCTCTTGAGCCAAACACTATCAAAACATGGGAATGTTGCATACTGCGTTCTTATAAAAGTTTTTCCCTATTACGCGTACAAATCAAATTCAAAAATCTAAAATGAACTTTGTGATGCAAGATGGGGAAATGCTCTATGACACTTGGGAACAATTTAAAGAATCATTGTGCTCTTGCCCACATCATCAAATTCCCAAGTGGCAATTGGTGATGATCTTCTACGAGGGACTTGTCCCCGTAGTTCGTAATACTATCAATACCGTTTATGCGGTACTTTCCTACACAAAAGCGTCGATGAGGCATGGAAAATATTTGAAACATCAAGTGAAAATTTGATGTATCAAGCCATGTCAGTACGTCTTGAGGGGTGTCTTCCACCTAAACCTAAGCGAGAGGAGCGTTTCGAGTCATGTCATTCAGTTAAAATTCAGGAACTATATAGAAAACTTGACCAACTCATGAGGATGGGCCATATGCCTAGTCCACCTCCTTCTAAAGTATGTGCATTGTGTTCTGAACCTTCTCATAATATCTTTGCATGTCCTTCTGCTTCTCAATTCTTGGAGTTTGTCAAGCAACACATTAACTCCATTCAACAATTCTCACGAAATAGTTGTAATCCTATGATGACTAATTTTTCTAATACTTACCGACACCAATTTCAACAAGGTCAATACCAACACCCCTCCTAATCCTAACCCTCCAAGGGATAACACTTTTTTGGCAAAGGTGTTGGCATCCCTGAAGACTATCGAAACACAAGTGCAAGGACAAGCATAAATAGTGCACTCTCACACACAATCCATTGCAAAGTTTAAGTCCCAAATGGAACAACTAGCTAATACGGTGAGTCATAGAAATGAGGGTAAGTTGCCTAGTCAAACCATTCAAAATCCTAAGGGACAATATGAGATTGAGGGTACGAGTGAGCAAGTAAACGCTGTCTCGACTAGGATGACTACACGAGATAAAGAAGTTATAGTGATTCCGAGGGAGAGTAGGAGAGATGCAAACATTATTTTGAATTAAGAGAAAGCTGAGGACATGAGTCGAATTAGGAAAGAAAATGAAATGGTCCCATCTAATTATATTCCGAAAATGCCTTTCCCACCAAACGTTGACAAATCGTCACATCTTTCAAAGAAAGGGTCAAAAACTGAAGATATACTCGAGGTGTTTAAACAAGTTAAAATCAATATCCCATTCCTCGATGCTATTAAACAAATTCCCGCTTATGCTAAATGTCTTAAAGACCTATGCACTCAAAAGTGCAAGTTACACAGTCATATTTTGAAAAAGGTTTTCTTGCTGAAAAAGTAAGTTCAATCTTCCAACACGCTCCTCCGAAGTATAAGGATCTTGGAACACCTACCATTTCTTGCCATACAGGTGAAACTTTAATTCATTGGGCTCTCCTTGACTTAGGGGCTAGTATGAACCTTTTTCCCTACACGGTTTATAAATAGTTAGGATTAGGTAAACTTAAACCCACGGCCACTACCATACAATTAGCGGATCGTTCTATCAACATCCCAGGGGAATCGTCGAAGATGACTTAGTAAAAGTTGATAAATGTTAATATCCCGTCAATTTCATGGTTCTTGACACTGAACTTGTGCTAGATGCTAGAAAACACACTTTTGTCATTCTTGGTCATCCATTCTTAGCCACGGCCAACGCTCGTGTCAACTATCGAACGGGGGTAATAAAAGTGTCATGTAGGAACATGAACCTAAAATTAAACATTTTTAACACTGCTGATCAACCTGCCAATGATGATGATTCCCCATGTGTGGCGGAGAGTGAGGTTAGACAAGCTAATGAACCCAATAACGTAATAAACATGAATAAAGGGAAGGAGATAATGCACAATGAATAGAAAAATCCAAATAACCTAGATCATAATGATGAATTTACTCGGAAGGTGAGAAATCGATTTGAACATGATCAGGGAGAACCGTTGATCGAATTAAAAAAAAAAATCGGAGTCTCCCTCTTATCTTCAAGGGTACAAAGACAAAGTTTCGACCTCCATAAGTCTTGAGCTAGAACGGTCTAGCTAAAGACATAAAAGATAGCACTTCTTGGGAGGTAACCCAAGCTTTTAACATTCTATTTTATCAATTTTGGTTGTTCTGGACAGGTTTGGGGGTCGGGGTCAATTTATTTTGAACTTATTTACATTTAAAGGAAGAGAAAAGAGGAAGAGGATACGTCGCTCGCACGAAGTGTTGTTCGTACGGCTCGCTTGTATGAGATTTTACTTGAGAAAATTTTTTTCCAAACTTTTTATATATGCCCTCAGATTCAGGTCGCACCTAAAGTCACGCTCGCAAGGGTATTGGACTGAGTTGCCCGCTCGCACGATCCTTTGCCTTAGAAAATTTTTCTTTTGATCCTTAAAAGAAGCCTCAGATTTACCTTGCGGAGGGATTCGCGTGCGTAATGGTCGCTCGTGCCCCGCTTGCGCGAGGGTTTTTTTTTATGTGTTTTTCTCTTTTGTTCTCTTCTTCTCACTCCCAACCCTTACTTATGTGTTTTTCCTCCTTTCTGTTTGCTCTCTTATTTTAGATCGAGCCCTTCATCGTTTTCATAGTTCTGTTCGCGCTTGTTCTTTTTTATTTTCTTTGAGTCTTTCAGTTTTAGTTTAGTTTTTCAACAAGTATGCCACGGTCTGCATTACATATATCTATAGCTATCATTGTTCTTTTGTTGTTCATTTTATTTTGTCAAGTATTGACAAGTGAATTAGTGGCTCCATTTGGAGCAATTGAACTTTATCGCCATATTCATATACGTTTACCTGGTTTGTGATTGCTGAGATCGAGGTAATATCGTTCCTTCCTTACGCACTCTCCTCTCTTTCATTTTATTGTTTCATTGGGGACAATTAAAGGTGTAGGTTTGGGGGTATGCACTCACATACACATTATTATGCACCAATTTTTCAAAAAATTTCAATACGTGTGCTTAAATAAATGATGTTACCGACATTTTTGCAATTTCGAGTTGATACTGCTTGTTATATAACTTGGATTGTTATCGAATGGTAAATAAGGGTAGATGTGATTAAATATTTGCTGAAGTCATGATGCGATGTTTAAGATATGTATCGTTCGAATCGTAGTTTTATATCATAGATTTGCACATAAACCTATGCACTGCACATAGTCACTTGAATACATGTTTGATGTGAATTGTAATATGATTCAGATTTCTAGATAACACATAGTGGAGACTAAACCCGGTGAGCTTTTGAGCCTATCTTTTCTTTTTAGAGGGTTATAAATACATTGTGTGTTTGTCGAATTTCATTTGCATAGCACATTAACTCGTTGTTTAGTCTCATTATTCTTGTTTTGGTTGATAGTCAAGTTAAAATATTTGTTACCATGCTAAATAATCTTCCATTGTAAACATTGAAGAACCATATGACCATAGGAGATGATGGTAGACCATCTTTATTTACCTATCCTGATAGATGATAAAAATTTCCTTAGTTTGCCCTTATAAGCTGTTAAAACGCCTGTATTCTTTAATCACCATTATCCATTTTTTTGCTCCAACTTGACCAACTTGGAGTTCATCACTAAGAGATTCGTCAACTTTTAGTGTTGATAAGATAGTGTGTCGATTGAGAAGACGAAGAAAACAAGATTATGTTTGGGGTAGTTGCCTTGGTATTCAATGAATATTCATTTCAAAAGCAACGAAAAGGAAAAGAAAAAAAAGGTTGAAAGAAGAAAAGAAAAAAAAGAAGAGGAAAGAAATTAAAAAATTTTGAAAAGAAGAGAATGAAAAGATGAAAGTTGGTAGAAGAATAAATGAAAGAAATTGAATATGCCTTACAATGCCATTCGGAAGATTACTTGATGAATCTGTTCTATTCTTTTTCATTACCTGAGCTACGTTACAACCTTTGAAAAGTCCTATTTGATCCTAGAAAATATGGTCTTGATATGTAAGCGATGGGAGGGGGATTAAAACATGGTAACGATTAATTTTTTTGACTGTTTGCATCCTATCCATGAGACTATTGTTCTTTCGTGTCATGTGTCTTTTTCGAGTTATATGTGAGCGTTTCTCGTTTTGAAAACAAATTTCATTTGCTCCCATATATTAGAGAGATTACACTTGTTTCTGGTTGTTTTATTTGAGAGTGTAATATACATTGTGAGATTCGTAGTCGAAGCATAGTTGGATGGTCATCCGAGTTATATTCCAAGTTCATGACATGTGCGTGTTCATTTGACTACCGTATCACACACGTGCAATTTTACGAGAAACTCTATTGATTTATATGATGCATGAGCTTGGGATTAATTTTCATGACTTAGGTAGACGTTTGGTTCTGTTTCTTCATGTTCGTTATTCGATTTCAAATCATTATTTTATAATAAGGAGTATTGAATGTTATATTTTTCGTTTTTAATAAAACTTTTTAAATGTATAATGAAATAAAGATGGTTGTGGGTGTCTTATTCGACGAGAACCCTCACGAGACTTCACTCGTTCAACTAGGGACACCTAGGGGTTGCACATGCTAAGTGCAATCGCGATCCTTGCGACAATGGAGTAGAATTTTTGTTAGTAGTTTTATTTTATTTTTTGTATGTTCTTTTTTGCTCGAGGACTAGCAAAATGTAGGTTTGGGGGTGTGATCGGGAGTGAACAAGGTCCTAATTACACGTCTTAATTCACATTTGCTAGCACTTTTTATCCTATTTTTGTGTACTTTTACTTTGTTTTCTGTTTTCTGGCAGGTTTTGGAAGAAAGCAAGAGTTCCAGGGTAAATAGGGTATAAAAATAGAAGAAAAAGAAGCAGAAAAAGCCACCTCGTGCGAGCGGCCCGCTCGCGCGACAATCCAACTCTTCACTCACGCTACTTACCAAAAACATGCTCGTGCGGCGCGCTCGCGGGACATGTACAAAAAGTAAAAAAAAATGCGTATTTTCAAGTGTTGAAGACTCCTATGCGAACGGAATTGGTTGAATACGTCCAGAAAGGTAAATAAAGCAGTTTTAGTGCGATTAGGTTTAGGAAAGGTTCCAAAACTTGCTCCAAATCTATATATATATCCTCTTTTAAGTAAAATTGGGGGCTACACAGCATTATAGGTATCTATATACAACAAAAACTTCAGCCATTGAAGAGAGAAAAGCAAGGAGAAGAAGAAGAAGACCAAGGATTCCCATGGCCTCCACCATCAACCTCTTGCCAATCTTCAATTCTATGGCCGCTTAGACCGATATCTAGGGTTTCAATGAAACCCTAGCCAAGTAATAGGGTGTATTTTGTGTTTTTCTTTTAGTTTTATTATGTATGGATGATGATTACATGTTTAGAGGATTTTGATTAATAAAATTGTACTTCTATTGATTAAATCATTGCTTTCAAAGTTTATTCTTGTCTTAGATCTACTCAATGATCTATATTTGTTGTGCTTGTATGGATTATTTACATGTAATGGTGCTTATTTGAATTGTGATATCAAGTAGTTGAATAGTTCATGCCTAGAGAAGACGGAGTATGCCGCAACCCTAGTTTAGTGTGAGACACTCCGTGCCAATCGAAGATGAATTATGTTGATGCTTGAATCGTAGTTGTCTTCTTGATGGAGGAATTGGGCTTGTAGCTACGATTCTCCATTATCATCCAATATAATTCGCTAATTGAATGCATAGATACCCTTATTATGAAGCTAGTGGTGGATTTGCAATCCTAGGTTCAATACACATATTTATCAAAATAACTCTTAATTGCTTTCATAGTTAGATTTATTTACTTAGTTTCTATGTTTAATTAATACCAAAATTAAAATTCCGTTTTCTTAATTAACTAAGGTTAGGTTTTAAAATTAAAGTGCTTTAGTATTTCAATCTCTGTGGGTTCGACCTCTACTTCCACACTACAAATCTTTGAAAATAGAGTATACTTTTATATCTTGATTTTGACAAGATCAGTTGTCTGGAAGTTCTACAAGATCCCAGACCTGATTAGAATGCATAGATTCTAATCCAGCTTTCATAGCTTTAACCCAATGAACTGAGTCTACATCAGCCATTGCCTCTTTGTACATGGTAGGATAAACATTTATCTATCAGGTTGGCTGATAATCCTCCCACTACGACGAAGTACATGTGCGAAAATGGATGAAAAAGTGGTATTTTCTTATCTTACATCATTATCAACTACTGGTAGAACTGAGGGCTCTCCTTCTATCTCTCTAAGATCTATCCTTCCCTTAGGTTTATGGTTCATGATTTAATCATCCTCCAAGAAAACAGTATTTGTACTAACAAACACTTTCTGTTCTCTTGGATCATAAAAATACCATCTATAAGTACCCTTTGAATACCCTACAAAATAACATACTTTCGATCTGGAATCCAGCTTGCTCATCTTTCCTTTAAGCACATGTGTCGGATACCCCTATATCTAGAGATGTTGCAAAGAAGGTGTCACGCCCCGAAGTACCAAAAATAGGGAAAAATAAATTTCCTTTATGGGTTCGTAGACACGTGACTGGTTGTGAGTGTCACCTGATTGTCCAAACATGCTTATAACAATAATGTGATATGGGAAAGTGACTAAATTCAGCGGAAGCAGAAATTTAAAACATCCAAGTCTTACATCAGTAGTATATTACAGGCCAAAAAGATATCCAAAAGATACATATTATAAGACCAGCTAAACTATTACATTACTAACATAATAAAAACAGAACTACAACAAAAGAAAAGCTCCAAAGTCTTCAACTGGCGAAACCGTAGCCTTCCTCGCAGTAGTCTTCACCAGCATAGTCTTCAGTAGTAAAGGCAGCATCTTGATAGCAGTCGACTCCGTCTGGACCTGCAAAGGCTGGACGTGGAAGGTCCAGCAGCATGAAAAGCCGTTAGCGGTTAAGCTAAGTGAGGGTCCCCTTAAGGTTACCACCACTTTCGGTAAGTTATTCATCATCTCTTCTTATTTCTCAAAACCATATCTCGTTCATCATTTCTTGTTCTCGATACTATGCCTTGTTCGTCTTTTCTCATTCTTAAAACCATGTCTTATTTAAACCCAATCATTCCCTTTGAAACTTAACCCAGAACTGAACTGACCAATGACATTGACCGAAAGAAGACTTAACTCCAAACGCATTTACTGGTCAAGAAAGAACAACACTCAACAATGAATAGTTAACTGTCGCCCAACTGGAATTCAAACTGTCGCCCAAATGGCATAAGTGTGCAGGACATTAACAATTTCTTGGTCGAACACGTCATGCCGATCCTCAGGTCGCCCGCACGTTACCGAACACGTCATGCCGATCCTCAGACCAAGGGTACGGGAAATTAATAATCACTTGGACGAACACGTCTTGCCGATCCTCAGGTCACCCGTACATAACCGAACACGTCATGCCGATCCTCAGTCCAAGGGTGCGGAAAAATAATCAACCACTTGATCGAACACATCACGACGATCCTCAGGTCATCCGCACTTGACCGAACACGTCATGCCGATCCTCAGATCAAGGAACAAAACATAACTCACCAATCGACTCCATGGAATAATCTAGAGACCAACTTTGCAAGAATTACCCAAACACGACACAAAAGTTCACGAATCAACTTTGACCAGTAGACACACGACTAGATACGAGGCCCAATGTCCCTTATTCACATTAAATCTGTTATCGAAGGTTTTATCATTATTTTACGCATTCGCACGTTTCGTAGTTTAGTTCATTAATATCATCCATTTATAACCGTTAATATTTCGCTATACGTCCGACATTCCGTTTTCCTCTCAATATAATTACGATGGAAACTTTCCCGATCATTTATCAACGCAATAATCGTGCCATATAATATATTTATAGTTTGGGTATGAACTTCCAACGGTCATTAGACTATATTCATAACAATAGAAAACATAGCACGTAGCTCATGGGTTTATAACGTGAATTTAATACCAATAAACACATAGACGAAACCCTTAACATCATCATCTACACAATAGCACTACCATAGCACGAGATTTTCATTACAACACATGTACCGAAAACTAGCATCAACAATCAACACCATGCATGAACAAAACATTATACAAAAAGCTGTACAATCTGCCAAGATATATTTTCACTGTGTTGACTGAATTAACATGATTTATTTGGACATGATAAATTGCTTTGTAGAACAAACTCAAAACTAAAATATTATAGATAATAGGAATATCTTCATGTACAAAAGAAATCTAGCTACAATTACATTTTTAAGTTACTCAAACTATTTATCTTACAAGATAATTCTTATATCTCAGACTGTTCTGTCCCAGATTTATAGTACTGCATTGTACATGAATTTCACCTATTAAGGAGGGGTTTTTAGACTGAGGTATAGAAGGGTATTTGTAGATATATGAGTTAGCTTTCACCACAAAAAAACCTAGCTTAATTCTCATTTTTGAACTGCACAAAACATTCATTTTACTAAACTATGTTCTGCTGAGAGTTTCAGTTTCTCAGATTTATATCACTGCGTTTTACATGCATTTCACCCATGAAGGAGTGATTTCTAGACTGAGCTATAGAAGGATTATTTGTAGATAAATGAGTTATCTTTTACCACAAAAAAACCTAGCTTAATTCGGATTTTGGAGCTCCTCAAAACATCAATTTTACTAAACTATGTTCTGCTGGAAGTTTCTGTTTTCTCAGGTTTATAACACTGCGTTGTACATGCATTTCACCCATGAAGGATTGATTTCTAGACTGAGCTATAGAAGAGTTATTTGTAGATATATGAGTTATCTTTTACCACAAAAAAACCTAGCTTAATTCGGATTTGTGAGATACACAAAACATCCATTTTGCTAAACTACATTCTGCTGAGAGTTTCAGTTTCTCAGATTTATTGATTTGTTTTGCATGTAATGGAATCTTCAACACAACAACATCAAACTTCTACTAAATATTAGTACATATTATGGGTTCTAAATTGAGTTATATTACTCATAATTTACTCACAATTTACTCACTATTTACTCACTATTTACTCACTATTTACTCACCAAAGCTTGAAATTAAGCTTGATGTTGTTCTTGAGCTTGATGGAGCTTAACCTTCAACTTCAATGGTGTCACCTTCTTCTTCTCCTATATGAACTTATAACTCCAGCTCTAATTCTTCAATTAAGTGCAGATTATAAGAGACAAAGTGTGTCAATTGTGTGCATGTGCATGTTATATATAGAAAGTGCATTAGCTTAGGTGTCATTTGCATGTTACATGCATAGGACATGTGTCCATTAAGTGGACATGTGTCCATTAAGTGGACATGTGTCCAAAGAGATGTCATGTGGTTGCCACATGGCCGGCCATGTGGGGCCCACCTCGGGTTACGTGCAACTTTCTCAGTTTACGTGCATAAGTTCCTCGATATGCGTGTCAGTCTCAATTTACGTGCAATCGGGTATTATTTCTAATGTCTGGGTCCAGGTACGGGACTAAGTTAAATCTTATTATGGTCGAGTCGGTATGGTTACTACAGTCTATATGATAATACTACAACACGTCCATACCGTCACGTAATTAAAATAATAATATAACAATATAGTGGGTCCAATACAGAAATTAGAAAAAGCTGATATTATAATGACAGAAAATTATAGGTGTTACAGAAGGCTTGCGCCCAATCCACATTTCCCGTGGTGTCCTGGGAACATATTTGCTTGGTACTAGATTTAGTATGTACGCAGTGGTTTCCAAGGCATAATCCCAAAGGAATTATGGCAATTCAGAATAACTCATCATCGACCTAGTCATGTCTAAAAGAGTACGATTCCTTCTCTCCGCTACACCATTCTGCTGAGGCATACCATGTGCAGTCAACTGTGACAAAATTCTATTCTGTATGAGGTGATCAATAAACTCATTAGAGAGGTACTCGCCACCTCGATCAGATCGAATGGCCTTAATATGTGTGCCCAATAACGCTTCTCCACTTCAGCCCTAAACTCTTGAAACTTTTCAAAGGCTTCAGACTTGTACTGCATTAGGTACACATATCCATACCTAGAGTGGTCATCACTAAATGTTATGAAATACTCATAACCACCCCGTGCTCTAATATTTATTGGTCCACACATATCAATATGAACTAATTCCAAAAATGCATTGGTCCTATTGCCTTTTGCAGGAAAGGACCTTTTGGTGATCTTACCCTCTAAACAAGGCATGTAGACTTCCATTGGTTCGAGAACCAAATCACCTAAGACCCCTTCTTTGACTAGTCTGCCAATCCTATTTAGATTGATATGACCAAGCCTCATATGCCAAAGTCTTGTTGGATTAGTGGAAGGTTCTTTTCTTTTAGATGGTACAGTTACCATTATGTTATTAAGTTCCATACAAGAGTCTTCAGAAATATTAGGAGTGATCACATACAAGCCATTAGTTTTAACACCAGAACATATAAAAGAACCATTTCTTTTAATGAAAACTTCTGTTCAAAATGAAAAGAATAATTTTTATTCAATAAATCTGAAACAGAAATTAAATTACGCCTCATTAAAGGGACGTAAAGTATATTGGATAAAACTAATGTCTTATTGTCTTCAAATTCTAAAACTACCACTCCTATAGTAACCGTAGATATGGTTGCTCTATAACCTAGAATAAGTATGATATCAATTCACCTTCTAGTTGATCTAAACCCCTGCAATGATTACAGATATGGTTAGTCGTACTAGAATCAATGCACCAAGTGTTTGAAGTATCTGTTATAAAACTTACTTCAATCACATGTGATTCAATCATATCTTGAACTCTTGTAGCTAAGAATTCTGGACAGTTCCTCTTCCAGTAGCCCTTTTCACTACATTGGAAATACTTTCCTTTGCCTTTACAATCTTAGGGACCGATCCAACACTTGGACCACTAGTGCCAGCTTTCTTCTTCCCTTTCTTTCCTTTCGGTGCAGATCGGGAAGGGGAAGAGGAAGAGCTTTTCTCAATGTTCAGAACGTTTTCCCCAGGTTTGACCACCCCTTCCGCTACCAGTAAAGAACTTATTAATTCACTTATTGAAAAATTCATTTGATTCATATTATAGTTAAGTTTCAATTAAGTGAATGATGGCGACAGTGAATTGAGGATCATATCAACTTGGGTCTGTACGTTGATGTTGGCTCCCAAGGTCTCCAGTTCGTTTAAATAACCAGTAATTTTTAAAACATGTTCTTTGACTGGAGTCCCTTCTGACATCTTTGCACTCATTATCTTCTACATAGCAACCTGTCTGGTAGGCCTACTATGCTCCCTAAACATTTCTTTCAGGGATTTGATAATGGCACTTGCAGAATCATTCGACTGGAATTGGTGTTGCAACACACCAGCCATAGAGGCCAAAATGTAGCAACGGGCCATTTCATTCGATTTCTTCCACTTATCGAACTTGTATCTAGCAGCCGTAGTATTTGCAGTGGGTTCTTCGGGGCATGGGGTGGTGAAGACATAAATGTCATCCTCTGCAGTTAAAACAATGTCAAGGTTATGTTTTTATTCAGTGTGGTTATTTTCAGTTAACTTGTTCTGAGTGAGTATAGTGGCAAGTGGACTAAATGCAGATCCAGACATTATGATTTACTGAAAAAATCAAATAGACAAAATAAATATGGATATCAGAATTTGACAATTTGAAATAAAAGAATCCTTAAAATTCTTATTTTAAAACAAAGTTGCCGGAATGTCCGAAAGATTAAAGCCTCCGTGTGGTGGTCAATGTTCAATCTTTCGATTTATCATGATTTGTACGCTATGCAACTCTTGCAAAACAAGTCATGACTCCCGAACCTATTTGATCTCTAAGTTTCTAAATAATACCCCGTGTGGAATGCCTTATCCATAGCTTAGCTAGTGTGCACCATAACTAGGATCCAATCATAACCGCCTCAAGTAGCACCTCTGTATGGTGGTCACTCTCTAACACGTCTGATTGATCCTACCCATAGGAAGTTCACATCCAGTAACCAATGAGTAGTGCACCCTCCATATGGAATGATCACCCCTGGTAAGGTGACACAGAATGCGCTACTCATCTTACAGTGAACTATTAATAGAAGATCATGGGAGTTATAACAATAAGTCCCTCTCCCACTAGATATAATAGTAAAGGATTTTGCTTTTAGAAAAAATTATTTCTACACATTGCCCATAAACATACAATGTTTACTAATGCGTTGAAGCTGTTTTTGATTTTTATTTTAAAAACTTGATTTAAGTGCATGCAAGTAGTAACAATGTTTAAAACGCCAATCACAAACCAAGCACATCAAACAAAAAGACCTAATTGCACTTTACCCCCTCGTACTATACACGTGTTTTCAATTGGGTACATGAATTTTTTTTTGCAATTAGGTACATGAACTTTTACCCCCTTTCCAATCAGATCCAATTGATAATGTCGTTAGATTAAAACTAACAGAATTGCATACAATTGTCCTTTTTTTGCAATTGGGTACATGAACTTTTATCCCCTTTCTAATCAGATCCATTCGCTAACGGCATGAGATTTTGTTGGACTGAATTGTCCAAGTGTCCTTCCAGTAAAGGGGTTTATAAAGGGGTTCCAGATATTGTTTAGCTCTCCTTTTAATTGTCGAAAAGTAGTGGTCAAAATTTGGGGGAAGGACATGTGGCAATTCCATCCAACAAAATCTCATGTAGTTAGCGAATGGATCTAATTGAAAAGGGGATGAAAGTTCATGTACCCAATTGCAAAAAAAGGACAATTCTGGGTAGTTCCGTTAGTTTTAAACTAACGGTGTCTTCAATTGAATCTGATTGGAAAGGGAATGAAAGTTCATGTACCCAATTGCAAAAAAAAAAAAAAAAGTTCATGTACCTAATTGAAAACTCGTGTATAGTACAAGGGGGTAAAGTGCAATTAGGCCAAACAAAAACTAAAATTGAAATAAAGGCATTCATATGCCTCTATCTCCCATGGCTCTATCTCCATAAACCTCCTTATTGGTTTGATCGCCTCCAACTCCATCTTCATGGATAACGGCTTGCTTCTCCATCTTCATGGATTTTCTAATTCTATTACATTGGTTCTATGCTTCTTTCGAAGCTTACAATTTATCTAGAAATAGAAACAACAATAAAATAAAAGGCTAAGGAAACTGGTGCGACCTTTCTATTCGTAGGATTGAAGTCGCAACGCCCTTTACACATACCTTAAAACCAAACCAAAATAAATACAACACACAGCAATCTCAAACATTTAAATATAGAATTTAAATCATTGGAACTTGGTGCCGTGGGAGATAGAAGACTTATCTTGCTGCAAGAGGGTTAGTCGTACACACAACCATGCACATATATATAACCATTGGAACTACAAATTTATTTGCATATACCATAAACACTTTAACTGATTAAAATTTTAAGAATAGTAAGTTGACAATTTTTAAACGTTTAAAGCTGTGAAAAAGACACCTGGACAGATAACCAGTTTCGATCGATCAAAGCTTTTTCGATCGCTTTAAACCTGCTTTGGTTTGATCGATCGAACTCTTTCAATTGATTGAACGCAGACCGTTTCAATTGACCGAAACAAGTTCGATCGATCGATTAAAACTACCTTGCATCCAATGCAATCACAGATTTGTTTTCTATTGGAAACTGCTACAGAAGCAAATCTGTGACGATGCAGTTTCAAAAAATGTTCTAAAAACATCATGCAAATCAATTTAGTGTTCCAAAACGCATCTATAGATCCAAATCAGCGAGGCTCGAATAACAATTGAAGGATTTAGGTTTTAAATAACTTTAAATCATGCACAACGGAAAATGTAGTTTATAAAACTAATTGGTAGCCTGGATCTACTACTTATCAACTCTATAGATGTGAACAAACAAGAGGGAGAAGAGTTTGTACCTCAGGTCTTGAACCCAATTCTGATGTTCTTCTTTGTTGATGGTACAACAGCCTCCATTAGGTTGTCTTTACCCTTATGACTCCTACGGATGCTTGCCGGAAAGACTAGGGTTTGTAGGAATCCTAATAGAGAGGATAGAGAAGGTTGGAAACTCGAAAATAGTTTCTGCTGCTTCTGGTATAATAAAACGACGAACTCAGATTTCTGGACACAACTGCCCTATTTATAATGTCCCAAATCAACCTTACTTTTAACCGATCGAATTGTATTCAATCAATCAAGCATTCAATCGACTGAACAACTTTCGATCGATCAAACTTTCCATGACTTCAATCGATCGAGACTCCTTCGATTGATCAAACCTGTCTTGACAAGATCCTCACGTGCCTTTCCAAGCATCCTAGCGAAGCTAAGAGTGGGACCTCCTAGGCTCTTTACTATTGGCTCAGACCAGTTGTTAATTCCCATGATCAAACTCATTGATCAGTAAACTAACCAACTGATCAGTTAACATTTACTCCACTATAAAACGATAACTAAACTCCAATGCAAAGAACATATTCAAAGAGATGACTAGACTTGTATGGTGCACTAATGTCCCTCTACTGTCAGCATTCATAATCATATTCAGGTAATCAGATAACTGTTACTGTCAACCTGAATAATGATTACATCTTCCATTCCTTGAGTCCCATTCCCCTCTCATGATTACCAAACATGTTGATAACTATTATCAACAAGACTGCAGTTCTCAGTAATCAACTTGGTGACATTCTCAAGGGAATGCTTACTCTATATCAGAGGGTAGATTCTATCTTGACAATAGATGTTCACAACCCTATGAATATGACATACCCAATATACCCAGGTGTTGATCTTTACGACCTCACTGATTGGTAAGTCAAAGCATCCATATTTATAGTCTATGTTCATAATCGTCTCAAGATTGAGAACACGTACCTTATACAAGTTATGAGTTCCTATCGACTATTGACAGTTTTAAGTGTCAATAGGAAAGCTCAGGTCCATCAATGCATTATAAGCACTAGCATATTAACTAAGAGATGTACTCTAGTGATTGAGATTCATCACTCCATCCAATGATAGTTAATCATGCTATAGTGTAAACCTGATGAGATATCCAGTCTCATCATCAACTGTGACAAATTTTAAGTATCAATGAATAGTAATTCGTATCTCACTTGTATATATCTCATACACACACGAATTACTTACTATGATATTTAAGGATTATCAATCATCTCATGAAAAAAACATACATAATGAAATGTAAAGCTGGTATCCATATATTAAAATGCCATGTCTTATGCATAAAGTAATGGTTTAAGGGCACAAACCCAACACTGACTTAGATGGTACCAAGTTTATGATGTATACAGCTGTCTCTAATGTGTGTCCCCAAAAAGAAACTGGTAATTCATAATAACTCATCATAGATCTTACCATGTCCATAAGAGTCATGTTCCTTCTTTCTACTATACCATTCTGCTGAGGCATTTGGAGTGCAGACAATTGGGATATAATCCCTTGCTCTAATAAGTATTCCCTAAACTCTCTCAAGAGGTACTCTCCACCATGATCAGATCGTAGTGTCTTGATACATTTACCTAGATGATTTTCTGTTTTAGCCTTGAAGTCTTTGAATTTCTCAAAGCATTCAGACTTACGCCGCATAAAATAAATGTACAGATATCTTGAGTAATCATCGATGAAAGTGACAAAGTACTCAAAGCCCCATCTTGCTTGCACAGTCATAGGACCATACAAATTAGAGTGAACCAGTTCCAATAACTCTTTTACTCTATAGCCCTTGGCCGAGAACGACCTCTTGGTTATTTTACCTTCCAAGCAAGATTCACAGACTGGAAGTGCCTCCACTTTCAATGTGCCAAATGGCCCATTTTGAACCAATCTTTGAATCCTTTTAGGATTAATATGACCAAGGCATGAGTGCCAAAGATGCGTTTGGCTCATCTTTGAAGGTTCTTGACACAACTAAAAAGTTTTGTGCGCTTGTGTTCTATACCCAAGTGTAGGTAATTGTGCAAGTAGTAATTTGGTTAAGACCAGGTCGATCCCACAGGGAAGGTGTTAAACTAAATACCTAGATTAATCTCCAAAAAGAAAATAAAAATCAAAATTTGAAAGGTTGTAGAACACAAAGCTCCACGAAGTAACCACTAAAATTAAAGCAACTAAATTAAATTAAACTAGTAATTAACTAATTAACTAAAGCGATGTTAAAAAAAAATGGTTTCCTTTATAAAAAAAGGAGTGTTGGGATCACACGAATCTGCAGCGATCATTCCTTCTACCATGTAGTTACATTAAAGTTCTAAGGAGTGTGGCTATCTAATGTATTTGGCATTTTCTAAAGATAGAGAATCAATAGCCCGTTCATAGATAGGACTACATCATCACATTTATTTCCAAAACACATGAAGATAGTTTAAAACAAAGTTAAGTCTTGCATTCTGAATGGTATTAGCATTCAAAATGGTTTGCAAGTTATTGAAGAAAAAGGCCTTAAAGATTAAAGTAATGAAACTGTTTTGACAAACTGAGCATTTGGGGATAGTTTGATAACAAATTTTAAAAGCAAAAAGTCTTAGAATACTGCAAAAAGACTACCTAAGAATCAGAGTATTCGGTCGATCGAACATCTTCATCTCTCGAGCGATCAAAAGGTCTTCGATCGCTTGACTGTGCGTCTGCTTCGATTGATCGAACTACTTCGATCGATCGAGTGCAGGTTTTATACTACTGCATGGCAGAGGCTGGAGATCACTGTTTCATCGTGATCTCCCAACCTGGGGACTACTCAGACATGGTCTGGAGTGTCTCAGATTCGTTTTTAATGTGAAAGTCTATTAAAGTTATGTTTGGTTGAGATTTTATCATAAAAACTATGAAAACTAATGATTTAATACGATTTAACATGCAAATCTATGTTCTTAATAGATTATACTACGAGAATAACAAAGCAGAGTATAAATAGACAAATGTAATAGAACCTACAACAGTGAACTTTACTTTAAATTAATAGAATCCAAGCCAAGCTAACAATAATCCTTGAAAAACCTATCAAACAATGAAGAACAAAGCTCTCTACTCTCTATAAACTAATAAAAAACAAAGTGGGCGTCCCTTTGGATGTAAATAAAATGAGTATATATACATAAACCTAAAGCTAGGGTTAAAAAGTCCATTTCTGCTGCGTGCGCGTAAGTTCAGATAAAAGCCGTGTTCGATCGATCGAACATATCTCGATCGATTGAACTTCTGGGATCTTCGAGCGCTTGAACATACTTCGATCAATCGAACTCTCGATCGCTTGAGGGATCTTTGATCGTTCGAAACTCACTTTTCATCTTTGAATTTTCTTCCTTAAAATCCAGCAATCTCTTCATCCTATTTCTTCATTTCTTCACACCGCAACGGTAATCTGCACAAATTGGAGCTAAAATAATACAACTTATCATAGATTAATCATATTATGTAAAAACTGGCATTGTAATCCAAATTGTAGATATATAAAGGAATTGTAGACTAAATCAATGTATTTTTTTCTTTTAGCGCAATTGTATTTTACAAATTCCCCTGCTTGTCACAACCCCCAACTAGCGAATTGCTAGTCCCTAGCAATAAAGCGAAAATAAGAGCAAGCTAGACTAATACTACAACGACTAAACTAAACCAAGATAAACTAAAGTAACTAATCTAAATAGAAAGATAAACTACCTAACTCACTTTCGTAGGAATCGCGATTGCATTTAGCAGATGCAACGAGCCGTTAAACCCCTAAGTTCTCCCTAGTGGATGAGTGTTGTCTCGTGAGGGTTTACAGTGAATATACCCACAAAATTCTCAATTTTAAATTTAAAAAGATATAGAAAAACTTTTAAAATACTCTCTTCTATTCAACTGTTAAGCTCTGCACGGATATACTAACCTCAAGCCAACCATGAAAGAAATCCACATACTCCTTATGTCACCAAGATAGATATAACAAATGCATCACAATTATGTATTCGTGTGTGTGTGTGAAGTTAACAGCTATGTATCTAACCTTATTTAGAGTTGTTTTGGACTATTGTACCTCTAGAACCAGTAATTTCAACTCATTTCGCACATATGTTTACACTAAAAAATAAACGTCTCACAGAAACTGGCTTTAATAATGATTGCATGTGGTATGAAAGCTTTGATAGGAGTGATTTTTTGGATGCTAATGCTTTCATACTCGACTCTATAAAAGACGAGCGATCTACCGCAGATAACTCAACTCACACATTCATATTTAATCTAAGTCATTAAGAATCGTTAAGGCTTATAATTTTGGGTATGTAGAAAATACAGATGATGAATGGGGAGATTGCGCATCTTAGCATATGATAGAGCTTATCATCTTATATTATTCCTACTTTATTCTTCTCACATCTCCAACCAATTGTCCTCCTTTCCTATTCTCCCATTTTTCCTTCTTTTCATTTCTTTTCTTCTTCATTCATTTTTTTAAATAACCTGGAATGAAATCTCTTCCCATAACTACCTTCCTCTAATCACATACTTTGACAGTTTTCTCTTACTGGATGCGCGCTGAGGTTATTTAGAGTTAAGGTGAAGGATTAGGGGTTTGTATTTCCAAAATGGGTAAGGCGTTATTATCCAATCAGTGTGGGGTTTTGAAACGAAATGGTTTCTCCAGGTGAAGGAATGTGGGTAACGATGGCTTCATTCATTTTCTTAATTTCTTAGCTTTAACACTTCAATGTTTATTGAGTTTGGTTGGTAGATCCTGAACGTTATCCTCAAATAAGCAGCCAAAATTGGACAATTAACTGAGACTAGTGCAACGAATGTAATAAACGTAATCAAGAAAAACAATTCGAATTTTTTTATGTGAAAATTCCCTCAGATATAAAGATTGGCTCAGAAACTCACTAAGGGTTAAATAGTTTCTACTATTGTTCTTTTAGCACAATAGTCGTTTTAACTCATTTTTAGGTTTTCAACATAGCTACTAACTAGTGGAATTGGATATTGGATACATGAAAGGTCAACAAATGCAATCATCCTAGTGGAACTAGAAAAATGCGTGAACTTAATCCATAAAAGGATGAGTTTAATATGAATGTATCATTGCTTGACAACAGCTAAATAGAATTGAATATTCAAAGTTGTTCTACTACTTAAGTTCAAGAAATCCTTGGTTTTTTTTAACAATACTAATAGAGATTATATGATATGTGCAATAAAATTATCCAGATTGCTAAGTATAAACATGAGCAGGTGATTATCTATCTACATTCCACCCCCAACTGAAAATTGCTAAGTCCTCAGAAGTAGATTTTCAAAATAAATATAGAGATATTACCTGATAACGCAAAGCAAACATCGCAACCATAGCAATCTGTAAAGACATATAAACTCCACACAGCCAAGATCAAAGGAAATTAAAGATACTAATAAAGCAATGTCCATAAATAATACAAACACCCAATCACTGGAATGATATAACAATATAAGTCCAGAACAGTGATAAAAATGTCCAAAAATGTCCAAAAGCTCTATCAGTCCCAGCATAACCAAACAACCCAAGAGAAACTAAGAGAAGAGAGAAACTGTAAAAAACAAAAAATACAACAACAGCTCCCACTCAAAATGGATATCATCTAATCATCCCCAATATCAGAAAGAATCACGATCGGTGCAACAGGAGCATCGTCATCTCCACCCTCAGCAACAGTAGTAGCCGTCATCGGGTCACTCACAGTCGGGGCAGCTGATGTAGATAATAATGGGTTAGCCACAACTGGAGGTAGTACAGATGATGACGATGGGGCATAGGGATCAGTAGATAGTGGAGGTGGAGTAACAGAAGTAGTAGGTGGAGTAGTGGATGTAAATGGATCGGTAGTGGGTGGTGTAGAAGAAGATGGATCTATGGTAGGCGGTGCAGAAGGGGCAGTCGGTGGGTGTGGAGCGGTGTGAAGAGACTGGTTAACCCGATCTGTATCAAGATCGCCTCCACTAAAGTCGTCAATTGATCCATCTTGCCCTCGAGTCGTATCCGCGCCTCCCTCTCCTCAAGAAATAATGAGTGGAGAGTCTGGAGGGACACGGGAGACGACTCTCCCTGGGCCTGAGCCTGAGACTGCTGTCTCAACTCGAACTGTTGTACGGCAGCAACAGGGTCTTCATCATTCGAATCAAGCTCCTCAGCCTCGATAGGCATCCCAGAAGCTGCACCCTCTGTATCGGTGCCTACCCCTCTCTTCCTCTTTGCCCCCACCTTAGCCTTTCCCTTCAGCGTCCTCTTTTTCTGTGCATCCGAACGGCGCACTACTATCTCTCCAAACCGACTCGAGGCCTGAGAAATCATGTCAGTGGCCAATGGAAGCAATCCATCCTGCTCAATCACCCGATGGATGGGCCAAGCGCCCTTTAGATGGCCCTTGGCGGCAATGTACCGCATGGGCTGGACAAAGAAATTGATATAGAGTCGGGGCAGGCAGACACGCCACCCTGTCCCAATGGCATACAAAACCTGAGCATACCAAGGCGCCACCTTTTCGTGGTAAAAATTCATCAATATGCAATTGGCGAGCGCCAGGTGGAGGAGATGATACTGCTCGGTCAGGGAACGATCCTTAATCAGGGAAATACCGTTCCATATCTGGATCGCACCGCCGGTAATCTCCTGTATAATGACAGAGGGCAGAGTCTCGGGTACACTGAGAATGTGTGGGTAAAAATGATCAGGAGTCTACGGTACACCCAAAGCAGCAGCCACAGTGGCTGGGCTGAAAATGATCTCACGACCCCGAAAGAAAGATCTGTAGGTGAACGGTGTTGCGGGGTCCTTGATCATGGTCACACACGCCTCCCGCACCCAAGTGATGTTGATTTTCTTGGACTGCATCAACATTTTAAACCAACATGGCATGGTACGAATGCATGCAAGGAACCATGGGGCAGAAAGCCATACTGCCTCGAGTGACCGCTCTAACATCACCTTCCTTGTCTGGAAGTATCATGTGAACCAAACCCGATCCTCGTCATTTTAAAATCCGTGATCAGGTACTGGGTCAGGAATAGTGAGGTTGAGGGGCTTGGACTTGTGGTTCCCTGTTATTGGATTCATTTGGAATGCCCTGAAAATGAAAATAAAAAGAAGAGAGAAGATTAAAAGACTAAATGAAGAAACTGCCACTATAGTATTTTGATCGATCGAATAGTTTTCGATCGATTGAAAGACTGCTACACTCGATTGCTTGAAACCATCTCGATCGTTCGAAATATAGCTGCCTTCGATCGCTCAAAACCAGCTCGATCGATTGAGCATTGTGGGATTTCACAGAAACACAAAAGACAATGATAACAAGAACCTAAGATTTCTAATATTATAAATAGGTCTTAAGACCAATGGGGAGCACCCCCACAAGAATTCTAATAAAAATGAATAGGAGGGGAATCTCGGGATATTTCCTCGATTTGAGCGCAGGAGAGGGATGGGGGTTATGATGGTGACAGTTGATGATGAGCTAGAGGCGATCCTCGAATGATAGAACTGGAAGGTAGAGGAAAATCACCGGGCTCCCTCTCTGTCTTCAAGCACTCGAGAGTGAGTATGAGGGAAAGAAACTGAAGAGGTGTATGCTGGACGCTTCATTTAAATACGAGTCTCGTGCGATCGAACATTCTCGATCGATCGAACGTTCGATCGATTGAGAATTATTTAAGCGCTTGAGGTTTGGACATTTTTGATTGATCGAGGATTATTCGATCGATCGAGCATGAAAATTATCAGAAATCTTTACACAGAACAACTGTGTACCCCCAACTAACAAAGATTGATCTGGACATACAGAATAGCGTAAAAGCAGTTCAATTACAGGATATGCAAGCCAGAAAAAGATCATCATCAACAAGGAAATACAAAATTGCAAATTTATAAATTTAACATTGTAATAGCATCCTTTTTGCAAAAGTATTGCCCACCACCATGGTACTTAAAATCTTATTAATCAAGAAAAACTAAAAATTGAAAGCAAAATTGGCAATCCTTTGTCCAGCATTACACTTCAAATGATAAGAGAAAGACCAAATGAAAAAACGCAGTTGAAGTGGAGCACTAATTTTCAAACATAAATATTCCTTCTTCTGCAGTTGCTTCTTCTTCCGCCACATCTTCGAGTGTAGATTCCAAACATGATGATTCCCTTTCTCAGAACAGTCAGAAAGCAGCAAGGATATCATCGAATGAGTCTAAAATCTCTAAGGGATTGATTGCACTAGCAAGAGGTGATTCGGATGGAGATAAAGATAACGGAGTGTAATTTTTCAACGGACTTTCCTCTTGCGGCGGAGTACTCGGGGGCACTATGTATGGTCCAAGTCCATAGAACAGCTGATGCGGGAGAAACAACGGTGATAACATTGGATTCATAGTGATCAACCTGACAAAGGAAAAACAAGAGAATACTAAAAAGGAAGGAATTAAGTAAAACAAGCGAAAGAACTACTAGAAAGGAATAAACACAGAAAAACAAAAAGAAAAAGAAATGTGACAAGGAATTTACCTCACTATTGGCATGATATAACCATGTACACTAGCAGGTAGGGAGCATTGCAGCCGGAACAACAAATAACTTAAGTGCACATAAATGTATGGAACCAATTCTATGATAAGGAAGTCATCAACATAAGTGAAGACATCATTATGGCGTTCAGGCACTACATCCTGTAAATCGTCTTCCTCCCATGGTTCCCACATCGAATCGTTCTCCCATTGTTCCAAGAGGGCATCATCGACTTTCCGAACAAAATACCCCTCTGGTTCGCCTTCCTCTTCAGGGAAGTCCATATGCGCGAAGGGGTTAATATAGAGGAGTGCAGGATTGTAAGGGATGTACCCTTGGGTTAAGTCAATCACATCGTCCGCTCCGGGCCCTTGATAAGGAGAGAGGCAGAATGCAATCTCCTCAGTAGTCCTCAGCTCATGACCCGATTGAATGGACGTCATCATCCTTTATATTTTTAATAGCCTACAGGTGAGACATAGAATAGCATATTAGAATTGAGGTCACACTCAAAAAGAGACAGAAACAAATGATATAAAACGAAGTGCAGTAAAGGAAAGAAATACAACAACAATATGTGAACACGCTTTAGTGTTTTAGGTGGATGGACAGCTGGGCTCATCTAGCTCGATGTGCTCAGCTTCTGGTAAGAAGTTTTCCAAGAACGGTTTTATCCTTTGGCCGTTAACCTTGAAATACTCATCGTTCTTGGGATTTATGAGCTCAACGGCCCCATGTGAAAAAAAAGATTTGACAATGAATGGACCTGTCGGGATCGGAGTATACCTGGAAAGAGGTGGAGGCGAGAGTCGTACAACAAGACTTTCTGCCCCGGCTCGAATGATTTTTGAAAGATTGTTCTATCATGGCGAGTCTTCAACCTTTCCTTATATAATTTAGCACTATCGTATGCATCTCGACGTATTTCTTCTAGTTCAGCCAACTGGAGTTTTCGGAGATGACCTCCCTCTTTAATGTTGAAGTTCAATGAGCGTGTCACCCAATATGCTTTGTGCTCGATTTCGACAGGGAGGTGACATGCTTTACTGTACACTAACCTATATGGGGACATCCCTAGGTTTGTGTTAAAAGCAGTACGGTACGCCTATAGAGCATCGGTCAATTTATATGCCCAGTCCTTTCTGTTGAAACTAACTATCTTTTCTAGTATATGTTTGATTTCACAGTTAGCCAATTCTGCCTGCCCGTTAGTTTGTGGGTGGTAGGCAAGAGCGATCTTATAATTGACCCCATATTTCTTGAGGAGTGACTCCAAAGGTTTGTTGCAAAAATGCTTGCCTTGGTCACTTATTAGTGCCCCAGAGTTCCAAAATGCGATAGAATGTGTTCCTTAAGAAAGGACATAACCGTTTTGTGGTCATTGCGTCTTGTCGGTATCGCTTCTACCCATTTCGATACATACTCCATAGCTAGGAGTACGTATTCGCAGTTGTTTGATTTCAAAAACGGGCCCATGAAGTATATGCCCCAACAATTGAATATTTTAATTGTGATAATGGGGGTTAAAGGCATAGAAATCCTTTTTGAAATTGTACCTAGCTTTTGACAGCATTGGCACGGCTTACAAAAAGAATAAGGATCCTTAAACACAGTGGGCCAATAGAAGCCACTGTATAGAACTTTTTGTTCAGTCTTTTGCAAAACGAAGTGACCACCACAGGCTTCAGAATGACATGAGGCTAAAATCATGGTTATATCCTCATTTGGAATGCAACGTCTGATGACCTGGTCAGCACAATACTTGAATAAGTACAGGTCATCGAAAAAGAAATGACGTGTGAACGAGAGGAACCGTTTCCTATCTTGATTTGACCAATGACTCGAGGTTTCTCCCATGACAAGATAATTTATTATATCTGCATACCAAGGCAAACTAGAAACAGCCATCAGTTGCTCATTTGGGAATTCACCCTTAATTGGTATGGGTTCAGTGTTGTCAGTAAATGTTAACCGAGACAAATGGTCGGCGACCACATTCTCTACTCCCTTTTTATCCTTGATTATGATGTCAAATTCTTGGAGTAAGAGTATCCAATGGATAATCCTTTGCTTCGCATCCTTTTTAGATAGCAGGTACTTGAGGGCCGAGTGGTCTGTAAAACAGACGATTGGGACCCTATCAGATATGACCTGAACTTATCTAGAGCGAAGACTATTGCCATTAGCTCTTTTTTGGTGGTCGTATAATTCATTTGAGCTTCGTTGAGTGTTCGACTGGAATAGTAAATTACATAAGGCTTATTATCCTTCCTCTGTCCTAGGACTGCACCAATGGCATAGTCGCTATCATCGCACATTAATTTGAAAGGCAAACTCCAATCGGGTGTATGTATTATTGGTGCGGAGGTAAGGTGTTCCTCTAGTGCGTCAAAAGATGTTTGACAATTTGTCGACCACTCGAATGCGGTGTCTTTGACTAAGAGTTGACACAGTGGTCGGGAGATTGCACTAAAATTTTGGATAAAGCGACGATAAAATCCCGCGTGTCCCAGAAAAGAGCAGATGTCTTTAACTGTACGGGGGACAGGTAGGTTCGAGATTATATCGATTTTTGCTTTATCAACTTGGATACCTTTATCAGAAATAATGTGACCGAGGACAATTCCCTTAGTCACCATGAAGTGGCACTTTTCCCAGTTTAGTACTAAGTGTTTATCCTCGCATCTTGCTAGCACATGTTCCAGATTGTCTAAGCAATTTTCAAAACTATGGTCGAACACTTAAAAATCGTCCATAAAGACCTCGAGTATTTGTTCAACCATATCACTGAATATGCTCAACATGCACCGCTGAAAGGTGGCAGGTGCGTTGTATAAGCCGAAAGGCATACGACGGTAGGCGAATGTACCGAACGGACATGTGAAAGTTGTTTCTCCTGATCTTCAAGAGCAATTTCAATTTGGTTATAGCCACTATATCCGTCCAGAAAGCAATAATATTTATGACCCGCCACTCGTTCTAGCATTTGATCCATAAATGACAATGGAAAGTGGTCTTTCCGAGTCACAGTATTCAATTTTCGGTAATCAATACACATCCACCATCCGGTGGGGATGCGTGTTGGTACCAATTTGCCGTCTTTATTTGGGATTACTGTTATACCTGCCTTTTTGGGCATCACTTGGCTTGGACTAACCCAAGGGCTATCAGATATAGGATATATGATCCCAACATCGAGAAGTTTAAGGACTTCCTTTTTGACTACTTCTTGCATATTTGGATTCAGATGCCTTTGCATTTATCGTGAAGGTTTAGCGTCTTCCTCCAGATATATTTTATGGGTGCACACGGACGGGCTTATGCCTTTGAGGTCGGCAATAGTCCATCCCAATGCTCCTTTATGTTGTTCCAGCATTTTGATTAATTTTTCCTCTTGTTCCAGACTGAGAGTGGATGAAATTATGACGGGTAAGTCTTTTCAGTCCCTAGGCAGGCATATTTGAGCTCTATTGGAAGCACCCTTAATTCCAAATCGGGAAACTGAAAATTGGAAGGCATGACTAATTTTGTTTATGGAGGTAGGGGTTCATATGGGGTTACCCACATCCATTCAGCTCTATCCTCCTCTTTCGTTTCCATCATGAGGCAGGTGTAATTTAAAGCAGCATCCAATAGAGTATAATTGTTAGGTTTGTAGATAGTGTCAAATTGTGACACTACTACCTCCAAAGGGTCTTTATAATCAACGAAGTCGGTCTCATCTTCAATGACCGTTTTGATGAAGTTAATTTCTTCCTCATCCTCGTATTCTTCAGGTCGGGGATTTGAAAAAATCTTGACATTTAAAGTCATGTTCCCGAATACGATGGTCATAATACCACTTCTTATTTTGATTGTGGCATCTATGGTGTTGAGGAATGGACGTCAAAATTTTACCGGGATTTGTGAACATGGATTAGACATAGGTTCAGTGTCCAAGATCACAAAATTGACCGAGAAGACAAATGAATCTATCTGCACTAGAACGTCCTCCAGTATTCCTCTAGGGTATTTGACTGACCTGTCTGACAGTTATAACGCAACTCGGGTAGGTTTGAGTTCACCCAACCCTAGTTGTTTATAAATTTAGTATGGCAGCAGGTTTACGCTAGCTCCTAAATCAAGGAGGGCATTGTCTATTCTTTGATTCCCAATTCGGCACGAGACAGTTGGGGTACCAGGGTCTTTGAGTTTCAGAGGCAATTTATTTTGGATGATTGCACTTGCTTGGCAAGCAACATAAGCATGTTTCTTCACACTTTACCTTTTCTTGACCGTGCATAAGTCTTTAAGGTACTTAGCATAGGCCGGCACTTGTTTGATTGCATCAAGGAGTGTAAGATTTATTTTGACTTGTTTAAACAATTCCAAGAACTCCTGATTCTTTACCTCGTTTTTTGGGTTTCTTAAGCCTTTGAGGGTAAGGCACAGGGAGTGGGCATTTAGGTAATTCGTCTTTTACTGGTTCCTTTCCGGGCCTTCTCTCAACTTCTTCTACTTCTCTAGGAGCCTCATCTTGTGCATCTAATGATTCGTTATTATTGATTTGCTCCTCTTCTTGAGTAGACGGTTTGTTTTTAGTTACCACTTCGTCCTCTTCATACTCCTCGGGAGTAGAGAGGGGTGTATTGCACCCTATAATCTTGCCGCTTCTTAGAGTAGTCATGGCTTTTGCCTGTTCATGATTATTGGGACCATTGTTGAATCCCTTAGGATTTTGAAGTGGTTGGGCAGAAAATGTTCCACTCGACCCCTCTTGTCGTGCATCCATTCTCTCTAATGTTGCAGACATTTTACTCATCATTTGAATGAACTGTTGTATTAAATTCACATTAGAGAGTGGATCTTCCTCTTGCACCTTTTTATGAGGTGGCACGTAAACATTTGACTGCTGATTGTTAGAGGGTTGAGCTTGGTTGTAGTTTGATCTATTTTGATTGAATGGCTGGGGCTGCCTATTGTATTGCCCTTGATAGTGATTATTATTATTGTAGGGCTGTTGTTGTTGGTAGTGATTTTGGGTCCCAACATTGTTTTTCCAATCAAAATCAGGGTGATTCCATCGATTATTATTATTGTGTGAGTTATGATTATTATAGGAATTCCCCGTCCCCCTATACCCTTGCATGGCATTCATTTCCATGGGGTCTTGTTCTTGAAAGTACGGCACATTGGGACAGTATTGATTAGTGTGTCCCAACATGTTGCATGTGCCGCATGGTTCTTCAGGTAAAACCTGCCTAGAACTCTCTCCTTTCAGTCCTTACTCTTCTACTTTCTTAACTAGTTCCTCATATTTGTTCATCAGATGATCCTCACTTTTTAATTGGTACAAACTTTTCTCTTCTACACAGGATATCAGTTAGCGTGGGACATCTTCAGAATTGGACCATTCATGGGCATGTTCAGCTAACCACTCGAAGTGAGCTTCAGCTTCTTCGGTGTTTTTGCGAAGAAATGGTCCTGAACTCATGGTTTCAACTAGCTTTTTAGTTTCACCATTTAACCCTTCGTAAAAGTAGCTTATGGTTCGCCATTTCTCATACCCGTGATGTGGGCATGAGAGAAGAAAATCCTTGAAACGCTCCCAAGTTTGAGTGAAGGTTTCATTGCTCTTTTGTTTATAAAAGTTAATTTGTCGTTTAAGCTCAGTGTTCATGCGAGGTGGAAAGAATTTCTTTAAGAACGCAGTGCTTATCGCATGCCAGGTGTAAATCGAATTCGGCTTCAAGGTGAGTAGCCACGCTTTTGCTTTATCCTTCAGGGTGAAGGGGAATAGCATTAGACGTGTCACATCTATAGGGCAATTTTATGAGAATGTTTTACAAACATCCTCAAAATCTTTGACATGTAGATATGCCTTCTCGCTCTCCATTCCATGGAAGGTAGGAAGGAGTTGAATCATTCCGTTGCAAAATTGAAATTCGCCAGCATGTGGTTGAATGAGAATACAAGAAGGTGTAGGTGCGTGTTCGGGTGTCATGAGATCGCACAAAGGACGAAGCGAATCGTCAATTGGTACAACCACATTCTCACCGTTTTCACTTTGATTGTCGGCCATTGAATCGGTAGGTGTGGCTATGGGATTAATAGATTCAGAGGAATCGGCTAAGTAGAATAGATTTCCGTAAATTCCTTCGATGGAATTATCGGACATAAAGGGAAAGATCCTAAGTAGTTTTAATCTAAAGAATAAGAGACAAAAGAAAAATAGAAAGAGGTAAAGATAGATTGAGGTAATCTAAGCGTTAGCTTGTTATCTTCCCTGGCAACGGCGCCAAAAACTTGACACGGCTAAAAAGTTGTGTGCGCTTGTGTGCTATACCCAAGTGTAGGTAATCGGGCAAGTAGTAATCTGGTTAAGACCAAGTCGATCCCACAGGGAAGGTGTTAAACTAAATACCTAGATTAATCTCCAAAAAGAAAATAAAAATCAAAATTTGAAAGGTTATAGAACACAAAGTTCCACGAAGTAACCACTAAAATTAAAGCAACTAAATTAAATTAAACTAGTAATTAACTAATTAACTAAAGCGATGTTAAAAAAAACAGTTTCCTTTATCAAAAAGAAGTGTTGGGATCACACGAATCCGCAGCGATCATGCCTTCTACCATGCAGTTAGATTAAAATTCTAAGGAATGTGTCTATCTACAGTATTCCGCATTTTCTAAAGATAGAGAATCAATAGCCCGTTCATAGCCAGGACTACATCATCACATTTATTTTCAAAACACATGAAGGTAGTTTAAAACAATAGTTAAGTCTTGCATTCTGAATGGTATTAGCATTCAAAATAGTTTGCAAAAGTTATTGAAGAAAAAGGCCTTAAGGCTTAAAGTACTAAAACGTTTTGACAAACTGAGCATTTGGGGACAGTTTGATAACAAATTTCAAAAGCAGAAAGTCTTAGAATACTGCAAAAAGACTACCCAAGAATCAGAGTATTCGATCGATTGACACACTTTCGATCGATCGAACATCTTCATCTCTCGAGCGATCGAAAGGATCGAACTACTTCGATCGATCGAGTGCAGGTTTTATACTGCTGCATGGAAGAGGCTGGAGATCACTGTTTCATCTTGATCTCCCAACCTGGGGACTACTCAGACATAGTCTGGAGTGTCTCAGATTCGTTTTTAATGTGAAAGTCTATTAAAGTTATGTTTGGTTGAGATTTTATCATAAAAACTATGAAAACTAATGGTTTAATACAATTTAACATGCAAATCTATGTTCTTAATAGATTATACTACGAGAATAACAAAGCAGAGTATAAATAGGCAAATGTAACATAACCTGGAATAGTGAACTTTACTTTAAATTAATAGAATCCAAGCCAAGCTAACAATAATCCTTGAGAAACCTACCAAACAATGAAGAACAAAGCTATCTACTCTCTATAAACTAATAAAAAACAAAGTGGGCGTCCCTTTGGATGTAAATAAAACGAGTATATATACATAAACCTAAAGCTAGGGTTAAAAAGTCCATTTCTGCAGCGTGCGCATAAGTTCTGATAAAAGCCATGTTCGATCGATCAAACATATCTCGATCGATTGAACTTTTGGGATCTTCGAGCGCTTGAATGTACTTCGATCGATCGAACTCTCGATCGCTTGAGGGATCTTCGATCGCTCGAAACTCACTTTTCATCTTTGAATTGTCTTCCTTAAAATCTAGCAATCTCTTCATCCTATTTCTTCATTTCTTCACACCGCAATAGTAATCTGCACATATTAGAGCTAAAACAATACAACTTACCATACATTAATCATATTATGTAAAAGCTGGCATTGTAATCCAAATTGCAGATATATAAAGGAATTGTAGACTAAATCAGTGTATTTTCTTCTTTTAGCGCAGTTGTATTTTACAAATTCTCCCGCTTATTAGTTCTTTTCTCTTAAATGAAAAACTATTTGTGTTATTCAATTCATTTAGTTGTAGTGTAGGAGAGGCATGATTTATAATATAAAGGTCATCCACCAATAGACCAGAACAAATCAAACGTTTATTTTCTGTAATAACTACTATTTTATTAAAATGAACTGAATATATATTCTTTACTATACTAGAAACTGAAACTAAATTTCTTCTAATAGAAGGCACAAAAAGGCAATTTCTTAACATTAAAATCCTATCTCTACAAAAACTAAGAGGTAGATCTCCTACTGCAACTGCTGCTACTCTTATAGCATTTCCCATATATAGGTAAATCTCTCCATCACTGGGTTACCTAGTTCCTTGGAACCCCTGCAAAGCATTGCATACATGATCAGTGGCTCTCGTATCTACACACTAGGTACTGGTAGATTGGACCTCTAAACACTATTCAACAACTAGTAAATGAGATTTACCTTCATTGTTCTGTCTGGCGAGATAAATTGGACATTACTTCTTCGAGTGTCCTGGCTACTTGCAAACAAAACATTTTCCTTTAGGCTTTCCCAGTTGTCCTCATGGCCTTTGGATTGGCGAAGGACCCGCCCTTTTCTTTTGAGCCTTTTTCATTTTCTTCTTGCCTTTCGAGTTTGAAGCAGAACCTTTCTCAAACACAAGAGCACTCCCTGACTTTCTATTGAGACCCTCAGCTGCCTGGAGTTCTTAAACCAGCTCTGCCAAAGTATATTTAAATTTATTCATATTGTAATTGAGGCAGAATTGCTTAAAAGACTCTGGCAGTGACTGGAGTACGATTTCGACCTGGGTTTCCTCTTCGATTTAGCTCTAAGGATCTCTAGTTCATTAAGAAGAGATGTCATCTTAAGAACATGATCCCTTACAGGCATCCCTTCAGCTATGGTTGTGTTCATCAAGTCTTTCATGGTAACCTACCTAGCATCACGACTTTGATCCCCGAACATCTCTCATAGGCTCTCGATCATGTCATAAGCACTGGCCATTGACTGATGCTGATGTTGTAGAACATTCGACATGGATGCCAAAATGTAACATCGTGCCATCTCATTAGCCTTGATCCATTTCTTGTGAGTCTGGGTTTCCTCAGCGATTGCCCCCTCACCAGGTTGCTTAGGATAGATTTGAGTAAGCACAAACTTGTGCTCTTCAACAGTTAACACAATATCCAAATTCCTTTTCTAATCTATATAGTTTGGTCCACTAAGTTTGTTTTCTTTAAATATAACAGCAAGTGGATTAAAAGAATCTATTTAAAAGCTTGAGAATCACAATATATATATATATATAATTACATTTGGGCAAAAGGATTACTATGGATTCGAGTTGACAATATTGGTTCCCTCTACCATATTTGAAAGGAATCCACCAGCAACCTGATACACCGCGAATAGTATGACTCGATGGGAAGCCATATACTATCCATCATTTGTTCAGATAGGCAATTGCCTTTTAATTTAACTATCTAGGCAATGTACCTTGCCTAGTAAAATAAAAATGCTGACTTACTTTGGTCCTATAAATAATAATAGTGACTCAGATGGAGAGGATATTGTTATTTTTAGCTAAGTGTCTACTATCAATTAATTCTAGATCAAGAGTTTCATGAGGAACACCTCTGATGGAGAGGTGACCCACACTAATAATCACCCAAAACATTCTATTAAAGAAGTTTGCACCGATGATTCCATGATCAACTTCATCCGATGGGGAGGATGACACTAGAGTCATCACAAAAAATTAATCATATCATCTACAAACCAGTGATGGAGACCATGAGATTTATACTTCATAAATTCCGTCTCCCACTTAGAATATTTAAAAAAATTTGAGGGATATTATTTTTTAGAAAAACTTTTAATTTAATTAATTAAAAATAATTGAATACTTGACAAGGATTAATTCATCCTTAGTTGTTAAACCCACATGTGTAGATAATGAATTTATTCAATTCTCATGATTTTAGAAAATAAGTACTTATGTTTTCAAAATATGGAATTAGTTTTATTCTAAACACACATGTAGATGTCCATCATTTTAAATTAATATAAATTAAGCATGCAGCTAGACATCTGAAATAGGCCTAGGAGTAATTATCCATGTCTTCCCATTCATTAAACATGAAATAATAATAATAATTCAATCACACATAAATAAGGAAACCACAATAAAATAGAAATCCTACTATTATGGTCAAGCTGCAACTCTTGTCAAGAAATCTTTATTGAACCTGATTAGCTCTGTGTCGCCACTACGCACGGGGTCGAGCTGCCCGGTCAGCTCACAAGGGTCGAGGGGGCAGCGCATCCTGCAGGGTTTTTAGGGAAGTGCCCTGGAAGCTAAATTCGATCTACCATCAGCAACTGCCTTCCAGAACTGTTTTCTAAAATAGCCTTCTGAAACTGCTTATAAAACTGCTCTCACAAACCATCTTCATGGATAAACCCTATGCCTCCTTGAAGGAGTTCACATGCTATTTATTTACAGTAAATTAATCACGCATCAATCAAGCGTGGGATCCAATACATACAAATCCTATGCCTCCATAAAGGAGTTCACATGCTATATCAAAACAGCAATATTAACCACAAATAAACCCATCATGGGATCCAATTACACAAAACCAGTGGCCATAATAGTGGAATAAGAACGCTGTAAAACAAGGGTTAGCACAGATCTGCGTTCTATCCATCCATTAATGCATGCATAAGATCTGTATTACTGGACAACATGGTTGCATCCAACCTATACGCAGAATCAACGTTACTGTGATACCACTGTTAGGAAATTGCGTTCCCAGAATTCGTTGACAATGCGTATAAGTTGGTACTGCAAAAATTACGTGAAAGCTATAATAACCCTACAAGGGTGGAACTAGGGTTACCTTGAACTGCAAAAACATATTACTATAGTTGATGAATCAATAACACGGGCTCGATAGCAGCTCACGATCTTATACCGTATTCCTCCGCTGCCAGAATCTAGAACTGAGTGTGGGCTTTTTCGAAATCCTTTCTATTTTCTACTCTATCTTTTTATGCTCTATTTTCTAGTTGATAATACTCTTGATGGAAAAACGCAAACTGAGAAGAGAGCCAAAGCAGCATATACATAGGCTACGATAGGGACCATAAGAAGTCAATAAGGAACATGCTTCCTTATGGAATTAGGAAACCCTAATTCGAACTGAATCAAATTCCTATTTCCATAAATTATAATTCATACAACTAAAGAATTATAATTGCACTCCTACCTGATGATGCCAAAATTCGGGTAAGTATAATTTAGGGAGAGAGGGATGAGCACATGCAATTTGTATGTGGTTCGGCCCTGTTAATGAGGTGACCTATGTCAACGTGAGCGTTGGTGCGCTTCACTAACAGATCACCGGCGGCTATTGGTGAACCAACAAAGAGGGGCGACACTACTAGTAACCGATCCGGTATATACGTAATAGTGATGTGATTTGCTATTTTCTAGGTTAAGAATACGACCCCTTTGACAGGGAGTAAGGGACCTCTGTTATAGGTGCAAGAGGCCACTCGTACAAGGTAAATTATCAGATTAGGAAACCCAATCTGATTATAATTGATTTATATGAAATTAAGAGAGTTTCCTAAGTGGTTTAAGAAACTACTTGCTCTTTCCATTAGTCCTAAGTGGTTTAGGAAACTACTTTCTCTGTCTAGAGGCTTGCTGGGCAAGCAGTCACACTTTATTGGAGTGCGCCCATGTGGGGCCAGTCTGGAATGAATGCCCAAGTTGTGGACTATACCGGGCGGTTCTGCATAACTGCTTGAGAGGGTTGAGTAGTCAGCCCAGTTTTAAGATGACTCGGCTTCTCTTTGTTGAGGTGGTGAGGTTTGACTTTGACCTGATATTTTCGTACATATCAGCTACCCCCCATTTTCAAGCCTAATGCGATGCTTGATTGGATGAGGATTGAAAATTAGTCGTACAGGAACGAGGTCGACTCTTTACCCGGGGAATAACCGGTCGCGTTGGTCAGCTGGGGCCTGGATTGAGAGGTGACTCTACGGGCCTGGGCCGATGTCTGCCACATGTTAGTTGTTGGTTGGCCTGGTCAGGGTCTAGCAAGACCGGTGCGAAGGTAACCGAAGAGTTATATTGTAACCGAACCGTCCTATCACGCATTAATGCGTGCACCATTTAAGGCGTCGCTTTACGTGCTCGAGGTGACAATTGTCGGACGGTTTAGGCAGGAACGCATCTTAACTGTTAGATCTAGTTTGATCTAGACTGTCTGTATTTTCTATATAAGGGTCACTTGTTCATTTTTGCCATTCCAACTGCCCTGATACATAGATTACCAAGCAGTTTGAGAGCAAAAAAGTTCCCGATCAAGCTTCCCGAGCTGCTTTTCTGCTTAAATTCTTGTAAGCCCTCGCTTCCTCAAGTTTAATTCACTACTTTCTTCCTTCCCTTCTTTTCTTTTCTTTTCTTTTCTTTCCCGGGTAGCGCTAGAGAGGACGAACCCCTTGGGGCTTACACGGGAGTGGGATTTCTTCTTCTTTAGGTTCATCTTTCTCCTTAGGTCAGATAACCATTCCTCCTTGATAGAGCGGTTAAACCGATCGGGTTGCCCAGTGTTAGTGCTGACCGAGTGTTTCTTTACCCTGAGAGCTTTGTATGCCTTAATCTATAGGTTGGTAGATCTACCCCCCTTATACTTCAGATTCGGAGTCACGGACCCCTACCTCGGCTGTCATTTGTTTTCTCGTCCAGTCCCAAGAACCCTAGAGATACAACATTCTGATTTTGATTCTACTTCCTGATTGGAAGACGAATAACCACGGTCCGGGACTCCAGATATGAGCTTGGACCCACCCTCTGCTACAGCGTTGGACCACCATAGGAAACCGATTCAGGTGTCGGATGAGTCAGACCAAGAGGCCCCATTGGTCTCCGTCTCGCAGGGTTCTGGTGATGAGATGCCGGAGGGTTCGGACCCCGAGGTAGCATTCGCCAGTGAATTCATCCCCTCCGTTTTGTGAGCTCAAGACCTCGGCCGGATTAGGGATCGGTATGCTATTCCTAACAGTTGTGCCCTGACCATACAGGTGGGCGGGGCCGAGCTTCATCACCCGGCTTTGTCACCTTGTATGAGGATTCCCTCATGGCCGGGTTTCGCATTCCACTCCACCCGCTTGCCCAAGACGTCCTGATCTACCTCGAGATTCCTCACGAGCAGCTAGCCCCGAACGGGTTAAGGTTCCTGATGGGGTCCATTTCACTTTGGCCCTAAGTTTTTGGGTACGAACTCACCCTTCAAGAGTTCTTTTGGGCCCACCGACCATTCCTTGTGCACGGGGAGGTCGGGTTATTCTCTCTGGCAGCTCGACAGGGGAGGAAGATTATCGTCAACTGCCTGAGTAATAACACGGGGTGGAAGAACAATTTCTTCCAGGCATCCTCCTCTGGGATCTGTGAGCGGGCCCCAGGAATTTAACTGAGGACTTCCTGGGCAGGAGAACTGAGGAGTAAGCCTGTCCAGCACTATCCTTTTTGTCTTCTCTTATCTTTCATTATAACGTCGTGGCTAACCGCTTGATGTTTCCCTTTATAGTGGGGTCAGCTTACTTGCTGAGCATCCCCAAGGAGTGCCAGGCCCAGATCAGGTGCCTAGCGGACTTGCCTACCAACATCTGGAACGTCCTGACCCGAACAGGAGACTTCAGGGCCTTCTATAACCTAGACGAACCCGTTGAGGCTCCTGTTTTTCCCCCAATCATCCCGGGTAAACTCCTAGGTAAATTATTTTTTGATTTATGTCTTTTGCAATTTTCCTCGGCTATTGACCGCGTAACATTGTTCCTTTACAGAGATTGACCCCTGGAGAGACATGGAGCAACTAAAGGCCAGACATGCTGTCGCCACCACTACCGCTACCGCAGCTTCCCGGGTGGCGGATAGGGGGAAGAGGCCCGCCGTTGAGGCCTCCGACAGTGATTGTCCACTCCGGCGGTTAAGGCATGGGATCCGAGCGCTTCAGGCGCTTGGGGAGACGACTACTCCCCAGGTTGAGAGTAGGCTGCTCCCCGAGCGGGGGTACCGTCGGGGATTCTACTGGGGGAGTTAGCAAAGATAAAGGAGAGGGTCAGGGTCGACCTTTTCCCCAGTCATGTAGAGATATGTGCGAGCATGTCTTCCCAAATCTTCCAGGGATGGTTATACAGCCTCTCCCACTTTGTAAGTATCTTTTCCATTTTTTTGTCCTTCAAAACTAAACACATGTTTTCTTATTTTGCCTATGTCAAGTAACCGACCGATTTATTTTATTACAGGTCGGTTGTATGGCTGCCGGTGCTGAGTCCTTCCTGCCTTCTCTAGTCGAGAGGGCCACTGCTACTAAGGCTGCCCTGTTGGTTGAGCGGGCAACTTCAGAGGCTAGGGAGACCACCCTGGCAGTGGAAAAGGACACGGTTAGGGGCCTAGCCCTAAGCCTCGGAGTGGCACATGCGGAGTTAACAACCGCCCTGGTTAATTTGGAGGCCGCCCGGGTCATCACAGTGGTGGTGGAGGCTAAGGCGAAGGCCTGGCCAAGGCAACAGCAGCGAGGTCCACGGAGGAAGCCTTCGATGATGGTTTCTTCCAAGGCTATGAGGACCTGAAGAGGAGGTTGGCCCGAGATCATCCCGAGTGGGATATTTTATCCTACGAAAGGATTGACTCGGACTATTGGGACGTAAGTCCCGCTGCTACTGAGGGTCCTGCTGAAGATGCTGCCCCGGGAGATGGCACAGCCTCGGAAGGAGAAGCTGGGGAGACAGAGGAGGTGGTCGTTGTGGACGACTCCTAACCCTCTTCTCTTTTTGTTTGTGTTTGTGTTTTTTTTTGGGAAGGCTACTACAACTGCCCCCCCCCCCCCCCTCGGTAATGTACAAACTGTTTTGCCAATTAATGAAAAGGTCCTTTGAGGCCACCCTTTTCTGTTAACTACTTATCGCTATGCTTTATTTGTACTTGCCTGTTTGTGATTGCCCGTGCCTGGCCGATTATACGTCCTGTGGAAACCCTGCCCTAGCAAAAGTTTTAGGACTGTGACCGATAGAGATCACTTGGTCTTTTTGGAGACCTGTATTATAGGTCATGCTCGATATAATGTAGGATTTTGGGTCTTATTATTTCCCAAGCGGTTTCTCTGGACACTGTAGGTGCTCAGGGTTGTCTAACGGTGGCATCACGTGCCTAACCCCGTGTCTTGTTGAATGCCTGGTGTGATTGCCTGTTTTGGTCTGGAGTTAAACACCAGTATCCCTCTGTCCCCCAAGCTTTTGCTAAGGCGGGCATTTAGGGAGGGGATTGACCATAGGAAATCGATCTAAAACATGGGTGGTTACAGGGTCTTTTGAGGCTTGCCATCATTAGCCGTCTAGGGGAATTTTCCCCCATCGTCGGTTAGGGACCTAAGCGAAGCCAGTGCCTTGGATTTAAGACCGATGTCTTTTGCCTTGGGAGTCAAGCCGAGGTCTTTTGCCTCGGGTATCAAGTCGAGGTCTTTTGTGCCTCAGGAGTTAAGCCGAGGTCTTTTGCCTTAGGTATCAAGTCGAGGTCTTTTGTGCATAGCACACTGGTAAGGATTAAATTTTGTGGCTAAAACAGAAAATCTTTATTTCGTTTTGAAAAATTATAATAAATGCTCGAGTAGAGCTACAGATTTCCTAACCAATGCTAACTCGCCCTTATCCAAGTGTCACTAAAAGTACTTTTGGAGGTGTTGCACATTCCATGGGTGAGATAGATCATTCTCGTCCAGAATTTGTAACCAGTATATGCCCGACCAATTGACTTGGGTAACCTTGTATGGTCCTTCCCAGTTTGGCCCTAACTTTTTGTGGCTTAGGATTCTAGTAGACTGATTCACCGCTTTAAGAACGAGATCCCCCACCTGAAAGATGTGGTGCTTAACCTTGCTATTGAAATACCGGGATACCCTCTGTTTATAGGCTGCCACTTTCAGATATGCCCGATCTCTTTTTTCCTCTATCAAGTCAAGCTCTCCTCTGAGAGCTCCCTCATTGCCCTACTCACTGAAATTTGACACTCGGTAAGTAGGCAACCCGAGCTTCGTGGAGACCACTAGCTCAAGCACGTAGGTAAGCGAGAAGGGCATTTTGCCTGTTACTGCTCGGGGAGTGGTACTGTAGGCCCACAGAATGGTCGGTAATTTCTATGCCCAAAGCCTCTTGGCATTTTCGAGCCTGGTCTTGATTGAATGCAGAATAGTCCGGTTTGTCACCTCAGCTTAGCAGTTGGCTTGAGGGTACTCGGGTGAAGAGTAGTGATTGGATATCCTGTATCCCGAGTAGAATCACCTGAAGACCGGGGTATCAAAATGCCTCCCGTTATCGCTGACTAGGACCTTGGGAACACCAAACTGGCTGAGGATATTTCTCTCGATGAAGGTTTCCATCTTTTTCTTAGTGATTGTCGCTAAGGCTCAGCTTCGGCCCATTTAGTAAAATAGTCCATGGCGATGACAGCAAACTTGACTTGTCCTTTCTCCATCGGGAGGAGACGTACTATATCGATGCCCCACTGAGCGAATGGCCAGTGGCTGAGTATTGGTGTCTGGGGCTCTCCCGGGCGGTTGATCATGGGGGAGTATCTCTAGCATTTGTCACATCATTTGACATATTCCTGGGAGTCCCGGCCATCGTCGGCCAATAATAACCTTATAACAAGGCTTTTTGGGAGAGTGCCCGACCTCCTATTTGGCTTCCACACACACCTTCATGGATTTCATACAATATTGCTTGGACCTGCGTAGGATGTATGTAGCGGAGATACGGAATAAAGAACCCCCTTTTGTAGAGTACACCATCAACGAGGTGGTACCTCGCCACCCAGTATCTTACCTGGTGAGCTTCTTCTTTCTGGTCCGGTAGAGTACCAGTTGTAAGGAAAGTTGTGATCGGATCCATCTAGCTGGGACCTGAAGTGACATGTTCAACCTCCACGCCCTCCGAGTTGATCACGCTTGGCTTGGGTAAGTATTCTATCCTTATCCCGGGTAAGTCTGACTCGGAGGACGAGGCAAGGTGGGCTAACCGATCGACTCTCATATTCTCTTCCCTTGGGATCTGCGTGATGGAGAAGCCTCTGAGTTTCTTTGAGACTGTTTGGACAAGTGCCAAGTAAGCTATCATGTTGTCTTCCTGATCTTCATACTCCTGGGTGACTTAATTGACTATGAGTTATGAGTCACTGTACCCCTGGACTTGTTGTGCACCCATTGATGTAGCCAACTGTAATCGGACCAGTAGGGCCTCGTACTCAGTCTCGTTCTTAGAGGCCCTGAACCCGAATCGCAAGGCATATTCTAATTGGATCCCATCGGGTGTTATCAGGATGATCTCTGCTCTACTTCCCTATTTGTTGGATGATCCGTCAACATATAATACCCAGGTCGGGATGTTAGGCTGTAGATTGGGCGGTAGGATCTGCAGGTCAAGCTCTTCGAGTGCCTCCTCTGGGTATGTAAACTCCATTAAGATATCTACCACGGGTTGTCCTTTAATAGCCGTTCGGGGTCGATAAACAACCTCAAACTCTTTTAGCTCCAATGCCCATTTAACGAGCCTCCCTAATGTCTCGGGCCTACTTAGGATTCGGTGGAGTGGCTGATCAGTAAGAACCACAATGATATAAGCCTGGAAATAGGGGCGGAGTCTCCAGGCAGAAGTGACAAGGGCAAAGGCCAGCTTCTCGATGCAAGAATATCTACTTTCGGCACCTTGGAGTGCCCGACTGGTATAATACACCGAGAACTGTATCCCGTGCTCTTCGCAGATAAGGGCCGAGCTTACTGCCGAAGGTGACACAGCCAAGTACAAGAATAATTCCTCATTCGGTACTGGTGTTGAGAGCAGAAGAGGCGATGCCAGGTACTTCTTGAGTTCCTGGAAGGCCTCCTCACACTCTCCCGACCATTGAAAAGCCTTGTGAAGGATCTTGAAAAATGGCAGGCACCGGTCAGTGGCTCAGGAGACTAATCTATTTAATGCAGCTACCCATCCGGCCAAACTCTGAACCTCTTTTGTTGACCTCGGTGACCGCATGCTGATGATGGCTTGAATCTTCTCGACATTTGCTTTAATTCATCGTCTACTGATTAGGTGCCCTAGGAACTTCCCGGACGAGACGCCAAATGTGCACTTGGCCGGGTTCAACCTCATCCCAAACTTCCTTAAGATGCTGAAGGCCCCGGCCAGGTGCTCGAGATGGTCGGACTCGCCTCAGCTTTTGACCAGAAGGTCATTAACGTACACTTCCATTGAACATCCGATCAGATCTTTGAACATGTGGTTAACCAGACGTTGATACGTCGCCCTGGCTTTTTTGAGGCCGAAAGGCATCACTTTGTAATAGTACATGCCTTGGTCCATTATGAATGCAGTCTTTTCCTTGTCCCCGGGGTACATGCTGATCTGGTTGTACCCGGAGTAGGCGTCCATGAACAAAAGAGTGAATGGCCCACCGTTGAATCTACGAGAAATTCTATCCTAGGCAGTAGATAGCAATCTTTGGGGCAAGCCTTGTTCAGATCGGTGAAATCTACACACATTATCCACTTTCCATTGCTTTTTTTTACTAGTACGACATTCGCCAACCAGTCAAGATAGTTGACCTCTCTGATGGAATTTGCCTTCAGGAGTTTTTCAATCTCTTCACGCACTGCTGATTGTCTCTCTGGGGCCATGCCCCGTCTCTTCTGCTTGACCGGTCGAGAGTCCGGGTCGATGTTGAGATGGTGGGATATAACCCAGGGGTTAATCCCAGGAATGTCTTCATGGCTCCAAGCAAAGACATACTGACTCTGTTGAAAGAACCGGATCAACTCATTCTTGAGGCCTGGTTGTAGGTTGACTCCAATGCTGACGAACCGACTGAGAAATTCTGGGTCCAGCACCGCATACTCTAGTTCTTCTGCAGGGCCCATTCCATCGCTTTTGTCCCTCGGGTCCATCTCCTAGATGCTCAATGTTTCTGTAATGGCTTCCCGGTGTAGGGAGCTAACATAATAGCTCTAGGCAGTTTCCTGATTCCCTCGTAGGCTCCCGTGACCGTCAAGGGTCGAAAACTTGACCACCAGGCTGTATGTTGACACAACTGCCCTAGAGATGACATTGTAGACCGATGGGGGCCTCTACCACCACGAAGTTTGCTAGTACTGTGACCTGTTGGGGGTAAGTCCCCATGAGAACTAGGAGCTCGATTGTCCCAAGCAGTTGGGTGCTTGATCCATTGAAACCTACCAGGGGAGTGGCCACAGGCCAGAGCTAATCCCTTAATATTCTAAACTGGTCGAACGCTGAAATGAACAAAATGTCAGAGGAGTTGCCCGTGTCAACTAACACCCTCTTAACCACATAATTCATTATGGAGAGCGTAACCACTAATGCATCATCGTGAGGACAGTACAGGTCCTCTACATCATTGGAAGAGAAGGTCAGCACATCGGCCAGTAGGGAGTTGGTGGATTGGATATGCCAGACATCCAACTGGGATGCACGGGCATGCCTCTTCCTAGGCGATTATGAATTCCCTCCTCCCGAAGTTCCTCTGGAGATCACGTTGATTTGGCCGAGGGGGTTGTGGTGGCTTGGGCACTCGAGCACCTTGCCGAGGTCACCTATCTGCCGCTACAAACTCAGCGAGGTGACCCTGTTCAATCAGCTTCTCGATGGAGACTTAAGCTTGAAACAGTCATCCGTGTCGTGGCCATGATCTTTATGGTACCGGCAGAATTTGTCCCAGTTTTTCTTCCCGAGTGGGCTCCTCAGCTTTGTTGGTTGTTAAAGCAGCCTCTGAGACTCTGCGGCAGCCATGACCTCATAGATAAGCCAATAAAGTGGAGTGAAGGTGATTGGGGCCTGATCCCGACCACCTCTCTGCTAGTCCTGCTTTGGATTCTTTCTCGGGCCCCTCTTGGAGCCCTCGCACTTGCGCTTAGACCCCGGGGACTCATCACCTGCGAAGCTGGTGCGCTTGGCCTTGAGGAATTCCTCCATGTCGATGTACATTTTGACCTTCTCCAAGAGTTCCACCAGGGTCGCAGGTCGGTCTCGGTGGAACGACGTAGCAAATTTGGTATGTTGAACTCCTGAGCAGAAGGCCATAATAGCGACCGTTTCATCTAGGTGGCGAATTTGAAGTCGCCGCTGATTGAAACGATCGACGTACTCTTTTAGGGATTTCCCTTTGCATTGCTTGATGGTCAACAGCTCGGTATCTGGTTGCGATCGGTCTTGCATTCCCACAAACTGGCTGATGGAGAGTTTGCTCATCATCTTGAATTCATCGACCGTCCGGGGTTTAAGAGCGTGGAACCACTGTGTGGTTAGCCCTTTGAGGGTGCTTGGAAAGCCCAGACATAGTAGTTCATCAACGATAGTGACCAGCACCACCTAGGCTTTATAAGACCGGACATGGTCCACTGGGCTTCCCGAGCCGTTGTAGACATCAAGATGGGGTGGTTTGAATTTATGTGGGACCGGGAACCCTGTGACTCGGACGGTAAAGGGAGACTCAGTCTCAGTGTTGGTGTGATCATGGCGCTGCTTGCGGCTTAGTTGCTCGATTTGCTTCTACAGATCCTCAATCTGGGCCTAGACATCCTTCTGACCGGTCCTCTTCTCTGTATCATCGTGGCGTGCTGGGTCAGATGAGGAGGTTTCTTCCTTGAAGTACGTCGTCCTTGGGGATGAAACCTGGCTCCGGCTCTGGGTAATCGTGTGCCTAAGATCCCGGCGGCTCATGGCCCGGGGATCTCTGAACGAATCCCAGGCGGTTTGATTTTGTTCTTCCCCTCTGGCAGCGTGCCTACTATTGATGATGTCTTAGGCGTCCACTGTCCGACGCAAATGGCCTCGGGCGCGTTGCTGGGTTTGTTCGGGAGCCCATCTCCACTCGTCATTCCTAAGCCGTCCCCTAGCCTACGGGGACAATGGCTTAGTGTAGGCACACCTTCGGGGTTTGATCGACTCCTGATCAGGCACGCTTTTCTCGGGCTGATCCTCGATTAATGGGAGCTTCTCCTGTTGGGCCAGTAGTGCTTTGATCTGTTGCTGGGTTTGCTGCTGGCCTTCCAAGAGTTGTGCAAGAGCCACGGTAATCTACTCGTGGGTCATGGAGGCGACTGGCTGCCCGGACTGCGACTCCGCCTGACCCGTCGAAGCATCAGTCTTCTTACCTTTCTTTAGAGGCATGTTGATCAGTTAAAGATTTATTTCCGGAGAAAGTAGTCGCTTCCCACAGACGACGCCAAACTGATGATGCCAAAATTCGGGTAACTATAATTTAGGGAAAGAGGGATGAGCACAGGCAATTTGTGTGTGGTTCGGCTCCGTTAATGAGGTGACCTACGTCCACGTGTGCGTCAGTGCGCTTCACTAACAAATCACTGGCGACTATTGGTGAACCAACAAAGAAGGGCAGCACTACCAGTAACCGACCGGGTATATGCGTAATAGTGATGTATTTGATATTTTCTAGGTTAAGAATGCGACCACAGGGGGTGAGGGACCTCTTTTATAGGTGCAAGAGGCCACTCGTACAAGGTAAATTATCAGATTAGGAAACCCAATCTGATTACAATTGATTTACATGAAATTAGGAGAGTTTTCTAAGTGGTTTAGGAACTACTTTCTCTTTCCATTAGTCCTTCAGCTGGGATAGAAAACTGTCTGGAGGCTTGCTGGGCAAGCAGTTACACCTTCTTGGAGTGCGCCCACGTGGGGCCAGTCTGGAATGAATGCCCGAGCTGTGGACCACACCGGGCGGTTCTGTATAACTGCTCGGGAGGGTTAAGTAGTCAGCCCAATTTTAAGATGACTCGGCTTCTCTTTGTTGAGGTGGCGAGGTCTGACTTTGACCTGATATTTTGTACATATAACTACCCTTACCTCAAAAATATATTTTGAGCTCCATGTTATTAAACGCTTATTATCTCCCCACGTTAAGATTACAGATATCCATCAATTAAATATAATTACTGACAATCATATTTAATTAATCTCTTAAAATTCCTGGAGATCCTCTGTTTAACTTATCTGATATGTCGAATACAAAATCCACCTGCAGGGTTTGACATAATCAAAAATTATAAGCACTCTCAAGGGGATATCATCAATCCCAAAATTGAGACATGGATTCCATCATTAATTAATATCCACCACACAATTAATATTGTCACCCAATCCAATGAGATATTGACCCATTTAAGGATCGCACCCTTTTAGGGATCAAAGCGTAAATATCAAATGTACGTGTTTATAAATTAACTTAGGATTTAGAGCATAAGCACTCATAATAGTCATGAGGTGTTAATTATCTTATAAGTCGGTACAAAGATAATTACCCCAAGTCGGTCCCATTTAATACACAAAGTGCATAGTGAGTTAAAACTATACCATTTTCCGTAGTCAAGACAAACTTACTACATCACCATGCTTCAGTCCTACCGATGGTGTGTCCAATCCCATCTAAGACTGTAAACCAAAATCTTGCATCCTACAAGATCCGATGGTCTGATCCTCCGTATGTAAGCCGAACTCTACATACCAAACCACCTGCTATGTAGAATAAGAGACACATGCACAATATTAAATAAACAATACAATACAAACATTGCCCACACAGATTCTCATAAAAATGGAATAACTAATTTTATTAAAATAATAAATCAACTACATAAAGCATGGCTTTTAGTATGCATCCCTAACAGTCTTGAGATTAGATATGCATTAGTGGACCCTATTTATAGAACAACCCCTTGTATACTAAGATCATATGATTTTAATATGATTACCTTGCGTTTGTTATGTGCTATGCATTACTTAAGAATAAGATAGGTTATGATTAACCGATTAGACGATGATTCGAATGTAGAAAACCTTGAACACCCCCTACGTATACCATGGTCAAATAAACTCGAGCAGTCCAGTATGAAGCAAGTGGATCTACTGACCCAATACCTCCTGGGAATAATCATAACAATGGCACTGAAGCATCAGTACGCTAGACAAGATTCAAACTGCTAAAAGGATTTCGTTCTCTTCAACCAGAAACCTTTAACGGATTAGAAGGAGCATGACAAGCCAAACAATGGATTCGCCAGATGGATTTGATATTCGAAACGATCGATTGCAGTGATGTCGAGAAAAGATGCTTAGCTTTTTTCCAACTAACATTCACAGCAGCTGATTGGTGGGAATCAGAGAAGACGACCCTTGGAGAAGAAGCCATCCAAAGAATGACCTGGATGGAATTCAAAGAATTATTCCTAGAAAACTACTTTCCCCAGACTGAGAGGAATAGAAAGGAGAAAGAATTCATTGAGCTAGTCCAAGGAAACCAAACTGTGAGAGAGCACACTGTACAATTCAAACGACTATCCCGATTCGCATATCACATGATCAACACTCCAAAGAAGAAAAACTGGAAGTACCACCTATGACTTTTCTTATAACTTCAATGATCAGCTCTTGGTTATCTGAACCAACCATTCAAAGCCCTAGTGGGAATGGCAAACGGTTTTGAAGAGAACATTAACCGAGAACAAGGATAATTTGAGAACCGATCACCCCCGCGGAGATTCAACCAAGGACAGAAGCAAAAACCCAATCAAGAATTTCCAAAGAGTGACAGGTTTCTCTGAACAAATCCAAGAAAGATGCTAGAGAATAATCACTGTAAGTACAAAGGACATAAAAATGGAGAAAGGAAAGCCGACACAATAGTAGCATCAATTCAACGCAAAACTCGCCAATGTTGTTTCAACTACAGAAATCGCGAATAGCAATTCAATGAATGCCCAGCACCGAAACAAACCAAAGGATACAAATCATAATGCTACAAGTGTGGTAGAACGAACCACATTCGCAAGAATAGTTCGAGACAAGGAATGAACAACATCCCTTAGAAGCAGTCAAAACAGAATCGCCGAGCAAGCAAACCATCAACCATGACAGAAAAAGCAGAACGACACTGAGAATAGAAGATAGAACACATCAGCATCTCAACCGTATAATACCGATGCTTCTGTTTCCTCCCAAGGATGGTGATCGTTTGACATAATGTTGAGAATAGCAGACTCAACTAGTAGGATCGATAGAGGCTTCACAACCATAGAATTTGATATAAGGTCAGAACTTTTGTAAGTTGGGTATGACTAGCCGCTTCTAGATTTCAGGGATGAAATCTCTTGTAAGTTGGGTAGATTGTAGTACTTGTAAAATCCGTACCCCTTTGTTAATGTAACTTCCTAAATTCTGAGCCCGACCTTATGTTTTAATATTAATTTAATATATGTGATTGACGTTTAATAATATATCTACATATTATGATATATAGTTCATTGCCACTAATTCTATAATTATAGATTATTATATATTTTTGTTGTCGCTTAATTAAAAATTTTATAAAATTGACCTCATATATTAATTACGTGTTGTAATATTTAATTGTCGCTTAACATTTTATTTCTACTGAATATATCTTATAATCACTGCCGCGTAATTTTATAACTATAGGTTATAATTATATTCATTATCATATAATATTATAGCAGTAAGATATATCATATTTTTGTTGTCGCCTAAATAAATCCGACCCCCCGTATATTAATAATACATGTTTAACATTTGTCATTTAGAAATTATAAACTATAGATTTTATTATATAGTTCGTAGGCGCTAAATTAGTAACTATAAGTTATATTTTTTTGTATATTTCATTGATACCTATATTATAGCCATAGGTTATATACTATCCGAATCTGATAAGCACGTGACTATAAATTAGGATATGATTATAATTATAATTGACGTTTGTATTTTTTTAAGACCCTCGTATATTAATATATCATATTTTAATATTAGCTATCACTTAGATTTTATAAAAATAGGTTATATAATATTCAGATATGATAATGTATTAGTTTTGGAATTATAATTAAGATTATATTAATACCGACGTTTCTAGATTAGGCCCCAGACCTTAAGTTAATACTCGGACTGATAATATTAGACACGCGTGAACTAAGCATATAAGCCCAAACCATTAAATATAGACTCGGACTGATTTACACACGGACCCATAGAAATTGGAATTACTTGGATTACAGGGCACATGGCTCGAGGCAACGTCGCATCCCACGATTTTGGGGATCTTTGTGGTACAGCCTACACTAACTTAAGTACATTAAGTACACTCCCCCCCCCCCCCCCCCCCCCCCCCCCCCCCCCCCCTCTCCCATACCCACTATACAAACACCCCTTAAATCCCTCCATCACCTTCACTCCTCCTACAGTCAACCCACATATCCCAACCCAATCCCCCAAGATTTCCCAAATATTCCCCCTCCCCTCTATTACCCTCTAGACACAACACACACACCCACTATTATGTGTATATGTATGTGTTGTGTATTGTGTTATACTATATATATATATTTATGTGCTATGTATGTATATATATTATATGTTGTGCATGCGTGTGTAGTTTATATTTATATAGTAAGAGAGAGAGATAGTGAGAGAGAAAGAGAGAGAGTGCCGAGAGGTTAGAGAGAGAGAACTGACCCGCAGCCTTTTGTTGGGTTTGTGCCCTCAAACCATTACTTTATGTATGAGACATTGACATTTTAATATATGAATATTAGCTTTACATTTCATTATGTATGTTTCTATCATGAGATGATTGTTAATCCTTAAGTATCATATTAGGTAATTCGTATGTGTATGAGATACATACAAGTGAGATACGGATTACTATTCTTGATACTTAGAACTTGTCATAGCGGATGATGAGACTCGATATCTCATTAGGTTTACACTGTAGTATGATTAACTACCATTGGATGGAGTGATGAATCTCAATCACTGGAGTATGACTCTTAGTTAATATGTTAGTGCTTATAGTGCATTGGCGGACCTGAGCTTTCCTATTGACACTCAAGACTGTCAACAGTCGATAGGAACTCATAACTTATATAAGGTACGTGTTCTCAATCTTAAGACAATTATGAACACAGTCTGTGGATATGGCTGCTTTGACTTACCAATCAGTGAGGTCTATAAAATTTCAACACCTGGGTATCTTGGGTATGTCATGTTCACAGGGTTGTGAACATATATCGTCAAGATATAATCTACCCTCTAATAAAGAGTAACCATTCCCTTGATAATGTCACCAAGATGATTACTGAGAACTGCAGTCTTGTTGATAAGTAGTTATCAACATATTTGGTAATCATGAGAGGTGAATGAGACTCAAGGAATATAAGAAGTAATCATGATTTAGGTTGACAGTAACAGTTATCCGACTACCTGAATATGATTACGAATGCTAAAGGTAGAGGGACATTAGTACACAATACAAGTGTAGTTACCGCTTCAGATATGTTCTTTTGCGTTGGAGTTCAGTTATCGTTTTATAATGGAGTAAACGTTAACTGATCAGTTGGTTAGTTTGCTGATCAAAGAGTTTGGTCATGGAAATTAACAACTGGTCTGAGCCAATAATAAAGAGCCTAGGAGGTCCCACTCTTAGCTCGACTAGGATGCTTGGAAAAGTACATGAGGATGATGTCAGGACAAGTTCGATCGATCGAAGCTGTCTCGATCGATTGAAGTCTGTACAGGTTCGATCGCTCGAAGGTGGTTTGATTGATCGAATGGTCGATCGATTGAAGCCACTTCGATCACTTGAACTTTAGGTCGGTTCTGGAAATCTATAAATAGTGCAGCTACGTCCAGGAAAAAGAGTTCGTCGTTTTTATTATACCAGAAGCTGTAACTATTTTAGAGCTCCCACACCTTCTCCTTCCTCTCTATTAGGGTTCCCACCAACCCTAGTCCTTCTGGCATACATCCACATGAGTCATAAGAGTGAAGACAGCCTAGTGGAAGCTATTGCACCATCCAGGAGAAAGAAATTTAGAATTGGGTTCAAGACCTGAGGTATGATTTCTTGTTCCCCTCTTATGTACGCACCTATGGAATTGACGAGTAGTAGATCCGGGGCTACCAATAAGTTTTTGTAACTCAACATTTTTGCTGCGCGTTTAAAATAACTTTTAAACATGTTCTTCCTTCACCTTGTATATACATAACATACACAACACATACACACATAGATTTTCCAGAAAGAGAGAGTGAACCCGAGAGAAAGAGAGAGAGAGAGGAAATAAAAGAAAACCTAACTCCACCCTCACCCTCACTCACTGCCACCACCCCCTCTCTGCCTATCCCATACACACAGACCATACCCACGCCGGAGTAGGAGAAGGCCAATAGCTAGAGAGAGAAACCGAGACCGGAGCCGAGACCAAGGAAGGTAAAATCCCAAAACCCCTCTGTATATTTTCTACACACACTAGACATATACATAGCCCCAAACTGACCCGCAGACCACCCCCAAACAGACCCAAACCTTGCAGCCATGGCCGGACCACCATTGAAGCTCGTACAAAGCTTAGTTTTTGAACCGTCACCAAAACCCATAATACTAACACCAAACTGACCCTAACGACTCCCTTAAGATCCCTGATGAACGGCTAGAAGCTTAGGTCGCGTTTGGACAACCAACGATCAAATTATTCTTTCTAGGATGAATCTGTTTTCCCCCCGTACGGATAAACCATTAAGAGTTAGGCTTCAAGACCTATACAATTAGATCGGGCTTGTCGAGGCACTCGATTTCGACAAAGTTTGCGTATTTTTGTTAAGAAATGAAGGAGTTATGATTGTTTTAAGTTTATGTGTATAAATGTATATATATACACGAATTTCATATATATATTCCATTATGTTCACGTTAAGAGGAAGAAGATGAGTTTGGCGTTTGGCCTTGTTTGGCAAAACAGATTTTGGGTTAACTTAGGTGTGTTAGTATTTGAGTTTGCCAAACAGAGCCATATACATTTAGTTATATATTGTTAATTAGTTTCATTATTATGAAATTACATTATTATATATTCTAAAATTTTATATTGTATATTTTTGTATTATGATTATTATTTATTTAGCTTTAAATCAATAATAAAAAGTTTGTTTGATTAAAATAAAAGATACTAGTAATGGTTAAAAGTTTTTAAAATGGGTTTATTAGTAGTTTTTAATATTTTGGAATATTATAATATATTCTAATATTATAATTTATTATTTATATAGTATCCTTATTATTTATTTAGTTTAAATAAATAATCAAATTAGTTTTAAATGGTAATAATTATGTATTAAATATCTAATGACTATTTTAAATATGTAAAAAAAATATATTAATTATCCTAAGGCCTAATGACCTTGTTTTATAAATTAATTATTTATAAAACTCAAACTTTAGTATTTTATTTAATTATAAGGACACGGTGGTTTATCATTTAATTATTTTAAATACCAGACGAGTTCCGAAAATTATGAGAAAAATATCACTAGCCTATTTTAATATCTAGTAGTATTTAATAAAAATGTTTTTAGGGACTATTTGTCTCCTTAGATATTTATATAATTAGTGCACCATCAGTCGTATTTTCTACATTGAATTATCTTCGATAATTCATAATAAATAAACTGTAGCTCAGAAAATTTCAGTTTCCAGAGTCTTAGAATAATGTCTAGAACTATTCCCTTGAGTTTGGAGAACTTTCGACGCGATCAAAAATGCAGCTTACCTGTAGGGCCTACACTGGTATAGAAAACCCAGCCTTTTATGTGACGGACTCCGATTTGAGTCTAGTTAATGGCATTGGACTTAGAATGACATGTAGATCACTATCTTGAGATTTATATCCTCATTTGGTAAAATTACCATTATGCCCTTATCATTTACACATACGCTTTATCACCGTTATTCTATTGGTAGGAGTGTGACTTATACTATGTTCGGACACTCATAAGCTTGACAAGACATCCAGGTGAGTGTTTTTAACCTCACTCTCAATATACATAATGACTACTAGAGTATTTGTATGTATTTACTAATATGCCTTGATGTATACGTGATATATGCTATGGAATTGATTGATATGAGACAAGCATGTTAGACATTACTATGTTATATTTATAAGAAATAAAAAAGAAGAACCATATGTGAAAGACGATATAACCATGTATGTGTTATGATAGATAATTGATTGCAAACGTTAGTTTGTACGTTTTATGTATGTCAATGTTAGTTATGTTAACACATCGCCGTTATTGCTTGAATGACCATGTCTAAATGCGCTAATAAGAATTAAGAGCATGTTAAGAGTTTTATCAATATGTCTTGTGTAATGTAATTAGGTTATCAAGAATCATATAACTGAATGTCACATCATGGTGTCAGTACGCGCAGTCAATGTTAGTGAATCCGGCCAAGTGAGGTCGTGAGTTGACGTAATTGGGAGTCTTGGGAAGTGTGAGTTGATATAATTGAGATTCTTGTATCGTGAGTCAGGAGTATTATGATTTGAAAACCATTCGAGATGACAAAGATGCATGATAACAGGACAGTATGATTGAGATACTGAATATTATGATTGTAATAGCAAGAGAACAGTTAGAGCTACTATTGTGCCAGTCATCGGTGTAAATCGCCAGAGATGGCACCTGCGTCTTGGTTTGTCGTCGTACTACATAGCAAATATTGCTCTAATGTACTAGTCATTCGAGGAGCTTTGCCAGAGATAGTACACACTGTTAGGGATACATACTAAAAGTCTTGCTTTATGTAGTTGATTTATTATTCATTTAACAAAATCAATTAATCCATTTTTATGAGAATCTGTGTGGGCAATATTTGTATTATATTGTTTATTTAATATTATGCATGTGTGTCTTTCATTCTACATAGTAGGTGGTTTGGTGTGAAGAGTTCGGCTTACACGCGGAAGATCAGACCATCGGATCTTATAGAATGTAAGATTTTGGTTTACAATCTTAGATAGATTGGACACACCATCGGTAGGATTGCAGCATGGTGTTGTAGTAGGTTTGTCTTGACTGCGGGAAATGGTATAGTTTCAACTCACCATGTTGGTACACTTTGTGTATTAAATGGGACTGACTTGGGGTAATTATCTTTATACTGACTTATAAGATAATTAATATCTCATGACTATTATGAGTGCTTATACTCTAAATTCTAAGTTAATTTATAGACACGTATATTTGATATTTATACTTTGATCCCTAAAAGGGTGAGATCCTTAAATGGGTCAATATCTCATTGGATTGGGTGACAATATTAATTATGTGGTGGATATTAATTAATGATGGAATCCATGTCTCAATTTTGGGATTGATGATATCCCCTTGAGAAAACTTATAAGTTTTGATTATGTCAAACCCTGCAGGTGGATTTTGTATTCAACATATCATATAAGTTAAGCAGAGGATCTCAAGGAATTTTAAGAGATTAATTAAATATGATTGTCAGTAATTATATTTAATTAATGGATATCTGTAATCTTAACATGGGAAGATAATAAGCATTTAATAACATGGAGCTCGAAATATTTTTTTTGAGATAAGGGTAGGAGTGCAATTATAATTCTTTAGTGGTATGAATTATAATTTATTAAAATAGGAATCTGATTCAGTTCGAATTAGGGTTTCCTAATTCCATAAGGAAGCTTATTCCTTATTGACTTCTTATGGTCCCTATCGTACCCTATATATATGGTGTTTTGGCTCTCTCCTCAGTTTGCATTTTTCCGTCTAGAGCATTATAACTCAGAATAGAAAAGAGAGCGTAAAAAGAGAGAGCAGAAACATAAAGGATTTCGAAGGAGCCCACACTCAGTTCGATATTCTGGCAGCAAAGGAATACGGTAGAAGATTGTGAACTGTTATCGAGCCCGTGTTCTCGATTCGTCTACTACAGTAATTCGTTTTAGCAGTTTAAGGTAACCCTAGTTCCGCCCTTATAGGGTTATTGTAGTTTTCACGTAATTTTTGCAGTACCAACTTATACGCGCTGTCAACGAATTCTGGGAATGAAGTTTCCTAACACACGCGTTGCGTGAGTTTTCCATCGTGCTATATATCATGCGCTAGTTAGTTATTAATATACCATCCTCTGCAGTTGGGAACCGTGATAGTACACATGATGCGTGCCTTTGCTGCCATGCTGTCGATTCACAGTTAGTATTCTGACGTGCAACTCATTTGGTGATAATTCACCAGCGCGAGGGTATAGACGATTGAGCTAATTCTACCATCATACTATTTAGAATAAGTGGAGAAACACACCCCAGTGCCTTTGCCCGTGGGTCATGACAAAATGAAGTATGAAACAAGTATCAGAGTTCGCAGTGGAAGCATGGTTTGTATTATGAAGCAAGTCCAGAGTAAGTTGTCATTTTAGGTTCTTTAACATCCCAACGTTATTGAGTTTCATTGATTATGGGATTTCATATCTCAGAGTTTGGGTTTGGGTTTGGGTTTGGGTTTGGTTCGGGTTTGGGTTCATTGAGTACGCATTTTCATGCACGAACATAATTGAGATGAGAAATGAAATGATACGAGATATATTGTTATGATTACGAGAACTAGACAAGCATGTTATAAATTGTATTATTCCCGTTAATATGTTAATGGTAGATGTTTGTTAATTACATTACATGTTGGCTGATACCTTTGCTATGTCCATGTGAGCTACGTCAATCGATAATGGACTAACCACATCCTAAGATACAAAGTAATAACGTGAGATGAGTAGTTAGTGTATGTATATTGGTAGTAAATATAGTTATGAACGCCCACTCAGCTTTGTTACAAAGCTGACGGCATGTTACGCCTGGACATCCGATGTCCAGATTTTCTTGCAGGTTGATTAGAAGATAATTCAGTCTTGAGAGTAAGATGCTAAGGAACACTGGAAGTGTAGAGCTAAACTGAAGATCAAAGGTAGTTGCAGCATCGTGTAATTATAATTGTATGTTGTATTAGTACTAGGACCGCTGTTTTGTAATCGTTTAAATTGTTCAGATTATAGTTTAAGTTAAGATTAGCTTTCTCCCCTTTATCTTCATGTTGTTTATAATATTAGCGGACAGGATGGCTTTCAATCAAGTCATTCCTATGAGTCCAAAAAGGAAATTTTAAATTTTTCCTATTTTTGCTACTCCGGGGCGTGACAGAGAATGAGGCTATTCTCTAGAGCGCTCAAGAAGCCGGGATTTAGCACCTGGCCGTTAACGTGCTAGCTTAGAAGCTAGCAATAGAGTGCTAAAATTATTTGTGTGATGCAATGTCTTGTTTACCCAAAGCAGTCATAGTTCAAGACATTGCCACTACTGACTCCGGAGCAAGATTTATTGTACGCTAAGTGGGGGGTTCAAGCCATTAGCACCTTATTATGCATAATTTTTTATCCTTACCCTGTACATGTATTCTTATTTTTATTAAAATAAGGGGGACGGAGAATGTTGGATTATTTTAATAAAGAAAAGAATTATTTTTATTATAGCATTCATTCTGGTGTTTTTAAACCAATGAGTTACATAGTTCTACATATTATAAACAACAACCTTTAAAGCCTTTTACTGGGAATTGAAGTGAACAATTAACAGCTTGATCAATCTTCATTTAGTGCCCAATGGTAGAATTGTGTTTACAACGGTTAATGTGTGTAATAGGGGTCCAACTGTTTCAGCATTCACATATACGCCATCAAGAGTCACATGTTTAGTGCTCAATGGGGGTGAATATACTATTACATATGTGGCTTTTGATTTGCTCTAACAGTTAGGAGTGATAGAAGTATATATGATATTCATGATTTGGGTTATACGATATACTTATCATGAACTCCCCAAGGTATATATCTCCATGCAACTATACTTCTATCAATATATATATAAATATTTCTTTTGTCACATTTATATACATTGGGTAAAAAAGGTACTCGTGGGCAAGCTTCTTGCCATATCAAGTTATGCAGATTTGATGGGTGTATGGCAAGGGTGGCCGGGCTATTGTATCCCGGAGACGGCGTGTTATTTTCTATTGCACCGGGTATTACCTGTAGAGGGTACTATAACACTCGTATGCGTGTTATTGCATTTCATTACATTGTCATGCGTGATAATGTGATGTGTTGTGCATTTTGGCACATGTGTGAGTGAGTTTTGACTCCCGAGTTGATTTGGGTGTCTGTGTTAGAAAACCCTTTGAGACGGTGTTGAATGAGTGTTTTGATGTTGTGAAGTCTGTCCGAGTATGAGACGGTCATTGTGGAATACCTTAAATGTTTATCTGAAAATAAATGTTTATATGTGTATTTCACTATCTGTGTTATTTTCTAGTTTAGAATACATTTTTGATGATTAATTTTAGTATCCTTGTGAGGGCGAATTAACATGCTACTAATTTGGTAGGCTAATTAGCAATTTCGTAAAATCATGTGAGACTGCGTTTTAGCAACTAAACGAAACTTCGTGAAAAAAAAAACTAGTAAAGATAGATATTTACTACTAGGGGTGCTAAATCGAAGGTTTAAGACCTTGAGGGGAGTTAAATGGTATTCGAAAAAGTTTTGGTTATTAATACATAGTGAGATATTTTTGGTATACAAATTCAATTTGACTTCTAAAAGGATAACAGAGGAGGAGAGAAAAAAGGGAGATTTGATTTTCGAGCTTGCCACGCTCATTTTCGACGATCCGACCGTTGATCAAAATATTTTATCGGATATTCGAACTCCTTGAGGTAAGGTCATCGTTTTGATATCCATTAGGACTCGTTTGAATAAGTTTTCTGAAAACTTATTTTTTAGAATTTTCATAGAAAATTAATTGGATTTTTAATCGATAGGAATTTTACTAGATGGACTTTTGCACGATCTCTGTGGTCGTGTTTTCTTTAGAACGAATATTTAGAGCGTTATTCGGAGGTGAGTGATTCAACTATGTGTTTTGAAATAATTTCTTGACATGTATTCATGTTTATATGCAAGACATGTTTTAATCTATAGATATATACTGTGTAGTTTATATTGGGCGATTATATTGATAAGTAGGCCCAATTGTACGGTAAAATGTTTTGATTATGTCGAAAGCATGGTGATATGTGATTTGAGCATGTTGAATTGTTATTTGGGTCGAAGGAGTGCGTATATTAAGCCATCGTTGTGGAGCAGTTATAGGCATAAGGCCGCACGTTTGAAGAAAAGAGACGTGGGTCTTACCTTTTCGCGTGGACTTATTGGCGAAAAGTCGCGGATTAGGAGTGTGAAACGTATACGTGGGATCTCCATAGACTAGTATGAAATGTATAGATAGGAATGCGAGCATATTTATCATTCGTGTGCATTGTTGTTTTATTCACTAAGTGTTAGCTTAAACAAATCAAATATGTGTGGTTATCTAAATAATCATTTCAAGTGTTAATGCTGGCGAGGAATCGCAGAAGTGGGCACGTGGGTTTGGGAGTTCTTGTAGAAGACGACTTATCATGCCTATCTCGTAGTTTTGAATTAGAAATGTTGTAATAATGATTTTATGACCTTTTGGCTATATTTAACTTAGATTCATAGAACGGATTCATAATGCTGTAATAGTTAGGAATCTTTTGTAATTACAATTTAGTAATGTTATAATTCAGTTAAGATTGCTTTGGTGTGGGTTTGGAGTGTATATTTAAACTCTGAGTGATTTCAGGAAGTTTTTAAACTTGAAAAATTCTGTAGAATGCCCTGCAGTAGGAAAACAGTCGACTAAGTCGTGACTCCGGTCGACTGGGTTCCATGTTTAGACACTTTTCTTTTTGGTGTTATAGAAGATCAGTCGACTGATTCCCATAAAGCAGTCGACTGGAAACTGCACGAAAACGAAACATTCTGCAGGATTCCGAACACTCGACTGGAAGAGGTCAGTCGACTGGGTTTGGGAACCTGCAGTCGACTGGACTGGGCTGTTGGACTTTTAGGTTTTCTGTAACTGGCGGGGCAGTCGATTGGAGGCCCGACCCAGTCGACTGGACTGCTGGTTTTAAAAATGATTTGTTTTGTTTTTTTGCTGCGTGTTCTTAAGCTTAATTCTTTTGGGAACGTTAATGAATTGAAGTAGCCTCGGTGCATGCCACGGGCTTCGGTTCCGCTACTGTGGGACCGGGCTGTGACAGGTGCGTATCGTCTCAAGGGAGCGTATCGCGAGTAATCCCAATGACTTTTTTATTGGTTCTATTCATGAAATTGACCGTTATTCTATTTATTGGTGGATTCTCATGAAGGCTATTTACTATCATTATCCAACAATATGTAATCTTGTAAGATAATTATGTGAGGAAGAGCAAGGAGAGTTGGTGCTTTGCTATTTTGAGAGGTTTCTCGAAATTATTACTTTTTTATATCTTCATCTTTGTGTAGTAAATTTCTTTAGTTGTGCTTCATCCGTAGAGGTAGACATGTAATTTTTTCTTGTTGACTAATTGTTTTCTACAATTTGTCATTCTCGTTATGTTTGCCCATGGGATGACATGTATTAATAATGGATTAAGAGTGTTTTGGGTTTATGTGTGTGTGACCTTGAGATGTAAATTATGTACTGATCATGTATTTAGTTAACGGATTTAGTAAGATAAAGAGAAAATATTATGAAATAGTTTAATATTTGAATTTAATTTAGTAGACATTTTCCTCTCTTTTTTTCAATTTTCTACTATACTTGAATGAACAAATTTATTTTTAATATGCTTCAGGTCTGAAGGAAAAAAAGTTTTTTTTTTTTTTTTAAAGAAGAAAAAGAAAAAAAAAATTGTTTTCCATCTTTTTTATTCCCTAAATTCTTAAACCTGAGTATAACTTTCTATGAAACCAATGACACGTAATTTACATTTTTTTTTTTCCAAAGGTGCGAACAAATCCCAACATGTCATCTGCAACTTTAGGATTAATAGTTATCGCCGTTTATTATTAATTTTTTGGGTTAATTATACTTTTCATCTATAGTTTGGTTTGATGTCACTTTATATTTATGTGGTTTAAAAGTGATTACTTAACCCCCCAGTCCATTCGGATAAAGCGTCACTACTAAAATTAGTGTTAAGTTGACACTTTACCTCGAAAGTATGTAATCGGGTCAAACCTTAGGGGAGTGAAGTGTCATCGAACCAAACCCTAAAAGGGTAAAGTGATCACTAATTTTAGCGGTGACACTTTACCCAAAAGCACAGAGAGATTAAGTAGCTCTTTTAAACCACATGGCATCAAACCAAACCATAAGGATAAAGTGTAATTAACCCTAATTTTTTTTTTTGTTAATTTCATTTTTTATACAAACAACATATATTTCCCAGGAGAGACAGACATAAAGTACCCTCTGAACCAGCAGTGCATGTATTCTTCGTTGATGAGATGGTGGACCCCCAACTCGTACGTCTTGATTTGATTCATTTTCAAATATTTGGGTTATCATCAGGGGAATGTTCTCTAAACTATAGAGAGAGAGAGAGAGAGAGAGAGAGAGAGAACATCCAATTGATTTCAGGAGATCTCTAAGACGGTGCCTTCTTTAGCCTACCAATGTCCTTCTTTGACCGTATAATATATGCCCCACTAACCAACCAGAGGGAAGAGATACATAGAGAGAGAGGAGAGAGAGAGAGTGGTCCATGCTTTGCATGAGATTCCCCTATAGCTAGCTTGCAGCTATATCATGATAGCAATCCTCTTTCTACTCACACTTACTTTCTCCAAAACCCATAATCCCATCATGAACCCCTGGCCTACAAACACACACACACATATATATATATATACACTTTAAAAATTATAAACATTACAGTATATGGGTTTTGTTTGGAAACACTTTCATGAACCCCTCTGGCCCTCCCTACTCTCACACACACACATATATATATATATATATATATACACTTTAAATATTATAAACATTACAGTATATGGGTTTTGTTTGGAAACACTTTCATGAACCCCTCTGGCCCTCCCTACTCACACACACACACATATATATATATATATACACTTTAAACATATATAAACATTATATGGGTTTGTTTTGAAACACTTTAAAACAGGTTGAGGTTTAATCTCCTCCTCACATTTCATTAATTTTCATTAAAATTCAGGAGGCTATTTGGATAATATAAAATGTTTAAAATAGTTTGATATTTCTGTAATTGCTTTCTCGTTCCATTGGGCTACATGTTTGTCACATTATCCAAGATTTAGTTCTTTATCAATCCAACGCAATGCTGATTTAAAAAATAATCAGATAATTAAAATGAGATTTGATTTGAACTTATTCTAATGAGTAAAGATTGGAACATACTTAAAAACACAATTTTTGGGACACAACCTAAAAAATGTGTCTATATCTCTCACGTGATGTCATTGGATTCCACAGTGACACATGAGAGAAATAGACACATCTCTTGAATTGTGTCCCAAAAATTGGGCCAAATCAGGGCCAACCCTACCCCTCTCCTCCCCCCAGTAGGTCGGGTTGGCCGTCTATAAAGCCCCCATTTTTTATACTTAAGTCCGAGTTCACCCAAATATTGATAAAAGAAATATGTATGTGATGTATTTGGCCTCATTGTAATTCAACCCAAATATAGGTAAATGTTTTGGTAAGGGTGTGTTATTTCTTATTAGAAATTCTATTTGCACTTTCCTATTTTGCTTTATACATCCACCTTTTAACGAATTTTTCTCATTACAGTTATACTCTATGTAAAATTACATATTAAGACAAAATCAATTAAAAGAATCCTAAAAAAATTACTCTCAACTCCCACCTACCTCAACAATCCCCAACTTATAATATATATATATACACTGTACACATATGCACATACATACACATATAGTCCCACATATATGTTTATATATATATATATGTGTGTGTGTATGTATTCAATGTTTATTTGTATATATATATATATATAAATTCTATTGTATATGTATCTGTATACACAGTATGTATTCTATTTGACATGATTTCCCATTCATTGGAAATTTAAAATTACCATTGTACTCCATTCTTTCAATTAAAATTGACATATAAAAGTCTATGGATATTTCTTCTTAATTGATTTGTATATCATGTCGAAACTAGTTTGTAGAACCTAGAGATGGGTTGATTTCCTTGCTCAGATCGATTTACGATCCAAACAAAAATTAAAGTTCATCTTAATAGATAAAAGTGAAGTAAATTGGATAGAAGATGGTGGGAGTAGAAAGATGAATGTTTGGATTAAACAAGATGGTGTGTGTGTGTAGAGAGATGGAGATTAAGGCAGGGCCGGCCCTGAGATGCCAAAATTCGGCCGAGGCCTCAAGCGAACTTTCAAAAGGACCTAAAAAATGAGGCCCCTATGATAAGTTTCATAGAAATTAGGAAGAAATTAGAAGAAAATAGACCTAAAAATGATAAATTTCATAGAAATTAGGAAGAAATTAGAAGAAAATAGGCTTAAAAACGATAAGTTTCATAGAAATTGTGAAGAAAATAGGCCTAAAAATGATAAGTTTCATAGAAATTGGGAAGAAATTTGAAGAAAATAGGCCTAAAAATGATAAGTTTCATAGAAATTATGAAGAAATTAGAAGAAAATAGGCCTAAAAATGATAAGTTTCATAAAAAAATAGGAAAAAATTAGAAGAAAATAGGCCTAAAAATGAGACCTAAAAATAAGGCCCCATGCGGCGGCTTGGCCGCTTTGCCTCAGGGCCGGCCCTGGATTAAGGTTAGTTTGGAGATGAAGGATAGGTGTAGAGAGTAAATTATTTTAAATTAAATTAGAATGGAGGGTGTGAAGAGTAAACGGGTGTAGAGAGTAAAGTGGATAGGTGTAGATAGAGCCACTCTTTTCCTATTGCACTTGGGGTTTTGTCCCTATAATTAATGAAATTTTTTTGGTTTAAAAGGGGGGAAAAAAAGTTCACTCTAACACTATTTTTTTTCTCACTTTCTACTGCCCAATTTTACATCAATTTAAAATTTACGAATTATAACCAGTAATCAATCCTTATTGTCGGAAAAATAAAAGTGAAAACTGACAATATTAACGCAGGCAGAATTACAAAGGGATTGAGGGAGAAAAAAAATCAAAATTATATATGCACTAATAATTTAAAGCACTAAACCTCTCAAACTTCAAAATGGTCCAAAAATCTTGTAAAGAAAATTGCACTTTTATGATACAAAAAATTAAACCTGCAAATATGAAGGGGGAAAAAAAAATGACAAACTTTTTTGCCTCCCCAAACACCTGAATGCTGCTGAGTTAACCTTGTTCATGGACCCTATCTTTAAATATTTTGCAAGGGCCCAAATTGTCAAGGTTGACTCAGTCCTAAAACATAAATTAGTTTGCAAAAGAGCTAGTTCTTAGGTACTTTAATAAGTAAGGCACGTAATTCTATGTAATTAAAAAGTAACTACATAAACACCTTAGGACACGTTTGATAGGTAGGAATGAACCTTTGATAGAATGGTCATTCTTGGGTTCATTCCATTCCTATGTTTGGTGCGACAAAATACACTGGAATGAGCAATCTTTTTTATATGTTTGTTGCAGCGTAAAATAAGCTAATAAGTTATTATCTCAAAAGTATCTAAGACCCTGCTTTTGATAAGTTGGCTTATTTCCCACTTTGAAATTATTTTCTGCTTAACATTAGTTGGAAGATAAATCATGTTTGGTGCAGTTTACACGAAATAATAAACTATAAGTTGAAAAAGTCACCTTATAAGCTGCAACAAACACCCCCACAAGCATTCCTATTTAAGTAGGAATGGACATTCCTTGCCAAAACATAATTATGGAATGACCCGAATACCACATGATTGACTATAATTGTAAAATATAACTTTCTCTTATAATATATTTTATAAAAAATATATATATTAAATATTTTTAAAAAATATTAAAAAATATCAATACTTTTTTTCAAATATTTTTTTTATATAAAATATTAATATTTGGATTAAATATTATTCACAAAACATTTAACTATAACTAGCAAATATTTAAATTTTTAAAGAGATTTTGCAAATAGGTGAATTAATATGGTGGACTAAAATTGTTAAAAATATAATATCATTTGATAAAAATTAAATATTAATTTGAAATAGATATTCCAAGAAATTCTGTAAAACACTTGTATAAAATGAAATTTCATAAAAATAATTGGTTTCTTAAAAAAAATTTTTTAAATATATTATAGATAAATAACATTGAATATTTGTATCATGAATATTTTGTACAAATATAAAATACTTTTACTTAAACTTGATTTCATTCTAGTAATAGATTGTTGAAAACCCAAAGTGGATTGTAATTAGCATTTTATTCCTAGAAATATATCCAAACAGAGGAATGGAATGACTATTGCAACATTACTATTCCATTCTTATTTCATTTCATTCATGTCTTATTTAATTCCCGCCCACCAAACGTGCCCTTACTATTTAAATTGGTTATCTTCAAAATCACCAAATTGGTTCTCACGGTACCGAAATAGCCTCTGTCTTTGCATTTGTATGTACTAGGAATAACCCGTCCTAAAGGTGCACCCAGGGGCGGAGCCAGGAATTTTGGCCAGGGGGGGCCTAGGCTATACGGGGGTTCGGGGGCAGCGCCCCCGAAAAATTTTTTTTGGGGTTTATTCATACATAATTGACAATTTTTTTAGGGTCTACTTGTCTATAATTGTGATGTTTTGGGGATATGCTTATAATATAAGTCTATTCGGTGACACGTAAATATTATATAGTGTCTTTCAAAATTTTAAGGGGGTCTATTTCTAAAATGCATAAAATTATCACACTAAAAGTGTAATTTTTGAAATTTTAGGCGCATTTCTTTTGAGTTGTATATACCAGTATATCAATATATATGTAGTTGATAGCACTAAATTGGGCCTTAGACCCCTTTGAGGGCCTAAACATAATTTGAGGGGGGGCCTAAACATAGTTGAGGGGGGGCCTAATTGTAAAATACTAAAAAATTTTAGGCTAAAATTTTAATTTTCAAAATCTCAGGGGGGGCCTGGGCCCCCCCTGGCCCTACACTGCCTCCGCCACTGGGTGCACCCAACAATTCAAACCGTGTATGTCTTTGGCCAATAACTAATTTCATATGCCTTCAGCACTTTAAAAGTTGCGTGCCTTCGGCATTTCCTTAAATCAAAAATCATTAAGCCAAACAACCTTTAAGTATTACAACAAGAAGTAGCCTAAAAGCAATTTGTTAAACAACGCATAAATCAATTGCCAAACAGTCCTCAACTGATTAGTGAATACGTAATTTTTGTATTTAACTTATTCTTAACGTTTTAGATTTACAAAAATGATAGGGATACACACCAAACGACACACTAAAAGACGCACCAGGTTTAAATACATGTACCATGTGCTGTGTAAGTGATGCATAGAAAAATGTGAAAAATTTAAACAGCACAGGGTACATACATTTAAAGCACTATGTGTCGTTTAGTATGTCATTTGGTGAGTATCCCTATCATTGTTGTTATATTTATTATTAAGTGTGTGAAAGGGAAAAGAGAAAAAAGAAAGAGAGAGAGAGACATGAAAGGGGAATGTTTTCTTACACAAAAAGGGTAGGTTTAATTTCTTAAACTATTGCAATGCACAAAATTTTGAAGAGAAATAATATAGCTCAAATTTGGAAAATAAATAAAATAAAATAAAATAACCTAATTACCAACACATACTAAAACATGAGTCATGCTACACCCACACAATGAACCACACACTTCTTTAAATGCTTGTACCTTGTGCTGCTTGAATTTTTTACACTTTTTTGTGCCCTACTTATACAACACAAGGTACAAGCATTTAAAAATGTGTGTAGAAAAAATGTGTGGTTCATTGTGTGGGTCTAGCATTTTTCCTAAAACATACTCTCTTTTTTTTTTTGGTTCAAAAAAAAAAAACTTACTTTTTTTATCCTAGTCAATATCCGCACATTCTGAGCTGATTTATGATATAAGTACTTCCTCCATCCCATTTTATGTGTCTCTCTTTGGGAATCTAACTATTTAAGGGGACAAAAAGAATCTACACCTACTTTCCATAATTTCCCATAATCATTGCACTTTCTCTTTTTGTTTTATTTTGGTGTTGATTGCAAGGAAGGATATTTTGAAAAACTAAGTAAAATTTACATACTAATTTAAGAAAGTGGATAACAATTTTGGGACATCCAAAAAAGAAAAGAGGGACATATAAAATGAGACGGAGGGAGTATATAATATACCATATACAATATAAATATACAAAATATTTACATACAGAGAAAAAGATGCATGTGACCACCATTGACATATCGTGAGCCTCACTCTAATTTTTTTTTTTTTTTGTTTGATGTTTTTTATAACATGCCTCACTCCATTTAACCTCTGTTCAGATGATCCTAGTTCCTATACTACTGTTTTCAAAGTTACCTAGACATGGACAATGACCTAAAAGGTTAGGGGACAGGACAGCCCTGTTGATAACATAAAACGCATTTCGTTGTCTGGTCGATAAAACCACAATAACTAAACCCACATAACAAACAACCTAGATTACACAGTTTCGAATAAGAATTTAAAAAAAAAAAAACACACACACACACAAAGAAGCCTAAATTAAATAGTTTGTGATGTTTTCTTTCTTTTTTTTTTTTTAACAGCCAAGCAATTTTATTAAATTAGCCAAAAGGCCAATAGAGATACAAACACCCCACCCAAGAAAATACAATGAGCCAAACTAAATTATCAAAGATATCCACTCAAAGAGCCCCCCAAAAACTTGGAAAGACAATACCTAGAATAATATATGTAGCACTAGACCCACAATTACAAGTGTTAAAACAGCACCTTTCTCAGCCAGACAAGGTATAGAAGAACTAGTATTTCAGATTCTAGCAGCAGATTTTCCAATCTTTGAATTCTAAGATTTGATCTCACCTTTTTCAAATGCAAACTATGGAACAGATCAAGGCAAGCAACACATCAAAATAACCGGCTAGCTGCCCAAACCATCCAGACGACCCAATAAGACCACACAACAGAGACGGTTTTCTTTCTTTTTTATCATTTGATGTAGTGGTATCGTGCGAGGATATATATATATATATATATACAAGTGTTAGGCCTGGCCGGGGAGTAGGGCAATGTTCAAACCCTAGTATGAGGATGAGATGAAGAGCTTTATACCAACTAGGTTATGCTGTTGCTCAATAATTTATAATGTTAAGACACTGTATGTCTAACATTCGCTGCCCAGAAGTTATGGAAAAATAACAATATTAAAGCTCCATTTTGCTACTGGCCCAGTAACACGCAGACTTGATTAAATAATTTACAATGTTGTGGACCATGTGGTCACATGAACATATATCTATCTGTCTATGTATTAATACAGACATATATAGCACTATGTACTTAGAGCTAGCTGGTTTGAATTACTGTGTGAATTAAGAGATCTTTATTAAGTAATTTTTTTTAGAAAACATCAAACTACTGCTTTTGATTTAAATTTAATTTTTCCTTTGTTTTAAGATGGATTCAATTTTTAAAAAAGTTTTGAAATTCTTTTTGTTAAATGGATTACGGTCTCTCAGTCGTTTCAGCTAATTAGTGAACCAAACAGACACTAAAGCCATGTATGATAAAAGGGCAAAATTAAATGCTGAATTTACAATTCTATAAATGATATTTTGTTTAAAATTAATAGTTTTATTTTAAGTTTAAAGTTTTCAATTACAAGTTAAGTGGCAGGCTTAATACATTGTCAAATACCTTGAAGAAAATAAAAATACTGACAATTTTGAATTTCAACATTAGGGTTTTTTTTTTTTTTTTTTTTCCAGCTGAGAATTTTCAACATTAGTATCAAACACTCCCTAACTCTAAGAGAATTGACGGTTTTAATTAAGTGACAGTGACAGACTGTCACCCAGAGATAGAGATATTTTATTAAACATGCGTGTAATGAAGTGATTGGACAAACCGTAGGTTGTAACTTTTATGTTGTGTCAAAATTAAATTACTTACATTGGAATAAGGATAACAGATTTCTCAGCTCCCTCGTTACACGTTTTACTGATTTGATGTCAGTCGCATGGGAAAAACCATGATGTCTATGGTGACTCAAACATTTCCTAGAAGCATATTAATGAATTATCATTCTGTAAAGTTAACATCACATCTTGAAAAAAAGTAGGAAAGAAACTGAAAACCACAAATAACTATAGAGGACTAATACATAAATATGTACACATACTTAAGCTTGTTTTAGTCTCTCTGTTTGAGCATGAATTCTAGATCCGTCCTTGTTAATACATGCAGCTATACAAAGTCTAAATTGAGCTGCTTCGCAAAGCATTGCAAACATTTCATATAAGAAATTGGCTTGTTTAATAAACGTATAAACAAGCTGTCAAACACAATCAATCATACGTGAAGTCGACTCGTACACACACTTAAATACACCAATAGTCGAGAGTTTCACTTAAATACACCAATAGTCAAGAGTTTCACTTTTTTTTTGCTGAAAGAGTTTCACTTAAATACACCAATAGTCAAGAGTTTCATTTATAACAGTTACAAGCCTTCTTAGCAGTACATATTGTAAGTATAGAACCCAACAAAAAAAAAAAGTGAGCTATAATTTAATCAACATAGTCTTTAGGTACCATAAGATATGACCAATTATTAATACCCAAAGGAACTTTGAATAGTTACTAAATGATGTTTTGTTATTACTAAATGACACACATATTGAAAAGGTAATTAATCACAATAGCACCAAGTTCCGGTAAACAGAGAAGTAATTTTTTGTAGTGAGACTGTCACACTACGTTACTATACTCTAATCTTATAAGATCAAGTCTCCCCTGAAAATTGGGGTGCATGACCTGTTATGCACACCCATAACATAGGGGTTATCTGAACCCCCATGCTATTGGGACATGGTACAACAGTGAATAGTTTCTCAAAAGAATACTCATATAATTACTTCAAATTAGAACCTAAAAACTAGATGTATCATACCATCAAAGGTACAACACATACTTGCATATCGCTAACTACACACTTGCCTTATACACTGATCACCTACATAATTACTGATGCTAATGTACAAGTCTTTCATGCATTCAGGCTTGTGTAAAGAGTAATTAGATTGATGTAATTTAGTAGCTCTAGAAAGTTACCTGGTTCAGATAGCTCGAAATTACGACCTTGCCCTTGATCCCTGTATGTATATATATATATATATATACATATATAAACCCTTCAAATGACTCTATTGTCCTTTCAGACCCATATCATATCACCCATGGTAGAGTGTCCAAAGGTATATACATATGTGTGTGTGTGTATATATATAAACCATATATGGAATATGCTTGGCTCCTCATACGCCATCCACGGAGGCCATCGATGAGCCGGTGACTCTGCAGATGGCATACAGGGAGCCAGGCATATAAATAACTTTCTGGATATCTGTACATATATATATATATATATATACATGAATCTATAAATATGAAGGTAAAAAGACGTATAGATACCTCTATAAGGAAAGCATAAACAAAGTAAATAATTTTTCTTTATGTTCAAGACTAGGAAAATGAGGTGAACATGGCAACTATGGTGTAGAAAGAGAGGGAACTGAAAGAGCTAGAGAGAGAAAGAAAGAAGAATAGAGAGAGAGAGAGAGAGAGAGAGAGAGAGAGAGAGAGAGGGGAGGGGAGAAGATGAAGAGAGATATGGAGAGGATCAATGTATCTGGGTCCTAATCAAAAGAGTCTTTTAAGCCCCACCTTGTCTCTCTCTTTATTGATTCAAAAGAAACCAATTAACCCTGTTGAATTGGCACAAAACAAGCTTGGTCATGCAAATTTTTTTTTTTTTTTTGTGGGTTTTGAGAGAGAAAGATGGAGGTTGTGGCTGCCCTGTGGGGGTTGGATTTGCATTCCATTGTTGCCACTAAATATAGACACAAACTAAGAGAGAGAAAGAGAGAGGAGAGAGAGAGAGAGGAAAAGGGTGTGGTTACAAACCACGCAATTTCCTAAGCTCTCTCCTTATGGTTTTTGAAATCTCCTTTTCTGGGTCATAAAGCAAAGTTTGCTTTCTCTCTTCTGAACCCTCGTTTTTGTCCGGAAGTGTTTGGCACATACATGGATTCCTCATCTCTCTCTCACCTCTTTAAATTCATAAAGTGATAGAAAAAGAAAAAGAAAAGGGCAAAAGAGCAACCATATGTAATTTTATCATTCATCTTTTTCTTTTTTCTTTTCCGCCATCACTTCTGCTTTTTTTATCTGGCTTAATTTCTTTACCATAATCTATCATATACAACATCATCTGTATATCTATCACGCTTTGGCTTCAGTCTTCTGATATTCGCATTTATGACTACTTTACGGGCTGTTTGGCACGACATCTACTTCTTCCATTCAATCGCAGAAAAGCTATTTTTTGCCAATAAATAAATTTCCGCGATTGACATAATTTTTTGTGAATAATGTGATTTGCCAACCAGACTTATTTTAACTTTTGGAGTTACACTATCACATATGAGCTCTAAAAGTTGTTTTCAAACACCCTAGATATTAGTCCTTTTTTTCTTAGGGCTCATTTGGCTTTTGCATAAGTAGAAGTCTCAATCACAATAGCACTATGAGGCTATTTGGCAATATCCATCTGACTTCATAAGTGATCATGAAACTCTAAAAGATAAAACAAAACTGTTTGGAAACCAGTTTCTTCGATTCAATCTCAGAAAAACAAGAGACAATCACAAAACTTTGCAACTGACCTAATGCTACATTGATCAGCTTTTAGCGGAAAGCATTTTTTTAATGATTGATTTGCAAAAGTACAATCTGTTGCCAAACGGGTCCAACAATAATTAAGAAAAATTCATTAAATTGAAACAAATATGCTTTTCCTGCATTACATTTAAGTTGAAGAATCTCTAAACATGTTTTAGCCAAAACATGCTTTAATTTGGGGATACTAGATGCTTTAAGGCTCATAAGCATGGTTCACGCAAAATGTGCCTTTGAGAAGCTTAGAGTAACGCTACACTCACACCAAATTTCACACCCAGCACCAAATTTCACACCCGGCAATTCTGACTCTTGATTCTAATGGACCCTATGTGGATCCCACATAAGTCATACACGGGACTCACAGAAATCAAGAATAAGATGTGTTGAGTGTGGAATTCTATGTAAAATTTGATGTAATTGTAGCATTTTTGTTACTCTTATCCAAGCTTGCATATTGTAAAAATATGAAGGCACAAGATTCATAAGGACCAAGAACTACTGATACATCATATCATCAACACAACAAGAAAAAAAAAATTTATGATATGCTAATATTAGTAAGAACAAGCTATAGAAGAACAACAGCACCAAGTCATTTGGTACTCTCTCTCTCCTCTATCCTTCTCTCTCTATGGATTGGACTCTGGTTCCCTCCTGTCATTAGCACGGTCATTGCCTCATGTGTACATTGCCAAAGAACAAAATTTTATGGCAGTACTTCTAACCTTATGTGAATTTCCTTTGAATAGTCCATGTCTTCATGAGAATCTTATCTGTCAATGCAAGACCACAAATAGGATTTCAGGAGAAATTACTCTATGGTCTTGACCATATGTCACGTGGTGGTCCTGACCAGTAGTAGACTGTTATGTGACTAAGTGTAAACTTTATGTCTCCTAAAAGGAAGATAACTTTGCTACATGGCACGCGCAGTCCCGTACCAGTAGGGACCACTACGTTGCAATGGTCCCGGACCATTGAATAACTTCTCGGATTTCAAGTTCACACATGAAGATAGTCAGCTTCATAAATTAGGGACTGTTTGGGAAGACTCAAAACGGGCATGTCATTCATTTATGAATCATTTTTTTTGTAAAGTTTGCAGGAGAAAATTATTAATATAACGGTTACTTTAATCGCATAAGCTAACAAGAGCGGAGCCATGATTTTTAATTGCGGGACTGCGATTAGATGGATACTGTGCACGCACACAATAAAAGGTCTTCAGGGGCAGCCCTTGTGCCGGCTTATTTTATTTTATTTATTTTTATCATTTTTTTCCCTTAGAGTAAGGGTTGATCACATTATTGGAAGTTGTAAAGCTTGACTGATGGTAAAAACTATTTGGGCAAGACAAAATTGAGGAATAGTATAAAAAAGTGATGGGACAAATATTTAAGGTAGGTTAAATTAAAATTGAGCAAATATGTTGTACATAATTCTTCTAAAAAGAATTTGGTAGGGGTTGAATTGAGGAAAGGCCAACAAGTATTTGGGATGTGCTTGATTAGCATTGGGCTAACACTTTACATCTAAAAATTATTTTTTCCAAAATTTGGGGTGCGCTATGCCGCTACAACCCTACAGCCCACCGTAGCCTGCCTTACATCCGCCCTTGTAAGCCAATAAATCTTCATTTTTTTTTTGGTCAGAGATAAAATCTTCATGTTCAAACATGTCTATCCTAACTTCATGAGCAAATATGGTTACAAATAAGTATCATATCTATGCGTAATAATGAGGTGATATAAATGACGTGGTATCACCATTACATTGAAAATTTTCTCTTGTTTTAGATCTTTTATTGCATAGAATTTCATTTTTAATCCAAAACCACGTTTGACTCTATTCTTTGTTTAATCAACATGCGTAATAATGAGGTGATACAAATGACGTGGTATCACCATTACATTGAAAATTTTCTCTTGTTTTAGATCTTTTATTGCATCGAATTTCATTTTTAATCCAAAACCACGTTTGACTCTATTCTTTGTTTAATCAACATGATGATGATGGTTTTATTAAAGTCAGATGAAATATGAGAGTGAAACTGAAGATGATTATACTTAGGGTAAATATAATCTAAATCCTCTGAGATTTGCTCTAATCACACTTAGACCCCCTGACGTTTAGTAATATCACCTACACTCCCTGAGGTTTGAAGCCCGTATCGTATCACCTCAATTCATCGTTAAGACAAGCAACTGGGGCTAAAGTCTCTTCGTAGTCAATCCCATATTCTTGCATGAATCCTTTGGCTACCAGTCGAGCTTTGTAGCATTCTACAGACCCATCGGAGTAAGTTTTAATTTTGTAAACCCACTTGCAACTCATAACATGCTTTTCACTCGGTAAATCCACTAAGTCGCATGTGTGGTTCTGCTCCAGTGCCTGTAATTCATCATCCATAGCTTTCTGCTAAAGAGGGTTAGAACTAAACTCGCGATAAGGTTGAGGCTCATGTTGAGAAAGAATAGTAAAAAGAACATAATCACAAAGACGAACATAAGGTATTCTTACATGGTCACTACGATGATCAGGTGCTAGTGCAGATTCCACAGATGAACTAGACTGCTCAAGAGAGGGCAAAGTGGATAACTCAAATAAGGCAGATGGAGCTGGTGGAAGAGGTGAAGGATCTGGAAGTGGAAGGAGTAGCTGGGTTTAAGTGTCAACTTGGGATTGGCATTGTTAGGAAATAAATCTACTGAGGGATTGGTAAAGAAACACAGTGAATTGGATGGAGCTAGGTCAAACTGGGATAGAGAAGAGAACATCTTATGTTCCTAAAAGACCATATGATGGGACATACGAAGACGTTTTGAGAGGGGATCCCAACACCTGTAACCTTTGTGTTCAATACCATACCCTAGAAAATAGCATAGACGGGCCCTAGATTCAAGTTTTGTGTGCTTATGTGGTTGGAGTAATACAAAGCATGCACAACCAAAAACCTTGAGACTATTGTAATCTTTCTTGTTGACGGGCTCGTAGAGGTAGACATGTAATCTTTTTCTTGTTGACTAATTGTTTTCTACAATTTGTCATTCTCGTTATGTTTGCCCATGGGGTAGAACCTAAACGCTCATAGGGTGTCTAGTTGTTTATCATAGGAGAAGTGATACGATTCATAGTATAGATGGCAGTGAGGGCTGCTTCACCCCAAAATCTTTCTGGACAAGGGGCATCAATGAGAATAGCACAAACAGTGTTGAGAATATGTCGGTGCTTGCGCTTGGCAAGCCTGTTTTGTTGGGAGGTGTCTGGACAAGAACGATGAGGTAGGTTTCCATGTTGGCGAAGGATTGAAAGAACACTGGAATCTGTATATTCTGCAGCATTGTCGGCACGAAAAACTTTGATTTCACGTGAAAATTGTGTTTTAACCATTGTGGCAAAATCAAAGTAAAGTTGTTGTAACTCAGATCGGTTATTTATAATAATCAGCCAAGTGTAGCGAGAATAATCATCCACAAAGATAATATAGAATTCGGATCCTCCCATAGTAGCAGTGGGAGAATGTCACAGCCTGGTCCCACAATAGCAGAACCAGAGCCCGTGGCATGCCACCGAGGCTATAGCCCCATTCATTAACGTTCCCAAAATTTAGTTTTAAGAACACGCAGCGAAAAACAAATAAATCATTTTTTAAAAAACCAGCAGTCCAGTCGACTGTACCTTGTGCCTAGTCGACTGAGACTGGTCCAGCAGAAAGTTTGATTTTTGAAACATAATCCAGTCGACTATTTTCTACGCCCAGTCGACTGGGGTGCCAAATTCCCAGTCGATTGAACTGTCGAGTCAATTGAACTCCAAGCAAGCAGAAAGGTAACCCCTGAAAACTTAAACCAGTGACTATGTCGGGGGACTAGTTGACTGTATCTGATGCAGTGTCTAGTTCACAAAAGGGGCCCAGTCGACTGTACACACAAACCATCGACTGTTTTCTAGCAGCAAGGCATTCTGTAGAATTCCCCAAGTTAAAAGCTTTCTGAAATTATCCGGGGACCAAACACACACTCCAAACTCATTCCAAAGTGATCCTAACTATTTTATAACATGACTAAAACATAATTACAAAAGAATCCTATCTATTACAACATTACGAATCCGTTCTACGATTCTAAGTTAAGCATAGTTCAAAAGTCATGAAATCTCTATTATAAATATTTCTATTTCAAAACTACGAGATAGGCATGATGAGTCGCCTTTTACAAGAACTCCCAATCCCACGTGCTCACTTCTGCGATTCCTCGCCAGCATTAACACCTGAAATGGTTATTTGAATAACCACACATAATTGATTTGTTTAAGCTAACGCTTAGTGAATAAAGCAATAATGCATATGAATGACAACACATGCTCGCATTCACATCTCTACATTTCATACTAGTCTCCGGAGATCCCACATGTACGTTCCATACTCCTAATCCGCGACTCCTCGCCAATAAGTCCTCACGAAACGGTAAGATCCACGTTTCTTTTCTTCAACGTGCTACCTTATGCCTATAACGGATCCACAACGATGCCTTGATACACGCACTTCTTTGACCCAAATAACAACTCAACATGCTCAAATACATGTCGCCCTGCTCTCGACATAATCAAAATATTTCACCATATAATTGGGCCTACTTATCAATACAATCACCCAATATGAACTACACAACATACATATATAATCTAACACATGCATTTTATACAAAATATGAATATATGTCAAGAAATCATTCCAAAATATATAGTTGAATCACTCACCTCCAATTAACGTTCTTAGAATTCGATCCAAGGAAAACCCGAGCACAAAGAACGTGCAGAAGTCCGTCTAGCAAAATTCCTATCGATCAAAAATCCGATTATCAATGTTTTAGGAAAATTCTAAAAAATGAGTTTTGAAAAACTTAGCTAAACAAGTTCTAATAGGTATGACGGCCTTACCTTGAAGAGTTCGAATACGAAATTTGGTAAAAAACTGACGGATAGAAGTTCGTCGTTTGTCATCGTGAAGCTCTAAGCAACTAAAATCTCCCTTTAGCATCTTTCTTGATTTTAGGTTGGAAAGTTTATAAAAATAACCAAGTCATCTCTATCGATCTATAGGCTACACTTTTAGAAATTGTGTTTACCTCCCCACGAGTTCTCAAAACTCCTAATTATTCTCCTCAACTTCTTACACGCCTAATTCATCACTTCACGAGTGAAAACTAAAACTTATAAAAGTTTCCGACTAAATTTCGTTTGGTTACTAAAATGCAAGTTTTTACATGATTTTACGAAATTGCTAATTAGCCTACCAAATTAGTAGCGTGTTAATTCGTCCTTACAAGGATACTAAAATTAATAATAGAATAAATTCTAAACCAGAAAATAATACAGATAGTGAAATACACATGTAAACATTTACTTTCAGATAAACATTTAAGGTATTCCACAATACATCTCATACTCGGAGAGACCTCACAACATCCAAACACTCATTCAACACAGTCTCAAAAGGTTCTCTTACACAGACACCCAAATCAACTCGTGAATCAAAACTCACTCACACAGGTGTCATAAGACACAACATATGACATTATCATGCATGATAATGTAATGAAATACAACAACACAAATACGGGTATTATAATTCTCTCCTCCTTAAAAGAAGCTTGTCCCCAAACTTGTGCCTCATGTGTCGAATAGGTGCGGATACTGAGTACGCATCTCATCCTCTATTTCCCATGTCATCTCTTATATTGTTTGGCTACGCCATAACACTTTCACCTTCGATATCACTTTATTTTGCAAGACTTGATACTTCTGATCCAAAATCTTTACCAGCTATGTAACATATGTCAATTCCCTCTGAATCTCATTCTGTGTCGGAGTCATCACTTGATCTCTATCTTCTGTCAAATGTTTTCGTAACAACGATACATGAAACATGTTATGAAGTTGAGCATACTCACTTGGCAAGTCCAATTGATACGTTACGGGTCCGACTCTCCCAATGATTTTGAAAGGTTCTACATACCTCGGGTTTAGTTTTTCGTATCTCCCAAATCTAGTAATTACCTTTGAAGGTGACACCTTCAAGTAAACCCAATCTCCAACTTCAAATTCCAACGGTCGCCTGTGCTTGTCGACATAACTCTTATACCTACTCTGAGCTGTTAATAACCATTGTTGAATTACCTTTATCTTGTCCGTCGTCTCTTGCACAATTTTTGGCCCTTCAATCATTCTTTCTCTGACTTCGGTCCAACTAATTGGTGAACGACATACACGACCAGTTAAAGCTTTATAAGGAGCTATTCCAATACTTGACTGAAAATTGTTCTTATACGTGAACTCAATTAACGGCAAGTGGTCTTCCCAATCATCCTGAAAATCAAGTACACATAAATGAAGCATGTCTTCCAAAATCTGGATTACTCTTTCTAATTGACCATCGGTCTGAGGATGAAAAGTGGTATTGAAATATAATTTGGTACCCATTGCTTATTGCAAGGCCCTCCAAAACTTCGATGTAAAACTACCATCTCTATCCAAAATAATAGAAACTGGTATGCCGTGTAGTCTCACAATCTCACGAATGTACAACTTAGCTAAATCTTCAGCTTAGGTGTTTGAAGCGGTAGAAAGTGCGACAACTTCGTCAAACGGCCAACGATCACCCAAATAATAGTATTCGATTTCTTAGACCTCGAAAACCCACTAACAAAATCCATTGTAATGTGTTCCCATTTCCATTCGGCTATCGATAACGGTTGTAACAATCTCGAAGATACTTGGCATTCTGTCTTCACTTGTTGATAACTCGTACAACATGAAACATAGCGTGCTATTTCTCTTTTCATTCTCGACCACCAATAAACATGTCTCAAGTCTTTATACATCTTTGTGCTTCTTGGATGAACGGTGTACTTCGTATTGTGTGCTTCTTCTAGGATGTTCCGTTTTAACACTTTCTCATTAGGTACACAAATTCTACCCCTCAATCTAAAAACATAGTTCTCAAAAGTGAATCCCAGTTGTTTACCCATTGGAATCTCATCACAAATCTTAGTCACATCTTGAAGTTATTTCTATGTAATCTCGTGAATCAATAGTGGTTGTGCCACTATCATCGACATCAATCCACTTTCAATTCTCAGAATCACTTTAAGTTCCAAATTCTCCATATCTTGAATCAACACTCGTTGAGAAGTCAAATCTGCTATCATATTGGTTGGTGCTTTACGACTAAGAGCATCAGCGACTACATTCGCCTTGCCCGGATGATACTGAATTGACAAATCATAGTCCTTCATCAACTCTAATCATCTCCTTTGCGTCATGTTTAAATCTCATTGCATGAATAAGTACTTCAAACTCTTATGATTCGTATATATCTCACATTTCTCCCCATAAAGGTGATGACGCCAAATCTTTAATGCAAAAATCACGGCAGCCAATTCTAGATCATGTGTCGGATAGTTCTTCTCGTGCGATCTAAGTTGTCGTGATGCATATGCAATGACCTTATCACATTGCATAAGAACGCAACCTAAATCCCTATATGAAGTATCACTAATTCACTATAAATGACAAATCCTTCGGTCCCTATCGGAACAGCTAAGATTGGTGCCTTCACTAGTTGTCTCTTCAAATCTTAGAAACTTTTCTCATATTTTGGACTCCATTGAAAAGCAATATCTTTCCTTATTAACTGTGTCATCGGCATTGCTATACGTGAAAAGTCCTTCACAAACCTCTGATAACAACTAGCTAATCCTAGGAAACTTTGGATCTCTGTCATATTCGTCGATATCAACCAATTGGCAACTGCTTCTATCTTCTAAGGATCTATAGAAATTCTTTTTGCCGATACTATATGACCAAGAAAAGCAATCTTCGTCAACCAAAACTCACACTTCTTCAATTTGCCGAATAATCTCTTTTCACGCAATCGATGTAAGGCTAATCGCAAATGATGTTTGTGGTCTTCAACATTCTTGGAATAGATTAGGATGTCATCTATGAACAAAATAACAAACTCATCTAAATAGTCTTTGAAAACAGAATAGATATAGAACAGCATATAAGTTATTATACTTGCATATCCATCATTTGAGTCTCCAACAATTATTCCAATAATTACATATCCGATTTGACCTATGGACGAATATGTAAGCATATGTTTCATGCTTGTTTGAGTAATAGCAATGAGATTCCCTAATATCATCCTAAGAATAGCTAGGATTTTCAGAAGAAGATGCCATTCCTTTGATGAGAAATAAAAGGAATATCAAAAATTCGAGTGGCTGAAGCTGAAGCAGCTACTTTCGAAGTAACAGAAAGAAAAGCAATGACTGGAGTGGGAGAGTCAGAGTCGAAAAGAGGATTCCTCACTTCTTTCTCTCATTCAAAATCGTGCATGAGACTTTATTCATCAAATCCATGAAAGCGGCTGGTGTGTTAGTCACTCCAAACGGTATAACCAGAAATTCAAAAAGTGACCATATGAAGTTCTAAAAGCTGTCTTCTCAGCATCTTCTTCCTTGAATTTCAACTGGTGGTAACCGGATCTCAAGTCAATCTTCGAAAATACCTGAGCCCCTGTAATTGATCAAACAAGTCATCTATTCACGGCAACGGATATTTGTTCTTGACAATTAACTTATTCAACTCTTGATAGTCGATGCACATACGCGTTATCCCATCCTTCTTCTTCACAAACAAGACTGGAGCTCTCCATGGTAAAACACTAGGTCAGATAAAATCCTTCTCGAGCTACTCTTGTAACTGAACATTCAATTCTTTCAACTTTATGGTGCCATTCGGTACGGTGCTTTAGATACCAGTTGTGACCCTGGTTCTACTTCTATCATGAACTCAAGCTCTCTTTCAATCAATACATCGGGTACTCATCAAGAAAAATGTCTAAAAATTCTTGAACTACTGGAATGTCTTCTACTAGTGGTCTAAGAACTCGTGTGTCAACAATTGAGCATAAGAAACCTGAACAACCTTTATTCAACATCTTACTTGCTTGAATCATTGATATCAAGTACGGTGGTCCAGTCACACCCTTACCCTGAAAAGTAAATTCTTCTTGACTTGACGGTTAGAAACCAACCCATTTCTATTCACAATCAATTCTAGCTTGATTGACCGACAACCAATCCATGCCCAAGATAACATCAAAGTAGTTCACTATTAATGGAGTCAAATTAACGCTCAAGACCTTATCACCTATCTTGATCTTAAACGACTTGAATACTGAAGAAGTTACAAAAGGTTCACTAGTGGGCAATGATACGCACAAGTCATATCCTAGCAGTTCAGAATTAACAATTAAATGCTTAACAAAATCACGGGACACAAAGAATGCGTTGAACCTGAATCCATGAGTATACATGCAGGATGTGAACAAATAGGAAGAATACCTGATACGATTATATCATCCGTATTCCTTGGCCTGAGCTGGAAGTATCGTCCTTGTTGTTGCTCAACCCCCTTTCGTGTATCCACTCGTTGCCCTGCCTTTGATCCACTCGGCATACTCGATGCCCCGATACTCATTCCCGGTTGTCTCTTCCTTGGACAGTTCTTCGCTATATGTCTCAGTTGTCCATATTCAAAACATTTTTCCCTCATCTCTGGGTTATAGCTCTTGGTGTTCGAGGTTGTGTTCGGTATGGTCACGTTTGTATTCAGAGGACAGTTACGGGATATGTGCCCTAATTGCTTGCAAAGGTAACACATGCCTAATAGGTAGTAAGTCCCTTTGTGACGCATATTATATATTGGGCATAACGGCCTCAAGCCACCCATGAACGTAATCCCTCCCTGGCTACCCACATAAGATCACGAACTTTGCATAAATAATTTCTTCACGTTTCTCTGACCCTTGCTCTTATTTGTTAGGAAATTGCGTTCCCAGAATCTATTGACAGTGCAAATAAGTTGGTACCGTAAAAATTACGTGAAAGATAGCAAGGGTGGAACTAAGGTTACCTTGAACTGCAAAAATGGATTGCTGTAGTAGATGAATCAAGAACACGGGCTCAATAACAGGTCACGATCTTCTATCGTATTCCTCTGCTGCCAGAATCTCGAACTGAGTATGGGCTCTTTCAAAATCCTTTCTATTTTCTGCTCTCTTTTTTTAAGCCCTCTTTTCTATTCTGAGTTATAATACTCTTGATGGAAAAACGTAACCTGAGAAGAGAGCCAAAGTAGCATATATATAGGCTACGATAGGGACCATAAGAAGTCAATAAGGAATAGGCTTCCTTATGGAATTAGGAAACCTTAATTCGAACTGAATCATATTCCTATTTCAATAAATTATAATTCATACCACTAAAGAATTATAATTGCACTCCTACCTTTACCTCAAAAATATATTTCGAGCTCCATGCTATTAAATGGTTATTATCTCCCCACGTTAAGATTATAGATATCCATTAATTAAATATAATTACTGACAATCATATTTAATTAATCTCTTAAAATTCCTTGAGATCCTCTACTTAACTTATCTGATATGTCGGATACAAAATCCACATGCAGGGTTTGACATAATCAAAACTTATAAGCTTTCTCAAGGGGATATCATCAATCCCAAAATTGAGACATGGATTCCATCATTAATTAATATCTACCACACAATTAATATTGTCACCCAATCCAATGAGATATTGACCCGTTTAAGGATATCACCCTTTTAGGGATCAAAGCGTAAATATCAAATGTACGTGTTTATAAATTAACTTAGGATTTAGAGCATAAGCACTCATAATAGCCGTGAGGTATTAATTATCTTATAAGTTAGTATAAAGATAATTACCCCAAGTCAGTCCCGTTTAATACACAAAGTACACTAGCATAATGAGATGAAACTATACCGTTTATCATAGTCAAGACAAACCTACTACAACACCATACTGCAGTCCTACCGATGGAATGTCCAATCCCATCTAAGATTGCAAACCAAAATCTTACATTCTACAAGATCCTATGGTCTGATCTTCCGTGTGTAAGCCAAACTCTACATACCAAACCACCTACTATGTAGAATAAGAGACACACATACACAATATTAAATAAACATTATAATGCAATATTGACCACACAGATTCTCATAAAAATGGAATAACTAATATTACTAAAATAGTAAATCAACTACATAAAGCATGGCTTTTAGTATATATCCCTAACATTATTGTCATTGGCTCTCTTCCCTTGTCCTTGTCGATATTAATCGATACTTTTCTCAGCGATACGGGTAACTTCCTCTACAAGAGAAATAGTCGGGTGTTGCAACATGTCGACACGGCTACAGATATTCTCCCTAAGCCCTTCCTCAAACTTATGAGCTTTATCCTCGTCAGTTGGAACTAGACTCACTCACAGTCATGTCTTCCCAAAACGAAACAAAGCATTATACCAAGAGACAAACTCACTCACAGTCATGTCTCCCTGAACTAGACTTGCAGATTCCTGACGTTTCTAAGTGTGAGTTGATCACAGAAAGAATCGCTTGTTGAACTCATCCTTAAATGCTCCCCATGTAGTAGGCTTCCCTTGTTCGAGCACATTGTTCCACCAATCCAATGCTTCTCCCATCAATGTACCGGATGCGCAAAGAATTTTCTCCTCGTTAGTACATATTCCGGTACAGAAATGTCTTTTCATGTCCATCATCCAATGATCGGCCAAGTCAATGTTAAATTGTCCATGATACAAGGTCGATTTCCGTTTATGGAATTGTTCTATGATCGTGTGTTGAGGTCTTGGTACTGGTGGTGCATTAATGTAATGAACTTTAACTGGTGGAACCTGAACTTTCATCTGATCTCGTTCACTTACGGCTTGAACAAAATTTCCCACCATGTTCACTATTTGATCTATCCGCGAATGCGATGGCAATTCTCGCATCGGCTTAGTCATAACGTTTTAAACGTTCGCCTTGGTGAGTACAATGCATAATGACTATGCATGCTATGCCACAAGATATATATATGTGCATAGTTCATCATCAAAAATAATAGATGTAAACATAAAGCCTCTCTACAAGGATAACAATATTATCGTCACAAACATACACTCCACTCGACGTCACTTAGCACGTCACTCGTTCCCAAGGCTCTAAACTTAAGCTCTGATACAACTAAATGTCACAGCCCAGTCCTACAATAGATGAACCGGAGCCCGTGGCACACCACCGAAGCTAGCTCCATTCATTAACGTTCCCAAAATTTAGTTTTAAGAACACATAGTGGAAAACAAAATAAATCATTTTTTTAAAACCAGCAATCCAGTCGATTATACCTCGTACCTAGTCGACTGAGACTGGTCCAGCAGAAAGTTTGAATTTTGAAACATAATCCGGTTTATTGTTTTGTATGTCCAGTCGACTGGAGTGCCAAATTCCCAGTCGATTGTACTGTCCTGTCGACTGAACTCCAAGCAAACAGAAAGGTAACCCCCGAAAACATAAACCAATCAACTATGTTGGGGGACCAGTCGATTGCACCTAATGCAGTGTCTCATTCATAAAAGGTGTCCAGTTGATTGTACACACAAATCGGTCGAATGTTTTCTAGCAGCAAGGCATTCTGCAGAATTCCCCAAGTTAAAAGCTTTCTAAAAGTATCCGAGGACCAAACACACACTTTAAACTCATTCCAAAGTGGTCCTAACTATGTTATAACATGACTAATACGTAATTACAAAAGATTCCTATCTATTACAATATTACGAATCCGTTCTACGATTCTAAGATAAACATAGTTCAAAAGTCATGAAATCTCTATTACAACATTTTATTTCAAAACTACGAGATAGGCATGATGAGTCGCCTTCTACAAGAACTCCCAAACCCATGTGCTCATTTATGCGATTCCTCGCCAGCATTAACACCTGAAATGGTTATTTGAATAACCACACATATTCAATTTGTTTAAGCTAACACTTAGTGAATAAAGCAACAATGCACATGAATGACAACACATGCTCGCATTCACATCTCTATATTTCATACTAGTCTCCAGAGATCCCACGTGTACATTCCATACTCCTCCCACGTGTACATTCCATACTCCTAATCTGCGACTCCTCACCAATAAGTCCACGGGAAAAGGTAAGACCAACGTTTTTTTCTTCAAATGTGCGACCTTATGCCTATAACAGCTCCTCAACAATTGCTTGATACACGCACTCCTTTGACCCAAATAATAACTCAACATGCTCAAATACATATTATTGTGCTCTCGACATAATCAAAACATTTCTCCGTACAATTGAGCCTACTTATCAATATATTCGCCCAATATGAACTACACAATGTATATCTATAATCTAACACATGCATTTCATGCAAAATATGAATACATGTCAAGAAATTATTCCAAAACACATAGTTGAATCACTCACCTCCGATTAACGCTCTTAGAATTTGATCCGAAAAAAACCCGAGCACAAAGAACGTGCAAAAGTCCGTCTAGCAAAATTCCTATCGATCAAAAATCTGATTATCAACGCTTTAGGAAAATTCTAGAAAATGAGTTTTCGAAAAACTTAGCCAAACAAGTCCTAATAGGTATCAAAATGATAGCCTTACCTCGAAGAGTTCGAATACTGAATTTGGTGAAAAAATGACGGACAGAAGTTCGTCGTTTGTCGTCGTGAAGCTCTAAGCAACTAAAATCTCCCTTTGGCCTCTTTCTTGATTTTAGGTTAGAAAGTTTATAAAAATATCCAAGTCATCTCTATTTATATATAGGCCAACACTTTCAAAAATTGTGTTTACCTCCCCACGAATTCTCAAAACTCCTAATTATTCTCCACAACTTCTTACACGCCTAATTCATCACTTCACGAGTGAAAACTAAAAATTATAAAAGTTTTCGACTAAGTTCTATTTGGTTGCTAAAACGCAAGTTTCTACATGATTTTTTGAAATTGTTAATTAGCCTACCAAATTAGTAGCATGTTAATTCGTCCTCACAAGGATACTAAAATTAACAACAGAATAAATTTTAAACCAGAAAATGATACAGACAGTGAAATACACAGGTAAACATTTATTTTCAGATAAACATTTAAGGTAGTCTACAATGAATGTTTCATACTTGGAGAGACTTCACAATATCCAAACACTCATTCAATACAATCTCAAAGGGTTCTCTTAAATAGACACCCAAATCAACTCGTGAGTCAAAACTCACTCACACAGATGTCATAAGACACAACACATCACATTATCATGCATGATAATCTAATAAAATGTAATAACACAAATACAGGTGTTATAAAGAGGTATCACAGACATCAGAATGAACTAAAAGGAGCATATGAAATAGATTCACTTTTATTAAATGGCAATGCCGTTTGCTTGGCTAGTAGACAAGAAAGACAATCAAAATGTTGATTTTTGACATTCCCTTGAAGACCACTAGATACTAAGGACTTTAGACGACCAATTAAAGCATGACCCAAATGCGTGTGCCAGAGATTGAGGGATAGGGTGGTGGACACTAAAGTGTCTAGTGTTGTCTGAATTGGAGCAGATATGTAGGACGGTATGTGTAGGTTGAAGAGCTCAAAGAGTCATCCAACCTTACAGTCTATCCCAAGAGTCTGTACCATCTTTGGATCCTGCACACAACAATTAGGGGCAGAAAATATGACAGTGAAACCAAATTCACAGAGTTGACCAACTGATATAATGTTAAGAGTTAACTTGAGAATCAGATAAGTATCAAGAAGTGAAGTGGATGATGTAGCTTTAGTTCCTATATGGAGGTCATATGATTATAGTAAGCGGAATCAAAAAACCAATATGAGATACGTGGAGTAACTGACATGGCAGTAGAGGATGGATTACCAGATTGGGCAAGAATTTGATTGAGAAGATCCTCAAGATGAGCAGTAGAGTAACAGTTGGCAGAAGTAGGAGATGAAGAATTGTCAGCAGTGATGGCAACAGTCTTGGAAGTTCTACCTTAGGATATATTGCCCCGAGAGTGTCTGGACGGATTTTTAAGACACTCATGTTGAAGATGTCCAGGTGCTTTGATATGACAATATTGACAAATACGAACTGAGTAGTCCAAAGTAGTATGGCCATCCTTCTTATAGTATTTGCACCACTTTTGGACGTTTTGGACTGATTATCCGACGCATGATCTCAAGCTAGCCGTGATTATTTTTGTTCTCAAGACTTGGAGACATTATCTCTATAGCGAGAAATTTGATCTATTTTCGAATCACAAGAGTCTGAGAAATTTGTTCTCTCAAAGGGGAACACGAGCCAATGACGTTGGATGGAATTATTAAAGGACTACGATTTCACGTTGTAATATTCCCCTAGAAAAGAAAATGTAGTGGCCGATGTGTTAAGCCAAAAACCATGGAGGATGACAGTAGTTTCTCTTATGGTCAAAGAGTGGCAAGCATTGGAAACTTTGGCTAAATTCGGTATTCAGGCCTCAGACCCAAGTGAAGTACAACACTTTGGATGTCTCATGGTGCAACTGACCCTCGTCAGTTGTATTTTGGAGGTACAGAAGAAGAATGAAGGACTTCAGGAGTGGTTCACAAGTAACGCAATAAAAGAACCAGAGAATTGGAGTATTGGTACAAATGGAGCACTCAGATCCAGAGACAGACTTTATGTGCTGGATGAAGGTGATCTTAGAAAGGATATACTAGATGAAGCGCACAAGTATGTATGACAATCCACCCAGGAGGTACGATGATGTACAGAGATTTGAAGAGAAACTTCTGGTGGGAAGGGATGAAGCGAGAAGTTGCTAAGCACGTATCTCAATGCGTTACGTGTAAGCAAGTGAAGGTAGAACATCAGAAACCTCCAGGACTTCTACAACCATTACCAGTTCCTGAATGGAAGTGGGAATATATAATTATGGATTTTATGGTAGGCTTACTAAGGTCACAGCAAAACCACGACGCTATTTGGGTAATTATGGATTGACTTGCCAAATCGGCGCATTTTATAGCTTATAATATGTCATACTCGGTCGAACGTTTGAGCCATATATATACAACAAGTCGTGCGACTCTATGGTGTACCAGTCTCTATCGTATCTGACCGCGACTCGAGATTTACTGCAAAGTTTTGAAAAGTCTACAGACAATTTTGGGGACTTCATTGAGCTTGAGCACAGCCTTTCATCCACAGACTGATGGATAGACTGAACGAGTTAATCAGGTGATGGAAGATATGCTTCGGGCATGTGTCATTGATTTTGAGAGCTCATGAGAGACTAATCTACTACTGATACAATTTGTATACAACAACATCCATCATTCGAGCATAGAAATGGCACCCTTTGAGGCATTACATGGACGACTATGTCGATCGCCTTTGTGTTAGGAAGAGGTTGGAGATAATCAATTACTTGGACCTGAATTAGTTTAGGAAACTAATGGAAAGATCCAGATCATAAAAGAAAGGATGAGAACGATGCAGAGTAGACACAAGAGTTACGTGGTTAAACATCGCAGAAGTTTGGAATTCAATATTGGAGATCATATGCTACTTAAGTTATCTCCGGTGTGAGAAATTGTCAGATTTGGACACAAGAGAGGAAAGTTAGAACCGTGTTTCATTGGACTATTTGAGATCCTTGAACATGTAGGAAAGGTTGTCTATAGACTCGCGTTATTACCTAAGATGTCAGGACTACACAACGTGTTTCACGTCAGCATGTTAAGAAAGTGTGCTCATAACCCGAATCATGAGATCAACTTTGAAGACATCGAGGTAAATGATAATGTATCATTCCACGAAGGACTAGTACAAATTCTAGATCGAGTAGTTAAGAAGCTGAGAAATAAAGAGATTTCATTGGTGAAGATTCAGTGGAAGTTTCACGATGAATGAGACGCTTCTTGGGAATTGGAGTCGGAGATGCCGGAGAAGTACCCAGATTTGTTCCGTGACACTTAGTTTGGATTTCGGGGATGATATCTTTATTTTAAGGGGGAGTAATAGTGATACCCTGTAATTTTATTGTACTTTGATATTTCTGTATATATAAATAAAGACCCTTTATTTTATTCTTGTCTTTGTTGAATTTTAGGTCCCAATTGATTGGCCTTTATACCAATCGATTGCCATCTTTTGAACACCAATCGATGCCACCTTTCCAATCAATTGGAATCCTGCTGACCTGAATTCATTACGTGGCACTTTTCCAATCTACTGCCTTGTTATCTAATCGATTGCCTTGAAATATCTGTGCCCAATCGATTACCTATGGTTTCCAATCGATTGGCACCAGTAGTGATAAGTTTTCTTCTTTTCTTCGTGTTTTGACGTGTGGCACTCTCATTTCTCTATTTATAAGAGTTCATTTTGTACCTTGGGAGGGTTTTCACAGGTTTGGTTGATAGAGGGAGTGTATTACTATATTATATACACACATCCATACATATATCTATATATACACACACGCACACACACACACTGCCCTTTGGCAGAAGAGATCAGAAGAGGAGAAGAAGAGAAGAAAAAGAAGAGAAGATCAGAAAAGAGTGACAGAGGAGAGGCAAAGAAGAGATCAGGGGAGGAGAGTGAGAGCTCAAGCTCCACAAGCCAAACACACAACCAAATGCACCCATAGGTGAGTCCAACTCACTTGGTTACCCTCATATGATGTTTTTATATGCTTTCAAGAAAGTTATACGTAGTTCATACATCCTAATTACGTTATATATGCTGGACTAAAATTCAGCTGGAGAAGATGAAGTCCCAATCAATTGGATGGTTTTTTAATCGATTGCCAATCATCGTAACCCAATCGGTTGTCAAAATTTGCAATCGATTGGCATTATTTTGGATCCAATCGATTGCCAAGTTCCCCAATCGATTGGCAATTGTAGAATATGGATTGTTTCTTTGGGTTATTATATACAGGGTTCAATCATTCGATCATTGATCTAGATTTTTGTGGGTAGTAAGGAATAATGTAATACTATATTGAAATACTATACATGTTGAATAATGGGCTTAATGCATGAAATATTGGTACTAATTATATAATGATGGTATAATGTTGTTAATCAGATTGAGAAGCCGACATGCATAGTAGTGGGTCTATCGACCACAGAAGTCGATACTATTTATGATTGGTGCGTGGGAATGCGATCACGAAGATTATGTAATATGGGTTGCCGTAAGCGTATGTCGCCTTAGTCTATGGGAGAGACTAGGGGATATATCGATGGTATCGGCGGTACATCACCTTGGTCCATGAGAGAGACTAAGGGATACGTGTCGTGGAAAGAGATGTAGTTTATGGGCAACCTATGTTGCTTTAGTCCACGAGAGAGACTAATGGATATAGTAGTGGTATCGTCTTAGTCCAGGAGAGAGGCTAAGAGATACAGAGTTGTGGTTGTGAGATATTGTAGTGGAATCGCCTTAGTCCATGAGAGAGACTAAAAAAGATATACAGTTGATACCACCTTCGTCCATGAGAGAGGCTAAGGGATACATATTTGCGAGAACGGTAATGTGGCTAGCACCTTGGTCCTATAGAGGCTAACGGAATGTCACCTTGCCCATGACCGAGACATGAGAGATCCGATAGAGACAAGGGCATGGTCACGTTATTCTAAGATAGAGACTAAGGGTTATTCCGATGTTATCATCTTAATCCGACAGAGGCTAAAGGAATATTACCTTAGTCCATGACTGGGACGGGAAGTCTAAATAGAGGCTATAGGAATGTGTCACTTTAGTCCATGACCGAGATTGAGAAGGATACATCAAGAACCTAGTCCGATAGTGGCTAAAGGTACATCACCTTAGTCTGAGACGGGAGATCTGAAAGAGGCTAAGGGATGTCACTTTAGTCCATGACCGAGACTAGGAGGAATAAAATTGTGGAAGAGACGTGAATTGGGCGTGTTGGCCGAAATGTATTAAAGGTTGCCGAAACTTAGTCCAATAGAGACTAAAGGAATATCGCTTTATTCCATGAGAGAGACTAAAGGATATGTTACTTTAGTTCATGACCAAGACCAAGAGACATACGTTATGAAAGGAAATGTGAATTGGGCGTGATGGCTAGGATGGATCAAGGCATTGCAGCCGAAAGGAAATGGGACTGTGTGTTGGGATTTGACAGACCGTAGGTATGGGACTACGTGTCTAATTAATGTGGACCCAAGAGTCTATGTTATATTTGGGATGAGGTTAGGTCGATGTCTATTGTGATATATTGAGTTGGTGCATACATGCATACGAACGATGAGATGATCCTTTTAATGATGTTATTGCTTATATATGATGTATATATATAGATACTCTGTTCGTGTTTGCACTCACTCGACTTTCGTTGCTAATGACGTTTATGCTGCTGGAAATTCGACGTCCAACTGGCTAGGGTTATGAGTATGCAGGAGATGCATACATAGATAGGGGCTACGAGGATGGAGCCTATGATGACGGAGGCTATGTTGGAGATGACTACTATGCGAGCTGAAGACTTGGAGCTTACTGTTGATAGTTTATGCTTATGTTCTTAGAGACCGTTGTAATAGTTAAGTTTGTAATTGGCATATGTTGCCGTAATGTTTTATTTATATATTCTGCAAACACTTTGATTTTGTAATAATTAGTATTGAACTCTGATTATATATATTAACCGTAGAACTTTCCAATGCGTGGTTTGAATCATTACTCTGATGGTTTGACTTTAGTTATGGACAAAATGGTGACTTTCAACTGTCATGGCCTACGGGTCCAAAAAGTAATTTTTTTGCTCTATTTTTGCTACTACAGAGCGTGACAGGATTTTTGGTATCAGAGCCTAGGTTTGGTAGTCGCGTTCACCAATTGTCCAACATTCCTTGAGTTTGAACCTTAAGATTTGGGTTGACTCTAAGTTTGTGTTTTGGAGATCATCCCTATGGAATTTTCCATGCTATTAGTGAGATAATAATTATAACTATTATGTTAAGTTGCGAGTTACTTTCTATGACTATTTTGGGTTGACGACTAACCGACAGATGTCTATATAGGTATCCAACCTTACTGCATCGAGGAATGCCTACTTGGAATCATCCCGCCCAGATTGAAGATGTCCCCCAAGCACCCCAAGCTGCTGATCCAATTGGACTGTTCAAAGCCTCTGTGCGTAGGATGGAACGGATCAACAATCGCAACGGGAATAATGGAAATAACCATGGGCCACCCTCGAGGCCAATTGAGGATAGAATCGTGTAGCATTTTTGCCATTTTTTCCCAGAGAAGTTTGACGGGAATACTGATCCATGGCAAGCAAAACAGTGGCTCCGAGAGATGGAAGCAATCTTTGATACCCTTAGATGTAACGAGATCGAGAAGCGTCAACTAGCGACATTCCAATTGACTTATGCGGCAGTCGATTGGTGGGAATCGAAGAAGGCGCCAATACAGAAGGATGCCCTAGATCACCTTCAAAGGGCTATTTTTGGAGAACTACTTTCCTCAAATAGAGGAATAAGAAGGAGAGGGAATTCATTGACCTCAGATAAGGAAACCTTACCGTGAGGGAGTATATGGTACAGTTTGAACGGCTCTCTCATTTTGCTCTTCACATGATCGATACTATAGAGAAGAAGAATCGATGGTATCATCATAGTCTTTTCCTGCCATTACAATGGATGACGTTGAATCATCAGGGTTAGACTTTTAAGGCCATGGTAGGAATGGCAGTCAGTCATGAGGATATTAATGGTCGAGAGCAAGGACATTTTGGGAATCGGCTACCACCCAGGGGTAACCAAGGATCGAGACCTCTGATGCGGTTCCAAGGGAATAAGCGTAATTGGACTAGAGAGAGGAAGCCATAACCTGCGTTTCCTCAGAACCGTTATGTTACACCCCAAGCACCTCATCCGCAAGGACTCCCTACTACTACTGAAGGCAATACTGGTGGATGTTTTAACTGCGGAAAACTTGGTCATTTGGTGAAAGACTGCCGAGCTGCGAGGAACTAGAATCGTCCGGAGGTTGTCTACTACAACTGTGGCCAACACTGCCACATGAGTAAGAACTGCAAATCACCTCGTGGAGGATACAAGGGACCAGTTGCTCAAGGTCCAATCGGACAGGCTTGTTTTAATGCAATCATCCCAGAGGATGCGGGATTTGATAAGACTGAATAGCAAAACATGGAAGGTAGTCTTACAATATTCAACACTCGAGTTAAAGTTTGATTTGATACTAGTGCTTTAAATTCGTTTATTGCTATTGGAATTGTCAAACTATTGGGTTTAGTACCTCAGGCGCTTGATGTAGCCCTGAATGTGGAATCACCTTTGGCAGTGACTATAAGATTGGTAAAAGTGTGCAAGGACTGTACTTTAACCCTCGAGGATAGAATTCTTCCCGCAGATCTATTCATTTTGTCAATGAAGGAATTTGACATCATCGTAGGATTTGATTGGCTCACAAAGTATCATGCTAAATTGGATTGTGCCAATAAGATGATTACCTTTTTGGTACCAGGAAGCCAGCCTTTTGATTTTCAGTGCAACCCCTCTAGTGATGCTTTTCTTACTAGCCGTCTAGCAGTTATCGAGAGCTCGTGTTTGGAACTCACTATTGCACATATTCCTGTAGTCCGAAACTTTGAGGATGTGTTTTAGAATATTTTAGGATTGCCACCTAAGTGTGAGATTGACTTTTGCATTGAGTGAGTGCCTGGTACTTTACCATAATCAAAGGCTCCTTATCGGATGGTACCAACGAAGATGCAAGAAATGAAGAAGCAAGTACAGGAGTTGGAAGATCTCAAGTTTGTTCGACCCAGCACATCGCCTTGGGGAGCACCAGTGCTATTCGTTAAGAAGAATGATGGAACACAATGACTTTGCATCGACTATAGGGAGCTCAATAAGGTCACGATTAAGAATAAGTACCCACTCCCTAGAATCGACGATCTATTTGATCAGTTGCAAGGAGCAACAACTTTCTCGAAGATCGATCTACGATCGGGATATCATCAATTTATGGTTCGACCCAAGGATATCTCAAAGTCTCCTTTCAGAATGAGGTATGGGCATTATGAATTCTTGGTTATGTCTTTTGGATTAACCAACAACCCGACAGTATTCATGGACCTAATGAACAGAGTATTTAGACCCAACTTGGACCAATTCATTATCGTGTTCATAGATGTTATTCTAATCTACTCGAAGACTGAGGTTGAACATGAGGAACATATAGGAATTGCACTACAGACCCTCCGAGATAACCAACTATATGAGAATTTCATCAAGTGCGAGTTCTGGCTAAAGGAAATCAAGTTCCTAGGACATGTCATCTCGTAGGATGGAATAGGCATAGATTCGTCAAAGACAGACGTAGTTTTGGATTGGAATGTACCGACCACTACAACGGAAGTCAAAAGTTTTCTTGGTCTAGCTGGATACTATCGAAGATTTGTGGAAGGATTCTCCAAGATCGCAGCTCCTCTTACCGGACTAACGAAGAAGGACTTGAAGTTTGAATGGGGCAATAAGAATGAACATGCATTCTAGAAATTGAAGGAAAGATTGACCACTGTGCCAGTGCTTGTAATACCCAAGAGCGGTGAACAGTTCACCATCTATAATGACGCATCACACCAAGGACTCGGATGTGTTTTGATGCAAGATGGGAAAGTAATCGCATATGGATCACAATAGTTGAAACCTCATGAGTTGCATTATCTGAAGCATGATCTCGAGCTAGCCGCGTTCTGGGGGGGCCACCTTGTGCAACTTTGGAAAGGAGAGGATTTCATAAAGTCACTCTCTCCAGCCTTTTCTATCTGTCCTTAAAAGTAGGGCAAGAGAAAGTCAATATGATCTTTGCGTTGGTTTTCCAATGAAACTCAGCACTCATTTGTCTTTATCATTCGGAAGGCTCAGTCCCACACTCTGACTTTAATGATGGGAAGAACCTCTACTCTCCGGCGCTCCAATGAACAATAGTTATCTGCCTTACTAAATTTAGAATAATGGTCGATCCCTCGGGAGTTACATTCATAACTTAATGTTATGTTCACGCGGTGATGTAAATTTTTTAGGAAACTTGAATGTTTTGAGATCTCAAGATTTGGAGACATTATCTCTACGGCAAGAAGTTTGATCTGTTTTCGGATCATAAGAGTGTAAGATATTTGTTCTCTCAAAGGGAGTTGGATGATTTCACGTTGCAATATTACCCTGGAAAAGCAAACATAGTGACCGATGCGTTGAGCCGAAAACCTCGGAGGATGACAGTAGTTTCTCTTATCGTCAAAAAGTGGCAAGCATTGGAAACTTTAGCTAATTCGATATTCAGGCCTCAAACCCAAGTGAAGGACGACACTTTGGAAGTCTCATGGTGCAACCGACCCTTGTCAGCCATATTTTAGAGGTATGGAAGAAGAATGAAGGACTTCAGGAGTGGTTCACAAGCAACGCAGTAAAGGAACCAGAGAATTGGAGTATTGGTGCAGATGGAGCACTCAGATGTAGAGGTAGACTTTGTGTGCCAGATGAAGGTAATCTTAGAAAGGATATACTGGATGAAATGCACAAGTCACGTATGACAATCCACCCAGGAGGTACGAATATGTATAGAGATTTGAAGAGAAACTTCTGGTGGGAAGGGATGAAGCGAGAAGTTGCTGATCACGTATCTCAATGCCTTACATATAAGCAAGTGAAGATAGAACATCAGAAGCCTCTAGGACTTCTACAACCGTTACTAGTTCCTGGATGGAAGTGGGAACATATAACTATGGATTTCGTGATAGGATTGTCATGGTTACAGCAAAACCACATTGCTATTTGGGTAATTGTGGATCAACTTACCAAATCGGCACATTTCATAGCTTATAGTATGTCATACCCGGCCGAACGTTTGAGCCGTGTGTATATACAACAAGTCGTGTGACTGCATGGTGTACCAGTCTCTATCGTATCTGACCGCAACTTGAGATTTACTGCAGAGTTTTGAAAAAGTCTATAGATAACTTTGGGGACTTCATTGAGCTTGAGCATAGCCTTTCATCTACAAACTGATGGACAGACTAAATGAATTAATTAGGTGATGGAAGATATGTTTTGGGCATGTGTCATTGATTTTGAGAGCTCATGGAGACTAATCTACCGCTGATATAATTTGCATACAACCATTCGAGCATAGAAATGGCACCCCTGAGGCATTATATGGACGACCGTGTCGAGCGCCTTTGTGTTGGGTAGAGGTTGGAGATAATCAATTACTTGGATCTGAATTAGTTTGAGAAAATAATGGGAAGATCCAGATCATAAAAGAAAGGATGCAAACGGCACAGAGTAGACACAAGAGTTACGTGGATAAATGTTGCAGAAGTTTGGAATTCAGTATTGGAGATCATATGCTACTTAAGGTATCTCCGGTATGAAGAATTGTCAGATTTGGACACAAGGGAGTAAAGTTAGCACTGCATTTCATTGGACCATTTGAGATCCTTGAACGTGTAGGAAAGGTTACCTACAGACTCGCGTTATAGCCTAAGATGTTAGAAGTACACAACGTGTTTAACGTCAGCATGTTAAGGAAGTGTGCTCACAACCTGAATCATGAGATCAGCTTTGAAGACATCGAGGTAAATGATAATGTATCATTCCACGAAGGACCAGTAAAAATTCTGGACTGAGGAGTTAAGAAGCTGAGAAATAAAGAGATTCCGTTGGTGAAGATTCAGTGGAAGTTTCATGACGAAGGAGAAGCTTCTTGGGAATTGGAGTCAGAGATACGGGAGAAGTACCCAGATTTGTTCTGTGATGCTTAGTTCAGATTTCGGGGATGAAATCTTTATTTAGAGGGGGATGATGTAATACCCTGTAATTTCATTGTACTTTGCTATTTCTGTATATATAAATAAAGACCCTTTGTTTTATTCTTGTCTTTGTTGAATTTTAGGTCCCAATTGATTAGCCTTTATACCAATCAATTGCCATCTTTTGAACACCAATCGATTGCAACCTTTCCAATCGATTGGAATCATGCTGACCTGAATTCATTACGTGGCACTTTTCCAATCAATTGCCTTGTTATCCAATCGATTGCCTTAAAATATCTGTGCCCAATCAATTGCCTATGGTTCCAATCTATTGGCACCAATAGAGGCAAGTTTTCTTCTTTGCTTCGTGTTTTAACGTGTGGCACTCTCATTTCTATATTTATATGAGTTCATTTTGTGCCATAGGAGGGTTTTCGTAGGTTTGGTTAAGAGAGGAAGTGTATACCTATATTATATACACTCATCTATTCATATATCTATAGATATACACATACATATTGCCCTTTGGCAGAAGAGATCAGAAGAGGCGAAGAAGAGAAGAAAAAGAAGAGAAGAAGAGAAGATCAGTAAAGAGAGATCAGAGGAGGAGAGAGAGAGAGAGAGCTCCACAAGATAAACACACAACTAAATGCACCCTTAGGTGAGTCCAACTCACTTGGTTACCCTCATATGATGATTCCATACACTTTCAGGAAGTTAGACGTAGTTAATACGTTCTAATTACGTTATATATGCTGGACTAAAATTCTGCTAGAGAAGATGAAGTCCCAATCGATTGGGATATTTTCCAATCGATTGCCATCAGTCTGGACTCAATCGATTGGATGGTTTTCCAATCGATTTCCAATCATCGTAACCTAATTGATTGCCAAATTTGCAGTCGATTGGCATTGTTTTGGATCCTATCGATTGCCAAGTTCCCCAATCGATTGGTAATTGCAGAATATGGATTATTTCTTTGGGTTATTATATATAGGGTTCGATCGTTTGATCATCGATCTAGATTTCCGTGGGTAGTAGGGAATAATGTAAAACTATATTAAAATAATATACACGTTGAACAATAGGCTTAATGCATTGAAACAGTAGAACCAATTATATAATGATGGTGTAATGTTGTTAATCAGATTGAGAAGTCGATATGCATAGTAGTGGGTCTATCGACCATAGAAGTCGATACTATTTATGATTGGTGCATGGGAATACTATCACGAAGATCATATTATGTGGGTTACGGTAAGCGTATGTTTCCTTAGTCTATGGGAGAGACTAGGGGATATATCGATGGTATCAGTGATACATTACCTTGGTCCATGAAAGAGACTAAAGGATACGTGTCGTGGAAAGAGATGTAGTTTATGGGCGACCTATGTTGCTTTAGTCCATGAGAAAGACTTAGGGATATAGTAGTGGTATCGTCTTAGTCCAGGAGAGAGGCTAAGAGATACAGAGTCGTCGTTGTGAGATATCGTAGTGGAATCGCCTCAATCCACGAGAGAGACTAAGAGATATACGGTTGATATCGCCTTAGTCCACGAGAGAGGCTAAGGGATACATCTTTGTGAGAACAGTAATGTGGCTAGCACCCAGGCCCTATAGAGGCTAACAGAATGTTGCCTTGCCCATGACCGAGACATGAAAGATCTGATAGAGACAAGGGCATGGTCACGTTAGTCCAAGATCGAGACTGAGGGTTATGCCAATGTTATCGTCTTAATCCGACAGAGGCTAAAGGAATATTACCTTAGTCCATGACTGGGATGGGAAGTCCGAATAGAGGCTACAGGAATATGTCTCTTTAGTCCATGACCGAGATTGAGAGGGATACATCAGGAATCTAGTCTGATAGAGGCTAAAGGTACATCACCTCGGTCCGAGAAGGGAGATCCTGCAGAGGCTAAGGGATGTCACTTTAGTCCATGACCGAGACTAAGAGGAATGAAATTATGGAAGAGATGTGAATTGGGCATGTTGGCCGAAATGTATTAGAGGTTGTCGAAACTTAGTTCGATAGAGACTAAAGGAACATCTCTTTAGTCCATGAGATAGACTAAAGGATATGTCACTTTAGTTCATGATCGAGACTAAGAGATATGCGTTATGAAAGGAAACGTGAATTGGGCGTGATGGCTAGGATGGATCAAGGCATTGCAGCAATAAGAAAATGGGATTGTATGTCAGGATTTGACAGACCGTAGGTATGGAACTACATGTCTGATTAATGTGGATCCCAGAGTCTATGTTATGTTTGGAATGAGGTTGGGACAATGTCCGTTATGATATATTGAGTTGGTGCATACATGCATACGAATGATGAGATGATCCTTTTAATGATGTTATTGCTTATATATGCTGCATATCTATAGATACTCTGTTAGTGTTTGCACTCACTTGGCCTTTGTAGCTTACACAACTAAAAAGTTGTGCACTCTTGTGCAACACCCAAGTGTAGGTGATCATGCAAGTAATACTGGATAAGTCCAGGTCGATCCCATAAGGAAGGAATAGGAAGAAAAATACTAAGTTACAACCTAAATAAAAAGAAAAGATGAGTTATAGGAGTGAAGGTTCTAACGAATCCTAATTAATTAAATTGAACTAAATAATAAACTAAAGCATATAGAAACATAACTAATGATATAAATAAACTAAAGGTGTTGGAAACTCGTGAATCCAAATTGATCCTAACCATCTACCATGCACATTCATTAACGTTCTATGGAGTTCATTCCTTTTCAGCATTCCGTATTTTTTTCTAAAGATAAAGAATCAATAGCCCTTACATGTCCAGGACTAAATCATCACAGTTGATTTAAAATACTTAAAAGATTGTTTAAAACAATGATTAACACTTGTACTCTAAATGGTGTTAGCATTCAAAGTGATTTTCAAAAGTCATTGAAGAAAATAGCCTTAAGGCTTTAAGTTCTAAAAATTATTGTGACAAACTGAGCTTATAGGGACAATTTAATGATAGATTTCTAAAATAGAAAGTCTTGGAATACTTAAAAGAATCATCCCAGGAATCAACAGGTTCGATCGATCGACGCGCTCTCGATCAATCAAATTGCATCATCCTTCAATCGATCGAAGTGTCTTCGATCGCTTGACTATGGCTCTGGTTCGATCGATCGAAATATCTTCGATTGATCAAACTCAATATTTTTAAAGAGTGCATGGCAGAGGTTGGGAGTCAATGATTCATCACATATTCTCAACGTCTAAACTACGGAAACATGAATAAACTAATACAGAAACAGTAACCTAGAGCAATCATAATAACTAGATTAATAAACAATGAAATAAAGATAACAGAAAAGAAAATCTGGAATAATCTAAAAATAACTTGAAATAAACTTGAAATAAACTTGAATCTTCAATAATCTTGAGAAAAATAATGAAAAAGAGGAAGAAGAACATGAATCTAACATAATCCTACTCCTAAACTAACCCTAAAACTACCCTAAACTGTTGTTTTCGCGTTCTGGAGCGTCCTCCCTTCCTCTGGTATCAAAACGACTTATTTATAGGGTTCCTGCAGACTGTATGCAACTTTTGGGAAAAAATAAAGCTCAATCGATCGAAGTCTCAAACGATTGAAGCTTCTGTAAGCCCTTTAACTTCTCTGATTTTGAAAGCTCTGCGCACCGATGGGAGAATGACCATAACTTTTCACTCGAATCTTGGATTGACCTCCTGTTTGCGACCACGCGACCGTAACTCAAAGATCTACATTTTGTATTTCTAGGAAAATCTTCCAAATCTGAAGCCTTCATTGTTAAAAATGGTGTTATCTCAGCTGCTTACGTTGTTCTCTTCACCATAATCACTTTCTTTAGCTCCATTGCAACAAAATACATTCTATTACCTATAAAATAATGCAAAAATATAGGTTTTAGCATTAACACAATAAAAAAGAATATTATTATATGAATGCACCTAAATGTAGGGACTTTGGGGATAAAATTATGCATAAAAGACCATGTAATACGCTATGAATATGCACTTTTCACCTCGAATCACACCCCCCAACTAGATCGTTGCTAGTCCCTAGCAATAAAGTGAACTACAACAATCTTTATTTGAACTCTAAAAATTGAAAACAAAAGAAAGTAAAAATCCAAACTCACTTTCGCAGGAATCGCGATTGCATTTAGCGTATGCAATAAGCCTTTAAACCCCTAGGTTCCCCCCTAGTGGACGAATGTTGTCTCGTGAGGGTTCCACAAAATTCATGTTTATGGTAATGGATCTCGTTCAAATGTTTTGAAACAAATTTTTTTCTTCTCTCTCATTTAGCAATGTGGTTAAGCTTAACAATATCATGAAACTCTCTAGTATGCCATAGCCATGCAACACACATTATAATTAATCTACTATCAAAGCCATTAGAATATTCCATACCTATTAATCTTCAAGTGTGTGTGAATGGACAACCAAAATACAAAACATTAATTTCAAAGCTTGCATAACCTAAGACGCTATCAAGACTTTCATTTTGACTCAACTGTCACTAGGATTACACTCTCAAGATGAAACCACTCCGAATTAGGTGTAATAATTGTCACTCATGATATGGAAGCTACAAAGAATAAATGTAAATGGAAACAAAGGCTTCACATATCTAAATTGACAAACGGAAATTTTAGTGCAAAAAGTCTCATGGAAGGATACTTTTCACTAGAAGAGTGAGATACCGTGGAAAACTCTCTCATTACCTTAACTTCAAATCCAATCTACTTAAAATCATCAGGACTTTGAAAAAGAGATATTCGATTGAGAAAAAAGAGGCTCACAATATTCACCTGAGTTAAAGGATGTGATTGGAATGTCTACTACAACTTTTCAAACTTCCCCACCTCTCTAATCTCTCTCTTTTTCTTCTTCTTTTTTTTTTTTTTTTTTTTAATTTTTTCCTTTCCCACACTCTTCTTTTTATTAATTTTTTTATCAACCATTGCCAATTTTTTTCTTTTATTTTCATGCTTTTCTTTTCTCTTTTTTTTTTTCTTTTTTTTTCTTTGCCAACTTTCCCTTATTCACATAACCAAACTTCTTGTCAAGATAACACATCCCAATCACTCCTAGGTAGAGAAAAGAAGCTCAAACTTCTATTTTGGAGTTAGACATAGATTTTAGGATTGTGACGACAAGGCAATTATGATAAGGCTCAAGATGTGAAGTAAGGAATATCATAAAGGTAGGCCAAGGCTTTTTATGCGTGTATGGTCAAAAGATGGCCTAAATCATCTTCTAAGTTCATCTAATTATTCATTTTAGTAAATTCAAGAGCTCTAAAGTTTTGGTAAATCATGAACGTTCTCTTCTAGTAATCAGTCAAAATGAATAAGAAAAATGAGTCTTTCAATGAATTAAAACGTTTTTCAAAAAGTAAGAGTACTTTTATAAAACCTTCAAGAAAAAGGAATGGCTCAAAAGCTTACTTGGATTATTAGTCTCCACTACAGTCTCTCAAGACACTTAAGCTATGCTTACTCATCCATTTTAGCTAAGAACAAAATTGTCACAACGTGCTCAAAGTTGTTTGAAGATTAAATAGGATAAAATTCACTATAACTAAGATAGTAAACAAACTATCATAGTGTATCACATACTAATAACATACAAAAAATAACACTAATGCAGCATAGCTAACTACATTAACTATGAGGGAAAACAAAAACCATTTTATTATCTTTAAAATAATTAAAAAAAATTTAAATTTTGACAATTTATTTTACTGAGTTACATGTTACTAAGCAGGTATATTAGCATGAAAGCATAACAAAAAAGATACGAGGCATGCAATGACTCACTCCCCCCCAACTAAAGCTAAATATTGTCATCAATGTTCTAAACTAAGCACATGGACATGTAAAGTAAAGCGAGAGAAGGAAGGACGTTACCTCGAGGCATTAATATCCAAAAAAAAATAAAAAATCTTCACCTGCAAAATTATTAGTAGCAACAAGAAAAAATAGAGAATATAATACAACTACTCAGTAAATAAATTCGGTTAATCAAGATTTTTATCATAGAGTAGTAACCAAAATTTTTGAGGATCTTCCCAGTGAAATAATTTAACAGTGAGAAGAATTTTGGGATCCTCATAAAAATGCAACTCCCCCCAACTATTGTCAAGCTCAAGGTCACAGGAGATGATACAAAACCTATGGCTTCCAAATTTGTTGGGGACAGTTATAAGATATATACCACACTTTTTAGAAATTATATGCAAGAAACGATCTTTGGTGTTGGTAGTTCCTATAATAGCCTCTATTTTAATACAAGGAGGTGGCCACGGTTCAAGAAAAGGGGTAGGGTTTAAGTGATGTTCTAATTTAGCTTCATTACCATGTTTCAATAATGATTAGTTAAGCTTGAATTCAAAGTTTAAGTGACCTAAATCAATAAGTATTTCACAATTTCTTCTTGTTTATGTTTACATTCATCCATGTGACTTGATGTTTATAATTAGGATTCGTTTGCTTTAGGTTAATTACATTTAATAGATTTAGGTTAGAGGCCTAGGATCATTATTCAATTTTACATATTGTATATCATATGAACTAACCCTTGTTTTGTAGCGCTGATGAGGTATGATCTTTCGACTCTCCTTTAGTTTAATTATTCTTCGATTTTATTGATTTTTCGACCTCGTGTGCGACACCGTAGAATTAAGATTTGCCTTATGTGTATATATGTGTATTAGAGACCCTCTTCTCAGGTTTTTTTATCCTTTGTATGCATTACACATTTAAACATTCGCAGCTGGACCCCTAGTAAGTTCTCTAGTTCTCAATTTTGCATATCACATTGCTTGCTAATTGAATTAATTGGTTTTGAATGATATTTTGTAAATTGGCAATTTTACACCATTTCGACATGCTTGTGTAATGTATACTTATATCTATGTACTAGTTAAGGGCATGCTTAGATTAGTAATTCAATTAAAAGAATGTTAAGTAGAGGCCTATCGCAAGATAGGATGAGAGAGGGTGCTTTAGTCCGACGGGCTCCTTCCTCTCTCATTCCATAATCCCCGGACCTAGTTAAATTTTGATTTCGCAAAAGATCAGTTTCCTTTTGAAATGGTTTCTTAGTTTCCCTTTTAAAAAAATTAAGTGGCGACTCATTGTTTTGTGTTTTAAATTAAAAAAGATTTTAAAAGAAAAGCTGTGGGTAAAAGGAAGAAAATTGTGATATCCACAATCTGGCGACTCTGCTGGGGATCGAACCCAGAATCTCTGGTTTCTCAGACCAGGAACTATGATTTTGGGATCACTTGAGGATTAGACTTGAAAGCATCCTTTTAATTGAATTAATTAATCTTTTTATGCCTGTTGCATTACACTTGCATGTCTCTCCAATCGATTGCACAAAACTATGACCTTGGAGACTCGGGGTAACCCGGTCGGTCAAGCCATCATGGAACTGTGTGATCACCCTTGATCTCGTACCATGAGTTGGTATATGAAGCATCCTATCGGGTGTGTGTATGTGTGTGTGTCAAGGGTCCCTTATTTGACCAAAACCCAGCTTTTGCATAGTAGCTTCCATAGAACCTTTCAAATCTTAGGAAATCAATTCTTGATTAGGGTTTATGTGCTAGGGAGCTTTATATGCCCAAAAGGGATTACATGAGATGATGACGATACTTGCTTGACGAAAGATGTATAATCTTTTAATCACCTTTTAGCAATTTTTCCTCATGTTCCACGATATTTGGAGAATATGCCGAACCTTGATTATAAGATTCTACTTCTTATATCATGTTAGTTAAGTATCATTGACCTTGTATGCATCCAAATTCAAGAAAAGTACGGTGACAATCCGATCATGTGATCCCTCTACCCAAAAATTTTAAAATTCACGTTTGAGAGCAAACAAGATTTTGATAAGCCACCATTCTTTATCCCAAAATGTTTTTCGGTCAAAGCTCCAAACTACTGTTAAGGTATATATTTCACATGATCATCTTCTAAGGAAAAATCCAAAAAAAAATTTGGAACTGTTTTTGGGAGAAATGCTCTTCAAATAAATTTCAAAGCAAAATTTCAACCTAATCATCTTTATTGAGAAATATTTTCACATCCTCATTTTTAAATAAAAGGTTCAAAATCCTTGAGATTCGTTGTTGAAAGATCTCATCATTTAAAGAAATGCTTTTCAAATAAATTTTGAAAATTTGTTGAATATCCAACCTTTGAGAATGTAGTAAAGATCACAAATGAAAGGAGATGTTGGCGCATTGGACATGGGTGAGGATCTTATGTGCTTATGTGTTTATGTGGTAGGATTAGGATTTTCTTTTCTTTGGCATATAGAATAGGCACACGTACACGGACATGCATTGCATCCGTGTGACATATAAAAGAAAGTTTTTATCAAGTGTCTTTTAAAAACAAAATATATGTATGTGACAAAAGGAAGCATATAAAAGTTTTTTAAAAAAGAAAAATTTAAACCTTTTTGTAGGGGCAAAGATAGCATCAAGTTCAAATCAAGCCTAGTTTAGGGATACCACAGCGAGGCTGGTAAGAAGAGAAGACGCTGAAATGGAAGAAGAAAGGAACAACGAGGAAGTAGCCGGGTTGAGAACACTGGTAGAACAACAAGCAGAGCAAATGAGGCGGCAAGCCGAAAATATGAACCGTATGATGGGAATGATAGAAGCACTGAATCGCCGACCACCGCCTGTAATTCCGCCGATTGTGGACCCACCTCTAGGAGGGGAAGGAGATTGGTTTGATGATCAGGAGGCACAGTGGACTGATGCGCTATGGGCCAATAGGGAAAGGGAGAAAGCTGAGAAAGAGAGGCTACAGACCGAGAAGATAGATAAGCTGGAAAGGGTAATGCGCTAGGCTCAGGGAGTTGACACTTATTTGCTGGAACTAGAAGGTTTATATGATGGGGTTTGTGAGGTACTACCTGCCGGATTCAAAATGCCGGTCTTTTGACAAGTTTGATGGAACCGAAAACCTTCGAAGTCATATCCGAATGTACATAGGCGCCTTTCAGCCAAGTGCTTGAGCGCAACCATGATGGATGTCTTGTTCCAGCAAACATTAACCGGAGTTGCCTTATCTTGGTACCTCACTCTCGAACCAACCAAGACCCGGGTTTGGGAAGAAGTGATCAAAGCATTCATGGCGCAATATGAGTATAATCAGAACCTGGACATTACCGTCAGAGATTTGGAGACTACCAGATAGGGAAATAGAGAGTCTTTCGCTGAATACTTGAGCCATTGGAGAGGGAAGGCTGCTAAAATGGTACAGAGGCCGCTCGAGAAAGACCAAATCCGAATGTTAATGAAGAACCTTCAACCTGTCTATCAAGAAAAAAATGAGATTCCAGTCGATCAACACTTTTGTTGAAGTATTTGACGTAGGACTCGAATCGAAGATGCGATCCAAGAGGGAGTGATAAAAAAGGAGGAACAACCAAATTGGTATAGAAGGCCGAACTATGGGTCCAATGGAGGAGAGTCGGGGGGTCACTCTGGCCCCACCGATGTCAACACACTGAACGTGCCAGAGAGAAAATTTGACATAACACCGAGGAGAGGGGGGAACAAAGCACCAAGAAAATTCTCAGACCTAGGGGTATCACTATCAACCGCTCTCGATAGACTATTAGCAAAAGGGCATCTCCGTCAATTGGAACCTCGACCTCTATCAAGTCTGCTTCTGCCAAGTTTTCAAGGGGATCGCTTTTGCAAATTTCACCAACAGAAGGGCCACTCAACGGATCAGTGCATGAGGTTAAGGCACGAAATCCAAGATCTAATCGATAACAAGGTGATATCGACACCGCCCGTCAGAGCTCCAAATGTCATGAGAAATCCACTACCAAACCACCATGATGTACCACCACCGCAAGGCCTCTATTTCTTGGGGATAGAAGAAACCATCTTCGATCCGTCTAGGCTTATCACTAGGGCTAGGACACCAAGAAGGCCTTATCAGCTGATGGAGAATCCGACAATCTGTACCTTGGAGGGTGTTTCGAAGGGATGTGAAGAGGAAAAAGCAGAACATATGGATTGGTGGGTTCAAGAAATGGACAATGTAGATCAGATAGAGGATGATTGGTGGTACAGGAGTGATGAAGAGGTGGGAATCGAAAATGAGAATTCGGGAAGGGTTTCGGAGGCCAACAATTTATGGATGAGAGAAGAAGTCAGTCATCTGACCCGATCAAGCAGACACTTCAAGTTTCCCGACGAAGGGGTAATGGAGTTGAAGGAGGATCTGTGGAAGATGTATTTCAATAGAGCCGCCAACCAACTAGGCTATGGGGTTAGAATCATCCTCATGGCACCTGATGGGACACCTACCCCGTTAGCCGTCAAGCTTAAGTATAATTCAACTAACAACACAGCCGAATACGAGGCTTGCATAATTGGGATAGAAGCAGCCTTAGCCCTAAATGTTAGAAGGATTGACATTTTTAGAGATTATAAACTGATCATATCCCAAGTGCGAGGTGATTGGAGGGTGAAGCATGAGAAGTTGAGGCCATACCATGACTACCTAGAGAGCCTAAAAGTATAATTCAAAAAGATATTGTTCTACTACCTTCCCCGTAAAGAGAACCAGTTGGCCGATTCCCTAGCAACCTTGGCCTCAATGATACAGATCCCTTCGGGAGTCACCATGATACCGTTGTCCATAGAAATCAGAAACCAACCTTCATTCGAGATGATCGCGATGATAGAGGAAGGAAGTGAGTTGCCTTGGTACATGGATGTTTGGAATTTCATTAAGAAATGAGAATACCCCGAGGGAGCTTCAGAGAAAGACAGAAAGGCGATCCGAAGGTTCTCCGCCCAATTTGTGATCTATGCGGATAAGTTGTGGAAGAAATCATATACCGGATTCAATCTAAAGTGTTTATACAGAGGGGAGGCTAGGAGAATGATGGAAGAAATACACAAGGGAGTCTGTGGGCCCCACATGAATGGACATATGCTGGCCAAGAAGATAATTTGACAGGGGTATTACTGGACCACTTTGGACAAAGATTGCTGTGAGTACGTCAGAAGATGCCATAAATGTCATATCTATGCAATTCTAATGCATACTCCATCTTCCCAACTCTATAGCATGACCACACCGTGGCCTTTCTCTGTTTGGGGCATTGATGTCATCATTGAGATAATTCTAAAGGCATCTAACGGACATCGATACATAATTGTGGCAATTGATTATTTTACCAAATGGGTAGAGGCAGCGTCATACTCCACTTTGAAGGCCAAGGATATGGTGAGCTTCATAGAAAAGAACATAATTTGCAGATATGGAGTTCCGAATAAATTCATTTCAGACCATGGAAGCCATTTCCAAGGAGAAGTTATCCCACTCCTAGAAAAGTACAAAATCACCCGCCATCAGTCTTCCCCCTATAGGCCTCAAACGATCGGAGCAATGGAAGCAGCAAATAAGAATGTTAAAGCAATCTTGGGGAAAATGACCGATACATACGAAGATTGGCACGATAAGTTACCGTTTGCATTATGGGGATACCGCACCTCTGTAAGAACTTCCACGGAAGCTACGCCGTACTCATTGGTTTACGGGATGGAAGATGTTCTTCTAATTGAAGTAGAAATACCTTCTTTGAGAATCTTGGTAGAGTGTGAAGTGACTGAGTTGGAATGGATGCGAGGGAGGTATGAGGAACTAATGTTCCTTGATGAGAATAGGTTGGCTGCAATAAACCATACTCGGGGGTACCAAAAGAGGATAGCTCGTGCTTTCAACAAAAAGGTCCGCCCAAGGAAGCTTGCTGAGGGTGACCTGGTCCTCAAAGAACTGAAAGTGCACGTTTATGACCCCAGAGGAAAATTCAAACCCAATTGGGTCGGGCCGTACATCATTAAGACTCTCCTTTCTGGAGGAGCAACCTATCTCATGGACCTAGACGGGGTTGAATTCAAACAACCAATCAATCTCGATCGCCTAAAAAAAATACTTTGCTTAAAACCACTTCTTTTAAAACCTCCAACCTAGATGAACTACGCTTGACCTGATTCCCGCTAGGGGATACGTAGGCAACCTGCTCGGTTCAGTCATTAATAATTGCCTAAAAGGCACTTTCCATCGAGCCTTAAAAAGCCAAACTACTGCAGACCTGATACCCTTCGGGGATAAGTAGGCAGGCTCTCAAAAAGCCTTCGGTCCTCCGAAACCCAAAAAAAGAAGAAGAAGAAGAAGAACCATGTACTAAACTAGGGGCAAACTAGCGTTTGCACCGAACCACTTCGAAGCCCCAAAACCAAGGGCAAACTTCGTTTGCTATCCGAAGAACCCAGATATTTACCTTGATCCCATCTCTGGATCTCCTGACTATCATAATGAGTACTGTAAAGAAGCAAACATGAATTCACGACATAAAATGAGTAAAGCTTCAAGCAAGATACAAAGCAAGATAACGAGCCAAGAAAAGACATTAAAAAGGAAAAAATTTCATAAAGGATAAATCAGAGGAGTGAACACTTTGATTAAACATGTTGGAACTATTCCTAAAAGCATGAAAGCACTTTTTGAAAAGGGAAATAAGAAAATCACATTCAAAAGCGTAAAAAGATGGGCAGGACTTGTCTAAAATTTTGCAAAATAAAGTTCTATCCTGTTGTTTTTTTTTCGTCCACGAATGTCTACAAAGTCTGTCCCTGAACTAGAGTTTGGATTTAAAGAAGGTACTCAGTAGTAGGCACAATTGAAGCAGGGACCCTCTGGAAAGGAGCTGACACTCTGTCATGATAAGCTTTAATGAAAGCTTCACAATGGAAGGGCGCATGATCGAACCTCTAGTAAAATCAACAACAAGAGCCTCAGTAATATCCTGGAGAAGCCCGTACTGACGAACCACTCGGCCGGGAATATAGAAAGTAGTGGCGTGCAAACCAGGCAACCAGATACCGGGCTTCTCGGGAAGCCACACTGCAACAGAGCAATAAGACCAATCTGGGCAAAACCAGCGAATATCACCAGGAGAGGGGTTTTTGAGCCAATTAAGCCATGCGTCATCCAAGCGGAACAAATGGTGAACCTCAATACGATCGTAGGGAAGCGACCCATGAAGGTGTGAAGGATGCACAAAGAGATCCAAGCGCTCCATGAGCCAAAGCTGCAAGACGAAGGGGGCTCCCACAGATAACATGGCCCTAGTGGCATGAGCCCGATCCAAACCTATCAAGGTTTCGCCAAGAACTAGCATGACGGCACTCTTCATCTCTCGCAGACCACAGGCAATGGGTATGAGAATGTCGGAAGACGACTGGAAGAGGAAGTAAGAAAGCATGGCAATCAATAGTGCACTACGTCAAATAATCTGATATTTGCTGTCATAAGGATTCCCCATGGGGGCATACACGAAGGAAAGTCGCTCAAAGTCAATCTGCTTATCACATATGAAAGAGCTCGCAGCATTACGGGATATGTGGAGTAGGATGGCCATGTCTCGAACATAGCCCGCCTGTACCGGGGGAATTATCAGATCCGCGAAGGGGTCGGTGTGAAGAATAGTGCTTAACTCCTCAAATAAAGGGCAGACCTCATGGGAACCAAAGCGAAAGACATGAAGGGAGGGATCCCAGCACTGAATTGCATCTCGAAGCAAGCCTTCATTCAAAAACATTTGCCGAAAGGAAAAGAGATCGTTTAGTCTAAAACACTCAATATTTAGCCTGTCAATGCCCGAGAGAGCATCCATCCATGGGAAGAGGATTTGAGAACTAATGGGGGCCATTTTGTGAAGAAGAGAAGAAGAGAAAATGGTGTTTTACGGAGTATTGGGGGAAGAAAGTGGTATAAATAGGAGAATAAAGCTGCTTACCTACCCGCAGCAGTCAATAAAGCAGATCGGCACTCCGTGAAGTGCCGCGCGGCAGTCCGTGAATGCCGTTGCGGCATTCACTGACTGCCGTTGCGGCATTCACTGAGTGCCGTAGAGGCCTAACCGAGTGTCGTTCTGAGTTTTAATTTGGCCAAGGTCTGTTTGTAACATTTTTAGCCCACCTGCAAACAAAAAACTAAATAAAGAACAATAAAACGTGCGCATCATGTAGCACGTACAAGCAAGACCAAGCCATAGTCGCATACATTCATTCATTCATTCATTTATTCATTCGTTCATTCATTTCAAAATAAATAAAGGAGATAGAAGCATTCAAAGTTAAAATAAAGGGGGGACCAAGCTATGGTCCCACATACGGCAAGAGTTCAGTGAAAATAAAAGGACCAAGCTATGGTCACACATACGGTGAGCAGCAATGAAAAGCAAAAAATAATAATAATAAAGGTAATGCAAGTGCCTATCCTACCGGTTATCCTGAAGCCGTCATCAAGAATAAGTATGTGCGTATATATACAATCATCCAAATAAAAGTATGAGTCCTCTCCAGAAGCACTCAAAGCATAAGAAAAAGAGAGTGATCAGCCCCGGCCCCGGCCTCGAGTCTGGCGAGTGACACGTCTGAGAGGCTCCTCCTCTGACTCTGTGCCGCTCCCGCCACGATCGCCTCCTCCTCTACCTCCACCTTTGCCGCTGCCAGTGCCCTCACCATCGCCTCCACCACGTCCAGCGCCGCTACCTCTAGGGGCATCGCTGAGAGGGATGCCAAACTGCTGAAACTGCTGCTAGAGCACTCCCACCTGCCGGGACAGAGCCCCAACCTGTTCCTCCTGGACGGAGGGAACAAATCAAATTACCAGGTTGTAATAGAATTGATTGGAAAGCTAAAAGCAAAATAAAAAGGAGCATTTGTTTTTACCAGAGCTCTCGTGTGAACCTCAACAGCTGCCCGCGCCCCGTCAGCCTGAGTCAAAGGAAGAAAGATTAGAATGTCAGAATAAAACTACAATTTTAAAACAAAAAGTAAAATTTAGAAATTACCCTCCACTCTCTCCCATAAATCCACCCTCTCATACTGTGAGCATAGAGCAAGCCCTCCTTTGTATAGTCCCGTGGGACATGATCATACTGGAGCGGAATGGTAGGAGCACCCGCCTGATACCTGGGAACCATAGTAGTGATCTACTCACTGTAAGAGACCGTCCTAAGGCTCCAATCCCAAGGCGGTAAAGTCAGAGCCCGAGCTGCAGCAGGAACGGACTACAAAGAAGAATGAACCCAATAACGAGATAAACACGCATGTTTTAGAAATTGAAAAAAAGTTTGAAAAGACTGAAAAACACTTACCTGGGTCACCTCCATTAGAGGGAAGTTTCCCATCAGCTTCGCAGCACGGAAAGCTGCGTATCCCTCTGGAGACTCCACAAAACCCTGAAGAGACAATCCAACTAGGGCAACCGTGAGCGCGAAACCCTGGAGGCTATCCGTAGCTCTCATGGACTCAGGCGGGGGATGTGGCACGAAGAAGGACTCGGCTGCCAATGACTATCTGATCACCCTCTCTCCCATGTACCACGCCCGAGCCTCTGGTCTGTCTAGCAGGATCCTTTGTGGGTCATACCCAGTCGGCCCCCGTATCGCCTGGGAGACCTCGGGAAGTACGTCGAGCCAGGGCTGCCATCGGACGTGCGGCTCTCGTAGATTCATCAAGAAGTTCCTGAATGAGATGAAATCATGAGCCCCAGTCTTCTGCCCGACCCGATCCTTCGCCCACTTTAGCCCCTGGGGCATGATAAGGGCATCCGCCGGCCGCCTATCAGGCGACATCATATGCAAGTACTCATGGGACCAAATTTGCAAGAAAGAGATAAGAGCATAAGTTTTGAGAATCATGAATAAAGAAATTTGAAATGAGAATGCAAAATTTAATTCAGGGTTGAAAATTAATAAAAGAGAAGAAGTATACCTCCCAAGCCCTCAAGAAGTCGCCGGTAGAGGCTGGGCGATCCCGGGATATCTCTTCCATTTGCTGATACAGGATGGCTAATCCTGCACCAGCTCAGTCATACTGCTATATCTGCCCCGTGTCCTCCAGGGATCCAAGTAGTGTCACAGAGATCCGATCTCCCTTGGAGCTCAACAGAGAGTACCCCAGCATATACATAATGAAGCCCCGAGCCATCTGCTAGTCTGTAAAGCCCTATCGGCCTCTGAAAGTGTCCATGAACCACTTGGCCATAACCAAGGGCTCCTCCGAGACCGCTCTGAGTAGTTCCTGCACCCTATCCCACTCGGTGACCACATCCAGATATCGTAGGAGCTCCCCGCCGAATGGGATCCCAGTGATCATAGAGAAATCCAACAGCGTCATCGTCATCTCTCCGAATGGGAAATGGAATGTGCTGGTGGTGTCCCACCACCGCTCAACGAGAGCATGAATCTGTCTCAAGTCATTGGAGCTCTTCATCAAGAGTTTGACGAAGTCCCCAAAACCTGTCGTGATAACGTAGCCCTTCACCGTCTCGTTTAGCTCTCCATACCACTGAAAGTCGTGGGCCAGGCTGCCATGCCCTTTCAGCACGTCCTTCGAAAGCTGCAAAAGTTGAAAGATTCAAGATCAGTAAATGAATAAAGAAAGAAAAAGTAGTAAAAATATATATACCTGATAATAAGGAAAGAAGAGGCAAGCAATGAATAGTAAAAGTGAATAAAGAGAGAAAGAAAGAATCTGGAATACTCGTAAGAATTTCACGAGCATGGCACTCATTTACATTCATATAAAGTTTGGCAGTCATTTACAAGATAATAAAAAGAGAAATGAATGAAAGCATTTAAATTACTAAGAGAGATTTCAAAAAGAAAAGAAAAAAGGGAGAAAAGAGTGTTCACATTCTTGAAAAAAAAATAGTAAAAACATGTGAAGGTTCAAAAAGTATCCAAGTCAAAATTAAAAGGTAGCGGTAGCGCTCAAAAAAATAATAGTCATTATTGGGGGATGTGCGAGATTTTGATTGGCATACATCGCATTCAAAAATCTTTTGGAGAAGTTGAAAGAAAGATAATGAAATTTGCACAGATACAGGTAAAACACCCAGGAGTTCGTAAGCATAGCATACTCGCTCATATAGAGATTCGTTTGTCACGTACTCATTCGTAAAGTTCATAAGAGGAAAGACGAAGAATACAAAAGTTTTTTTTTTGAGCATTGGTTAAATGGAACGCTCGAGAGCACTACAAACATAGCATTTGCATTAGAAATAAGGAATTTGGAGTTGTATTAATTACACATTGCATTCACAAAGTTCATACGGCATGAGAGTTACAAGAGAAGCAAAAAAGAAGGGCACGTTTACCTCACGCTTGAACGCGCGGGCAGATAAATGCTCGTCTGAATCACAGAGCAGGAATGTAGCGTCAAGATGAGGAATGGCCCAGTACTTGGCCTTCTTCCGACTACCAGAGCTGCTCGCCATGATCTGTCAAATGAAAAGGGAATTCGCGCGTTAGATTCTTGAAAATTTTAGAAAAACAACAAATTAATGAGAATAATCCGAGTTTTGATTGAGTAGAACTAACCTGATAAGTCCTGGCTAGATCAATACAAGCAAAAAGAGAAGAGGGAAAAATTTCTCCAGAGAGATTTAGGTTTAGAGAGCTTGAGAGAATGAGTGAAAATGAAAAAGAAAAGAAACATATAAGCGTCTGCCGCTCAAACGCGGCACTTGATATTCATGCGCGGCAGTTAGTGGAGTGCCGCGCGGCAGTTATGGACTGCCGCAAAAATTCAGCGTGTGTCGCGTTTAAGGCGGTTACCAGACCCTTCATTCCCCCCCCTCCCCCCCCCCCCCCCCCCCCCAAATTTAAATTGGGTCCCGAAAATTGAATTTAAGCCCCTAAAATTTTGCCCTCATTGTGCTTTTAACCCACGGGGATGGTTTTTAGGATCAAACTAGTCCTCAATTTCGTGAAATTGAAATAATTTTGAGTCTGTTGACTTCAAAACTTTGAAATTGAAATGATTTTGAGTCTGTTGACTCCAAAATTTTGAAAATTGAAATGATTTTGAGTCTAATGGACTCGATTTTAGAAAGTTGGATTAAGTCTGAAGGACTTTGGATTTTTGGAATTGAACTAATTCGAGTCTGACTGACTCCAGATTTTGAATTGAATTGAGTTGAGTCTGGAATGAGAAATTCTTTCAAGTTCGGCTAACTCCGGACTTTGAGATTTGAAATAATTTGAGTCTGTCTGACTCCCATTTTGAAAATAAATTGAATTGAGTCTGTTAAACTCTCAATTTTTGGAGACCTGAATTAATTTCAGTCGACTGGCTCTCGATTGTGAAATGAATTTGAGTTTGCTTGACTCCAGACTTTGAAAATTTTGAGCCTGTTCGACTCCTGATTTTGAAAAATTTAAAGGATTTGAGTCTATTTGACTCCAAATTCACCTGAATATGGTAACCCTCGTTCTGAGAATATAACAGATTTATATTCTCGATCCTCATAACAGATTTACGTTAATCCTTTACATTTTCGGTTTTCGCAACAGATTTGCGTTAACCCTCATTCTGAGAATATAACAGATTTATATTCTCGATCCTCGTAATAGATTTACGTTGATCCTTTGGTTGAGAGTGTAACGGATTTGCATTCTCGGTTTTTGCAACAGATTTATGTTAACCCTTATTCTGAGAATATAACAGATTTATATTCTCGATCCTCGTAACAGATTCACGTCGATCCTTTGGTTGAGAGTGTAACAGATTTGCATTCTCAGTTTTCGCAATAGATTTGCGTTAACCCTCGTTCTGAGAATATAACAGATTTATATTCTCGATCCTCATAACAGATTTATGTCGGTCCTTTGGTGAGAGTGTAACGAATTTGCATTCTTGGTTTTTGCAACAGATTTGTGTTAACCCTCGTTCTGAGAATATAACAGATTTATATTCTCGATCCTCGTAACAGATTTACGTTGATACTTTGGTTGAGAGTGTAACAGATTTGCATTCTCGGTTTTCGCAACCGATTTGCGTTAACCCTCGTTCTGAGAATATAACAGATTTATATTCTCGATCATCGTAACAGATTTACGTCGATCCTTTAGTTGAGAGTGTAACGGATTTGTATTGTCGGTTCTCACAACAGATTTGTGTTAACCCTCGGTTTTCAAAATTAGGAATGCATTCCCTCGATCTGTACGACAAATCTTTGCATCGGTCAACATTTGGTAATCTTCTCTGGCTAACGCATCGCGAAATGTGCTTCACATATAGGGAAGACATGATATAGAGAAAGCATGACGGTTGCTTGGTCGAGATTATTTAAAGAATGCCATTACATGAGCACGTGTATCATGACAGGATAGATGCATCCATCCGTATGACTACTCGCGCTTGTATGTGTTTGATCCGTGCCCGAACTACATTTTGGTCTGATTCCTGATGGGATACGTAGGCATCTCATCATGGAGTACGACCAATTAGAATTTTTGTTGCGCGCTTGCTTTCTTTTGCAACGTATTTTGTTTTTCCCTAAATCTGATAGTTTGGTTAAAGGCTTGTCTTCACATAGGCTTCGACGTTCGCTTGTGGTTCGCATTGATCCACGAGCTCCGTCGAAGAGGGGCAAACTATAGACACCCCGATTTTGACCAAACGCCGGATTAAGGGGAGTGTTACCTCCGAATCCAATGATGACAATGTCCGGCTAATCTAGGACTTCCAAAGATGATTCAAGCTCTTCGAAAGACTCTCCAACTTAAACAAAAAGCAAGCAAAATGAAAGGAAAAAGAAAAAAGAGGCAGAACGGCACTTCAGCCAATTTGCGACAGTCACGGGCAGCCGCTGTGGCAGTCTCTAGACTGCCGGACGGCATTCTATGAATGCCGCGAATTTCAGCAAGTGCCGCGAAAAAAATGAATTTTTACAAAAAAAACGGCAATCCTTGGAGTTGTCCGCGGCATTCACAGTGAATGCCGCAACGGCAATCACTGAGTGCCGTTCCGGCATTCAGTGAGTGCCGCTTCCATCTCCATTGAGTGTCGCATTTTTGTAACAGATAGCTGTAATGTAGCACGTTTTGTACTATCAAAAGGACGCCTGAATTAGGGTTTTCTGCTCTAAAATGACTGAAATACCCCTCTAAAATTATCTATAAATAGAGGATGAATATCCTCTTGCAAAGGGTTGGATTTTCTTTGAATCTAGAGGTTATATTAGTGTTCTCTTTATCTTAACTTTAAAAAAGCTTTCTTAAACACAATTAGAAGTAGGTTTTGAGAAGGTTTAAGGGGGTATTTAAGTAGAATTAGAGTGGAAGAGCTTGATTAGTCTTTGGAGGTTCTCCAAAATCACCAAGTTGAGGATACTTTGGAAGTAAAACTCTAGAATAATTAGTCTTTGTTCAAGTTTAATTATAGCATGCATAGAGTTCTTTAATTTCCCCTTTCATTTGTTGTGTTCATCCCTTGGGTTCATACGGCTTTCAATGCCTTACTTGAATCCTTTGGTTTGAAATCCCTTAATCTCTTTGTAGTCTTATGATTCATGAGAGGATTAAGATTAGTACTAGAATATTTAGCTAATGGACCCAAACCTATCTTCATGGTTTGAGGTTTATTAAGACTAAGTTTCATGAAGTTCTTCCGTACTTCTTTGAAATTTACAAGTATGAATGTCTTTAGTCTCCAATGACCATCAAATGGTAGGAGAGTTAGCTTTAGACAAGCCCAACTCCATGGCTTATTTTGATAAGAATAAGATGAACTAACTAAATGTGCAGTGAGTTCACAATCTGTTTTTTATCGTAGATTTTTAGTTAAACATCGGACCGTTGGAATCGAACGAAACCAACGGGAAAGTGTCTATAACTCAAAGTTCTACCACTACATTTTTTGTTTTAAGATGATTTCATGTTTAAGGTGGTGTGATCAAGGGTTTTGTGAGGCTACTACAATCTGTCCAAGAGTTTCAGAACAGTCACACTCTTTTAAAATAAGCGAATCAGAACCTTAATCAAATTTTATTGACCCAAAAAAAAATTTTCTAATTAGTTTAATATGTTAGGACCCTAAAAAGAACAAAGCATTTCTGATTTTTTTTACTATTTTTAGAAAATCGTGCAAGAACTCTGGACAGAGGGCTGTAGAATCCTGAGTGATGTCTGGTTTTTGTCCGATTCCCGGAGATCTAACCGTTGAAACTTTGATTTTCTTTTTTGGGTTAAAAACTAGACACATAGAGGCATCTTGTGTCCAAAATTCATCAAGATCAAACCATGGAAACCATGCTTTTTATTTCTTTGCAGTTCTGATCTACTCTCAGCAATTTTCAGAATTCTGTAACAACTTTGATCTAAATAATGGCTTAGATGATATTTTCATGAGCTAAGGTTCAAATCATGTTTCAATAATGATTAGTTAAGCTTGAATTCAAAGTTTAATTGACCTAAATCAATAAGCATTTCACAATTTCTTCTTGTTTATGTTTGCATTCATCCATGTGACTTGATGTTTATAATTAGGATTCATTTGCTTTAGGTTAATTACATTTTATAGATTTAGGTTAGAGGCCTAGGATCATTATTCAATTTTACATATTGTATATCATGTGAACTAACCCTTGTTTTGTAGCAATGATGAGGTATGATCTTTCGACTCTCCTTTAGTTTAGTTATTCTTCAATTTTATTGATTTTTCAACCTCATGTGCGACACCGTAGAATTAAGATTTGCCTTATGTGTATATATGTGTATTAGAGACCCTCTTCTCAGGTTTTTTTTATCCTTTTTTATGCATTGCACGTTTAAACATTCGCGGCTGGACCCCGGGTAAGTTCTCTAGTTCTCAATTTTGCATATCACATCGCTTGCTAATTGAATTATTTGGTTTTGAATGATATTTTGTAAATTGGCAATTTTACACCATTTTGACATGCTTGTGTAATGTATACTTATATCTATGTACTAGTTGAGGGCATGCTTAGATTAGTAATTCAATTAAAAGGATGTTAAGTAGAGGCCTATTGCAAGATAGGATGAGAGAGGGTGTTTTAGTCCGACGGGCTCCTTCCTCTCTCATTCTATAATCCCCGGACCTAGTTAAATTTTTGGTTTCGCAAAAGATCAGTTTCCTTTTGAAATGGTTTCTTAGTTTCCCTTTTAAAAAAAATTTAGTGGCGACTCATTATTTTGTGTTTTAAAATGAAAAAGATTTTAAAAGAAAAGCTGTGGGCAAAGAAAGAAAATTGCGATATCTACAGGCATGCTCATTATCTTGCTCATTATCTTGGGCTAACATACTTCCTATAGAGCAATCAGAGGCCGATATATACAATTTTAAACATCTACCCTTCTTGGGTGGCATTAGAACTAGAGGGGCAGAAAAGTATGCTTTATCATGTCAAAGGCTTGCTGGTGGCTGTCTTTCCTCTTAAACTCTTCATCGGTCTTGATATTGAGCAGTGGGGTCCACACATGCATTTTCTCTGCGCAGTTAGAAATAACCCTTCTGAGGAAGTTTATCTGCCCGAGGAGCCTCTGCAATTCCTTCTTGTTAGCTGGGGCTTTTGCAGCCTACGCCTTGTTTTTATCTATCTCACTGCCTCTTTGGTGCACCAAGAACCCCCAACAAGTGTCCCACTGATACGCTGAATGCACATTTGAGTGGATTTATCTTTATCTTGTGACTCCACATTCTTCAAATGCTTTCTCAAGGTCAGCCAAATGTTCATCATTGCTTCCAGACTTTACTACCACATCATCAATGTATACCTCCATAAATCGTCCAATCATGTCATGGAAAATTGAGTTCATTGCCCGTTGATAGGTGGCTCCTACATTTTTTAGCCCGAACGGCATAACGATCCACTCAAAGGTCCCAATTACCCCCATGCACCAAAAAGTTGTCTTTGGGACATCATCTTCGACGATGCATATTTGGTTTTACCCTAAGTGCACGTCCATGAAGGACAAGATTTTATGTTTAGCGGCCAAATCGATTAACTGAACAACCATGGGCATCAGGTACTCATCCTTTGGGGTAGTCAGGTTTAGGATGAAGTCAATGCAAACCCGAAGCTTCCCATTCTTTTTTACCACTGGCACCACATTAGAGACCCATTCTACGTACCTGGCGGTCTAAATAAAACCAGCCCCGAGGAGTCTTTCTATTTCCTCCTTCACCTTTAGTGTAACCTCTGGTGACATACGCCTAGGACGCTGTTTGAACAGTCTGAACCCTGGTTTAATTGGTAGACGATGTTCCACTAGATCTCTAGACAGTCCAGGCATCTCATCATAGTCCTAGGCAAAATAGGCCTTATACTTACGTAAAAGAGCTATCACCTCGGCCTGGAACTGTGGCTCTAGCACCTGACTTACATAAGTTGGCTTGTGTTCTCCTTCGCCCCCCAAGTTGACCTCTAATAGAAAGTCTTGAACATCGGCCTTTAGATCAACTATTTTTGCTATGGCTATTTCTAATTCATCCATTTGAATTTCTTCTTCTTTTAGGAGTTCTTCCTCGTAGATACAGTCGGCCAAATTAACTACACCATCGGTTGGGCCTATCTCTAGTCTTCTATCAGCCACGTATGCACACCACCTGGCCCTGTTGGCCCTTAGGGCTAGCTATCTCAGAGCCTCAATCGATTATGGATTCATTAATGACATCTTGCTCATCAATCTCTATCGTCCTTAACTCTTTAGTCCAATTGAGTTTGTGGTAAAGTGCCTTCAGGCCTTGAGAGTCCCCCTTAGCGAAGGTTGCTGCATTTGGTTTCCCCATTTTGCCACATCCCAATAGTTTAACTAGCCCGATGTCATCTTTATACAGCACCGCGTCAACCGTTTGCACACGTGTCACAAATGGCTTGGTATTAGTCCCTACCACTTTGACCTCATCACCACTCCAAAAGATCACCAACAAATGCAAGGTAGAAGGGATGCAGTAATTGGGATGGATCCAGTCTCAGCCTAAGAGCACGTTATAAGTGGTCGATGCTTCCACAATGAAGAAGGCTATCATAACGGTCTTGCTTCCAACAGTCAGTTCCAAAGGTAGGATACCTTTAGTTTTTTAGGGTGTCCCTGTGAAGCTCTAGACATTCATTTCGGTTGAAATCAGCTCTGACTCAAACTTTTGCAGGATTCTCAACATGATTTGAGGCATGATATTGATAGTAGAATCGCCATTAACTAAAATTCTATTTATCAAGATCCCCTCAATGTGCCCCTTTATGTACAAGGGCTTTAGGTGTTGAGACATCTGGAACGCGGGTATTTCAAAGACCACCTTAATAGGTCCTCCTAACTTCTGTCCCTCCTCAGCTTGCTGCCCTTTCGGCCTTAAGATGGTGATCTTAGGCTGATCAAACTGTTGATCGGTGGCATCCATATTCTTGCTTGTGGCCTCCACTACTTTGAGCTTTACTGTCTCACCTCCATTCCAAAACACATCTTCTATCGTGGCAGATTCTTCAGTCTGGCCTTTTCCTACATCTCCCCTCATGGCCGTTGGTTGATCTGGTTTAGCCATGAAGAACATGGGTAGGGTGAACACGATGTTGGAGGATAGGCCTTGTGGAATAGTCCAAAATTGGATCAGCGAGTGATCCGAATCTGAGAAGTCATCGGTCTTGGCGTCCATTGAGTCCATCTCGTGCTTACATCCCTCTGTTGCCTTTTCTTGCCCAAACTTCTCCTTCAGGCATTCAGTAGCATGCGTTGCTCCCTTACACGCATTCTTGTCAAACATGAAGTCTTATGTTGGCTGTTCTTGAGAATCGGGCATGTAGGGCAGAAGGAGCATCAGAGGATTGCAAGGCTAATCTTCCCAGAACTGCTGTTCTCTTTCTGCCTACCTTGCCCTTTGAAACCTCCTCTTTTGCGATTTGCTATGCTATATCTAGGAGCTACTCAAAATTTAGGGTGCTAGGCCCGATACCATCTACTAGGGCTGCACAAAAAGCCCGTTACCCGAAGACCCGACCCGACCCGGTTGGGTCTGGAATGAAATGGGTCGGGTCTGGTTCGGGTCCAGTTAAGAGATAAATATTTCGGGTCGGGTTGGATCTGGGTCGGTTCGGGTCTGGCCTGGTCCAGTCAATAGACAAAACTATTTTTGCTAATTAATTCTTTATTTTTGTGACAAAGTACTCATTTTTCTTTTCATTATATACATGAATATATAAAACATAACCACCTTATTAATTTTAACTTTTATAGGTTGCACATCATTATATCCATGAATATATAAAACATTATATTCACTTTCTAGTGGTTGGAATTAATTTTCATGACTCTCCGCCCTCATCAATCTTTTTAATGGATGTATTATACATAGAAGTATAGGTATTCACTAATGAATATAAATAAAAATAATAACAAAATAAAATATAAGAAAAAATAAAATTTTAAAAAAAAAAAAAAAAAAAACTGGGTTGTGGCTCAGACCCGACCCGAACCGAACCAAAGTAACTGGGTCGGGGTCAGGTCCAAACTTTATCGAGTCGGGTCTGGGTCTCAAAACATGGAACCATTCATAATCGGGTCGGTTCCGGTTCTATAGAGACCCGACCCGACCCATGTGCAGCCCTACCATCTACCTTGCTCCACCCTTGGCAATAGTACCATCCTTAAACGTATATCCGAAGTTGCAACTTTTTCTGGCGCATTCGGTCTTGCTGGTGGTTGATTTATCTTTTTCCCTAATCAACCTTCTCCAAGGTCGATCTGCGACGCCGGTAATGATTTAGGATTCCATTCAGGCTTGGATTGGCTTTGCCTGGGCAAGGTAAGTCTTTCATGCACGGACCTTCTCGGACTATGCTCACGGTGCTCGTTGACCCTCGGCCTCTTGCTTGAACCTAATGACTCTTTCTTGATATCGACTTTGCATCTCGGGCAGAGGCCTTGCTCAATTAGGTCCAGCTATCTTCGCAGATCTGCGATCAAACCATCAGTGTTTGACCGGGCCGATTCAATTACAGCCACTTACTGTGCTTGCTTCCTCTCTTGATACGTCCTTCAAAGTTCGTGGATGGTTGTCTTCGGCCCTCTGTGGCCAAAATTGCAACTTGCTTCCCTTCCCTCTATTTTAGCTTCTTCTCTAATGCCTCTGATAGGTCCACTTTCGGTCTGGGCATGGTCAACTTAGTCAAATCGGGCACGACCATGTTTGTGCCGGTGATCTGGGGAAATGGATTTGTATCAATGGCCATGGCTTTGTCCGAAAATTATGAATTATGCCACTTACAATATTCTTTATTCTTAATGCCATCGGCCTTTGCGATTCGATGACCATCACTTAGCTTGATCACTTTTTCGGCCAGAAGGGCATCGAAAATTTGATCGGCCATTGTGATATCAAACGTGTAATTTTTCCTGCTTTAAACGCCATCTTTTTTGCAGCAGCGTTATTATTTATAGTTTTGTTCAAGGCATTGCATACAATTGGCCGTTTGCAAATCAATTCGGCCATGTCAATTTTCGCTTCGAGGTCACAACCTACCACATGGACCTCGTAATTGGGGTCTTTGTAATACGTTCCCTTGAAAGAATTCTTCTTTTCCTATTCATCCAAAAGGATACGTTTTATAACGAGTGGCCCTAGTAGTCAGCTCGAACAGATCACGAAAATCAGTCCCTTCAAACCTCTTGCAAATCTCGAAAGACATTCCTGTTAGGGATATATACTAAAAGTCATGCTTTATGTAGTTAATTTATTATTCATTTAATAAATTCAATTATTCTATTTTTATGAGAATCTGTGTGGGCAATGTTTGTATTGTATTGTTTATTTAGTAATATGCATGTGTGTCTCTCATTCTACATAGTAGGTGGTTTGGTGTGTAGAGTTCAGCTTACACATGGAAGATCAGACCATCGAATCATGTAGAATGTAAGATTTTGGTTTATAGTCTTAGATGGAATTGGACACACCATCGGTAGGACTGCAGCATGGTGTTGTAGTAGGTTTATCTTGACTGTGGGAAACGATACAGTTTCAACTCACTATGCTGGTACGGCACCGACTTGGGGTAATTATCTTTATACTGACTTATAAGATAATTAATATCTCATGGCTATTATGAGTGCTTATGCTCTAAATCCTATGTTAATTTATAGACTCGTACATTTGATATTTACACTTTGATCCCTAAAAAGGTGAGATCGTTAAATGGGTTAATATCTCATTGGATTGGGTGACAATATTAATTGTGTGGTGGATATAAATTAATGATGGAATCCATGTCTCAATTTTGGGATTGATGGTATCCCCTTGAGAAAGCTGATAAGTTTTGATTATGTCAAACCCTGCAGGTGGATTTTGTATCCGACATATCAGATAAGTTAAGTAGAGGATCTCAAGGAATTTTAAGATATTAATTAAATATGAGTGTCAATAATTATATTTAATTAATGGATATCTGTAATCTTAACGTGGAGAGATAATAAGCATTTAATAACATGGAGGTCGAAATATATTTTTGAGATAAGGGTAGGAGTGTAATTATAATTCTTTAGTGGTATGAATTAAAATTTATGGAAATAGGAGTCTGATTCAGTTCGAATTGGGGTTTCCTAATTCCATAAGGAAGCCTATTCCTTGTTGACTTCTTATGGTCCCTATCGTAGCCTATCTATATGCTTATTGGGCTCTCCTCTCTGTTTGCGTTTTTCCATAAAGAGTATTATAACTCGAAATAGAAAAGAGAGTATATAAAGAGAGAGCAGAAAACATAAAGGATTACGATAGAGCCCACACTCAGGTCATTATTCTGGCAGTTGAGAAATACGGTAGAAGATCGTGAGCTGTTATCGAGCCCGTGTTCTCGATTCGTCTACTATAGCAATCCGTTTTTGTAGTTCCAGAGTTCCGCCCTTGTAGGGTTATTGTAGCTTTCACGTAATGTTTTGCAGTACCAACTTATACGCTCTCAATGGATTCTGGGAACGCAATTTCCTAACAATTCCTCCCATTGCCATCTTGACATACTCATCCTCGGGCAAAACGGTCTTACACCTATACTTTGCCTTTGTGAAACGGGCTATATAGGTTTTAACTGTTTCCCCTGCTAGTTGGAGCATTCTTGACAGATCTGCCAGAGACGTCTCAGGCTCAGTTCTGTAGACTTGGCAATGAAATAATTCCTCCATCCCTTGCCAATTTCGTACGGGATTGGTAGGAAGGTTAACATACCACAGGAAAGCAATTCTAGTAAGAGAGTTTGGAAACAACCTTAATTTTAATGGGTTACTACCTCCCACATGGCCGTATTGCACAATGAAACGGCCTATATGTTCTATAGTAGACTGTTTACCTTCCTCAAAGAACAAAGTAAAGTTTGGGACCTTGTATCCCTGAGGAAAATTAACCTGGTCAATCTCAGAAGGATATGGCAGTCTATACGTCAGCCTCTCCATTCTTCTCATTAATTGGCCAACTCTTCGTGTATGGCCACCACCAATTCCTCCCTGTAGATAGCCTGTGGAACAACGGGCTGCGCTACCACTGGCGGTGCTATGGGTGGTGGGATTTGATACTAGTTGTTAACAGCCTAGTGAGGCCAGAAAACATCATTGGCTCTCTGCCCCCCAGCAGCATGGGCAGGGGGACCAGTATTATCAATTACCTTTGTGTTTCAGCCTAGAGGTAGAATGAACATTGGTGTCGCCAATCCGGTGGGGTCGGTGACTTTCGTACTGCCCATTCCTCCTTGGAGATCTGGCTGTTTGTTTGACCCATTCAGTTCTCAAAGATTCGAGCATACATAAGCAGGCTCTTTCCTCCTATCTGCCTGACTAGATGTGCCGATTTGCTCCTTAGGGCTCTTGGGGGTCAACCTGTCACCAACGCTGAGATGCTTTTGACTGGTCTGAGATCTCTGAAGTCATGTCTTCTAGCTTCGCATGCGTAGTCCTAGTAGACAAGATTAGCTCGATCTGACCATGTATTTTGGCCGTTTGGCCAACTAACCCCTTAAAGTTATCCATCGAACCTATTAAGGCATTGTAATCTTGCCTCCTGGGTTCAACATTTTGCCTTATGACCTCTGAAAGTGGTTCTAGAGTCACAATACTGTCATGTGGTGAACGGCCAATGCTCTCTTCTTCTATTAGGTTAACGGTCGGATCGTCTTGTCTGCTTTTCCCATTCTTTTGATCTTTCTTTGGAGGCATATTCTAAAACTATGTGTCCCACCAGGCGTGCCAAAATATTTACTTGTAGTTTTGCACGGGCGTGCCAGAGCCAAATAGGCTCGATGTGTGCAAACTAATTTCCTAACTGCTTGTATGAGTGATACGCAAGGCTTAGAGATCTGACTTCCAAAAGGGTAATTGTGTGAGGTGAGTAGGAAAGTACCGTCACTAAAAGCTTTATGGCAGTACTAAAGCGTACAAGCCAATTAGTGCAGAGTTTACTAGATAAACAATCACAAACGATAATAGACAAAACACCTATGAAGATATTTTATTAAATCTGTTTGGACACAATAACAAAGACGCAGAACAGAATCAGAACAGGCTCTAACTGTTCAACAAAAAATGAAAGCAATAACTAAAGGGACAGACCTATTTGCTATGGGTGCAGAGTAGCAAGAACACAAGGGTTAAATGCCTTGAATGCTGTGTGTATTGTGTGTGCTGTTTTTGATATGACGCGGAGTCCCTTGCACGGTTGGCCAGCCTTTGTATTTATAGCGGCCTTTAGGAAATTCTGATATGGCAAGGACTCCTTGAATTGCACCCCAAGCAAGATATAGATGGAAAAGCCTTCCCATTCTCAAACTCTTTCCTTGTCTTTATCTTGATTGATTCAATCCCGAAATCTTTAGGCTTATCCCTCCATATCCAGCTGGATGTGATCAGATTCCTTCCTAAACGGACTATGTTTCCTTAACTTTAGGATAATGACCCTGTGACAATTAAAAACATAACCGCCTACTCAATTTATCCATCGGGCTCTCATGACTACAACTACGCCTTTAATTGCCAGTTATCATATCTTCTGAAACGTATAAACCCGATGACAGCTAAGTACACATTTCCAACCAATTGGGCTCAAATACTTGTCGTTACAATTTATCCTAAATATGATGCCCGATCGCTGGGTATCTGACCTTTATCACCTATCGGGCTGCAACACGCTTGACTCTACACAACAGCGGATCCAGGAATCTCAATTAGGGGGGGCTGTGTAAGAACTTAGAGTCACACGGGGGTTCGGGGGCAGCGCCCCCGAGGTAAATTTTTTTGGATCTATTTGTAATTAGGCCAATATATAACATATAATAAGGTTTTTTTTATCAATTTTTGGAAGCATGAAGTATAATTGGGCCAACATAATACATATAAAATTATTTATTTAAGCCTAACTAATATTTTTTGGGAGGCTATATAATAAGTTTAATTATTTTGGGGGGGGGAAGCTTAATAAAACTTGAAAATTTACCTAAAATATATGTATAAAAGTACAATTTCCCAAAATCTAGGGGTGGCCACACCCCCCCTTGCCCCCCCTACATCCGCCACTGACTCTACACTTTATCCTTCTAAATCACGTGATGTTTCACCTCTTGAACCCCATAGCCCCTCACAGTCCTGGGCCAGCCAGTCCCAAATAGACTCTGGGCCAACCCAATTAAAACCCGTCCCAATTCATTCGGGCTTAAAAACCCTTGGCAGTTTTTGGGTGCATACAATATCTCTCATGTGATGTCACTGAACCCTATAGTGACACAGGAGAAAGATAGGCACATCTCTTAGATTGTGTTTTAAAAGTTGTCTTTAAATATATCCCAAGTATTACTCTACTAAATAACCCTACATTTTAAAATTCCAGTTATTTTTAAAGAATACTCGTCAAATAAAGATTTCTTAAATAGGACGCATCAATAATGATAACTTAAGAATTACAGAACTGAAATGGAGAATTGTGAGTGTGAAACAGAGAAGAAGAAAGCAATTTTCAACCAAGCTACCCAATAAAGCAGTTTATGGCTAGTTATTTGTTCTTGTTTTTGTTTTTTATTTTTGGTCGGTGACGCAATAATCCCTTGAATGACGAGCAAACGACCTGATTTTGCAGCAAAATTTTTGAATAAGGTGAAACTATCTTGTAAATAATTAATACTCCCTCCATCCATTTTTTTAGTCCATCTTTAGGAATTCGACTTTTTAAGGGGACACAAATAATTTATACCTGCTTTTCACAATTGCCCCTAATCATTACAATAACTTTTTTAGTTTTGTAGATTTCAAGAAAGGGTAGTTTTGTAAAGTAAGTAAAAATAGTATACCAGTTTAAGACAGTAGACACTAATTTTAGGACATCCTAAAATAAAATATAGGACTCAAAAAAAAAGACGAATGAAGTATCAATTAAGTCTATTAAGATAGAGAGTACACCAAAAGTATTCAAACTCGGAATCTCTAAATTTACAGTTTGTCATAATTAGAAAATCCACTCCAAGTATACTTTCTTCAGTTGAAAAAAAAAAAGAAGTTTTATTATTGTAACAATGTAAACCAAGTCTCCTGTGGTCGAGTGGTAAGCTTCTTGGATGTAATACCCAAGAGGTTTAGTGTTTGAGTCATGGGGAGCGTGGCCACTGGAGTATTCACCCGGCGCCTCCAGGCCTCGGGGGATTAGTCGAGGTGCGCGCAAGCTGGCCCGGACACCCCCGATTACCAAAAAAAAAAAAAAACAATGTAACATGACGAGCATAACTCCAAGGAAAATTCTGCGATACTGATATAGTTGTTCCGTAGCATTATATATTGTCTCATTTTATATGTTCCCTTTTTTCTTTTTGGAATGTCATAATATTATTGTCTATTTTGTTAAATTAGTATACAAATTTTACTTAGTTTTCTAAATTATCATTTCTTGCAATCAATACTAAATTAAAATCAAAAAATAAAATAAAATACAATGATTATGGGCAATTTTGAAAAGTAAGTGTAAATTCTTTTTAGATTCTTTTTGTTTCCCTTAAATAGTTAGATTTCCCAAAAGAGACACATCAAATGGAAGAGAGGAAGTAACTAAGTGATTATTTGTTCCAAAATGCTATTATCAAGTTCCAAAATGTTGTATTTAGGTCCTCATATAGCTAAGTGATTATTTGACCCAAAATATAGTCAGGTTCCAAAGTATTGTATCTACGTTCTCAAAATATTATAACTTTGAAAATCATTATAATTTTAAAATTAAAGTGGTTTTAAACTAGTAGTACAATTTATTAGGACCAAATTATTACATTTTAGAACCAAATTATTGTATGACATTAAATTATGTAGTACTCCCTTCGTCCCTTTTTTTGAGTCTTTGAGAACTCAATTTTTTAAGGGGACAAAAAGAATCTACACCTATTTTTCACAATTGTCCTTAATTATTACAATAATTTTTTTAATTTTGTCTTGGTATAGATTTCAAAGAATTGTGGTTTTGAAAAATAAGTATAAATTATATACCAATTTAAAAAAAATAGACATTAATTTTAAGACATCTCAAAATAAAATACTCCCTCCGTCCCATAATAAGTGTCCACTTCTGTTTTGCACATTGTTTAAGAAAGTTGTATTATTTTAGTTTTTTTGGTTCATTAAATGGTCACTTTCCAATTTTGCCCTTAGATGTGATGGGTGTTTGACTTTTTGCTTGTTTTGAGACCACAAATAAATGCTACTTTGTCTTTATTATAAGGGTAGTTTTGGAAAGTAAGTAAATGTTATATGCCAATTTAAGAAAATAGACACTTATTATGGAACATCCAAAAAAAAGAATATAGACACTTATTATTGAACGGAGGGAGTATATAACTCACCAATATAGTCGGATGGAGTAGTATATACTGTCAATATCATGTACTCCGTATCATAAAAGGGTCAAAGATCCAATAATTCAGTCAAATTTGAATTGAACATGATTTGACCTGAAAAGCATTGAAATGACAATGTGCACGCTGTTAAAAATACATCTTGTCAATTGACATATTGTAGAGAAGCCAAATTTTGTTGAAATGAACAGAAAATTATGCAAGAAATGCTTTTGACTCTAACTTGTCAAAAGAGCACAAATTTTGTGACAACCATCAGTGAAACATCATGTTGTCATTTGGGAATTTAAAGTTGGGATTATTAAATTTCAGGCAACAGTATATTACTCCTTCTATTTTATTTTATGAGTTTATCTTAGGAATTTAACTTATTAAGTAGATAAAAAGAATCTATACTTATTTTTTACAATTGCTCTTAATTATTAAAATTACTTTTTTAATTTTATTTTGGTGTAGATTTTAATGAAGAGTAGTTTTAGAAAGTAAGTAAAAATTACTCGTATATGTCAAATTAAGAAAGCGGACACTAATTTTGGGACATCCCAAAATTGAATACAGAACTCACTAAATGGGACAAAGGGAGTAACAATATAAAATCAATCAAGTACTTGATTGAAAAAAAAAATTTATATAAAGTTACTAAATTAGATATATATCAACTTTTTATCTAAAACGCCTAAAATACCCCTCTCTTTGGTCTCTTCTCTTTCCTCACATGACCATCACTATCAACACCACCGACAGCCTCCACCACCACCACCAACCGCCGCCGCCGCCGCCACCATCAAAGGACCAAAACCACCCACCCCCCCAACCTCTCTCTCTCTCTCCCCCTCCCTCTCTCTCCCCCTCCCTCTCTCTCTCTGTATATATATACATGAGTATATATATATATCTAATATATGACCACCACTACCCCCACCACTCTCTATCTCTTCTCTCTCTTCTCACTACCACCACCACCACCACGAGCCACCTCCCTTATCCACTATCGCCACTGCACAAAAAAAAAAAGTTGTTGGTTTTTGGAGCAACTGTCCAAACTCAAGGAGTAACACACCAAACGTATCGAAAGCAACTCACCAAACGTGTTGCTCCTACTGCCGACTGCCGCCACCACCTCCACCGGCAGCCGCCACCACCAAAGGGCCACTGTCACCCCCAAACTTATCTATATCTTCTCTATCTTTGATATTCTCCTCTCTCTCTCTCTCTCTCTCTCTCTCTCTCTCTCTCACAACCAACACCACCACCAACACCGTCAGTCCGTCACCACATGAGTGTATGTATATATATATATCTAATATATGGTCACCACCACCACCCAAGCTCTCTGTCTCATATCTCTCTTTTCACCACCACCACCATCACAGGCTACCTCCCTTATCCACCACCGCCACTACAGAAAAAAAAAAAAAAAAAAAAAAAAAAAAAAAAAAAGGAGGAAAGTTGCAGGGTTTTGGAGCAACAGTCGAAACGGAAAGAGCAACTCACCAAATGTATCGGGAGTAACTCACAAAACAGATTGAGCAACCCACCAAACGTATCGGGAGCAACTTACTAAACATAAGGAGCAACATGTTTCGTGAGTTGCGCTCCTTCCGTTTGGTGAGTTGCTCCTGATACGTTTGGTGTGTTCCTCCTTCCGTTTGGATAGTTACTCCAAAACCCTGCAACTCTATTTTTTTTTTTTTCTGCAGTGGCGATGGTGAATAAAGAAGGTGGCCTATGATGGTGGTATTGGTGGTGGTGGTGAGAAGAGAGATAAGAGACACAGAGAGCTTGGGGGTGGTGGTGGCCATATACATATATATTAGATATATATATGTAGAGAGAGAGAGAGAGAGGTTGGGGTTTGAGTTGGTGGTGGTGGTGGCTGTGAGAAGAGAGAGAGAGAGAGAGAGAGAGAGAGAGAGGAGATTAAAGAGAGAGAAATAGATGAGGTTGGGGTAGTGGTGGTGGTCCTTTGGTGGTGGTGGTGGTGGCGGCGACGACGACGACCAGTGGTGGTGGCGGCGGCTGCCGGTGGTGGTGTTGGTGGCCATGAGAGGAGAGAGAGAGAGAGAGAGACCAAAGAGAAGGGGTATTTTAAATATTTTATAGGGTAAATTACACAAACCTCCCCTAAGGTTTGCCTTAATTACACGGACCTCCCCTCTTGTTTCAAAAATTACACAGACCTCCCTCGAGGTTTGTAATTAGGTAACCAAACGCCCCCTTCCCTAACGGTCCGTTAGTTTTTTTTACATTAGCCTCCCCTGAAAATTACAATTAGCCCCCCTAATATTATAAAATTGTCATACTAAGCCCCCTTTCTCTTATATTTTTGTTCTAATTATAAAATCCCTCCTCCCTCCTATGTTTTTGGGTTAATTTTTTTAGCATTAATTTATATCATCTACACAAAATACATATAAATAGGTCCAAATTTTTTTTTCCCCAAACAAACCTCTATCAAGCCCCCCATGTATTAATTTTCTAGATCTGCCCCTGTCCCTATGCTTCAAAAGTGGACACTTAACCCCCTGTGATTGTGGACTAAAATGGAATTGTTATGATTTCACTCAAAACTGACAAAAATTCTAAACTTGGTTAAAAATATAAACACTTAACCCATTTTGTGATGTTAATTTTGGGGTTAACGCTCTTTGAGTGAAATCATAACAGTTCTATTTTAGTCCACAATCACAGGGGGTTAAGTGTCCACTTTTGAAGCATAGGGACATGGGCGGATCTAGAAAATTAATACAGGGGGGGGGGGGGGGGGGGGGGGGCTTGATAGAGGTTTGTTCGGGGAAAAAAAAAATTTGGACCTATTTTGTCACGACCCATCCCACTACGCGTGGAAATAGGACACGTGACACGTCACCAAGGCTCATCCAATCAGCAATATAATTATACGCAGCGGAAAGAACTTTAAAACAACCCTGGGTATTTTAAAACTTTAGGAAACATTTCTCTCTGAGTTGAAAACAAAATCCATTGGAAATCAAAGTTACAAAAAGGTTTTACCCAATTAGAAAGTATTCACAAAATCCATTTGAAAATACAGAGGTCCAGTCGACTGTAATAGGGTCCAGTCGACTGTGCCTGGCAGAAACTCAAACACTAAATCCTCAACAGAGGTCCAGTCGACTGCTCAGTCGACTGTGTTATGCAGAACCAAAATTTAACATTTCTCACCAGAGGTTCAGTCGACTGCTCAAGGGACCCAGTCGAATGCACTGGTTACTATTTGGATCAGTAGCTAAAATCTACAGTGACTCAGTCGACTGATTAAGGGTCCAGTCGACTGCTTCTCTTACTATTCACTTTCAGTGTCTCAATCCCACGAGGTCCAGTCGACTGATCCTGGGTCCAGTCGACTGCTCCCCTGCTGGGCAGCCTGAAATGAAATATTAACAACTCAAGCTTCTCCACACCAACCACAATCACAACCATAGCTGATTTTCAACATTTAAAACATAACTACAGAAGTTCAATTACAAGATTACAATACTGTGAAACTAATCTATGGTTCTATTACAACATATTACCAAGTTACCAATTTACCAATCCTTACACCAGTTTAGGATTAAAACACAAAAATATATACAAAGGTGATTCCCCGGCGTTCATCGGCCTCACTCATCGCGATTCTTCTTTTCTTTCTTCTTACCTGCAATGGAGTACATCTCCACTACTCAGCTATATGCTGAGCGTACAAGTCTAACATATGCAATATATGATAACCATGCTTTAATCTCATAAATCATATCAATAGTCTCTAGGGAGAAAAATACTCATTCATCCGGGAGCGGCAAGTCCAAGCCTTAAACCGCGATACCAATGGCAAGTCCAAGTCTATCAACCATTGTATCCACAAGTGCCATGGCAAAGTCCAAGTCTATCAACCATGCACAGTAGCCGTCGCTACTAAATTCTCAAACATCGAGAAGCTTATTCCGGCATGAATTTGTATAAGACTCCCCTTTGACCCACATAGACAACTTAACGTGTTCGCATAAATTTAGACATGCTTTTCACAATTTAGCGTGTGCATAATTAACGGGCTTAAAATTAACACATGGATTTTGCCCGGATCTCAATTTCGTCGTCGAAATATAAAACATGTATTTCTCTATATTTCACAAGTTAGAACTTCATACCTCGTGCGATTTCCCCCAAACTTTGAAGGATCGACTAGGAGGCTAAATAATCGTCGGATTTCGAATTTGAGAAAATTCCTACAAGTTTATACATGTTTTTCCCCAAAAGTCTAAAATTAAGATTTTTACAAAACTTGGCCAAACATGGTCTAAGTAGTATCAAAACAAAGATCTTACCTCCACGAGTTCAAATACGAAATCTGGAGAAAAACTGACAGACGGAAGGTCGTCGTATGTCGCCGGCAAGCTCGTGGCAACCAAATCTCCCTTCGCTCTCTTCTCTCTAGATATTTTGTGAGTTTGGATGAGATATCATCCTCATCTATATATAGGCAACTTTCTGGGAATTACGTTTACCTCCCCGCAAGATTCTCAAAACTTCTCATTAGCTCTCGAAACTTCGCACACGTCCATTTTATAACTTTACGAGTGAAAACTATAAATTTCAAAAGTTTTCGACTAGGTTTCGTTTGGGTCCAAAATAACGTCCGAAAATTATATTCTGTGGAAATCTCTACACAACCTACCTTTTTAATTAACGTATCACTCACGTTCTCACCACGGTTCTCAAAATGATATACTAAAGTATTCAAATACCAGAATTATACTACACAGGTATAATTACTATTCACAGGAATACCAAATAAAGTCAAATAACATTTAAATCATATAAATGTCATTTAGTCATGCTCATGCAATATGAACTGCCATGTTCCCGTGTCCTCACTGACACCTTACAGTTGACTCACAGTCAACCTCAACTCAAATTATTAATAACATTAATAATTCCACAATCTCAAGTTATGCATTTTCAAAACCATAAATTTCTGGAACGGGTGTGACATATTTATATATGTTTTGTGTATATTTTGTGTAGATGATATAAATTAATGCTAAAAAAATTAACCCAAAAACATAGGAGGGAGGAAGGATTTTATAATTAGCACAAAAATATAATAGAAAGGGGGCTTAGTATGACAATTTTATAATATTAGGGGGGCAAATTGTAATTTTCAGGAGAGGCTAATGTAAAAAAACTAACGGACCATTAGGGGAGGGGGCGTTTTGTTACCTAATTACTAACCTCGAGGGAGGTTTGTGTAATTTTTGAAACAAGAGGGGAGGTCCGTGTAATTAAGGCAAACCTCAGGAGAGGTTTGTGTAATTTACCTTATTTTATACTAAAATTAATGTATACCTAATTTACAAAAAGTTGTAGACTGACATTTAAATACTCTACATAAAGTTAACTGAATTTTAATTATTCCTAGGATTCAAATTTATGAAACTAGAATTATTCAATTATTTATTCCACGTTATTTAACCAAATCAAATGATGCATAAATAAAAATCTGTACCCATATGTCCCACATACTTGGGGCTGTCAGGAAAGGGTTTGCTATTAATTTTTTTTTTTTTTTGGTTCTAATTACATTTTTTTTACATGGTATAAAAAAATTGTTCATCGTATAAACAAGATATCTTAATGTAGAAAACTTAATGCAAGAAAACGTTAATTGCACTGATTATAAGTGATATGTCAGTTTGTAACTATGTTACTAAATAAACCAAAAAATATTTTATTACTATCATGTAATTATACGAAAATTTAATTTTGAGTCCTTTGTAAATCGTTACATTTAAAGCCCTTAATTTGAAAAACATGTCAATATTGAAAGACAATCTTTAACGGCATCCAAAAAAATGAGGGTATGGATCACATAAAAACACGTGCCTAAAAATTATAAACTTGTAATTACATGATTCGAATATATGTTTGTCTTAATTGTTATGAGACACATGCCCTTCATGTGGTCTAGTCTGTAATTTTTTTTTTTTCTGATGCAATCCACGATGGTCCTATGCTCTTATGAATTGAAAGTTTAAGTGTTTCAATTAATAATGCAGGATCCAAAATAAGTTTTTCTTAAAAGTGTAAGATATTAAAATATACGTTAGCCTATTAAAAATAGGTAGCCTACTAAATATAGGCTAAAAATATTTTGTTGGGCTCTATCATTTCGATTGCAACACTTGGATTCACAATTTACAAACTCATATCAGTCAAGAATAATCATGATGTAAGTACTTTTGTCAAATTATAGGGTAGTAAAGTGTTAAACAATATATATATATATATATATATATATATATGGCCACAGTGGTCCATTCTATCAGTTTTTTTAGAACTGTTAATGATTGCCTTAGTTGAAATGAGTTTAAAAATTGAGGATCTAAAGTATTATAATTGAAATTATAGGGTCCAAAATGAAACCTCTCTACAAGTGCATTTTTCCAAAAGTGAGGGCCATGATTATATAATTGTAACTTCAAAGTCATGGAGTCAAGTATTTGGTTGCCAAAAGAAATTGAACCAAGTATCAACCGGAGGAAATAGACTTCAGTGCTGTTTACTGTGTGCTGTTGGTGTGTTTTCCACACATAAATAATAAAAACAGTATAAAATTATAGTTTCGATCAAACAATTTTTACTGTTATGTGCGCAGAATAGCACACACTTAATTGCACTGAAATTCGTTCCCAAGTGGAGCTAGTGAATAGTCAATTAACATACTTCTGTACATAAGACCAACACAAAAGTTAAAGCTTTTCAGAGATGTGTTATTGAGTACTACTTTGCATTGGGAAAGCAAAAAACAGTACCAAAAAAAATAAATAATTTAAAAAAAAAAAAAAAAAACAAAAAATATCCCTGTCTTTTAAAAAACAAGAGATTTTAGAGCGCCCGTATGTCTGCTTGGGTGCAACACATCAGTATGTATACAGAGAGAGAGAGAGAGAGAGAGAGAGAGAGAGAGAGAGAAAGCAATTTGCCCGCATGGTATATAAAGTGTTTTTTTCATCAAAAAAATATTTGCCCGCATGGAATATAAAGTGTTTTTTTCATACAAAAAATAATATAAATTAAAAAGTTACTAATTGTTTTGTATTTTGCACTTTGACACTAATATGAGAGAGACATTTGACTACATATATAAATGCATAACAGATTTGTCCAATATATATAGTAGGGTGTTTGTGGTCGATTTTTAAAATTTTTTTTAATAAATTTTAAAATCAATTTTTTGGTTCGGCAGCTGGGTTTAGCCGGTGTCGGTCAATTTTGGCTTGTGTATTCCTTAATTTAATAAACCTTCCAATCAGTCTTTGGTCTATTTGATTTAGGTCAGTTTTTTTATTTTGAGTGTATTTTTGCTCATCCATTTAATGGTTGGGTGAGCATAATCCAAGTATCCTATTGGCCAATGCAGTGGGTCCCACTGTATTGGCCAATGCAGTGGGTCCCACTGTATTGGCCAATAGGGTACTTGGGTTATGCTCACTCAAGGTGAACAAATGTGAACTCTTTTATTTTTCAGGGTAATTAAAGACTCCTAATATTTTAGATGAGCATGGTCTTCAAAATTTTATTCTAAAATTTGGCATCAACACATGTGGTACTTAATTAAGGATGGATCCAAAGAGACAAGTAGCTAGGGGCGACTGCCTCTAGATTTGAAAAAATAAAAAATAAATAATGTCTAGTATTCATAAATATGCTTTTATTATATACACTACCTCCTAGCTAGTTTTTTAAATATTATTAAACTTGCCCTCCTAAGCTGGATTTCTGAATTCGTCCATGACCAGTGGATCCATCTAAAATAACTTCCAATTAAAAATCAATAGGTCTTATCATAGTTGAATGTGATTTCACTAATATATGTGTTGGAATCCAAAACTGGGACAATTATTTAGGATATAACATTATTCATTATAGATACTTTTCTTTGCATTGTTTCATTTACGTTATACCTCTCCTCTACTTTTGCTAGAATTAAAAATATTCTAACAATCTTTAGAATATTTTGTCATATTTTGTGATGGGATTAATCCACGTACATGCTTTTCAGTTGGAGAACATTACACATGCAAATTAAGAGCAGAACTTAACACTGACTTTCCTTAAATGAAGGTAGTGTCTCGTTAAAAAAATTTATATAAATACATATATGACATCATCATTTTGACTTTTCAAAACAATTTATCCTAAAACAATTACTTCGTAGCAAAATTGTTTTTAAAAAATTGTATAATTTATATAAAATTACATATATTTCAATGCATCTCAATCATTGACACACTTTTAACTATTATTTTAATAACAATCCTAATTACTCCAAATTTGGCTGCCCTATCTTTTTTATCTCCCCATCAATTATAATCGTGGGGCCACAAATTAGTACGACAAATTGGACTACTCATTATTTTTTCCACCATTGAAAAAAAAAAATTACAAAATTTTAACCTAGAAATGCCAAAAGAAACATAATGGTAGGAACACTTAAATGAAACACCTAAATCATTCATCTGTTGATGTAAATTTTCAAAATTATTCATCAATTATCAAATAAAGTTTTAATCAAATTCAAAATTACCATAATACATCAACAAATGGATAATTTAATACCCGTTTAAGTGTACCTAACATTATTTTTTACAAAATAAAAACTCATTTAATTTTAAAGTTAGAGCATCTCCAACAAACTTTTCAAAATTTTGACTCATTCATTAACGTACACCAGCATTTAATCTTATAATCCGCTCCAACTAAATCTGTAACTGACAATAGCTAAAAAGAAAAGTCATCATCTCAGTCTTCTATTTTGTACCTTTGACCCTCCAATTCATCTTTGATGGTCCGTTTGGTTCATGGATTATTTTAGGTGGATTTAGATTATCAAAAATTATAAGACTAGTAATCAATTTACTAGAAATCTGTATTCCTGAAATTATTTGGTTCACGAGTGGAATCTTAGCTGTACTTAGAATGCAGTATTTGGTTGGGTAAAAAAAAATGAAATATAAAATATGTTAAGTACCGAAGTTACTCTCGAAGGCTATCCATAATAGGCATGCATGATGGTAACTTATAGCGATCACAAATATAAGGGCTAATTTAGATAGTATAAAATTAAAAACTCAAAACTCCAGTAATCTTTGAGAATACCCCCTCTAAACTAGGATTTATAATCTACCTTATTTTTCACATTTGAGTGGATTCTAAATCTAATGGGACCCATAATTCAATGAATAATCCTTGAACCAAACAATGACAAATTTTAAGATTACTAGCAATCTTAGCACCATCAAAATTCACCCTAAGAATCCATGAACCAACGGCCTGTTAGTGTTAAATGCTAGAGACTCAATGTTTAAAACAAAGTAAATATCACCTACCTTCTTTTAGGTTTGATCCGATCACCCACCACTCATCATATTTTGCATATCGCGCTAATCGACCTCCCTTGTCAGATTTTGTTAGTTGACGAAGTTAACAGACAATGCAAAGTTACCATTTGACCCTTAGCAAAATGACATCGTTTTGGCAATCATCTTTTAAGATATTCGCTATGCTACTTATCTCCAGTTCCACCACCAGCCACCAAGCATATCGTCCACCGCCACCGCCATTGGCATTGCTGCACCCAGGGTCAACCTTGAGGCCATGCGGCGAAGCAACCGCATGCGGCCTCATTTTTAGGCCTCATGTTTAGGCCTATTTTCTTTTAATTTCTATGAAACTTATCATTTTTAGGCATATTTTCTTATAATTTCTTCCTAATTTGATGAAACTTATCATTTTTAGGCCTATTTTCTTATAATTTCTTCCTAATTTCTATGAAACTTAGTATAGAGGGGATCGCCTTTGAAAGTTCACTTGAGTCAGACAATTTTTGGAATATCAAGATGGCCCTGGCCGCATCTCACTGTAATTAATTGTAACAAAACCCTTAACAATCCTACACCATAGCTATCTCTTTGCAAATATATATATATATATATATACACTCACACGCGCGCACACACACCCACCCCTATATATAAAATAAAATAAAAATACACACATTCTCCCACACAAACATATATATATACATATATATGTATATATACAGTCCGCTTCTTGTGTGAATGTCCGCATACATTGTAGACTTTTGTTCAGCCGTTGGATCCTGTTTTTCATTAAAGGTATTGTAGTAATTTCACAGTATCCAGTGGCTGGAAACAAAAGTCCGCAACTAATTAAGTTGCGGACGTCCGCACAAGAAACGCTCTGCATATATATACATATATCTTCTCACTTAAAGGAGGCTATGCCTCATATGGATGCATGCCCAATTCTTAAATTGATTTCTCCAATTTCGGTATTTCTCTGTTTGTTACGGTAATTGCATTGTTTGTCAAATACCAAAATATCACTTTAGTATACCATAATTACTCGTACATGTGTACAACTACATAAGGATATACTGATTTGTGAGAGGCTAATTCTGTCATTCAGACAATAATTACATTCAAGTCAATAATAATGAGGATTCAATCAACTTTAGCTTAAATATTTCAGGTTCAATCAACTTTTTGAACCATAATTACAATTAGCTTCAAAAAGAAGCCAACAAAACTGACTGATGACATCATATTTATATATAGGTCAATTTTTGTGACAAAAATTACATAATGATCATCTTTTGGCACAATATTTACATATAGGTCACTTTGTACATCATATTTATATATAGTTCAATTTTTGTAAGAAAAATTACAGAATATTCATCTTTTGGCACAATATTTACATATAGGTCACTTTGTACATCATATTTACATATAGGTCCATTTTTGTAAGAAAAATTACAAAATGATCATCTTCTGGCACAATATTTACATATAGGCCATTTTGTGTAAGAAAAATTACAAAATGATCATCTTTGGGACAATAGTTTTTTTTCCTTACAAAAATGGTTAATTTTATGCTCAACTTTTGCAACCATAATTACAATTGGCTTCAAAAAACAATATCAACGGCTTCTTACATAATATTTACATATAGGTCAATTTTGTTAAGAAAAGTTGCATAATGGTCTACTTTGATTACACACGCGTGCACACACATGGTTATATGCATATACTTTGGCTCTTTTTGTTATTATTTGTAACATGATAATTATCTTGGACTTATTGCGCACACATGCCAATATAAATATAATTTAAGTAATGTTATGCATCCCAAATCTTATGTGGCAGGGTTATGATTCATGTTTGCATGTAAGTCTATTGAATACCTATTTTGATACTATAAACTCTAAGCTATGAATTTAGAAGTCATTCTATGTCTTTTTAACATCACAATGTTATTTCCATCTTAAGTTCCCAAACGACAATTAAGCTTCAGTTTAAATTAAGTTCAGACTACAATATTTTTGTATATTATTTTAATTCTTTAAAATTTATTTTCATACAATAGAATATGTTAATATTACACACACAAACACCTATACATTGAATTCATACACACAACATATGCTAATATTTTGATCTTTTAGTTCTAATTTGTATATTCATACTCACGTGTCTATAACCTAGTTATATATACACACACATACTTCAAGTTCAATGTTATCTCATGGGTTATGGTTGGGACGAAAATTTTCCGGCGAGACAACCCCACCCTCATTATCCTCGCCATCACCCACAAGGCCACAAATCGATCTCCATTGCTGTTGAACAAAGAAACAAGATTGGTTCACACTAATTCGTTGAATGTTGATTAAAAAAGAATTGATGAAGTGAAAAATTAAAAATAGAGCAATTAAACAAATCCCATAGAGAAGTCAGGTCAATCCTCAATTGGTGATGGAATTTCAAAACCCTTTGTCTCTGTAAAAATGGGTCTGCTCGAAACTCTAATTTCACCCTCCAAAAAAGCCTCAATAAGTTAATCAGATCAATAATTTGTTTTTCATTTTGGGGTTAGATGGCAGGGGGATGCCTTTCTTTTAGGACTTGGTTCAAAGGTCAATTTTCAAGTTTTTCTCAAAATAAATTTTCTGTAGTTCTTCAATTAAACCAATTTATTAGGATTTATAGAGTTGCAAATAGCCTTGGTGGCAAATAGCTACTGAGATTTGAGGGAGAAGTGTCACACCCCAACCCGCCCCAGCGAATTAGGACACGTGTAACAAGGCGATACACACCCAAAATTCACTAATTAGGAATAAAAAATATGAATTAAACCACCTTTAAGAGCTTTGTTGTGACAAAAACTAACCCAAGGGAAAAATAGTCATTAATAAGTATATCAAATTTTTATACCAAAAGATAGCTCTTTGAGTCCCGGTTCCAACAAAAAAAACGGTGCACAAATCCGAGTTTTCTAGAGAGAGATATGCACGTTTCCGTAAAAGTGGACGGCTGTTGGAAACAGGGGCGGATCGATCCGCCCACAAAATCCGGATCGATCTGAATTAGCATTTTTCTAGCAGAATGCCCCTCCAGATCCCCAAATTGATCCACCCATTTGTACCCGGATCGATCCGAGTTCCTATAGAACAGTTCATGCTGCTAGATTTTGCTGTCAAACAAGTTTTAGACTTACCAAAACACAACCAAATCACATGGAAACCTTATGAAACTTTGGGAAAACATATCCAACACATTTCCAAACACTTTTAAACTTAAGTCAAGCTTGGATCACACAAACACATTCACAATTTGATCAAATCAATCACGAACTCATTTCATTTGATCCAAAACAAACTTTTCAAACTTTAACACTCAATTCTTATCCAAAATACATGAAACTTGTTGGGGATAAACTCAATGTTACAACTAGCATTATGATCACTAAAGAAACATGTCCAAGACACTAGCGACACATCTAGACTTGCCGAGATGATCAAACCCATTACTTGTACCACACTTGAGCAAAACAAGAGAGATTATACATTGGTCCTCAAATTCACTTCCAACCACCAAAATACAAATTTAGGATTCAAACTCTTTTCCTACAACCCAAATATGAACATGAACATAAAAGAAACCATAATTTACATCATTTTACAAGTTCAAAGTAAGTTTATATACTCAATATCCAAATCAACCCCATTTCTCCCATCTCTCCCATCGTGCGTCATTTCCTCTCCGGATAAGACTCCGAACCTGCGGTGGTTGTTATGTACCACAACTGAAATAGGAAAACGGTTTTCTTAAGCAATTTGCTTAGTGAGTAGTCTAAACATGATTGAATGTTTAACACGTGCAATGCTACCATTAACACATAAAACATAAACATAATCGCCGAGTCACCGGTTATATGGTTCATTCAGACCCGATGACCTCCCTTGGTCCCGTGGCCACTTCTATTCCTTGGACATTCGTATTTATCGGATTCTTCCTCTACACCACCCTTATTACTCCCAACAATGAACCATTTCCCCGGTGCTCACTGACTACCACATAGACATATAAGCACATAAACACATATTCATGTATCAACATGTAATTTTCATAGAATTGACATGGAATTCACATGATTAACATCTTCATAATTCCTAATCAAGAATTATCATCTATAACATCACATATAGCTTTGAACCCATTAAACACAATCATTTGGTTTGTATACAAAACTCACCTTATTCACAGATTTTACCCAAATTCAACCTAGAGGTGTGCTGAATTTCACCAATTAGAGCTCAATTTCAACTCCAAAATGAATCCTACAAGAATTCGGTAGACCGTCTCTCACCGTTAAGTATGAGCTACCAAAATCCAGCAATTTAAACGTAAATTAAGGGTATTAAAACGTTTGTCTCACCTCCACGAGTCCGAAAATGGCTTCGATTCGTGAATCCGACGAACGGCGGCGACGGAACGAAGAGATTTCGACGTCGGCGTCTCGAGCTCGTCTTCTCTCTCGGTGATCTCTTTTCTTTTGTTTAATTATTGCAGAAATGAGAGACTCTCTCATTCATTGACACACACATGCTACATGCATTGTGTTTTCATTACCACAATTTTCCTCCTCTTTCATTTACACCCCCAGAGTTCTTAAGTTCCTATTATGAAATCCCCCAAAACATTCCCTTAACTATCCAATTATCTAATGAGTGTTTGTCTAAGTTCCGTATGGGTCCCAATATGGGTTCCACATATTTTGTGAAATTGCTATCGTACCTACTAATTTTAAATTTTTTTTATTTATACCCTTATTTGGGTGTCCAAACTATTGCTAACACATATAATGATATTATCAAAACAACTTAACAAATATTCATATAGTCACATAAAATGCATTTAATCATTTAAAAATGTAACTTACGAATTAACCCTTCATTGGGTTCCATTCCAATACCCGTCCCACCTCACTGGGGACTTTTCCAACTAGTGTACTTCTCTGAACACCTTTCACACGGGCGAGTCCAAGCCTCCCCTTAATCCGTTTTATATACACCAATTATATTAATTAATGCATATTAACACAAATAATTAACCCGTTCCCCGAGTACAGGTGTTACATTTCTCCCTCCCTAAAAAGGAGTTTGGTCCCTAAACTTACTCTTACCTGAAGAATTAAAGAGATGTGGGTACTTGACTCGGATTTCGTCCTCTCGTTCCCAAGTAGCCTCTTCCACTGAATGGCTCCGCCATTGAACCATCACCAAGGGAATCACTTTGGTCCTCAACACTTGATCCTTCCTATCAAGGATTTGTACTGGATGTTCCACATAAGTCAAATCTTCCCGAACTTTTAATGGTTCTGGAATGATAACATGTTTTGAATTCGACATATAACGTCGAAGCATCGACACGTGGAACACGTTATGAACATTCTCCAACTCTTGTGGCAGCTCTGATCGATAAGCTAACGGCCCAACTCGGTTAAGAATCAAATACGGTCCAACATATCTCTGACTGAGCTTACCTCGCTTACCAAAACGTGATATGCCTTTCGAAGGCGATACCTTCAAAAACACATAGTCACCCACTTTAAACTCCAACGGTCTTCTACCCGTATCCGCGTAGCTTTTATAATGACTCTGAGCCGTTTGTAACCGCTGATTGATCAATCGAATCTTGTCGGTAGTAATTTGCACTATTTCTGGTCCCAAAAGCTGTTTTTCACCAACTTATGTCCAACAAACTGGCGATCTACACTTTCTTCCATATAATGCCTCATAAGGCGCCATCCCAATACTGGTTTGGAAACTGTTATTGTAAGAGAATTCGATTAAAGGCAAATGGGTCTCCCAATCGGCCTTGAAATCCATAACACATACCCTCAACATATCTTCCAAAATCTGAATTACCCTTTCGGTCTGACCATCGGTCTGGGGATGAAACGCAGTACTAAAATGTAAAGCCGTCCCCAAAGCTCTCTGTAAGCTCTCCCAAAATCTAGACACAAATCGAGTGTCACGGTCTGACACTATCGAAACTGGTGCTCCATGAACTCGAAAAATTTCTTGAATGTAAATCTCTACAAGTTTCGATGGATTTTTGGTCTTTATAGGTAGAAAATGGGCTGACTTAGTCAACCAATCGACAATAACCCAGATACTATCATTTGACTTATGAGATTTTGGAAATCCCGATACAAAATCCATTGTAATATGCTCCCACTTCCATTCTGGTATTTCTAAATGATGTAATTCTCCTCCAGGCAGTTGATGTTCCATTTTCACTTTTTGGCATATCATACATTTAGATACAAATTCCGCTACTTCTCTCTTCATACCACTCCACCAATAAATTTCTCACAAATCTCGGTTCATTTTGGTACTACCCGGATGTACTGAATATCTTGTATTATGAGCTTCTTCCATAACCTTACCTCTCAAATCTCCAACATTGGGAACACATAAACGGTTGATGTATCTCAAAACACTATCTTGAAAGCTGAACTCTGGCCTTCTACCCTCAGGTAACTCGTCTACAACTTTCTTGAATTCTAGGTCTAAAAGCTTGTTAGCCTTGATTTCACCAATTAAACTCGGATGTGCCATAATCGTAGCCATTAAACCACATTTAATTCTCGGAATAACTTCAAGTTTCAATTGTTCCAATTCTTTTACTAGTTCCTCTTATGCAGTTAAGGCATAAGCTAGATTTTCTGATGACTTTCGGCTTAAGGCATCGGCGACCATGTTCACTTTCCCAGGGTGATACTGAATTTTTAAATCGTAATCCTTCATGAGTTCCAACCACCTCCTTTGTCGCATATTAAGATCTCTCTGAGTGAACAAGTACTTCAAACTTTTGTGGTCAGTAAAAATTTCACATGTCTCCCCGTACAAATTGTGTCTCCAAATCTTCAAAGCGAAGATTACCACCGCTAACTCCAAATCGTGAGTTGGATAGTTCTTTTCGTGAGATCTCAGCTGCCTCGAAGCATAGGCTATTACCTTGTCATCTTGTGTCAAAACACATCCCAAGCCTTGGTGAGAAGCATCATTGTAAATTCTGAAATTTCCGGTACTAGTCGGAATTGCAAGTATTGGTGCCGTTGTTAACTTCTCCTCAACACTAAGAAGCAATCTTCACACTCCTTATTCCATTCAAATGGTACATCTTTCCTCATTAGTCTTGCCATTGGAGTTACAATTCTAGAGACAAATCTTCTATAATATCCAGCTAATCCCAAGAAACTTCAAATCTCTAACACATTTGTCGGTCTTAACCAATTCATAACAGCTTCAATCTTCTTTGGGTCCACAGAAATGCCCTCTTTAGAGATCACATGCCCTAAGAACATGACACTTGTCAACCAAAACTCACTCTTCTTCAACTTCCCAAACAACTGTTTCTCTCGAAGTCACTGCAAGACTAACCTCAAGTGTTGTTCATGCTCCTGTGGACTCTTGGAATAAATGAGAATATCGTCAATAAAAATTATCACAAACTCATCTAAATATGATTTAAACACACGGTTCATTAAATCCATGAAAGCTGTAGGTGCATTAGTAACCCCAAACGGCATCACTAGAAATTCATAGTGTCCGTAGCGAGTCCTAAAGGCTGTTTTCTCCACACTGCTTTAACTTTCAGTTGATGATACCCTGACCTCAAGTCAATCTTTGAAAATACCTGAGCCCCTTGAAGCTGATCAAATAGATCGTCAATACGTGGCAACGGGTACTTGTTCTTAATTGTTACTTTATTGATTTCCCGGTAATCAATGCACATCCGCATTGTACCATCCTTCCTCTTTACAAATAACACAGGTGCACCCCACGGAGACACACTAAGCCGAATGAAACCCTTGTCTAGCAACTCTTGTAACTGAGTCTTCAACTCTTTCAATTCAATTGGTGCCATTCGATACGGTGCTCGTGAAATAGGTTGGGTCCCCGGCATGACATCGATACCAAACTCAATTTCTCGATCAATCAATACACTAATCCGGAAATTCTCTGGAATCTCCTCAAGTTTAAGATCGACGCCTCTAGTATCAAAAATACTACACAAAAACCCCCAGCAGCCCTTTTTTAATAAACGACAAGCTTCAATAGCTGACACGATATACGACGGTGATACAACACCCTTACCTTGAAAATAAAACTCATCTTGATTCGGAATACGGAATGCTACTCCTTTAGTGTTACAGTCAATATTAGCATGATTAGCCGCTAACCAATCCATACCCAATATAACATCGAAGTGCTGAATAACTAGCAGTACTAAATCAACGGTTAACTCTTTACCATTCACATTAATCTCACACTTTCTAAACACACTCGAACTAACCAACGGAGCCCCCAACGGTATCGCGACAGATAAATAATAGTTTAGGAACTCTAATGCTTTATCTAGATGTTTAGCAAAGTGATGTGATACGAATGAATATGTGGATCCCGAATCTATGAGCACATTTGCTACGTGTGAGCAAATGGGAACCATACATGAAACAACAGTGTCGGCAGAAGCGGTATCTTCTGGCCTAAGTTGGAATGATCTTGCCTCTCACTGCTCCCTCCTTGGAGGTTGAGTAGTTCTCGGTGTAATGGCACTAGCTACGTATAAACCGGAACCGGAAGCTCCTTGACATTTGGTAGGACAATCTTTCGCTTGGTGCCCCAATTCCTTACAAGTAAAGCGTCGACCCCTCATATCTAAATTCTGGTTCGGACAATTTCTTGCTATGTGTCCCGATTGACGGCATATATTACAAGTGATCGGGTTTGGCAGTTGATTGTACCGTCCCCAATGAAATTTCTGACAGATCTGACACCTCGGATTGTTCCCACTAGAACCACTACCACTACTGGCCGACGAACCTCCTGGACTCTGCCTCTTTGCACTACCTTGACCACTAAACTGATTTGATCCCGGTCGTTTACTTTGTTGACTCGGTAGTGGTGGCATGCTTGAAGTATACCCAAGGTTTCTCTCAGTAATAGAAGCAATGTCCAATGCCTTAGCATAGGTCTCTAGCCGGAATATAGTTACTCGTCCTCGAATGTCACCCCGGAGTCCCGCTACAAACTTCCTTGCCTTCACCTTTTCAGTCGTTACAATATCCCTGACAAACCTCGCCAAACTGGTAAATTGTGTTGAGTATTCCCGAACTGACTTTCCCCCTTGTACCATTTCCATAAACTCTTGAGATTTTTTATCTCTAAACGATTCTGGAAAGTATTGTTCATTCAAAATTTCAAGAAATTGATCCCACGTTGTCGATTGACTCGGGCCCAGCTTGGTACGCCACTAATATTGTGCTTCATCCTTTAACGTGTCGGCGGCAAATAAAACTTTATGTTCCTTTGTGCATGATAATACCCTGAAATCTTCTCCATATCTGAAACCCAAATGTTTGCTTTCATCGGGTCAGTCTCCCCACGGAATATGGTCGATTTCTGCTTATGGAATTTTGAGATTGTAACAACTTTCTCCCTCGGATTTGGGTTTGGTTGTACCGGCCTTTCTTCGACTACATGAGTTTCGACGACTTGTGCCAACCCTTCGATTGCTCTTTCAACCCGTTCTATTCGGTTTGAGGTGTCACCTCCAGACATTATGCTTGGCACCCACATATAGTACACACATGCACATTACTTTTAAAAAACACATGACATGCTAATCAACATTTAAAAGCATGCTAAGTAAACGTGTATGCATGTTGATGCAACTACCTTTTGTTGTGTGCACACTACTCGTCGTATACGTCTCTTGTCCCCAAAGGCTCTAGCGTACTGCTCTGATACCAAAAATTGTCACACTCCAATCCACCCTAGCGGAATAGGACACGTGTAACAAGGCGATACACACCCAAAATTCACTAATTAGGAATAAAAAATATGAATTAAACCACCTTTAAGAGTTTTGTTGTGACAAAAACTAACCCAAGGGCAAAATAGTCATTAATAAGTATATCAAATTTTTATACCAAAAGATAGCTCTTTGAGTCCCAGTTCCAACAAAAAAAAAATAGTGCACAAATTCGAGTTTTCTAGAGAGAGATATGCACGTTTCCGTAAAAGTGGACGGCTGTTGGAAACAGGGGCGGATCGATCCGCCCACAAAATCCGGATCGATCTGAATTAGCATTTTTCTAGCAGAATGCCCCTCCAGATCCCCAGATTGATCCACCCATTTGTACCCGGATCGATCCGAGTTCCTACAGAACAGTTCATGCTGCTAGATTTTGCTGTCAAACAAGTTTTAGACTTACCAAAACACAACCAAATCACATGGAAACCTTATGAAACTTTGGGAAAACATATCCAACACATTTCCAAACACTTTTAAACTTAAGTCAAGCTTGGATCACACAAACACATTCACAATTTGATCAAATCAATCACGAACTCATTTCATTTGATCCAAAACAAACTTTTCAAACTTTAACACTCAATTCTTATCCAAAATACATGAAACTTGTTGGGGATAAACTCAATGTTACAACTAGCATTATGATCACTAAAGAAACATGTCCAAGACACTAGCGACACATCTAGACTTGCCGAGATGATCAAACCCATTACTTGTACCACACTTGAGCAAAACAAGAGAGATTATACATTGGTCCTCAAATTCACTTCCAACCACCAAAATACAAATTTAGGATTCAAACTCTTTTCCTACAACCCAAATATGAACATGAACATAAAAGAAACCATAATTTACATCATTTTACAAGTTCAAAGTAAGTTTATATACTCAATATCCAAATCAACCCCATTTCTCCCATCTCTCCCATCGTGCGTCATTTCCTCTCCGGATAAGACTCCGAACCTGCGGTGGTTGTTATGTACCACAACTGAAATAGGAAAACGGTTTTCTTAAGCAATTTGCTTAGTGAGTAGTCTAAACATGATTGAATGTTTAACACGTGCAATGCTACCATTAACACATAAAACATAAACGTAATCGCCGAGTCACCGGTTATATGGTTCATTCAGACCCGATGACCTCCCTTGGTCCCGTGGCCACTTCTATTCCTTGGACATCCGTATTTATCGGATTCTTCCTCTACACCACCCTTATTACTCCCAACAATGAACCATTTCCCCGGTGCTCACTGACTACCACATAGACATATAAGCACATAAACACATATTCATGTATCAACATGTAATTTTCATAGAATTGACATGGAATTCACATGATTAACATCTTCATAATTCCTAATCAAGAATTATCATCTATAACATCACATATAGCTTTGAACCCATTAAACACAATCATTTGGTTTGTATACAAAACTCACCTTATTCACAGATTTTACCCAAATTCAACCTAGAGGTGTGCTGAATTTCACCAATTAGAGCTCAATTTCAACTCCAAAATGAATCCTACAAGAATTCGGTAGACCGTCTCTCACCGTTAAGTATGAGCTACCAAAATCCAGCAATTTAAACGTAAATTAAGGGTATAAAAACGTTTGTCTCACCTCCACGAGTCCGAAAATGGCTTCGATTCGTGAATCCGACGAACGGCGGCGACGGAACGAAGAGATTTCGACGTCGGCGTCTCGAGCTCGTCTTCTCTCTCGGTGATCTCTTTTCTTTTGTTTAATACCTGTAGAAATGAGAGACTCTCTCATTCATTGACACACACATGCTACATGCAATGTGTTGTCATTGCCACAGTTTTCCTCCTCTTTCATTTACACCCCTAGAGTTCTTAAGTTCCTATTATGAAATCCCCCAAACATTCCCTTAACTACCCAATTATCTAATGAGTGTTTGTCTAAGTTCCGTATGGGTCCCAATGTGGGTCCCACATATTTTGTGAAATTGCTATCGTACCTACTAATTTTAAATCTTTTTCATTTATACCCTTATTTGGGTGTCCAAACTAATGCTAACACATAATATGATATTATGAAAGCAACTTAACAAATATTCATATAGTCACATAAACTGCATTTAATCATTTAAAAATGCAAATTACGAATTAACCCTTCGTTGGGTTCCATTCCAATACCCGTCCCACCTCACTGGAGACTTTTCCAACTAGTGTCATTCTCTGAACACCTTTCACACGGACGAGTCCAAGCCTCCCCTTAATCTATTTTATATACATCAATTACATTAATTAATGCATATTAACACAAATAATTAACCCGTTCCCCGAGTACGGGTGTTACAAGAAGTGATGTAGATAAAGATATGTATATATATATATATAATCTATCTACATACATACATACACTTGAAATGACCAAGATAAGGAAGAAGAAGAAGAACAATGAGAAGCTTGAGAAATTGGGTAAAGGTAAGGTAGTCCTGGCATTAAGAAGTTCTTTGATGAGGTCAATAAAAATCTGATAGTCCAACTAACAGAACTTTTGAGGAGGGAAGTGTCTTATACTTATAGCATTTGATAAGGGAGGTAAGTGTGATATTCTAAATGTGAGGGGGTGGCAAGTGTAATCGGGTCTAACCTTAGAGCATCTCCAATGCACCATGCTATAATATAGAATTGGCATGGCAAATAACATAGGGTTGGAGATGGTCTTAAGAGAGATAGATGATATTTACTCCTAAAATAAGAGTAAAGATTTGGGTACAAATATTCGACAAATAAATTGCACTAACACTAGTAAGAGACTATCGTCATGTGACAAATTTGTCTGACACATAGAAGACAAAAATGTATTAACTTTACCACATGTCAATCTTATATTAATATTAGTCTAATTTATTTGTCAAATTTATTTGTCGAATCTAATTTATTTGTCGTGTGGTTGTGTCCAAATCTTTAATCTTCAAACAATTAGTTTTAATAGTCTACCAAGATACTTCAAAATATTAGGAAAAAAAATTGATTTTTAAAATGGTGTATTAGTGTATAGCATGTACAAATTAAAAAAAAAAAATTAAAAGAGAAATTTGTTATGGGGGAGTGGGTGTGGTCAAAATAAAAGGTACTGGTGTCCATGTGTGGAAAAGGCTGCAGAGAGAGAGATTATGCTTTTCCAAAGAAGTAGAAAATGGCAAAGGAAGTAAAAGGAAAAGCAAAAGGAAAACTAAATTAAAAATGGAAAAAGTTTCATCGTGTAGAGTGTTGGAAGGAACAAGTATGGGAATCCTGGTGTCAGACTATGGGGTTGTGTCTGTGCCCTTTGAGTGCCTACATCATTTCCCCCAACCCAACCCCTTTGGTTTTTTCATGCAATTGCTGGAAATTTTTATAAAAACCAATATCACTTAGCTTTGACAGAGAACATGTCTTAACGTTTTAACGACACTAGGTAAATTATCTGGTGGAGATTTCAAAGTCATGAAGGACAGACTGATAGATTTATTCTTGTCATGTGGAAAAAAGAAAAGAAAAAAAAAACTTGTTTTAAAGATGATTTAAGATCTAGAACGAACTTTCACACAAAAACGCACCTACCAAACACTTGAATTAATAGAAGCGCTCATGTAAGAAACTATAAAAGCGGATTCTCGGCGGCGGAGGCCCCCACTCAATTTTTTTAAATTATATTTTCAGTCTAGCTACACATTCAATATGCATTATATGTTTTTAATTATACCCTCTAAAATTTTTAATTTAATCATTCTTGACTCTTAAATGTCACTTTGATCCTTAAATTGTTCTAACTTTTACTCAAATTAACATCTTATACTCAATTAGCTTCAATCATGGCCGGCTCAAAGGGGGACAAAAGGGGCAACCGCCACGGGCAACTAAATTTCACATACTTTGGAGGGTCTCCATGAAATTTTCATAATTAGATTTTTTACCTTGACATTTTTTAGTATTTTACATTTAGGCCTCCCCTAAGGCCCAATTCAGTGCCATCAACTTCATATATATTTATATGAATATATATAAAACTCAAAAGCAAAGGCCTCTAGAATTTTAAAAATTACACTTTTAGTGTAAGAATTTTTTGAGTTTTAGAAATAGGCCCCTCTAGAATTTTGAAAGACACCATACAATGTTTAAGTTTCACAAATAGACTCATATTAATTATAGGTAGACCCCCAAAAAATCGTCAATTATGTATAAGTAAATGCTAAAAAAATTGCCAATTATGTATAAGTAGATCCCAAAAACAATTGCCTCGGGAGCGCTACCCCCAAACTCCCGTATAAAGAGCCTCCCTCTTAGCAGTTCGTTCCGGGCCTCCCAATACTCGGGACCGGCCTTGGCTTCAATTATTTAAACCCTTGTATATTTCCCTTCTAATATATTAAGGATCATTTGTTTTAGTCACACACAAAATAAGGTAAAAAAAATTAAGAATACGAACACATGATATTTTTGTTGATGAAAGAGTAATGGAGAGATAAGTTTATCTTTTTGACTAATTATATTTACTTTTCAATCCACTATATGAGAAATTCATGGAATAACCACACTATTTTTAAATCCTAAAATCCAAATCTACCAAAAAAATTTGGGTTGGGGGCATAAACCCTAAACCCCTTTTCATTTGTACCCCCGTTAACATAAAATCCTGGTTGCACCCCTGCCACCTTTCCAAACAGCCTCTCGGTTATAGTAACTATTTCAAGTGCATCATGTAAACTTATTTTTATAAGTAATACTATGCTTTTCAAAAAAAATTTCCCAAAAGTATTTCCTAACGCATGTAGCAGTGGATTCAGTTAATTTTGATTGGTTGATGTTGAAGTGGTTACATCATTATTGAATATGTCTCATCATGATTGAAGAGGATCCTACTGCCACATGTATTAGAAAACTCTTTTTGGGAAAACAAATTTGGGAAGTACTATAGCATTACTCTATTTTTATACAGTGATTATACAAACTAGCATCATGTTTTTTTTTTTTTTTTGGTGCAACCACTTTTACGAGTAATTTTAGAGGCTATAGTTTGTTAAGCAGCCAATTTTAATCGGTGATTAAAAAAGAACAATTCCAAGTAGTTATGTGCTTGTGTAGGTTTTTTTAAAAGTACATAAAACCATGTCTCTTGATTTAAAATCCCATAAAAACTGGCTGTTTATCAAACTACTATAACTCTAGTATTCATAAGAATCAAATAATTAAGAGTACTTGGTCCGAACCTGATCATCCTCTTTCCATTATTTCCAATTAAACAAGCTCTAAGACCATCTCCAAGCGAAGTGCCAAATCTCACACATCAAATACCAATTTGTTGCACTAAGACCATCTCAAAATGAGAAGTCAAATATTTTGCATCAAACTCATCCTTTGATGTATGAAATACACGGTTGCCTTCAAATTTTATTTATGAACTCCACACCCATACATTAACTATTGTTTATTTTAACATAATTTTTTCCTTTTACGAATTATTTATATTATTTAATAATGGGACTCTTGATTTGATTAAATGTTATTTTTATTGATTAAAATAAATAAATATATTAATTTGATGATTTGTTAAATTGTGTCAAAGTTGCCTCATATTTTGGCTGCAACAAAGTTGCCTAAACTCTTGATGTAAGTTGGAGGCTTTGGAGCAAGAAAAACCCAAAAATACATATCAATTTTGTCTCAAATTCTCTTTTATAATGTAAGATTTAGAGATGGTCTTAATTTCAATATGCTGCTTGCTGGAGTAAAACTTTTGCACTGCAAAGACACACCAAATGTGGAATATTTTAATATTCTCGTATATTTTTTTGGGTTTTGTTAACATGGGTCCTTAGGGCATATGTTAAGGTTTTAAAAGTGGAAATAAACAAGGGAGACACACACTGAACCCCACACCGGACACTGATACCCACACTATATCCCTTGTTTATTTCTACTTTTGACACCTTAACATATGCCCTAAGGGCACATGTTAACAAAACCCTATTTTTTTTTATAATATCGTCGATAATGACAAATTGGTGTTTGCGTCTGTGTGAATTCATGACCATTGAATATGAATGTTATATAGGAAAAGTATTGTTTGGCTTCTGAAAATTTGTTGCATTTTAAGAAAACAGCAAAAGGGATGCCTATATTAGAGGTTTGTTGCGGAAAAGGTCTCCGAAGCAATTTTAATAATAGAACCTTGTAAACAATATAACCATACCAAACAGACCCTTATTTTTTATTTTTTATTTTATTTATTTTCTTCTCTCTCTTGATGTCTCGTTATTTTCTCCCCTTCTATACTCCTCGAATTGCACACAGCATATTCACGCAAACAGTTATGTAGGGTGACTCCATGTATATGATGATGAAAAATGCTGCAGTGTCTCATGTGCTGCCCCAGGTCTCTCTCTGTCTCTCTCTCTCTCTCTCTAAAACACACACACACACACACAAACACAAAATAATATATATATATATATATATATATTCTTTTCAGTTCTCGAATTTACACAACTAACACGCATGACATTGGAACCTCCCATATCCATTTGCAACTCTCCTTTTAAGAATATATATATACGTTATACTCCGCCGCTTCTCTTAGTCAGTTCCTTTTGTCCTGAGTACAACGTGCAAACCCTAGCTCTCTCTCTCTCTCTCTAAAGTGAAAACCCTAGTTTCCTACCTGGGTCAAACCCTAGTCCATCATGGGTTGACCAAAATTTATTCACTAAAATAAAATTATTTAATAAATTAGATTTAGTGAGTGAGTTACAGAAATTTGCTATGGACAAAAGATGCCTAACCCAAAATTGTTTCCGAACGAGCCCTATGTTTCATTATCTCAATATTTTCTCGACCAAAAATATTCTGAATATTCAAAGAGTTAAAAGATATATTGAACAACGTACAAAGCTCCTCTCTCATACAAAGTTGATATATTGTAATTTCACACAGAATTTGAATTGTATGTCAATTTGCATTCAATGTAAGGACAGGTCAGTAGTCTTTAAATTTTTTTTTTTTTTTTTTTTTTAAATTCCAGGGATTGTGGGTTTGAGATAGGGGTGCAACTTGGAAGGTAAATTCCAATTCTAACCCCAAAAAATCCGATTTTGACAACATATAAGTAGTTTTGAAATCCGAAAATTATCGAAATCGGATTAGAAACAGAATAATTAAATCTGGAAGTTCCAAAAATTCCAAAGATACATTGATTTGAAATTTCAAAAATATTTACGAAATATTATGACTTTTTTATGGTACATATAATTATAAAGTTAATTACACGGACTTCCTCTGAGTTTCGACGAAATTACACGGACCTATATTGATTTGAAATTTCAAAAATATTTACGAAATATTATAACTTTTTATGGTACATATAATTATAAAGTTAATTACACGGACTTCCTCTGAGTTTCGACGAAATTACATGGACCTTCCCTCTATATTGCAAAATTACACAAACTTCCCTTGATGTTTGGATTTGCATTACACACACCCACCCTCTAGATTGCAAAATTTACAGAGACCTCCCTTCTTAATTTGCTAATACCGAAAATACCCATCGTTATAAAAAAAAAAAAAAAAATTTCCATCTCCTCTCTCTTTATACCGTATATACATATATACATGCATACATACATACACTGATACACACCATATATATGGAGCATGTATATATACATACATGCATCCATACATACATACATACCTATTTGTATACATATAGCCATTGAATACATATATACATAAATAATTGTATACATCTTTGAGGTGGGTTTGGTATTTTGGATTTAGATCTTAAGTTTTTGGAACAAATTGGTTTTGGGTTTAATCTTAGGAACAAATAAGTTTTTGGAATAAATTGATTTTGGGTTTAATTCTTAGGAACAAATTAGTTTTGGGTTTGAATTTTTTATTTTTTTAACAAATTCATATTCAAATATATATATATATATATATGCATATGTCTGTATATTATGTATGTACTTGTATGTTTATATCTATATCTATATCTATATATATACACACATAGTAGGAGGAGAGAGAGAGGTGAGTGTAATTTAGTTAAATGATAAACAAAGTAAGGCTAAAATAGTAAATTTATGCTAGAGGGGAAGTCTGTGTAATTTTGCAATATAGAGGGGAGGTTCGTGTAATTTTGTCAAACCTCAAGAAATGTCCGTGTAATTAACCCATAATGATATTATACATACATATTCTATATCAAAACAGGGTTTTGAATGTCATTTGAAAAACGTTTTTACAAAAATCTAGTAACTAAAATTTGAAAACAATGATACGTTGATTGTCTTTTTTTTTTTTTTTTTTCTTTTTTCTTTTTTCTTTTTCTTTTTTTTTTTTTTTTGTGTATTTTGAAACAATGATATGTTGTACAAATGACAAAATATATTTGGGACAACATTTTGGTGTAAAAACCAAAGTGATTTAAAAAGTTATAACATTTTTGGACCAGCTACTTATAATATTTAGGGACCAAAATCACTACAAAAATTTCATCACTATGTTGTAAATTCTGAACTTCGAGTTGCACATTGGCGGTTTTTTTTTTTTTTTTTTTTTTCAGTTTTGTTGTGGTTTTAAAAATGTTCATTCAACTTCGGTGGGTTGGTTTTAGGTGGTGTTGATCGGTTTTCGGTCGATTTAAACTTATGCACTTTTTTACAAAACCGACCAATCAATGCGTGATCGGCTTGATTTCGATCGCTGTTTGATTTTTGATCTTTTATGAACACCCCTAGTCGCACATCTTAGATATTAATGCTAGATAATAACTTTTGGGTGGTGACATAATTATTAAAATTCTAGGATAGGTACTATCCGAGATGGTCGGTACCAATTTCCTACGCCTTTGATGCAGATTCGAATTTTCCCTCTCCTTTGTAATTAAAGAAAGAATAATGCGATGCTTCTCATATTGAATCTTAAATTTAGATTCCAAATATTTTATCAATAATAATACATGCAATTATAAGTGGTAATATATCATGTGATACACCCAAAAATCAAATTTAGAATTAAATTTAGGGAGAATAGCATTGCTGGATAGTATAACACCATTTGTCACTCCAGTGGGTATCGACAAATATTAAAGGAGTACCCTCACAGACAATGGTAAGACAGAGGACACCTTTGTACACTCTCTATGGACATTTTTGGTGGTTCAGTACATATTCTTTGCAGCTTCAAGGACAAATGTGATAAAATTAGGTTAAGGGGAAGGGAATGTACGAGTGTGCCAATTGCCAAATACCAAGTTCTCAAGAGGTAATGACCATTGTTTTAGCCAAAAATCTGTATCAGTACTGTTTGAATTACATTTTCTTCCGTCTGGATATATACCAACAAATGTGGGTATATACGAGCCAAGTCGAGCTCATGTGTAGCTGTCTAGCTGAGGTTGGCTTCCTAGCAAAAAAAAAATTGAGCTTGGCTTATTTATTAAATGAGCCTGAATATTAGGCTTAAGCTTGATTTGTCTATTAAAGGAGTCTAAAATTCAAGATTGATCACGGGCTTTTTTAAGGAACCCTCTCAAAGTATGTAGTTTTACAAATAAGTATCCATATATAAACCAGTACACAAATCATTTATCGAATCCATTCACGAGCTTTTTTATGAGCCTACTAAAATTATAAATTTTTTCCCCAATAGATATACATATATAGGCTAGTATACAAGCACTTTATCAAGCCTAGTTATTCACGAGCTTTTTCTCAAGCTAACCTTCTAACAAGCCTGATTCAAACATGTTCACGAGTCTTATCGAGCCAAGTTCACGTGTGTTTGAGCTTAACTTGTTAGTTTGTTAAATGAGCCTAAAATTCAGGCTTGAGCTTGACTTATTAATTATTATACAAGCCGATCGAGCTTTTATCAAACACGTTCACGAGAGCTCGTTGAATGGCTAGGCTGATATACAACCCTATCTACAAAATAAAAATTATGGGTTTGGACCCAATGTCTCCTCCAATAATTGAGTCACTTTAAGATGAAGAATAGTTGATTATCCCCTTTTTAATCTTGTTATCAATTTTTCAGTATAAGATTTGAATAGTGTTGTTTTAATTTGGTATAGATTTAGTTTTATGACTACAAAGTATTTTAGAGTTTGTTGAACGAAACTTAATTTTGACGCTTTTTCTTTCTTTTCACGGTTTTACTTCTTTTTTCATTCTTGGTAGTATTGGTTGCAGTTTCAATTAGTAATAGAAAATTTAGTTACTTACTTATATTTTGGCAATTTAAAATATCCTAATTATCAATTGTGTAATAATTTAATAAATTAACAAACGACAAAAATGTCAGTACTTGTTTGGTGTTTTTTTTTTTTTTTTTTTTTTTTTTTATGAGTTAATTTCATCTCTGTATATTTAGAGGTCCTTAATGGACATTAGTTTGAAACGATAAATGACACATATTAGGTATATGAGTATAATAAAAATAAATTTATAAGCATGTGTGTAAATTAAATTTATAGGCATATGTGTGTAAATTAAATTTATAAGCATGTGTGTAATAAATAAAATTATATGAGTATAATAAAAATAAATTTATAAGCATGTGTGTAAATTAAATTTATAGGCATATGTGTGTACAATAAAAATCGGTTTGAAAATAAAAGAAAAAAGGAAAAGGGGAAAATCCACAATATGTGTAAAAAAAAAAACAATATATAAATCCTAAATTCAGGACAAAAGTTGATCAAAATATAAATATTAGAGACCAATACATAATTAGCCATTATTATTTACTTTTTTTTAGCGGATGATAAATATGCAAAAAATTATTGATGTAAATGTAATTACACACAATACAATATACAAATTCTAAATTTCAGTTAAAAAAGTTGACCTAAATATAAATATTACTGACCAATTCATAAATAGCAATTATTATTGACTTTTTTTAAGCGAATGATAAATATCCCAAAATTTGATGACCTAAATGTAATTAGACATAATATTATTGACTATATTATATTAAATAAAATTACAAAAACTGGCCTGATGTAATTATTAAGCTGAAATGATGAATTACCCTTTTACAAAATAAAATATCTCTATGATAATTATACAGATATATGAGTAATTATGGTATAGTGAAGAAATATTATACTCTCTCTGTCCCTTTATTTGAGTCATGCATTCCATTTTGGGATGTCCCAAAATTAGTGTCCACTTTCCTAAATTGGTATACAATCGTTACTTAGTTTCCAAAACTACTCTTTCTTAAAATCTACACTAAGACAAAATTTAAAAAATTATTGTAATGATTAGAGACAATTGTGGAAAGTAGGTGTAGATTCTTTATGTCCCCTTAATAAGTTGAGTTCCCAAAGGTAGACTCAGAAAAAAGGACGGAAAGAGTAGCATTTAACTAACTCTGCAATCAGTATTTATAACAAGAGGAGTTGTTTTTTTTTTTCACTTGCCTGGGGGGATGCATGTCCAATAGATCTCTACAAATTAGAAAATAAGGTAGTTCTACAATATTGAAGGAGGAGAAAATCCTCACCCTACTTTTCCCTGGAAAGATTCGAACCCTCGAGTTCTAGAATGCTAGAAGAGTTAACTGAGTTTTTGCTAGGCTTAAATTGGACACTCATGATTCATTGAGCTCATACCTTAGGAGTTAGGACTTGTAGTCCTTGTAGCTTTTAGGAAGAAAAAAAGAGTCCATGTAGGACTCTTAGAGCCTGGTCAATTGAACTGGACTCTTAAGTGGGCCCTTGGAAGCTGGGCTCCCGAGGCTTGACAGGTCTACTTGGTATAGGCCTAACAGGCTAGAGTACGCAGCCCATAAGTGTGGCCTAGTCCATAATTTTGTGACACGTGTCACTTTCTGCTTGGGTAGGGTTAATTCCGGTCGTATATCGATTTTGGGAAATGCTAGATGCACAAAAAATATGCACAACCAAATGCACAACATGTTTAAAATGGTTAGATTTCGTACTGAAAAGTCTGTACACACAAAAAGACAAAAAAAGGGCTGTACAGTTTTTTCAGCACGATGTCCAACAATTTTAAGCTGTTTGTGCATTTGGTTGTGCATTTTTGTTGTGCATCTAGCATTACTCATCGATTTTTATGCTCTGTCAGCTCTGTTTGTATGACATAAATTGTTTTGAGTAGGTAATACAAAAGTACAATGCTATTGTGAGAAGCGTCTTTACATGAGTTGGCGTGTTTTAACTTTTGGATGAGCATCTAACTTTAAGATTTTTAGGAATCTGGGGAGAATTTTAAGGTTAGATGCCATCCAACGGTTAAAACTCGCCTTCTCATGTGAGAAGCTTCTCACAATAGCATTACCCAATGCAAAATACATCTAAAATTTACACCTAATTATATATATATATATATATATATATGTTGCTGATGTGACAATGATAATTTAAAATTAAATTGGGTGATGCTAATGCCAAAGCATAAAGTGCTAATGTTAAAGTAGAAAGTGTCGCTAAAAGTTTTAGCGACACTTAGATAACTGTTGCTAAAACCTTTAGCGACACTTTGTGTTTTGGCATTAGCACTTTGTGCTTTGGCATTAGCACCAACTTTAAATTTATCTATATGTTCTTATATTTTATAATTAAAGAGTATTTTTAGTGATCCACATTATCTGGCGTATTTCTTGAGTGTATATATTTTAAGGGTAATGCTAGGGGCACTAACAACATCCACTAACAAGCACTAACACACTCTATCTCTCTCCTAGTAGTACAGTGGGGGTCCACTGCGGACCCCACAGTGCCACTAGGAGAGAGATAGAGTGTGTTAGTAAGTGTTAGTGGATATTATTAGTGCCTCAAATATTACTCATATTTTAAGTGTACATAACATTACTCAAATGTTTGACCTGCCAAAAATAACTATTATGTAAAATTTCTTGCATGATCAAATTATTTTATGATACTTTACAAATAACAAAGTAATGTTTAAGCAGTTTGAGAAGGACGAAATAGTCTAGTGTTAATAGCTTGTATGCTACTTTTAATAAAATAAAAAGAAATATGCACACGATCAAGGTGGGCTCAAGTATAGTATAATAAATATATATATATATATACGACTAGGCTCTAGAGTGAACAACGTAAAATGAACATATTCAGTGAATTTTTTTTTTTTGCCTAAAAAACCCCGTAGGCCCCACTGACCAGCTGACCCATGCCTGCCCCACTAACCCACTAGTTTTTTCAGATAAAAAATAATGTTCACTGAGTATGTTTACTCCAAAGCCTGAACATATATATATATATATATATATATATATATATATAAGGTGGACTCAAGTATAGGTGGGCTAATATTAAAAGGGTAATACTTGGGGCACAACCAAAGCCACAACCTTTTGTCCACAATCTCCATTTTGTGTCTATCTCTCTCTTGATAGGTACCACAGTGCTAGTGACCCCACAATGCCCACTAGAAGAGAGATAGACACAAAATGGAGGTTGTGAGCAAAAGGTTGTGACTTTGATTGTGTCCTAAGTATTACTCATATTAAACACTATTAAGAGTGTGAGTTGTGGCTAAACTTAATTAAATATAATTTGTGAAAGACTAGGTTTTTTAAAAGATAACATTAACTCTCCTCCAAAAATTCACACTTGAGTCCCCCATTATAAGGGAGGATATAAATGTGTGTATGTATACTATATATATAAAAGGTCAAAAATTCTCTAAAGAGGGCGCCATCTCTTTATTAAAGAGAGGGCTTCTGTTTTGACCGTTGGATTGTATTTTCATTAAGAGCAGTGTTGACATTTCACAGTTTTTAAATACGATCCGACAGTCAAAACAGAGGCCCTCTCTTTAATAAAAAGAGGACACCCTCTTGAGAGCCGGACTGCATAAAAGGTGCACTCAAGTATAGGTGGGCTAATATTAAAAACTATTAAGAGTGTGAGTTGTGGCTAAACTTAATTAAATATAATTTGTGAAAGACTAGGTTTTTTAAAAGATAACATTAACTCTCCTGCATAAATTCACACTTGAGTCCCCCATTACAAGGGAGGATATAAATGTGTGTATGTATACAACATCTGAATCTAAAGTAATATGTACACGCGGTCAGACTCTTCAGTGAACAGGGTTGAGTGAACATACTCTGTGAACATGTTTTTTTAGCGTAAAAGAATCCACGGGTCAGCGGGGTAGCCTGCGGGTTCTTTTAGGCTAAAAAGCATGCTCACTCAACCCTGTTCACTTCACGTTTGGATGACAGGGAAGGGATTGTACAATTAGTCTTTTTTATTTGAAGGTCTCGAGACTAATAATACTACCTCCCCCATGGTATAATTTTAGTCCCCCATATAGGGGACTATTCTTTTAAAATGGATAATTAATCCCAAGCAGAATGGTCGCGTCAAACATCGGACTATTCAATTAAATGGACTATTAATTAGTCCAATTCCCCACTATCCCACCGGACCCACCCTTAGTCATGTGAAACAAACGAGGTCTTTAGAGCCTCACCATATGTATAAGTATGTGGATTTGTAGATATGGATTGATACGTACATATATACATATACATATATATATATATATTGTAACACCCTGTATTTTATTTTCATTAATAAATAAATATTGCATTTCATTTCCTTAATAAATGAATATTTCTTTTTAATAAATATTTATTTGGGGGTCAAATCGTAATTTTCAAAAATATAGAAATATTTTCTATGGTTTCAAAATCGATATCTATATTTTTGTACAACCTGGGATTTAATTCCTACATTAATATAATTTTCTGTATTTTTATTTTCAACCGAAAAATACCAGTTTTATGTTTTAATGTGTGTCTATATCGCGTTTTGGGGTGAGGGAGCACGTGAGCTCAACCTCACCAGGTAATCTCCCCATTACTTGGAGGCTACCCAATTATGTTTATATATATATGCTTCAATGCTCTCACAGTCTCTCATTCTCTCCCTCACAAACTCACTGTAACTCTCAATTCTCTCCATTTCTCTCAACTCTTTCTTACATTCTCAAGATTATGTACACACACATAGATTGTATACATATATATATACACACACAGTCACATACATACTTGGAGACTTATATATAAATCAAGAAATGGAGGAAAAATTCTCAACGACAGAATTAACGGCGGAATTTATCGGTCTCAAATTCTCTGTATAATTAACCTCAGTGAGTAATTTAAACTCACTCGCTATGTTTATATATGTATATTTCAGTTCATATATGTGTGTATATATGTATATATATAGATACACTATGGGTTAAAAAAATGGAGTTTTGTAAAAGTCAACCAAAATCAATTCTATAAATTAGGAATGGAAGATCTTAGTCCCAATAAGCTATGGTTCAAATCCTACGCAGTAATTCATCCGTATCGCGATGTACCATTAATTTAAAGTTTTGACACCCTCACTTTAATCGCGAATATCTAGAGATATAATCTGTATCTGTTTAAATCGATTGCGTATTCTTAATCTACGCGAAAAACCGAGGAGATCCATATATTACATGTCCTGGTACGAACAGAAAACAGAAATGGGTCTGTAACAGTTTTTAAAATTGAAAACAGGGAAAAAACGAAGAAGATGATGAAACTGCAATAACTCGCGCGCGCGAGGCTCGCTCGCGCGGCCCGCTCGTGCGAAACATCCCCCCCTTCGCTCGCGCGGCCCGCGCGCGCGACCTGTCTTCCCCCTTCGCTCGCGCGACTCGCTCGCGCGATACCCCCTCTCCCTTTCTCGCGCTAGGTGGCAGTTTTGGCAGTTTGTATAATTTTTTGGTAAGGGACTGTTTGGAAAATGTTTTTGGGAAATTTCAAGGAACTGTTTGGCAAATATATTGTTTTAAAGGTCTATATTTTAAGAATTGTACGAACAAGAACAACTAAGGTCGAAATTTATGCTCGTACGATTATCCGGCTTTGTGATTAATTAATGGTGTTATTTATGAAACTTTGACATACATATTAGGGTCGAGGTTGTGTCAACATGCATGTGTGTGAGAAAACGTGAAAAGAGTAGAGAGTGGCGATCTGGTGTGCGACCTCAATATCGATCGGATATTATTCCTGGTATCCGAAATGATGGTATTGAGTTACGGCTTAGATATCGATCGGATATCATTCCTGGTATCTAGGGCGCTTGTTTCGGATATCGATCGGATATTATTCCTGGTATCGAGGGCGCTTGTTTCGGATATCGATCGGATATTATTCCTGGTATCCGAAACGATGGTATTGAGTGCGGCTTAGATATCGATCGGATATTATTCCTGGTATCTGAAGCAATGGTATGGTGTGCTGTTTTTGGATATCGATGGATAGTATTCCTGGTATCTGAGGTAATGGTTTGGTTGAGTTGAGTTTTGTTGAGAGAAAAGAGTCAGAAAGATGAGATGTTACATTGTTCATGCACGGTCGCATATTTATTGCTTTCTTCATTCCCCCGTGGCTCATGTTGGAATTTGGAACCTTGAATCTATTGTTTTTAAAGTTAAATTGCACCATTGTTTATATGCTTATATATGCATTGCAAGTACTTGTTTATTTTGCTCACCAGCTTTTATAAGCTGACGGCGTTGATGCGTCCTGGACTGTATCTCCAGATTTTCAGGGTCAGGAGCAGCCATGGTTTTTCGACTATGCAAGTTAGAGGCAGGAGACTTTCCAAGAGGCTGCTTTATATTTCCTATGTCTTTTTAATTTGGGTTGTAATAAACTAGTTTAGACTTTTGAATAAGGCGTTTTGTGCCTAAGATTATGACTGTTGTAATAGTTTAGTAAGTTTTAATTTTGGAGCTTATGTTTTGTTAGTATCCTTTGCTCTAGAAATGTTGTTAAGTTATTTGTTGCAGGGACAATTGGTCATACTCACTTGTCACGACCTACGAGTCCATATAGGAAATTAAATGCTTTCCTGAATTATGCTACGTCGGGGCGTGACAGGCTTTTTGGTATCAAAGCCAGGTTTTGGCTCGACCAATTGTCCAAGACACATAGGATCACCCGTTAAGATAGAATTAAGATAAGATAGTTCGACTTTATTCCGTGTTTAGGTCGCTTTCTATCGTCGAGAACTTTCTTTCTTATCTGGAGTTTGACCGAATTCTGTTGATTGATGGATAGGTACCGTTCTCTTGATCATATGGCTGGAAGGAATCTCAGGAATCGTCCTGCTATTGAAGATGCACCCCCGATAGTAGATCGAACCGGGATGTTTGAGGCTTTTGTAAGAAGATTGGAGAGGGTAAGTGATCAGAATGCAAGGAACAATAATCAGAATGGGAATCACAACGGGAATGGGATGCAAGCCACCAGACTGGAGACAAGCTTCTCAAGGAGTTTTGCTCTCTGCGACCTGAGTATTTTGCTGGGACTGATGAACCCTGGCAAGCGGAGCAGTGGCTACGCCAGATGGAGCGTATCTTTGAGACCATAGAGTGCACGGATCTGGAGAAGAAGCGTCTGGCTATCTTTCAGTTGTCTTATGCAGCGGCTGATTGGTGGGATGCTGAAAAGGCGACCATAGGGGAAGAAGTTGCAAGAAGAATGCCGTGGGTAGTGTTCAAGGAAAGGTTTCTCGAGAAGTATTTTCCTGAAGAAGAGAAGGACAAGAGAGAGAAAGAGTTTATGGAGTTGACTCAAGGGAATCTGACTGTCCGTGAGTACACTACTCGATTTGAGCGTCTGTCTCGCTTTGCTCCACATATGGTGGACACACCCCAGAGGAAAATCAAGAAGTATCACCGGGGTCTCAACTTGTCTCTCCGACATCTGACTATGGGGCATCTGGGCCAGTCATTTGAAGCTCTGGTGAGATTGGCTATGGGGTTAGAGAATGATGGTTGTCAGAATTCGAAACCATTTGGAAATCGACCTCCGCAGAAGGGCTATCCCGGACAGAAACCTGGGTACCCTCAAGGACAGAAAAGGACCTGGGATGGAGGGAAGAAACCTCAACAGACACAAGCAGTACAGCAATATCCACCTCGAGCAATAGGAGGGAACAACAACAATAACTGCTTCAATTGTGGTAATCCCGGTCACCGAGCTAAAGATTGCAGAATAACTAGGCGTGCTGATCGTCCGGGAATTGTGTGCTATAATTGTGGCATGCCAGGTCACATAAGTCCGGAATGCAAGGCTCCTAGGAGAGGCAATTACGGTCAGCAAGGACAAGCCCGCCTGAATGTTGTTATCCCCGAGGCGGCTGGCTATGAAGAAACAGGATATGAAAAAGGTGTTTATGAGGAGGAACCGCCTGAACAACGAGCAGTGGAAGGTACTCTAACCTTGTTTAACTCTCATGTTAAAGTTTTATTTGACACGGGCGCTACACATTCCTTTATATCTGTTAAGATTGTTCGGAAGTTGGGTATAGTACCGCAACGTTTAGATGAAGCTTTGAGTGCTGCCTCACCCTTAGGGACCACAGTCAAGTTATTACATGTATGTAAGGATTGTCCTCTACGGTTAGGAGACCGAGAACTTTTGGCAAGATTGGTGGTTCTGTCGATGAAGGAGTTCGATATAATCCTGGGAATGGATTGGCTAGAGAAGAATCATGCGAAGTTGGATTGTGCAAGGAAGAGGATCACATTTGCGGACAATGGGAATCGACCATTTGATTTCCAATGTAACCCTTCGGGTGATATGTTCCTCACCAGATGCCTAGCAAACATTGAGGTTGTCAGTGCAGAGGTGACGGTGTCATCAATCCCGGTGATCAAAGAGTTCGAGGAAGTATTCCGAGATATTTCTGGATTGCCACCTGAGAGGGACATAGAATTCTGTGTGGAATTGGTGCCAGGCACTTGACCGATAACCAAGGTTCCCTATAGGATGGCCCCTACAGAGCTACTGGAGCTGAAGGAACAAGTTCAAGAACTTGAGAAGTTGGGTTTTGTTCGTCCAAGTACTTCACCCTGGGGAGCACCAGTGTTATTCGTGAAGAAGAAGGATGGGTCAATGCGGTTGTGTATTGACTACCGAGAACTGAATAAGGTTACTGTCAAGAATAAGTATCCTTTACCTTGGATAGACGATCTGTTTGATCAGTTGCAAGGAGCCACGACCTTTTCTAAGATTGATCTACGGTCAGGGTATCACCAATTGAAAGTGCGGAAGGAAGACATACCGAAGACTGCTTTCAGGACGAGGTACGGACACTATGAGTTCTTAGTGATGCCGTTTGGGATGACGAATGCTCCGGCTGTGTTTATGGACTTGATGAATAGAGTATTCAAGCCATACTTAGATCAGTTTGTTATTGTCTTCATCGACGATATTTTGATCTATTCCAAGTCAGAGGAAGAGCATGAACAGCATCTACGGATTGCGATGCAGACTCTCAAGGATCACCGCCTGTATGCTAAATTCAGCAAGTGTGAATTCTGGCTTCAGGAAGTTAAGTTCCTCGGGCACGTGATCTCACAACAAGGAATCGCAGTTGACTCCTCAAAGACCGATGCAGTGGTGAATTGGACTCGGCCGACCAATGCTACAGAAGTCAGAAGTTTTCTAGGACTAGCCGGTTACTATCGAAGATTCGTGGAAGGATTCTCAAAGATAGCTGCCCTGTTAACTGGTTTGACTAAGAAAGATTTGAAGTTTGAATGGACTGATAAGCATGAACGCGCTTTTCTGGAATTGAAAGAGAGATTGACAACAGCGACAATGCTTGCGATACCAAAGGATGGTGAGAAGTTCACTATTTTCAGTGACGCCTCGTATCAAGGATTGGGATGTGTCCTTATGCAAGACGGTAGGGTCATAGCCTATGGTTCACGACAGTTGAAGCCGAATGAATTGAATTACCCAACTCATGATTTGGAATTGGCAGCAGTTGTGTTTGCACTCAAGATCTGGAGACACTACCTCTATGGGGAGAAGTTTGATTTGTTCTCGGACCACAAGAGCCTTAAGTATTTGTTTACTCAGAAGGAGTTGAACATGAGGCAACGTAGGTGGATGGAGCTGATTAAGGACTACGACTTTACATTAGAGTACCACCCTGGTAAGGCTAATGTAGTCGCTGACGCCCTAAGTCGGAAACCTCGAGGAATGATTGCTTCATTGATGATGAGGGAATGGAAAGCTTTAGAGACAATCGCAGATTTTGATATGCAGATTTCTGAGGGAAGTGACGGACATCACTTTGGATGCCTTGTAGTACAACCAACACTTGTGAGTCGAATTATCGAAGCCCAGAAGGAAGATGAGAAGTTTCAAGTATGGTTCGCAAAGATATCAGAAAAGGACCCTACAGAATGGAAGATTGGGACCGATGGAGGATACCGATGTCGAGACAGATTGTGTGCGCCAGATTCAGGAGATTTGAGAAAAGATATTCTCGAAGAAGCACATAAATCGAGACTGACAGTACACCCAGGAGGAACAAAGATGTATAAGGATTTGAAGAAAAATTTCTGGTGGGAAGGGATGAAGCGAGAAGTAGCCGAGTTTGTGTCTAAGTGTTTGACCTGTCAACAAGTGAAGGCCGAACATCAGAGACCCTCAGGATTGTTGCAACCCTTACCTGTTCCAGGATGGAAGTGGGAACACATAACTATGGATTTTGTGGTTGGATTACCTCGGTCACAACAGAATCATGACGCGATTTGGGTAATTGTGGATCGTCTGACGAAGTCTGCACACTTTATCGCGTACAATATGACTTACCCAGTAGAAAGGATGAGTCGAATGTACCTATAACAAGTGGTGCGACTGCACGGTGCGCCTGTGTCTATTGTATCAGACCGAGATGCACGCTTTACCTCGGGATTTTGGGAAAGTTTGCAGAAGGCTATGGGAACTTCGCTCAAGATGAGTACTGCATTCCATCCTCAGACCGATGGACAGACTGAGCGTGTTAATCAAATTATGGAAGATATGCTAAGAGCTTGTGCAATTGACTTTGAAGAGTCTTGGGAGACACACTTACCGTTGGTTGAATTTGCGTATAACAACAGTTATCACTCGAGTATTGGAATGGCACCGTTTGAAGCTTTGTATGGACGGCCATGTCGATCTCCGTTGTGTTGGGCTGAAGTGGGAGACACAGAACTTTTGGGACCAGATTTGGTGAGAGAAACCAATGAGAAGATTTCACTGGTCAAAGAAAGAATGAAAATTGCACAGAGTAGACATAAGAGTTATGCGGATCGGCGACGAAAGGATTTGGAGTTCAGTGTCGGAGATCACGTACTCCTTAAGGTTTCACCTGTTCGGGGAGTAGTACGTTTTGGTCAGAAAAGAGGGAAGTTGGCACCTCGTTTTATCGGACCGTTCGAGGTTTTGGAGCGAGTTGGAAAAGTTGCTTATCGACTCGCGTTGCCACCAAAGATGTCTGGTGTTCATAACGTGTTCCATGTCAGTATGTTAAGGAAATACATACGGGACCCTTCACATGTGGTAAATTTTGATGATATTGAGACAAGTCAGAATGTTGTTTACAAGGATAAACCTGTGAGGATTCTTGACCAGAGTATCAAGACGCTGCGAAGAAGAGACGTTCCTTTGGTTAAGGTTCAGTGGAGGCATCATGACGAAGGAGAGGCGTCGTGGGAGTTAGAGTCGGACATGAGGACTAGATACCCCGAGTTGTTTCAGGATTAGTGCGCTCAGATTACGGGACGAAATCTCTGTTAAGGTGGGTAGAGTGTAACACCCTGTATTTTATTTTCATTAATAAATAAATATTGCATTTCATTTCCTTAATAAATGAATATTTCATTTTAATAAATATTTATTTGGGGGTCAAATCGTAATTTCCAAAAATATAGAAATATTTTCTATGGTTTCAAAATCGATATCTATACTTTTGTACAACCTGGGATTTAATTCCTACATAAATATAATTTTTTGTATTTTTATTTTCAACCGAAAAATACCAGTTTTATGTTTTAATGTGTGAAATGGGTCTGTAACAGTTTTTAAAATTGAAAACAGGGGAAAAACGAAGAAGATGATGAAACTGCAAGAACTCGCGCGCGCGACCCGCTCGCGCGAAACATCCCCCCCTTCGCTCGCGCGGCCCGGGCGCGCGACCCGTCTTCCCCCTTCGCTCGCGCGACTCGCTCACGCGATACCCCCTCTCCCTCGCTCGCGCGGTCCGCTCGCGCGAGGTGGCAGTTTTGACAGTTTGTATAATTTTTTGGTAAGGGACTGTTTGGAAAATGTTTTTGGGAAATTTCAAGGAACTGTTTGGCAAATATATTGTTTTAAAGGTCTATGTTTTAAGAATTGTACGAACAAGAACAACTAAGGCCGAAATTTATGCTCGTACGATTATCCGGCTTTGTGATTAATTAATGGTGTTATTTATGAAACTTTGACATACATATTAGGGTCGAGGTTGTGTCAACATTCATGTGTGTGAGAAAACGTGAAAAGAGTAGAGAGTGGCGGTCTGGTGTGCGACCTCAATATCGATCGGATATTATTCCTGGTATTGGAGGCGACAGTGTCGTGTACGGCTTAGATATCGATCGGATATAATTCCTGGTATCTAGGGCGCTTGTTTCGGATATCGATCGGATATTATTCCTGGTATCCGAAATGATGGTATTGAGTTACGGCTTAGATATCGATCGGATATTATTCCTGGTATCTAGGGCGCTTGTTTCGGACATCGATCGGATATTATTCCTGGTATCCGAAACGATGGTATTGAGTGCGGCTTAGATATCGATCGGATATTATTCCTGGTATCTGAAGCAATGGTATGGTGTGCTGTTTTTGGATATCGATGGATAGTATTCCTGGTATCTGAGGTAATAGTTTGGTTGAGTTGAGTTTTGTTGAGAGAAAAGAGTCAGAAAGATGAGATGTTAAATTGTTCATGCATGGTCGCATATTTATTGCTTTCTTTATTCCCCCGTGGCTCATGTTGGAATTTGGAACCTTGAATCTATTGTTTTTAAAGTTAAATTGCACCGTTGTTTATATGCTTATATATGCATTGCAAGTACTTGTTTATTTTGCTCACCAGCTTTCATAAGCTGAAGGCGTTGATGCGTCCTGGACTGTATGTCCAGATTTTCAGGGTCAGGAGCAGCCATGGTTTTTCTACTATGCTAGTTAGAGGCAGGAGACTTTCCAGGAGGCTGCTTTATATTTCCTATGTCTTTTTAATTTGGGTTGTAATAAACTAGTTTAGACTTTTGAATAAGGCGTTTTGTGCCTAAGATTATGACTGCTGTAATAGTTTAGTAAGTTTTAATTTTGGAGCTTATGTTTTGTTAGTATCCTTTGCTCTAGAAATGTTGTTAAGTTATTTGTTGCAGGGACAATTGATCATACTCACTTGTCACGGCCTACGAGTCCATATAGGAAATTAAATGCTTTCCTGAATTATGCTACGTCGGGGCGTGACATATATATATGCGTGTATGTGTATATGCACAAATATGTGTGTGTTTGCATATATACATAAAAACTATATACATACATACGTATTAGAGTAAAGATTGGGACACACCCAAAGACACAACTTTTGGTACACAACCCAAAAGATGTGTATATATTTCCTGTGATGTCACTGGGCCCCACAGTGATATAGGAGATATATAGACACATCTCTTGGGTTGTGTTCCAAAAATTGTGTATTTGGGTGTGTCCCAAGTATTACCATCTATTATAGCATTCCACTTTTAAGTATTATAATTGCAATTATTCAAGAAAATTTATACATATTTCTTGCCCATAAATCATTTTCAGCATTTTAAGCTACTTTCATAAAAATCTTCCTAAAACATTTTTCAATATTGTCAACTAATGAAAATATGTTACAAAAAATATTTTATGTTGAAACAAACAAATTACAGTTTGAAAAGAAATTTACCAAACTGGTGTTGAAACAACTAAATATGCCCATACTGACAATCACACCTAATACTAATCAATGTAATCCTAAGAGCATTTTTAATGCAAAAATTTAATTTTCTCAATGTCAATTGCCAAATCTATAATTTGGCATTACTACATTGCCTATATTTTGATATTTTTACTCCAATAGTACATTCTAAACAAAATGCTGTATTGTTTTTTTTTTTTCGTCAATTGCTTTCTTGTTGTACTCTAAATACTGTGATTTATACACTAGTTTACGGAATAAGTACGAAAGTTAAATTCTATACAACAATGCTATTCTTGCTTTCAAATTTGAGAGTAGCTATTTTTTTAGAGGAGGAACAGAAGTGCATTAGAGAAGTGTTTTTTAGCCTTCAAGCTATAATTTGATTATAGCATGAAAAATAGAAGGTGCATTCCTCTAAGTGGTCAATGTTTTAAATCCCAGACGACCTAGAGGATTTATGGGCTACTAATGTTTTAAATCTCAAGTTGTCATAACTACCCAATTCGATGGCTTAAACTACATTGAGCATGTTTGGCACATTGATAGCTTTTCTGATATTTGATTATGGTCATAATAAATTATGATAGTTGTGTTTGGATAAAGTATTGTATAAGTGGTGCAGGTTTTACAAAAAACAGGACATGCGGGCAAGGAGGTGTAAGAGGGAGAAGGTCACGGCTTTGCAAGTTGAATAAAGTGAAGCAAGGAAGAAGCAGGCCTGGTCTTTTGTTTATTTAAGGTCTTTTGTATTTTGAGAACATGAGATGTCTAGTATCTTTTGTAAGGCAATGTTACCAATAACTATTACTATTTCTATTTCTATTTCTATACTCTGATGATGCTTGTTAAGACGAGGATGGTATTGTGTAATCATTCAAACTTATGACCATGTATGCTTAGACCCACCATTGATATTGTTTATTATATTCCTGTTATTGTGTTTCGTTGGACAATCAGGTGATCTTAACTTGTCATGTACTTATGGGTCCAAAATTGGAAAACTATTTTTCCATATTTTACCACTCTGGGGCGTGACATGGATTTTTTTTTTTGCAACTATTACAAGATTACTTGTCTACCCTTGGTATAGTTAGCAACAAAAAAAGAATCTAGAAGAGATCGATAACAAAATTTCCCTCGATGCACTAAGACACATGTTAGTTGAGTAGACCATAAACCGAGATGAAGGTAGTGAGATTAGACTAGACGCGACGTAAGATGTTTCGAGATAAATGCAAGGCACATGAAGATCTTCTCAACCTCTACGGCAGCCGGATCATCACCAGTAACTAAGAGTCAAGAAGGAAGGCTAATCAACTTGATATCCTCAGGACTTGTAAAAAGTCAATAATGACCAGCCCAGACGCATCGATTTAGCAATGAGAGAGCACATGGAGAAGCGTATGTCATCGACTACGAGGGCTCATGTATCGCTGATCGGCGATTACCTACTACAATGGAGTCGAGTATGAGCATGACATCGTTTGAAGTCCTATAGGGAAGATTGTTCCAATCGTCAGTACATCAAGCAAAGATTGAAGATGAATTTGTTGGATGCAGCCTTGTCTAGGAGCCAATGAGAAGATTCAAGTTGTGAAAGAAAAGATGAGGGCGGCACAGAGCAGGCAGAAGAGTTATGCCGACAAGTGCCGCACGGACTTAAAACTTTGTGTTGGTAGCCACGTCTTCTAGAAGTTTCTCCGGTACGAGGTGTTGTGAGATTTAGATAGTAGAGAAGAAAGCTCTCAACTCGATACATCGGACCTTTCAAAATACTGGAGCGCGTATGATATACTCATATTATATACCTAAAAACTTTCCCACCTAATTTTACATAATAATAATAGTAAAGTTTATAATATAATAATAAAGAGTAAAGTTTATATAAACATAATAATACATTGAAAAGTTTAATAACAAATGTAAAGTTTGCATATGATATGATATACACCTAAACTTTCCCACCAATTTTCCCCCCAAAAATAGTATTTCAAAATTTCAAATTCAAAACTCCCTCCCTCCTATTGACCCCGCCCCGGCCGAAAAGCCCATCCGGCCCTGAAACCAGTCCACTCCCTTCTAAGCTCGTCCTAGCTCGAAAGCCTGGTAGGGCCCTCTTTGACCGAGCCCAGCCCGGTATGTTTGACACCTCTATTTAAGGCTCAAGTGTCAGTCATCAATTACATAACAACAAAAGGACTGCATGGGGTAAGATCTTTTAGCTAGGTTAGATTGTTATTCATTGAATTGTCTAGGGATATTATAGTAATTCGATGTAATGTTGACCAGTGTTTTGACTTCAATTGAGCTTTAACCTGGGTTACTCCAAGTTCGCCCAAACGCACCCAAATTTTAAATAAGTTGCAATTGCGATTCAGAAATCATTGCCAAACAGCTTGCAATTGGCTTTTTGACCTATCACGTCCCGGAGTAGCCAAAATAGGAAAAATTAAAACATTTTCTCTTTTGGGTCCGTAGGTGCGTGGCAAGTTGAAAACCTCATGATTGTCCACAACAATAAGAAGCGAAATAAATAACAAGCAGTTGTAACAAGCACGGTGGTCTGGGCATATTTATATATTAAACATCCATATCAGAGTCATAAGTCTCATTATTACAGAACCATAGAAAAGAGAAAGAAAAGAAGTTAACATCTTGGGCATCAAGCCCTACATCATAATATTAATAAACTGGCACATAATGCCTCAACATCACTAAAAGATAGATAAAATAATAGTGTTTGGCTCCCGCCAGCTAACTCGCGAAGCCATAGCCTTCCTCAGTGTACTCCTCTTTCGGGTAGTCAACCTCTGCAAGATCTGAATGATTGATTGTCCAGGACATGAAAGTCGTCAGCTTTACTGCAAGCTGAGTGAGTAATCCTACTACACTTGAACAAGCTCATAAAATACATGTTAATCTGTTAATAAGTAAATCGTCCCTTTTATGCTTTAGAAAACCTCATCATTAAGTCTTACTATTCTCGGTCTTGATGTATTATGTTAGTCTGGAGACTTTAACGACAATACTCGAACTTGGAAACTTAACTGACACTAACCAACTGACCTCATTGGCCTATTGGTCCAATCGATACTGACTCGACAATCCGCATTGAACCAACTGTTCAATCTTTCACAAACTCGACTAACTTTGGATCATTGATCCAACCTTTGGACCCTAAGCCCAATCAATCCTAACTTGACTCTTTGCATGCATCCAGCATGAGTGTCGTTGACCTGAATATTATCGCCTTACGGCCATTAGTTTACCCTCTTATCATCATCGCCTTACGACCTTCAATTGATATCGTCGCCTTACGGCCTATGGTAACCCCATCCTATTCAATCAGCCATGGTTAAATTGTCATCGTCGTCATATGGCATATTAACCATCTCACAACTGATCACAATAGTACCAGCAAGGTACTACTACACGAGGCACTATAGCATCCACGACAAACTGAGTCGATCATACACGAATGCTCTTGCCAGCGTCGCCCATATAGCCATGGTGACATCTTGAAGACATCACAGAACTAATTACTCTTTCTCGAAGGAATCAATGGAAACTAGACCAATAATAGATCATCCCGTTAAAACTCTCGTTATCATAACTTATACATCATCAACTAACGCGCACGGTACAAGCTGTTAATGCGCATTATTTTTGGATAATTATGCTTTAGTACGTCTCATATTATTCTCGAAGTTTATGTATCTTGTACGTATATGTCTACTACTTCAATTCATGCTTTTTCTTACTATAGAAAACATGATCATTTTGAAATAAGTTGGCTCGAGCGCTTATATCTCGTAAACTTTAGGATTCGTTTTTCTTTACATTATATAAGTTGTACATTTAGAAAGTACTACTCAATTAGCATAAAGTATAGCTTTATTAAAGCATATGCAAACATGACTAGCAAGTATATCTCAAGGTACAACTATCTCAGCTCATAGTACCATTATACATATCATGGATCCTTATAAAACTAACATGCAACATACTAACCTTTTAAACACTGCTAAACTCGAGCACTCATGCCTCTCGAGCGCTCTGGCCTGGCCTGTTCGTTGGGCTCGAGTGCTCGTGCTTGGTCCGAGCGCTCGGGTTCCACAGTTTACTAGCAATTTGGTTAGTTTATTAACATAACTTTGATTTAAACTCAATGCATGCCACATACAGCATCATAGATCATAAATTAACTTAACAAAGCATGAATTAAGAGTGAGTATGAGTACTCACTTGATCTAGATGATCTAGATGATGCAAAAGATGGCAAATGTATGTGTTGTGCTTGATCAAGCTTGAATACAACTTCAAGTGTGCTAGATCCTCCAAATTCCTTCTTCTTTACTTGGATCCTTCAATACTCACTTCTAGGACCTTATGGGGTATTTAGAGAGTTTTCAAGGCCCAGGGACAAAATGGTCATTTCACACGTTTTTAACTCGATCACTCGTACTTGGCTCGAGCACTCGAGACCTGGTTTAGAATTCCTTCTAATGCTTTAAGAGTTCAAGTTAAGGATATAAGTATTCCTATTAACTATCATCAAAACTCATTTATAAATGATCGAAACCTTACGTATACAGATACGAAATCATAGAAATACATTCATATATACATAAATACAGATAAATGGGCCGGTATTACATTTCATCACCACCCAATAAAAGATTTCGTCCCCAAAATCTGAGCTAAGACTTATGGACACGCGGCCTTCGTGAGCCCACCCCCGTTTCTTGTTTCTGGGGTTTCAGAATTGATTTTCCTTTAGTTTTGAAATCAAAGTTGATTTAAAGAAAAGAAGGTCTGTTGAAAACAGATACAGAGTCGCCACTTGGTTTTTAAGGAACCAAGAAATCTAATCTTGACTCACCCAAATGGATAAAGGGCACCGGCCCTTCATAACTAAAGAACTTGGCTTGCGGTTTTGGTACGAGAGAGGAAGGAGCCTTTGCCATGACTAAAACACCCTCAACTCGCCCCGTCTTTCGACGGGCCTCAATTAGCATCCAAATAATCATCTTGTACTATGTTTGGTTCGACAAATAATACTTATGATAATATATTACATCACATAAGAATTTTGAAATGGAAGATCAAAAGATAAGATATCATTCATAAGATCTAAGCCGAATATCACACGGTGCAAAGTGAAAGATCACACGATGCAAAGTGAAAGATCACACGAATAAACCTAGAAAACTCGTCTAATCACATATCAAGTAATCAAGTTTTCCTAGTCTAGAAGGGGGATATGAATTGTTCTTGAAACAAATAATCAAAGAAATCAAAACATGCTTAGCAAACTAGAATGATGCATGTTAATTTTTTAAAAAGGAAGACCTTTCAATCCCCGGGACGGACAAGAAAGGATGATTAGATCGAGGGGAAGCATGGACGTATGATCAAACTCATTCCTCATAATCTTCTTAGATTAGGAGTCACAAAAGCCCCAAATCTTGCATAGATGCAATGTATGATCCTAGAATGTGCAAAGGTTGTAGTGTGTTTGTGTACATGGACTTTCTAAAGTGACTTAGAAGTATAGAGTATGCATGAATGCATGAGTGAAATCATCATAGGATATGTACAAAATGTAGTATGGAATACTTCCTAAGATATGAACTAATTTGGAGTACATGTGAGCATCAAATCAAAGAATGAAAGTAAAAGTATACTTGCTGTGAATAGTGGACAGAACAGTGAGTTGACCTTGTAGAAATTGAAAAGTGGGGTAAGAAATGTTTTCAATGCATGATTTTTTTATGGAGATCATCCTTATTGTGTATAGAACACATATCAAAGCCAAACTAAAATAACTATTACGGATTGAGAGAAATTATATGAACAATAGAGGTCACTCAGAAACAGAATCCGTATTGTCGACTGAAATGTCAAAAAATCTTAGAAAATGAAAACAAACCATCTAGAGGCCCATATTATACATAAAGTTCCCTAAAACACTGAAGGTCAAGAGAAAAATGAGTTAGGACCACTCCTTTTGGAAAAGTTTTCTGAAAAATAAATTGAAAGTCAACCTAGCTGCTGTGACAACAAAGCAGAATGTTTGAAAGGAATGTTTGGGTCCAAATGGACCCCTTTCAAGTGTTTCCAAGTCAAACCAAAAATCATGGGTGTTCTCCAACAAGTTAGAAAGACTTTCCAAGTGGTCTTGTATTCATATATTGAGTATTGAACTCATAATAATTCTTTGAAGTTAAGTAGCTCACTGTTTTGAAGATTTTTTTTTTTTGAGAAAACAAAATTTATTCCTAGGAATCCAAATATTGGGGGTTTTAGAAGGGCTTTGGAATAGGGGTTTTGAAAGTATATTTTCAAAACTTAAAGAGGATTAAAACCACTTGTAATATCAACCTCTAATTCGTTTAGAGAACCTCCAAGATTATTGGAAAGGTTTGTTTTATTTTAGAAATAACCTCAAGAATACATAGGAATGAATTGAAGTTATAATCATCATCTATCAAACATGTTTTTGAGGTCAAGAGCTACTATCCATTAGGATTCACTCACCTCAAACTTCATGTCATCATCCAGATGATGATGAACTAGTAAGTAAATAAGAAAGATCAAAAGAAATGGGGTAAGAGGAGATGAACAAATATATGAACAAGCAAGTAGATAGCAATCAATAGATGATATTCATGATGATTTTGGACTTGTAGCTTGATGTTTCACTCATGTATGGTGACTTTGGACATGGATGAAGCTTTCTATCTCATAAATGCTCACAAAAACGGTGGGTGGATGTATTAAATGTGAAGTAAATGGAAGTAATGAAGTAAAAAACAAAGTTTGGAACTCACTTTCTATTTGAAAATCAAAGAACGAAGCTTCTTTTCTCTCTATTCTAACCTTATCCCTACAACTTTTCTCTCTAAAACTTTTCTAAGCTTTCATTTTCCACCCCTAAATGAGAAGTCAAGGGGGGTTTATATAGGCCAATTTGGGGGTGGTTTTGGGATTTAAAGAGTGCTCCTATTGGCTCCAAATGTCTATGAACAAGGAACTACGTCGTTTTCGGTCTCAATATGGGAGTGTTTGGGCTTTGAGGGGCATTTTGGTCATCCTGAGCATTTTGAGAGATGAAACTAACTTCCAGGAGTCCTTTTTGAGTCTTTTTTTTATCATCGTGAACCACCAAGCTATGGGTCTCCTAAATGTGATAGCCGAAAAAATGGGGTGTCTACAAGACTCATTAAACAACTTCGGGTACTTTTCTCGCATTGTTGATTCCATCTCCCATGATGCTTCGCGATCATCGTGGCACTTCCATTGCACTTTCACTAGCAGAATCTTCTTGTTCCTCAGTTTCTTGATCACCCTTCCTAAAATCCGTACTGGCCTCTCGGTGTATAACACTCGACTGTCCACTTCAATATCTTTGAAGTCAATCTTGTGCGTCGATCCGTGCACGTATTTTCTCAACATGCTGATGTGAAACATATTATGAACTCCGGACATCTTCGGTGGCAGTGCTAACCTGTAGGCGACCTTACCTACGCGCTCCAGAATCTCGAAAGGTCCAATGTAGCGAGGCAAGTGAAAGTTTCACCCTCTTCTATCCGAAACTCACCACTCTTCTTACTAGAGAGACTTTCAAGAAGACGTGATCTCCTACACAGAATTCTAGGTCCTTCCGGTGCTTATCCGCATAACTCTTCTTTCGACTTTGGGCTACCTTCATCCTTTCTCTGACAATGTTGATCTTTTCGTTAGTCTCTCGTACCATATTAGCTCCTAAAAGCTTGCTTTCTCCAGCTTCTGTCCAACAAAGAGGCTAACAACACGGTCTTCCGCAGAGCGCTTCGAACAGTGCCATCTTGATGCTTGAATGATAGCTGTTGTTGTAGGAAAACCCAAGTGCTTTTGAAGTCGATTATGCATGCTCGCAGCATATCTTCCAACACTTGATTAGTCCTTTCTGCTTGTCCATTAGTCTGGGGATGGAAAGCAAAGCTCAACTTTAATGAACTCCCTATGGCAGCTTGTACACACTCCCAAAATGCAGTAGTAAAATGTGAATTGTGGTGCAAAATAATTGAAATGGGCACTCCGTGCAATTGAAAGATCTATTACAGGTACAGTCGGCTTATCCTCTCGACTAGATATGTCATATTGTACGCAATGAAGTGCGCTGACTTTGTGAGTCAATCCACAACTACCCAAATCGCGTCATGGTTTTGTTGTAACCTCGGTAATCCTACGACAAAGTCCATGGAGATGTGCTCCCACTTCCATCTGGGTACAGGTAAGGGTTGCAAAAGTCCTGACGGCTTTTGATGCTCTGCTTTAACCTGCTGGCAGGTGAAACATTTTGAAACATGCTCTGCAACATCTCTTTTTATACCTTCCCACCAGAAACTCCTTTTTAGGTCCTTGTACATCTTCGTACTCCCTGGATGAACTGTTAGTCTTGATCGATGTGCCTCATTCATCACTTCTTCTCTTAATCCATCGTCATTTGGCTCACAAAGTCTATCTCGACATCGAAGGCTTCCATCTTGTCTAATTTTCCACTCCTCCGAATCCTTAGATGTTGCTTTCTCAAACCATTGTCGTAGTCATTTGTTCTTCTTCTGAGGTTCAATAATGCAACTGATAAGAGTTGGTTCGATAATCAGACATCCAATATGCTTTCCTTCTTCCGGGCCTGCGGCTTGAATATCGAATTCTGCCAGGGTTTCTAGTGTTTTCCACTCCCTAATCATCAAAGAAGCTAGTTGGCTATGGGGTTTTGTGCTCAAAGCATCCACGACTACATTCGCTTTACCGGGGTGGTATTGCAAAGTGAAGTCGTAGTCCTTAAGCAACTCTATCTAATGCCGCTGCCTCATATTAAGCTCCTTTTGAGAGAATATGTATTTGAGGCTCTTGTGATCAGAGAACATATCAAACTTCTCTCCGAACAGATTATGCCACCTAATCTTGAGAGCGAAAACAATAGCTGCAAGCTCAAAGTCATGTGTTGGGTAGTTTGCCTCACACGGTTTCAATTGTCACGATCCATAAGCGATTACCTTACCTTCTTGCATGAGCACACATCCGAGTCCTTGATAAGAAGCATCACTATAGATGATAAATCTTTCTCCATCCTTCGGTATGGTAAGCACTGGTGCTGAAATAAACCTATCCTTTAACTCTTGAAAGGAGAGTTTCATGCTTGTCTAACCATTCGAACTTCGAATCCTTCTTGGTCAAGCTAGTCAATGGCATCGCTATCTTCAAGAATCCTTCCACAAATTTCCTGTAGTAGCCTGCTAATCCGAGGAAACTCCTTACTTCCAAGGCATTAGTCAATCTATTCTAATCCAAGACAACATCAGTCTTAGACAAGTCTACTAAAATTCCTTCTAAAGAAACTACATGACCCAAAAACTTTACTTCATCTATCTAGAACTTGCATTTGCTAAACTTAGCATATAACTGATGATCTCTGAGCATTTGCAACGCAACCCGGACATGCCTCTTGTGTTCCTCCTTTGTCTTCGAATAAATCAATATATCATCGATAAACATGATCACCAACTAATCCAAGTATGATCGAAACACCCTATTCATCAAATCCATGAATATTGCGGGGACGTTAGTGAGTCCAAACGACATCACTAGGAACTCATAATAACCATATCTGGTTCTGAAATTAGTCTACGATATGTCTTCTGGTTTAACGAGCATCATCGATAAACATGATCACCAACTAATCCAAGTATGATCGAAACACCCTATTCATCAAATCCATGAATATTGTGGGGACGTTAGTGAGTCCAAACGACATCACTAGGAACTCATAATGACCATATCTGGTTCTGAAATTAGTCTACGATATGTCTTCTGGTTAAACGAGCAATTGATGGTATCCCGATCAAAGATCTATCTTTGAAAAAGTTGTTGCTGCCTATAACTGATCAAACAGATCATCTATCCAAGGGAGGGGATACTTATTCTTGATCGTGACCTTATTTAACTCTATATAGTCAATAAAGTCGAAGCGTTCCGTCCTTTTTCTTCACAAACAGTACTGGCACTCCCCAAGGTGATGTGCTTGGTCAAATGAACCCCAAATCCTCCAACTCTTGAACTTGCTTATTCAAATCTTGCATTTCTATCGGGGCCATTCGATAAGGGGTCTTAGAGATTGGCAATGTCACTGATAACAACTCTATACAGAAATCGATCTCCCTCTTGGGTGGTAGTCCAGCGATATACTGGAATACTTTTGGAAAATCTCAGACCACAAGTATCTGGGCTATAGAACTATCAGTGCTAGAGCTCTCAACAGTAGCTAGACGACTAATTAGAAATGCGTCACATGACGGGTTGCACTGAGAACATAAAGGCGCGCATCCGGGCATGGAGAACGAAATTGACTTACTAGCACAATCTAACTTAGCATGATACTTCGTCAACCAATCTATTCCCAAGATAACATCAAACTCCTTCATTGATAACACAATCAAATCTACTGGAAGGATTTGATCATCTCAGGTTAGAGTGCAGTCGCTGTCATTCCTAAGGAGAAACGATGTTAAAGGCAGCCTCAAGCGCTTGGGGCTCTTATCCCAACCTCTGAACAAGTCTAATGGCGATAAAAGAATTTGTAGCTCTAGTATTAAACAATACTCTGATTCGACTACCATGTAACATGAGCGTACCTTCCATATTTTGTTGGGCCTCTTCTTTTTCATAGTCGGCCTCCTCAGGGATGATCTCATTGAGCCTATGCTAGGTAGTCGCTCCATAATATCCTCCTGGTGGTGATCGATAGTCTTTGGCAACATGCCCTGGCTTGCCACAATTATAGCAGATTACCGCAGCACAACTGTTCTTCTTTGGTTGTCGGCAATCCTTGGCAAGATGTCCTGGAATTCCACAGTTGAAGCAGTCTCCTAGTTTTCCTCTGGTAGCAGCAGGTTATCCTTGGGGTGCTCCTGGTTGATTATGGGGAAAGGCTGAGGCTTACTTACTTCATTCCAAGTTTGCTTTGATCCTTGAAAGCGAGCTGGGGGTTGTAGTACGAACTTTCCTTTCATCAGGGGTAGCCCAACCGGTTGTTTCGGTGCTTGGCATCCATCCATTTCTAGTCCAGAAACTAGCCTGACTAGTATCTCAAATGTCTAATTCAGATGTCCCCTAGTCAGGTGTAGGAGGTGTTGGTTCAGCCCTCGGTAGTACCTCTTGATCTTCTTTTCGGGAGTGTCTATGTAGTGTTGGGAAAAACGAGATAGCCTCTCAAACTGTGTTGTCACGCCCCGACATAGCATAAATAGGGAAAGTATTTAATTCCTTTATGGACCCATAGGTCGCGACAGTTTTAAGGATCAATTCTGTCCCAAACGGCAAACAGCTTAATAATTTAAATCAGAGTAAAAGCAATCAAGGCTTATAAAATTTTTCAAACATAATAATTATTACATCTCATAGGAATCTTAAGGCACAACCCGCCTTGGAAAATAATAATATCTATTACATCAATCCTCATTACAAGTTCAATTAAGTAAACAAGGCAGTAAATATCCGTTTTCTCTTCACACGTAGTTGTTCTCAATTAGCATAATCGTATTGTCCATCTTAATCATAACCTGAAAAGCCTAGACGTAAATATCCAGGGCCCATCAACGCTGTCAGCTTCTAGAAGCTGGTGAGTACTACAAACATGTACTTGTAATGTAAAACATACTTTTTCACCATTTTCGTTTCACATGTTTATTATTCAACATGGTAGAAATACATGAGTGAATTCGTATTTAATAGAAACAAAGGATCAACATATTTATTTCAAAAGTACCCTTTTTAGATTAACATTATAATAAGACAAGGAATAACAGGAAATAGTCATCATTAACAATATTATCAATAAAAAATGTGACTGTGCATGAAATACAGCCTACTCATCTTACTGACTCTTTTACCTCGACTACAAAACCCAACACAAACGGCTCCCCTGAACCACCGGCCCACGACCGTTAGGTTTAGAATGTTTGTCGATATGCCTACCGTATCTGAATCGGCCCGGGCGTACCTAGACATTCAAGGTTGTAGTAACCTGATTGGTCTACCATATTCGAGTCGGCCTAGACACGATCGGACTGGCCTGCCATATCCAAGTTGACCTGGGCTCAGTCCCTCTTAATTACCCTGCCGTATCCGAATCGATCTGGAATAATTAAGGCTAAAAAAAACACATAGTTGGGGTATCCAAATCGACCTAGGATAATTGGGGTCGCAACTCACATAACACATTTTCTCAACTCTTCTCAACTCACCAACACATTCCAGGCATGTCAACTCAACCCTAACATGTATATCACATGATTTCTACGGGCAATACATAATTACTAGAAAGTAATAACAAACGAATTCAAGTCTTTTTAACTTAATCTTTTAAAAATAGATTCTGAAATAACATATTTCACAAACAATGCTTTAAAAATCTTTAAAACTTTATCCAAATAGTTCCCTATAGAAAACAGACAGAAAACGCAAAAAGGCCCAGTCGCTCGCGCGGGTCACTTGCGCAAGATGTCGCTCACGCGAGCCGCGCGCGCGATATGCGTAATTTTTTATTTTCTTTTGAAATTTCCAAAACTGTCAGAAATTACGCAGGTTGTGCAAGCGTTGCATACGCGAGAAACAACAGAGGCTTCATCGTCTTCGTTTTTCTCCCCTGTTTTAGTTTTAAGACCTGTTTTGACTCATTTTGAAATCCAATTGTAAACATGCCTTATAATATATGATTCTTTTCATTTTTCCGCAAGGATTACGAATCTACGGTAGGATTAACGTGAATTGAACCATAGCTCTCAAATTTTATGAAAAATCGATAGGTGACAAAATGTCATTTCTAATTTACTTTCTAGTCTAAATGAATTAGGCTCTAATACTTTAAATATGGCTTCTATAGCATGTAATCAACCATTATTATCTATCAAAACGAACTTTGATTAAGTTTGAAAAATCATGTTTTTCAAGCTTGAACTCTATGGATGAACACAGCAATGGTGATTCTCAATTCAAACTATACAAACAGTAAACAAGCATGAATTACATTTCAAAGTGAGTTAATAATACTCACTGTGATATAAGATTGAAGTATTGTTGAGAAAGAATCAAGAAATAAGCAAACCCAATTCAAGCTCTAGCTATGGTAGAGAGAAGCTTTCTTTCTCTAGAAATTTATGTGAATCTTCTCTGAAACTCTCTTTTTTGCTCTCTGTAACTCTCCCGAATTGTGTTATAGAGAGAGAGAGAGAGAGTGTGAGTTATAAAGATTTTTTAAACTTGGCCACCAAGTTCATTAATCTACACTCAACAAATTGATTTTGTTTTAATTATACATATATACATATAATACATAGCACATACATGCATACGTATATACATTATATGCACATATTATGTATTGTATATATACAATCCAATAGGTTTAGGATTGCTAGTAGTTCATAGGTGTCATGTTAGGGTGTTTGGAAAAGTAGCTTTTAGGTACAAATATAAACATACACACTAATAGTTGTGCCAAACAAGGCACTAGCAAGTTGTCTAGGAATCTATTGGGGTGTTTGGGAAAGCAACTTATGGCACTAAATAAACTCACACACAAAATGTACTCATGAACAAGTCCAACATAATCATTATGTTAATTAATGGTTTTAAAAGCACATGTCAAAATATGATTTGACGAGATTCCAAATCTGTGGAAGTCCATCGCGGTGCGGACATTTTTCGTTCATTAACAAGTACATTCGCGGTGCGGTGATTGCTAATAAAATACAAAAAAATTTACATAATTGTAGGAAATAATTTTTCAGTTGTATAAAAAAATACAGTTTGAATCAAAAGTAAATATTTTCACTGCCTTGAAAATACAATTTCCAAAATCATCACAGGTATTCCTGAATTAATGAAAATTATGGTTTAACCCCAAATAACGAATTTTTATTAAATAAAGCAAGTAATGGGAATAAAATATTAAAATTACAATTAGCAATTAAATGAAAATAAAAGTTGTTACATGTGTGGTGTATTCATGCACAGTCATGTTGCCCTGGACCAAATCCAAGAAGTCCCTTTCCCTTTGGTCTCTCTCTTCCTCAGGGAAGTACTTCTCCAGAAACCTCTCCTGAAAGGCAGTCCACGACATTCTCTCTGATGCTTCAGCTCCCATCGTGGCTTTCTCAGCCTCCCACCAGTCATCAACAGCACAGGTGAGCTGGAATGTCACTAGATGCTGCTTCTCTTCCTCGTCACATCTCATCCTCTCAAATATGCGATCCATGTTCCTCACCCACTTCTTGGCCTGCCACGCTTTGCCGATTCCATCAAATGCATCTGGGTGGAGAGATTTGAATTGCTCTAGTATCTTGTCGCATTGTGGATATCGCAGACTAACCACGTTTTCTTTAAAACCTTTTCGAATTGAAAATATAGATACGAGTCACCACTAATTTTTAAAGGAAAAATTAAGAAACCATTTTAAAAGCAAACCGATCTTTTAGAAACCAGAGATTTCTAGGTCCGGAGATTATGGAATGAGAGAGGAAGGAGCCCGGCAGACTAAAACACCCCCCTCTCATCCTATCTCGTGATAGGCCTCTACTCAACATCTTTTTTAATCGAATTTTTAATCTAAGTATGCCCTCAATCAATGCATATATACAACTATACATTACAAAAACATGTCTAAAAGGGTGCAAAATTGCTAACAATTAAATGTCGTACAAAACCACATAATTCAAATAACAGGCAAAATGATATGCAAATGAGGAACAAGAGAGCTTACCCAGGATCCAGCCGCAAAAGGAAACATGCAATGCATAAGGTCTCTAACACATATATACACATAAGGTAAATCCTATTTCTAAGGTGTCGCACATGGAGTTGAAAAATTAATAAAATCGAGAAATAAATAAACTATAGAGGAGTCGAGAAATCATACCTTAATTAGCGCTACAAAACAAAGGGTTAGTCCACATACTTTGATCAAAATATAATACTAGAATCCTAATATCATACTCAAAATTCTAGCTTAAATCTATTAAACATGGAAAGAATGGACATAATCACGAATTCCTTCTAACTAGTTGGAAACACAACATCTCTATAGATATACAAGTCTCAACTAGGAGTCAATGTAATATCCATGTAGAGATGGTATAATCCCAACATGATTATAAGAAACTCACAACTACGTTCAAATAAATGCAACTTAACCTAATGCGAAACAAGTTCTAATCACAAGTATCAACATACATAGATGAATGCATGAATATGAACAAGAACAAGTCATTAACTATCCATTGATTTGGATCATTTAGCCTCTGGATTTAAGTCCAATTAATCATTATTAAAATATATCTTGAGCCTTAAGTCATGAAAAAGTTATTTGGACCATCATTTGCAAAGTTTATTAAATTTGTCATAGAATTCTGGAAATTACATAGAGCAGACCAGGAATTTAAAAATAGAAAAGGCATGCTTCCCATGGTTTGATCTTGGTGATTTATGTACATGATGTGCCTCTTTGAATCTAGTTTCTAAACCAAAAAGAAAATCAAAGATCAAACGGTGCAATCTTCGGGAATTAGATCAAAACCAGACTTCACTCAGAATTTAACAACTCTCTGTCTAGAGATTTTGTGTGATTTTCTAAAAATAGTAAACAAATCTGAATTGCTTCGTTCCTTTTAGGGGATCTTATTAACACATTAAACTTCATAGAAAAATTTATTAAAGTAAAAAAAGTTTGGTTAAGGCTCTGATCAATTCAAATCTAAACTTACATACTTTTCTAAAATTTTGGACGGAGAGTAGCTAGTTTGCAAATCCTAAGACCAAACCATCTTAAACATGGAATCTCATCAAAACAAAAAATGCAGTGGTAGATCTTTGTGTTGTGAACACTCTCCAATTGGTCTCATTCAATTCCAAAGGATCGTGATTTAATTAAAAATTCTTGATCAAAATTGGTTTATGAATTCACTACACATTGTTGAGTTCATCATTTTTGGTTAAATCTATCAACCAAACCATAGAGGTTGACTCATTCTAAAGCTAATTCTCCTTCCCATTGATGGTCATTGGAGATTAAATATGACTAATCCGTGTAAGCCTCAATAGAACATTGAAAGGATTCCATAAGACTTAAAATTAGAAGACCTAAGCCATGATCTAGGACTTGGATCTACTAATTATGTATGGATATAGCTACTCCCATTTAAATCAAAAGTTCATAGAGAATTTAAAAGCCCAACTCAAAGGGAGTCAAATGAGATATTGAGAATCTCACGAATCCCAAGAGAAGAATATAACAAAAGAAATGAAATCAAAGTTCAAATGACATTCCAAGTTAGACTTATCTTTGTAACTTATTTGACCTTAAACCCAAGGCTAATTAGATCTAAATCAAATGAAAACAAATGGAAGTTCAATCACAATTCTAGTGGTGTGTGATGAAATGAGGTGGGAAAAGACTTTTGAATTATGATTGAACTTAAATTAAAGACTAACTAGTCTAGAGTTTACCTCTATTTATCCTCAACTTCTTTGTGGTTTGAAGGTCTTCCAAAGGTTATTCAAGCTCTTCTTCTAACTCTTGCAACTCCTTAATTTTCTTAATTCTCCCTAAGATTCTCCTAATTATCTCCAAGAATATCAAGATCCAAGAGATTCAAGATTCAAGCCCTTGTAATGGGGGATATTCATCCCTTTATACAGACCAATTTTTGAGGGGTATTTTAGTAAATCAGGGTGCAAACCCTAATCTCGAAGGTATTTTTTATGGTACAATGCGTTCTATTCCAAAAAAGCAGATATTAGAAAATACGACATTCAGTGGAATTATCCGCGGCAATCTGCAAATGCCAGAACAATACTCATCAATTATCGCGACGACATTCATTGAATACCGCAGTGGCACTCAGAGTGCCGCAGACAACTCGCGGACTACCGTCTTTTTGTGTATCTCAGTTTGTTTTATTTTTCAGTTTCTTATTCTTTATCTTATTCTTTTATTCCTTTTCTTACTTCTAGAACTCCTACCAATTTCGTAGCAATTGGTGAGTTGTCTGCGGCATTTGGAGACTGCTATGTGCCTCTCACTAATTGCCGTTACGATGATCAGTGAGCTCCGTTGCGGCACCCCGTGACTGCCGCAGACATTGCCGCGTGCCGTTTTCTTATCTTCTTCTCTTTTCCTTCCTTTTTTTTTTCTTTCTTTTTGGAATTGAAGAGTCTTTCGAAGAGCTTAAATCACCCTGGAAACCCTAAGTTAGCCAGACATTGTCATCATCGGATTTGGAGGTAACACTCCCCTGAATTCGACGGTTGGTCAAAATCGGTCCTTCTTCGACAAAGCTTATGGAGCAACGCGTGTCACAAGTGAATGTTGAAGCCTGTGTGAAGACAAGCCTTTGACCAGATTGTCGAATTCAGGTAAAAACAAAATGCGTTGCAAAAACGGCTGCACAAATGGTCCAAGCTGGTCGTACTCGATGGTGATTTGCCTACGTATCCTAAGGGGAATCAGACCAGGATGTAGTTCGGGCAAGAAACAAACACACAAGCACAAATAGTCATACAGATGAATATTATCGTCCCAATCATACACTTCACTTGACGTCACTCAACATATAACGTCACTCGTTCCCAAGGCTCTAAACCTCTAGCTCTGATACCACTAAATGTCACAGCCCGGTCCCATAATAGCAGAACCGAAGCTCGTGGCACGCAACTTAGGCTATTCCAATTCATCAACGTTCCCAAAAATTCGTTTAGAACACGCAGCGGAAAACAAAACAAATCATTTTTTTAAAACCAGCAGTCCGATCGATTGGGTCGAGGCCCCAGTCGACTAACTTGGAGTTGTAGAGAACAAGAAATCCCCAACAGCCACTTCAGTCGACTAACTTCTCGATCTAGTCAACTAATGCCTGAAATGTTTAGTCGACTGAACCCATCCCAACAGAATGTAAGTTTTGAAAGCAGATTCCAGTCGACTGATTTCCCACCTCCAGTCGACTGATGCCCTTTGAAAAGCAAAGAAAGTTTCATGAAAATAGGGGTCCAGTCGACTGTGCCCCCGATTTAGTCGACTGTTTTATAGCAGCAGCCCTTTCTGCAGAATTTCCAAACTAAAGGTTTATCTGAATTAATTTAGGGACTAAACACACACACCAAATTCATTCCAAACCAATCCCAACTAGATTATAACATTACTAAAACATGATTACAAAAGATTACTATTTATTACAACATCACGAATCCGTTCTACGATTCTAAGTTAAACATAGTTAAAAGTCATGAAATTCTTATTACAACGACTCTATTAAAACTACGAGATAGGCAAGATGAGTCGTCTTCCAAGTGAACTCCCAACCCACGTGCTCACTTTCCCGATTCCTCGCCAGCATTAACACCTAAAATGGTTATTTGAATAACCACACATATTTGATTTGTTTAAGCTAAAGCTTAGTGAATAAAACAACAATGAACATGAATGATAAACATGCTCACATTCACATCTTTACATTTCATACTAGTCTCCGGAGTCTCACGTGTAAGTTCTATACTTCTAATCCGCGACTCCTCGTCAATAAGTCCACGTGAAAAGGTAAGACCCACAATTCTTTTCTTCAATCGTGTGACCTTAATGCCTATATCGGCTCCATAATATGGCTTGGCAACCACGTGCTCCTTTGACCTAAATAACAACTCAACATACTCAATTCACATATCACCATGCTTTCGGTAATCGAAACATTTCACTGTGCTATTGGGCCTACTTATCAATATAATCGCCCAATATAAACTACACAATATATATCTATAAACTAACACATGCTTTTCATACAAAGCATGAATATATGTCAAGAAATCATTCCAAAACACATAGTTGATTCACTCACCTCCGAATAACGCTCTTAAATTTCGATCCAAAGAAAACCCGTGCACAACGAACGTGCAGTAATCCTTCTAATATAATTCTTATCGATCAGAATTCTAATTATCAACATTTTAGGAAAATTCTAGAAAAAGAGTTTTCAAAAAACTTAGCCAAACAAGGCCTAATAGGTATCAAAACGAAGCTCTTACGCTGAGGAGTTCGAATATGAAATCTAGAAGAAAATAAATGGGTAGAAGTCCGTCTTTTGTCGTCGTGAAGCTTTAAGCAACCAAAATCTCCCTTTGGTCTCTTTAGAAACTTAGGTTAGAAGTTTTGTAAAATATCTAAAGTCATCTCTATCTTTATATAGGCAATAGTCTCGAAAACTATGTTTACCTCCCCGTGAGTTCTCAAAACTCTTAATCAATTTCTGAAACTTTCTACACATCTAATTCATAGCTTCACGAGTGAAAACTAAAAATTATAAAAGTTTTTGTCTAAAGTTCTGTTTGGTTGCTGAAATGCAAGTTTTTTACAAGACTTTTGCGAAATTGCTAATTAGCCTACCAAATTAATAGCATGTTAATTCGTCCTCACCAGGATGCTAAAATTAACAACAGAAATAAATTCTAGACCAGAAATAATGCAGATAGTGAAATACACAGATAAATAGTTTTTTTTAGATAAGCATTTAAGGTATTCCACAGTGAACGTCTCATAATCGGTGAGACTTTACAATAACAAAACACTCATTCTACACCGTCTCAAAGGGTTCTGTTATACATATACCCAAATTGACTAGTGAGTTAAAACTCACTCAAACATGTGCCACAAATGCACAACACCTCACATTATCATGAATGATAATGTAATAAAAGTAATAACACAAATACGGGTATTATACGGTGTCAATGCGGGTTTGCTTTAAAATATCCACTGCCCTTTTGGCCCTGTCGAATATGTTTACTCTAAATATCCGCAGCCCTTTGGACCTGTCGGATATGTTTTCTTATCTCAAATTTCAAAATCAGGAGTCAGTCAGACTCAATTTTTTTCTAGCTTTGAAATTGGGGGTCAATCATACTCATCAAATTTCTTATCTCCAAAATTGGGAGTTGATTCGACTCAAAACAATCCCCATTTCATAATCGTGAGTCGATTCGACTCAAAAAAACATTTCTATACCATAAGTTGGGAGTCAATTATACTCAATTCAAAATTTCAAAATTTGAGATAATCTAACTCTAAAAACATTCCTTTTTTCTAAAACCGAGAGTCATTCTGACTCAAAAGAATTCAAATTTTCAAAATCAGGAGTCATTCTGACTCAAAGGATTTCTTATTTCAAGATTGGGAGTCAATCTGACTCAAACAAAATTAGGGGTAAATTCTACCCAAACCAATTGCCAAATTGGGAGTCAAATTGACTCAAAACAATTTCTGTTTCCAAATTGGGAGTCAATCAGACTCAACAAATTTCTTATCTTCAAAATCGGGAGCCAATCCGACTCAAAACAATTTCTATTTCCGAATTGGGAGTTAGTTCGACTCAAAACCAATTCTATATCACAAGTTGAGAGTCATTCAGACTCAGTTCAAATTCAAATTTCAAAATCCGGAGTCAGAATCCACTCAATTTCGAAAATCAAAAGTCAATAAGACTTAATTCAAACTTATTTTTCAAAATTCGAAGTCATGTAGACTTAAAAAATTATTTTTCGAGGACCAAAATGTAAAAGGCAGGCAAACCTTGGGGGTTTGAATACAAAATTCGGGACCCATTTTGAATTTTGGGGGAAAAATCAATGACCTTTTAGCTGTTTGCTTCAAAGCACACGCTCAGGAATGCGGTAGTCCGTGAATGCCAATGTGGCACTCACAGAATGTCGTGGTGGCACTAGGCGAAAGCCGTGCGGCTTTCAGTGACTACCGTTCGCGAATCCCCGAGTGTCGCTTAAGGCACAGAATGTTATACATATTTCATTTCGTTCACTTTCCCTAAAACTCTTTGAAACCAAATTTCTCTCTAAAAAATTTATTGATCTGAGGCGACCTACAAGGTCAACAGGTTAGTTCTCCTCGATCAAATCCTATCTCTCTCCTCATTTTTGTTGTTTTCTTGATTCTTTCAAAAGTTTAACGTTTAACTCTCTCTCTCTCTCTCTCTCTCTCTCTCTCTCTCTCTCTCTCTCTCTCTTGACAAGTTGACCATTATGGCTAGCGGCTCAGGGAGTTTGAGCAAGAAGAGGAAAAGGTACAAGGCCACTCCTCATCCTAACCCCACTTTCTTACTCCGAGACCTAGACGAGCACCTATCCGCCAGGGCTTTTCGACAGGAGGTATACCTTTTTATTTCTCTATTTTTAATTTTCTGCTTAACATTCCCCGTGAATGCAAATGTACGATAATGTAAAGTTTTGAAATGCTCTCTTTTGATCATTAGACAGTCTTTTGAATGCATGTGCCCTGTTCTGGAGATTTTTGGGCGCTTTGATCATTCTTTTCTCATTTATTCATTTCATTATTTATTCTTTATTTTTTTCATCCATTTTACTGATATTGAAATCTCGTGATTCATTGCAGCTTCAACCCGATACACTGAAGGGTCATGATAGCCTTGCTCACGGCTATGAGTGGTACCAGTCCCTAAGTCAGACTGTGAGGGGCTTTATTGATGTCGCTGGCTTTGGAGACTTTGTCAAGCTCTTGATGAAGAGCTCAAACGACCTATAGCAGGTCCACGCTTTTTCAGAGCGATGGTGGGACACCATCAACACGTTCCACTTCGAGTTCAGGTAGATGACGTTGACCCCACTCAATTTTAGTATGATCACTAGGATCCCCTTTGGGGGTGAGTGCTTTTGGATGTTAGATATGGTAGTAGAGTGGGACCGGGTGCTCGAGCTACTAGGAGTGGTCCCAGATGAGCCCTTGGTCACATCCAAGTGGTTCTTTGACATGTTCAAGGACCAAGAGGGCTTCTCGGATGAGCAGATGGCCCGAGGATTTATAATGTACATGCTAGGTGCTCTCTGCTGAGCACCAAGGGTGACCGGATCTCTGTCGCTTTGGTGGGGTCTCTAGAGCATATGGATCGCATCTATGGGTATGATTGGGCCAGCGCAAGACTGACCATCCTTTATAGACACATGGGAGAGCTCTCCCGGGATTGTCCAACCTCCATGGGTGGCTTCTGGAGAGCATGGGAGGTATCAATCTCGTCAACCATCTCAGGGATCAAGTCATCCTCTGACTGAACATCTTACTCCTGCTCGCCTGCCGGTAACCAACCTCCATCAACAACATGCTGTGGTGGAACAAGTCTACAACAAAGCCCTGAGGTACCTGAATGACCTTGAAGTCCTTATCATCACCATCATCATACATGGGATCAATCCTTCCATCCTCACCATCACCCTCGTCCTCATCGGGGTTCTCCTCTGGTTCTCTCTCCTGATCATCATCATGATTGTCCTCATCCTCGGGCTCATCATCAGGATCAGCCTCATTCTCATCCTTTACTCCCTCATCATCCTCTCTATGCTTGTCTCCATCATCATCTCCATCCCCCTCGACCTCCATAGGGTCATCGTCCCATCCTCAGGCTCTATCTCTGGCTCCTCGGGATCCTTATCATCATCATCCTCAAGATCTATATCCTCCTAAGCACCCTCCTCAACTAAAGTTGTTGGTGATACAATAGGCTCCTTGTACGGAGAAACAGGTACGTTTGACTGGATCTGAGGCTCTGGCTCTGCGATTGGAGTTGGTGCTAGAATTGGATGCCACGGTGCTGGTAGTGCCTATGTAGGATCTGCTAAGATAGCTTGTAGCTCGGTGACGTGAAAGTCCTTATCGTCGAATATCATCTAACCCATCTCCATATAAATAAGCTCTATGGTACAAGCACGATGCTTAGCCCCCATACGAATCCTGTCCGGGTGCAATAGTCTATCTACATGCATAAGATGCCATAGGTACTCCTCCAACACTCTCATGCTCTCATCCTGATACACTAGTGATAGAATACGGGATTTGCAACCTTTACTCTGTTAGCATAAATGATATATCCTCCTAGGTCATCCTCTATATGTATGGGTTCCATGATCTGATAAGAAAACTAACTTAAGTCAGTACTAGTCGTAAGGTATCTTAAGGCTCATATGTGTAGGACAATCAAAGAGCATGACTAAACCTAGTGCTCTAATACCAAAAATCCCTATCACGCCCCGGAGTAGCCAAAAGAGGAAAAATTAAAACATTTTTTATTTTAGGTCCGTAGGTCCTTGACAAGTTGAATACCTCATGATTGTCCACAACAATAAGAACCGAATAAGTAACAAGCAGCAGTAACAAACGTGGTGGTCTAGACATATTTATATATTAAACATCCATATCAGAGTCGTAAGTCTTATTGTTATAGAACCATAGAAAATAGAAAGAAAAGAAGTTAACATCTTAGGCAAGCCCTACATCATAATATTAATAAACTGGCACCTAGTGCCTTAACATCGCTAAAAGATAGATAAACTAATAGTCTTTGGCTCCCGCCAGCTAACTCACGAAACCTTAGCCTTCCTCGGCGTACTCCTCTTCTGGGTAGTCAGCCTCTGTAAGATCTGGATGATTGATTGTCTAGGACATGAAAGTCGTCAGCTTTACTATAAGCTGAGTGAATAATCCTACTATACTTGAACAGGCTCATAAAATACTTGTTAATCCATTAATAAGTAAATTGTTCCATTTTATGCTTTAGAAAACCTCATCATTAAGTCTTACTATTCTCGGTCTTGACGTATTACGTTAGTCTGGAGACTTTACTGTCAATACTCGAACTTGGAAACTCAACTGACACTAACCGACTAACCATTTTAGACTATTGGTCCAATCGATACTGACTCGACAATCCGCGTTGAACCAACTGATCAATCTTTCACGAACTCGACTAACTTTGGATCATTGATCTGACCTTTGGACCCCAAGCCCAATCAATCCTAACTTGACTCCTTGCATACATCCAGCATGAGTGTCGTTGACCTGAAAATCATCGTCTTATAGCCGTTAGGTTACCCTCTTATCATCGTTGCCTTACGGCCTTCTCTTGATATCGTTGCCTTACGGCCTATGGTAACCCCGTCTTATTCATTCAGCCGTGGTTAACTTGTCATCGTCACCTTACTGCCTTATTTTGACTTCGTTGCCTTACGGCCTATTAACCATCTCACAACTGATCACAATACTACCAGCAAGGTACTATTATGCGTGATGCTATGGCTACTATGGCATCCACGACAAATTGAGTTGATCATACACGAATACTCTTTCCAGCGTCGTCCACATGACCACAGTGACATATCAACGACATCATAGAACTCATTACTTTTCTCAAAGGAATCAATGGAAACTAGGCCAACGGATATGATCATCCCGTTAAAACTCTCGTTATCGCTACGCATCATCAACTAACGCGCGCGGTACAAGCCGTTAATGCATATTATTTTTGGATTATCGTGCTTAAGTGTGTCTCATAGTATTATCAAAGGTTACGTATCTTGCACGTAAATGTCTACTAGTTCAATTCATCCTTTTTCTTACTATAGAAAACATGTTCATTTTGAAATCAGTGGGCTCGAGCGCTCATGTGAGCTTAAGTGCTCGCATCTCGTTAATTTCAAGATTCCTTCTTCTTTACATTATATAAGTTGTACATTTAGAAACTAATACTCAATTAGCATAAAGTACAACTTCATTCAAGCACATGCAAACATGATTAGCAAGTATATCTCAAGGTACAACTATCTCAGCTCATAGTACCATCATACATTTCATGGATCCTCATAAAACTAACATTCAACATACTAACCTTTTAAACACTGTTGAAATCGAGCGCTTGCGCCTCTCGAGCGCTCAGGCCTGGCTTGTTCGTTGGGCTCGAGCACTCGTGCTTGGTCCAAGCGCGCGGGTTTGACAGTTTATTAGCAATTTGGTTAGTTCATTAATATAACTTTGATTTAAACTCAATGCATGTCACATATAGCATCATGGATCATAAATTAACTTAATAAAACATGAATTAAGAGTGAGTATGAGTACTCACTTGATCTAGACGATCTAGATGATGCAAAAGATGGTAAATGTGTGTGTTGTGCTTGGTCAAGCTTGAATGTAACTTCAAGTGTGCTAGATCTTCCAAATTTCTTCTTATTTACTTGGATCCTTCAAGACTTACTTCCAGGATGTCATGGTAGTTGTAATACAAGTGTTGTATGTGTATGAGAGGAGTGGGTGATGAATTGGAGTACATGCAAATGTATTTGATGAGAATTGGTGTATGAAATGCCTAAGTTCCCGAGATCTCTCTCTCTCTCTCTCTCTCTCTCTCTCTCTCTATCTTTCTCTCTCTCAAAGAAACTCTTTGTGTAACAAAGTTTTAAGAACATAAAATTTTGAGAATGTACGGGGTATTTATAGAGTTTTCAAGGCCCAGGGGCAAAATGGTCATTTCACGTGTGTTTAAATTGAGCGCTCGCACCTGGCTCGAGCGCTCGGGGATCCTGATTCAGAAATCCCTTCTAATGCTTTAAGAGTTCAAAGGTTAAGGAAATAAGTATTCCTATTAACTAGGCCTGGCAATTAGAGCCTGGCAATTAGAGCCCGCAACCACCAATCGGCCCGCCAAAGTCCGCAATAAATTAGTGTTGGGTTTCTGCAATTTAAATTAGCGGGCTGCAATGGGTTCAAAACAAATCAATGTGTTTGATAAGTTGGTCCACGTGGACTCGTTACGGCCCATGAACCAACTAATTATTTATATCCTAAACGGCAAAAATAAACCCATCTTTTTCTCTCTTCAGCTGCACAAGCTCTCTCTCTCTCTCTCTCTCTCTCTCTCTCTCTCTCTCTCTCTCTCTCTTCAGCCATGAGATTAAAAGTATAGATATTGGTGCTATATACAGGTTTCTCTCTCTTCTTTGAACAAGTGTGGTTTTGACCCTTCTTCTTCTTCTTCTTCTTCTTCTTCTTCTTCTTCTTTTTCTTCTTCTTCTTCTTCTTCTCTCTCTCTCTCTCTCTCTCTCTTTCTTAATATTCAAAATCCATAGATTTGTTTTTTGGTTCTCGAATTGATTATATATGTATATTTGTATGTAATTTAGTCAAATATACTATGTATATATGCTAAGGGAAGGACATTCTTCCACGTTTTCTCAATTTTTTTTCTTTTCCCAAACAATGCGCTACAAGAATTGACTGGGCATTTCTTCAAAACATACACACACACACACATAAACAAACATGAAAAAAAAAAGCCGGGCTAGACCCAATCCGGCCTACACTAAGCTCAACTGATACGGGCATTATCTGACCCCGGCCTGCTATCAACCTAGCCCGACTTCAGCCCGGCCCTAACCCACCCAATTGCCAGGCCTACTATTAACTATCATCAAAACTCATTCATAAACGATCGAAACCTTACATGTACGGATATAGAATCACAGAAATACATCCATATATAGATAAATACAAATAAATGGGTCAGTGTTACAGTACCCAAAGCTGAAAATAAGCTATCCAAACACAACACCAAACACCCTCATTATCCTTTGAGATTTGGTGACTAACTCATGTAGATCTGGCATTGTCATTAGATTCGACATTCATTTGTCAGATTTGGCATTTTGATGCTATTTGTTGCAGTTCTGACAACTTTTTGGGCAATCTTTGTTGTTGGTCTCATTGGCAGCTTCCTCTCTCAGCCAACTCAGTCTCGAGCTACAGCACAGGTAGTACTTCATTTGGGATTGGAGAGTTGGTTTGCGGCTAAAGAAGTTTACGTTTCTTAATGTTCATGCATTTTCTTACTTCTATATGCTTGTGCTATTTTGTTTTGAAATATGCATTAATCAACTAAAAAAATAAAAACAACCTCAAGATGACAAAAATATTCGAATGTTTTACAGGTTGTGAATACCCAGTTCAAACTTAGGCTTTGTTTGGTTCATGGATTTTATAAGGGAAAAGAGAGGGGAAATGAGAACAATATGAAAAACCACTCACTCCCATATTTATATATATATATATATGTAAGGTAAAAAGAAGTGGTTTTCCATCTTTCCCTTCTTCTCCTCATAAAATTCATGAAACAAACAAAGCCTTAAAGGAACGCACAAGCTGGCAACAAAAAAGAATGTCTTTGTAGGTCAATATGGAATTTGGAATGAGTAGTGCTACACACACACACACACACACACACACACACACACACATACACACACTTTTTGACACACAATGTGTTGTGTAAGTGGTGCACAGAAAAGTGTAAAAAAATTCAAACAGCACAAGGTATATGTGTTTAAAGCATAGTGTGTCAAAAAATGTGTGTGCCAAACATTTCCCATTTGGAATACAAATTTGTTCACAATATATATCTTACCTTGGATTTTGATACTCATTGTGCGAATTATTGTTGTAGCTAGTACTTGTCTTACAATTCTTACAACAAATGTTACATATGTAGACACCCCATTTTTGCCCAACCCAATCATTTCAAAAATAAAGTGCTCACAAGCATGTCATTTTTGAATCATCATAATTTGACCTCAAATGGAAAAGATATTGCAAGTCAAAATTATGGGGTCAAAAGGTCAACAATCTCGCATGCACCAGACCATACATGACTATTGCTCCACATTTTTTGGAGGGAAAACACTTTTGGTGGATTCACAAAGGAGAAAAAAAAAAAAAAAATCCAGCACATGCTAGGATCCCATTTTCATTTACTTTTCTTTTCTTTTTTCTATCACTTCCATCTTTGTCTCCCACTCTCCTTTCTTTCTCTTTTTTTATTTCTCTCCCTCTTCTCTTCTTTCCAATACAAATACCCACACATTAACATGTGCACAAGGGAGGGGAGCAACCCCACTCTCTCATCTCTTCCTTATCTCTCTTCTCCAACCTTAATCACCATTGAAGCACCAAACAGTCCATGCTGCTAAAGCCCACTGCTGTGATGAGAACCAAAATATCACCACGAATTCATTTTTTATTCAAATCAAATGAAACCAATTGGAGAGTGTTTCTAACTCAATGATGTTGGTCTGTGAATTTATTTAGAATTTCAAAAAAATCGTATGATCCATTTTCAAAACACAAGCACAGAAGGCATACAATCTGCCAGAAACATCACAACAGTGACACCAGATTACGTTCACTGTTTGACTAATTCAAGATTTTTTTTTTCACTCTATTTTGTCTGTCCATTAACTATAGCCTCTTACCTACTCTTGCAAATTGTTTTTGATTTTATTCAGATCAGTTTAATTTTTGTAAAAAAATCGTCCAATTTCAGTCAACAGTGCAGTCCCTTTTTCTGAGTAAGGGTGCTCCCAAACTCAATTTCTCCCAATCTACAAAAGATATTGCAAAATGATTTTCTACCATGGAAACTAGACTCATTTGGGAATTTTCTCTCAAAATTTCAAAAAATTGGGAATACCAGAACCTCTTCATTCCATTTTTGGAAAACTTCTCTCAAAGCTATGAAAAAGCTGCACTTCGAAATAAACTTTTGTAGAACTTTGCTTTTATCTCTTTCATTTGAGGTTTTGATCTTTTCAAGTAAGTAAAGTCTAGTATATTAGAAAACTTCTTAAAAAAGAATATAAAAAAATAGAAAACAAAAAAATAATCTTTCTTTTACTTTTACCAAATATTCATGTTCATCAAGTTGTTCAATAATTTTGATAAATAGAAATTTGAGCATCTTTCTACTTTTATTAAAACCGAATACTCCTATTTTATTAAGTTTCTCAATAACTTTGATAAAAGAAAATTCGAGCATCTCTTTTCTTCCTTTTGGGCACCGACCCTTACTTCCGGCATAAAAAATAAAAGTACATCTTTCTTTTTTTTAGGCAGCGACCCTTACTTCCGGCATAAAAAATAAAAATACAAAAAAAGTCTCGTTCTTTCTTTTGGGCACCGACCCTTATTTCCGGCATAAAAAATAAAAATACAAAAAAAAAAACTATTTTCTTTCTTTTGGGCACCGACCCTTACTTCCCGACATAGGGATAAAAGAACAGAAAAAATGAAAAAAAAAATACAAAAATACAAAAAAAAAATACTTCATTATTCACTTGCTTACATAAGTTCATTGCAATCTCAATCACTCTCCAAAAATTTCTAGTACACCATTTTTCACTCAAATCACTTTTTCAAAACCCACTACTTCAAAGGTTAAAGTCTAGGACTACACCATACAGATTAAAGTTCTTAGCTACACCATCTCTTGCTCAAAATACTACATCCCATTTGCATGATCTAGATCGATCAACTTTTTCAAAACGCTTGAGCACACTCACATATACAAGGCATAGAACTACGTACGACCAGATTCTCGACTTGAGATACGTATGCAACCCTTCACTTGGGTACGACCATAACTACATTTTTTTCTATTTCTTGTACATCCTCACACTCTACTATCTTTCATTTACGCCCCCATTATCATGAAAACCACTAGAATCGGCAACCGTGCTTGCGCGGATGTTCGAGGGTGCCTAATACCTTCCCTCGACATAATCAAGTCCCCGAACCCATATTTTAAAAGATCTCTGGTTTTCGCATGGCTATTCAGAGTCACACTTTTAAAGGGCCCACTTTTTCTCAAAACTATTTTTCAAAAGTCAAAGATGAATTACTTTAATTGTCTTTACAGGAGCCCTAGTACCCCAAATGTTAGGTGGCGACTCTGAACATTTCAAATAGGCCCTACCATACTCTTTTCACCACTCCCAATAAAATTCGTCTCATTTCACCTAGTTTCAAAAAAGCCAAGCACACACCGACAGCCCAGCGTGCCAAAAATGAGGGCGCGACAACTGGCGACTCTGCTGGGGACATCACACGTAAGAGGACTCAGGCCACCACTTTAGTGAATCTCATTACAATGGGGCATTTCGTTTTTTTTTACTAACAATTTTGTTTTATCTTTTCTTTGTGAATTTGTATTCTTTTGTACAGGTGTTCAAGACTCAGGCTGAAATAAAGTTGCAAGGCCAATGCCTTAATCATTTTGCACACTACACACTAGCATGTAAGCATAACATAACCCTTCCTCAAGAGGAAACCTTGTAAGATTAGATAGGGAGATGAGTATGTGGCATGGCCGTCGCAGTGTCACCATCGGTACCGCACAGAAAACTCTACCGCTCGAACCACCAACCTGAGAAAGTGCTTCGGTGCTGGAGGTTTGAAGGTTTGGGGACTAGGCCTGATTTAAGTCTGTATTAGGCATCAACTTCTCCACATGCTCTCACTCTCTATGTGTGCATCAACATCGATACATCACTCTCTCCACGTGCTCTCTCTCTCTCCCTCTTTCTGTCAATCTCACCGACCCTCTCTCTCTCTTTCGCTTACTCTTTCTCTCTCTGTCACTCTCACGGTCTCTCTCTTTCTCTAATTTTTTTACCTACTTCCTCTCTTTTTGTCACGCCCCGACGTAGCATAATACAGGAAAGCATTTAATTTCCTTTATGGACTCGTAGGTCGTAACAAGTGATTATGACCAGTGTGACATCTCATCTTTCTGACTCTTTTCTCTCGACCGTGCATGAACCATGTGACATCTCATCTTTCTGACTCTTTTCTCTCGACAAACTGATTCAACCACCCCAATACCTCAGATACCAGGAATAATATCCGCTCGATATCTGGGTCGCACACAACCAACCATCGCTTTAGATACCAAGAACAATATCCACTCGATATTTGAAACGAGCGCCTTAGATACCAGGAATAATATCCGCTAGATATCTAAGTCGTACACAATGCTATCGTCGCAGATACCAGGAATAATATCCTCGATATCTGGGTCGATCACAACCAACCATCGCTTTGGATACCAGGAATAATATCCACTCGATATCCGAAACGAGCGCCTTAGATACCAGGAATATTATCTGCTCGATATCTAAGTCGTACACTACGCTATCGCCGTAGATACCAAGAATAAAATCCGCTCAATATCTGGGTCGATCACAACCAACAATCGCTTCGGATACCAGGAATAATATCCGCTCGATATCCGAAACGAGTGCCTTAGATACCAGGAATAATATCCGCTTGATATCTAAGTCGTACACTATGCTATCGCCGCAGATATCAGGAATAACATCAGCTCGATATCTGGGTCGATCACAACCAACCATCACTTCAGATACCAGGAATAATATCCGCTCAATATCTGAAACGAGCGCCTTAGATACCAGGAATAATATCCGCTCGATATCTAAGTCGTACACACTATCGCCTGCAATACCAGGAATAATATCCGCTCAATATTGGAACCGCACACCAGACCGCCACTCTTTACTCTTTTCACGCATTCTCACACACAAGCATGTTGACTCAACCTCGACCCTAACATGCATGTCAATGTTCACAATTCATGACATCTGTTATTAATCTCAAAGCTGTATAATCGTATGAACATGAATCTCAAGCTTAATCATTCTTATAAATCAGTTTCTTAAATATAAGCTTTTAAAACAGTGTATCAGTCAAACAGTTCCTTAAAAACTTCCAAAACCTTTCCAAACAGTCCCTTATACGAAAATACACAAACTGCCAAAAATGCATCGTCGCGCGAGCGATCTTGCCTTTTTTTTTTCCACGAAAACTGTTAAAAATTCCTTATTGTCCAAATTTGCACAAGTCATGCGAGCGAGGGTTGTGCACGCGATCTTGCCTTTTTCCTGAAATCTGTTAAAAAAATAGCTTTCTGCCCAAAAATACACAGCTCGCGCGAGCGAGAGGTCGCGCGAGCGGGCTGCACGCGCGAGTTGTCACAGTTTCATCATCCTCCTCGTTTTTTCCCTATTTTTTGATTTTCAAACTGAAATTATACCCATTTCCAGATTCTGTTCTAAACAATGCATGTAATATATGGATCTCTTCAATTTTTCGTGTAGATTAAAAATACGCTATCAATTTAAACAAATACGGATTGAATCTCTCAATTTTCGTGATTTAAGTTATAGTGACAAAACTTCAAATAATCAATACGTCGCCTTACTGATAAATTAAGCTGTAGGATTAGAACCGTAGCTTATTGGGATTGAGATCTTCCATAATCAATTCACGGAATTGATTTTAGTTGAGTTTTGTAAAACTCCAATACAAAGCTTTCATGGTGTTCTTCACCTATATACATATATACACACCTATATATACTGAAATATACATATATAAACATGGCGAGTGAGTTTATAATACTCACAGAGGTGTTTTAACTACAAATCAGTGTGCCGATAATTCCGTCGAAAATTTCGTCGTTTAAGAATTTCTCCGTCTTCTCTCTTGATTTTGAGATAACAATATATATATAACTATGTGTATGTATATAATATATAATCTCTTTGTATGTGTTGATCTTGAGAGAGTAGAGAGAATTGAGAGAGTGACAGAGAGTTTGTGAGGGAGAGAATGAGAGACTCTGAGAGATTGAGAGTTATGAGAGAATGAGGGATACGCACAAAATATCTACACAGGGAAATTTTGGGCTCCAAGAAAGCCACCGGAATTGCACGGTGTGGTTGAGCTCGCGTGCTCCCACACTCACGTCGCTGTATAAACACAAATTAAAAGTAAAAACTGGTATTAACTGGTTGAAATAAAAAAAATGCAAAAATCATGTAAGTGTAGGAATTAAATTCCCTGTTTATACCAAAATATAGATATTATTTTTAAAACCACAGAAAGTATTTCCTATATTTAAAGAAATTACGGTTTGACCCCAGATAATTATAATAAAAGGAAATTAAACGAAATAATTATTTATTAATGGAAAAGAAATACAGGGTGCTACACTTTTTTTCTTCATCGATCTACTCCCCCTTTCTCTTTTTTCTCCTTTTAAAAACCCTCTGTATCCCCCCTCTCTATATGTCTTTCTCACCCACTCTCTCTCTCTCTCTCTCTCTCTCACTCTCTCTCTCTCTCTCTCACTCTTTAATGAATCTCTCTCTGTCTCACTCTCCTTTTCTCTTTCTTCTTCTTCCCCTCCTCTTCTATCTCTAAACTCGTCTCTCTTCTTGAAAAAAAAAACCTCACCCAACCTAGATCTGAAACAAGCCCTGTACAGGAGCTTCCCAGAGAGATCAAGAAGAGGAGTAGAGAATCGTACCAAAATGGCTTTTAACACAAATCGTTGTGGTGCCTGTGAGTATAATAGAAGACGGTGCATAAGTGACTGTCCCTTGGCTCCGTACTTTTAGTATGCACGAAGTGCGAGGAATTATGAAGCCATTCACGAGTTTTTGGGAAGAACGAGCTTTCTATGCCTTATTAGAAAGGTATCCGAGGCAGACCATCGACAAACTATCTGTTCTCTTGTGTATGAAGCCACATCTAGATTTCAGGATCCCGTTTTGGGTTCTGTTTCTTACGTCTTTTTCCTTGAACAACAAGTTCTAGAACTGAAGAAACAAGTTTCACAACTCCAAGCTCAGTCAAAAGAAGAATCACCCAAACAATCCCAAGATCCTGATCTAGATCCTTGGCTCAGTTATGCCATGGAAGATCTAGATCACGACATAGAAATTCTTCAAAATTGTTCCAATCTCATTTCTCCCACCACAACTGCTCCAATCTCCTTGGAAATCTCTAGCCCTACCCATATTCCTCCTGTTACTCAAACTTGTACAACCTCTTTTCATTCTCGTTGATCTGATCTGGTCCAGCACTTGCAACCTAACAACAGCCACCAAACTTCTCCAAGTTCGTTGGATCTCGCTACTCCCAACACAATTTCTACAATCTGGTCCTTTCTATCTAGCAACAACCACCAAACTTCTCCAAGTCCGTTGGATCTCGTTACTCCCAACACAATTTCTCCAGTCTTTCATCCTGCCCACACCTCCTCTGTTACTCCAACTTGCCCCTGCTGGTCTAATCTAGTCCAACAATCACAATCTAACAAGTCCCAGATTCTCCTGTATCAAACAAAAATATTACGGGTCCCAAGATATCCAAATCCCCCTCCCCCCAAATCTTCAAGCAAGTTCGTCAAAAGCACCTATTCCATCCACTGGTCCTTACTTTTTCTTCACTGCCAATAATTTAGCTCAAAGCTCCTTCTTGGACCTAATAGGCGAGATAGAGAGACAACAATTCACAAGGTGGCATGAGCCTTAGAACTAAGGCTCTTTTTGTTTAAAAAAAAATTCAAAAAAAAACTCAAAAAAAGAAGAAGGTGGAATGATCATCATGGTCCAGATTCGAGGTATTCCCTATACGTCGAGTGTGCGTAGGATTGAGCCCACATATCTTACTACACGCGTCCCTCCACTAGCTTAATGTTTGGATCTTTGGGTATTGTTTTGTAGGGCAACTGGGAAGGTAAGCATCCTAGGATGGTATTGTCCTCAGAAGTAAGTCCTGAAGAACATTAACCCAAGGTTCTATGAAATGGACTATCGGATCTACATAATTGCTGAAAAGCGCGTAGGACGTCGTTAGCATTCGACCTCTGGAAGAAAGCCTCATGTTGGCAGAACTCAGTTCCCACTCATCAAAATCCAAATGTACATTTGTATCATTGTAAATTTTCATATTCCAAAAAAAAAACAAAAAAACAAAAAAAATCCTCCTCTAGCACCATTCTCGCTTCTTATGCAATGTACCCTCGCATTGGACAATCAGTTCAAGAATCAGCTATGGAAATACTATTACTTGTTAATAACATAAGTGCACTTTCTAAAATGAGGATTATAATCCCTCATCATCACTTTCATAATCCACTTGTGTTTGCTATCATCAATCTGAACCAGCTCAAAGGCTGACATGTGTCCCAAGTAAAAAAAAAAGACGTGCTTGATTGTTCCCAATCCTTCATTTGGGCCTAATTCGATACAATGGCAGCACATGCAAATCCATACTGCGAACACTGATATTATCAAATCCAAGCAGTACCAGTACATTCGCAACTGTCCAAATATTCTCATTGCCAAATCAATAGGCTGCTCTACCTTCTCAAACACATTCTTACTTTTTCAAAACAAAACAACAAAAAAAAAACAAAAGAAAATATAAAAAGAAAAAGTAAAGGAAGAGAGAGTGTGTTGGCACAAACAAAAAAAAGGGGAAAAGTCAAAAAGAAAAAGAGGAGAGAAAGAGATTGTCGGTCACAAGAAAGGAAAGAAAAAGAAAAGAAAGAAAGGAGAAGAGACAGGAAGAGAGAGAGAGAGAGAGAGAGAGAGAGAGAGAGAGAGAGAGATAAAATGGCATAAAAACCTACCCTCACTTCTCTCCCTCATTTTTCTTTCTCATCCTTTTCCTTCTTCTCAACTAATCTCTGCATCTCTGCATTTCTCTCTCTACTCTCCCTTCTCGGCCTAACATATTTCTCTCACTTCTCTCTCCTTACCACACTCATAGTCATTGTCTTCCACCATTGTGACCAAGACCAGAAGTTTGATCTTGTTTCAGGCGTTCAGGTGCTAAAAAAAAAGGATTTGGAGAACGACATGGATTTGGGTGAGATAATTATACTCTGCGAAGTGTGCATTCTTTTTTGGATGGATGTGTCAGCTGCAACTTACTTTTTGCTCAAACGCCCTGATAATGAAGAAGTCCATGAAGACTAAGAAAATATTCTCCCCTGTGATTCAGATCATTTGTTGGATGGGGGCTTTACCAATGAACAATGAGTTGATGAAAATGTAAGGGTTTTCTTGTTTGTTCTCTTTTGCCCTTATATGTATCACAAAATCATCAATAAAAAAATGTCAAGGATTGTGTAAATACATGGGCAACCAATCATATGTGTTGTATCCAGCCATCTAGTCCATGCACTATTTCTATACCCTTTACCAACAGTCTATACACCCACGAGCCTTTGGTCACTCCCTCAAAAGGCCAAGACTTCACCTACTGCCTAGAATGCCACTCCTTACAAGGCATCAAAATGCCATACATGACAGTTTCTCCATTGCAGAATATATGCATTGTCTGCTTTGTATAAATACATACATTTCTTAAATAAAAAATTCAAAAAAAATTTAAAAAAAAACCAAAAAAAAACTTTCTCCATCATTCAATAATTATCATCTTGCTTTAAAATCTCATGATTCATTGGGTATGACTGTCTTGTAACTTATTGAAACCAATTTGGACATCGTATTGGATTTTGGACACAACACACGATAGAATGTACCAAAAAGGCTTCAAGTCCATAATCAATCATTACAGTCGCAAGTGCATGCTGCTCTACTATTGCTGTAGCATATGGACAGTACACTATCAGGGGCAGAAATACCTTAACTCAAGGCATGCCACACATCATCAAATACCAAGTGGGGTGGCCCATTGTTCCCCATGACACTGCACAAATTTCAATGTTGCACATACATGATTTCTAAAATCCAACTATGTTTGTGTCAAAATGATGAGAGGCAATCATTTCAGCTATCCATACACTATTATTCACTTGCTAGCCCACTTGAGCCATACAATGAAAATCTCTTTCCAAATTCAAACCCCCTGAGGATCACCCCCCACACTGGGGCAATGAAAAAAAAACGAAGCTCAACGAAAAAGCAAAATATATATATATATATATACGGAAGCTGGACAAATCCACAAAATACTATCCAACTTGGATACTCGCTTCAAACTGGGCAATTCCCCCCAAGTCGCATTTCACTCTGTAATACTCACCCCACACTAGATTGGGGCATGCAAAAAGAAAAAAAAAATAGAGCATAAGGTGTTCTCAGGCATCGACCTTTAAAAAAAAAAACTTTGAACCTTCATGCGATCCTTCATTTCTTAACCCATGACCCCTGGCCTACAATACAACCTACTAAAAGTCCACTCTGATTGACACAAGTCTTGTTGGATTTATTAAATCATACTTTTGCATCATTTCAAAGACATGGGCCATCACATACTGTCAATTTCAAGATAGTCCAACGGGCGTAGTGAAAACCTAAGAAAAAAAAGGGTGCTATGAATCAAGACTATGGCAAATTGTCGACGCAGCAAATACGGACAAGGACTGGGCATTCACCGAATACTGGGGCACTGAGCTCATACAATCAAATATGTTGCCTTCTTATGTTCTCACAAGCAACAAGACAGACAATATCCACTAAATTATGAACATTCTTTTGCAGATGATAAACTCATGCATCAAATACTGTTGTAAATACTCTGTATATAGCATAACATTTCATTTAAAAAAAACACAAAAAACAAAAATCATTCATACTTTACAGCATAGCAGAAAATGCATATCTTTTGTGACAGGGGCAACTGGTCCTGATACTTCCATCATCCTTGTAAGGAGAACACTCACCCCTAGCCTAATATACTTTCTAAAGCCCAACACTTCCAAAAGCCCAACCATTGGCCCAACACTTCCAAAAACCTCACCATTGGCCCAACACTTCCAAAAGCCTAACCACTGGCCCAACATACTGCCAAAAGCCCAACCACTGGCCCAACATACTGTCGAAAGCCTTACCACTGGCTCAACACTTCCAAAAGCCCAACCACTGGCCCAACATACTGCCGAAAGCCTCACTACTAGCCCAATATACTTTTCAAAGCCCAAATACTGGCCCAACACCTCACCACTGGCCCAACATACTTCTAAAAGCCCAACTACTGGCCTAACCCTTCCAAAAACCTCACCACTGGCCCAACACTTCCAAAAGCCCAACCATTGGCCCAACATACTATCGAAAGCCTCACCACTGGCCCAATATACTTCCAAAGCCCAACCACTGGCCCAACATACTTCCAAGACCTCCCACTTCATGCAGCCTTTGCTCAGGCTCGCCAACTCTACAGCAATCTCTCAGCTCAGTTCCATATGTTAAATCAACATCCCCTCTATAGATCATCAAAAAGTATGTCCCCGCTCAGGATCACAAAGCCCATATCATCCCCAACACTAGGTATGAGTCCATCAAGAGGCACCCTGTTCACTTCTTCATGCTCAGGAGTGAGTCCGTCAAGAGGCATGCCATTCACAATCTCACTACCAGGAACGAGTCTGTCAGAGACATCCTGTTCATATTACTAGGGAATGGGTCTGTCAAGGGGCACCCTGTTCATATCTCTAATTACCAGGAAATGAGTCTGTCAGAGACATCCTATTTATACCTCACATTACCAGGAGTGAGTCCGTTAAATGGCATCCTAATCATATCAGCAGGAATTAGGAGTGAGTCTGTTAAGTGGCATTCTGTCCATCTCATTTAGCATCAGCCCCAGGTATGAGTCCGTTAAGTGGCATCTTATTTTCATATCATCCAATATCAGGTATGAGTCCGTCAAGTGGCATCCTGTTCATCTCTTCCAACATCAGGTGTGAGTCCGTCAAGGGGCATCCTGTTTATCTCCTCTAACATCAGGTGTAAGTCCGTTAAGGGGAATCCTGTTAATCTCCTCTAACATCAGGTATGAGTCCGTCAAGGGGCATCTTGTTCATCTTCTCTAGCATCAGGTGTGAGTCCGTCAAGTGGCATCCTGTTCATCTCATCCAGTATCAGGTGTGAGTCCGTTAAGAGGAATCCTATTCATCTCATTCGATCTCAAGTATGAGTTCATCAAGTGGCATCCTGTTTATCTAATCCAGTCTCAGGTATGAGTTCGTCAAGGGGCATCCTTTTCATATCATTCAGCATCAGGTATAAGTCCGTCAAGTGGCGTCCTGTTGATCATATCATTTGGCATCAGGTATAAGTCGGTCAAGTGGCATCCTATCCACATCATCAAGCATCAGGTATTTCTCTCATTATCCCACGCCCTATAGCAATCACGTGCATTGCATTTTGCTGTCCTCACCTCTCTACGGCAATCACGCGTAACGCATTTTGCCAATCTATATCCTACAGCAATCATGCCACATGTGGCATCTTGCTATCTTATTCACAACGATCACGCCCCATGTGGCAGTTTGCTTTCTCATATCCTTACAGCAATCACGCGTATCGCATCTTGCCAGTCTATATCCTACATCAAGCACGCCCCACTTGGCATTTTTACTCTCCTATCTCACAGCAATCACGTCCTACATGGCATTTCGCTTTCTCTCTCTCTCTCTCTCTCTCTCTCTCTCTCTCTCTCTCTCTATCTCTCATATCGTCATGGCAATCACGCGTATTGCATTTTGCTAGTCTATATCTGTCACGCCCCGGAGCAGCATAAATAGAGAAAAAATAAATTTCCTTTATGGGTCCATAGGGAATGACAAGTGAAAGTCACTGATATCCACACCAAACAGTACTAGTCCAAACAGGAACAAAAACAACTGAAGTAAAAATAGTTCTATCTATTACAAACATCAGAGTATGGTCTACAGGATCACAACAGGTCTGGAGACAACATATGCCCAAGTACCCGTTAACTACAAAGTACAATAGTAAAAGGAAAAATAGTAACATAAACTACTATTTATCTTCAGGTCTTCAGCTGGCGTACGGATAGTCATCAGCCTGACCGGCAACAGTGGGGCCATCCTCTGCGTAACTCCCTTCAAGGTAATAGTTATTGCCATATGTTCCGTCATCTGCATTGTAAAGGACAGGACAGTCTGGACGGGGAATGTCCAGGCAATAAAGGCCATCAGCTTGTTGAAAGCTGAGTGAGCACTAACTAACACAGTCTCATAGAAATAACACAATTACCATTATGAACAATATATGACAGTGATAGTTATATATATATATATCTCTTCCTCACTCGTTTATTCAGACATATCATTAATCGATTCTTATCAAATCCCCTTTCTAAGACTGATTTCACAATACCCAACTGACTATCTCGAACTGATTATATCAGCACAACATACCAGTGCTCTTGTTCACTGCTATACCGCTTTTCAGAACTCTTGCGAGCACCCATACATCGTTCTCATATAACGACTGGTCTATAGATGTACCCATACTCTTGTTCACTACTTTTAAGAACTCTTACTGTTCACCGCTTTTAAGAACGCTTGCGAGTACGATACATACACAGCTCTAGTAAATTAAATCATGGATGTGCCACAATTACTCTTGTTCACCGCTTTTAAGAACTCTTACTGTTCACCGCTTTTAAGAACGCTTGCGAGTACTATGCACCCATAATTTTCACGATCCTGATCAAATCCTTGACATACACTTATCGGATTCAACCTGAGCGAATCATCAGCTCGACTTACACAACCTTGAACATACAAATCCTCTTACTGACTCACTTCTCAGTTATCCAGTACTACCCAGTATTATCATCTCAAACTTACCTCGTTATCGCGTCGTACTATTACTAGCGTTCCAAACCCGACTACATTACTCACCATGTTATCTCAATCTCGTTATCGTATCCCATTACCTCCGTAATCCATAATATCGCATAATAGGAATATGGAACAAAGATTAAACAACTACACATTATGCATAATAAACTGAAAAGAATACATTCATGTTCTGCTCGGGTTCGATCGATTGAGGTCCTCTCGAATGATTGAGGAAAGGTGATGTTCGATTGATTGAAGTCTTCTCGATTGATCGAAGTTTAAGTGGTCTCGATCGATTGAACTCATTTCGATCGATTGGGACTTAGTGATGTTCGATCGATTGAACTCAGTTCGATCGGTCGAACTTCGTCTTCCACAGATTCTGCCTGTGAACGTGCAGAATGTGCTAGGGGTATTTGGGTTATAATTAATACGTCCAGAATATGTAAAACATCATAACTAAGCTACCGAGTGAGTTTGGAACTCACCAAAAGTTGTTAAGGTGCGTTTGGCAAGCTTTGAAACCCCGAGCTTTAATGGCGGCCTCTCTTTCTCCTCTTTCTGTCTATGTCTCTCTCTGTCTCCTTCTCTCTTTTTCTCCTTCTTCTTCTTCTTCTTCTTCTTCTCCTCCTCAGTTGTGAGTATATATATATAGATGTGTGTATATATATAGATATGGAGGTAGGTGTATATATATGTATATATACACACAAACACACATACTCTCTCCCTCTCAAACTCTCTAGGCAACAAACTCTCACACACACGAATAAGCTGTATATATATAGAGAATATGAGGGCAAGGTGGCAGCATTTGCGCAGAAACTGGGATTCTGATATTTGCACTCTCGATCGATCGAAAGACTCTCGATCGATCAAACTCGGTTGGGTCAAGTTTGATCGATTGAAGAAAGTTTGATCGATTGAAGTGGGGACCACGTATTAAATTCAGGTCGGTAGGGTTTCGATCGATTGAAGTGGGTTCGATCGCTTGAACTTCTGGGATTCTTGATCGCTCGAACGAGCTTCGATCGATCGAAGATTAAATTTCATGAATGGTCAAAGAAAGTATATAGAACCTCTCTGCATTAAATATTTATTGAAAATATGGGGTATTACATCATCCACCACCCAACAAAAGATTTCGTCCTCGAAATCAGAAACATACAGAGTTAAAACAAAAACGGAAACTCCTCACGCATCTCTGACTCTAGTTCCCATGAAGCTTCTCCTTCATCATGATGCTTCCACTGAATCTTGACTAATGGAATCTCCTTATTCTTGAGCTTCTTGATTCCACGATCTAAAATGCAAACTGGTCCTTCGTTAAATGTAACATTGTTGTTGACTTCAATATCCTCAAAGTTGATCTCGTGCGCTGGGTTATGAACACACTTCCTTAGCATACTGATGTGGAAAACGTTGTGCACTCCTGACATCTTCGGGGGCAACGCAAGGCAATAAGCAAATTTTTCAACACACTCTAGAATCTTAAATGGTTCGATAAATCGCAGTGATAGCTTGCCTCTCTTCTGACCGAATCTGACGATGCCTCGAACAGACGAAACTTTGAGTAGCATATGATCTCCAACGGCAAACTCTAAATCTTTGCGTCACTTGTCAGCATAACTTTTGTGTCGGGTCTGAGCTGTCTTCATCTTCTCACGTACAATCTGAATCTTCTCACTAGTCTCTCGTATCATTTCTGGCCCAAGAAGTTGAGTATCTCCGACTTCAGTCCAACATAACGGTGATCGGCAAGGTCTTCCGTACAAAGCTTCGAACGGCGCCATTCCTATGCTCGAATGATAACTGTTGTTATACGCGAACTCTATCATAGGTAAGTGTGTCTCCCAAGAATTCTCAAAATCAATGACACAAGCATGTAACATGTCCTCCATTACTTGATTAACTCTTTCAGTCTGTCCATCAGTCTGCGGATGAAAAGCTGAACTCAAGTTCAATGTTGTTCCCATTGCTGTCTGGAGACTCTTCCAAAACTCTGCAGTAAAGCGCGAATCTCGATCTGACACGATAGAAACAGGTACTCCGTGTAACCATACTACGTGTTGTAGATACATCCGGCTCAAACGTTCCACTGGATACGTCATACTGTAGGCGATAAAATGTGCCATCTTAGTAAGTCGATCCACGATTACCCAAATAGCGTCGTGATTCTGCTGTGACTTCGGCAATCCTACCACAAAATCCATGGTGACGTGTTCCCATTTCCATTGAGGAATTGGTAACGGCTATAGAAGTCCAGGTGGTTTCTGATGTTCTGCCTTCACTTGTTTACAAGTAAGACACTGAGAAACATACTCGGCCACTTCTCGCTTCATTCCTTCCCACCAAAAATTTCTCTTCAAGTCCTTATACATCTTCGTACCTCCTGGATGAATCGTCATCCGTGACTTATGAGCTTCATCCAATATGTCTTTCTGGAGATTTTCTTTGTCAGGTACACAGAGTCTACCTTTAGTTCGTAAAGCTCCGTCTGTACTAACACTCCAGATCTCAGGTTCTTTTGCTGTCATCTTGGTGAACCATAACTTCAAATCCTCTGCTGTTTGTTGAGCTTCTAAGATACGGCTGATCAAAGTTGGTTGTATCATAAGACATCCGAAATATTGTCTTTCCATTGGTTCCACTGGCTGGAGTTCGAATTCAGCTAACACCTCCAACGCTTTCCATTCTCGAATTAGAAATGCAGCGATCACTTACCGAGGTTTACAGCTCAAAGCATCTACTACAACATTTGCTTTACCCGGATGGTATTCCAATGAAAAGTCATAGTCCTTGAGTAACTCCATCCATCTTCGTTGTCGCATGTTCAACTCCTTCTGAGAGAACAAATACTTCAAGCTCTTATGATCGAAAAACAGATCAAACTTTTCTCCATAGAGATAATGTCTCCAAATCTTTAATGCAAACACTATTGCTGCCAATTCCAAATCATGCGTCGGATAATTCTTCTCGTGTACCTTCAATTGTCTTGATCCATATGCGATAACATTCCCGTCTTGCATAAGCACACATCCGAGTCCTTGGTGCGATGCATCACTGTAGATCACATACCTTTCTCCACTCTTAGGTATCGCAAGTACCGGAGCATAAGTCAATCTTTCCTTTAACTCCTAGAATGCACCCTCATGCTTGTCTGTCCATTCGTACTTCGTCTCCTTCCTTGTTAAATTCGTCAAGGGTCCTGCTAACTTGGCAAATCCTTCTACAAATCTTCTGTAATATCCTGCTAGACCAAGAAAACTTCTGACCTCTATCACATTGGTCGATCTATTCCAGCTTAAGACTACATCAATCTTAGATGAGTCCACAGAGATACCATCTCAAGATATAACGTGTCCCAAGAATTTGACTTCCTGTAGCCAAAACTCACACTTGCTGAACTTTGCATACAACTTGCTATCTCGAAGTGTCTGCAAGGCAACCTGTAAATGCTCCTTGTGATCCTCTTCCGTCTTTGAGTAGATCAGTATATCATCGATGAACACTATAATGAATTGATCCAGATATGGTCTGAATACTCTATTCATTAAGTCCATAAATACTGCTGGCGCATTCGTCAATCCAAAAGGTATAACTAAAAACTCATAGTGCCCGTATCTTGTCCTGAATGCAGTCTTTGATACGTCCTCTGGTCGAACTAACAATTGGTGATATCCTGAACGTAAATCAATCTTCGAAAGGTCCTTGATCCTTGTAACTAGTCGAATAGGTCGTCTATCCGTGGTAGTGAATATCTATTCTTGATTGTAACCTTGTTCAACTCCCTGTAGTCTATACAGAGTCAAAGTGTTTCATCCTTCTTCTTCACAAACAGAACTGGTGCTCCCCAAGGTGACGTACTCGGGCGAACGAAACCTAAGTTTTCAAGTTCCTGAACTTGCTTCTTCAATTCTAACATCTCAGTTGGTGCCATCCTATACGGAGTCTTAGAAATAGGCAATGTACCAGGTACTAATTCCACACAGAAGTCTATTTCTCTTTTCGATGGAAGTCCTTTAATATCCTGAAATACATCCTGAAAATCTTGTACAGTAGGAATCTGATCCATCTTGAGTTTCGTACTTGTACTCCCGATCGTAGCCAAACTACTTGTAAGAAACATGTCGCTCGTCGGCTGACACTGAAATCTAATCATCGGCCTTCCTTGTCTCGGAAATACAATCGTCTTAGTAGGGCAATCCAAATTGGCACCATACTTAGTTAACCAATCCATCCCTAGGATAACATCAAATCCTGACATCGACAGAACTACCAAGTCTGCAGGAAGATTCCTATCTCCTGGCAATCTTTACACACTTTACTCAACTTAACTGTCACTCCCAAAGGTGACACAACATTCAGTGTTGACTCAAGTGTCTGGGGTTCTAAACCCAAATGACGCACAATCTTAACAGCAATAAATGAACGTGCAGCTCCAGTATCAAATAAAGCTTTAACTGAACTATGAAAGAGTACAAGCGTACCTTCCAAATGTTGCTGCTCATCAGCGTTAAAGCCTACTTCTCCTGGGATAATAACATTCATCCTTATCTGATCTAGAGGTCCTTGTATTCCTTGAATCGATGCTCCATAGTATCCTCCGCGAGGTGCACAACAATCTTTACCTAGATGTCCCGGCCTGTTGCAATTCCGACAGACAACATCTATTCTGCGGTTAATTCTAGGGGCTGTGCAGAATCTGGCAACATGCCCTGGCTTTCCACAATTAAAACATCCTCTGCTATTGCTTGGCGGTGCTGTCAGCAGTGCCTGCGCCTGTGATCCTTGCTGGTGATATTGCTGGGGTCGAGTATAGCCCTGATGTGGCTTTCTGGTTCCCTCCCAAGTTCTCTTGTCACCTTGGAGATTTCCCTGTGGTCTCCAACCTTGGGTATTCCTTGGCGGGAGGTTATGGAAATTCCTCTGTTGAAAACTTCTTGATGACTAAGGTCGATTCATCTGTGGTTGCTGTACTGGATAAGCATCATTTTTTAATCCTGCAGCAAATCTAACAATTTCTTCAAATGATTGATTCATATGACCAACCATCATGTGTCGGAGGTGGGGATTCAATCCTTGGTGAAATCTCTTCACCTTTTTCTGTGGAGTGTCTATCATATGTTGAGCAAATCTGGATAGACGCTCGAAATGTGTTGTATATTCCCTGACATTCCATCCTCCTTGGACTAGATTGAGAAAGTTCCTCTCCTGTTGATCTCTCTCATTCTCTGGGAAATATTTTTCCAAAAATCGTCCTTTGAATGTCTCCCACGACATAGCTTTAGCAGCATCGATCCCAATAGTGGCTCGCTCAGCTTCCCACCAATCTGCGGCGGCATAAGTGAGCTGAAACGTAGCAAGGCGACGTTTCTCTTGTTCGTTGCATTCCAATGCTTCAAATATCAACTCCATCTCTCTTATCCATTGTTCTGCTTTCCATGGTTCTGTTAGTCCATCGAACTTCTCTGGACGTAATCCACAAAAATTTGCTAATAACTTATCTCCAGTCTGTCTTGGTGGCGGGGGTGCAAGAGGTCTCTGGTGGGTGGAGTGATTATATGTATCCCCCACATGCTCCATCCTCTGCATAATGCTTCGAAAATTTCCGTCGGATCCATCCCTTCTGGAATAGGTGCTCCATTACGCGTATCGTGATTTCTCAAGGGTCCTACCATGATGATAACGAGTATCGCCTACAAGAGACATATTGATCAACTGAAAGTCTTCTCGTAGAAACGAAACCAAGATAGAACGAGAAGTAACAAGAGCTAACAGTTCTACAAAACAACACATCAAACAACCAACAATCAATATCAAAAGTACTGTTCGTATATATATATATCAAAAGATGTACCATGGAGTACACAGTAACCATACCATGTACCACGTGGGACAAGGCTAAAACAGTACTAAGGTCAACTACTACTATCTATACAAAGCTATGGTCAAATAGCTATCTCTCAAGCCCCCAAAATCTAGTGGGCAACATGTCCTGATAAAACTAACAAAAACTAAGTCTTGCAGGTCCTGACTCAAAAGTCGTCAGCGTCTGATCCTGCTGGTGGTGCCTCGTCCTCTGAATCCATCTCCATCTCCTCGAGTGGATCGTCCTCAACTGGAGCAGCAAGATCTCCGACTACAACTCCTATATCCCAATCCTCTATCACCTCTGCATCGTCATCCTCTATCACGTCTGCTATTGCCTGGTTGGTGACATCGACTGCTACTGCGGCGAATCCATCAGATATATCAAGAGCTCCTACTATGGCTGCCTCTCCCATAACGAAACCTGCTGGTTGTGCTACCATCTGAGCTATCCATCCTACTGCCATATTAGCCATAGCTGCCATATGCATAATGGGTCCAGCTGGTATCTGAAGCACAACCGGTGCCTCTGGCACAACTACCTCCTCATCGACTGCATCCTCATCTACTACCATGTCTGCCTCAATAGCTTCTGGGTCCGGTGCTGGATCCTCGGGCTCAAACTCTGGCTCCTCGGGGTCATCCTCAGGCTCATCCTCATCTGCATCATCTGCATGCTCATCCTCTACTGGGTCCTCGTCATCTATCGGCTCCTCCTCTCCATCTCCGTCCATGTCCTCATCGGGATGCTCATCCTCAGGCTCTAGGTCCTCATCCTCCTGGATCGGCTCAGGCTCTGGAACTGGTACGTCGGGTACCGGTGATGATGGTGGTGCTGCTGGCACTGGTGCAACTACAGGCTCTGGTGGACCGGCTATAATAGCTCTCAACTCAATCTCATCCATCTCGGGCTTACTCTGAACTAACCGTAATATCTCCTGGCAAATGTCTCTACCAATCCTCGCGGTGTGGTAAGCGTCCATACGCATCTGCGTTGGGTGAGTCCTCTCTGTCACATAAAGTGTTGTCCACATGTCCTCCTCCAAATGTCTACTAGCTATCTGGCACACACGCTCACGATAAAACTCTGGGTCAGCTGGCTCCACGGTATCCCCATGAATTACGTGTCCTCCATAAGCATCGGTAACAAACTGATGGAACTCTGGGTCCATGCTATCCTGAAAAGGAAACTATCTATCGTCAGGAAGACGAACTTATCTTATACTCATATCTCATCTCAAAAAAATCTTAAATACTAGAACCAGATGGTGTGGAATCCATCGGTGAACGACAATATCAGAACCTAAGACGCTCTGATACCAAAAACCCTGTCTCGCCCCAGAGCAGCATAAATAGAGAAAAAATAAATTTCCTTTATGGGTCCATAGGGAATGACAAGTGAAAGTCACTGATATCTATACCAAACAGTACTAGTCCAAACAGGAACAAAAACAACTGAAGTAAAAATAGTTCTATCTATTACAAACATCAGAGTACGGTCCACAGGATCACAACAGGTCTGGAGACAACATATGCCCAAGTACCCGTTAACTACAAAGTACAATAGTAAAAGGAAAAATAGTAACATAAACTACTATTTATCTTCAGGTCTTCAGCTGGCGTACGGATAGTCATCAGCCTGACCGGAAACAGTGGGGCCATCCTCTGCGTAACTCCCTTCAGGGTAATAGTTATTGCCATATGTTCCGTCATCTGCATTGTAAAGGACAGGACAGTTTGGACGGGGAATGTCCAGGCAATAAAGGCCATCAGCTTGTTGAAAGCTGAGTGAGCACTAACTAACACAGTCTCATAGAAATAACACAATTACCATTATGAACAATATATGACAGTGATAGTTATATATATATCTCTTCCTCACTCGTTTATTCAGACATATCATTAATTGATTCTTATCAACTCCACTTTCTAAGACTGATTTCACAATACCCAACTGATTATATCAGCACAACATACCAGTGCTCTTGTTCACCGCTATACCGCTTTTCAGAACTCTTGCGAGCACCCATACATTGTTCTCATATAACGACTGGTCTATGGATGTACCCATACTCTTGTTCACCGCTTTTAAGAACTCTTACTGTTCACCGCTTTTAAGAACGCTTGCGAGTACGATACATACACAGCTCTAGTAAATATAAATCATGGATGTGCCACAATTACTCTTGTTCACCGCTTTTAAGAACTCTTACTGTTCACCGCTTTTAAGAGCGCTTGCGAGTACTGTGCACCCATAATTCTCACGATCCTGATCAAATCCTTGACATACACTTATCGGATTCAACCTGAGCGAATCATCAGCTCGACTTACACAACCGTGAACATACACATCCTCTTACTGACTCACTTCTCAGTTATCCAGTACTACCCAGTATTATCATCTCAAACTTACCTCGTTATTGCGGCCTACTATTACTAGCGTTCCGAACCCGACTACGTTACTCATCATGTTATCTCAATCTCGTTATCGTATCCCATTACCACCGTAATCCATAATATCGCATAATAGGAATATGGAACAAAAATTAAACAACTACGTGTGGATATCGCAATTTTCTTTTACCCACAGCTTTTCTTTTAAAATTCTTTTAAAATTTCAAATTCAAAACAAATGAGTTGCCACTTAATTTTTAAAAGGAAAAATTAAGAAACCATTTCAAAGGAAACTGATCTTTTACTAAACCAAAGATTCAACTAGGTCCGGGGATTATGGAATGAGAGAGGAAGGAGCCCGTCGGACTAAAACACCCTCTCTCATCCTATCTTGCGATAGGCCTCTACTCAACATCCTTTTAATCAAATTATTAATTTAAGGTGTGCCCTCAACTAATACATATATATATACATCACAAAAGCATGTCCAAAGGGTATAAAATTGTTAATGACAAAAATATCATTCATAAGCCACATATGTCAAGTAGCAAGCAATATGATGTGCAATAGGGAACAAGAGAGCTTACCCGGGATCCAGCAGCGACATTAAACGTGCAATGCATACACACAAAAGAAAGTCCTAAAAAAAGGTCTCTAATCATATATACACATAAGGCAAATCTTAATTCTAAGGTGTCGCACATGAGGTCAAAAATCAAATAAAATCAAAGAATTCAATAAACTAGAGAGGGGTTGAGAAATCGTACCTCTCTAGCGCTACAAAACAAAGGTTAGTGCACATGATATACAAGAGGTGGAGTTAGAAATAACAATCCTAGACTTCTAGCTTAAATCTATTAAGTGTAATTAAATCTAAAGTGGACAAGTCCTAATTACAAACATCAAGCCACATGGATGGATATATACATGAATAAATTACGGAATCCTCAATGACTTAGATCACTTAAACTTTGAATTCAAGCTCAACTAATCATTATTAAAACATGGTTTGAGCCCTAGGTCATAGAAAAGTCATTTGGACCATTATTTACAAAGTTGGTCAAATGAGTCAAAACAATTCTAAAAATTGCAGAGAGCAGACAAAGACTTTAAACAGGGAAAAAGCATATTTCTCATGGTTTGATGTCGGTGATTTTTGGACACAAGATGCCTCTGTGAGTCTAGTTTCCAAATCAAAAAGAAAATCAAAGTTTCAACGGTTGGATCTCTGAGAAAAGGACAAATACCAGACATCACTCAGAGATGTACAACTCTCTGTCCAGAGATTTTGTTTGATTTTTTAAAAATAGTAAAATAATCCAAAATGATTCAATCTTTTTAGGGGGCTTTCCTAACACATTAAACTACTTAGAAAAAATTATTTTGGGTCACCAACACCTTACTAAAGCTCTGATTTACTAATTTCAAAAACATCTTACTGTTCTGAAACTATTTTGAAGCTCTGGACAGATTGTGGTTAACCCACAAAACCCATGATCAAACCTCCTCTAAGCATAAAATCACCTTAACACAAAAATTACAGTGGTAGAATGTTGTGTTATTGACATTTTCCCGTTGGTTTCACTTGATTTCAACGGTTAGATTTCGAACTAAAAATCTTTGATCAAAAACAGTTTGTGAACTCACTGTTTTCATTTGTCAACTTCAACTTTTATTTGGTAACTCCAACTATTAAACCATGAAGTTGGATTTAAACCAAATCACTTCTCCTACCATTTGATGGTCATTGGAGGCTAAAGACCTTTATTTTTTATAGATTTCAAATGAAGTATGGATGGACTTCATGAAATCTACAAGATAAGGAATCTAAACCATGGAGATGGGTTGAGACCCAAAACTATATTCTCCTACCATTTGGTGGTCATTGGAGACGAAAATATGGCTAACATTCATGAGTCTCAAAGGAATATAGAAAGGATTCCATGAAACATCAAGCTAAAGGACCTAAGTCATGAGTATGGACCTAGATTCATCTATTTGTTTGTGGAATGGAGTGGTGATCAAACTTTGACTCTCATGTGAAGCATGAGCTTACATGGGATTCAAAGGATCATACTCAAGAGATTTCAAGGGAGATATTGAGGATCTCCAAGAATCTCAAGATAAAAGATACATAAACAAAGAAATAAAAAAAGGAATTAGAAACAAAGGCTCTTAAGCTTATTTGACAAACAAAGAGAATGACAAAAGGGTTTTAGGATTAGAGTTTCAAAAGAAAAGGAGTAAGTAAATAATCCATGGTTAGAGGATCACCTCCAAATTATCCTCAAAGTTCTCTCTTCTTTGAAGATCTTCCAAGCTCTTCTAGTTTTCTCAACTCTCTTTTTTTTCTCTCAAAAATGTTGGTGGAGTAATGGCTATTCTTTGTGTGTTATGTTGCATAGAGTGGGTAGCTCCTCCTCTCTCTTTTTTTCAAGGAAGATCCCTTCTCTTTTATAGGCAAAATAACCAAGTATTTTCAGTGAATTTTCGGAGCAAAAACAGGTATAAATCCCTCATTTGGTGGTACAATGTGTACTTTCTAAATTTTAGACAGACTGCTGCCCAGGGCGGCAGTCAAAAAACTATCGCGGCAGTCCGTGAAAGCCGCCACGGCAGTCCATGAATGCCGTGCCGGCACTACGTGACTGCCGCGCGGCACTCATCAAATACCGCGGCAATTAATTGATTGCCGCGTTTTTGTCAGTCTTACTTTATCAGTTTTTTGTTCTTAATTCGCATACATGTACGTATTGCACTGCAAAATACAGATTTTAAAAGTGAACGGCAGTCAGAAAATGTCGGCGGCATTTGGTGAATGTCGGGCCGTCATTCAGTGAGTACCGTGCGGCATTCAGTGAGTGCCGTGCGGCATTCAGTGAGTGCCGCGGTAGTCTGCCGTGTGCCGCTCTTGTTGAACTTTCCTTTTTTTGACTCTTCCTTTTTCTCAAAGCAATTTATTCTTGAAGATCTTTTCTAAAAATTGTGTTTTATATCTGAATTCCCCTAAATACCTGGTATTTTCTCCTTTCTGTGAAATTTTTTCGCGTTTAGAGAACTTTCTGAAGAGCTTGGAACACTTCGAATCTTCCAGTCCTTGTCATCATCGAATATGGAGGTGACACTCTCCTAAATTCGGCGGTCGGTCAAAATTGGGGTGTCTACAGTTTGCCCTTCTTTGGCAGAGCTTGTGGAGCAACGCGTGCCACAAGTGAATGTCGAAGCCTGTCTGAAGACAAACCTTTGACCAGACTGTCGAACTTAGGTAAAACAAAAAATGCTTTGCAAAAACGGTTTCACACACGGTTCACGTTGGTCGTGCTCAACGGTGAGCTGCCTACGTATTCCTTCAGGAATTAGACCAAGACGTAGTTCAAGCATGGCTCGAACATACACAATCGCAAGTAGTCACACAGATGGATGCACCTATCCTGTCGTGATGCAAGTGCCATGCAATGGTATTTTTCTGAACTGACCTATTTGCACAAGAGTCATTCTTATCATGTTCTCCCTACATATAACACACATTGCGTGACGTGTTAGTTAGGGAAGATCATCTGATTCTTTAGCGATGTGAAAATCTGCTTACATGGGTCGCGAAGAGTGCTTTTGGTTTGGTTTCGAGGGTTAACGTGAATCTATTGCGGAAACCGAGAATATAAATCCGTTATATTCTCAAAACGAAGGTTAACGCAAATCTGTTGCGGAAACCGAGAATATAAATCCGTTATATTCTCAAAACGAGGGTTAACGCAAATCTGTTGCGAAAACTGAGAATATAAATCCGTTATATTCTCAAAATGAGGGTTAACGCAAATCTGTTGCGGAACCCGAGAATATAAATCTGTTATATTCTCAAAATGAGGGCAAACGCAAATCTGTTGCAGAAACCGAGAATATCAATCCGTTATATTCTCAAAACGAAGGCTAACGCAAATCTGTTGCGGAAACCGAGAATATAAATCCGTTATATTCTCAAAACGAGGGTTAACGCAAATCTGTTGCGGAAACCGAGAATATAAATCCGTTATATTCTCAAAATGAGGGTTAATGTAAATCTGTTGCGAAACCCGAGAATATAAATCCGTTATATTCTCAAAACGAGGGCAAACACAAATTTGTTGCGAAAACCGAGAATATAAATCCATTATATTCTCAAAACGAAGGTTAACGCAAATCTGTTGCGGAACCCGAGAATATAAATTCGTTATATTCTCAAACCGAGGGCAAACGCAAATCTGTTGCGGAAACTGAGAATATTAATCCATTATATTCTCAAAACGAAGGTTCATGCAAATCTGTTGCAGAAACCGAGAATATAAATCCGTTATATTCTCAAAACAAAGGTTAAATGCAAATCTGTTGTGAAAACCGAGAATATAAATCCGTTATATTCTCAAAAAGAGGGTTAACGTAAATCTGTTGCGGAGACCGAGAATATAAATCCATTATATTCTCAAAACGAAGGTTAATGCAAATCTGTTGCAGAAACCGAAAATATAAATCCGTTATATTCTCAAAACGAATGTTAAATGCAAATCTGTTGTGGAAACCGAGAATATAAATCCGTTATATTCTCAAAACGAGGGTTAACGCAAATCTGTTGCGGAAACTGAGAATATAAATCCGTTAACGCAAATCTGTTGCGGAACCCGAGAATATAAATCCGTTATATTCTCAAAACGAGGGCAAACGCAAATCTGTTGCAGAAACCGAGAATATAAATCCATTATATTCTCAAAACGAAGGTTAATGCAAATCTGTTACGGAAGCCGAGAATTTAAATCCATTATATTCTCAAAACGGGGACCAACGTAAATCCGTTACGTGGATCTGGAATATAAATCTGTTATATTCCCAAAATCTTCTATTAATTTTTCAAATTTGGGAGCCCACGGGCTCGAATTTTCAAATTTGAGAGCCCACGGGCTCGAAATATTTTCGATTTTCAAAATTCGGGAACCTACGGGCTCAGATATTATCAATTGTCAAAATTCGGGAGCCCACGGGCCCAAATATCATCAATTTTCCAAAATTGGAGCCCCACGGGCTCAGATATACTCTTGAATTTTAAAATTTGTAGCCAATTTAAACCTAAAATGACCCTGAGGGCCAAAAGTGTCATGAGGGCAAATTTTGGGGGCCTCAAATTCAATTTTCGGGACTTGGCTCGAATTTTGGGGGGAAAGTGAGCATCTTGGAACCGCCTTAGTCGCGGTACACGCGGTTTTATGCAGCAGTCCGTGACTGCCGCGCGATACTCACGGAGTGCCGTTGCGGCAGTCAGTGAGTGCCGCGCGGCAGTCCATCAACTGCCGCGCACGAAAAACTGAGTGCCGCGAATGAGCGGCAGTGGCTTAAACCACCGGGTTCAACTGATTTTGCTCATTCTCTCAACTCTCTCCATCTCGAAATCTCTCTGGAGAAATTTTCTCCCATCCTCTCTTTGCTTCTGTATTGATCCACGACACTCACAGGTATGTTCTTTTTTATCAATACTTGATTAAACTATTTTAATTCACTATTTCTTTGAATCTCTCTGGAATTTAACATGTGGATCTCCCTTTTTCTTGACAGACATGGCGAGTGGTTCAGGTAGCAGGAAGAGGGCAAAATACCGGGCTACTCCCAACCCGATGCCACACTCCTACTCCTCGACCCAGACGTGCATTTATCCGCCCGCGCGTTCAAGTGCAAGGTAAACATCTCTTCCTTTCTCTCTTCGCATTTTCTTCCTTTTAAACATCGTAAATGTTACGCTTACTTCATGCCTTTCCATGCTTGTTGATTTTCTGCGTGTTCTGATCGCATCTTGTGCTTGTTTGCTTGTTTAAGTTCACGGATGAATGCAACTACTGTGCTTTATGAATTATCGGGTGTTTCACCTACATCGCTATCTTTTTTTTTTTATCTTTTTCAAAGGATATCTTTCTTTCCCTTTTGGAAATCCCTCTTAGTACTTTGAATGCTTTCATTATCCCCTTTTTATTGAGAGCCATGCTTTGTGAAATTCATGTGTCCCTTTTCTTTATTATTACTTACTTCCTTTTACTGCTCTCTTCTTTATCCATTTCCTAACAACAGATCGTGTGATTTTTTCTTGCAGCTGCAGCCCAAAGTGCTAAAGGGGTATGGCAGCCTTGTTCACGGGTTTGAATGGTATGGGGAGCTCAGTGAGACGGTGCGAGGATTCATCACGGCTGCCGGTTTTGGGGACTTCGTCAAACTCTTGACAAAGAGCTCCAACGACTTACAGCAGATACATGCGTTGGCCGAGCGGTGGTGGGATACCACCAACACCTTCCACTTTCCGTTCGGAGAGATGACGATGACCCCTCTTGACTTTAGTATGATCACGGGGATCCCATTTAGTGGAGAGCTCTTGCGATACTTGGATGTGACTCGCGAGTGGGATCGGGTGCAGGTGCTACTTGGAGCAGTCCCTGAGGAGCCCCTGGTTACAGCCAGATGGTTTATGGACACTTTCCGGGGCCGACCGGGCTTTACAGACGAGCAGATGGCTCGGGGGTTTCTGATGTACATGCTGGGGTGCTCGTTGTTGAGCACCAAGGGAGACCGGATTTCTGTGTCATTGTTGGGGTCCTTGGATCGCATGGACCAGATATATCAGTATGACTGGGCCAGTGTGGGATTAGCCATTTTGTATCGGTATATGGGAGAGATATCCCGGGATCACCCGGCCTCTACAGGCGGTTACTGGAGGGTATAGGAGGTATACTTTTCCTTTTCTTGATCCTGTTTCAAACTTTGCATCCTTATTTTTGGATTTTTGCTTTAAAACTTATATTCCTCTTTCTTTCTTGCAGATTTGGTCCCATGAGTACTTACACATGATGTAGTCTGACACGCGTCCAGCAGATGCCCTTATTATACCCCAGGGACTGAAATGGGCAAAGGATCGGGTCGGGCGGAAGACCGGGGCTCATGACTTTATTTCATTCAGGAACTTCCTGACGAACCTACAAGAGCAGCATGTCCGGTGGCAGCCTTGGCTAGACGTACTTCCAGAGACCTCCCAGGGGATACGGGAGTCGGTCGAGTATGACCCTCAGCGGATCCTGCTGGACAGACCTGAGGCTCGGGTTTGGTATTTGGGAAAGAGGGTGACCAGACAGTCACTTGCGGCCGAGTCCTTCTTCGTACCGTTCCCTCCGCCGGAGTCTATGAGGGCCACCGATACCCTCCAGGGTTCTGCGCTCACAGTTGCCTTAGCCGGTCAGTCTCTCCAGGATTTTGTGGATCCTCCATCGGGGTACGCAGCTTTCCTTGCTGCGAAGCTGATGAGGAACTTTCCTCTGATGGAGGTGACACGGGTGAGTTCCCTTTAGCCTTTACTTTCATTCTTTTTGAACATGTGTGTTTTATCTTATTGTTGGATTCATCCTTCTTTGCAGCCTGTCCCCGCTGCTGCTCGGGCTCCTGCTCTACCGCCCTGGGATTGGAGCCTCAGGACAGTCTCCTACGGCGAGCAGACCACTACCATGGTCCCTAGATATCAGGCAGGTGCTCCCACCATTCCGCTCCAGTACGATCATGTCCCGCAGGACTACGCGGAGGAGGGTTTGCTCTACGCCCACAGCGTGAGAGAGTGGATATACGGTCGAGAGTGGAGGGTAATTTCTAAACCTTGCTTTATTTTAGAAGTTAACATTCTAACTTTTCTCCTTTTTGTTCAGGCCGAGGGGGCGCGGTCGGCTGCTGAGGCTCATGCGAGAGCTCTGGTAAGAGTAATAAAGAAGAACTCCCTTTTATTTGCTTATTCTGTTTTCCCAGCTGTTATGTTGATAATTTGCCTGGCTCCCTCCTTCCAGGAGGAACAGGTGGGGACTCTATCCCGGCAGGTAGGAGAGCTCCAGCGGCGGCTCCAGCAGTTCGGCATCCCTCTCAGCGATGCCCCTGGAGGTAGCGGCGCCGGACGAGGCGGAGGTGGCGGTGAGGGCACCAGTAGCGGCAGAGGCAGAGGCAGAGGAGGAGGTGGGCGCGATGGGAGCGGCACTGAATCGGAGGAGGAGCCCCTCAGGCGTACGACCCGCCAGACTCGCAGCCGGGGCTGGGGCTGATCCTGCTTTTCTTTCTTTTCTTTTGAGTGTTTTTGAGAGGATTCATATTTTATTTTGGTGATTGTATATACATATGTTCGCTCTTGTTTTGATGATGGCTCCAAGATAGCTGGTAGGATAAATATCTTTATTATGTTTTTGCCCCTCTTTTTTTTATTTACCGTATGTGTGACCATAGCTTGGTCCAACTCTTGCCGTATGTGGGGCCATGGCTTGGTCTTGTTTTTTATTTTTGAAAGTTTGATTTCCTTTATCTTTTCTTATTGCGAAGCGAAAATGAATGAATGTTTTGTTTCGAGCTTTGTTGCACGCGCTGCATGATGCACGCGTTTTATTGTTCCCTATTCAATTTTCTCTTTGCAGGTGGGCTGAAAGTATTACAAACAGACTCTGGCCAATAAAAAAACCTGGAACGGCACTCGGTTAGGTCTCCGCGGCACTCAATGACTGCCACGGCGGCAGTCAGTAAGTGTCGCAACGACACTCACGGACTGCCGCGCGGCACTTCATTGAGTGCCGCTGCACTTTATCGAGTGCCGCGGGTAGGTGGATTCCCATTCTCCTATTTATACTTCTTCCTCTCCCAATACTCCGCAAAACACCTTCTTCCTTTCTTCCCTTCTTTTCAAAATGGCCCCCGTTAGCCCCCAAATCCTCTTTCCGTGGATGGATACTCTCTCTGGTATTGACAAGCTTAACTTTGAGTGTTTCAGACTGAACGATCTCTTTTCTTTCCGACAGATGAATTTGAATGAGGGTCTTCTTCGAGCCGCCATTCAGTGTTGGGATCCTGCTTTCAACGTCTTCCGCTTTGGCTCTCAAGAGATTTGCCCCTTGTTTGAGGAGTTCAGCGCCATTCTTCACACTGACCCTTCTGCTGAATTAACAGTTCCCCTAGATCAGGCCGGGTATGTCCGGGACTTAGCCACTCTTCTCCACATATCTCAGAATGCGGCGGGCTCTTTTGTTCATGATAAGCAGATCGACTTTGAGCGCCTTTCTTCAGTTTATGCTCCCATAGGGGACCCTTACGATGGTGAGCATCAGATCATTCGACGTAGTGCCTTGTTAATTGCTATGCTCTCTTACTTCCTCTTTCAGTCATCTTCCGACATTCTTATACCCATCGCCTGTGGTTTGCGGGAGATGAAAAGCGCTGTTATGCTGGTCCTTGGTGAAACTCTGATTGGATTGGGCCATGCTCGCGCTACCGGGGCAGTATTGTCTGTCGGGGCACCCTTTGTTCTGCAGATCTGGCTCATGGAGCTCCTGGACCTCTTTATACACCCCTCCCGTATTCGAGGGTCACTTCCATATGTTCGCATAGAGGTTCACAACTTATTTCACTCTACCGATGCATGGCTTGGTTGGCTCCAGGGCCTCTCTTCCAGCGATGTCTGCTGGATTTGTCCGCAGTGGTTTTGTCGCTCCATTGCTGTGCGTCTTCCTGGGCGACCCGGCATTTGGTTACCGGGCTTGAGCGCCACTACTTTCTACATTCCCAATCGGGTGGTCCATCAGTTTGGACTTCTGCAAGATACTACTGAATCTGTGACTGCTGATTTCACCAGGGGGTCCACTTTGCGCCCTTCTATTATGAAAGATTTCATTAAGGCTTGGCCGAGCAGGATGGCTGCTCCATGGCCGAGGATTCTTGTTTCGACTGTACCTACTACCCAGTATCTTCTAGAGATCCAGGCCTTGGTTGCGAGACAGACTTGACAAGACATATGCACAATAAAGTAGACAAAAACGGAGAAAAGCTTGCTATTTTACAGAACTTTATGACAGACCCCGCCTACTCTTTGCTCACGCTTTTGAATGTGATTTTCCTTATTATTATTTTTTGCTTTTCAAGAAGTGTTGTCATGCTAAATCAAAAGTGCTCATCCCTTCGATTAATCTGTTATGAAGAGTTCTCCTTTTGGTGTCTTTGCTCGGCTCTTTACTTTGCTTCTTTGTTTAAGTTTTAATCCTTCTATACTATGAATTCTCATTTGTTTCTTTATAGTACTTATTCTGATAACCAAATGATCCAAGGGGGGGGGGGGGTTTCGTATCTGGGTTCCTCGGCTAGCAAACGAAGTTTGCCCCTGGTTTTAGGGCTTTGAAGTGGTTTCGGGCAAACGCCAGTTTGCCCCTAGTTTAGCACGTTTTTTTTTTTTTTTTTTTTTTTTTTTTTTGTAAATGACCGAACCAAGTTGGTTGCCTACGTATCCCCTAGCGGGAATCAGGTCAAGCGTAGTTCATCGAGGTAGGAGGTTTTGAAATAAACGGTTTCAAGCAAAATATTTCTTGAGGCGATCAAGGTTGATTGGCTGTTTAAATTCAACTCCGTCTAGGTCCATAAGATAGGCCGTTCCTCCGGAAAGGAGAGTCTTAATGATGTATGGTCCGACCCAGTTGGGTTTGAATTTTCCTCTGGGGTCATAAACAGGCACTTTCAGTTCTTTGAGGACTAGATCACCCTCAGCAAGCTTCCTTGGGCGGACCATTTTATTGAAAGCACGAGCTATCCTCTTATGGTACCCCCGAGTATGGTTTATTGCGGCCAGTCTCTTCTCATCGAGTAACATCAACTCCTCGTACCTTCCTTGTATCCATTCTGATTCGGTGATCTCACATTCCGCCAGAACCCTAAGGGAGGGTATTTCCACCTCGACTGGGAGAACAGCCTCCATGCCGTAAACCAGTGAATAAGGTGTAGCTCCTGTAGAAGTCCTTATAGAGGTTCGGTATCCCCACAAAGCAAACGGCAATTTCTCATGCCAATCCTTATATGTATCCATCGTTTTTTCCAAGATTGCTTTAACATTCTTATTTGCTGCTTCTACTGCTCCATTTGTCTGGGGCCTATACGGGGATGACTGATGATGAGTGATCTTATACTTTTCCAAGAATGGGATAACTTCTCCCTGGAAATGACTGCCATGATCAGAGATAAACTCATTCGGGACCCCATACCTACAGATTATGTTTTTCTCAATGAAACTCACCACGTCCTTGGCTTTCAAGGTTGCATATGAGGCCGCTTCTACCCACTTCATGAAATAATCGATTGCCACAATTATATATCGGTGCCCATTAGAAGCCTTCGGAACTATCTCACCAATGATATCAATCCCCCATACGGAAAATGGCCAAGGGGTGGTCATGCTATAGAGCTGCGATGGTGGGGTATGCATCAGATTTGCATGAATTTGACACTTGTGACACCTTCTAACATATTCACAGCAGTCTTTGTCCAAGGTCGTCCAATAGTACCCCTGTCGGACGATCTTCTTTGCCAGCATGTGCCCGTTCATGTGGGGCCCGCATACTCCCTCATGTATTTCCTCCATCATTCTCTTAGCTTCCTTTCCATGTAGGCACTCCAGATTGTACCCGGTGTAGGATTTCTTCCATAGCTTATCTGTATAAATCACGAACTGAGCGGCGAATCGTCGAATCACCTTTCTGTCCTTTTCTGAGGCTCCTTCGGGATATTCTCCTCCCTTAATGAATTTCCAGACATCTTCATACCAAGGCGCTTCGTCCTCTTCTTCTATGGCCGCGATCATTTCGAATGACGGCTGATTACTCACTTCTATGGATAGCGGGATCATGGCAATTTTGGAAGGGATTTGGATCATTGAGGCTAAGGTAGCCAAAGAGTCGGCTAGTTGGTTTTCTTTGCGAGGGAGGTAGTAGAAAGAAATATTTTGGAATTGCGCTTTCAGACTTTCCAGATAATCATGGTAAGGTCTCAATTTCTCATGCTTTACCTTCCAATCTCCTCGGACTTGGGATATGATCAAGTTGGAATCTCCGAAGACATCAATCTTTCCGACTTTCAAAGCCAAGGCTGCTTCCATCCCAATTATGCATGCTTCGTACTCCGCGGTGTTGTTGGTTGAGTTATACTTGAGTTTGACGGCTAGTGGGGTAGGGGACCCATCGGGTGCTATGAGGATAACCCCGACTCCGTATCCTAATTGATTGGCTGCTCCATCGAAGTACATCTTCCACAGATCTTCCCTTATCTCCATCACTTCTTCATCAGGGAACTTGAATTCTCCTTTTTTCCTAGTTTCTATGGCGAAGTCAGCTAGGTACTCGGCGATGGCCCTCCCTTTGACGGATTTGGAGGTGACATATCTGATATCGAACTCGGCTAGCATCATGGTCCATCGAAAAATTCTACTGGTCAGAACGGGCTTTTCGAATAAGTATTTCAAAGGGTCCATTCGGGATATCAGGATTACGGGGAAGGCTAACATATAATGTCTAAGGCGACGGGTGCACCAGACTAAGGCCCAACATGCTTTTTCTAACGGTGAGTACTTCAACTCGCATCCAGTCATCCTTTTGCTCAAATAGTAAATGGCCTTCTCCACGTGCCCCTCTTCTCCTTCTTGGACCAACATACATCCCATCGAATCTTTGAATACAGAGAGATAAAGCAACAAGGGTCTCCCAGGTGAGGGCGGTGACAGGACAGGTGGGTTCTGGAGGTAGGTTTTGATTTTGTCGAAGGCTTGCTGACACAAGGTATCCCACTCAAATCTTTCTCCTTTTCTGAGCAATTTGAACAGCGGGTCGCAGGTCATGGTGAGTTTTGAGATAAAACGACTTATGAATTGTATTCTACCCAGGAACCCTCTCAACTCTTTCTCATTTTTCAGTGGATTCATTTCGGTTATGGCCTTTATCTTGGTAGGATCCACCTCTATTCCCCTCTGAGTAATGAGGAAACCTAATAATTTCCCGGTGGTGACTCCGAACGTGCATTTCTGTGGGTTTAGCCTCATTTTGAACTCCCTCAATCTCTCAAAGAACTTTCTCAAAGCTTCTAGGTGTCCTCCCCTTTCTTTGGATTTCACAATCATATCATCCACATACACCTCCACCTCTTTGTGGATCATATCGTGTAGCAAGGTGGTGGCAGCCCTTTGATAGGTTGCACCTGCATTCTTAAGTCCGAATGGCATAACCCTATAGCAATATGTCCCCCATGGAGTGATGAACGTGGTTTTCTCCCTATCCTTGGGTGCCATGAGGATTTGATTATATCCAGAGAATCCATCCATGAAAGATAGAAGCTCGTGTCCCGCAGTGTTATCGACCAACACGTCGATGTGGGGTATTGGGAAGTCGTCTTTAGGGCTTGCTTTGTTTAAATCTCGAAAATCAACGCAAACCCTAACACGACCATCTTTCTTTGGGATAGGTACAATGTTGGCAATCCACTCAGGATACTCGGTGACCATCAAGAATCCAGCTTTTAACTGCTTTTCAACCTCCTCTTTTACTTTAAGTGCCCATTCTGGCCTCATTCGCCTCAATTTTTGTTTTATGGGTTTTGAATTGGGAAAGAGAGGGATGTGGTGTTGGACTATTTTTGGATCGATACCTAGCATATCGTTATAAGACCATGCAAAAACATCTTTGAATTCATTTAATAGATTGATTAGTTCTTTGCTTTCTTTACTGCTAAGTGTTGAGCTGATAAAGACATTTTGGGGATTATCTTCATTTCCTAGATTAATTGTTAGGGTGTTCTCTATGATTTTGCATGCAGGTTCATTTTCCTTTTCAAATAATTTTTGCAATTCATCAGGTATTTCATGATCATCACATTCATCATATTCATTAAGCGCGTTCGAGTAGGCGGAATCAGTCATACTTTCATTGATTTTCTTTGGAGTGATTATAACAGACATAGAGATTGAAAGACGCCTCATTTGGGCCATTACAGACTCTGGGTGTGGGGGGAACCTATCACTAGACTCAAAAATCCACTCTTTCTTGTTCTCTCCCCCTAGATCGGTGATGAAGCACTCTTCCAAATTTCCGGTCTTGGTAATCTCTCTCATTCCTTCTTCTTCGGCCTTTCCCTCGTTGGTTCCCTTCTGATTTTCCTCATCTTCCTCGCTTTCGGCTGCTTCTTCCACCAGGCCTTCGACGTATTCACCTTTGGCCCAGAATCCGGGATCCTCTTTCATGACCTCTGTGTTCCCTTTGCCTATCAGATTTTCCATAACTGAGCCGTCTAATGCACCAATCCAGTCCTTGGCAGCGACCTGCTTTTTAGACATTTGCAGGAACGGGTCTTTGTACTTGGAAAATTCGTGGGAGAAGAAGATCTCAAACCCGGGCTTTAGGCATTTGTCCTTCTGGTCCATCCATGGTTCTGGAAAACCACAGAAGGGGAAATCTTCTCCTTCCTTCACAAAGTACCCATTGAGCGTCTTCAGGTAAGGGTCTAGCGGCGCATTGACGGCCTTTTTCTTCATCCTCAGTTCCTTCTTTGTTGGTTGGTATCCCAGACCGTGAGTGTGAGTCTGAGTAGGGATTCTCGGAGACTCCGGCAGGCCCTGAAGGTTCTTCCCCAAGCCCAATCCTGGAAAGAAACCCATTTTCTTCATGATTCCTGCCATCACGGGACTGGCATACTGATCAAAATGGAGTGGTAGAAATTCTCTTGGCTTTCCCTCTTCTATCGTGCTAATGAACTCAAACCCTCCCATCTTTGCTTCTTCTTCTTGTAGCTGTAACTCTAGCACTGGCGCGCTCGATGATGCTTCGGACAAACGGACCCAACTGTCCCCGAGGATATCACAGACCCTGCTCTCCCAGATACATTTGACTTTTTGATGTAGCGTCGATGGTATGGCGCCCAAACTGTCTAACCATGGCCTCCCAAGTAGCAGGTTGAAAGAAGCAGGAATGTCGATGACCTGAAATTCGGCTTCCTTCTCAAGTGGACCGACAGCGAGGTGAAGGAGAATTATACCAATGACAGTTCTTTGAGTGTTGTCGTATGCTCTCACCTTTTGTTCAGATGGTATGAATGTTGATTCATCCAGACCCATGCGCTTCGCTGTTCGGAATGGACACACGTTCAGAGCGGAACCGTTGTCTACTAGACAGGCTGGCACAGTGTTTCCCAAGCATTCGACGGTGACATACAAAGGCTTGTTATGAACGGGCCCTCCGGGAGGTAAATCATCGGACGGGAAAGTAATGGTCAGAGTCGGGATCCTACCGATCATTCCCACGACATCTTCTGGTGCTGTATCGATAGAGACATCAGATTGATTCAAAGCATCCAAGACTGCATGCCTGTGCTTTTTGGAGGCGATCAGCAATCCCCAGATGGTGATATTAGCTTGTGTTTTCCTCATCTGTTTTAAGACCCTATCCTCTTCTTCTTCTTCGTTCATTTTCCCTTTCCTTTTCTCCAGCTCCCTCCCCGGGTGATCTTCCTCTAGTTCATGCAGTTTGAAGTGTCTACCACACCGAGTCAGGTGATTGATCTCCTCTTCTGCCCAAATGTTGTTGGTTTCTGAAACGGCCTCCGAGCTTTCTTTTTCAACCTTTGCATCTTCGTCGCTTTGATACCACAGATCATCATCTCCTACCTGGTCTATGTTTCGATCGTTGCCTTCTTGAATCCACCAATCTGGCTGCCCTGTTGCTTTGATTCCCATATCTCTGGCTGGCTTCCGAGCATACAGATCCCCGGATTTTCTGGTAACTGATAAAACTTCCTTGGTTCCCCGACTTTTGTGATTAGCTGGGATGGATCGAATGTCATTCCTTCTGCCCCTAAGAAGTAAAGACCCCATGGTGGCAGCACAGCACGATGGTTTGGTAGAGGATTCTTGGTGACATTGGGGGCTTTGACAGGTGGTTCGGATATCACTTTGTTGTCAATGAGGTCTTAGATTTCGTGCCTTAACCTCATGCACCGATCCGTCGAGTGGCCCTTTTGTTGATGATATTTACAGTAGATATCTCCTTTGAAATGCGGCGGGAGTGGGCTCGGCGGGGGTCGAGGTTCTAACTGACGAAGATGCCCTTTTGCTAACAGTCTGTCGAGGGCAGTTGATAATGACACTCCCAAATCTGAAAACTTCCTCAGTGGCTTATCCTCCCCTCCTCTTGGATGGTTTCTGGTGATATCGAATTTTCTCTCCGGCTCGCCAAGTGCATTGACATCAGTGTGGCCAGAGTGACCCCCCGAATGCCCTCCATTTGATCCATAACTGGGTCTCCGATATCGATTCTGTGGTTCTTCCTTCTTGATTATTCCTTCTTGAATCGCATCTTCGATTCTTGTCCCCACATCGAACACCTCAGCAAAGGTGTTGATCGACTGGAATCTCATCTTTTCTTGATACACTGGCTGTAGATTTTTCATCAGCATTCGGATCTGGTCTTTTTCGGACGGCCTTTGTACCATTTTGGCTGCCTTTCCCCTCCATCTGCTTAGGTATTCGGCGAATGATTATTTTTTCCCTTGTCTAGTGGTCTCCAAATCTCGAACGGTGACATCCAAATCTTGATCGTACTCGTATTGTGCCACAAATGCCTTAATCACTTCTTCCCACATCCTGGTTTTGCTTGGTTCGAGAGTAAGATACCAGGACAGAGCGGCTCCAGTCAAAGTCTGTTGAAATAGGACCGCCATCATAGTTGTGCTCAGGCCGCTTGGTTGGAAAGCCCCGATACACATCCTTATATGGCTGCGAGAGTTGCCAGTCCCATCAAACTTGTCAAAAACTGGCATCTTGAAACCGGCAGGCAGTACCTCACAAACCCCTTCGTACAAACCCTCTAGCTCTAGCAAATAAGTGTCGACCCCTTGAGCTTTTTGTATGACCCTTTCAAGCTTCTCGATTTTTTCTGCCATGAGCCTTTCTTTCTCAATCTTTTCCCTTTCTTTCTTCTCTCGTTCTGTCCTGAGCGCTTCGGTTCTCGGCATCTCTAGATCATTAAACCAGGCTTCTTCTCTGATGGGCGGATCCTGGTTTGGTGGGTTTACGACTGGCGGATCTACAATAGGTGGTGGACGTGCTATCGTTTCTATCATAACCATCATACGATTCATATTCTCAGCTTACCTTCTCATTTGTTCAGCTTGTTGTTCTACCAGTGTTCTTAGTTCTGCTACTTTCCCAGTATCTCTTTCCTCTGCCATGTTAGTGTATCCTCTTCTTACTAGCCTTGCTGTGGGATCCCTAAACCATGCTCGATTTGCTATTTTCGCTCCTACAATAAATTTTGAAATTTTCTCTTTAAAAATTTTGTTTTCATTCTATCAAACAAAGGCATCTTGAAAAATAATTTTCCTTTTATATGTCATGTGGATGCAATGCATGTGTGCGTGTGTGCCTATTCTACATGCCAAAGAAAAAGAAAATCCTAGTCCTAACACATAAACACATAAGCACATAAAATCTTCACCCATGTCAAGTGTGCCAACTTCTCTTTTCATTGTGACCCTTTTTACCCTCCATGGTTTGAAAATTTTTAGGGTTTTTGAAATTCATTTGAGAAGCATTTCTGATGAAATCTTTTAGAAATAATTTTCCAGAATTTTGGATCATGCTTTTGGGTTGAAACTCTTGTTTTGAAAAGTGTTTTAGCTGGTGAATAACCGTTTTGAAATTTTGATCAAAAAGTGAACTCCCAAGTTTCTCTGAAACAGCGGTTTTAAAGGTCGTGGAAATCTTAATTTGTTTTCGAAAATTGATTAAAGATTCTCTGGGTAGAAGGGTCACATGATCAGATTATCACCATACTTTCCATGGGTTTGGATACATACAAGGTCAATGATGCTTAGCTAACATGATACAAGAAGTATAACCTCATAACCAAGGTTCAGCATGCTCCCAAATGTCGTGGGACATGAGAAGGAATTTGCTAAAAAGTGATTAAGGGGTTATACATTTTTCATCAAGCAAGCATCGTCATCACCTCAAATAATCCCCTTGGGGCATACAAAACTCCCTAGCACATAGCCCTAACCAAGAATCGATTTCTTAATATCAAAAGGTTCTATGGAAACTACTGTGCAAAAGCTGGGTTTTGGCCAAATAAAGGACCCCTGACACACATCCGATAGGATGCTTAATTTACCAAATCATGGTACGAGATCAAGGGTGATCACACAGTCCCATGATGACTTGACCGACCGGGTTGCCCCGAGCCTTCAAGGTCATAGTTCCGTGCGATCGACTGGCTGGACATGCAAGTGAAATGCAACAGGCACACAAATATTAATTAATTCGATTAAAAGGATGGTTTTTTTTTTCAAGTCTAATCCTCAAGTGAACCCAAAATCAGAATTCTGGTCTGCGAAACCAGAGATTCTGGGTTCGATCCCCAGTGGAGTCGCCAGATTGTGGATATCGCAATTTTCTTTTACCCACAGCTTTTCTTTTAAAATTCTTTTAAAATTTCAAATTCAAAACAAATGAGTCGTCATTTAATTTTTGAAAGGAAAAATTAAGAAACCATTTCAAAGGAAACTGATCTTTTGCGAAACCAAAGATTCAACTAGGTCCGGGGATTATGGAATGAGAGAGGAAGGAGCCTGTCGGACTAAAACACCCTCTCTCATCCTATCTTGCGATAGGCCTCTACTCAACATCCTTTTAATCGAATTATTAATTTAAAGCGTGCCCTCAACTAATACATATATATATATATACACATCACAAAAGCATGTCCAAAGGGTATAAAATTGCTAATGACAAAAATATCATTCATAAGCCACATATGTCAAGTAGCAAGCAATATGATGTGCAATAGGGAACAAGAGAGCTTACCCGGGATCCAGCAGCGACATTAAACGTGCAATGCATACACACAAAAGAAAGTCCTAAAAAAAAGGTCTCTAATCATATATACACATAAGGCAAATCTTAATTCTAAGGTGTCGCACATGAGGTCGAAAATCAAATAAAATCAAAGAATTCAATAAACTAGAGAGAGGTTGAGAAATCGTACCTCACTAGCGCTACAAAACAAAGGTTAGTGCACATGATATACAAGAGGTGGAGTTAGAAATAACAATCCTAGACTTCTAGCTTAAATCTATTAAGTGTAATTAAATCTAAAGTGGACAAGTCCTAATTACAAACATCAAGCCACATGGATGGATATATACATGAATAAATTATGGAATACTCAATGACTTAGATCACTTAAAATTTGAATTCAAGCTCAACTAATCATTATTAAAACATGGTTTGAGCCCTAGGTCATAGAAAAGTCATTTGGACCATTATTTACAAAGTTGGTCAAATGTGTCAAAAAAATTCTAAAAATTGCAGAGAGCAGACAAAGACTTTAAAAAGGGAAAAAGCATATTTCTCATGGTTTGATGTCGGTGAGTTTTGGACACAAGATGCCTCTGTGAGTCTAGTTTCCAAATCAAAAAGAAAATCAAAGTTTCAACGGTTGGATCTCTGGGAAAAGGACAAATACCAGACATCACTCAGAGATGTACAACTCTCTGTCCAGAGATTTTGTTTGATTTTTTAAAAATAGTAAAATAATCCAAAATGATTCAATCTTTTTAGGGGGCTTTCCTAACACATTAAACTACTTAGAAAAAATTATTTTGGGTCACCAACACCTTACTAAAGCTCTGATTTACTAATTTCAAAAACGTCTTACTGTTCTGAAACTATTTTGAAGCTCTGGACAGATTGTGGTTAACTCACAAAACCCATGATCAAACCCCTCTAAGCATAAAATCACCTTAACACAAAAATTACAGTGGTAGAATGTTGTGTTATTGACATTTTCCCGTTAATTTCACTTGATTACAACGGCTAGATTTCGAACTAAAAATCTTTGATCAAAAACAGTTTGTGAACTCACTGTTTTCATTTATCAACTTCAACTTTTATTTGGTAACTCTAACTATTAAACCATGAAGTTGGATTTAAACCAAACCACTTATCCTACCATTTGATGGTCATTGGAGGCTAAAGACCTTTATTTTTTTATAGATTTCAAATGAAGTATGGATGGACTTCATGAAATCTACAAGATAAGGAATCTAAACCATGGAGATGGGTTGAGACCCAAAACTATATTCTCCTACCATTTGGTGGTCATTGGAGATGAAAATATGGCTAACATTCATGAGTCTCAAAGGAATATAGAAAGGATTCCATGAAACATCAAGCTAAAGGACCTAAGTCATGATTATGGACCTAGATTCATCTATTTGTTTGTGGAATGGAGTGGTGATCAAACTTTTAATCTCATGTGAAGCATGAGCTTACATGGGATTCAAAGGATCATACTCAAGAGATTTCAAGGGAGATATTGACAGACTGCTGAATTTTAGACAGACTGCTGCCCAGGACGGTAGTCAAGAAACTGTCGCGGCAGTCCGTGAAAGCCGCCACGGCAGTCCATGAATGCCTTGCCGGCACTACGTGACTGCCGCGCGGCACTCATCAAATGCCGCGGCAATTAATTGATTGTCGTGTTTTTGTCAGTCTTACTTTATCAGTTTTTTGTTCTTATTCGCATACACATACGTATTGCACTGCAAAATACGGATTTTAAAAGCGAACGGCAGTCAGAAAATGTCGGCGGCATTTGGTGAATGCCGGGCCGGCATTCAGTGAGTACCGTGCGGCATTCAGTGAGTGCCGTGCGGCATTCAGTGAGTGCCGCGGTAGTCTACCGTGTGCCGCTTTTGTTGAACTTTCCTTTTTTTGACTCTTCCTTTTTCTCAAAGCAATTTATTCTTGAAGATCTTTTCTGAAAATTGTGTTTTATATCTGAATTCCCCTAAATACCTGGTATTTTCTCCTTTCTGTGAAATTTTATCGCATTTAGAGAACTTTCTGAAGAGCTTGGAACACTTCGAATCTTCCAGTCCTTGTCATCATCGGATATGGAGGTGACACTCTCCTAAATTCGGCAGTCGGTCAAAATTGGGGTGTCTACACTACGCATTATGCATAATAAACTGAAAAGAATACATTCATGTTCTGCTCGGGTTCGATTGATTGAGGTCCTCTCGATTGATTGAGGAAAGGTGATGTTCGATCTATTGAAGTCTTCTCGATCGATCGAAGTTTAAGTGGTCTCGATCGATTGAACTCATTTCGATCGATTGGGACTTAGTGATGTTCGATCGATTGAACTCAGTTCGATCTGTCAAACTTCGTCTTCCACAGATTCTGCCTGTGAACGTTCAGAATGTGCTAGGGGTATTTAGGTTATTATTAATACGTCCAGAATATGTAAAACATCATAACTCAGTTACCGAGTGAGTTTGGAACTCACCAAAAGTTGTTAAGGCGCGTTTGGCAAGCTTTGAAACCCCGAGCTTTAATGGCGGCCTCTCTTTCTCCTCTTTCTGTCTATGTCTCTCTCTGTCTCCTTCTCTCTTTCTCTCCTTCTTCTTCTTCTTCTTCTTCTTCTTCTTCTTCTTCTTCTTCTCCTCCTCAGTTGTGAGTATATATATATAGATGTGTGTATATATATAGATATGGAGGTAGGTGTATATATATGTATATCAACACACAAACACACATACTCTCTCCCTCTCAAACTCTCTAGGCAACAAACTCTCACACACACGAATAAGCTGTATATGTATAGAGAATAGGAGGGCAAGGTGGCAGCATTTGCGCAGAAACTGGGATTTTGATATTTGCACTCTCGATCAATCGAACTCGGTTCGGTCAGGTTTGATCGATTGAAGAAAGTTTGATCGATTGAAATGGGGACCACGTATTAAATTCAGGTCGGTAGGGTTTCGATCGATTGAAGTGGGTTCGATCGCTTGAACTTTTGGGATTCTCGATCGCTCGAACGAGCTTCGATCGATCGAAGATTAAATTTCATGAATGGTCGAAGAAAGTATATAGAACCTCTCTGCATTAAATATTTATTGAAAATACGGGGTATTACAATATCCTACAGCAATCACACCCCATGTGGCATTTTGCTCTCCTGTCTCACAGCGATCACGCCCCACATGGCATTTCGCTTGCTTATATCCTCACGGTAATCACGCGTATCGCATTTTGCCAGTATATATCCATAGCAATCACGCCCCACGTGGCATTTGCTCTCTCATATCCACTGCAATCGCACCCCGACGTGGCATTTTTCTCTTCACTATCCTAACATGGCATCTTCTTCATTTTGCGAACTATGCTTGGTCTGATTCTCCTCGCAGGAGCTACATAGGTAGCTCTAAGAGCTCGACCATACTTTACTTTTTATGTTTTCGGTTAAAGTTTGAGATTATGTGGTTACGCACTTCTCGACTACACCGTCTACACCATCCCTCTTCTGTTCGATTCTCACATGAATCCCCAGCGGAGTCGTTTGCCCATTCTGGTAACACTCTCAACCCTCAGTGGAGCTATTTGTCCAATCTGGCAATACTCCTAATTCCCAGCTGCCTACCTTGGCGCACCGCTCAACTGCCAACTCTGGCACATCACTTCACTCTTCACCAATCATGGTGTCACTCGCTTGAACTACGCTTGATGTAATTTTTCTCTACATAAATACATGGGCATCTCGAACAGACTTTGAGATCATTCGTATTCTTGTACACACTTCTCAAAGAAAAAAAATTTCAAAAAAATAGTTGAGGCAAAAATGGGTGTCTCCTTATCTTTGTCACAATTTGCTTCACAAAACATGACAAAGAGGGACAGTTGTAGACACCCCATTTTTGCCCATCCCAATCATTTCAAAAATAAAGTGCTCACGAGCCTGTTACTTTTTAATCATCACAATCTGACCTCAAATGGAAAAGATATTGCAAGTCAAAACTATGGGGTGAAAAGGTCAACAATCTCGCATGCACCCGACCATACATGACTATTGCTCCACATTTTTTTGGGGGGAAAACACTTTCGGTGGATTCACAAAGGAGAAAACAAACAAAATAAAAAAAAAATCCAGCACATGCTAGGATCCCATTTTCATTTACTTTTCTTTTCTTTTTTCTTTTTTCTATCACTTCCATCTTTGTCTCCCACTCTCCTTTCTTTTTCTTTTTTTATTTCTCTCCCTCTTCTCTTCTTTCCAATACAAATACCCGCACATTAACATCTGCACAAGGGAGGGGAGCAACCCCACTCCCTCATCTCTTCCTCATCTCTGTTCTCCAACCTCAATTACCATTGAAGCACCAAACAGTCCATGCTGCTAAAGCCCACTGCTGTGGTGATAATCAAAATATCACCACGAATTCATTTTTTATTCAAATCAAATGAAACCAATTGGAGAGTGTTCCTAACTCAATGATGTTGGTCTGTGATTTTTTTTGGAATTTTAAAAAAATCGTATGATCCATTTTCAAAACACAAGCACATAAGGCATACAATCTGCCAGAAACATCACAGCAGTGACACCAGGTCACGCTCACTGTTTGGACTACTTCAAGATTTTTTTTTTCACTCCATTTTTTCTGTCCATTAACTATTGCCTCTTACCTACTCTTGCAAATTTTTTTTGATTTTATTCAGATCAGTTTAATTTTTGTAAAAAAATCGTCCAATTTCAGTCAACAGTGCAGTCCCTTTTTCTTAGTAAGGGTGCTCCCAAACTCAATTTCTCCCAATCTACAAAAGATATTGCAAAATGGTTTTCTACCATGGAAACTAGACTCATTTGGGAACTTTCTCTCAAAATTTCAAAAAATTGGGAACACCAGAACCTTTCCATTCCATTTTTGGAAAACTTCTCTCAAAGCTGTGAAAAAGCTACACTTCGAAATAAACTTTTGTAGAACTTTGCTTTTATCTCTTTCATTTGGAGTTTTGATCTTTTCAAGTGAATAAAGTCTAGTATATTAGAAAACTTCTTAAAAAAGAATAAAAAAAATAGAAAACAAAAAAAATCTTTTTTTTCTTTTACCAAATATTCATGTTTATCAAGTTGTTCAATAACTTTGATAAATAGAAATTTGAGCATCTTTCTACTTTTATTAAAACCGAATACTCCTAATTTATCAAGTTTCTCAATAACTTTGATAAAAGGAAATTCGAACATCTCATTTCTTCCTTTTGGGCACCGACCCATACTTCCGACATAAAAATAAAAATACAAAAAAAATATCATTTCTTTTTTTTGGGCACCGACCCTTACTTCCGGCATAAAAAATAAAAATACAAAAAAATCTCTTTCTTTCTTTTGGGCACCGACCCTTACGTCCAGCATAAAAAATAAAAATACAAAAAAATTCTATTTTCTTTCTTTTGGGCACCGACCCTTACTTCCGACATAGGGATAAAAGAACAAAAAAATGAAAAAAAAAAATACAAAAAAAAAAAAAAAACACACTTCATTCTTCACTTGTTTACATAAGTTCGTTGCAATCTCAATCACTCTCCAAAATTTCCTAGTTACACCATTTTTCACTCAAATCACTTTTTCAAAACCCACTACTTCAAAGGTTAAAGTCTAGGACTACACCATACAGGTTTAAGTTCTTAGATACACCATCTCTTGCTCAAAATACTACATCCTATTTGCATGATCTAGATCGACCAACTTTTGTAAAACACTTGCACACACTCACATATACAAGGCACAGAACTACGTACGGCCTGATTCTCGACTTGAGATACGTATGCAACCCTTCACTTGGGTGCGGCCATGACCACATCTTTTTCTATTTCTTGTACATCCTCACACTCTACTATCTTTCATTTATGCCCCATTATCACGAAAATCACTAGAATCGGCAACTGTGCTTGCGCAGATGTTCGAGGTGCCTAACACCTTCCCTCGACATAATCGAGTCCCCGAACCCATATTTTAAAAGATCTTTGGTTTTCGCATGACTATTCAGAGTCACACTTTTAAAGGGCTCACTTTTTCTCAAAACTATTTTTCAAAAGTCAAAGATGAATTACTTTAATTGTCTTTGCAGGGGCCCTAATACTCCAAATGTTAGGTGGCGACTCTGAACATTTCAAATAGGCCCTATCATACTCTTTTCACTACTCCCAATAAAATTCATCGCATTTCACCCAGTTTCAAAAAAGCCAGGCACACACCGATAGCCTGGCGTGCCGAAAACGAGGGCGCGAAAACATATATGTTTTTTTGGTGAAAATATATAAAATTTCTGCAGAAATATACAAAAGTGCTTCTTTGAAATGAAGGGAGGGGGGAATATTTTTTTCAACTGCTTGAAGTTTGTTGGGGATTATTTTTTATAAAATTTGTCATTAGACGCAAGTTGAATTTCCATTTTTTTTTTTTTTTGGAAAATCATGTAATAGAGTAAAATTGTTCCTTTACTTAGTTATTTTTGGGTAAAATACATTGGTCTCCCGTGAGCTAAGGGTAAAGTACAAGGATCTCCCCTGTAGAATGCATAATTATACAAATCTCGCATGTTATAAATGATAACCTAATAAAGTTAATGGTGCCTGCAAAATTATAATACACCCAAAACAAAATGCACCTTATTATAATTTTAAAAAGTAACACATTATCAAGGGGCAAATTATTTACCATTCCCAAAAAAATATGTATACTTTCATATTCTTATTAGAGGAAAAAAAATTATATTAAGTTGTTATTTACTCTAATAAAGATAAATTGTTCATTGAAAAAAGTATCTATCAGTATACTTAAAAGCTGAAGGTGAGAGAGGGGAATAATACAGTGTTGATACGTGTCATCATTAAATATTGCCTATTTGCATCCCCTATCTCTCTCTCTCTCTCTCTCTCTCTCTCTCTCTCTCTCTCTCTCTCTCTAGATATAGATAGCAGCCAAACAAGGCTTTGACCACTAGTAACAACATTGGAAATGGAATGGTACTGACGTGTTGACACGTGTCATCATTAAATATTGCCTATTTGCATCCCCCCCCCCCCCTCTCTCTCTCTAGATATAGATAGTAGCCAAATAAGGCTTTGACCACCAGTAACATCATTGGAAATGGAACGATACTGACGTGTTGATATTCATTGGATATGAGGTTTCAAAAAACAAGTTATTAAGTGATTCTTAAATTTGCATATCAAGTATATTACCCAACACACATGATAGTAGGCCCATTTCATTTTCATTATAGTATGTTGAAAGGGTCTCATTATTATTGAAGGTGGTCCCATTTTCATATTTGTTGGAACCACGTTAGGATATAAAATTTGGGAAGCATAGCATTACTCCTCTAAAATTGTACCCATAATTTCACAAAAAGGGTATAACACAAACAGCGTACCCATAGTGGTTTTGTTTAGGTCTCAAAAAATTGTACCAAAGTCTCAAAATATTACCCAAAATGATTTTGATTAGGCCTCAAAATATTACCCGGCCAACTTTTAAAATATCGTAACCATAGCCGTTTTGTTTAGGTCGCAAAAAATTATTCCAGATCTCAAAACATTATACCTATGGTGGTTTTGTTTAGGTCTCAAAGTATTGTACGCAGGTCTCAAAACATTATACTCATATTTAGGTCGTATCATAAAATTCTCCTATTTTCCATTTCTGTTCTTATTGAAGGTAAATTTAATAATCATTGATTTAATATGACTAACAGTACTATGGTTCCTAAATTTAATCTCAAGTTTGGTTCTCAATACACGTGACAATGAGACCACATTCTAGATCAAATTATAAAGAAGACAAAGGTGTGCCTAATTATCTGGGCATTTTTTTAATTCATTTTCAGTTGTTGATTTTAGGGTGTAAATATAATTTAATTGTCAAGTAAAGCTTCAGATATTTTAGCAAAACATTAGAGATTATAGATTTGTATATCGATCTTCCGTGGATGCCACTTTTATGTAATGTTTATGAATGTTTACGGTTCACTTTTACCTAATGTTTGTGGATGTAAATCTCTTGCTCGGACAATTTGATTTCACGGAAATCTAACATCAGTGTACATAATGGATTTCTTTTAGGGGTGCAAATCGGTCATGGATTTAGGGTATTTTAACACCGATCAATGACGTTCAGACGAATCAGTTTCTTTGTTTTATTGGGGTTCTTTTTGGCTTCGGTCAATTTTTAGGTAATGTTGATCTTAGTAAATAATTTGCTAGATCAGTATGGTTGGTCGGTCTCAGTTTCACAGTGTTTTCTTACACCTCTAATTTCTTTGCTATGCTTAAACTTTTTCAGCTTCACTCTAAAAAGACTATTATTTCTCATAACCTAATGGAGCACATCAATCATTATTCCGTACTATGACGTGTTTTTTTTAAAAGAAGATATTGAGTTGTAGATATGTCATTCATTATAGAATTTATGAATTGCCCTTGCATTACAAACAGAGCCTAAATAAGCTATTGATTACAAGTGAGGTTTCCACTTAGTAGTCAAATTTATGGTATCATTTGTAAGACTAATTACTTTTCCAATTTCGAAATCACTTCTTATTCAAGCTATTTTAATTTTGTAGAATGGGCTTATATTATCACAAATAACATACCCGCGCTGTCACACCCCGACGTAGCATAATTCAGGAAAGCATTTAATTTCCTTTATGGACTCGTAGGTCGTGACAAGTGAGAATGACCAATTGTCCCTGCAACAGATAACTTAAAAGCATTTCTAAAGAGAAGGATACTAAATAAACATAAGTTCTGAAGTTAAACTTACTAAACTATTACATCAGTCAAGTCTTAGGCACAAGCCGCCTTATTCAAATTCTAATAAAGTGTTTATTACATCTCCAAAATAAAAAGACATAAGGAATATAATTAGCCCTCCTGGAAAGTCTCCTGACCCTAAGTAGCATAGTCAAAGTACCCTGGTTGCTCCTGACCTGGAAAATCTGGACATAGAGTCCAGGACGCATCAACGCCGTCAGCTTATGCAAGCTGGTGAGCAAAATAAACAAGTGCTCGCAATGTATATATAAGCATATAAACAACGGTGCAATTTAACTGTTAAAGCAACAATTCAAGGTTCCAACTTCAACATAAGTCACGTGGGGATATAGTAAACAATAAATATGAGACCGTGCGTGAACAATGTTTTATCTCATCTTACTGACTCCTTTTTCTCGACAAAACACAAGATCACATCATCCAAACTCCCTCGTTCTAGTACCTTGAAAATACTCGGGCAGCCACACTATAGTACAATGGGTACCATGGAATGTCCAATCAGCCTTGATCCACGGCATCACACTATAATACCACCACGGCATACCAGAGACAACCTCGATCAGTATCCGGAACTCGGGTATCAGGGAGTGTCCGTGGAGGCGTCACACACTATAGCACTACCATGGGTGCCAGGGAGTGTCCAATTTGCCACCGTCATATTAAAGAGGTACCCTAAAACCACATCATCACGACATCCACTGCTTCGATCCATGGCATCACACTATAGTACCACCACGGCATACCAGAGATTACCTCGATCAGTATCCGGAACTCGGGTACTAGGGAGTGTCACTATAATACCACCACGGCATACCAGAGATTACCTCGATCAGTATCTGGAACTCGGGTATTAGGGAGTGTCCATAGAGGCAACTCATACTACTACACAATCCCTTTTATTCTTTTCACACTTTTCTCACATACTATGCATGCCGACTCCACCTCGACCCTATCATGCATGTCAATGTCCATGAAATTGTAACCCCAAACAAATATATGAAAAGTGTGAAATCATTGAGTTAGCACCCACGATTTAAATTATCAAGTCATATATGAAACAATAAGCAAAATCATCAAAAACTACTTTAACACGCCTTTACAGCTACTAGTGCACAAGTATATCTACTTTGAAGCAATGTCCTTAAAAATGAGTTATAATTTTTATAGGTGAATTACACATCAAAAGAAAGGACTTTGAGTCTAGTTTCCAACGCTTCAAACGGTGTGCGTTTTCGAGTTTTCTAGAGGAAGTTATGGTCGTTTTAGTAAAAGTCGTCAGTGCTGAAAAATGCCAATCGATTGGTAAAAGTGCCAATCGATTGGTACACATGCCAATCGATTGGAACACATGCTAATTGCTTGGTAAACATGCCAATCAATTGGTAATCATTCCAATCGATTGGTAATCATTCCAATCGATTGGTATCAGCAATTTCCCCCCTGTTACGAGTTTGAAGCCTGTTTTTGACCCATTTTTCAATTCTGCTTCAACCAAGACATATAATATATGGATTTCTTCGTTTTTCCGCAAGGATTACGAATACGTGGCAACGCGAGTCGGTAAGCCACTTTCCCAATATGCTCCAAAACCTCGAATGGTCCGATGAAACGAGGTGCCAACTTTCCTCTTTTCTGACCGAAACGTACCACTCCCCGAACGGGTGAAACCTTAAGGAGTACATGATCTCCGACACTGAATTCCAAATCCTTTCGTCACCGATCCGCATAACTCTTGTGTCCACTCTGTGCAGTTTTCATTCTTTCCCTGACCAGTGAAATCTTCTCATTAGTTTCTCTCACCAAATCTGGTCCCAACAATTCTGTGTCTCTCACTTCAGCCCAACACAATGGAGATCGACATGGCCGACCGTACAAGGCTTCAAACGGTGCCATCCCAATACTCGAGTGATAACTATTGTTATACGCAAATTCGACCAACGGCAAGTGCGTCTCCCAAGACTTTTCAAAGTCAATTGCACAAGCTCTGAGCATATCTTCCATAATCTTATTAACACGCTCGGTCTGTCCATCGGTCTGAGGGTGGAATGCAGTACTCATCTTGAGCGAAGTTCCCATAGCCTTCTGCAGACTTTTCCAAAATCCTGAGGTAAAACGTGCATCGCGGTCTGATACAATTGACACAGGCGCACCGTGCAGTCGCACCACTTGTTGTAGGTACATTCGACTCATCCTTTCTACTGGGTAAGTCATATTGTACGCGATGAAGTGTGCGGACTTTGTCAAACGATCCATAATTACCCAAATCGCGTCATGATTCTGTTGTGACCGGGGTAATCCAACCACGAAATCCATAGTTATGTGTTCCCACTTCCATCCTAGAATAGGTAAGGGTTGCAACAATCCCGAGGGTCTCAGATGTTCGGCCTTCACTTGTTGACAAGTCAAACATTTAGACACAAACTCGACTACTTCTCGTTTCATCCCTTCCCACCAGAAGTTTCTCTTCAAATCCTTATACATCTTTGTTCCTCCTGGGTGTACTGTCAGTCTTGATTTATGTGCTTCTTCAAGAATATCTTTTCTTAAGTCCCCTGAATTCGGCACACACAATCTATCTCGACATCTGTATCCCCCATCAGTCCCAACCTTCCATTCTGTAGGGTCCTTTTCTGACATCTTGTTGAACCATCCTTGAAATTTCTCGTCTTCCTTTTGGGCCTCAATGATTTGACTCACCAGTGTTGGTTGTACTACAAGGCATCCAAAGTGATGTCCGTCACTTCCCTCAGAAATCTGCATATCAAATTCTGCGATTGTCTCTAAAGCTTTCCATTCCCTCAACATCAATGACGCAATCATTCCTCGAGGTTTCCGACTTAGGGCGTCAGCGACTATATTAGCCTTACCAGGGTGGTACTCTAATGTAAAGTCATAGTCCTTGATCAGTTCCATCCATCGACGTTGCCTCATGTTAAGCTCTTTCTGAGTAAATAAATACTTAAGGCTTTTGTGGTCCGAGAACAAATCAAACTTCTCCCCATAGAGGTAGTGTCTCCAGATCTTAAGTGCGAATACGACGGCTGCTAATTCCAAATCATGAGTTGGGTAATTCAATTCATTTGGCTTCAACTGCCGTAAACCATAGGCGATAACCTTTCCGTCTTGCATAAGAACGCATCCTAGTCCTTGATAAGAGGCGTCACTAAAAATAGTGAACTTCTCACCATCCTTTGGTATCGCAAGCACTGGCGCTGTTGTCAATCTCTCTTTCAATTCCAAAAAAGCGCGTTCATGCTTATCAGTCCATACAAACTTCAAATCTTTCTTAGTCAAACCAATTAACGGGGCTGCTATCTTTGAGAAACCCTCTACAAATCTCCGATAGTAACCGGCGAGTCCCAGAAAACTTCTGACTTCTATAGCATTGGTCGGCCGAGTCCAATTCGCCACTGCATCGGTCTTTGAGGAGTCAACTGCGACTCCTTGTTGTGAGATCACATGCCCGAGGAACTTAACTTCCTGAAGCCAGAATTCACACTTGCTGAATTTAGCATATAGGCGGTGATCTTTGAGAGTCTGCAACGCGATCCGTAGATGTTGCTCATGCTCTCCCTCTGACTTGGAATAGATCAAAATATCATCAATAAAGACAATAACAAACTGATCCAAATAGGGCTTGAATACTCTGTTCATCAAGTCCATAAACACAGCCGGAGCATTCGTCATCCCAAACGGCATCACTAAGAACTCATAGTGTCCGTACCTCGTCCTGAAAGCAGTTTTAGGTATGTCTTCCTTCCGCACCCTCAACTTGTGATACCCTGACTATAGATCAATCTTAGAAAAGGTCGTGGCTCCTTGCAACTGATCAAACAGATCGTCTATCCGAGGTAAAGGATACTTATTCTTGATAGTAACCTTATTCAGTTCTCGGTAGTCAATACACAATCGCATTGTCCCATCCTTCTTCTTCACGAATAACACTGGTGCTCCCCAGGGTGAAGTACTTGGACGAACAAAACCCAACTTCTCAAGTTCTTGAACTTGTTCCTTCAACTCCAGTAACTCTGTAGGGGCCATCCTGTAGGGAACCTTGGTTATAGGTCGAGTGCCTGGTACCAGTTCCACACAGAATTCTATGTCCCTTTCTGGCGGTAATCCTGAAATATCTCGGAATACTTCCTCAAATTCCTTGATCCTCGGGATTGATGACACTGTCACCTCTGCACTGACAACCTCAATGTTTGCTAGGCATCTGGTGAGGAACATATCACCTGAAGGGTTGCATTGGAAATCGAAGAGTTGATTCCCATTGTGCGCAAATGTGATCTTCTTCCTTGCACAATCCAACTTCGCATGATTTTCCTCGAGCCAATCCATTCCCAGGATTATATCAAATTCTTTCATTGACAGAACCACCAATCTTGCCAAAAGTTCACGGTCTCCTAACCGTAGAGGACAATCCTTACATACATGTAATAACTTGACGGTGGTCCCTAAGGGTGAGACAGCACTCAAAGCTTCATCTAAACGTTGCGTCACTATACCCAACTTCCGAATAATCTTAACAGATATAAAGGAATGTGTAGCACCCGTGTCAAATAAAACTTTAACATGAGAGTTAAACAAGGTTAGAGTACCTTCTACTGCTCGTTGCTCATGCGGTTCCTCCTCATAAACACCTTCTTCATACTCTGTTTCTTCATAGCCAGAAGCCTCGGGGATAGCAGCATTCAGGCGGGCCTGTCCTTGCTGACCATAGTTACCCTTCCTGGGAGCCTTGCAGTCCTTACTTATGTGACCTGGTATGCCACAATTATAGCACAGAACTCCTGGTCGATCAAAACGCCTAGGGGCTTTGCATTCTTGAGCTCGGTGACCGGGGATACCACAATTGTAACAGTTATCATTGTTGTTTCCTCTTATCACTCGAGGCGGATACTGCTACATTGCTTGTGTTTGTTGGGGTTTCTTCCCTCTGTCCCAAGTCCTTTTCTGTCCTTGAGGGTACGCTGGTTTCTGTCCAGGATAGCCCTTCTGAGGTGGCCGATTTCCAAATGGTTTCGAATTCTGACAACCATCATTCTCTAACCCCGTAGCCAATCTCACCAGAGCTTCAAATGACTGGCCCAGATGCCCCATAGTCAGATGTCGGAGAGACAAGTTGAGACCCCGGTGATACTTCTTGATTTTCCTCTGGGGTGTGTCCACAATATGTGGAGTAAAGCGAGACAACCGTTCAAACCGAGTAGTATACTCACGGACAGTCAGATTCCCTTGAGTCAACTCCATAAACTCTCTCTCTCTTGTCCTTTTCTTCTTCAGGGAAATACTTCTCGAGAAATCGTTCCTTGAACACCACCCACGGCATTCTCCTTGCAGCTTCTTCCCCTATGGTCGCCTTTTCAGCATCCCACCGATCAGTCGCTGCATAAGACAGCTGAAAGATAGCCAGACGCTTCTTTTCTAGATCCGTGCACTCTATGGTCTCAAAGATACGCTCCATCTGGCGTAGCCACTGCTCCGCTTGCCAGGGTTCATCAGTCCCAGCGAAATACTCAAGTCGCAGAGCGCAAAACTCCTTGAGAAGCTTGTCTCCAGTCTGGTGGGCTTGCCTCCCATTCCCGTTGTGATTCCCATTCTGATTATTGTTCCTTGCATTCTGATCACTAACCCTCTCCAATCTTCTTACAAAAGCCTCAAACATTCCGGTTGGATCTATTACAGGGGGTGCATCTTCAATAGCGGGACGATTCCTGAGATTTTTTCCAGCCATAAAATCGAGACAACGGTACCTATCCATTGATCAATAAGAATTCGGTCAAACTCTCGGGAAGAAGGAAAATTCTAAACGATAGAAAGCGACTAAACACAGAATGAAGTCGAACTATCTTATCTTAATTCTATATTAACGGGAGATCCTATGTGTCTTGGACAATTGGTCGAGCCATAACCTGACTCTGATACCAAAAAGCCTTTCACGCCCCGACGTAGCATAATTCAGGAAAGCATTTAATTTCCTTTATGGACTCGTAGGTCGTGACAAGTGAGAATGACCAATTGTCCCTGCAATAGATAACTTAAAAGCATTTCTAAAGAGAAGGATACTAAATAAACATAAGCTCCGAAGTTAAACTTACTAAACTATTACATCAGTCAAGTCTTAGGCACAAGCCGCCTTATTCAAATTCTAATAAAGTGTTTATTACATCTCCAAAATAAAAAGACATAAGGAATATAATTAGCCCTCTTGGAAAGTCTCCTGACCCTAAGTAGCATAGTCAAAGTACCCTGGTTGCTCCTAACCTGGAAAATCTGGACATAGAGTCCAGGACGCATCAACGCCGTCAGCTTATGCAAGCTGGTGAGCAAAATAAACAAGTGCTCGCAATGTATATATAAGCATATAAACAACGGTGCAATTTAACTGTAAAAGCAATAATTCAAGGTTCCAACTTCAACATAAGTCACGTGGGGATATAGTAAACAATAAATATGAGACCGTGCGTGAACAATGTTTTATCTCATCTTACTGACTCCTTTTTCTCGACAAAACACAAGATCACATCATCCAAACTCCCTCGTTCTAGTACCTTGAAAATACTTGGGCACCCACACTATAGTACAACGGGTACAAGGGAATGTCCAATCAGCCTTGATCCACGGCATCACACTATAATACCACCATGGCATACCAGAGACAACCTCGATCAGTATCCGGAACTCGGGTATCAGGGAGTGTCCGTGGAGGCGTCACACACTATAGCACTACCATGGGTGCCAGGGAGTGTCCGATTTTCCACCGTCATATTAAAAAGGTACCCTAAAATCACATCATCACGACATCCACTGCTTCGATCCATGGCATCACACTATAGTACCACCACGACATACCAGAGATTACCTTGATCAGTATCCGGAACTCGGGTACTAGGGAGTGTCACTATAATACCACCACGGCATACCAGAGATTACCAGTATCCGGAACTCGGGTATTAGGGAGTGTCCATAGAGGCAACTCATACTACTACACAATCCCTTTTATTCTTTTCACACTTTTCTCACATACTATGCATGCTGACTCCACCTCGACCCTATCATGCATGTCAATGTCCATGAAATTGTAACCCCAAACAAATGTATGAAAAGTGTGAAATCATTGAGTTAGCACCCACGATCTAAATTATCAAGTTATATATGAAACAATAAGCAAAATCATCAAAAACTACTTTAACACGCCTTTACAGCTACTAGTACACAAGCATATCTACTTTGAAGCAATGCCCTTAAAAATGAGTTATAATTTTTCTAGGTGAATTACACATCAAAAGAAAGGTCTTTGAGTCTAGTTTCCAACGCTTCAAACGGTGTGCATTTTCGAGTTTTCTAGAGGAAGTTATGGCCGTTTTAGTAAAAGTCGTCAGTGTTGAAAAATGTCAATCGATTGGTAAAAGTGCCAATCGATTGGTACACATGCCAATCGATTGGAACACATGCCAATCGATTGGTAAACATGCCAATCGATTGTTAATCATTCCAATCGATTTGTATCAGCAGTTTCTCCCCTATTACGAGTTTGAAGCCTGTTTTTGACTCATTTTTCAATTCTGCTTCAACCAAAACATATAATATATGGATTTCTTCGTTTTTCCGCAAGGATTACGAATACGTGATCGGTTTTAACTAATTTCAATCGTAGCTCTCGGATTTCATGTAAAATCGAGAGGTGACAAAACTTTAAATCAACGATACGTCGCGATACGGATGAATTAAGCCGTAGTATTCGAACCACATCTTATTGGGACTAAGATCTTTCATTCCCAATTCACGGAATTGATTTTGGTTAAGATTTATAAAACTCCAATTCTCAAGCTTTAATGGTGTATCTATATATATACACCTATACACACATATATATACTGAAATACACATATATAAACATGGCGAGTGAGTTTATAATACTCACAGAGACGATAATACAGAAAATTAGAGGCCGAGAACTTCCGTTGTTAAATCCGTCGTCTAAGAATTTCTCCTCCATTCTCTTGATCTTGATATAAATATATATGGCTATGTATGTGTGTAAGTGTATATGTATATATATACTATATGTGTGTGTGTTTGTATCTTGAGAGAACAAGAGAGTGCTGGAGAGAATTGAGAGATGCAGAGAGTTTGAGAGACTGTGAAAGAGAATGAGAGAGATGAGAGACACTGATACACACATATATATAAACTGCCCAAAAATTGGGCTCCAAGAAAGAGGTAGATTTCATCCGGTGAGGTTGAGCTCACGTGCTCCCTTACCCAACATGCGATATAGTCGCAGATTAAAACATAAGCTGGTATTTTACGGTTGATATAAAAGTACTAAAAATTATTTTAGTGTAGGAAATAAATTTCCGGTTTATACAAAAATATAGATATTGTTTTTGAAACCATAGAAAATATTTTTCTGTATTTATGGAAATTACAGTTTGACCCCCAAATAAATATTTCAAATAGAAATTAAATCAAATGCTCATGGGAATGAAATGCAATATTTATTAAAAAGAAATATTCATTTTTTTATGGAAAAGAAAAATACAGGGTGTTACACGCGCATTGTGTGGGTTCTAAGCTAGTAACAAACTAATATTGATGGTTAATTAACAATTGACCAACAATAAAGAAAAGTGTTACTCAAACTCCAAATTTGAAGGGACAACTCTAGCCCAGCTCAAGACCAACCTGGATTTTGTTTGGAATTGGACAACCTTTTTATGTATGTTGAACGCAGGGGCGGACCCAGAATTTTTGGTCAGGAGGGGGCCTAAATTATACGAGGGTTCGGGAGCAGCGCCCCCGAGGCGAATTTTTTAGGTCTACTTATATATAATTATGTGTAAAAGTGTAAAATTGGTTTAAAACCCCTAGTTTGGGGTAAATCATGTAATTTTAGGGGGCCTACTTCTAAAATCTGTAATATATTACATATAAATCTAGAATTTTCAAAAGTTCAAGGAGGTCTGTGTCTAAAATCTATAAAATATTGTATGTAAATTTAGAATTTTTAAAAGTTTAGGAGGGGCCTGTGTGAATTTTAGGAGGGTCACTATTTGTAAAATTTGTAAAATATTACATGTAATTATGTAATTTTCAAAAGTTCAGGGAGGGCTGTGCCACCCCTAAGGTACAATTCGGCCCGCCCCTGCTTGAAAGCGCTCGAGCTAGAAAGTTCAAGTACAAATTGAATTTCAGTTGGATTTGGACTCATAGATTAGTACCTAAATATCCCGAGCTTGAGTCCGAGCCTATAAATATATATATATATATATATATATACATGTATGTTATAATTATATACTCCTATGTCTTATCTACATATCATGTTCAACCGTAGGATTTTATTTTATTTTTAAAAAAATTTTGAACAGAGAAAGCATATGCTTAACCATGGGATCATAGTGTCCTTTTAGCAAAAAAGATATATCGTTTGATGTTATTACAAAAGGATATTGGTAGATGGTGGTTGTTTCTCTATCGCATGTCGGGCTTGAGCTTGGATATGCTCCACTAAAACTCGAGTTAATGATGGATAAATGTAAAATCAAGCTCACCCGTCCAAATTGCGGCCCTACTTTCCAGACAAAAAAAAAAGAGCTTTAACCAAGCAGAAGAACTCCCTAGGGCTAAACTCCTAGGGCACGTTTGGTATGCAGGAATGCACCTTGGAATGAAATGGTCATTCCTGAGTTCATTCCATTCGTGTGTTTGGTGTGACCAAATACAGTGGAATGGACATTCCTTTTGGAATGGTCATTCCTACTTAAGCAGGAATGGGCACTCCCTGCCAAAACCCAAGGAATGCTCAATCCATTCCCACAGGATTGACTATAATTGTAACATATAAAACTTTTTTTTAAAATATATTTTATAAATATATGTATATATTAAATATTTTTTAAAATATTAAAACAAATATTAAATACTTTTTTAAAAATAATTTTTTTATAAAATATTAAATATTTTGATTAAATATTATTCATACTAAAAAAAAATCATAAAATACTTATTAAACTTAGCATTGGACTAATTTTTTTTTTTAATTATAACTAGCAAACATATTAAATTTTTAAAGAGAGTTTGCAAATAGATGAAAAAAAAAGGTGGACTAAAATTGTTAAAAATGTAATATTACTTCATAAAAAAACTATACATTAACTATTTATGCTAAAAAATATTTTTAAAAAAATTAGAAATTTCAAAATATTGTATAAGAATATCTGATAGTAGATTCTTAGACTTCCAAAATACGTTAAAAGGTTATATATTTGAAAAACAATATCCCAAGACATTCTATTAAACACTTCTCTAAACGAAATTTCAAAAAAAAATATTTGGTTTACAAAAAATATTATAGATAAATAATACTGAATGTTTGTACCATAAATATTTTGTACAAATATAAAATATTTTGCTTAAATATGATTTTATTCCACTTAATTGATTGTTTAAAACCCAAAGTGGAATGTAATTGGCATTTAATTCCTAGAAACTTAGCCAAACAGAGGAATGGAATGACTATTGTTATTCCATTCCTGCTTCATTCCATTCCTGAGTCCATTCCATTCCTGCCTTATTCCATTCTTGCCTACCAAACGTACCCCTCGAGAATTGCTACAGGATCAGCCACACTGAACCTCTGCAGTAGTAAATCGCGGACTCACAATTTTGGAGATTCAAACCTAACACTGAGAACATTGAGTACAGGGTCGCTCATGCAATCCAGGTTCGTCCTGTCACTGTTATGACATGTGTAATTGGCCGCAAGACTCAAACTGGTCGTGAATTCCTAGTTAACACTCAGAAAGGCTTTACCAACCGAGCCCCACCCTCAAGATTTACTTTCCAAACAACCTCTTCGGTGAATTAATGAAGACGCACTCAAATCACTTTTCCTTTTTTCTTCTCTCTTTTTACCAAACAAAGTAATTTACCTTTTATTTTTTTTCCTTTTTTTCTCTCTCTTCCCTTCCTTCCCTCTCATATATACCAAACATGGTGTAAACGTGTGTGTTGGGGCTTGTCTTCTCGTACGTCTCTTCCTTTCGCAGCCACAGTTCCTTGCCATCTTCGTAAGATAGCCATATCGCAGGGTCAAAGCACCACCATGTTGACACGCTTTCACCATTCTACATTTATATATATATGCACGTTTGTATAGATGAGATTTGGCAATGGTCCCCAACTCACCATTCATGTGTAAAACGATTGAGGAACTGACAAATTTTAATTTCACACGTTCAATTCATTAATCATTGAGAGATGAGTAATTGTATTACGTACAAGCTATGTAATGGTCGTGGTACTATAAAAAACCTTTTTTAATATTTTAAATTGAGAAATGTTAAGCACACGTTCCAAATCACACCCTAAACCACACTCTATGTTTTAAATGTATGTACTCTGTGCTGTTTGAACTTTTCACACTTTTCTGTACACCACTTACACAACACATGGTACATGCATTTAAAGCAAGGGTATGATTTGAAGTGTAGTTTGGAATGTGTGCCTAGCATTTCTCTTTTAAATTTGAGGATCATAACATTAGGAGTGGAATTATGAATTTATACTTAGTTAAGTTATCGAAGGGGCCATTGAGGTGGCTTTTTTTTTTGGAGCTATTCATACATATTTTCGATTATTATTATTATTATTATTATTATTATTTATTTATTACTATTTTTTTTGTATTTGAAGGAATAGTTTACTATATGAGGTGTTTTGCCTATTTTGAGAGTACTAAGGTTTGATGTTTATAATCTCTATTGTGTATCCTTACTCTTTGTTTATTGGTTTATGATAAGAGTAATATTTGGGACACAACCTTCATACAACTTTCATACAACCTCCCCAAAAGATGTGTCTATCTCTCTCTTGTGATGTCACTGAACCCCACAGTGACACAGGAAAGAGATAGACACATCTTTTGGGGAGGTTGTATGAAAGTTGTATGAAGGTTGTGTCCCAAGTATTACCCTTATGATAATAAGTGTTTGTAATTGTATATAGGCATGAACCACTTTGTAAAAGTGAAAATTTTGACGGAGCCAGTATAATGTAAATTAATTTTAAAATTTACTAAATTACAAATATATGCATAAATTAACAAAATTTTAAAAATAGCAATGCTATGCTTTCTCAAATTTTGTTTCCCAAATGTGATTCCATACATGTGATAATGGTGAGCAATTTTAGGGTGAGCAAAACTGCACTCTAATTTTTATGGTAAATATTATTTCAAAAGATGATTGAATCCTAATTTTGATATTAAACAAAATTAAGAAAACTAGCTTAAAGCTAATTATCTTGTTGAACGGACATAAATACCCTCACATAAATCAATAAATGACCAAAAAAGAGTGTGGAGATGTATAGAATTGTAGGATTTCAGTCTTTTCAGATGAGAAATGGTCAAAATGAACAATTCTAAAAATAACAAATAAGGACAATATTGAAATTGGAAATCACATTAAGCCTCTTTTATATAATGGTATAGATACATACACATATATGTATATTCATTTTCTTCTCCAGAATGTTATTCTCTATATGACACACACACATACACACACACAAAGACATGTGTGCGTTATTTCTTTTTCTTTTTTGACTTTTGGTTGGCCATGTATGGTCAATTCTTCAAATTTCTCAAGGTAATAGTTTGTTAATTTTATCAAAATTTTGTTTTGAAAATCTCAAAATGCATTTTGTGAAATTTATCAAACAGTTTTCTGAAAAAATATTAAAATCCAAAGCATTTTGCATAGCTTGTGAAATTCCTCAAACTTTTTTTTTTTTTTTTTTTTTTTTTTAAATTTTGAACATTTAGTGAAGTTTCTCAAACAATTTATGAAAAAACACAACATTTTCTAAACACGTTATGAAATTTTTAAAACAATTTTCTGGAAAAATCAACATTTTGAACATTATGTGAAATTCCTCTAACCACTTTTTGAGGAAAATCAAAATTTTGAACACATTGTGAATTTTCTCATTTGGAAAACGTAACATTTTTAAAAACCTTGTGAACATTTTCTCATACGCTTTTACATTTTGTGAAATTTCTCAACCATTTTGAACACTGTGAATTTTCTTAAATTCTATTCTGGAAAAATTAGCATTTTGATAACCTTTTTCATTAATAATGTTTACTTAGATACTGTATTGTTTTTCTCTGCAATGAATGTGAACTAGGAATGGAAGGTTACAAATTTAGAATCAATAATGCTAGGCACACAACACACTTCACACACACATTCCACAATAGGGCTTTGAATGCATGTACATTCTGCTGTGTAAGTGGTGCATAAAAAAGTGTGAAAAATTCAAACAGCACAGGGTATAACACATTTAAAATCCTATTATAGAATGTGTTGTGGAATGTATTATGTGCATAGCACTATTGATTTGGATCATGAGGAAATTAAAAGATTGAGTAACAAGTCTAAATTTGGCATTAAATCCATGTCCAGTATTTATTTTTGGTTATGGCATTTAATCAGGACATATTTAAGGGATATGTTTCTCAATATCCATTGTTAATATGATGGGTAAATTGGAACCCCCCTCCCCCCCCCCCCCCCAAAAAAAAAAGGAGAAGAACTTTTTAATAGAACTGTTTTGGATAGGGACCTCCAACTAAAAAGTTCCAAAATTTGGACTTATAACCAAAGGATCCTTATAAAATTGTAATTATGCAATTAATCTTTGAGTAATGCTATGCTTCTCAAATTTTGCATCTTAAATTTTGCATGTGGTAGTGGAACAATAACGATGGGATCACTTTAACATCATCTAATCAAAATTAGTGGATCCAATACCACATATAATATTTGAGATTCAAAATTTGGAAAGCATAACATTACTCTTAATTTTTTTTTTCCTTACATTTTCGGAATTTTGTTACTTTTTTTTTTAACCAATAGGGCTAACTGATATTACGTCAAACCTTAAAAGAGATTATTTTTTTTTTAACTAACTAATGGGGCTAACTGATATTACACCAAATCTTAAGGGAGATAGTGTAATTTATCCTGAATAGTTTTCTATACTACTATAGAGAAGTAGGGTACCCAACAACTTTTTACTCTCACTCATATTTACAGAAATACCAATATAATACCAATATACTCTTTTACACAAAAATAAAATATTAGAGTCCCCAACTATAATTCACCATACACTCAACACCTTCCATAACTTAACACCCTGTAATTGCAGATGGACAGATTCTTCAACTTCCTGGTGGAAAGATTCCACAACCTCCTCATCAATATTCATTGCTGAAAGTAGGTAACATCCCTACTTGTTGATTGTCATTTTCTGCTAGACTTTTCTTATTTTATTATTCTTTTTGGGAACATGAGCAATTAATTTATTTAATTGAAGAACTTAGAAAATAATATTGGTACTCACCTTTTCCCTTTATAAGTGCATTCACAGCGGATATAGCAAACTTAAGGCTGATGTTTGATAGGATTAGTGTACAGATAAAATACACCCGCAATGAGTATTTGTTCAAACGACAATGTGAGTGCTGTGTGTGATATCAAACGGCACACAGTTTGCCGTGTGTGATATCAAACGACGCCGTGTGGGAGTAGGCGGCACAATGTGTGTCGTGTGATATCACACGGCTTTATAAAAGTGACAACTTCACACGGCATACATTGTGCCGTCTGGATATCACAGGGCACAATGTGTGCCGTTTCGAGCCTCACGGCGCTCCTTGTGCCGTCACCCTTGTACAATACCTGAACTTAGTTGTACACTAAACTTAAGTTTCCTTAAGTTCCATTGTTGTATATTATTGTACCAACGACCCATTGCAAGCGTCTCCATCCAAACTAGCCTTAAGTTTGTTGTATAATTCACCCACTGTGGATGCTCTAATGAACTAGTATTTTATAGATACTGTAGAAGATATATATAGATAGGGGACAGTTAGAGATATATCCCTTGTCAGCTAAAAATTTAACAAAAAGTACCTTCAATATCTGTATTTAATCAAAAGTCCCTGTTCTTTGACAGAAGGACAAAATTGCCATGTACCTAAATTTTTCCCACATTTCTCTACTTTCGCCCAACTTTTCACGCGTAATGCTTTTGCAACCGCTCATACGGTATGAGTATTATACCGTATGATATTCTAAATTCAAAAAATATTTTGCAACTTTAAATCTCCATAACTTTTGATATAAAACTCCATTTTTCTCAAATTTTATACCGTTGGAATCGTGTCGACGATAATTACAAAACTAGTACCATTGTTGATATATTTTGAGCAAAAAAAAAAAATGGAGTTGTAAAAAAATTGCTCAAAACATATCAACAATGGTACTAGTTTTGTAGCTTTCGTCGACACGATTACAGCGGTATAAAATTTGTAAAAAATGGAGTTGTAGATCAAAAGTTATAGATAGTTAAAGTTTTTAAATATTTTTTGAATTAAGGAATGCTATTGTACAGCCACTCACACGGTGTGAGTGGCTAGAATGTTTGGGGCAATATTTGACCACTTGTTTATGAGAGGGACTTTTGACAAATTCGAAAAAATAACGACTCCTTTAAACTTTTATTTGCTTTAATTAAAGATTTGGTCCTAATTTTACCCTATAGATAATGCGTTGCCCACACGACCCGACCGCTAGTAATGATATGAGTAATATTTGGGACACCACCTTCATGCAACTTTCATACAATCTCCCCCAAAAGATGTGTCTATCTCTCTCCTGTGATGTCATTGGACCCCATAGTGACACAAGAAAGGATCTCATAGTGACACAAGAAAGAGATAGACACATCTTCTGAGGAGGTTGTATAAAAGTTGTATGAAAGGTTGTGCCCCAATATTACCCGATATGGTATAGATCGAGTGCTCTTTATAAATAACTTTTCAGGCACGGTTGGCACAACATCCAACTTTCTCTCTCTAAAAAAGTCACCCTGTAATTCCATTCCTCCACCGTCCGATCCTTTGCCCCATTCTTCGTCACCGCTTCATCAACGTTCACGGTACTCTTTCTCCGGCCAAATTTCCTTTTTGTTCGATTGATCGTCGTTTATCATTCTCTTTTCTATCGATTTAATCCTTCTGTCGATTTTGTGTAATGTGTTCTGAATTTTTTTTTGTGAATTTTGATTGTTTTTTGCCATGTTATCGATTCGATTTGTTTATTTATTCTTTTACAATTTCTCAATTGCGCTAAAATTAATTTCGTTTTTGTTTAATAGTTTCTGATTGTTGTTGCATTTTTGTTGTTGTTTGGTGAATTTAATTCTGTTACCTTGTGGAAAGTTTGATCTGTAAAGAGAATCGTGGATTGTGTAATAACTGCAATTGATCGTGGTTACATATTGCATTAAACTTTGAATTTTGGGGTGAATTTTTAGTTTTGTTTTTTTATTTTTTTTCACCTCTCCGAGATTGAAGATCAGTTTGTGCTCAGATGCCAAAATAAGTACTCTTGAAATTTCTACCAAAACAGTGTCTTAGTCGGTGTTACAATCGGCTTTCATTTGTGTATATGTATGTAGATGTGCCGATTTGTTAGGATCCTCTCCCACATGGATTAATTATGGAATTGGTTGGTGGTTTATGGCCAAATATTCAATGAAACTGGTATTTTTGATGACATGGTATCACTTACCTGTAATATCTGGGTTTTCAAGGGTGGAGTTCTACCTAGTGGGTTCATGACAAATGGTATCCGATTAGGCAGAGCTGGCACCATGCACGTAGTATGTATGTGGGTTCTGCGGCTGCGTTGCGGACGGGGCGACCTGTCGAGGGCTGCTACTCAAGGTGGGATCCATGAAGTCCCGGTGTGGACGTTGGTGGTAGAGCGTGGTGGATTGTTAGGATCTTGCCCCTCATCGACTAATTATGGGATTTGTTGGTGGTTTATTAACTCCTAGACACCCTCCCTGGCAAGCCAATTTTCAAGGATGAGTTTTACCTAGTGGGTTCATAACACGATTGGATAGGGAATTTTAGTTATTTAGTGTAGATGATTAGGGTTTCCAGATGCTTTACATTGGTGGACTCGGTATTCAGTCAGACAATCTGCTCACACAACACACATGAGCACTATCTGTGTATAAACCGAAATTTATTTATTTATTTATTTTTAAAACCTATTTATTGCCGATATGATCACTTTTATTAGCATCTCAAGAATAAGCCTAACAAAAATTATGGACTGACTTGACATATGATGCTCTAAGTTTACTCTCTGAATAGTCTCAAATGACTTTGCTTCAGTCATATGTTGGGAGTGGCTGCATGTATGTTTGTTTCAATTGGCTACATTCATGACAATGGATTTGTAAAGAAACTTGCTGGTATCCAAGGAATGGATGGAGCAACCCAATATTCATGGTGCATCCGATGGTACACGGTGTGTTGGAGCGAAAGTAAAATCCTAACAGTGGCATAACCTAGCTCGTTTATATTAACTTTAAGCTGTTGAATTTTAGCAAGTTCTTAGAATGGAAAGTTATCTAAATGCAGAATTTGAAACGATGCTAATGGCAAACCCATTAGTTTTTTGTATGTCAGAACCCAGTTCTAACATCATTGAAGTGTTCTGAACCAATTCAGAAATCTTTCTTAAAATTTGGAGTCTCTCAACTTATCTAACTCACAGGGCTTCAATTATGTTTCCGTGCTAGTCACATACTGGTTGCAACTCCAAAATTTGAGTCAAAAGCTACAAATATCTTCTCCTCCCTTCCTCTAATGAATAAACAATTAAATATTTAAAGCCTAAATTTCATCTGGAGGTCCTTGTACAATGTAATTACATGGGTCATGGATCCTGTGTCACACTTATCTAACATGTATGATTTGATTATACTTATGGAAAGTGTAACATTCTTGAGAAAGCAGAAATGCAAAAAGTACCTTCCAAAAAAAATAAAAAACCCTGAAATGTGTACAGTTAACATTTGCACCTATTGCTTTACAGTAGCAGTTACATTTTCCCTCAGATTATATTCTCCTCCCTTTTTGAGCCATTGACATTGCTCCTACCTTAATGTACTATCTCAGTGTCTTGAGTAGTAATGATTACAGTTGCATGGAATTTTGGTATTGGAAGCTTGAAGATTCCTTTAAGAAAGCCCTGTCTTGGTGATGCAAATTTACTTTGTGGAAGTTGCTGAAAACTCATTCTTTCAAATGGTACCGATTTCTTACAATGATTGCTCAGCCTATCATGTATCTTTTGAAGGACTTCTTGTAGATAGCATTGGAGTAGCTCTATATCTATGCTATTTATTAGTTTTCTTATCCTTGTATAGGTTTAGTTGGTCTATGCTATGCAGGTTTAGGGACGATGGAATATCTTACTTGTTTATTAACGTATCTTGTTTGAGACTTGTTCAAACACTTATTACCTTGAAGTTACTAGATGTGGGTTGTCAGCACGAACAGGTTAGTGAGATTTTGTAATTCCAAGAGATCTCTCTGTCCCTCACTCCTCTCTCTCTCTTGCCATAAAAGGTATTGATATTTATTAGCTTTTTAAAGTGATATCTGCTTCTGATTGTCATTTTCAAAGGACTTGGTATTGAATTTCTCCATTCATAAGGATTTAAGTCTCTTTATACATCCTTCAAAACAATCTAAGCTTTTGTCTAGCTTGTATCAGAGGTAATTGGTCATTTGTTTCTGTCTATTTATATATTCTCTGTGGAGAAATAGCCCCTAGCCTTTTTAGGAGCCACTTCTCGCAGATGGTTAGTCAGCCTTTCATTCTTTTCGGTTCATCTGAATCATAAATGTGATATTGCATTGCAGGTACTTTTGGTATCTCTGATCGACGGAAGAAGGATTTTCATTTTGAATCCTGTGTTTCATCGAGATTCATTATATACAAACCCGATGCGAATGAGTGCTAGAAATCCATTTCTACGAGGAGAGCAAATTTTTCTAGAGATTTCATTTTTTGATACGCTGAAGTCTCATAGAATTCCTTTTTTTGATATGTTGGAAGACACAATGACAACATGACCATGTTACTCCAAGATAACACATTCCAAGATAACACATTCTTTATAATGTGCTTAGTTTGTGATGATGCAGCTCGTCCTAAGGATGCTATGGCCATAGAAGTAGTCTATGTTTAGAGGCACATATCACCAGGTACTTTGAGCCCTCTAGGGTGCGGTAGTGAAATGGTGAGCAAGGATGTGGTGATTTATTTTATTTCCTGAAAGAAGTGCCTGAGAATATTATTATCGTTGATAAATGCCTCTCCTTTGATATAGTGGGGACGTTGCCATCTTTATCCAAAATAAAATTAGTGGCCTTCATAAATTTACCGGAGAAACTTCTTGCTTCTTGCACCCTTTTCTTTTGGTATTGGCAGTGCCTTTAGAGTTTAGACTATATGGCATGTGTTCAATTCTGAAGTAGGTTGCACTCACGAATTTGCCAATAACATATGAGGTGCTTTCGGAATGAGATTATAGGCTCACACGCCTCTAGCTTTCTGAATCTTATTGTCACTTGACATTGTGGATGGCCTTGTGCTCTTAAAATATCGAACTCATTGCTCCCCAGTCCCCGCAATGATGAGAGAATTTTGTTTTATGTTTCATCATTCGTTGGCAACAGTTCTGTAAGCGTATGCCAACAAATTAGTAAATGGTTGGGAATATACTCAAGACTGTCAACTGAATGGCTCACACAAAGGCACATTGGTTGATTTCGATGGAGAAGATAATTAGTTGTTTGGATGGACAGGAAACTAATGATTCTTGGCTACGCTTTTCAAAAGATATTCAAGCGAGATGCTGGACCTGGTGAAATGGGCAAGATAGTACTACCTAATTTCCTCGATGTGTTGGTGTAAATGAATAATAGTACATTTCTGTTGGAAAGGCTGCAATTGTATAATGGCAGCAGGAGAGACATGAACAATTGTTCCTTGACTGACTAGTCCCTATATTTCCTCTGTAGGGGTAGTTGTATCTCGTCTCTCCACTTTGTCGGTCCTATACCATTTTCCCTGAAGAATCCGTTCACCAGTCGAGGATATTTTGCGACTTCTTGAAGTTGCTTGAAGCATGCATTTGGATTTGTCCCCCCAAGCGATCCAATCTTAAACAGCTCAGAAAAATTGCTTCTATTGAGGCGTAAAACTTTATTTAGAATGTTTCTTCTTACTCAACTCGTTTTTCCAATATGGTGGACATCGTTTGTAAGTTGTAACTAGTACAGGGAGGCAATTTCACATTGTAGCTTTTGATTTTAGTCTTTCATTAGGTTTCCTTGTATGTAAGGTGACACTATGTGCCTCTATGATCCCAGAAAGTATCTATATCAGTTGTACATTGACACAAGCCTTTGGGGCTTTGTTGTAGTGTTACGTTGACCCTGGGTTTCTTATGAATAAATGTAATAATTGTTTTTATGCCTTGTACTGTAATAGATATTTCGAACGGTCATTTCAGATATGCATAAGTTCATATTCTAATGATGTAGATACATTAGAAATGGCAGAAAGTGGTCATAAGTATTAGCCTATCCTTCAATTGTTGGCTTAGTGGTGGGAGATGGCAACGGGGCGGGTTTGGTACGGAGTAGCCTCTTCCCAACTCCTACTCCTATTAAAAAGTTGTTTACCAAACCCGCCCCAACCTTATTAATAGCGGAGTCGGTTTTTTATCGGGGTGGTGACAGGTTTACCTTCGGGGTAACTTAAATAAAATTAAAAAACTTATATTTTCGTAAATTAGTGGATTGAATGATTCATTGACAAGTAATTATTGTGGGTTCTCTTATTTCAATTTTTGGTCTTTGTAGTATATTTCTTTTTTTTTTTTTTTTTTTTTTTTTTTTTTATGTCATGGTAAAAGGTATATATATTATATATATATAAGTCATGGTATTTTTGCAAATAAAGGGTAAGTGTAAGTATAATATTACATTTGACACTAATCGGGGCGGGGCGGTATTTTTAATTACCACCTCCGCCCCAACTCCTATAGGGTTTTCATTTTCACTTACCTTACTCCTAAGATACCTCCTTCAAACCTGTTCCATTAGAAGCGGGGCGGGGCATGGCAGGGCGGAGTTCCGGCGGGATCGGGAATTTTTGTCATCCCTACTTAGTGGTGCAACCTTCATTTAAGGTCCAAACACCTAATGTGTTTTTCACCGATTTTGCAAGAATTGCTATCTCATTATCCTTCATTTGAGGTCTCCAACTCCCCATCCTTTTCGCCTTTTTCCCTTTCAACTGATTTTACAGCTGGAGTTATATAACTATCTTTGTGTATCAGGGATTTTAGGTTGCATGAATTGCAGGGCAACTTAGCATGTCAATAACGAGGGAGATATATTGAGGTACTTTAAGTAGAAGGTGTTGATGTAGTTTTTCTTGCCATCTTATTTCTCAAGGATTTTGTTCTTCCATGCACCGTGGGGCAAGTTAATATTGTAGTTTATTTCTTACCATGGAGAGATGTAGGACATTCTTTGTTTTTTTGTGGGTCCAGGTGTAGCTGGCTTTGGAAATGTCATCTGTTGGATTTATTAACAGAGAAATTTGAGGGATCATAACAGCACATCACTACTAATTAGACGTCCCCGGTTACGATTAATCTATTTCTTTTTATTTATTTATTTATTTTCATGTTTTGGAGCATATTAATATTTTGGAGGCATGATTTTTTTTGATTTGTTTGATATACATAAATTGAAGCCTTAGGCCCACCTTAAGGAACAAAAACCAGAGCTGCCTGTCATTGCCAGCAGCAAAACCTCCTTACTAGTGATACTTTTTGAATACCACTGTTTTAAAAAGCGTTCTTGAAGCATGTCTAGAGGAAACACAAAGTAAAGAAGCCCCAGGCATAAAATTTTAGGTTATCCCCCTGAGAGGTGCATTTTTTTTGCTTGGGCTACACCCAAGGCATAAATTCGTGCTTTTCTGGACACAGGCGGTTGAAGGTATTCTTATTGGGTGTAGGAAATTACGGTCTTCCTTTCTTCATATATTTACTAATTACCATCAGTAAAAGGTATTCTTATTAATTTTCACCATTCAGTGGTTAATTTAATTTAATTTTATTCTACACTAGTTACGTTACGTTACGTTATTTAGTTATCACCTATTTGAAAAGGCTGGATCATGGGGATAAAAAATAATGCGCTTTTGTGACTAACTGTTTTTTTTTTTTTTGGGGGTGGGGGGGGGGGGGGGGGGGGGGGGGGAGAACAAGCATTGTAAGTTCTTAATGTTTTAAGTTCTTTAAATATCAATTATCATGGAGTCCGTACAGGTTTTAAGCAATTAAGGTTCGATTTTTATGGAGAGGAGTTGTCTGCTTGTAGTCTGAGGTGAAATTGCTCGTTGATTTGGAATCAGTATTGAAATGTGGTAACTGACTATGCTTCCTAAAGCTAGTAGGTAAACTTCCTATTTTCGCTTTTTGAATATATATATATATATATATGTATATATATTTCAGTTGCATTCGCGATGCTGTTTTCTTACACTAGAAACTTATCACTATTAATCAAAATGGAGATTGGTGGTCATATATATATATATATATATATCTGGTATTCAACATATGTCTTTCAATTTCAGAGGGAGGATTCCATATGACGGTTTGCGGTGAAGATCTAAATTAGCCTTGATTTGGACACAAGGGATGGATGGGCTTTAAAAAATTGATCATTCGATTAAAAAACTTCCTTCTCTTATTTATTATTTTTTTGTTGTTGCGTGGGTGTGTGTGTGTAGGTAAGCGGGGGTGAAGGGAATCTATTCCATCTTGATAGGACCTTTGGTCCTCATTCTTTACCTGGTTGTCCTGAAGTTATTTCGTATCATCGATTATATTTCATGCAATCAATTATTTTGGTCGGCTAGATGTATGACTGGGATCTATTTGTCCACACTCCCTCCCAGTAAGGGTTACTTATCTCCTTGTGGTGTTGTCCCTATCTCACTTTCATACCTGTTGGATATGTTCCTTCGCCGTGAATTATAAATCTCTGAGCCAATTCTCTGTAACCATTTCTGATCAAGGCACGATTAAACAGTGTGCTTTTTTATTTATTATTTATTTTTTATTTTTTATTTTTTAAATTCCTAATCCCCCTTTTCTCCTTGAATTATTCAACTCTGAGCCGTTCAACTGTAAACATTCCAAGAAGGCACGATTAAAAAGCCGTTCAACTAATCCCCTTTCCTTCAGTGGTTTGCAAATATTATCCCTACTCATTAAATGACATTTGAATTCACCCCCAAGCCTCTCCATACAAATTTCTTTGAAGCTTTTCCAATATTTTTTTCGAAAAGGCCAAAAGAGGAAATAGAGATAGAAAGTATGCAGGTCAGCTGGATAATGTGCTGCCTTTTTTCCCTTCCTTTTTCCAACGTGCGAGCCTTTTCTATGCTCTTTCCACTACAATGTCCCAAATTGAAGCCCTCTTAATGGCAGTCCTAAATCGGCGAAAGGGATTATTCGGACCATATATCCCATTATCTATGTTAAAGAGCGAATATGTATTGCATTGTCCATTGGAATTAACTCGTTTTTGTCACCTTTCAAAATTAATGCTGCCTGAAAGTATAGAACGACGCACTTCAGGTGGGATAAAGAATGCAACTGTATCATCTGCAAGAAAAGATGATCCACATGAATCATGTTCATATGTAGTGTCTCAGAATAAAGGAGTTCTAATTGTTGGTGTTCACAAAGTGCTTTTCAATCATGTTTTAACATTCTGAGGGAGATCTATCTTTTTATAGATATTGAAGTTTTTACAAGCGTTATTAGGTTTCTAGGGCTATTCAGCAAAGTGATGGCGTTGGTTATATCGGTGGTATTGTGAAGGCCGCCCCAAGAATCGATGTTCTTGTATGATCTCCACTTTTTGCTTCTTAGAATTTATTTGGGTAATAGATGGGAAGATATACGGTGGATACTGGACTCTTTGGGGGGTTTTCTGGTCTTTATATCTTCCATTGTTCTAGCTGTATTTGTAGTAAACAGTTGCTTACCATTCCTCCGAAATCATCGGTTTCTCCTTTTATTTTTTCTCTATAACGTTAGGATTTCTCGGGGTGAATAGAATTTTTGATGATCAGTGTAGTGGTTGCTTGTTAGAGATTTATTCATATTACAGGATCTGTGAGATACAAAAACATATACGAAAAGGCTAACTTAAGAACATATGGTTCACCCCAAAACCAGGGCTACTCAGCGTTGCTTCTGAAATTTTTACTATGCTTAAAGGCATAAATATAAGTTCACAGAGTACCTCGATGGCCACCCTTAAATAACCTGAAATCAGGGCTACAACCTACAGGCTATAAGCCTATAAGTGTAAAGATTACCAAATACTCTTGTACAAGTTGGATACGTGAGAGTGGGGGTAAGTTGCAGTACTATCAGGCGCCACACTTTATATCAGATGCTTCAGTTTCTTTCTTAAAAGGTACGTGTTTTTGATCTAAACAAATTGGCACATTGTCCATTTTCGGCTTGTCACATACTTGGTCTATTTCTTTGTCTCTGGTCTGGGACTTGCTGGTGAAGTTTTGGACCCCAAATGGATTGTAGTTGTGTTCTTTCTCCACTGTTAGGGTATTGAAGGAGAGGTGCATTCCTTGAATGACCTTTGTCATTTTATCTTATGGAGAAAAAGGTATAGTTTCATCAAGTGGTCTTCTATTTCATTTTCTGGGTAGTTGATAGTACGATGCTTCATCATCACATGGATCCTTCTCGTGCATGAACAAGGTTTGCTTGTCCTTAGTGCTCATTTGGGTTGGCTTTTAATATAAACACTCTTTGGAATAAGAGTTTATTTAAAACTCTACAAATTGGAGCCTTTTCAAAAATCTGTTTTTTCAGCTTTTATAAGGAAATCAGATTTTTTAGAAAGCAGTGGAAGAGCTTATCCAAACAGTCAAAATGTTTTACCCTGAAAAAGCGAAATGGGCTCTTAATCTCCACATCTGAATGATTGGATACTTCTCGTGAACAGGACTTGCCTATCCTTAATCTCCACATTTACAATCGTACTTAGATTATCCATAAGATCTTTCTCCGCTTTTGATGATTCTATCTGGGAACTCCATGCATCTAACAGTTAACATACTCGTATTTAGATTCATACATGGGGCCTTGCTTCGTTGGTTTCTCTCTCTTGATCTTATAGTCATGATTCAGGATCCTTGCCGCCCTCTGATTTTGATGTCAATAAAAATAATGCTGCTTTTAGGAAATTTTGGAACCTAACTTCGCTCTTTTCTCATGACATCTGAACACCATCATAAAGTTAGGTAGCTTTTGGACGTGAAAGCTATGGTACACGGACTCTTCAAAGTGTCCGGAGGACACGGGTATGGATTGCCATAACCGACACGGGTACTTTGTCTTTCTTGGCTGAAAATTAAACTAAACTACACTAGAAGGATCCTACCCAAGTGTCATACTTATGTCCGTAAAGAGCCGATTCGACACGGGTACTCCTATTTAGAAGAGTCCATGTAACATTGCCTGAAAGAGCTGGAAATGTAAAGAAGTTATAGTATAGTTTCCTTTGTTTGGTTCTTCGGGAGAAGTGTGAGGATAAAAAAATATGCCGGGAAAAGAAGAAAAAGAAAAGGAGAGTGAACTTTAAATTCAAAGAAATTCATTTTTCTTTGTACAATTGTGAAGATAAACTGGGAAACCTGTGCTTTCTTTCATTTTTCTTTCCCTATTTCTTTTTTCCATTCATTTTTCTTTCCTTGTCACATTAAGAACCAAGAAACAGTTTAATGTAGGTTTGGCTAAACCTTAAACGCCGCATTCTAGCCTAACTTTTTTCTTACCTACATTACAGGTTCATATCTATATGTGTGGATACTGATGAGTGATGATTGAAACTGAAATCGTGGTTTCCAGAAATACAAAATAATACTTGTCAAATCTGGATTCGTATCATGAATTGAAATTCCATTTTCCCAAGTCACGAATGGATTCTAATCATGACTCATAAGATTCAGTCACAATTTGAAAAACACCAAAATAAAACTCCAAACTTACAGAAAACACCAAATCACATTCTTTCTTTCCCTTTCATTTGGAAGCCATTTCAAAAGCAGCACACCAAAATAGAATTTTAAACACTTATTCCAAAAGCTCCACCTCCAAACTTCTAAAAGTCTTAATAGAGGCCTCTAATAACTTCCTATTGTAAGTAGGAACATGTGGAAAAAAAGGTTACATAAAGATATTTTAGAATGCTTCCGTCTTGAAAGTAAGCCCTAGAATAGTTGGAAAGAAGAGGAATTGAAATTAAAATGGTTGTCTTGTATAAACAAATCCTAAGTGGCTTGGAATATTTTAGAAATCGTTTTATTTTTAGAGGAAAAAAAGGGATAAAAGTTTTCAAGTCGGACAATATTGTGAATCCTAGAATCGTGTGATTCGGTGGTGAATCGTAAAATTCACATGTGATTACTTCTATAGTTAGATTTTACCTTCCTATTCGAACCAATTAGGGAATGAACGAATGAAACTGTAAGATTCGAATTGGGAATCGAACGACTTTAACAACAGAGAGAATATTAATTTTCAGATTGTTGATGCTAAACTTCCAAATGGGCCATTTCTATTTGGCGGTCCCAGGGGTGGACGAAACCCCATGCTCCTCAACTTCCATTGCAATTAACTCTCACTCTATCTTGTTTCTATCTCCACCTCTACCTCAATTTCATTTTTTCTCTCTACATCTAAAGCATATCAGTATTGATACTTACATGGACTATGCAATAAAAATTTACTTCTGTACCAAATGGAGCACAACTTGGTACAGATGCTTTCATTTTTGGTCAGAGGATATATATATATATATTATTTGAACTGAACCTCTATTGTACTTCTGAACTTTCTGAGGTTTGTCCACTGACAGGTTGGTGGTACTGATTACTTATTCTCATTCCAGAGCTTGATTCAGCTTCTACTTTGAGGGATTGATGGGACATAGACACTTACCCAACTCAATTAACACATTCGAGATGGAGCACGGTCACAACCAAAATCGTTTAACTGCGGGGCACAACCAAAATCGTTTAACCGCGGGGCAATCTTACATTCATATGGGTAATTGATCTTATACCATATCTATTCTTCAGAGTGGATAATCTTATGGATTCTTAGCAAATGGGTGGTGCTGTACATAGCTAAATTTCGGCCCATGTTGCTGCATTCCAGAGATTTGGCTCTCCCTAGTCCTGGGTGGTCTGAAATACTGAGAAAAGGCAAAAAAAAAAAAAAAAAAATTTAAAAATAAGGATCTAATATTGATCTGGTTTTGAATTTCTGCCTTTAAAAAGTTTTGTATTGATTTTAGTTATACAATTTCACTCGGTTAGGCTCTGCTTGGTTTGCGGATTTAGAGAGGAAGAATATAAAGGAAGGCAAACTGGTTCCCTTGTGTTTTTCCCCTTGTTTTTATTATATTAAGATTTAAAAGTTATCAATGTATACTTGCAACTAAAGAAAAAGGGAGGGAAGTGGGTCAAAAAGTTCAAATTTTTAAATTTATTGCCACTATTTTTTTTTTTTTTTTCCTTTTTCTTTTTCCTTGTTAACCAAACAACGAAAAGTGTTTTCCTTTCCTTTCCTTTCCTTTCCCTTCCCTCTCTGAATCGATGAACCAAACAGAGCCTGTATGGATTTGCTTTGGAGAATTTTATCCTGATTGGATTGCTTTTTTCCCATTTTGTGGATTATCCTTCTTCCATGAAAGTTATTGCTCATGGAATTTGTGTGTCAGGAAGGACTGTTGCTCCAGGGAATGGTTCTGTTGTTCATCCAGTGGACCATGTGTTGAGGGGTGGAGTACAATGCCCTTCTCAGTGGAACTCAGAAAACAGAGCAAATGATTATCCACCCTCAAGTTTGAGCACGGAAGTATCGTATTTTCGACCAGCTTTCTCGGGTCCCACTTATGATGCTTTCCCTCAGTCAGCAGCTGCAGGGAATTTATATCCGAATCCAGACTATAGTAGTTACTATAACGGACATGCTATATATGAAATTGAAGGTCGTATAGGTCCTGTAATTGATCCTAGTAGGGGCCCATTCAAAAGAAAAGGCCCGAGTTTCTCTGTGGCCTATGAAAGAGGCAGCTCAAGCCAATGCATTAGTGAAGGAAGTTCCTCTGGCTCTTCTGAGCCGCTTCCAGGAAAATCTCCTTCAAATTACCAAAATACCCCTTTGGTTCCTATTGGCTTACCTCATCATAGGGATGGTAGTCTGTCGTTTTCTGGTGAAAATTCATCGAGGAACGTGAGAAGCCGAACTAGACTTGATTTGGGAGCCTGTCCGACGAGAAACCATTTGTCAAGATTTTCTTCTCATCATTACCATTCAACAATGCATCCCGGGGCGGTAGATCTTACTAATATTAATGTTGACGAAACCGCTCGAGGATGGAATTTTGTTCCTCCGCCTCCTGCTGTTCATGGTAAGTATTCTAGTGTTTACATGTTATGGTCTCTCTGTTTCAGTGTAAGTTGATGTTCGCTGGAAGATATTTTTCATTCATGTTAAATGTTAACGTGAAAAATTTCGTTTTCCTTCTATTTTTCGGTGCTTGGTTGACGCCTAGAAAAATATTTTAGAAGTAACAAAATTATGCACTTTTAAGCACAATAAGGTCGATTGAAATTTTTTGTTGTTAACTTGTATCAGTATTACTATGTAGGAACATGTACAAGCATGAGTACGTGTGTATGCAACATAGTATATTAAAAAAATATATATATATACATGTATCTTTATATGTTAGTATTTTTTTTCATTTATGTACACAATTATGTGCATATGTGTACTTTAATTGGGCATTTGACTTTTACATCTTGTTCAAGAAAATGGAGCGAGTTTGAGCTGAAAACCTCCGTAAAACATTATATAGATAACCAAATACTGGAATATATTATGCTTCGAAACAAATGGAGTGAGTTTGACCTGTAATATTGTCTGTTAAACAAAGCTAAGACAGGTCTTTGGAAATTTGCAGATGCCCATGGCAGAACCCACGTGAGAAATCAATACTTTGCAAGTGGAACTGCTACTGAGATTGGTCCCTCTCACAATGATTCTGTTCGAAGCAGAAATGCCTTTTCATCTTCACAATATTTTCATCGTCCCCCTGTTCAGGCTGCTAGGGAAGGCCATAATAATTATTCTCAAAGAGCAATATCTTCATCTAGGGCTGGTCTGAGTTACACCCGATTGGGACACGAAGCAGCTTATTCTGAAAATGGTCTAAATTCGTCCACGGAAACTTACTCTTCTAGATATTGTGTTGGAGGATCACATAACAGCAACAGGAATGGAAGGTCGAGGGTAGATATTGAAAGATTTCAATCAATTTCTTGTATGGTTGATTCCCACGACAGAATGGGTCCTGAGGTGTGTCATTTTGGTTTTCTTTTGTAGTGCTTGTGCTAGAATCGTGAGCGAAAGATCTAGTTATTCTTTTAATGTCTAGTCATGGTGGTTAGAATCTTTCGATGCACGAGTAGATTCATACGAGTTATTTTGACATTCATTCAACCTGATACATTTCACGATTCATAATTTGAACTTGGAAATTTTGAGTGGAAAACTTTCAACATTTTGAGACTTGATATTCAATGAACCTCATGTTAAATTGTTATTTTGTTCACTTCAATCATTGTACTTGTAATTTCGTATGTATATGATTTGTAATTATGTATTATTTATTTTCTTAAAGAAATGAATCTTATGAGTCTCTATTCTATATGACTCACTATTTATAATTTGGCTTCGCGATTTGACAACAATGTGTTTAGTTACTTGGCTGGGAAGTCTGTAAACCTCATGGCTCTCATTTCTGAGTTTCCTCTGTCTGGAACTGACTATAAGATCAGTACGAGATGATCCATCACCATCTAATTCATTTCTCCTGCTGATAGACCTTCAGCTTATGTGATCATGTACTTGCGTATAGGTGTCTCCTATGTGTCCGTGTTGATCAATTTCAGAGGGTAAAGTAAAGTCATTTGGGTAGCTGAAAATAAATCTAGAAGTGTATCATTTTTTAAAATAAAGTTAAAGTTGTTAATTAGTTGCCTTTCTTTTCCCAAGCAGGCCCTGGTAATGGTGGATCACGCATCCTCATATGCTGGTTCCAGGAATTTGTTTGATCAGTACGGAGACATGAGGCTAGATATAGACAACATGAGTTATGAGGTAATTGACCATACATTGATCTTAACTTATTGTTTTTACAGCTGTCGTAAGTGTTAGATTGGCTTTTTTAGAGTGTAGTTGGATCTTTTTGTTGCTTCAATACTTCGGCACCATTTGGTTAGCTGAGTTAGAGAAGGAAGAGGAAAGGAAAGCAGCTTATACCTAATGTTTTCCCGAGTGCTTAAATAACGTTTGAAATTAAAAATTGTCAAGAGAATAATAGGAACTCAAGAAAATAGGTAGGGAAGTGGCACACAAAACTGAAAAACTTCAATTCTTTTTTTCACCCTGTTTTCTTTTTCTTCTTATTTTCTTCACTGTTCTGTTTAATAATCAGACAAGGAATAGTGTTTTCCTTGAGGTTTTTTATCTTTTCGTATCCCTTTGATCCTTTGCGCCTTTCTTTACTACGGGTGGATTTCTTTTCCTATGTGTTCTCCCCTATAGTCCGGTTTAAACCAAACAGAGCCTCACATGTATGTGGGGGGTTGGCCCCTTTTGGCCCTTATATATACATGGTATTATTTCACCTGATAATTGTCTTAACATTTGTCAGGAACTTCTTGATTTGGGGGAAAGGATAGGAAATGTCAACATGGGCTTGTCTGAAGATATGATTATTAAATGTTTGGCGGGAAAAATATATTATTCTGCAGATCCTATTCACGAAGAAGGAACCTGTGCCATCTGCCTGGTAAGATTGTTATTCCCTGCAACTTTGGCCTTAAAAGGGAATAGATTGTCTATGTAAGTCAGGTCCAAAAAGCCAAAAACACTTCTATGATAGAGTGATGGTACATTATTATGAATTTATGACTCATGGTTGCTAAGTTTGTATCCGAACTTGTTTTTCAACTGATGAGGCAGAAGGACGACATAAAACAAGTTCCAAAAAAAGTTCAGGTAGTACTCGAATAATTGATGTGGTCACAGATGGGAACCAAATTTGGGATATGATATTTGGAACTGGAGCATTATTAGTCTAATGGTACCTATCAGATGACGGTAAGAGTATATGTAAATAATGCATCTCTGGGTGGCTCCATTTAGGATTTTAGGAGCTATTTGGGGAAGGCTTAGAATCGTATTTCAGTGTATATAATTCAACTGGTTTGTATATCCAAGTTTTTGGTAGAAGCCTTTTTATTATATAGAATGGAAGTTTCTGTTTGATCCAAGACACATCTAAATGCAGTATCGACCAATATAGGTTTTCACAAAAACCAGTAGAAAATTGAAAGTGGGCAGAACCTGATTATGTTTTTCAAATATCCAAACAAGGCTGTAGATAGGATTGAAAGCTGTCCATATGAAATTGATATACAGTGCCATGTTTGTTTTTCACGGGTTCAGATTCCAACCCTTGTCTAGGTGGGCTCCATATCAAGCCTTGTCTAGGTGGGCTCCATAAATTTTGAGGTTTAATTTTTCCTTAGATTTGAGAGGGGAGGTGTCGAGGTGATATATAAGTCCTATTCAAATAGTTACCATCCCCGAAAGGCTCTAATTATGCGTTTTAAGTAAAGAACATGCTAGGGGAAATTACACTGACCTCCCCTGAGAGTTACAACTGATCCACCCATGAGGTATATAACACTGACCTCCCTTATTCTATGTTTATATAGCTGATTCGCCTAATATGTTAACTATTCATAAGAAAACTAATATTTGCTTACTGTGCAATGCCATAGCAAATATTGGACTAATATACTCACTTGTTAAAAATCTTTATACCCTCACTATCCACAAAAATACAAAAGACCCAACGCACACAATTAAGCAGGACAAAAATTATATTTCTTCTGAATAATCACATATTTTGATCCCTAGATAACGTGCTTATCTTGTTTATGATTGCAACTGATAGGAAGAGTACAAGAATGAGGATGAAGTCGGAATTGTAAAGAACTGCAGACATGATTACCACGTTGGATGCATTAGGAAGTGGTTGTCGATGAAGAATGCCTGCCCAATCTGCAAGGCTCCTGCTCTTGAAGACTCTTCAAAAGAGGAATAGAAAGTATGATTTACTTCGAACGCAAGTTAGTTTCTTTCTTCTTGTAAATGTATGTATATATACACACAGGGATATGCTTCTCTTTACTGGTCAAACTATGCACCTAATTTAGAAATGAAACTATGCTTCTCTTTACTTTAGTGTATAGAATATCATTTGATTGATCCATTATTGAATCTAAAATGAATGGTTTGTTGCTGCCTTAAGATTGTCTTGATGAAATGTTCATGAATGTTCATACTAGGAGTTACTTGCATTGAAAGGCAGAGAAACTCTCACGGATGTAACAATGGTGAAAGAAGAGACAATTTAGACAGTAGGATGAGAGTGGGGCGAAAGCTAATAAATCTCTGTAAAAGGAATGAATATCCAAAAGTGATACAATTCAATCCACCAAAAAAAAAAAAAAAAACAAGAAAGGGACCACCCTTAGAATATAGGGATATTACACCAAAAACAGCTGCAAAAAGATATGGTGTGGAACACAGAATCTTCCGCCGCGCTCTAGAAAGACCAATAAGGTACACCGTAAGGAAGAATATCGCGACCATTTTTGGCAGACTCTTCTCTTTAACCACCAGGCCACATGACCCTGCCGGGAGAAGCTGTAATGGTAAAGGCCAAAATAGGTTTCACCATGACTGATAACTGAGCCAAACAAGCTCCCTAGGTTGTGCCCCCTAGCCATGTGTCCATAAAACAGGATAAGGTAGACCCTTGCAATATTCTCTAAAGCATCAGAACAAAAGGGGTAAGTTTCTTCCTAAAACATAGATTCACTCGAAGTGAACCTGGGTGAGCTAACCATAGCATTCTCTAAAGCATCAGAACAAAAGGGGTAAGTTTCTTCCTAAAACATAGATTCACTCGAGATGAACCTGGGTGAGCTAAACCATAGCATTTTGTCATGGTAGCCTAAGTCTAGCTTTGGCATGAGAAAATTCTAGAGTACTGCAATAAGATATCGTCACGATACTACACGGCACAAGCCCCCTCGCCAAAAAGACGAAAGAGACAACTGTGTAACCCCAAGGACACATTGCGGTCCTATTAGCATGGGTGCGTGTCACAATGCCATTGCAGCGCAAATTTGAATACCAAAATCTCCCCTCGCAAAAAGGACGAAAGAGACAACTGTGTAACCCCAAGGACACATTGCGGTCCTATTAGCATGGGTGCGTGTCCCAATGCCATTGGAGCGCAAATTTGAATACCAAAATCTCCTCTCAAAACGTTCCACCACGGGATCCCATATCACGTTAGACCGGTATTAAGCACCCAACGGAATTCCAAGATCGAAGGATGGGAGGGAGGCAGCCCACCTTGCACCCCATATGTTGTTTTTACGTTCTCGGAACCTACGAAATTTCCCTTGTAAAATTGAGCTATTGGAAGTCCTTCTGTTAAATACATCAGATTACATCACTTGTGTAAGTTTAATAACCTAATTGAAAAACAAATGGCTATTTGTACCCAGTTGAAAACATTGTCAGAGTAAGGTATCAAAGTGTAATTTGGCCACATGTTTTCTTTATTGCAAAAAAAAAAAAATATATATCTATATATATATACATATACACTGGAAAATCCAATGTTGAAAACTTTACAGAGCTTATTATTTATTTTTTTTACACTACTTTATAGAGCTTATTGTAACTACAAAAATTGTGATGTGAAAACTGTGAATAAATTCTGCCCTTCCCATGTCATAGTTCATTGAATGATCAAATGAATTGATACTTCAATTTCTTACTTCTGTAATCTCTTCTCAAATGAGAAATCCCCCAAGCTAATCTTGATTTCATGTTGAGAATGGCTGGCATTTGGTGCTGTAGCTGCTTGAGTTGATTTTAGTTCTTGATCATTTCCTTTTTCTTGATGATCATTATGTACATTTCTAGTAGAGTTCTCAACATCCTGTTTTTGGGGTGAAGATGAAAATTCGGGGTCCCAATTTCCATCATTTTCGATATTTGTTGTCCTCGGGGGTGTCTGGGGAGGGCTATCGAAAGTAACTTTGTTTCGATAGCCATGTAATAGATGTATCGGGGACGTAGAGCCATGAATTGGAGTTCCAGGCCTACTTGAGAATGGCGTCTGTGTCTCCGAGTTGTGGCCGTGCTTCGTGTGCCTTTTTGCTTTCTGGTGCCATGCTCGTAGAGCTGTTGCTACTTGATCACTGAAAATTGTTGGTTTCATCGTTGAACCCATCTGTAACAAGTACAAATGGCATCGATTAAAATTACACGATTTATTATAATCATCAACTGTACAAGGGAGATCCTTGTATTTATGACATACAAGGTGTAATTTACTCTTTATTTATTATTTATTTATTTTACTTTAGTAAGTATAGTAATTCTTACTAAAGTTTAAATGCACCATTTTTGTTGACGTTGTCTAGGCTATAGCTCTATCACGAGAGGCCATATTATTTTCTTTGAAAGAGAGAGAGAGAGAGAGAGAGAGAGAGAGAGAGAGAGAGAGAGAGAGAGAGAGAGAGAGAGAGACCTGTGTCACCAAGGCATAGAGAGGGAAAGTCACATAGCTACACAGAAACTGTATGATGACCCTGGGGATCAACATTAATGTATAGTATTAGAATTATTATTATTATTAATTTTTTTTTCTTCGAAATTTTCGTAAGATTTTTTTTTTTTATAATCAATCAAATGGGTAATTCTGCAGATTGAACACTGAACAAGACCATTGACAGTTTTCAGACATTGTAATTGAACAAATCTTTACGGGTGCCTTTTCCTCGCCCATTTTTTCTCACTCATTAACAATATTTCGACATATGTCACATTCATATCCTATTTAGTAATTGTGTTGATAAAGTAGAGGTAAAATAGGAATGAAATGAGACACGTGTCAGAATATTGTTGGCGGGTGAGCAATGAGTGAGCAAAAATGGATTAAATAAATAAATAAAAAAATGCTCTCAATCTTTAGTATTCTAAACAACTTTTATAGCAGCAAGAGTAGACTCACCCCATTGACAGCCGGATGATTATATCTTCAAGGCGCTTGTGGTAGCATGAACGCAACCCAAATTCATACTGAAAATAGAAAATTACATAACAGAATTAGAACACGACAATCATTTTTTGTTTGGTAGGAAGAGAACCCAACTTGCTGTACGTGACGCCACCCTACTTGTTCCATCACTCCACTCCACCCAAAAAAATAAAAAAAAATAAATAAATAAATAAAGATATGTCACGCCCCACCCGAAATTTTTTTTTTTTTTAAATTTAAAATCTAGATGGTAATTTTACTATGGCATCAAATGGTGTTTCCCAGAAAAAATTGTGACTAAAATTCTTTTCATGAAAGTGCTTACCCAACTCCACACAAAGAAAGCAACCTGAAACGCATTCTGCAAAGGGAAAACAAGAAAAATACAGTAGTCAACATTAGTTAAGTGGCATTGTTAAAAAGTTGATTAACCATAATTAATTTATGATAGTTTTCTTTATAAATTATTTATATATAGTTAGATGTGTAATGAGAAGTACCGTAAAGAGAACTAAGTGGATCAAGAAAAGAATGAGTCTAGGGCGGTTGAACCAGAAGAGGTCATCCCCTGGCTGAACCACTGGTGCACCCTTCACCACAACCCCCCTCTCTTGTATTCTAAGTCCCATCTTTGTTATTATCACTTGCAGCTTTGTTCCTAGCATGAGGAGTACCTGCAACATCCACATTATGATAAAAAAAAAACACACACACAAAAAAAGAAGACTTGATCACATTCAAATTCTCGTAGGATCTATCATGGGAAAAAAATCAAAAAATAAACAGGGTCCGTATAATATTTCTAGTTTTTTGTTTTTTAAATTCTGAAAATGAAAGCTAGTTTTTTCATTATTTATTTATTTCTTTCTTTTTACAAAATGAAAAATTGAAAGCGACCTTTCCCCCCCCCCCCCCCCCCCCCCCCCCCCCCCTTTTTGGTCATTTTCATAAAAGAAAAGAAAAAGAGAAACGACTTCCAAACACGTTTTCAGTTATCATTTTAGAACAAAATAAAAATGAAATAAAACTTGAAAACCGCAACATACCAATCATAGCCTTAGTTAACACACACACACACACACACACATATATATATATATATATATATCCATATACTTATAGACAAAATACCTTTTCTACCTTTGGATTATACACCAATCTTTAGTTTGGTTTCTCATATTTCAATGTAGAAATTTGGCCATTTTAACTTTTAGATCAGTTACAATGTCAACCTTACAATAGCTTATATTTGAAAAAGCAATGGAAACTAATCACATGTACGATTGGTATTGCACACTGGTGAGTTTCCGTCACTCTTTCAAAAACAGAAGTTGACAATAGATTGAGCTGTAAATGGACTAAAAGCTAAAAGGATCAAATTGCAACAATTGAAGCAGGAGGGATTAAATTGGAAATCAATGTATAGTTCAAGGGCAAAAATGAATTGAACTCTTAGGTTGTGGGTTTTAAAGTTCATTCCAAGCATGCCCTCTTCAAGATAAATAATCCATACTGTCAAACTACGTCATCATACTAACATGGTGTGAGGCCCTAACAATATGTGTCCATATATATATGGTTCCATCATTTTTAGGTAGACATGACATGTATGAGCTGACTTTAAACAACATGTCATATCCATATTACTTGTATGTATCCCGTATTTTTAGAGGTCAAAATATGTAAGCGTACAAAATATGACTGAATAACTTTCTCCCATTTCAATTGGGCTACAATGGCTATTATATATGTATATGTTTATTACGTAATAATGGTATATATGAGATGTACTTACAATTAGAGGGATAAATGGCAGCCATAGATATGAGAACCATCCTGTCAAGAATTAACGAAAAACAATCTTGTCAATATAAAATTAACTCCCATATGCAATTACATGCGAGTCAAAGAGTAGAATTTAAAGTTGATAGATGATGTGTCTTTGTGGTCCATTAATATATAGGACCAAAGATTTATTTGTGACAAAGTCAATGGTGCATGTATTACACGAAAGCATGTTGGAATTTGTGATTCATTAATGGGTGTTACGTGTGTATAAAGGAAATTTTGACTAGAATGGCTGAAACTGCCAATTCAGTATGTCACAAATTCAATTGAACTAAAACTTATGGGGCTGCTAGGAAACTAGTAAGGAAAGGGAAAGGAGCTATGAAGTATTGGCTTTTTCCCTTTTTTGTCCCATAAGAAAACTGTGAAGAAAGAGAGAGAGAGAGAAATTTTTGAAACGTATGTAGAAACCTATTTTCCTTATAAATCAGTAGGCAGAAGAAATTATCTTGCGTGATTGTCGTATTTGTATGTGATGACCAGTATAATTTGAATTTTTTATTAGTCTCACGTGGATCTCCCAGTAATGGAGGATTACGGTTGCGTGGAAAAATATCTCAGTGGAAATTGGAATGTGTGAAATAAGAAAATTATAAGTCCTCATAAATCGAGTATAGTTTTTCATTCACTTTTTATTCCATCAAGGACCAAAAACGTAAAACTCGGTCTAGTCCATGGATTTTTTGAGAGGAAAAAAAAGGAAAGAAATAAGCCTTTTCTAATTAAGGAAAAAAAATGATGCAGTTAGAAAGGGGAAAAAAAAAAAATTAAAAAAATTTTGAATTTTACATGTCAATTCTCCCCCTTCTCTCCTGAATTCCTCATGTCTTTTAGAAAAATTCTTATACTATTCAAGTTATGAGAAAAAAAGAAAAAAAGAAAAAAAAAAAAAAGAAAAAAGAAAATGTCTTTTCCTTCTCATTCTCATTTTCCCCCACCTTTTTTTTTCACCTTCAATAAATCCGTGAAGAAAATGAAACATTAGTTTTTTCACAGTGACAAAAGTCATATATGATATGGAATAATCAAGTGACAAGCCATCATTTTGTGGGCATGTTAAGGTTTAAACTGCGGCTTACCATGAGTGTTTGTCAGAAGGAACAACACTGCTGAGAACCATAATACTGGGCTGCAAAAATACAAAAATAAAATTAAATAAAAATAAATAAATAAAATTGTGGCTATCATTTATTGATAACACTTCAGTACTCGTATTTGTTTATTTATTTATATTGTTTAGGATAAATTGCATTTTGTACCCTCAAACTATACCATATTTTGCACTTTGGTCCCTAAACTATCATTTTTTGTATTTTGGTCCCTCAACTATCATTTTGTGGCAGTTTGCCCCCTCCGTAACTTTCAGCGTTACTTTTGGTGTCACTAAAAAGTGACTTTTTTCGTTACTAAAAGTGAGGGAGGGGGCAAACTGCCACAAAATGATAGTTGAAGAACCAAAATGCGAAAAATGATAGTTTAGGGACCAAAGTACAAAACATGGTATAGTTCGAGGGTGTAAAATGCAATTTACCCTTTTTTTTTTTATATATATACAATTTTGATGTTTTAAAGTGTTATTAGTTCTTGAATCAAAAAAAAAAAAGTTGTTAGTTTAAACTAATCAAAAGATAAAAAATGTACTAAACTTTTTCCATTGTAGAAATTTAAGATGGTAAAGTGACCAATCAATCGTAAAGAAAAGCAATAATAATTGATTAATGCTAGACTCACACAAAATTCTACATAAAAATTCACACAAAACAATCATTACCCTTAATTCACATAAAATTGCATTATTGATAATAATTAGTGATTGAAAGGTCTAACCTTATCCCAGCCACAACTTTGAAATCTTCATCAAGTGACCTGCTGATGTATTTCTGAAAGTCAAATTCCATCTGACTTTGAGGTGCTAAATGTGCCTGAAATTCAAATTCAAATTTGACATTACAACCTCTAAACACAAAGCAAAACACACACACACACACACACATGTAAAGATAATGATTTCTTAGGCTGGTCTCTGTAACTTACAATGATAAAACCATGTCTCAAGGTCAGATAATCAACTTTTGCAACTGATGTGATGAATTGTCTGAAGAAACACACCTATATAGGACACCAAAAGTTTATTATCCTATTTCTAGATGCATAAATTCTCTGATAATGGAAAGATAAGCTTGCAACGAGAGTACATGTGACCTCTAGGTTGCAATTCATATACACACATATATATATATATACACACATATACATGCATGTGATTGAGGGCTATAGACTCATAATTATTTAAGATAATATATAAAAACAATAAGTTTTCCATCAAATTTGAGGACTATACTTTTTTCTTTCTTTTCTATTTTTTTTTTTGTTTTTTTTGGAGAAAGTTGAAACAAAACAAGAAATTTATTACTACAAGAGAATCAAGTTGTGAAGCCTCACACTCCATAGAAGAATTGGAGACTTGCTCCAGAAATTCAAATGCCTACGTCCAAATGATGTCTCTCTTGCAAATCTGAATCTCTCGGGATCTGCACAATTAGATTTAACACAGAGGTTTAATTCAGGCTCTGTCGCGGATTTAGAGAAGAAAAATTATTAGGATAATTAAAGGAGAGGAAAAAACTTTTTTTTGCATTTTCTCTCATGCAAAAATATGATTATGAAATTTTAGATACAATAAAAAAATCAAGAAAAAGGAAGAGCAACGATATAATACAGAGTTTTAACTTATATTTTTTAACCATATTTTATTTTTCTCATTGTTTTTTCTTCGGTTACCAAACTAAACCAAACCATTAAGCCTTGTATCCCAATTAGTTGGGGTCGACTGCATGAATCTTTTTTCTTTGGTTACCAAACAAATAAAAATGGTTTGCCTAGTGTTTTTTCTTTTCCTTAACTAAATCTATATACCAAGCAGAGACTAAGATTATAGTATATGAATTCATGCACAAAGTAATGTGAGATGTAATTAGTATGCCTACATGCAATAAACCCCAATTGGATTTGTTCTTGGACACTCACCATTATAGTATTGGTATTGAGCTGTTCTTGTTTCAACCTCCCAAGCCTTCCATTTTCTCATCTGTAAACCACACAAAGTAATTAGAGAGAGGGATAGGGATTTATTAAATCAGTTGTAGAGGCTGAAATATATGTTTACATAGTGTATCATTTATGTGTGTATAATATATTATATATATATATATATATGCACTAACTTTGAGTCTGCCCAATGCCAAGGTGGAAATACAGTAGAGCACGTGAGAAACGGCTAGCACAAAGATGAATATATGAAGTTGGTGAATCCCATATGCCGATACAAATTGTACTTGACCCTGCCCAAAAATTAATTAGTAAAATATGTATGTATATGTATGTAGAGTAATGCTACACTTTACAAATTTTTTTTTAAAATGTGGTTCCTAATATATATGATAGTAGATTCACTAGATTTTCACTTAAGTGATTACTAAAGGTGATCCACTGTCATGCAGGTATGTTAGGAATCATATTTAGATACAAAATTTGAAAAACATAATATTATTCATATATATATATATAAATATGTGTGTATCGGTGTATGTTTGTAGACATAAGATATAAACAAAAAAACGATTATAAACTGCCAAAATACCATGCACTGACATTTTGGAAAAATTTCACATAAATAGCAAAAATGTCATCCCTTTAGAATCCTTTTATTCGATGTTCCAAATTAAGAGTTTATTTTGAAAAGTCAATATATTTAGCTACATGCTTTCCAACTTCCAACTCTATTCTTTATTATATTAAATAAAAATGATCAATTTTTATTTGATATGACATTAAAATTTAGACAATAATAGAAGTTGTAAATTCCACAACAATGAAATAAGCATTCTCATGTCCTTGGAATTCAAAAGAGTCTCTTACTTAGGTACACATGGAGTAAAACTTTATTCGAGTTATATATGCAAAAGAAAAAAAAAAAAAAAAAAAGTAAACACTCGAATTTATATTATACCCTTTTCGAACATTTATCTTCATAGGTTGTTTCTGAAGATTCGTTCTGACAAGGATGCCAAGAATCTCCAACTTTCTTGGAAATGCATATTTCTGCTATGTAATCTTGTGTTACTGTTAGGAGCAATGATATGAATCCCAATAGCATGAGCTCTTTACAAATCATAAAAAAAAAAAAAAAAAAAGAGAATTGTTAGTGTTAATTATTTGTACTCATAGCTAAGTAAGTTGAATTAATTTTAGTAGAAAAGAAACTCAAATAATTAATATGAGAAGGTGGATTACCTGCTTTGATCTTTTCGAGTGCCTCATAGAGAGCTCTCTTGTGTCTTTTTCTTAGCCACTGTAAAGGGTTTAAGTTTATGAGTTCAAATGAACAAATTTTTTAGGGCCTGTTTGGTTGTCCTTGAAAGAAATAATTTCATTCATGTTTTCGTACATAATTTTATATAAAAAGATGAAGAGCTTGAATGATTTCATTTAGAAAACGGATGATCGTCTTAAAAATGATGCTTGCGATCACAAATTTTGGCATTCTAGAAAAATGAACAAATTGTCTCATAAGAAGAAATATGGTGAAATCTCCCATATTTGTAAATGGATTCATTCATGGTGATGAATTTTGCTTTTAACTTCTATACAAAATTTGAATGGAACCATTCAATTTGAAGGGACAACCAAAGAGGCCATAAGTTACTTTTTCTGTTGTTAAAAGATGTGATTTGTCCACATGTACAAGTGTATCTATGGGATACGTATGTGATATATATATATGTGGACCAATGACATTTTAGAACGTGATAAAAAGTATCTGACAAAATACACTAAATAAGAAAATTATATTTGTGTTTGTGTGTGTGTGTGTGTGTGAAGGGGGTTCTGTGGCCCCCACAAGCTTTTCTAAATCTCCATTTTTCTATACTAAATTTGGAAAAATTTTAAATTATATTAAGATTGGCCCCCTCAATAAAATTATTGCATAGCCACCACCCCACCCCCTCCAAAAATATATAGCCCATGTTTAAAATAAAAATTGTATACATATTATGTTAGCCCAATAGTAATTCAGCCACTAAAAACTTAAAAATAAGGAAATTATATGTAATGTATTGGCCTAATTATATATATTCGAACATATCCTAAATATTTAGTCTAATATCCTTTCTTCTTAGTGAATAATTTAGCTCAAATAAATTGTTTTACCATTCCATCATTTCAAACTTTACAAATTATAATCGGCCCTTAATATAGAAAAAAAATGATAATGGTCTCCCTAAAAATTAGACCTGAAATTTTTTGTATCAGAGGATTTTATGCCTTTGTACACGGTCCCTTAACCACTATTCCTGAATCCGCCACTGCCTGGAAGTGAGCTTCCCGATGTGTTCGGAAACATATTTACTTTTACTTATATGTCTTATCTTCTCAAGTTTTATGGATAATGAGAGAGAGAGAGAGAGAGAGAGAGAGAGAGAGAGAGAACTAAGAATCTTAAGAGTAGATAAACATACTGATCCAAGGAGGTGAATAACATGCTCAATAACGATTGAAATTGCAACCAACACAAAGCACACCACTGCAACAGCCCATGTTGGAGTTACCTCCAAAGAACGCTCTCCGGCCATATATTGGAACTCTCTCTCTCTCCTACAGAAAATGGTCTCCAAAAATGTTGGACAGAGGAGAAAATGAATAGGAGATTAATGTACCCTCAAATATTCTAGTAAAACTAGAATATTGTTTTGAAGTTGTACTTGCAATGGGCCACTGGCTTTGCCTCTTGGCTATAACTTTGGGGTATATATAAGACAGTACAGTCAAATGGAAAGGCAAAAGCCATAGACTTTTTGGAGCCATGTCCATTAGTCAACAGCGTATAATTAATATGGCCATGACTTGGTATTAAAATTGACGAAGAAAAACTAGGGTTGAAATTTAGAATACATTTTTTTTCATCTCAAAATTATTTATTTTTGTTCACCATATTTTTTCATTGGTTAGTGCAGTGAGATTCAGGATTAAATGATAATTAATTAATAGTGTAAAGTATTAGATCCTACGGTATTAGTCAATAAAAAAGATGGATGAGAAACATATGAGCAATTTTGAGGTGAGCAAAACTGCACTCTGAAATTTAATGTGCATATAGGAATAATGATAATTATAAGATTGGATTGTCAAAACTTATCACACCTAATGGCCATCACATTAATTACTTAATTTCCCTCTAAAAGTGCAAGAAAAATGTTTGAAGTTAATTATTAGTACACCATGAAAATAATAAAAGTACACCATGAAAATAATAAAAAGTGTTTTTTCTTTCTCTGAAGATAAAGTCAAAATGCAGGAACAACTATTGTGATGCACAAAATTACTGAATGCAAAAATACCGATCAGAGATGAAACCCTGACAATATCAATAATGAATGCAAAAGTATCAATGTATATCTAAAACAAAATATAATTATTAATTTAAAGAATTATGAAAGGACAAGTTTACCATTAAAAAATAAATAGTGTTTTATACACATTAGATATAAAAAATGTTATGGGGAATTTTTATTGTCTTTGGTAAGCGTAATTAATTGGTCATTTTAAAAAATCTACCGAAAAGATAATTAATTAACAATTGACTAAGGATTGGAGAAATTGTCACTCAAATACAAAATCCAGAGGAGATCTTTATAATTTCTATACTACAAGGGAGGTCCTTCTATTTTAACCAACCTCAAGGGAGGTGAGTAACAATTATCTCAACTCATTTTTTATTTTTTTACTTTTTTTATTTTTTATTTATCTAGAGTATAAGTGAGTTTGCCTTCCCCGCCCGTCGACTATTTTATTACCTTAAGTCAAACAGCATAATCTTGTAGCTTCACTGATAGGTAGCATAAATAAGAACAAAGAGTACTAAAGAAATCAATAAATAAGTCCACTAGTTGAGCATATGAGAAATTTCTCATCTCATTATATAAGAGATTTCTTATTTCCTGAAAGAGTAATATTGTTATATTTCTCAAATTTAAAATCTAAATTCATATATTAAATGATGTAGCAGTGGACTCACTGAATTATGATTGAAGGATGTTAGAGTGACCCTATAGTAATCCTACTACCACATTATTTGAGATGTGGATATGAGATTTAAATTTGGAGAGCATAGTATTACTCTTCCTGAAATTAGAAATTCGTCATAACCTTTATATTATTACTATTATTATTTGATGATGCCAAAATTTGGTAAGATAAATTGGAGCAATTTAAGGGGAGAGAGAGAGTGAGAGACTGGTTTTTTGTATGTGATCATTCGGCCTTGTTAATGAAGGAACATACGTCCACGTGTGTGTTTGAGCACGTTCACTATACTGTAAAAAGCCGGGACCTGTGGTGAACCAACAATAGTTTGGAGCTACCGTAGAACGGCCGGGCACGATGAAGATTGCTATAGAGGTGCTGTAGACTGTAAGGTTGGTCCCTTTCTATGGGGGTGAAGGGTCTCTTTTATAGATGCAAGAGACCCACTACTACATGGATAATGAAATATAATCCAATTAAGAGTGATTGGCATTAATTGTGGGGGTTTCCTAATTGGATTAGGAAACGATGTGCTCTTCCCATTAGTCTTCTAACTTGATTGGGAAACAGCCTGGAATATTCTGGAGCGTGTCTCGCGGGCCTAGGTTGACTGCGCATGTACGGACCGTGCTTGCGCGGTCTTCCTAACCTATTGGCCGGGTCGTGGATGAACCGCCCGGGAGACCTCGGGTAGACCAAACCGCTCCGGCTGATGCTTATCCAAGGAACTGTGCATGATTTGGTTAAGATAGGGGTCGGCCACTGAGTGGAACCGTTCGATCATAGGATAGAGCCAATTTTGGTCGTATCAGCTGCGCCCCATTTCCAAGGTTGGCCGGATGCCATATCAGGGCAAGTTTGGAAATCTGTTTGACTGCTCGGGAAAGCTGCCTTGAAGCTTCTGAGTCTGGTGAGCTCTCGCGAATTGGTTAAGAGTTGAGACTTAGCCTAGCTCAAAATTTTGAAGTGCTCAGGAATTGGCGAGAGTTGAGACTCGGCCTACTTCGGAGTCGTTTGCTTGAGTTATCTCCCAGGATGTTTATCTTCTACCCTATAAACCTTTGTCAAGGTTGTGGGCAAAAGAATTTGAACATGTTGGAAAAGCCGACCTAAAGCGTATTGCTTTAGGGTCCTTTCATGTTAACTCCCCAGGATGGTTATCTTCCGCGCAACCAGCCTTCGTCAAGACTGTTGGGAGAAGAGTTTGACCATGTTGGTAGAGCCGACCTAAAGCGTGTTGCTTTAGGGTGGTCCTTTACTCCTCTATCGTGGGCTAACCTAAGAGGTTTTAGTCACCTCTATCGTCGATTTGGATCTAAGTGGAGTTATTGCATCTGAGTACTGTAGGCACTCGGGTTGTCTATGAGTTTTACTCAGTTAACCTCAGGGCTTGTAAATACCCGGTGTGATTACCTGTTTAGTTCATTATGCCTTCCTGCCCCCCAAGCTTTTGCTAAGATGAGGGTCTGTAGAGGCTATGACTGTAGGTAACCGACCTGGAACGTGGGTGGTTGCAGGGTCTTTTGAAGCTTACCATCATCAGCCACCTAAGGGGATTTGCCCCTATCATCGGTTATGGACCTAAGTGAAGCCGGTGCCTTGGATGTGACCCCGAGGTCTTTTGTGCCTCGGGTGTGGTCTCGAGGTCTTTTATGCCTCGGGAGTCATCCCGAGGTCTTTTGTGCCTGGGGTGTGGTCCCGAGGTCTTTATTCCTCGGGTGTCATCCCGAGGTCTTTTGCTAGCTGTAAAACAGTGGTCTTTGGTGGCCTCGGGGTTGAGCCCGAGGTCTTTTTAGTGTGCTCCAGGGATCGGCGAGGAATTGATAGGCGATCCGAATCTTTGCAAGAGTTCTTTTGTAATCTGAGTTTTGCTCTATGATCAGGAAAAAGTACCATTGTAGTTGATCTCGTATGGACTGTTGGAGACATGAGGTCGGCTCGGGATGATCGGGCTCCTGGTTACTCCGAGTTAGAGGCAAGGTCAGGATCACTGGATCCTGACTATTGCAAACTAGAGGTCGGGTTGGGGCTGCTGAACTCAGACCGCTACGTATAGGAGGTCGAGTCGGGGCTGCCGGACTTAGATCGCTGTGAGTTGGAGGAACTGCTAGAACTACTGGACTGTTCTCGCTTTCGCTTACTTCCGGAAGGCTCATAGCTTTCTTGCCCGAGGTCTTTGGTCTTTAAAAACTCTTCAGTGTCAATGTACTTTCCAACCCTCTCTGCGAGTTTAACAAAGGTTGCCAGTCAATTTCTGTGAAACGATGTGGCGCACTTGGTGTGCTGAACTCCTGAGCAGAAGGCTGTAATAGCGACAGTTTCATCAAGATCATAGATCCTGAGCTTCTCTTGATTAAACCGGTTGGTGAATTCCTTGAGGGTCTCATTATCCCTTTGTCTGACTATCAGTAGCTACATGTCATGCTTTGGCCGTTCATGCATATCGATGAACTGGTAGATGAACTGCTTACTAAGTTGCTTGAAACTGTGGACCGATGGGGGCTTCAAGGAGTAGAGCCATTGGGCGGCCGGGCCTTTAATAGTGCTGGGGAAGGCCAGGAAGCACAGTTCGTCGGCTTTGGTGGCCAGGGCCATCTAAGCCTTATAGGTCCGAACGTGGTCTACCGGGCTACCCGAGCCGTCATATGAATCCAGGCGAGGATGCATGAATTTTCGTGGGATGGAAAACCTCATGATTAGGCTAGAGAACGGTGACTCTGTTTCGGTATTGACATGGTTTTGAGTAGTTTTCTAGCCTAACTCTTTGGCCATTCTGTCGATCTGTTTCTTCAAATTCTGGATCTAGCCATGACACCTTCCCGGCCGGTATCTGGGGGGTGGTCGGGTTGGTGGAAGATGCTTATTCTTCATGGCGGTGTGCTGTCCTCTAGGATCGGGCTCGGCCATGACTTCGGCTAATCGTGCGCCCAAGGCCACCTCTGCTCTTGATCGAGTGACCATGGATTGATTCCTGGGCCATATGCTCCTGTCTTTGCTCTCGGGCAACACGCATACCACTGATGTCTGTGGCACCCTCAACGCGAAACGGGTTGGTTCAGGCACGTTGTCTGGTCAAGATCGGTTCTCGACCGTACGCAATGTTCTCGTGCTATTTTCCGGCCACTGCAGGATTACTTTGTTGGGCCAGCAGGGCATCGATCTGCTGCTGGGTCTGACAATGAATCTTCAGGAGCTGTGTGATGGTTGCGGTGATCTGCCCCGGTGTCAGGAATGCCAGGGCCAGCGGGATAGCCCGGCTAGCCCGCTGCGCAGCCTTCTTACCCTTCTTCGGAGGCATGACTGTCAGCTGAGAGATTTGTGCTTTGAGAAATCTGTTGTTTCCCACAGACAGCGCCAAGCTGATGATGCCAAAATTTGGTAAGATAAACTGGAGCAGTTTAAGGGGGGAGAGAGAGAGAATGAGTGACTGGTTTTTTGTATGTAGTTCGGCCTTGATAATGGAGGAACCTACGTCCACGTGTGTGTCTGAGCACGTTCACTATACTGTAAAAAGCCGGGACCTGTGGTGAACCAACAATAGTTTGGAACTACCTTAGGTCGGCCGGGGCACGATGAAGATTGCTATAGAGGTACTGTAGAGAATGTAAGGTTGGTCCTATGGGGGTGAGAGGTCTCTTTTATAGATGCAAGAGACCCATTACTACATGGATAAGGAAATATAATCCAATTACGATTGATTGGCATTAATTGTGGGGGTTTCTTAATTGGATTAGGAAACGATGTGCTATTCCCATTAGTCTTCTAACTTGATTAGGAAATAGCCTGGAATATTCTAAAACGTGTCTCACGGGCCTTGCTTGACTGCGCCTGTACGGACCGTGCTTGCGCGGTCTTCCCGACCTGTTAGCCTGGTCGTGGATAAACTGCCCGGGAGGCCTCGAGTAGACCAAACAGCTCCGGCTGATGCTTATCGAAGGAACTGTGCATGATTTGGTTAAGATAGGGGTCGACCACTAAGTGAAAACGCTCGGTCATAGGATAGAGCCAATTTTGGGCGTATCATTATTACTATTATTATTATTATATCTACAGTGATACTTGTTTAATAGATCTCGTCGAGTGGATTCTAAAAATATAAATTTTGTAAAAAAAACGATTTATATGGATGCATGGACAAACTTTGCACTAAGTATGAATTGGTCAATTACCATTGATAGGTCCAAAAATATCAAGTTAAGGTCAAACCACCACCTCAACAGGGAAATGCTAAGTCATCTGGAATGGGCACTCGTTACTCAACCATCCCAGGTTGTCTGGACAAGATCGTCCGGTCCAGGGCCACAGCTCGGGCTTACGATACAAACTCGGCCCGCAGTGGGCGCAAACCCGGGCCTGACCCTGTGAGGTTGTTCTACAATATTCTAGGCAGTTTGCTAACTCAGTCAAAAAACTAATGGAAAGTACAAGCTGTTTTCTAAACCACTTAGGGAACTTCCATGATTTATACTAATCACTTGTAATTAGATTAGGCTTCCTAAATCAGCTAGTTACCTTGTACGAGTGGTCTCTTGCATCTATAAAATAGACCACTCACCCCCATTAAAAGGGGTCGCATTCTTATCTCGCAAGAATAGCAAGATAAATCACTGATATGCATATACCCGGCCGATTTTCTGGTAGTTCCGCCCTCTTTTCTGGTTCACCAAAGGCCGCCGATGATTTTTAGCAAATGTGCTCTGACGCATACGTGGATGTAGGTCACCTAGCTAACGGGACTGAACTACCTACAAACTTCACGTATTTTCTCTCTCTCCTAAAACTGCTCCACTTGCTCTTACCCAAATTTTGGCATCATCAGTTTGGTGCCGTCTGTGCGAAACGACAAACTCTCTCAGAAAAACAAATCTACAATTGATCAACATGACACTGAAGGAGGGTAAGAAGATTGCTGCTCCATTAGGTCAGGCAAACTCACAGGCCGAGCAACCGACCACTTCCATGACCTTCGAGCAGATCACCTTAGCCCTTGTACAACTCCTGGAGGGCCAACGACAAATTCAGCAGTAGATCAAAGCACTGCTGGCCCTACAAGATAAGCTCCCTCGAATCGAGGATCAGGCCAAGAACGGCATGCGCAATTGGGCGCCTGAATGGGTCCGACAGCGTGCCCATACTGCACCGGTATCCCCACCGGCTTTGGGGCAGTCTGGGAATGATAAGCGTAGCCAGGCCCCTCGAGCAGACCCAGCAACGTGCCCGGGTTAACCCGCGCCCGGCGGGAGACGCCAGAGAAATCATCAACAGCAAACGCGCTACCAGAGGGGAGGGGCAAGGACAAACGGCTCGAGAGTCGGCCAAAGAGCCCCCAGCCAAGAGCCATGGAGATCTTAAGCACACAATTACCCGGAGTCGAAGCTGGGTTCTATCCCTGAGGGAAACGTACTTTGAGAAAGAGGCCTCATCATCTGACCCAACATACCGCTCAGATACGGAGCGGAAGACCGGTTAAATAGATGTCAAGGCCCAGATCGAGGACCTGCAGAAGCAAATCGAGAAATTGAGCCACAAGACCGACCATGATCACACCAATATGGAAACCAAGTCACCCTTTACTGTGTGGATCACCGGATTTCCCATCCCGCAGAAATTCAAACCACCGCATCTTGATTCTTATGACGGTTTGGGAAGCCCAGTGGATCATATCCTGACATACAAGGCCCAGATGGCACTGGTTACTACCACCGACGAACTACTGTGCCTGGCCTTTCGCAACACTCTCAAAGGGCTAACCGCACAGTGGTTCCACGCTCTTAAACCCTGAACGATCGATGATTTTAAGGCACTCAGCAAGCTCTTCATCAGCCAGTTTATGGGGATGCTCGACTGATCACAGCCTGACACCCAATTGCTGGCCGTCAAGCAGCGTAAGGGAGAATCCCTAAAAGATCACGTCGACCGTTTCAATCAGTAAAGGCTCCAGATTCGCCACTTGAACGAAACGGTCGTTATTACGGCCTTCTGCTCAGGAGTTCAGCACACCAAAGTTGCTACGTCGTTCCACCATGACTGATTGGTAACCCTGGTTGAGCTCTCCAAGAGGGTGAGAAAGTACATTGACACGGAGGAGTTCCTAAAGTCTAAGTGCGCCAGTTTTGTGGGAGATGAGTCCCCAAAATCTAAACGCAAACGCGAGGGCTCCGAGAAGGGCTCGGGAAAGAAGCCGAAGCAGCAGTAGAGAAGTGGTTAGGATCTGGCCTCGATTACCTTCACACCTTTTTTATGTCCTATCCACGAGGTCATGGCCACCGTCGAGACCCATAGGCTACTCCAACAGTCGGCAAGGCTGAAGAGCCCGCCTGGGAAGAGAAACTGGGATAAGTTTTGCCGGTATCATAAAGACCATGGTTACGATATAGAGGACTGCTTCAAGCTCAAGATTGTCATCGAAAAGCTGATCGAACAGGGTCACTTCGCCGAGTTTGTCATGGCGGATAGACGACCTTGGCCAGACGCCTGAGATCCCTAGCAGCCATAACCCCTCGGACAAATCAGCGTGATCTCTGGAGGAACTTCGAGCGAAGGGGACTCACAGTCGGCTAGGAAGAGGCATGCTCGGGCATCCTGGTTGGATGTCTGGCATGTCTAATCTGCCAGCTCCCCACCGAACGATGTGCTGACATTCTCGTCCGATGATATAAAGGATCTGTGCCCCCACGACGATCCGCTGGTGGTGACACTGTCCATAGCAAATTATGTGGTCAAGAGGGTGTTAGTGGACACGGGCAGCTCCTCTAATATTTTGTTTGTCTCAGCGTTTGATCAGTTTGGGATATCAAGGGATCGGCTCTGACCCATAGCCACTACCCTGGTAGGGTTCAATGGATCTAGCATGAAACCGCTTGGTACGATCGAGCTCCTAGTTCTCATGGGGACCTACCCCCAGCAAGTTTTCATACTTGCAAACTTTGTGGTGATGGAAGCCCTGTCTGCCTATAATGTCATCCTAGGAAGGCCGATGCTCAACAAGGCCAAGGCGATTGTGTCAACATATGGCCTAGTGATCAAGTTTCCAACCCCCCAGGGTCCTTGGAGCTTGCGTGGAGACTAAGCAATCGCCCAGAGTTGTTATGTCAGCTCCTTGTGCAGAGAAGCAGTCATAGAAATGTTGAACATTTAGGAGATGGACCCGAGGGACATAAGGGATGGAGAAGGCCCGGTAGAAGAGCTGGAGCAAGTGGTGCTGGACCCCCAACTCCTCGACCAGTCCGTCATCATCGGCACTCTCTTGGAGCCAGACCTCAGGGCGAAGTTGATCCAGTTCTTATGACAGAGCTAGGACGTCTTCGCCTGGTGGCATGAAGACATAACTGGGATTGACCCACGGGTTATGTCCTACCGTCTCAACATCGACCCGGATTTCCTACCAGTCAAGTAGACGAGGAGGGGCATGGCCCCTGAAAGACAAGTAACAGTGCATAAAGAAATTGAAAAGCTCCTAAAGGCGAAGTCCGTCCGAGAGGTCCACTATCCCGACTATTTGGAAAATGTGGTACTAGTCAAGAAAAGCAACGGGAAGTGGAGAATGTGTGTGAATTTTACCGATTTGAACAAGGCCTGCCCCAAGGACTGCTATCCGCTGCCTAGGATAGACCTCCCTATGGATTCCATGACTAGCTACTCACTTCTTTCATTCATGGATGTCTACTCGGGGTACAACCGGATCAGCATGTATCCCGGGGACGAAGAGAAGACTTCCTTCATCACAGAACAGGGGACGTACTGTTACAAGATGATGCCCTTCGACCTCAAAAACGCCGGGGCATCTTATCAACGCTTGGTCAATTCCATATTCAAACACTTAATCGGGAAATCGATGGAGATCTACGTCGACAATCTTTTAGTCAAAAGCCGAGATGAGTCTGACCATCTCGAGCACTTGGCCGAGGCCTTTAGCATCTTAAAAAAGTACCGGATGAGGTTGAACCCGGCCAAGTGCACATTTAGAGTCTCGTCCGGAAAGTTTCTGGGTCATTTGGTAAGTCAGTGAGAAATCGAGGCAAACCCCGAGAAGATTCAAATTATTATTAACATGTGGTCACCCAGGTCAACCAAAGAGGTTCACAGTTTGGCCGGACGGGTAGCCGCATTGAACAGAATCGTTTCCCGAGCTACCGACCGGTGTTTTCCATTTTTAAAAACTCCTCCTCAAGGCCTTCAGTGGTTAGAGGAGTGTGAGGAGGCATTTCAAGAACTCAAGAAGTACCTAACATCGCCCCCTCTACTCTCAATACCCATACCAAAGGAGGAGCTGTTCTTGTACTTGGCGATATCACCCTCAGCAGTAAGCTCGGTACTCATCCGAGAGGAGTACGAGATACAATTCCCAGTTTATTATACCAGCTGGGCGCTTTAAGTGCAGAAAGTCGGTACTCCCGCATCGAGAAGCTGGCCTTTGCCCTCATAACCTCTGCCCGGAGACTCCGCCCATACTTCTAGGCCCACGTCATCATGGTCCTCATAGATCAGCCTCTCCACTGGATCTTAAGCAGGCCTAAGACATCCGGAAGGCTTGTCAAGTGGGCATTGGAATTAGAAGAATTTAAAGTAGTCTACAGACCCCGGACAGCAATCAAGGGACAGGCAGTGGTGGACTTTTTTGTAGAATTCACGTATCTAGAAGATCCAGTCAAAGAGCTCAACCCGTCCGATTTACCGCCCGGTCTAAAGTCAAACACCCCGACCTGGGTACTTTATGTGGACGGGTCTTCCAACAAGTAGGGAAGCGGGGTGGGAATCATCCTGACCACACCCGATAGAATCCAGCTGGAGTATGCATTAAGGTTTGGGTTTCAGACCTCCAATAACGAGGCCGAGTACGAGGCTCAGTTAGTTGGATTGCAGTTGGTTACTTCGATGGGTGCACAACAAGTCCAAGGGTACAGTGACTCCTAGCTCGTGGTCAATCAAGTTAATCAGGAGTATGAAGCTCTGGAAGACAACATGGTAGCCTGCCTAGCCCTCGTCCGAACAGTCTCAAAGAATCTTAAGAGTTCTCCATCATACAGATCCCGAGGGAAGAGAACACGAGGGACGACCTGTTAGCCCGCCTTGCTTCATCTTCTGAGTCAGACCTACCCTAGATAAGGATAGAATACTTACCCGAGCCCAGTGTGGTCAACTTAGAAGGCATGGAGGTTGAACCGGTCGCTTTAAGGCCTAGCTGGATGGATCCGATCATAATGTTCTTCACGACTGGTACTTTACCAAACGAAAAAGAAGAAGACCGGTGAGTAAAGTACCGGGCGGCCAGATACTACCTCATTGATGGCATCCTCTACAAAAGGGGGTTCACTATCCCGTATCTCCAGTACGTCTACCCTACATAGGTGTAAGGAATATCATATAAAATCCACGAAGAAGTGTGTAAAAGCCACATTGGAGGACATGCACTCTCCCGAAAGGCCCTAAAGGAAGGCTATTACTGACCGACGATGCCCAGGATTCCCAAGAATATGTCAAGCAGTGTGAAAAGTGCCAGAGATATTCGGCAATGATAACCGCCCAGGAGAGCTCCAGACACCAATCCTCAGCCCCTGGCCGTTCGCTCAGTAGGGTATTGATATCGTCGGTCCCCTCCTAATTGAAAAAGGATAGGTCAAGTTTGCGGTCATCGCCGTGGACTATTTCACCAAGTGGGCAGAAGCCGAGCCCTTGGCAACGATCACCGAAAAAAAGATGGAAAGCTTCATCGAGAGAAACATCCTCAGCCGGTTCGGCATCCCAGGGTCCTGGTTAGTGACAACGGTAGATAGTTCGATATCTCAGTGTTCAGGCAATTCTGCTCGGGCTATGGAATATCAAACCACTATTCCTCTCCCGAGCATCTCCAAGCCAATGGTCAGGCCGAGGTGATGAACCGAACAATTTTATAATCCATTAAAACAAGACTTGAGAACGCCAAAAGGATTTGGGCAGAAGAACTACCGACCCTTCTGTGGTCCTACCGTACCACTTCCCAAGCGGTAACATGGGAGACACTATTCTCACTTAACTATAGCTTTGAGGTAGTGGTACCCACGGAGCTCAGACTGCTAACGTTTCGGGTGGCAAATTTCAACAAACAAGGTAACGATGAAGCCCTCAGAGGAGAGCTCGACTTAATAGAAGAGAAAAGTGACCGGGCATATCTGAAAGTGGCAGCCTATAAATAGCGGGTCTCTCGGTATTTCAACAGCAAAGTCAAGCACCATAGTTTTCAGATAGTAGACTCGTTCTTAAGGTGATGAACTAGCCTACCAAAGTCCCGAGCTACGGAAAATTAGGGCCAAACTGGGAAGGACCATAGAGGGTTACCCGGGTCAACCGACCGGGCACTTACTGGTTACAGATTTTGGACGGGCATGATCTATCTCGCCCTTGGAATAGACAACATCTCTACAAGTATTTTAAGTGATGCTTGGATAAGAATGGGCTAGTATGGGTTAGGGAATAAAGATTTTTCCTTTTCTGTAGCTCTTTCCGAGCAGTTTTTATTTACTTATCGAATAAAATTCTTCTTTTACAAAATAACCCTTCATCCCGCGTTCCATTAAGCCAAAAGACCTCGGGTCCACACCCGAGGCACAAAAGACCTCGGGACCACACCCGAGGAACAAAAGACCTCGGGGTTACATTCGAGGCACCGACTTCGCTTAGGTCCATAACCGACGATGGGGGAAAATCCCCCTAGGTGGCTAATGATAGCAAGCCTCAGAAGACCCTGCACCCACCAACGTTCCAGGTCGATTCCCTACGGTCGTTCCCTCTCCCAGCAACCGCCTTAGCAAAAGCTTGGGGGACAGGGGATACTGGACTAAAACAGGATATCACACCGGGCACTAACAGGACTTGAAAGTCTGGAACATTCTTAAGTACCTACAATGCCCAAATAAACCATCCGGATAGTAACAGGACCAAAATCCTTCAATATACCAGGCATACTAGGCCGGACCTTCAAAACAGGTCCCTAGAAGACCAAGTGTTCTCTACAGGTCATAGTCCTAAACCTTTTGCTAAGACAGGGTTTTAGTATGACTAACAACCGGTCCAGCATGAGCAATTACAAACAGGCAAGTACAAAAAAAAAAAAACACACAATGATAAATGGTTGATGCAAAAGGGCAGCCTCAAAGGACCTTTTCATTAGTAACAAAAAGTATATACAAAGCTTGGGGGGGGGGGGGGGGGGGAAATTGTAGTAGCCTCCCCCCCCCCCCCCCCCCCCCCCCAAAAAAAAAAAAGAACAGGTACAGAAGCTAAACGTTGTCCACAATGACCACATCCTCAGTCTCACCAGCCTCTCCTCCCGAGGCAGCGTCCCCGCCCGGAGCAGCATCTTCAGCAGGTTCGACCTCAGCAGCAGAACCTTTGGTAGTGGAGGGACCCACGTCCCAGTAGTCCGAGTCCATCCCTTCGTAGGATGAGATGTCCCACTCAAGATGATCACGGATTAATCTTCTTTTCAGGTTCTCATAGCCCTAAAAGAAGCCGTCGTCAAAGGCCTTCTCGGTAGGTCCAGCCACCGTCGTCTCGGCCAGAGCCTTCTCCCGAGCCTCCACCATCGCCAGGTTGGCTCGAGCAGCCTCCAGATTAGCCAAGGTGGTCTCCAACTCCGCCTGCACCGCACCAAGGCCCAGAGCCAAGCCCTTGATCTTGTCCTTTTCCACGACCAAGGCAGTTTCCTTTGCCTCCGAGGCTACCTGCTCCTTTGACAAGATAGCTTCAGTAGCGGTGGCCCTACCAGCCAAAGAGGATGGAAAGGACTCGGCCCCAGCTGCCATGCAGCCGACCTGCAAGAAGCATAAACCAGCGATCAGCAAAATAAACAGACTAAATAGAAGACGAAGAACAAGGAGGCAAAAGTACTTACAAAGTGGGAGAGGCTGTATAGCCACCCTTGGAAAGCCTGGGGAGACATGTTTGCACACATCTCCACTTGACTTGGGAGAAGGACCGGCCTGACCCTCTCCCTGATCTCTGCCAACTCTCCTAGCGGCATCTCGGGCAGTAGGTCCACCCAGGGAGTGGTCTCCTCCACCATCACCACCACGCGAGGGGCCGACATCCCCCAGGGTCCCTGGTGAGCCGTCGTCCTGTGCCTTATCCGCTTGAGCAGGCGGTCGCTACCCGCGGCCTCGGTGGCTGACCTCTTCCCTCTCTCCGCCATCTGGGCGGCGGCGGCGGCAGCCTGTCTGGCCCTCAGTTGCTCTAGATCTCTTCAGGGACCCATTTCTGCAAAGGGAAAGTCATGCGGTTAGTAACTAGGAGAGTAATGAAAAATGACCACGGCTAAAGAATCCGCCTAGAGCTTACCAAGAATGATTGGAGAGAAGACAGTTCAATTGGCTGATATGGGCTGTATGTCACCTTCTGATCTTCCCACTTGGTCAGCACTTTCTAAACATTCGTAGGCAGGCTCGCCAAGTGCCGGATCCTGTTCTGGCACTCCTCGGGGATGCTAGGCAGATCAACTGACCCCAGTGCAATGCAAAGCACAAAGTAGTTAGTCCTATGGTTACAGTCAGAGCAAAGGAAAAGTAAAGGAGAGAGAGGCATGATGGGCTTACTCCTTAGCTCCCCCGCCCAGGAAGTCCTCAGTTGGATTCCTGGGGCTTCCTAACAGAGCCCGGGGGAAGACACTTGGAAGAACTTGTTCTTCCACCCCTTGTTGTTGCTCGGGCAATTGATGATGATTTTCTTCACCTGCCGAGCCCCCAGAGAGAAGAATCGACCTCCCCATGCACAGGGAACGGTCGATGAGTCCACAAGAACTCTTGGAGGGTGAGCTCATACCGAAGCCTTGGGGCCAAAGAGAAATCCATCAGGAACCTCCAACCATTCGAGGCTAATTGCCCAGGAGCAATCCCCAAATAGATCAGAACATCCCTGGCAACTGAATGCAGGGGGATGCGGAAGCCAGCCATGAGGGCATCCTCGTAAAGGGTAACGAAGCTTAGATTATGGTGGTGAGCCCCACTGGTGTGTACGGACAAGGAGCAGTGATTGGGAATAGCATACCTTTCCCTAACACGGCTAAGGTCTTGGGTGCGTAGGACAGAAGGAATGAACTCGCAGGCGAATGCTATTTCGCGGTCAGGGCCCTCCGGTATCTCATCATCTGAACCTCGCAAGACGAATGTTACCAGGGTCTCCTGGTCCGACCTGTCGTCCGACACTTGAATAGGGAACCTACCCTCGCTATGATGGTCAGACGGGCTGGTAGAAGGCGGGTCCAAACTTGTATCCGGGGTCCCCAACCGCGACTCTTCATCCTCTGACCGGGAAGAGGAATCAAAACTGGAGTGACACATCTCTGGTACTCCTATGGTGGTATGAGACAGTAGCTGACGACCTATGTAAGGGTCTGTAACCCCAATCCTAAGGTACAAGGGGAGGCAAGTCCAAAAGCCTACGGGGCAAGGCGTACAAGGTCCTTAGGGTAACGTAACACTCGGTCAACACTACCTCGGGATAACCCAACCAGCTCAACTGCTCTACTAAATAGGGTGAACTACCCGACCTAAAAAAGAAGATGAACCTAAGGAAAAAGAAATCCCACTCCCGTACGAGTGCTAGTGGATTCGTCCTCTCCAGTTTCACTCAGGAAAGAAAAAGAAAGAGGAGAAGGAAGAGTATAGTGAATTGAAACTGGGGAAGTGAGGACTTACAAGAATTAAAGTAGAAAAAGAGCTTGGGAAGCTTGATCGGGAGCTTTTTTTCTCTCAAACCGCTCGGTAATCTCTATCTCAGGGCGACATGAATGAAAGAAATGAACAAGTGTCCCTTATATATAAAGCGTGAACGGTCCAGATCAGATCAGATCCAATGGCCAGGAAACTTTCCCGCCTATACTGCTTGACAGCTGTCTCCTCGGGCACGTGAAGCGTCGCCTCAAAAGGCGCGCACATTAAATGCATGACATGACGGTCCAGTTACCACGTGGCTGTTCGGTTACACCCACGCCAACCTCTTTGGATCCTAACCAGACCAATCACTCCTTAACACATGGCAGCCACCGACCCCGGGTGCCCAAGGGTACCGTCCGGTCCAACCCCTGGGTAGCCAAGGGGGTGGCTCCATTCTCGAGGAATGTCCCGGGCAGGTTCCCGGGCAGTCTACTGAATGGCACAGATTTTGAAACCTCATCTGATAAAGCATCACATCAGTTTTGAAAATGGGGGGCAGTTGATAGGTCCAAAAATATCAAGTTAAGGTCGAACCGCCACCTCAGCAGAGAAATGCCAAGTCATCCGGAATGGACACTCGTTACTCAACCATCCCAGGATGTCCGGCCAAGACCGTCCGGTCTGGGACCACAGCTTGGGCTTACGATATAGACTCGACCCGCAGTGGGTGCAAATCCGGGCATAACTCCGTGAGCTTGCTCTGCAAGATTCCAGGCAGTTTCCTAACTCAGTCAGAAACTAATGGAAAGTACAAGGTGTTTCCTAAACCACTTAGGGAACTTCCATGATTTATGATAATCACTTGTAATCAGATTAGGCTTCTTAAATCAGCTAGCTACCTTGTACGAGTAGTCTTTTGTATCTATAAAAGATACCTCTCACCCCCATTAAAAAGGGTCACATTCTTATCTCGCGAGAATAGCAAGATAAATCACTGATATGTATATACTCGGCCGGTTTTCTGGTAGTGCCGCCCTCTTTGCCGGTTCACCAAAGGCCTCCTGTGATTTGTTAGTAAACGCTCTTCAACGCACACGTGGATGTAGATAACCTAATTAACGGGACTGAACCACTTACAAACTTCATGTGTTTCTCTCTCTCTCCTAAAACTGCTCAACTTGCTCTTATCCAAATTTTGACATCATCAACCATTGTGTAAGTTGTGTGTAAAGGTTGCTTTTGGGGTTTGGGCTATTTTCAAAGGGGTGCGACTTACCATTGTGTAACTCTTGATCTCATTTGTCAATAAAATTGAATCTTTGCTGTCCAAAAAAAAAAAAAACCAATTGGTGAACCAGTCAAAGGACTTAATTAATCAACTTATTTTCAATTAACTAGAGACTTATTTATCCCTTTTAACATATTTTAAATTATCTTTCACACGAATCACACACTTAAGTTGAATGGTGAGAGAGCTACGTACGAGTAGTTATCTTTTATTGGAATATCATACTCAAAATAATATTTAAAAGGGCAACTGGACCCAAAATTAGATTATCATTATTTTATATAACAAAATTAGATTGATTAAGAAGGTCAGAGTTTGATTTAGTCCACGTATATATAATTTAGTTCAAATCTACGTGTCATCGTCAAGAGAATTGTTTCACTTAGCCTACTTAGTATGACCTCTCTTTCTTCCATGGGGAGATTGAGGGGTTCGAATCCCCTAAAGGGGAGATATTCCTTTACTTGTCCCATGTTATTCGTCAGCAGGCCAGAATGAGTGACTCTTGTTGAACTTTGTTGTGAGTCTTTAAAATTGAGTTGAGATGGGTGTGTGTATGTCCTGCTACAGGAAATTGAAAAAAAAAAAAAATTCAATTATAATAAATACAAAAAACAAAAATTACGCACATTAGCAATAATCCTTTGAAAATTTACATTGAGGATGGGCTGAAAATGACCACCACTGCATGTTCAACCATATAATATTACAGTATTCCTTCCATCATGAACGATCTTCTCAAAGATTGAAACAGTAAGTCTCAAACAAAGGACCAATCATTGATGAATTATGTGGTATATTGTGCTTGGTACGGAAGTAAATATACAAAAGGAAAAAAAAAAAAGGAAAAATTAAAATTCAGTCACTTTTTTTTATTGAATAATTAAGAGTCGGTTAATTATTTTTTTTCACTTTAGAAGAATATTTATTTTAAGTGAAAAAATTAGAAACACATCAAAATTTGTCCCGACGGTGTCGAGAGCAACTATCCAAACGTGATGAGCAACTCACCAAACGCGTCAGGATCAATTCACCAAACGTGTGTCCCAATTTATTCCCATTTTATCCTATATTATCAACATAATTACTAAACAAAATATAAATAAAATATGACACATGTGAGTCCAAAATATATATATATATATATATATTTTTTGCTCTTATCAAGCTACTATATGTTGTTTCGGTACGACCGTACGATCGAGAAGCACATTTAAACCCAAATATACATCTAGAAAGTGAATACAAACAAGCTTAACAGTTTAACCAGGGAAGGAAAAGTATTCCTCGGGTAGTATTTATTTATTTATTAATTTTTTTTTTTACAAAGCTATTGTTTGGGACCTTTGAATTACTAAGGCTCGCATGGTAACGTTGTGGTTTTTAGTTTTCAGTTTTTGTTTTTATTTTTTGTATTGATGCATGCCTTCAATTCAATACAAAAAATAAAAATAAAAACTGAAAACCAAAAAACACAACGTTACCATGCAAGAACCACCTTACAGCCTCTTGGTAAATGGTAGGTAAGAGATAGCGAGAGTTGATAGGTAAGAGATAGCGAGAGTTGAGAGACTAGTCAAATTCATTCCAATATACCAAACATTAAAGGACACATTTGGTACGTGAAGAAAGGAATGTTGGAAAGGAAACTGAATTCAAGTAAATAGTTTCCAAGGAAAAGAAATGATTTCATTTTTCAATATATTGTTTGGGTAAATCAGAATTCTATCCAGGGAATCAGTGTTCATTTCCGTTCAAATGTTTGGTTAACACCAAATTAGGTGGGAATAAAATCTGATATATATCTAACTTGTCAAAATTTTACCTACCTGAATATGGTGTATCTAGCATATTTATTTGTTCTCAAACAAAATATTGCTAGGCACTCAATTCCACCAGCACCATCAATTTATAGTACATACCTCAATGTCATGAATAATAGGCTAAATTGACAAAGTAATTAATAAAAAATATTTGAGCTGCCAATTAAAGAGATATCCTTAAAAATTGTAAAAAAAAAATAAAAAAAATTGTTATTGAAAAATATAGATCACCATGAAAAAAAAGAAGAAGAAAAAAGAAGGGGAGAGAAAACAATATAGATCATCCTTCAAGAAAAGTTGAACAACTAAAGCTACCAAATTTATTTTAAAACAATTGCAAAAATTAAAGTTTACTGAAATAAATCTAAAATCATATAGTGCGCGCTTTGCTACCCATCAACTAGTTGATCTTAATAAATGCTTCACCCATTATTCTTTCTCATCGGCTTCAATTGTGAAAAAGAAATCTAATAAACTTGAATCACGCACAAGAAGAAAACCAGCTTTATGCCGCTCATCACATGACAAACCCTGAATGTTCTTAAGTTCATCATTAAGTTTGAGCCTATTATCAATTTGATGACGATCAGGAGCTGCAAAAGTTGCAATAATTTGAGTCATTTGTTCCCTGTTATCTTTTAAGTGACTTTTCATAATATTTCCAATCTACTCTAACCCTGAAACTAAACCATCAACAGTTCTAAATCTTTTTGTCTAGGTTGTCTAGAATTCCCCTCTGAGTGAATCACATGTTGTTGGGTAAGATCTGTATCAGTATCAATGTCATCTAATCCACCTCCATTCCTCATGTTAGTTCCATTATTAGATTCTTCTCTCTCTAAATCTTTAAGAATATCTCCTGATGCTTTGGCAGGTTTTCCATTTGCTCGATCTTTCCCCCAAATTATAGCTAGATCATCATAGTAAGGAAATGACCACCTTCTCATAAAAGATGTATCAGGATGACTCTGCCAAAAAAAAATGTTAGAAAGTAAAAATAAACCCTTCTGCAATAACAATTATATGCAAGTCACAAAGTTGAATTAAACAAGAAGATATCATGTTTCCCTTGAGGTAGTTATCCCAAACATCTGCAGTAGTAGTTACACATTTCTTTTCGTCATCCCAACCAAATCCACTTCCTTCATTATGATGCACGTCATATATGCTATGGTATTGTTTTTTCAGTGTTTTACAACGTGATTCAATATGTGGCTTTTCCTTGAGACCGTGATTTGGTAACTTTTTTTCTCATATTTTCTCTAATTCTTTTTGATAACCACTCTTAAATCCCTTTCCCTCTGTGTTGTTAAAGGCACCTTTATCCTTTAATTCGAGCATTGCTTCTATCAACTTAGTATCTTCTTTTGGAGTCCAAACATGTGTAGACCTCTTACTATTTCTTCTGTCAAACCCATTATCTCTTTGTGGTTCATTCGGATCTGAAGCCATCTCTAAGTGAGTAACAATCCAGTATGTATGTGAGTGCAATATAACAGTAAGTAAATTAACGTGTCATTCAACAATGCTTATATATTGATAAAATGGATACAAACTAGTAATTGAACAATTTTTAAAACATGAAAAAAAAATAATAATCCAATTTAGCATTACCACTGATATATAATGCCATTACGGAAAGTAAAAGCAATCTAACTTCACACAACCTAGAAAAATGAAATAGAACAAATAATCCATAACATAATTAAAGCCTCTCAACCCTGCCTACTCGCCATCCATTCATTGAACATTTGATGAGCTAAATTATCTCCCCATGTTGCCCATTGATTTGATGTTTCGATTACTGTAATTGGCGCACCATGCAACTCAAGGATGTCTTCTTCTATTTCATCTATCTTCTAATGGATCAACCGACATTTCTCTTCTTATAAGATTATGGAGAAGACAACATGCTGTTATGATTCTACCTTGGACTTTAACTGGATACCAAGAAGGATTTCTAAGAATTGCCCAACGTAATTTGAGCAATCCAAAAAACCTCTCTATGACATTCCTAGCTGAAGAATGCTTCATGTTGAAAAACTCTGCAGGGGTGGTCGGTTGATGCCCTTCCCTCCAGTCATTAAGATGATATCTTTGTCCTCTATACGAGGCTAGAAATCCATTACCATTTGTATATCCGTCATCCACAAGGTAATAATATCCTAGGAATATATAAACAACACCTTAAGCTTTTAAGAAAAATCAAAATGAGCCAAGCCAACATTACAACTAACAAAATAATATTTTTGTTGTAGTACTATTACCATTGGGAACTCTTAAACCATTTCTTCTGCTCATAGCATCTCGAAGGAATCTACCATCATCAGAACCTTCCCATCTCAGAAGCATGTAAATAAATTGCATGTCTTGCAAGCATACTGCCAAAACATTTGTAGCAATTTTTCCTTTTCTACTCCTATATCTAGGCTTGTCAAGTTCTGGTACGTTCATTCTAATGTAAGTTCCATCTAGCGCTCCTAGGCAATTCTACGATATCAAAAAGTTCAAGTAAGCTATGATTTAGTAAAACTCACATGTGACCTTTGAATATAGTTATGTCTCATACCTTGAACCATTTCCACCTCTGATCCGTGGAGTTCTCATGCACATGTTCAATACTGTAAACAATTGCCTTTGTAGACGAATGACCGCATTCAGCACTTTATTGAAATATCTAATTATTTCTCCTGACCTTGTGAATCAAAAATTCATGACACGATCACATGATGGGTAAGTATATGCAAAAAACATAGCTACTTGCTCATCTACCTTTACATTTTTTTTTTGTGTCTTTTAGTCTACCTGTAGAGCCAAGCATCTCACATAACAGATTGAATGTGAACCTATCCATACGGAGATTCTCAAAACATGATTTATCACTTGAGATATCAACCGTTGAAGATATTCAGATCGACAATTATTCCTATTAAAATATATTGACTTCAAGCAATACTTTTGGTAATGTCGAACTACGACAATGCATGCAAGGTAGAACATGACCATTGCCATATTTTGTTGATCCACATACATCTTCATTATCATGACCAATAATGTCTTCCTGACTATATTTTACCGTGCCATTCTAGTACAAACATGTAACAATTTATCAATTCAAAATTAAAAAATACATATTTTAAATATTGACAAAAAAAAATCACTTATTTTTAACAAATTTGGGACCACTTCAACATCCTCTAATGATAAATCAAGTGGACCCATTGCCACATGTTTTAAGAATCATATTCAGGATACAAATTTGGGAAACATAGAAGATTGGTTTGATTTTAAAAATCAACATGGTCTTGAAAGATACAATATTTTAAAACTATTACAATGTTTTGGGATCAAAATTACAATTTTTTGGCACCAAAATTGGGAGTTAAAAGAACATCAAATTGTTAACCCTTGATTGATGGTCATTGGTGAATGGTGACTTACGCACACTTCAAACTAGTCCATGACTGCAGCCCAATTAGATTAAGGTCTAAAGTATGTCTTCTACATTAATGCTATCCTAAAGAATACCATAAAAAATAGCCCCTCAAAACAAGAGATTAAAGACCCACGTTATCATTCACTCACCATCACGCACACTTCACTCACGTTTTCATATATATATATATATGGATTAAAAAGTATATGAATAAATCAGTCAAGTGAAGGACAATAAAAGGAACCATAAAAATTTTAAAAAAATAAGAAAAAGAAAAGAAAAATAGAGGAAAATCTCAAAATCCTTATACTATAGGATGTATTCATGTACTTACCTGTCAAAATTTTTGTTGGAACCTCCAAAATTGTAAGGCTTGTGAGAGAGGAGATGTCTAACAAGATAGCAGAAGACGAACGTGAGATAGGAAACGGGAGGGCAAAGTTGTCTCAGCTATGTTCACCTCATTTTTTTTTTTCTAAATTCCTGGGAAAGGAATCTAAATACCATATCAAGATAAGGATTTAGTTTACTTAATTTTCTAGGGAACTTAGCATAGTTGGAATCAATTCCAAACTCTATTCCAAGTCTATCTAAACTTACCAAACATCAGAATTTAAATTTTGGAATCAGATTATATTCTTGGGTTACTTTTCGTGGATACCAAACGGGGCCTAAGAGTAATGCTATGTGTAACACCCGTACCCGAAAAAGAAGACTAATGTGGTATTAATATGTATTAATTAAAGATAATAAACACATAAGATGGTTTAAGGTGGGGATATGAACCCCACAGGTAAAAAGGTGTTTAAATGCGGACACAAATGAAAGTCCTGCGAAGGGCTGGACTGGTATAAATGTGGGGCCCAATAAGGGTCTAATTAAAATAAATTGCATTTTGATGTCATTATATGTGGATATGCATACTTGGTTAAATGTTTAAAGATTATATTATGTCTTATGAGGGGTAAAGGGGACCAGTTTGGGTACCCATAAGAGGGCGTATGTGGAAATGATTTATAATTGCTAGGTTTAATAGCAACCTCATAAGTTATGTGGGACCACGTTAGGGACACACGCGGGACTTAGATTAAATCCATTTAGAAAAGGTGGTAGTTAATGTAAATAACAAGAGGATTTCATAATAAAGCTTAAAGAAAGGTTGGGGAGTGTAAATGAAAATAAGGGAAAGAGGAGTTAAACACATATGCATATCTTGCATATGTGTTTCATTTGTAAAAACACAGCTGGGCATAGGGAAGAGAGAGAACGAGAGCTCCCAAGTCGGCGACGGATTCCCTCGACGTCGTTTTCTGGCCGCTCCTTCGCCGTCCGATGTCGGATTCACGAACCGAGACCATATTTGGACTCGTGGAGGTAAGATGATCACATGCACGTAATTTATTTTCATTTTTGGCAACGTTCTTACGGCAACCGTTCTATATAGATGATGTTTGGTGTATCAAAATTATGTAGGATTATCACTGGTTAGAAATTGAGTTGAAATTGGGAGAGAATTGGGGAATTCTAAGCTTAGTTGCGTATTATTCGAAGAGGTGAGTGTTCTAATCCCAAAATTGGGTGTTTAGATATGTTCATGTGATAATTGTGCTAGTGCCTAAGGCGACGAGTACACCAGACTAGGGCATTGTGGTCCATCGGGAAATCTTACTATTCAAAACAGGTTTTTTGAATAGTATTTGAGTGGGTCCATCAGGGAGATTAGGGTTACGGGAAAGGCTAACATGTAGTGCCTAAGGCGACTAGTACACCAGACTAGGGCCCAACATGCTTTCTCTAAGGGTGAATATTAAGTAATAAATGGATTTTTCTACGTGCCCCTCTTCTCCTTCTTGGGCCAACATACACCCCATCGAATCTTTAGACACTGAAAGGTATATCAATAAAGGCCTTCCGAGTGAAGGTGGTGATAGGACAGGAGGGTTTGGAGATAGGGTTTGATTTTATCGAAGGCTTGTTGGCATAGGGTATCCCATTCGAACTCCTCTCATTTTCTAAGCAACTTGAACAACGTGTCACATATCAAGGTGAGTTTCGAGATGAAGCGACTTATGAACTGTATTCTATCCAAAAATCCCTTCAACTACTTCTCATTCTTCGGTAGCTGCATTCCAACTATAGTTTTTATTTTGATTTGGTCCACCTCTAATCCCCTCTGGGTGATTAGAAATCCTAACAGCTTTCCAAAGGTGCACTTCTGTGGCTTTAGCCTCATTCTAAATTCTCTCAATCTCCCGAAGAATTTCCTTAATGCCTCCAAGTGTCCTCTCCTCTCCTTAGATTTCATAATCATATCATCTACATACACCTCTGCCTCCTTGTGGATCATGTCGTGCAGTAACGTAGTAGCGGCCTGCTAGTACATTGCCCCTGCATTCTTAAGCCAAACGGCATTATCCTATAGCAATATGTACCCCAAGGTATGATAAAAGTGGTTTTCTCTCTATCCTCGGGTGCCATGAGGATTTGGTTATAACCTGAGAACCCATCCATAAAAGACAGGAGTTCATGCCCTGTGGTGTTATCAACTAGTACATCGATATGAGGTAAAGGAAAATCATCCTTAGGGCTTGCTTTGTTCAAATCTCAAAAATCAACGCACACCCTAACACGACCATCCTTTTTCAGAACCAGCACAATTTTGGAAATCCACTCAGGATACTCGGTGACCATAAAAAATCTAGCTTTTAACTGCTTTTCAACTTCCTCTTTTACTTTAAGTGCCCATTCAGGCCTCATTCGTCTCAATTTTTGTTTTATTGGTTCTGAGTTAGAAAAGAGCGAGATATGATATTGGACTATCTCTGGATCGATACCTGTCATATCACTATAAGACCATGCAAAAACATCTTTGAATTCATTTAATAGATTGATCAATTCTTTGCTTTCTTCATTGCTAAGTGTAGAGCCAATAAAAACATTTTGAGGATTATCTTCATTTCCTAGATTGATTGTTAGAGTGACCTCAATGATTTTACATGCAGATTCTTTTTCTTTTTCAATTAATTTTTGCAATTCTATTGATATTTCATGATCATCACATTCATCACATTCATTAAACGTATTCGAGTAGGCAGAATTAGTCGTACTTTCATTGATTTTATTCGGGGTGATTACAACAGACATAGCAATAGTAAGACACATCATTTGGGCCATTACAAACTCTGGGGATGGGGGATACCTATCACTAGACTCAAAGACCCATTCTTTGTTGACCCCCTTCTTGAGTTCCACAATGTGACGACAGCCTGGCAGGTTTTCCCCTTTTTCGGTCATTGCTTCCTCTGATTCTTCCGCATCGTCCCCTTGAGCTTCTTCTAGCACCACCTTCACCATACCCTCGGCATATTCTTTCTTGGCCTCAGCTTCCATAACCCCTTCTTCCCCTTTTGCCCCAGCTTTCTCGCTTCCTTCGTCCAACAGATTTTGCATGACTGATCCCTCTAGCGCACCAATCCAATCTTTGACAGCGACAGACTTCACAGGGATCTGCAGGTACATGTCTTCATACTTAGAGAATTCGTGGGGGAAGAAGATCTCAAACCCTGGCTTTAAGTGATTATCTTTCTAATCCACCCACGATTCTAGGAGGCCACAAAAGGGAAAATCCTCTCCCTTTTTCACAAAGTACCCGTTGAGCATTTTCTGGTACGGGACCAATGGTGCGTCAGATGCCTTCTTTCTTTCCCTCAGTTCTTTATTCGATGGCTGATACCAGACCATGAGTGTAAGTCTGGGTGGGGATTCTTGGGAACTCCGACAGACCTTGATTTCCTAATCCCATACCGAGAAAAAAACCCATCTTCTTCATAATCCCTACGCCCAATGGGCTTACATACTGATCGAAATAGAGCTGTAAGAACTCCCTTGGCTTGGTTTCTCCAGCATGTTAATAAACTCAAACCCTCCCAGATTTGTTTCTTATCCAGACCCATTTGCTTGGCTGTTCAAAATGGTCACACATTCAAAGCAGACCCATTATCAACAAGACAAGCGGGTACGGTGTTCCCCAAGTACTCAACGGTGACATATAGTGGTTTGTTGTGAATGGGCCCTCCAGGGGGTACGTCATCTGCGGAAAAGGTAATAGCCAGGGTTAAAAATCTGCCGATCATTCCCACAAGGTCTTCTGGTGCTGTGTTGATAGAAACATTAGGCTGGTTCAAATTGTCTAAGACTACCTGCCTATGGCGTTTGGAAGCGATCAGACCCCAGATGGTGATGTTAGCCTGAGTCTTCTTCATTTGTTTTAGAACCCTATCGTCCTCTTCCTCTTCACTCATCGTCCCTTTCCCTTTATCCAATTTTCTCCCCGGGTGATCCTCTACTAGCTTATGAGGTTTGAAATGTCTTCCTGATCGAGTTAGATGACTGACTTCTTCCTTTGCCCATAGATTGTCGACCTCTGAAACGTCTTTCAAATTCTCCTTCTCTATTTTCATCTCTTCATCACTCTCATACTACAGGTCATCTTACCTAATCCACATTGGTACTGTTAGTTTCTTGGACCCACCAATCTGTTTGCTTTAACTTTTCCCTCTCCATACCCCCCTGATTGATTCCCTTGAGTACAGATTATCAAATCTTTCGACAGCTGATAGGGCTTCCTTGGTGTCCCGACCTTAGTGATTAGCCTAGACAGATCAGAGGTTGTCTCTTCTATCCCCAAGAATAAAGGCCTTATGATGGTGGTACAACATGATGATTTGGTAGTGGATTTCTAGTAACATTGGGAGTTTTGACAGATGGCTCAGATATCACCTTATTATCAATGAGGTCCTAGATTTCATGCCTTAACCTTGTGCACCGATCCGTTGAGTGACCCTTTTATTGGTGAAATTTGCAATAGAGATCCTCTTGGAAGCTTGGCAGAAGCAGACTCGGTAAAGGTCGAGATTCCAATGGGCAAAGATGCCCCTTTGCCATCAGTCTATCAAGGGCGGTTAACAGCAATACCTCCAAATTTGAAAACTTCCTCAGTTGTTTATCCCTCCTCTTCTCGATGCTATGTCAAATTTTCTCTCTGGCCCACTTAATGCATTGACGTCGGTGGGGCCAAAGTGACCCCCTGAATGTCCTCCATTTGACCCCTAGTTCAGCCTCTTGTATCGATTCGGTTGTTCTTCCTTCTTGATCACCCCTTCTTGGATCGCATCCTCTATTTCCCACATCAAAAACCTCAGCAAAAATGTTAATCGACTGAAACCTCATCTATTCTTGGTAGATGGGCTGAAGATTCTTCATAACATTCGGATTTGATCTTTCTCGGATGGATTTTGCACCATCTTAGCTGTCTTTCCCCTCTATCTACTCAAATACTCAGCGAATGATTCCTTGTTCCCTTGCCTAATGGTTTCCAAATCTCAGACTATGACATCCAAGTCTTGGTTGTGCTCATATTCTGCCACGAATGCTTTGATCACCTCCTCCTAGACCATAGTCTTGCTTGGTTCAAGCGTGAGATACCAGGACAGAGCAGCCCCAGTTAAAGTCTGCTGAAATAGGATGGCCATCATGGTGGTGCTCAATCCACTAGGCTGGAGGGCCCCAATACACATCCTCACATGGCTACGAGGATTTCCTGTCCCGTCGAACTTGTCAAAAACTGGCATTTTGAAACCGATAAGCAGTGTATCATACAGACCTTCTAACTCCATCAGATAAGTATCGACCCCATGAGCCTTACGCATCAGCCTCTCTAGTTTCTCTATCTTCTCGGCCATCACCCTTTCTTTGTCGGTCTTCTCCCTTTCTACTTTTTCTTTTTCTGCTCTGGGTACCTCGGCCCTCTGCATCTCTGGGTTATCATACCAACCTTCTTCCCTTGCGATAGGCGGATCGATGTTTGATGGAATTGCAACCGGCGGCGGGCATGCTATTGTTTCCATCATAATCATTATACGGTTCATGTTTTCGACCTGCCTCCTCATCTGTTCTGCTTGTTGCTCCACTAATGTCGCAATTCTGCTACATCCCCATCATTCCTTTCGTCTGCCATTTCGCTGTTACCTTCCCTTCTTACTAACCCTACTGTGAGACCTCTAAACCGGACCGTGCCAGAACTTGATGTTATTGTTGCCCTACAAAAGAATTTTAATGATTTTTAAAAACTTTTGGTTGTTTCTCTCTCTTTTTTATTTTTAAAAAATACTTGGTGAAACTTTTTTGAATAGTTCATATGTCACACGGATGCAATGCATGTGTGCGTGCGTGCTTATTCCATATACAAAAGAAAGGAAAATTCTAGCCCTAACAAATAAAACACATAAGCACATAAGATCCTTACTCATGTTAAATGCGCCAATTTCACCTCTCATTGTGATCCTCATTATCCCCTTTTTGAAGTTTGATCATTTTATCAAACTTTTGAAAATGATGATATAAGGAATATTCACAAAAATTATTAATTTTGAAAACTCATTTTTTGAAAAGCACTTCTTTAGAAAATAACATATATCTCGACAGTGATTGGAACATTAATCAAGAGAACTTCAAAGATTTTTGAAATTATAATTTTCAAGATAACCTTGGGGTAAAAAAAATCTTATTTTGCTCACAAAAATAGATTTAGAATTCATTGGGTAGAAGGATCTCATGAATGGATTATTGCCGTACTTTTCATGAATTCGGATGCGTACAAGGTCAATGATGCTTAGCTAATAAGATATATGAGATGTAATCTTTCAATCAAGATTCAACATGTTCCTAAATGTCGTGGGACATAAGGAATTGCTAAAAGGTAATTAGAAAATTACACATCCTACATCAAACAAGCATCGTCATCATCTCAAGTAATCATGCAAAACTCCCTAGCATATAATCCTAATCAAGAGTTGATTTCCTAAGATTGAAAGGATCTATAGAAGCTACCATGCAAAGGCTGGGTTTTGGTCAAATAAGGGAAACTTGACACATATTTGATAGGACGCTTTATATACCAAATCATGGTACTAGATCAAGGGTGATCACACTGTCCTATGATAACTTGACTGATCGGGTTGCCCCGATCCTCCAAGGTCATAGTTCCATGCAATCGACTGGCTGGACATGCAAGTGCAATGCAACAAGCACACAAAGATTAATCGATTTGATTAAAAGGACGCTTTCAAGTCTAATCCTCGAGTAAACCCAAAATAAGAATCCTGGTCTACGAAACCAGAGATTCTGGGTACGATCCCTAGTAGAGTCGCCAGATTGTGGTGGTTTTGAGCATAGTGGCGGCAGAAGACTTACGTCTAGAGCAGCTAGATGTGAAGACGACTTTTCTCCATGGTGATTTAGATGAAGAAATCTACATGAAGCAACCGCTAGGGTTTAAAGCACCGAGTAGAGAGGAAATGGTTTGCAAGCTCGTCAAAACCTTGTACGGTTTGAAGCAATCATCTCGACAGTAATACAAAACGTTCTACAGTTTTATGGGTACAAGTGGCTTCACAATGTGTCACGCTGTGGATATCGCAGGTTGACTTACCCACAGCTTTTCTTTTCGAAATTCCAAATTCAAAACAAATGAGTCGCCACTTAATTTTTAAAAGGAAAAATTAAGAAACCATTTAAATGAAACGATCTTTTGCGAAACCAAAGATTAACTAGGTCCGGGGATTATGGAATGAGAGAGGAAGGAGCCCGTCGGACTAAAACACCCTCTCTCATCCTATCTTACGATAGGCCTCTACTCAACATCCTTTTAATCAAATTTATTAATCTAAGCATGCCCTCAAGTAATACATATATATATATATATATATATACATCACAAAAACATGTCCAAAGGGGTGTAAAATTGCTAATGACAAAAATATCATTCATAAGCCACATATATCAAGTAGCAAGCAATATGATGTGCAATAGGGAAAAAGAGAACTTACTTGGGATCCAGCAGCGAATATTAAACGTGCAATGCATACGATTTAAATAAAACCTAGGAAAAGAGTCTCTAATCCATATATACAAGTAAAGCAAATCCTAATTCTAAGGTGTCGCGCATTGAGTCGAAAATCAAATAAAATCGAAGAATTCAATAAACTAGAGGGGGATTGAGAAATCATACCTCAATAGCGCTACAAAACAAAGGGTTAGTACACATGATATACGAGATATGGAATTAGAAATAACAATCCTAAGTTTCTAGCTTAAATCTATCAAATACAATTAAATCTAAAGTACACAAGACTTAATTACAAGTATCAAGCCACATGGATGAATATGTACATGGACAAGAATAAACTATGAAATACTCTTAAGCTTTGAATTCAAGTTCAACTAGTCATTATTGAAACATGGTTTGAGCCCTAAGTCATAGAAAAGTCATTTGGCTCATTATTAACAAAGTTGGTCAAATGTGTCATAAAACTCTGAAAATTGCAGAGAGCAGACCAGAGCTTTAAGAAAATAAAAAGCACTTCTCTCGTGGTTTGATGTCAGTGAATTTTGGACACAAGATGCCTTTTTGAGTCTAGTTTCCAAATCAAAAAGAAAATCAAAGTTTCAACGGTCGGATCTCCGGGAAAATGACAAACACCAGACGTCACTCAGAGATGTACAACTCTCTGTCCAGAGATATTGTTTGATTTTTTAAAAATAGCAAAAAAATCAGAAATGCTTTGTTCTTTTTAGGGTGACTTCCTAACACATTAAACTTCATAGAAAAAATTATTTGGAGTCACAAACACTTTATTAGAACTCTGATTTAATTGTTTCAAAAGAGTGTCACTGTTCTGAAACTATTCTGAAACTCTGGACAGATTGTTGTTACCTCACAAAACCCATGATCAAACCATTCTAAACGTGGAACCATCTAAAAACAAAAATTACAGTGGTAGAACATTGTGTTATTGACACTTTCCCGTTGGTTTCACTTGATTTCAACGGTTAGATTTCGAATTAAAAATCCTTGATCAAAAACAGTTTGTGAACTCACTGTTTTCATTTTTCAAGTTCAACTTTTATTTGCTAACCCCAACTATTAAACCATGAAGTTGGACTTAACTAAACTATTTTCTCCTACCATTTGATGGTCATTGGAGGCTAAAGACCTTTATATTTGTGGATTTCAAATGAAGTATGAATAAACTTCATGAAATCTCAAGACAAAGAATCTAAGCCATGGAGATGGGCTTAAACTCAAAACCACTTCCTCCTACCATTTGATGGTCATTGGAGATGAAGACATGACTAAAACTCATGAGTTTTCAAGGAATATAAGGAGACTCCATGAAAACTCAAGCTTAGAGGACCCAAACCATGGTAGGGGTTTGGATTCATCTACTTGTTCTTACTAAAATGATGATCAACTTTAAATCTCATCATAAACTTACATGAGACTAAAAGATCAAACTCATGAGATTCAAGCAAGATATAGAGGATCCCCAAGAGTCTCAAGAGAAGAACATAAACAAGAAAGAGGGATGAAGAGTCAAAGAACTAGCTCATGAACTTCAAGAGGATATAGAGAAGACCCCATGAAATTCCATGTTAGAGAATCCAAGTCATGAATATGGACTTGGATCCATCTATTTGTTTACAAAGTGAAGTGATGATCAAACTTTGACTCTCATGTGAAGCATAAGCTTACATGACATTCAAAAGATCAAACTCAAAAGCTTTCAAGAGAGATATTGAAGATCTCCAAGAATCTCAAGAGAAAAGTATAAACAAAAAAAAGGAAATGAAATCAAGGAAACTAAGAGAGCAAGTGCCCTAAATCTATAAAAGAAAACTAACAAGAGTAGTGTATCACCTCCAACTATCCTCAAAGTTTCTCTCCTTTGAAGATCTTCCAAGCTCTTCTTTAAACTCTCCAAAAACTCTTTTCTTTTCTCTCCAAAAAATGTTGGTATAATGATAGTGGTTTTTTTTGTATCCCCCAATATTTTTCTCTTGGTTGGTTCCCTTTCTCCATGAAGATACCTCTTCTTATATAGACAAAATAACCCAGGTATTTTCAGTAAATTCGGAGTAAAAGACATGTGTAAGCATCTCATTTGGTGGTACAATGTGTACTTCCTGAAATTAGGCAGACTGCTGCCCAGCGCGGCAGTCCAGAAACTGTCGCGGCAGTCCGTGAATGCCGCCGCGGCAGTTCATGACTGCCGTTGCGGCACTTCATGACTGCCGCGCGGCATTCATCAAATGCCGCGGCAATTAATGGATTGCCGCGTTTTTGTCAGTCTTACTTTATCAGTTTTTTGTTCTTATTCGTATATGCATACGTATTGCTCTGCAAAATACAGACTTTAAAAGTGAACGGCAGTCAGAAATTGTACGCGGCACTTGGTGAGTGCCGGAACGGCATTCTGTGACTGCCGTGCGGCTCTCAGTGAGTGCCGCGTCTTCTGCCGTGTGCCGTTTTTAACTGAGATTCCCTTTTTTAGGTCTTCCCCCTTTTTGAAATAAATTATTTTTGAAGATCCTTTTCGAAAATCATATCTTATACCTGAATTCTCTTAAATACCTGGTATTTTTCTCTTTCTGTGAAATTTTATTGCGTTTTGGAGATTTTCTGAAGAGCTTGGAATACTTCGATTTTTCGGTCCTTGTCATCATCGGATACGGAGGTGACACTCTCCTAAATTCGACGTCCGGTCAAAATTGGGGTGTCTACAGTTTGCCCCTCTTCGGCAGAGCTTGTGGAGCAACGCGTGCCACAAGCGAATGTCGAAGCCTGTGTGAAGACAGGCCTTTGACCAGACCGTCGAATTTAAGTAAAACAAAATGCGTTGCAAAAGAAGGCTTCACAAACGGTTCATGTCGGTCGTGCTCAACGGTGAGCTGCCTACGTATCCCATCAGGAATCAGACCGAGGCGTAGTTCGGGCATGGGTCGAACATACACAAACGCAAGTAGTCACACGGATGGATGCACCTATCCTGTCGTGATGCAGTGTGCTATGCAATGATATTTTTGAATTGACCTGGTTTCGCAGGCACCGTGCTTATCATGTTGTTCCCACGTATGACGTCATTACGCGATCATCGAATTTTTGATTGACGTGAGAATCTGCTACGGGGGTCACGAAGGTGCTTGAGGTTTAATCGCAAATCTGTCGCGAGAACCGAGAATATTAATCAGTTATATTCCAAAACGAGGGTTAACGCAAATCTGTCGCGAGAATCGAGAATGCAAATATGTTACATTCTCAAATAAAGGATCAACGTAAATATGTTACGGAAATCGAGAATATAAATTTGTTATATTCTCAGAAAGGGGATTAACGCAAATTTGTTGCGAGAACCGAGAATGCAAATATGTTACTTTCTCAAACAAAGGATCAACGTAAATATGTTACGGATATCGAGAATATAAATTTGTTATATTCTCAGAAAGGGGATTAACGCAAATTTGTTGCGAGAATCGAGAATGCAAATATGTTACATTCTCAAATAAAGGATCAACGTAAATATGTTACGAGGATCGAGAGAATACAAATCCGTTATATTCCAAAATGAGGGTTAGCGCAAATATGTTGCGAGAACCGAGAATATAAATCCGTCATATTCCCAAAATGAGGGTCAACGCAAATTCGTTGCTAGAACCGAGAATATAAATCCGTTATATTCCCAAAACGAGGGTTAACGCAAATTCGTTGCGAGAACCGAGAATATAAATCTGTCATATTCCCAAAATGAGGGTTAACGCAAATTCGTTGCGAGAACCGAGAATATAAATCCGTCATATTCCCAAAACGAGGGTTAACGCAAATTCGTTGCGAGAACCGAGAATATAAATCCGTCATATTCCCAAAACGAGGGTTAACGCAAATTCGTTGCGAGAACCGAGAATATAAATCCGTCATATTCCCAAAACGAGGATTAACGCAAATTCGTTGCGAGAACCGAGAATATAAATCCGTCATATTCCCAAAACGAGGGTTAACGCAAATTCGTTGCGAGAACCGAGAATATAAATCCGTCATATTCCCAAAACGAGGGTTAACGCAAATTCGTTGCGAGAACTGAGAATATAAATCCGTCATATTCCCAAAACGAGGATTAACGCAAATTCGTTGCGAGAACCGAGAATATAAATCCGTCATATTCCCAAAATGAGGGTTAACGCAAATTCGTTGCGAGAACCGAGAATATAAATCTGTCATATTCCCAAAATGAGGGTTAACGCAAATTCGTTGCGAGAACCGAGAATATAAATCCGTCATATTCCCAAAACGAGGGTTAACGCAAATTCGTTGCGAGAACCGAGAATATAAATCCGTCATATTCCCAAAACGAGGGTTAACAGAGATTGCCTTTGAGGACTAACGAGGATTAACAGAGATTGCCTTTGAGGACTAACGAGGATTAACAGAGATTGCCTTTGAGGACTAATAGATGATGCTGCCATTGAGGACTACTGCAGATTGAAGGGAAGCTGCCATTGAGGCCTAACAGGGATTGCCATTAAGGCCTAACAGAGATTGCCATTGAGGACTAACGAGGATTGCCATTAAGGACTAACACCGATGATGCTGCCATTGAGGACTAATGCAAGGTTGCCATTGAGGACTAACACTGATGATGCTGCCATTGAGGACTAATGCAAGGTTGCCATTGAGGACTAACACATATAATGCTGCCATTGAGGACTAATGCAAGGTTGCCATTGAGGACTAACACCGATGATGCTGCCATTGAGGACTAATGCAAGGTTTCCATTGAGGACTAACACATATAATGCTGCCATTGAGGACTAATGCAAGGTTACCATTGAGGACTAACACCGATAATGCTGCCATTGAGGACTAATGCAAGGTTGCCATTGAGGACTAACACCGATGATGCTGCCATTGAGGACTAATGCAAGGTTGCCATTGAGGACTAACACATATAATGCTGCCATTGAGGACTAATGCAAGGTTGCCATTGAGGACTAACACCGATAATGCTGCCATTGAGGACTAATGCAAGGTTGCCATTGAGGACTAACACCGATGATGCTGCCATTGAGGACTAATGCAAGGTTGCCATTGAGGACTAACACCGATAATGCTGCCATTGAGGACTAATGCAGATGAAGAGAAACTGCCATGGAGGACTAAAGTTTATGAAGAGAAGCTACCTTTGAGGACTAATGCTTTGCGCTCAAAGAACCAAACTTCAATATTCAGAGCCACTTCGAACTTAAAGAATTGATTTCACAAAAGTTCGGGAGTCCACAGACTGAAAGAGTTGATTTTTCAAAATTTGAGGAGTTTTCAGACTCAAAGAATTTGAACGGAGCTGATAGAAAGAATAATTTTATGCATTTGCGGACATTTGGAAGAAACACATCGATTCTGTCAAAAGAGGGAAGTCACCTTTGCCCCTAGTATTGGACTCTTCTTATATTTGCCACTTGAGCACTATGTTGTGATAGTGTTCAAAAACCTCTGCTCGTATTGTTCTTAGGATGCTCATGGAGACTTTTCAAATCTTTATTTATCATCTTAAACCCACACATTTTGAGACCATTTATTGACTCATCAAAGGAAGACATACCTAACAAAGCTAGTTACTCGAGATGACTGACTCAAACTCTACATTCATTATGAATCAATGTGCTTTCGTATCATCTCACTTTTCATCATCTTACAAATGGTAGTGTTTTGCTGATAAACCGACACTTTGAAAACTTCCCCTTTTCGATTTAGCGAATTCTTTGCCTATCTAGAGTATGCTTCAAATTAGTGCTTTAGCTTATAGAATGAAAGGCGCTCTATTTCAATCCTTTCAAAACAAACTTGATTACTTGAGAACTTGCCTCTGGCATAGAGGGATTTTGGCAAACGAAGTTTGCCCCTAGTCTTAAGGGCAAATAGGCTCATCCAAGGGTTTTGAGAACATGAGGGTACAGGATGCCTGCAGTGCATTTATTCCCAACCTAGAGATAATTATCATGAATTGGTGGGCTGAAGCGGAAAACCCAATGCTGGTAGGCGAACTTTGTTTGCCCCTGGTTTGGCAGTACATACATGGCTCCAGGCAAACACAAGTTTGCCCCCAGTATGAAGGAAGGAAACCAAAGGTGCAAAGGGTGATGCTTTCGGTTTAGGAATGGTTGTGGACCGAGAACCTTAGAAGGTTCGCCTACTTATCCCCAAGTGGGAATCAGATCCAAAGTAGTTCGGCCAAGGCCTGAAAAAGATAGCATGAGATGATGGGGTGATGACCGAATCGAGCAGGTTGCCTACGTATCCCCAAGTGGGAATCAGGTCAAAACGTAGTTCAAGTACTCTGGAGGTCTTGAAAGAATTAGGCTTCAAGAATTGGTGGGCTTTTCGAGCCATGTTGCCATTTTAGGTCTAGGGAGTGCATGTCACTTGTGGTAGCCCTTGTGTAGCATGATGAACTACTTTTTCCTTTATTCTCAGTTCTCTTTTCTTTTCTTCCTTTTTTTATTTGACGGTTGATTCTTTAACCTTTTCACTAGCCAGTTAATCTTTACAACTCTCATCATGTTTTATTCATTCATATTCACAAAGTAATATCAGCCCTTCAAATCTTTATTCATTTTTCTCAAAGATATCCTTGCATTGTTTTAGGCTCACTTAGCGTTTGAGCTTGAAGCTGATAAGTCTCTCTTTTCATTTCCAATTTCTTTTCTTTGTTTAGAACAATACAATGCCTTGAGATAGTTCATATGCCAATGATCTACTTTGAAGTGCTCAAGAATTCTCAATCTTATCTATTCTCTGCCTTTTCTTTTCTCTTTCCCCCCATTTTTTTTCTCTACCTTACTATCTCTTATTCTCTCCATGATTTTGACTGGCCAGGATTAGGATTTTGAAATCAACACGCATCTTATTTTTTCTCTAACTTTTGCCTAGGCGCCCTTCCGGGTTTTCATCCTAGCGAGCTCTTTCTTCTTTTTCTTTTTTTTCTTCTTTTTTTTTTGTGCTCTAACTTTTGCCTAGGCGCCCTTTGGGGTTTTCATCCTAGCGAGCTCTTTTTTTCTTCTTCTTTTTTTTTTTTTTTTTTTTTTTTTGGAATAAGAAGTTCATTTAAAATGTCTGGCTACCATCAAGGACCAAGTTTATGGCTTTAGACTAGACGGGCTCATCTTTTAGGCTTGGTATTTGAGAGAAGGGGATGGTGAGAAAGCTTCAAGTTCCAAGTTCATCTTTTCAAGATTGAGCAAGAGCATCTTTAAATTCTTAAAGTAAAGCTAATCAATTCTCTACTCCTCCTGGGTTTTGGCACAAAATTTGCTTGATCGCTTGGGATCCTTTTCAATGCAAAGATTTATTAACAAAGTATTTTCCATGATCGTTTGAAAAAGTGACTTTTGTTTTTGGCTTAATGATCCATACATTCACGACTTAGCACACTGAATCAAGAAAAATGAGATTTTATTCAACTAGTAGGGAAAGAGGATTATATCACTCGACTCGATAAACTTGACAAAGACTTGAAAACAAACTTGATAACAGACTGACCAGAAGACTCGACTGGACTTGACATTTGACTCCAACTTAACATAACTCGACTACAGACTGCACTTGACTTGGTCTCAACTGGAGTGTCACAGACGACTTTCAAATTATTGGGTCCCCAGGAGCATCCATATTTGCTTTAGCAGCCGTATTTCAAAACACTATCACCTTACCAGCAACATATGTGCATAAACATCTCTCTTCCTATTATCTGTTCCTTCCTGACTAATCTCATGTTTGAATCTCTGTACCAAACAGTGCTTGACTCGCGTGCTATTTCGCTTACAACAACACTTATCTTTAATCAATTTTGACTAATTTTCTCAAGAGAATCTTATACTTCTATTGATTTTTATTAAATTTTTATGCCAAGTGAAATGCTCATGAATGATTCATATGTCACACGAATGCAATGCATGTGTGTGTGTGCCTATTCTATATGCCAAACAAAAGAAAATTCTAATCCTAACACATAAACACATAAGCACATAAAATCCTCATCCATGTTGAGTGTGCTAATTTCTCCTTTCATTGTGATCCTCTTTACCCTTTCAAGGTTTTCAAATTTAGAATTTTGAAATCCATTTGACAAGTATTTCCCCTAGATAATGGGATCTTTTCAAAATTCCTTTTGAAGACAACAACATTTCTAAACAAAAGATGATTGGGTTGAAACTTTGCTTTTGAAATTTATTTGAAAATGATTTCTTTAATTGCAGAGATTTCTTGGATTATATTCCTTAACAAAAAAGGTGATTAGGTCCAAATTTTGCTTTGAAAAAAAAGCATTCCTTTAGTTGGTAAAACTTTTCAAACTCTTTCAAGAATTTTGGGTTCCAAGAATTTTAGGTTCTTCCTTCAAATATGGTTGATTTAAAATCTTAATCCAAAAGTGAACTCAAAATTTTTTTTTTGAAAGAGTGATTGAATGCCTTGGAATAAAGATACCAAAAATCTATTTGCTTCTACAAACGTATTTAAAATTCTTTGGGTAGGAGGATCACATGTTTGGATAATCACCGCACTTTTCATAAATTTGGATGCATACAAGGTCAATGATGCTTAGCTTAGCAAGGTGTAAGAGATGTAATCATATAATCAAGATCCAGCATGTTCCCAAATATCGTGGGACATGAGAAGGAATTGCTAAAAGGTGATTAAAGGGTTACACATCTTTTATCAAGCAAGCATCGTCATCATCTCAAATAATCCCTTTCGGGCATACAAAACTCCCTAGCACATAATCCTAATCAAGAATCAATTTCCTAAGATCGAAAGGTTCTATGGAAGCTACCATGCAAAGGCCGGGTTTTGGTCAAATAAGGGACCCTTGACACACACCCGATAGGATGCTTCATATACCAAAACATGGTACGAGATCAAGGGTGATCACACGGTCCCATGATGACTTGACCGACCGGGTTGCCCCGAGCCTCCAAGGTCATAGTTCCATGCAATCGACTGGCGAAACATGCAAGTGCAATGCAACGGGCACACCAAAATTAATTAATTCGATTAAAAGGATGCTTTCAAGTCTAACCCTCGAGTGAACCCAAAATCAGAAATTCTGGTCTGCGAAACCAGAGATTCTGGGTTCGATCCCCAGCAGAGTCGCCAGATTGTGGATATCGCAGGTTGACTTACCCACAGCTTTTCTTTTCGAAATTCCAAATTCAAAACAAATGAGTCGCCACTTAATTTTTAAAAGGAAAAATTAAGAAACCATTTAAATGAAACTGATCTTTTGCGAAACCAAAGATTAACTAGGTCCGGGGATTATGGAATGAGAGAGGAAGGAGCCCGTCGGACTAAAACACCCTCTCTCATCCTATCTTACGATAGGCCTCTACTCAACATCCTTTTAATCAAATTTATTAATCTAAGCATGCCCTCAAGTAATACATATATATATATATATATATATACATCACAAAAACATGTCCAAAGGGGTGTAAAATTGCTAATGACAAAAATATCATTCATAAGCCACATATATCAAGTAGCAAGCAATATGATGTGCAATAGGGAAAAAGAGAACTTACCTGGGATCCAGCAGCGAATATTAAACGTGCAATGCATACGATTTAAATAAAACCTAGGAAAAGAGTCTCTAATCCATATATACAAGTAAAGCAAATCCTAATTCTAAGGTGTCGCGCATTGAGTCGAAAATCAAATAAAATCGAAGAATTCAATAAACTAGAGGGGGATTGAGAAATCATACCTCAATAGCGCTACAAAACAAAGGGTTAGTACACATGATATACGAGATATGGAATTAGAAATAACAATCCTAAGTTTCTAGCTTAAATCTATCAAATACAATTAAATCTAAAGTACACAAGACTTAATTACAAGTATCAAGCCACATGGATGAATATGTACATGGACAAGAATAAACTATGAAATACTCTTAAGCTTTGAATTCAAGTTCAACTAGTCATTATTGAAACATGGTTTGAGCCCTAAGTCATAGAAAAGTCATTTGGCTCATTATTAACAAAGTTGGTCAAATGTGTCATAAAACTCTGAAAATTGCAGAGAGCAGACCAGAGCTTTAAGAAAATAAAAAGCACTTCTCTCGTGGTTTGATGTCAGTGAATTTTGGACACAAGATGCCTTTTTGAGTCTAGTTTCCAAATCAAAAAGAAAATCAAAGTTTCAACGGTCGGATCTCCGGGAAAATGACAAACACCAGACGTCACTCAGAGATGTACAACTCTCTGTCCAGAGATATTGTTTGATTTTTTAAAAATAGCAAAAAAATCAGAAATGCTTTGTTCTTTTTAGGGTGACTTCCTAACACATTAAACTTCATAGAAAAAATTATTTGGAGTCACAAACACTTTATTAGAACTCTGATTTAATTGTTTCAAAAGAGTGTCACTGTTCTGAAACTATTCTGAAACTCTGGACAGATTGTTGTTACCTCACAAAACCCATGATCAAACCATTCTAAACGTGGAACCATCTAAAAACAAAAATTACAGTGGTAGAACATTGTGTTATTGACACTTTCCCGTTGGTTTCACTTGATTTCAACGGTTAGATTTCGAATTAAAAATCCTTGATCAAAAACAGTTTGTGAACTCACTGTTTTCATTTTTCAAGTTCAACTTTTATTTGCTAACCCCAACTATTAAACCATGAAGTTGGACTTAACTAAACTATTTTCTCCTACCATTTGATGGTCATTGGAGGCTAAAGACCTTCATATTTGTGGATTTCAAATGAAGTATGAATAAACTTCATGAAATCTCAAGACAAAGAATCTAAGCCATGGAGATGGGCTTAAACTCAAAACCACTTCCTCCTACCATTTGATGGTCATTGGAGATGAAGACATGACTAAAACTCATGAGTTTTCAAGGAATATAAGGAGACTCCATGAAAACTCAAGCTTAGAGGACCCAAACCATGGTAGGGGTTTGGATTCATCTACTTGTTCTTACTAAAATGATGATCAACTTTAAATCTCATCATAAACTTACATGAGACTAAAAGATCAAACTCATGAGATTCAAGCAAGATATGGAGGATCCCCAAGAGTCTCAAGAGAAGAACATAAACAAGAAAGAGGGATGAAGAGTCAAAGAACTAGCTCATGAACTTCAAGAGGATATAGAGAAGACCCCATGAAATTCCATGTTAGAGAATCCAAGTCATGAATATGGACTTGGATCCATCTATTTGTTTACAAAGTGAAGTGATGATCAAACTTTGACTCTCATGTGAAGCATAAGCTTACATGACATTCAAAAGATCAAACTCAAAAGCTTTCAAGAGAGATATTGAAGATCTCCAAGAATCTCAAGAGAAAAGTATAAACAAAAAAAAGGAAATGAAATCAAGGAAACTAAGAGAGCAAGTGCCCTAAATCTATAAAAGAAAACTAACAAGAGTAGTGTATCACCTCCAACTATCCTCAAAGTTTCTCTCCTTTGAAGATCTTCCAAGCTCTTCTTTAAACTCTCCAAAAACTCTTTTCTTTTCTCTCCAAAAAATGTTGGTATAATGATAGTGGTTTTTTTTGTATCCCCCAATATTTTTCTCTTGGTTGGTTCCCTTTCTCCATGAAGATACCTCTTCTTATATAGACAAAATAACCCAGGTATTTTCAGTAAATTCGGAGTAAAAGACATGTGTAAGCATCTCATTTGGTGGTACAATGTGTACTTCCTGAAATTAGGCAGACTGCTGCCCAGCGCGGCAGTCCAGAAACTGTCGCGGCAGTCCGTGAATGCCGCCGCGGCAGTTCATGACTGCCGTTGCGGCACTTCATGACTGCCGCGCGGCATTCATCAAATGCCGCGGCAATTAATGGATTGCCGCGTTTTTGTCAGTCTTACTTTATCAGTTTTTTGTTCTTATTCGTATATGCATACGTATTGCTCTGCAAAATACAGACTTTAAAAGTGAACGGCAGTCAGAAATTGTACGCGGCACTTGGTGAGTGCCGGAACGGCATTCTGTGACTGCCGTGCGGCTCTCAGTGAGTGCCGCGTCTTCTGCCGTGTGCCGTTTTTAACTGAGATTCCCTTTTTTAGGTCTTCCCCCTTTTTGAAATAAATTATTTTTGAAGATCCTTTCCGAAAATCATATCTTATACCTGAATTCTCTTAAATACCTGGTATTTTTCTCTTTCTGTGAAATTTTATCGCGTTTTGGAGATTTTCTGAAGAGCTTGGAATACTTCGATTTTTCGGTCCTTGTCATCATCGGATACGGAGGTGACACTCTCCTAAATTCGACGTCCGGTCAAAATTGGGGTGTCTACACACGCAGATCATTTTTGTTATGTGAAGAGGTTTGGGAGTGATTTCATCATTCTGCTCTTGTATGTTGATGACATGTTGTTAGCACGATCAATAATTCAAGATATAAACAATTTAAAGAGTCAGTTGTCCGAACACTTTGTGATGAAAGATCTGGGCAAAGCTAAACAAATCCTAGGGATGAGGATTAGCAGGGATAAAGAAGCGGGTACGTTGGAACTTGTGGATATCGCATTTTTCTAGATTTCAGAATATATTAAAAAAAACACGAGTCGCCACTTAATTTTTTAAAAGGAAAATTAAGAAACTATTTTAAAAGCAAATCGATCCTTTGCGAAACCAAATATAAACTAGATCCGGAGATTATGGAATGAGAAGGGAAGGAGCCCGGCGGGCTAAAATACCCCCTCTCATCCTATCTCGCAATAGGCCCCTACTCAATATCCTTTTAATCGAATTAGTAATCTAAATGTGCTCTCAACTAATACATATGTATAAAGATACATTACAAAAGCATGTCTAACAGGGTGTAAGATTGCAAATGATAAAATATCACTCAAAACCACATATTTCAATTAGCAAGCAATATAATGTGCATTTATGGAACAAGAGAACTTACCCAGGGTCCAGCTGCTAAGGGTGGAAACGGTTCAATTTAGTTCGGTTCAGTTTGGTGTGGTTTTTGACGAAACCGATCGGTTTTGGTTCGGTTCGGAGTGTGTAAATTTTTGGTTCGATTTCGATTTTACACTGCACAAATCAAATGAAAACCGACCGAACCGCTCGGTTCGGTTCGGTTTGTCGGTTCAATTAGATTTTTGAACACCCCTACCAGTTGCGATATAGAAACGTGCAATGCATACACAAAATTTAAAGCCTAAGAAAAAGGTCTCTAATGCATATATACACATAAAGCAAGACCTAGTCTAAGGTGTCGCGCATGGAGTCGAAAAATTAAATCAAGAAATGTAATGAACTAGAGAGGGGTTAAGAAATCATACCTTAGTAGCGCTACAAGACAGAGGTTAGTCCACATGATGCACAAGATATAATTTGAAATTCTAAATAACATCCTTAAACTTCTAGCTGAAATTTATCAAATATGAAAGAATTGACATAACTATGAATTCCTTCTAATAGTTGGAAATGCATCACTTCTATAGATATATGAGTCTCAACTAGGAGCCAATGTAATGTCCATATAGAGATGATGTAGTCTCAACATGATCATAAGGAACTTACAATTATGTTTAACCCTAATACAAAATGAATTCTAATTACAAGTATCAATCTACATAGATGAATGTGTATGAATACATGAATGTGAACAAGAGTAAGCTATGAACTATTCATTGATTTGGATCATTTGACTGCTGGATTTAAGTTTAACTAATCATTATTGAAACATGGTTTAAGCCTTAGATCATGGGAAGATCACTTGAACCATTATTTACAAGATTTGTCAAATCTACAACAAAATTCTGAAAATTACGGAGAGTAGACCAAAATTCAAAAATTGGAAAAGCATGGTTCTCATGGTTTGATGTTAATGAATTTTGAACACAAGATACCTCTGTGAGTCTAGTATCCAAATCAAAAAGAAAAATCAAAAATCAGTGGTTCAATCTCAGGGAATTAGACAAACACTAGACATCACTCAAAAATTTACAACTCTCTGTCCAGAGTTCTTGTATGATTTTCTAAAAATAGTAAAAAAATCTAGAAGGCTCTAATCTTTTTATGAGATCTTATTAACACATTAAAATTCACAGAAAAAATTGTTTTAAGCCAAGAATGCTTAATTAAGGTTCTGATTTACTCATTTCAAAAAGGTGTTACTGTTCTGAAACTCTGGACAGATTATAATTGCTTCACAAAACTCATGACCAACCACTTTAAACACGAAATCTTACTAAAACAAAAATCACAGTGGTAAAACCTTGTGTTATTAACACTCTCCAATTGGCTTCATTCAATTCCCATGGTTCGTTATTTAACTAAAAATCTTTGATCAAAGGTGGTTTGTGAACTCACTGCACCATTGTCAAGTTCACCTTTATTTGTTAGCTCCAACTACCAAGCCATGAAATTTGGCTTAACCCGCATTATTTCTCCTACCAATTGATGGTCATTGGAGGCTAAAGACACTTATACTTATAGATTTCAATGGAGTATGGAGAAACTTCATGAAATCTCAAAATAATGAACCTATTCCATGGAGATAGGTTTAGACCCATTGACCAAACATACCACTATCAACCTTAATCCTCTTACAAATCATAAGTTTATAAGAAGTTAAAGGATTTTAAGTCTAAGGATTCAAGTAAGGCATTGAAAGTCTTATGAATCCTAAGAGATGATCATAATCAAAAGAACAAGGAAACTAAGGCTCAAATAATATCTAAGTTAATTTCATGATTTATTTAACCTTAAACCTTAAGTTACTTTGATCCAAACCAATGAAAAGTAAGTTCAATCACAATAGTAGTGGTGTATGTGTAAAGGATCCTAAGGAATTCTATATATTGTGATTGAACTTGAATTAGAGGCTAATTAACTTAGAGGTTACCTCCAACTATCCTCAACTCTGAAGTCTTTGGAGGTCTTTCAAAGGTGATTCAAACAACTTCTTTCCTAAACTCCTCTAAAACCTTCTCCTAATTGTGTTTGAGAATTTTGAAGAGGTTTAAAACAAAGGAGATTAAGATAAGATTCAAGATTTAAGAAAGAGATTCAAAATCAAGGTGGAGATTCTAGGATTAAGATCTTTTATAATGGGATATTCATCCCCTTTTTTATAGGCAAATTTCGAAAGGGTATTTTAGTATTTTCAGGGGTAAAACCCTAATTTCGAATGTCCTTTTGAAGGTACAAAATGTACTATTACAAAGCTGGCAACCAAAAAAATGTGACACCCAACGGAGATGGAAGCGGCACTCAATAAGTGTCGGAGCAGCACTTAATGAATGCCGGCGCGGCATTCACTGAATGTTGATGCGGCACTCAATGATTACCGCGGACTGTCGTCTTTTCTGGAATTGTGATTTTCGCGGCATTTGACGTATTTTTGCGGCTATTAGTGAATGTCGTTGTCGCACTTTCTGACTGTCATGCGGCAATCAGAGAGTGCCGCAGCGGTAACCCATGACTGCCGCAATCTATACCATGTGTTATTTTCTTCTATTCTCTCTTTTTGTTCTTTCTTTCTTTTTGCTTGAATTGCAGAGCTTTTCGAAGAGCTTGAATCACCTTTGGAAGTCTTAGATTAGTCGTACATTATCATCATCGGATCTAGAGGTAACACTCCCCTTAATTCGACGTTTGGTCAAAATCGGGGTGTCTATAGAACTGTCACAAGAGGAATATGTGCAGAGGGTGCTTAGTAGGTTTAACATGGGAGATGAAAAACCAGTGGGTTCTCCTTTGGCTAGTCACTTTGGGCTATCAAAGGAGCTATGTCTAGAAATCGAAGAAGAACGGAAGTATATAGAAAGAGTTCCATACGCTTTGGCAGTTGGGAGCCTCATGTATGCCATGTATGTACACGTCAAGACATTGCACATGCAGTGGGATTGAGTATAAGTAGGCACATGAGTAATCCAAGCAGGAAGCATTGGGAGGCGTTGAAGTGGGTTCTCAGGTATTTGAGGGCCACTTCGGAGATAGCTCTTTGTTTCAAAGGAAAAAATATGGTATTGCAAGGTTATGTAAATGTGGATTTGGCAAGTGATATGGACAATAGAAAGAGTACAATGGGGTATGTTTATACTTTGGGTGGTATGTCTATCAGTTAGGTGTCTCAATTATAGAAGATTGTAGCTCTTTCCCCCACTGAAGCAGAGTATGTTGTCATGACAGAGGCAAGCTAGGAAATGACTTGGCTACAAGAGTTCTTGAAGGAATTGGGAAAGGACCGTGGAAATAGTGTTTTGCACTATGACAATCAAAGTGCTATTTATCTAGCAAAGATTCCGATTTTCCATTCAAGGACAAAGCATATTCAATTAAGATATCACTTTATACGGTCTCTCTTGGATGATGGAGTGCTATCTTTTGAGAAGATCAGTGGGAGTCAAAATTCGACAGACATGTTGAAAAAGGCGGTGACCATTGACAAACTAAAGTTGTGCAGAACTTTAGTTGGTCTACAAGCTTAGGACATAAAGACACGTTGCAGAGGGTATGATTGTGTCTTTGATAAGGGTTCGTATTTTATGGGTTATAACGGTGTGATTAGTCTCCAAGTGAGAGATTGATAGGAATGGTGAAGCCTAATCCCAAGAGCTCGGGGATAGTTTCGGCGAAGCTTCTATTCACAAAGGATGATCAGGAGTCAGGGCAAGGCATTACTGCCCGAGCGGGCAAGGGGCGAGATTGGGGGCAAGTCTTTCCATTAACTCTCGAGAATGTCGCCCGCCAGGTGATCCGTCCGAGCGGGCGCCGTCCCCCCGCTCAGGCGGGATCAGAATCTAGCAACGGATTTTCTATTTCCTCATTGGTTTAGGAAGCCATTTCGTTAGAAAACTTTGTATAGGCTATAAATACTCTTTCCTAAAGCTGTAAATAGTGATTGCAACTCTCTTGGTAACCCTACGCGTAATACAATTCTGCAACGGTGTGGACGTAGGCTTAATTGGCCGAACCACGTAGAAATATGGCGTTCTTGTGTGATTGTTTTTTATTTTTCTTTTGTTCTTGTATTGACTTCTTACAGATCCTGTGGGGAGATTAGACGTAATTTTCCCAACAACTCTAAACAATTAAAATGGAAACTTGACCCAAAATGACATTTTTTTTAATAACACAATTACAGTGATTTATAAGGTAAAAGTTGGATTTAATCCACGCTTATATTAATTCAAATCTGCAAGTCATCGTCAAGATCTCCCACACACACAATAATCCTTTGAAAATTTGCATGGAGGATGGGCAGAAAATGACCACCACTGCATGTTCAACCATATAATACTATAGTATTCCTTTCATAACGAACAATCTTCTTAAAGATTAAAACAGTCGGGTGTGTGTGATGACCCAATTAAGTATTCAAAATGAAAATTTTCAGCACTTCTTTCTTTTCAGTGCGTTTGATAATGTATCAGTTAATTGAAAAAGTAGCTAAAGTTTCACTGAAAACTTTAAGTGAAAAATTTCTACTGAAAATATTCATTGAATGCAGTTTATTTCAGTACTTGAAACACTGATTTCAGTATTGTAAATACAATCGCTTAATATATTCAGTACTTAAAATTCAGCACTTAATTTTCAGTTTTATCAAACGGCCCATTAAATTTCAAACAATAGACCAATCATTGTTGAATTATGAAAATTTTGACTTTTAGCCACCAAACCATGGTCTGTAAACGCCGCTCTAGAGATTTTCCGTATAAATATGCATATTGTTATAAAACTAGTAATAACTGGTGCACAAATAAATAATTACACAAAGGGACACAAATATTTCAGGTGGTTCGGCAATTTGCCTACGTCCACTGCGGAGGGAGTTGATATATTATTGAGGGATTTGTAGAAGTACAATCCAAACATAATCAGTGTAGAAACTCTCAATATTACACTTCTCTATTTCTCTCTTGTTTCTCTGTTCTAGATCTCTAATTCTTCCGTATCTTTTCTTCATTGAGTTGATGCTCAATTTATAGACATTCATTAGTGTAGTGGTAGGACATCCATTAATGTAGTGGTAGACATCCATTAATGTAGTGGTAGGACATCCATTAATGTAGTGGTAGATACATTTTATAACACTCCCCCTTGAATGTCTATAACTTATATTAGTGAATAAATGTCTCCCACTCATGTTGACACCAGTATGATTTTATGAAAGCTCTTGGAGTCGGCGCATCCCAATATTATACACTAGCTTCTTGAATGTTGAAGTTGATAATGCCTTGGTGAATAAATCTGCAAAATTGTCAATGGAGCGTATCTGCTGAACATTGATTTCACCTTCCTTTTGGAGCTCATGTGTATGGAAGAATTTTGGTGAGATGTGTTTAGTTCTATCACTTTTAATAAATCCCCCTCTGATTTGTGCCACACATGCAGCATTATCTTCATAGAGTGTTGTCGGGATATCTTTGATAGGCGATAAGTCACATGATTTTCGAATATGTTGGATCATAGATCTCAACCAAACACATTCACGACTGGCCTCATGCAGTGCAATGATTTCAGAATGATTTGAAGAAGTGGCTGTCAATGTTTGCTTCACAGATCGCCATGAGATGGCAGTATTGCCACAAGTAAATACATAGCCTGTTTGAGATCGAGCCTTGTGTGGATCAGAGAGATAACCAGCATCGGCATATCCAACTAATGGTGATTTGGATCCTTTTGAATAAAATAATCCCAAATCAATTGTACCACGAAGATAGCGAAAAATGTGCTTGATACCATTCCAATGTCTTCGAGTTGGTGCTGAGCTAAATCTTGCAAGCAGATTGACAGAAAAAGCGATATCTGGTCGGGTACAATTTGCCAAATACATAAGAGCACCAATAGCGCTCAGATATGGTACTTCAGGACCAAGTAACTCTTCATTATCATCACGAGGACGATAGGCATCCTTCTTTACATCAAGTGACCGGACTACCATAGGAGTACTCAATGGATGAGCATTATCCATATAGAAACGTTTCAAAATTTTCTCTGTATATGAGGATTGATGTAAGAGAATTCCTTCGGGGAAATGCTTGAGTTGTAATCCAAGACAAAATTTTGTTTTTCCAAGATCTTTCATCTCAAATTCCCTTTTCAGATAATCAGCTGTTCTTGTGAGCTCATCGGAAGTGCCAACAAGATTAAGATCATCAACATATACTGCAATGATTGCAAAACCGGATTCTGATCTCTTGATGAAGACGCATGGACATATAGCATTATTTATATATCCTTCTTTCAATAAATATTCGCTCAAGCGATTATACCACATGCGTCCGGATTGCTTTAATCCGTATAGAGATTTTTACAATTTAATGGAGTACATATCTCGTGGTTTTGACTTACATGATTCAAGCATGTTGAATCCTTCGGGGATCCTCATATGTATATCATTATCTAGTGATCCATACAAATATGCTGTAACCACGTCCAGTAAGCGCATATCAAGTCCTTCAGACATTGATAGGCTTATCAAAAATCGAAATGTAATTGCATCCATTACCGGGGAATATGTTTCATCGTAATCGATGCCAGGTCTCTGTGAGAAACCTTGTGCTACAAGTCGGGCCTTGTATCGCACAATCTCATTTTTCTCATTACGTTTCCGTACAAATACCCATTTGTACCCAACGGGACTTACATCTTCAGGTGTAGGGACTACAGGCCCAAACACTTCCCGTTTTTCTAATGAGTTTAACTCAGTTTGTATGGCCTCTTCCCACTTTGGCCAATCAATTCTATGTCGACATTCTTCCACTTTTTGTGGTTCAGGATCCTCATCACTTTGGGTGATGTCTAGTGCTACCGTAAAGGCAAATATGTGATCAATGACCGTGCCATTACGATCCCACATATTTCCAGTGGACATATAGTTTATCGAGATCTCTTTATTCTCAAATACTTGTGCCTCTTCATGGGCTACTTGTTCCTCTCCAGGGGAACCCTGTTGACCAACGTTGGATTTATCAAGTATTTCTATAGCGCCTTTTGAGATCTCTGCATGAGTTTCCACTTTGTTAATATGTCCTTTTATTTTCCTCTTCCGAGGAACCTTATCCTTTGCACCACTAGGTCTACCACGTTTCAATCGTGCCGTAGACTCATCTACCGCTGCACTACCAGATTGTCCTCTTGGGACTTCAATTCTTGCTGGAGTGTTTACAGCCGGTATATGTGATTTTATCACTTTCTTTGCATCAGTGAATGCATCAGGCAATTGATTTGCAACCTTTTGCAAATGAATGATCCTTTGAACTTCAAGTTCACATTGATTGGTGCGAGGATCAAGATGAGACATTGCCAATGTATTCCAAGAAATTTCATGCTGAGCTTCAGGTTTCAGCTTTTCTCCCCCTAATGGTGGGAATACGGTCTCATCAAAATGACAGTCTGCAAACCGTGCAGTAAAAAGATCACCAGTTAGGGGTTCAAGATATCTTATTATAGATGGTGAATCAAAACCAACGTAAACTCCAAGGCGTCTCTGAGGACCCATTTTTGTGCGTTGTGGGGGTGCAATAGGAACTTGCACAGCACAACCAAAAACTCGTAGATGGGAAACATTAGGTGGTTGTCCAAATACAAGTTGTAAAGGGGAGTATTCATGATAAGAAGTTGGTCTAATCCGAATTAATGATGCAGCATGTAATATGGCATGACCCCAAGCAGATGTAGGCAGCTTTGTTCTCAAAAGTAAGGGTCTAGCAACCAACTTGAGACGTTTGATAAACGACTCAGCTAAACCATTCTGTGTATGCACGTGAGCAACGGGATGTTCAACATGAATTCCTATTGACATGCAATAGTCATCAAATGCCTTGGATGTGAATTCCCCAGCATTATCAAGACGTATAGTTTTGATAGGAAAATCAGAAAATTGTGCTCGTAATCGAATTATCTGAGCAAGAAGTCTGGCAAATGCAGCATTACGAGATGAGAGTAAACAAACATGCGACCATCTAGTTGAAGCATCTAGTAAGACCATAAAGTAGAAAAATGGTCCAGACGGTGGATGAATAGGTCCACAAATATCCCCTTGGATACGTTCCAAAAATACTGGGGATTCAATTTTCACTTTTGTTGGAGATGGTCTCACAATCAATTTTCCTTGTGAACAAGCAGTACAAGGATTATCACGAGGTAAAAGGATTTTCTGATTTCTTAAAGGATGTCCATTTGAGGTTTCAATGATCCTACGCATCATAATAGCTCCAGGATGACCAAGACGATCATGCCAAAGTCCAAACACTTTTGGGTCAGAAAACTTTTGGTTCACCACAACATGTGATTCAATAGCACTTATCGTTGTCTGATACAATCCAGAGGAGTGTGCATGAAGTTTTTCCAAAATATGCTTTTTGTTTGAAACGACTTTAGTGATGCAAAGGTACTCAATATTACCCTCGTTAATGGTTTCAACGTGGAATCCATTTCGGCGGATATCTTTGAAACTGAGCAAATTTCTACGGGATTTGCTAGAGTATAGAGCATTTTCTAAATGAATCGTTGTTCCTTTTGATAAAATAATGCTTGCTTTTCCAGAGCCTTCAATGAGACTGGTAGTACCAGATATTGTGCTCACATTAGCTTCTGCTAATTTCAAGTTCCAGAAATATCTCTGGTCTTGAAGAATGGTGTGTGTAGTTGCACTATCAACCAGACATATATCTCCATCTTTCATCGTACAATCTATCAAGTAATAAGATGCATATATTATTATAACCAACAGAAACTATTTATACATTATTAAGAAAACAAAGATACAAGCGGAGTACAATAAGGCAATCTAATACATAGCATAGTTGTTCAGCCCAGATTCGTTGTTGTTTAAGCAATCAATATTAGCATTAGGGTCGACCAAGAAATCAGCAACATCCAAGTGGGTTATATCCAATGGGTCATTATGGTCTGCAAAATGTGTCTCTATCTCTTTTTCTTTTCCTTTTAGTGATGCTTGATAGAGATCTACTAAGTGTTTTGGTATATGACATTTACGCGACCAATGCCCTTGCATGCCACATCTGTAGCAACCATCTTCGTCTTTCTTGACAGCTCTTTGTACACCTTTGCCTTTAGCATTTTTGTTCCACTTCGGGTGGTAAGGTGTGTTGTTCTTGTATGGATGATAACCCTCACGATGCCAATGGTTATTCTTTCCTTGGTTACGGCCACTACCATGATTACGACTATGATTATTTCCACGACCACGACCATATCCATGATTTCCCCCACGTCCATGCCTATGTTTATTTTGTGGAGTTGTATTCACTTCAGGGAATACGGTTCCATTTGCTTCGGGCAATGGTGTCGAGCCAGTGGGGCGCATATTATGATTTTTCATCAACAATTCATTATTTTGTTCCGCAACAAGAAGACATGAAATTAATGCGGAGTACTTTGTGAATCCTTGTGCTCGATATTGCTGCTGCAGGAGCACACTTGAGGCATGAAATGTTGACAATGTTTTTTCTATCATTTGAAGATCAATGATAGTTTCCCCACACAACATCAGTTGAGAACTAATTTGAAATAAAGCAGAGTTATAGTCTCTAACTGATTTGTAGTCCTGGAATCGCAGGTGGATCCAATCATATTTAGCTTTTGGCAAAATGATCAATCTTATGTGTTCAAATCTTTCTTTTAAATTAGTCCAAAGGATAAAAGGATCCTTGACCGTAAGATACTCATTTTGTAAACCTTCATGGATATGGTGGAGAAGGAAAATCATTGCCGTGGATTGATCTTCCTCTAACTTATCTTGATCTTGTACTAATCCATTATTTTCTTCTACAACAATTTTCCAAAGTTTCTTTGATTTTAGTCGGATTTCAGCTTGGTGAGCCCACAACAGATAATTGTTCCCAGAAATGTCCAAAGCCACAATATCAAGCTTGGCAAGATTTGACATATTGTAGAACACTATATATATAAAAATAATAATATTTAGAATCTAGTAAATGCATATGCATGTAAATAAACATGTTAATGTCAAGTAAATAATGCAATACTACAATATAAGAATTTCCTCTTCGGGAGGATAATTAGTTTGATTCTCCATAATCTCTTTAAGAGACTAACTCTTCAAGAGTATATGCATCTACAAGTAAAAATAGATATATCTGTATCTCTTCAGGAGTATAATAAGTACTTCTGCAGAAGTTTTATCTATTACCTCTTCAAGAGGTTCAATTTTTTTTTTTTTTTTTTTTTTTTTTTTTTTTTTTTTTTTTAACTCTTCGGGAGCATTTAAAATATTGCCTCTTCAAGAGGACTGTCTAATTACTTCTTCAGGAAGTTTGTAATAAATTCCTTTGATCAAGAGGAGTTTAAATTATAACCACTTCAGGGGTGTATATATGTATACATATATATTATATAATATTGCCTCTTCAAGAGGACTGTCTAATTACTTCTTCAGGAAGTTTGTAATAAATTCCTTTGATCAAGAGGAGTTTAAATTATAACCACTTCAGGGGTGTATATATGTATACATATATATTATATATGAAGACAGTTAAGTATAAGTATAATCAATAAAAATGATATTCTTACCCTTTGATATGATCAACCCAGTTGGTACAGGCTCGTGCTGATAACGTGTTATAAAACTAGTAATAACTGGTGCACAAATAAATAATTACACAAAGGGACACAAATATTTCAGGTGGTTCGGCAATTTGCCTACGTCCACTGCGGAGGGAGTTGATATATTATTGAGGGATTTGTAGAAGTACAATCCAAACATAATCAGTGTAGAAACTCTCAATATTACACTTCTCTATTTCTCTCTTGTTTCTCTGTTCTAGATCTCTAATTCTTCCGTATCTTTTCTTCATTGAGTTGATGCTCAATTTATAGACATTCATTAATGTAGTGGTAGACATCCATTAATGTAGTGGTAGGACATTCATTAATGTAGTGGTAGATACATTTTATAACACATATACAATTGATAATCTGATTTTTGCAGTTTGGTCAAAGTAGAAGCCCTATGTTCCAAGAGCACGATGAAAATAAAGAAAAAAAATTCGTTAAAACCTCTAAGTTGCTTCCTACGTCACGTGTGAACTAGGAAAAATCTTCCTCGATTAATATACATCATGTGTGAACTTTGAAAAGTCTTCATCGATTAATATATTGTTTGGGACCTTTGGGTCACGTAGATAACGAACTTTACAAACTCTTGGTGAAAGGTATAAGGTAAGTGATAGCGAGAGTCTGAGAGACTAGTCCAAGTGATTCCAATACGTACCACGGTACCAAACAACTAATCATTCTTATATCAAGGCAAAGGTTGAGCTTTTAAAAAAGAAATGAGAAATTGTATGTTTTTGGAATTTAAATCTTAAATTCGGCTCTCGAATATTTTAACAGTTGTACCGCGTATTATAGTAGTGGTTGGTTGTACAATATACCACTACATATGATACAAGTGCATGCCTATATATATATTTTTCACAGTATTCAAAAATATTTTAGTTCAAGTAGGCGCCACATATATTGGTCTCATGTAGACACACTTACATATGACCTACCTCAAAACTAAAGAAAATGTACTATATATTGGTCTTTCCCTTCTAAAAATAATGAACATTTTCGGGCAGTGTCAGAACCCTAGTATAATTGTTGGTGCGTGTGAAAGTACCGCAACTTCCGCTAAACAAAATACAATTTGTTAATTTGAAAAGGTAAAACGTTGTGAATGCAACTCTATGCCTGAAATAAAAAGATCCAAAAATTATTTTAGGGGTTTTCATTCTTTACTTTGATGAAGGGAGGGTTGTTGATACATGCTTATTAATTCAAACAATTAACAATCAACTGTCAGTTAACTAACGAAATGAGGAATGTAACACTCAACACTAAATTATGAAGGATCAACTCGGTGTAGTTTTAAAAATGTCATGTAATTCAATGCCTTGAGAGATATCAATGTAATTTGCCTTCAAAATAATTTCAATTATATAAGAACATTAATAGGATAGTGAAAAGGGAATAAGCCAAAAAAAAAAAAAAGAAGAAGAAGAAGAAAGAAATCTAGGTAAAATCCCTAGAAGAAACTTACAAGAGTTTAAAGTCCTTAATTCTTAGTGTGTTGAAGTCCCTGAAAGTTGAAATTTCACTAATACTCATGAATGAAGGACCTTTCCTTAATTGTGAATTGTAATTGTCCTTAATTCTAAAACAAGTTAGACATAATGAACTTATCACTAATTGCCCTAAAAAATGAGAAAAATGATGACTTTTATTTTGAGTAATGTTATGCTTCCCAAAACTGAATCCAAATTCGATTTTTAATGCTCTGTCAATTGTACTACATGTATGCAGTGGCATATGAACTTTATTTTGAGTAATGCCATGCTTGTCAAATTTAAGTCCCGAATTTTATTCTCAAATGCTTTGTCAATGGTACCCCATGCAGTGGTATGTGATAACTTCGATCACTGTCACGGTATACAGTATAACTATATATATTTTATTTTTTTACTGCTATTAATGCATGTGATACAACTATTAATATATTTAGGATCCACATTTCGAAAGCATGTGACAACAACGTCTATCACTGTCATGGCATATGGTACGATTATTAATGAATTTAAGATTCAAATTTAGGAAGTATAGAATTATTGTTTTACTTTCAATATCTGTTTTTCTCTTGGTATTTGGGATTGATGACGTATTCCATAGCTTGTAGTTATTAGATTGCTTGAGGGGATTTTGAGGGTGAAAGAGCTTGCCCAAATTGACTGCAGCCTAATTAAAGAGAAGTGTCAAATGGGCTTTGTTTGTGGCTGCTATGGTTTTGGAGATCAAGGTGATCTGTTTTATCTAGTAGGCCTTGGGGAAAAAATAATGGACAATTAGTCTTCATTTTCGGAATTTGTTTTTTTTTTGGAACTTTAATTAAGTGTTTCTTTTGTTTTGGACCACTAAAATGTTGTTCTTATGCCACTTACTTTGACAGAAAAAAAAAGGGAAACTTTGACAATCAGAGAGAGAGAGAGATAGAGAGAGAGAGTCATACATATATACTTCATAGTGATGTATATAATTCAAGGAAAAAAAAAAGGGTATTTAGCAAAAATGATGATGTACTTCGCCCCCACCCAAAAACATTTGCAACATTTAGATTAACAAATTTCATTAACTTCCTAATTCCGTGCATGCAGGAAAAAAATTTCAGAATACGTACACGAAAAAAAAAAGAATAATCTTCAACAAAAGTATACTATACAATGATCTTTGAGATAAAACTTTTTTTTTAACTCATAGATTATGCCTAATTGACTACACAATCATTTGTAGACTTTAATCTATGTATATATCTAACGATATACACGTGTCTACAATAACTAATATAACCACTGATTAACTTTGGCAACATTTAACGTACACATAAATATAAGATAACTCTTAAACCCATGCACGGATTAATCTTAAAGTCTTTCCTAGTTTGTTTAGGGCATGCAGTTAGACCTTCTCCGGCAATAAAATGATTTATAATTAATTACTTCTTTGAAAATTATTTTAGCAATTTATGTTTAATCTCCAATTTCAGCAGTGCTCTTTATTTTATCTAGTCTACTTAAATTATTATTATTTTTTTTTGGTTAATATTTTGTATCAATTAAATAATGAAAGATCTAAAAGTTGAGGTTTGGAGAGAGAATGTAGAGAGTCATTCTTGGCTAGACAGATATGTCTAGTCAAAAAACCAAATATTAAAATGATTAGCTATGTAGCTAGTCTGCTGGAGCATAGAAAACTCTATTTGACTAGCTATTTTGTTGTAAAAATAAAATAACTAATCAGCAGGATATGCTCTTAATAAATTGGAAAAATGTGAGGAGATACTTGAATTATTGGAAATTAATTGAGGATATTTTCAAAAGTCAAATAACAGAAAAAGAAACAATTATTAAATATTTTTAGTGGTGGGTAACAAAGTAAAAAAAAAAGGATAATACTACACCCATACCCAAATCTCACTCCTATCCATTTACATCTTGTGGTGGACTAATGGAGAGTGGAGAGAGACTGTAGACTTCACTGTGATCTACACTACTTTACAATCTCTCGTCTTATCATTGGTCGACGTTAAATTGTTGATGGATGAGTGTGAGATATGAGTGTGAGTCTAGTATTACTCAAAAGAAAATATTATTTTTTTGTGTGATACCATGTGGCATCTGTGAATGCCAAGTGATAATCAAGCATCGCAAATACTATAGATAAAGATATATCGAATACGTATTGCCCCGTCATGTATGACATGTTTTCACTTATACCCCTAAACTATTTATCTGATAAGTTGACCCCTCAACTATTTATTTTTGACACTTAGACCCCCTCCTTCATTGAGCAGTTAAAAACAGTAACAAACTTATGTCATGTGACTAAAAACAGTCCAATATGACGGTTTTAATTTTACCCCTCTATGTATCCGTTAGAGCATTTGGCTAGCTACAAATGACATCTATTATCTCTTTCCTGCAATTTTCAATGTCTCTCTACCTCTCTCACACACACAATTTGTTTTAGATCTAAGTGATTATATGTGTATGGAGTAATGTTATGCTTTCCAAATATTTCTCAAATATATGTGGTGATGGGTCCACTTGCTATTTGGTTTTTCTACCAATGAACGTTTGCTAATACATCCCTCAGTTGCGGGGGTCACTATGTTGACATTATAACTCTAGGGGGTATAAGTGAAAACATGTCATACATGAGGGGGTGTTTGAGCAACTTGCACTTTAATTTATCACTATCGTCTAGATAAACCCTCAATTTTGTTCAGAGTAATACTATGCTTTCTAAATTCAAATCTAAAAAATTCATCCAAAATGATGTGATAATGAGATCACTGGATAGATTTTTGGAATTTGAAATTGGGAAGCATAACATTACTCTACACACCCTTATGTACAATTATTAAATTAATGAACTTTGGTGTCTCCTTTATTCTTTCTATTTTCTTTAAAAGCAGGATAAATAATATATATATATATATATTGGCAAAGGTACAGAGCTGACTTATTTGTTTGTGTTTATGCTGATGTGATTTTGATCGTGATTGGCAGAACTGTTTATTATGTTATGGGTGATTGGTTAATATATTGTAGAATTGATCAAGCATAGAGATAATTTTGAAAAGTCCCCCCACACCCCCACCTAATGGCCCAACTACTTTTGGGACTAGATTTGGTTATATTTTTGCTAAAACAAACAGATCAATAAGCAGTTTGAGCCACTAAAACTATTTAAAATAGATAAATAAACAATGACAACCAGCCTCATAGTATAATGATAACTGATAAAAGATAAGTTATAGAGATATGAGCCCTAAGCGAACTCTAAAATGTGAGCCCTAAGGCTATACGGGGGTTCGGGGCAATGCCTCCGAGACATTTTTTGGATCTATTTATACATAATTATATGTAAAATTGATTTTTTTTTTTTAATCTCATCTGCAATTAGAATTGGGGCCCTAAGTAGTTGCTTTCTTTGTTTCCCCTAGGACCGCCCAAATGATTGGAATCTTCTTTAAAATATAGATAATTATATTTCAGTCAATTTTTTGTATGAAATTTAGAAGTCAGTCTACTATTTTTTTAAAATTAAAAACATATCAATAATAATTTTAAAAATTAAAAAGTCATCAATAATTTTTTTAAAAAAATCAACCTTTCGGTGGTTATTAGTCTATTTTATGTTCTGAGCGTTTTGAACTTACACATAAATGTTGTGATGATTGCTCCCAACGTTCGAGAGACTTGCTTACAATGTTGTGAAAAGCTTACACCCGACTTTGAAACAAGCTGCTCTCCACGTTTTCAAAAGTTGCTCCCAACGTTTGAAAAAGTTTCTACACAATGTCATAGAAAATTTGATAACTTTTTCATTTTACAAAAAAAAATAAAAATAATAATAATATTTTCTAATGTAGAAAAAATGATAAATTAACTTTTAAATTCCATAAATAAAAAAAAATTGACTGAAAATTAATTATCTCTTAAAAATACCAGAATGAAAAATAATTCAAAAACTCATTCCAGTCAAAGTAAGAAAATTAAGTTGGACTGTGTCCCCGACCACAAACAAGTAACAACAACACATATGATGATTAAAATTTTGATTGCAAGTTGAATAGGTTTCATGCCATGTAAAGTCAACATTTGTGTTACATAAGTAAAAGGCAAAATGCGGTTATGGACAAAATCAAACGCCTTGATCACCAGTAGTCAAAGGTAATATGATCACAAGAGAACAATTGGTAAAATAATATTCTAGAAAGGATGAAACTTGATTTTGTCTACACTTTTCAAACAGTCAGAGTGAAGAAGGAAAAGAAGGTTCTTGGCTATTTTTTTATTTTTTTATTTATTTTTTTATTTCACGTGGCTACTGATTTGAAAAACAGAAGAAGATTCTATTTTTATTTGTCCTTTTATAACTCTTGCCCCTCAAATTTTTTTTTGACAAAAATGTCCACAAGCAATATAAATCGAGTAATATTTGGGACACAACTTTCATACAACTTTCATACAACCTCTCCAAAAGATGTGTCTATCTCTCTCTTGTGATGTCACTGGACCCCACAGTGACACAGGAAAGAGATAGACACATCTTTTGGAGAGGTTGTATGAAAGTTGTATGAAGGTTGTGTCCCAAGTATTACCCATTTAAATCACACCGGTCCTATTGTCACCGTTGAGGCTGCCAGCCAGCCTGTCAGCGCATCAGTTTTATTTATCTATATTTTTTGAGAAGTTTTTGTGTAATTTCAAGTTCAAGGTAGCGCATATGTGGTGCCCTCATATTCAATAAGGTAGTATCACACAGAATTGTTGAGCTATTTAAAGTTTTTGTGGTAGGTTCCATTGTTCATGTGACGCGCTTTTAATGGGTACGGGGTACCAAGTAGCATGACACATGGTACCTTGGGGATACCCAAAAATTCCTATTTTTTTGGTTTTGTAAATTTATCAAAGTGCAACATACTCCAAACCACAATCCCCATTTCCATAAAATTTAGGGCAAATTATACTTTAATCCATTAAACTATACACCTGTCTTCAATTAGGTCCATAAATATTTTTTTTTTTTTGCAATTGGGTCCTTGAACTTCAAAAGTTCATTCAATCAGAACCAAATTCTGACACTGTTAGCTTAAATTATTAAAAATTGTCACGTACACTGCGCATAATGCTTACCTGTCACATGTTAAGTTAAGACAAACACGAGAACTGTGAATGACTAAAAAATGATATAATTTTGGATATGATTGAATGCAATTTTGGATCTAGTAGAATGTATTTTCAAATTTGATTGAACGTGATTTCAGATCTGATTGGAAGCGGTTTTTCACAACATTCACAATCTTCCGTATTTGTCTTAACCTAACATGTGACAGGTAAACATTACGCGCAACGTACGCGACAATTTCTAATAGTTTAAGCTAACAGAATCAGAATTTGGGTCTAATTGAATGAATGTTTAAAGTTCAAGGACCCAATTGTCAAAAAAAAAAAAGTTTATGATCCCAATTGAAAATATATTATAGTTTAATGGACTCAAGTGTAACTTACCCTAAAATTTATAGATTTTGAATCAGAAACTCGAGATCTTGATTGTTTTAATAATATATATATATATATATATATATGGGATTTGCTAACTTACATCACAGGAGACTTTTAGCGACGAAAAACAAGCTTTTAGCGACAAAATTTTTTGTCGCCAAAAGTTGAAATCTTTAGTGACAAAAATTTCGTCACCAAAAACATGTTTTTCGTCGCTAAAGAGGTTGTTGTACGCTGCTAACCTACAACCATCATGTTGTAAGTTAGCAGCCCCCTATATATATTTATATATGAGTATAACATATATGTATGTATATATATGTAACCGATTCTTTGTCAAATCTTTTACCTTCTTTCATTTCCAAAAAAGAATGTTAAGGTGTTAATGTTCAATGGTTAAATTTATGTAGCTTTAGGGCTAATTTAAATGGTTACCCAACAGTCACATTCTTTGATTGAGACTTAAGGCTTATACTGTGCATTTTGGACTTGCCCAATATACGGTATCCTTAAAGACGTATACGTATGGATTTGCTTTCTGGATCAGGAAGTAGTACAACTTCATCTTCCAAGCACCACATATTTTTCCAGCAACTATATTTTAGTTAGAATATACTTATTTCTTTGCCTTTCCTCTTATATGTGTTATAGGGTAAAGAAGGCATTAGGGGCCAATTAAACTTCTTGTCATATTAAGTTTCGCAAACTAGATAGGTGTACGATAAGGGTGGCCCGGCTATTGTATCTCTGAGACGGCGTGCCGTTTTCCTACTACACTGGATATTACCCGTAGAGGGCGCCAAGGGCAGACCCAGGAACTTACAAAGGGGTGGGCTAATGTGCAAACAAAATCTAGTGACAAAAATTTATATATTCTTTTCGTGCAATTTTTTTTTTACATAGATAAATTCATATCAACAATTGCCAAAAAGCTAACAAAAGATGTCAAATATCTATTGAAGTTGTGCACGACGAGGCTTTAGAGAGTCAAACTCATCTATAATTGAGTCTAAATTAATTTTCTCAGCAAGTTCTCGTTCAATATAGAGAGTCATGCAATCACCAAGAAATTCATCATTCATCTTGCTCCGAAGCTCTGATTTAACATGCTTCATAGTTGAAAATGCTCGTTCTGTAGTCGCCGTGGAAACAGGAAGAGTTAGAACAAGACGAATCAATCTCTCAATGAGATAGTAGTTCTTTGACTTTCTTGTTACAACCAATTCTCGACATAGTTCAGAAAGGTTGGAAATTTTCTGAAACTCAAGATCACAAGTTACATCAAACTTATAATGTTCTAACTCACATTTTAAAGCATGAATCTCCTGTCCGGTGAAATCTTGAGGATAGAATTTTGTGGCAAGATCGCAAATATCAACCATGTTAAATGCTTTACAAGAATCACTAGGATCCAAAGCCGAACTAAATGTAAGAAGTTCCACTGCTCCATCATTGAATCTAGTATCTAACTCCATCAACTGAAAATCTATTGCATCGTTAAAAACATCAAAGTGATAATGGTGTTCAGCTGTAATGTGATCTTGCCGCTGACAAGAGCGAACCTCTTTATAACGACAACTCATGTCAGGTATATCAATGTCATGTCGTTTGCAAAAGGATTCCACTTTCTCAAAGAAGATATTCCACTCATCTTTTCTCAATTTCTTAAGGAGAGCTTTTGTAGTTGAGAGTAACTTCAAAGCATTTAAAATGTCTTGAGACTTCCGTTGCAGAGCTTGGCAAAGTATGTCAGTGATTCCCATGATTTTATCCATTAAATGCAAGACAAATACGAATTCGAATGTCGTAATCGCTTTGTAAACACCACTAGCTTCGCCTCGCATATTGCCATTCAATCCATTTTTACTAATGCTTTGAAGAACTGTGCAAGATGCACCATACATATCTATCAAGTTCCTAACAGAATCATAATGAGAGCTCCAACGAGTAGCTCCTGCACGATGCAAAGTACCAATTTGATTAGCCCCTGTACAGACTCACGTTCACCACTAGCCAACATATGTCCAATGTTATCCCGCTGAGCAGATTGTAACTCACTAAGACGCTTAGGAGAAGAACTAACAAGATTGACAACAGAAGTCAAATAAGAAAAGAATTTCCATACTGAAGTGACATCCTTAGCCGCGGTTACTAATGCAAGTTGTAGATGATGGGCAAAGCAATGTACATAGTAGGCATAGGGGCGATCTCTAAGAAATAATCCTTGAAGTCCATTCCAAGAACCACGCATATTACTAGCACCGTCATACCTTGACCTCGCATATTATGAATATTGAGATTGTAACGAACAAGAATATCAGATATGTTATGTTTAAGAGTTATTGCTTTGGTGTCTTCGACACCCACTATCTCAAAAAAAATGCTCTACTAAAAAGCCATCACTGTTGACAAATCTTAGAACAATTGCCATTTGCTCTCTATTAGATTCATCTTGTGCTTCATCAACAAGAATACAAAAACTAGCATCCCCAACTTCCTCTCGGATCATCATTCTCACTCTGTTAGCAAGAATGTGTAAAATCTCCTTTTGAATCTTTGGAGCAGTATATTTTGCATTTTGGGGAGCATTGTCCAATATAACTCCTGCAATGTCATCACTTACTTCTGCTTGAATCTGTAACATTGCAATGAAATTTCCACGATATATTGAACTAGAGGATTCATCATGACCTCTAAAAGCACATCCTTGAAATGCTAGCCACCGAACACTTCGGATTGTAGCCATTAGGCGTAATCTGTTCTTGAAAATATCTTCTTTGGACTGTGCATTGATGACTTTGTCAATATGTCGTGACGATTATTAATCATCAACACCTTTAACATAATTGTTATGTGTAGAGACTGAACGCCCAACATGAACAAGAAGTGCACACTTATCTCCATCATTGACTCTCTTCCAACTATTAAACCCTTCATTAACCAATGCAGATCGACCCCCTGTATTACTTCTATTCTCGAAAAGAAAGCATGGAAAACAGTATACTTTATCTTTTGAAGGCGAATACTCTAACTAAGGAAATTGTTTGAACCAAATATATTGAAATCGACGGTATTAATTTCCTATTTTGGTCCTCGGATACTCGGAAAGTTTAGGTTGATAGGCCCCTGCCTTGATATATGCTCTTCTAATCTCATCTTGCTAATTAACAGGATATTCCCGAATTTGCATACGCAAGCCTGGATCTCTTTCAATAGAGTTTGTATTAAAATCTCTTTGTTTGACGACTTGAGGTGTCAAATGAGGTTCCATGCTAGGAACTGAAGACTCAGCATTTAACGTAGGTGTCTCTATTGTAGATTGATTATCATTTTGATCCTCTCTTTTTTTAAAGAACGAGAAAAGAGTTTTCCCTCGCTTGGTTGGAGGTTGATTATGTGCCATTATAGTTCACAATTATAACCTAAGAAATTCAGAAATTCAGAAATCAATGGAGATTATTTTATCCAAAGCTTAAAATGATTAAATTCATTGATTTGGGGGTGGTGAGGGAAGGGTTAGGGACAGAGTTAGACCACCTCCCAATTGCAATCACTAATTACACATAGCATCTAATAAATTAAAAACCACAAGCAGAGATAAAAGGGGGAAAAAAGAAAAGAAAAAAAAAGAAAAAACAAATAGCAATATAACATGCAAAGTCATCAGATTCTTAATAATTTAAGGGGACTTAGGGCAAGGGCTGACCCACCCACCACCATCACTTGACTTTGAAAGAAAAAAAAAAACAATAACATATAGTATAATACCACTATCAGTCTATCATTTAACATTAAAAAAAAAAAAGCAATACAGCATGCAGAATATGATTCATTCATGGATGATCCGATGATGGATAATATATTAAATTATTAATAGAATATAGATGTCAATTTGACAATTCACGCCTGGCTTTAAAGGTTTAAAGGGGGGAATTTTTCTTACCTCTTTCACTTTCAACAAGTAGAACCTATACTAGAAACCTTTAAAAACTGAAATCGCAGGTGGTCTTCTCCGGTCGCAGCGGTCGCCGTTCGTTTCGTCTGTATCGTCATCTTCGGTGGAAGTGTGGAACTAGAAGCTTTCTCTGGAAGATTTCTCCAGACGTCATACAGAGACGTAATATCTCATCACTACAGCCTTATGTAAATATACTCAAGCTGGGCTGGGCTATAAGAGGTCAAAGATATATGGGCTGGGCTGTACACCACTTAAATTTTTTTTTTCACAAAAACTTACACTGACTACAGCCCAGCTGAGCCCAGCCTTATGTCCGCCATTGGAGGGCGCGTATCATCTCAAGAGAACATTTCGCGCCTCAACCCAGTCACCTTCTTATTGATTCTATATTCAATAGAGGAATTAACGGAGATTCTATTAGTGGTGGATTTCTTTTGAAGGCCATATTTTTATTATTCTCCAACAACTTGAGACGATACTTTCGGAGGATAATATGAGCGGTAAGAATTCAGTTATTTATTTGCGGATAAAATTTTCATGGCTAAGCTATGTTATTTAAATTTATTTTTTGAGCTATAGTATGTGATGGAAATAATGGGGGTAACATTCCATTGATTTTTTATCCTCGTGGAAAAAAGCATATTGGTTACATAAAAATTGGGTTAGATATGAATATTGTTGGTTTATATATCCAATGAATGCAAAATAAAAATAAAATAAAATAAAACACAAAAGAAAAAAGAAAAAGAAAAAGTTGTTGTGTTCATCATGTTTATTTCGCGTGTGTATATACGGATATATCATTACATGATGCTTCATGATAGGATAAAAGCAATGTCACATATCTTTGTTTGGAAAAACATTGTTGCAGTCTTGACTACTTGCTTGCTTGATTTTACTACCCTAAAAAGTTGTCATAATAGGATAAAAGCAATGTCACATATCTTTGTTTGAAAAAACATTGTTGCAGTCTTGACTACTTGCTTGCTTGATTTTACTACCCTAAAAAGTTGCCACTGTGACATGACTATACTTTGTAGACAAATTTTGTGTTGTTTCAATATTCTAGAAAAAAAAATACATTTGAGAATCATACTGTGGAAATATTAATCTGGTGATTAAAAGTACATAAGCAATTAGGCACTTGAGTTTTTGTTTACAATGAAAGACCTAGTGTTGGAAACATCTTTCTTATTTTGAGAATAAGTTTTGGAACTGAAAACACTTGTGAGTTGATATATGAATTTGACTTTCCGGACTTTCAAAATTTTGAGACACTCAAATTTTGTCCTTATTTGGTATATATGTAAATGGTGTAAAAAATTATTGAAAGAAAAATCAGTTTAAACAAATATGCTTATTTCATTTATTTTTGAGAAGTTACACTACTTAAAAAATAGTCTCCTATTATTTTTTGTGATGATAAATTTTGGAGCTATAAAAAGAACGATCTTGAGAGAGATTATGAGATTTTCATAACTGCACTTTTATAAGATTTTGAGAAATTATGTTCTTTAAAAAATAATCTCTATTTTTTAGAAATTCGAGATTGTGCTTGGATATGGTTTTGAGAGCTTTAGGGTACACTCAAAAAGGATTGTGATTTGAAATATATATTTGGGTTACTAGAACTTCAAGATATTTTCGAGACACTTAAATTGTTTGGTTAAAGTGGAGATATGAGTGAGACTCTTTTCACTCCAATATGAAATTTGTTTTTAATTTCATTGGTGAAATGAGTTATGTAGTTTTTCCGAATAGTGGGGGTTTTAAAAAAGTTTTTAAAAAAATTGAGCTGTCTGCTATAATTTTGTCTTGGAAAAAATTATTTGAAAACTTCTTTTTTAAAAAAAAAAAATTAATAATATTGTGTGTACCTTGGATGATGGTATGTGGTCTCTTGGATGGTGGTATGTGGTTTCCTTTTTAAAAATTATTCGATCCAAGATGATGGTATGTGGTCTCTTGAATATTATTCTAAGATGATTTATTTTCTGAATGCCTTAGACATTCTCCAAGATGAATATTTGGATCAACCTTGGTTTTAATCCAAGATGATTACATTTGATAGATTTGGATATTTTCAAAAATGACAAAATACCTTGAATTGGATTCAAGATGACATGAGAAATGATATGTGAAATTCATAATTTCCTTGGAGTTAATCAAAATTAATTTTGTGAAACCTTGGGATCTTTCCAAGATTATATTGATATTTGAATACCATTACTTATGTAGTGAGATACTGAAAGAAAGTGTGAATTATGGTTTGCTTAACAAAAGATTTTATGCTATACTCGAAATGTGTAGTGATGAGATTAGAACACCCTAGAGGTGATTTATTGTGTATGTGCTTTTATTGGGAGGTGGAGGTATTTCTTGAAAAATAGAGAAATAAAAATTTATTGTAAAGTCCACCTTGAGGCTAAATATATAACTCTAGCCTCAGCCAATGAAGAAGCGGGTTCCGTGTTTGGGAAAAAATCAATACCGCCCGTCTAGATCAATCATGATAGTACTTCAATGTTTGAAAAAAAATATAAATAAGTACTATAATGAAAAATCCAAATTTAAAGAAAATCACACAGTACTATGAGATTCTACATGTGATGTGACTTTGTATGTAGATAATCTATTTACAAAATCTCTAGCTAGAGTACAAGTCTGGATTGCATCGAGGGGATAGTCCTAAGGCTAAAGAAAAATAAATTGCCTATGAGGATACCCTATTTAGGAACCAGAGATCCTAAGAACTAGATTCAAAGGGAAGAACGAATCATAGAGTGGTTTGATAGACATGCACTAATTTGAGCACTAGCTCATTGACTATCCCTATGGTGTAGGTGCATGGATCTCATGACAGATATGAGGTTGAGTTGTTGGCAACTCTTAATGAGTTATATAGTGATTATTGGTGAGATGTTAGAGTCATGAGAGCATTTTTGATAGACTCACCTATTTGAGTGTGGAAGTGGGGCTGCTTCCTATGAGAATGGGGATAATTCTCTATAGCACTCAAGAAGCCAGGATTTAGCACATGGCTGTTAAAGTGCTAGCTTAGAAGCTTGGAATAGAGTGTTAAAAAATTATGTGTATGATGCAACGTCTTGTTTTCCCAAAGCAGTCATAGTACAAGACGTATATACATATGGATTTGTTTTCTGGATTGGTGATGTTGTCAAAATCAAATATTTTTATTAACCCTATTAAAAACATTGTATATTAGAAGTATGGTGTCGAGTTCACAAGGATTGATACAAGAACAACGATTGGGAAGTTTAAAACTAATTATAATGCTAAAAAGAAGAAATAAGAAAAGATGATAAAGAAAAGGAAAAAAAAATGACTTTGCATCTTTTGGGGTGTTTGTTTGGTTTTTGGAGGATAAAAGAGAAAACTAAACTATAAAGCAATAGGTTATGATTATTTCCCCCCATCTTGGAACATAATAAGATGAGATGGACTAATGTTTCAAGCACACTCTAAGGTAACATCTCATTGTGGCATATTATCAAACACAAGGAGTGCATCTATGTGTTAGATAAAAGGAGCTTTGAGATTTCCATAGAAACGGATTTGAAGCTAATGTTTGACTATCAAGGTTGCATGACTGACACGACTAAAATTGTGTGCTCTAAATGTTACACCCAAGTATAGGTGATCGTTCAAGTAATATATTTTCTAGTAAGCCTAGCTCGAACCCAAAGGAAAGAAATAATTTAAATTGATTAATTTTACCGAATTTATTAGTAGTAGTAAAAATAAAGAAAATATGATTTCTTTTGGAAGTTGTTTTTAACTACTTTTCAAATAAAAGTAAATAAAGTAAAATTATAAACTATGAGAACTATAAATAGATGTGCAATTTAAACTAATGAATTTTACTTACTAAATAAAACTAATAATTAGCTATAGCTATATTTAGAATTCTAGATTAATTTAACTAAGTAAATTAACAACTAATAAAATTAATCAAAATAGCGAATTAAATTAAGTTGCTTCTAAATATGAGAAGAGCGCTAGGAAATCAAAAATCCACGATAAACTCCTTAATTTCCATGCTTATGGAAAGATACGACACTCCCATTCACCCAAAATCATGTCTCTATTGTATAGGTTCAATTAAAATAATAGAATGCCTTTTGACTGGTGTAAAGATATAGAACTAGTTCAATTTTACCCTCTTAATGAAGTACGGGCAGATTGCTTATGAGCATGATTCATGACAAAAATTACTCTACTATGCTTGAAAATAAATTAATTAACTAGTCTAAACTAAAACCATGAAGCAAGTTCACAAACTAATGAAAATTCAAGTTAAGATTCATTAACATCATGCTCGTTAACATTATTCATATTAGAGAGCATAAAATCATATGAAACTTCACTTAAACATCCATTGATCCTTGGATTTAAGGTTGCCTGTTGAAAACATGCATGGAAATAAAGTTATTTACCATTTCATTGCTCTTTCCTAACTAGAAATTTAGCCTAACATAGCAAAATTGAATCTAAACATTATATTAACAAAAAACATAATAAAAACAATCACAAAACAAATTTGAGAAGTAGAATCTGAATAAAAACTAAGAAAAACCTTAATCGAATGAATATATTAAAGAAATCTTCAATTTAGGGCTTGATATCCTCCACTACTTGCTTGAATCCGAACTAGGCTATTAAGAACCCTAGGATCTCCTATATCTGCTCTAAAACTCGTACGTAATGTATACTGTGCCGTTCATGTACGATCTATCCTAGTATATATAGGTTTAGAAGTTTCAAATCCAAAATTCTCTGATTCCCGTAATTCTGACGAGTGCTACCGGTCTCACATATGTTTCAGGACCGGTCCTGGTTGCGACCGGTCCTACCTGTGTTTCGCAACCGATCATGGTCATGACTGATCCTGCCTTTTTGTTGGGACCGGTCTTGGTCAATTTTCAGGATCTTCTTCTTTTTGTTCTTCTAATCAACTTTCTCTCTTGCGCCATCATTCACTTCATATTCCTTACACTTCTATATTCTTCAAACAGCGTACTTATGCAAATATTAGCAGCAATGTCTTATTTACGTAATCGTATTGAAATAAGCATAAGTCTTTATAATTAGGGAGGAAAACACGTATAATTACTCTCATTAGCGCTTCCGGATATACAACATCCGTCGCTTGTCAATGACATACAAGATGAAGCCTCCATGGCTTCTAATCTGAATGATTTGTTCACCCTAACTAATCTACCTGGTGGACAAATCACCTATGAAGCCTTCAAAAGGTAGTATTTAAAATCCAAGATTTTGAACAATCAAAGATGCTTGACATCCAAGATGAAGACTCAAAGTTTTAAATCCCACACACAACATTTTATCAAACACATGGAGTGCAAAACACAATGTTACATAATATTCCATAGGAAATACATAGGGTAGGATTCAAAGTCTAAGTTTTGACAATTAAAGATGCAAGACAAATAAGATGAAGCCCCTAGTTTTGAATCCTACACAAATGAACCCTAAAAATGCTACAACATTAAATTCAAGAGTTCATGATCCACAACCTAAGTACGCATAACTAATAATAGAAAACATAGCAATATCATCAAAGGAAAAGAGAGAAAATATACCAAGCCATTAAATCTTCAATAGAATCTTTAAGTTTATAACAATGGAGGAAAAATGGAAGGGGACCCAAAAAGATCTAAGAGAGAGAGGAAATACAACTAAAATCCTAAGGAAAATAAAAGCTCCTCTAACAAAAATCTATCTCTTCCTATTTATATAACCCACATTCAATGGCAAACTTGTAAATAGAAAGAGGAAAAATCTGCTGTGGCGGATCGATCCTACGCAAAATGCCAGATCGATCCAATATAACCTTGGACTAGCAGAATCTACTTTGAAACTCACGGATCGATCTGCGTGTAAATTCCAGATTCAATCTGACTTTCTGAGAACACTTCTCCAAGTCCTGAATCAACAGCGGATCGATCCACCTTTTAGACCTGGATCGATCTGGCTTTGTAGAATAGTGTTCCTTGCCCTTTTTTGAGGTAAGAACCAAAATGCTTGGTTCTAACTTCTACCAAGCTCCCAAAATCTACAAGAAAGAGATTTTTATTGGCAATAAGTGAACAACAAGAAAAACAAAAATACAATTTATCCATTAAATCTCCAGGTTTAGGTGATAATTCTTATCCAATAAGAGTAAAATCATGAAGTTAAGAATGCAATATTGGACACGAATCAATTGGGAAGTAGTACAACTTCATCTTCCAAGCTCCACAAATTTTTCCAACTGTCATGCCCTGACGTAGAATAAATCAGGAAAGTGTTTCATTTCTTTTATGGACTCGTAAGTCATGACAAGTGAAAGTAATCAATTGTCCCTGCAACAAATAACTTAACAACATTTCTACAAAAAAAGATACTAATAGACATAAGCTCCAAATTTTAAAACTTACTAAACTATTACATTAGTCATTGTCTTAGGCACAATCCCTTATTCAAATTCTAATATAGGGTTTATTACAACAGTCTTTCTGGAAATTCTCAAATCTCTAACTAGCATAGTTGAAATATTCTGGTTGCTCCTAACCTGGAAAATTTGGACATAAAGTCCAGGGCACATCAACGCCATCAACTTGTGCAAGCTAGTGAGTAAAATAAACATAAACTCTCAATGTATATATAAGCATATATAACAATGTTACAGTTTTCGTTAAAACAACAATTTGAGTTCCCAACTTCAACTTATAATGTGGGAAGATAATAAGCAATAAATATGTGACCGTGCATGAGCAATGTAACATCTCATCTTGTCGACTCTTTCTCTCGACAAAACACAAGATCACATCATTGTAACTTCCTCGTTCTAGTACCTTGAAAACACTCGGGCAGTCACACTATAGTGCAACAGGCACCAGGAAATGTCCAGTCAGCCTTGATCCATGGCATTACACTATAATACCATCACGGCATACCAGAGATAATCTCGATCAGCATCCAGAACTCGGGTATCAGGGAGTGTCTGTGGAGGTGCCATACACTATAGCACTACCATGGGTGCCAGGGAGAGTCCAATTTGTAAAAAGGTACACTAAAATCACATCATCACGACATCCACTGCCTTGATCCATGGCATCACACGATAGTACCACCACAACATACCAGAGATAATCTCGATCAATATCCGAAACTCGACTACAAGAGAGTGTCCATGGAGGCAACCCATACCAACACACAATCTCTTTTACTCTTTTCACATTTTCTCACAAACCATGCATGTTGACTCAACCTCAACCCTATCATGTATGCAAATGTCATGAAATAATAACTACACCTACTAATTACAAATCTGAATATCCGTAAGAACATAAAACTCAGTCTTAATCATTCTTATTAATCTAGTTCTTAAATGTGGGTCTTTAAAATAATAGTTCCTTAAAACTTTCAAAACCTTTACCAAATAGTGTGATCGGGGATGAATAGTGCCCAATTACTAATCCTAACTCGCCTTTATTAGTCCTGACTAGTTATTATTTAGTGGATATTGTACTTTTTTTGTTTATTTTAGGTTTTACAAGTATGATATCAAAATAGATCAAAAAGGAAATCTAAAAGAAGAAAATAATGTAATTAGTGGTCAAGGAAAACTTTCCTTGCTCAAAAGGTGATTCCAATATAGCAGCAGCTTAGAAAATGACATTTTTGACATAGAATACTTTGGAATTTTGAAGTTAGTCAAGAGACAGAAAATGTAGTTCGATGAGTTACGGTCGCGTGGCTTCAAATTGTGCATCAATCCAAGGTCCGAGCAAAGAGATATGTCAATTCTACCATCGGTGCACAAAGTTGCAAAAATGCTCGCCCCAGCGGACCGCCCGGGCGGGAAATCAGATTAAGGACGTCGAAAAGGGTAATTCTGGTGTATTAAGGGTTTAGGAAACATCCTAAACTTAGGAAACATATGTATATGAGATATATATTCATTATATACAACTTGTACTCATATTCTGCAACCTAGAGAGAGAAAGAGGAAGAAGAAGAAGAAGAAGAAGAAGAAGAAGAAGAAGAAGAAGAAGAAGTCCAAGATTCTCCATAGATTCTTACAACAACTCCATGCCTTCAACTCAATCCATGACCAACTAATCATCTATTCTAGGGTTTAAATGAAATCTAGCTATGTAAAAGTTTCCTTTTTATGTTTTTCTCTTAGATTATCTTGTATTCATGGATGATTATTGTATGCTTAGGGATTTTTATATAAAATCATACTTTAATGTTTAAATCATTGTTTTTGAGATTTGTTCTTGTCTTAGATTTATTTTGAACTCAATGAGCTCAACAATTTATGTTTTCAGTGATTATATGAATTATTTGCATGCAATGGTGCTTATAGAATTATAACTTTAATTATTGAATACTCTATGCCTAGGGAAGATGGGGTGTGCTACAACCCTAGTTTTGTGTAAGACATTCCATGCCAACCAATGATGAATCATGTTAGTAATTAGGTTGTGGATTATTCTCTTGAAGGAGGAATCGGGCTAGTAGGCACGATTCCCCATGATCATCCAAATGCAGCAATTTAATTGAATGCATAAATAGTTCTTTTATATAGTTGGTGGTGGATTTGCAATCCTAGATCCCTTCTACTTTTCACATCTTTTTAATATTGCTTGTATTAGTTTAATTTCTTCCTAGTTTAATAGTTAATTTAAATTCCTTAGTTAATCTTAATTCAAACAATCAGTCAAAATATATTTTTTTCAAATCAATTGAAATTAGATCTATAGAATTAAAGTAATTCCATTTCGCAGTCCCTGTGGATTCGACCCCTACTTATCACTATCTCATTATTTTTAGTAGGGTAATTTTATCATGATACTAACAACATCAATTTTTGGCACCGTTGTCGGGGTTTGCCAAATTGCTTTGCTAAATTTGCGGGAACTCACTGTAAGTTAGGATGCTGTGATGCATTATTTGCATTAGCTTGGGGACCCAGGGCACAGGGCATTGTGATGCAATTCTCACTTGCATTAGATTAGGAAACTCAGGGTGTTGAGCTTTGACGAGGTCATATTGCATTATAGGATAATTTCATGCATCATAGTAATTTTTTTTATTTGAGTCTTTCATATTGTCTTTAGAAAAACGTTAAATTAATTTTGAGTCCTTTTTTTTCCCGTATAGAGTCGTCGAGTTCTTTAGTTTCGATTAATATAATTTAATTTATGCTAGGCAAAGATTTGAGTACTAAACCATCATCTGTTTTCTAGTTCGAAATTCAACGAACAATTAAGAGTCTTAGAAAGACGCGGGTTGCGCAAATTACACCCATTCATATGACCGACTTTTAGAATCAAAATAGGCAACCTCCTATCACTCCTCCCTTCATCCACCAGCTTTAAGAGCATATTTCACTCCTACAGGTTATTCTTCCTCATCGTGTATTAAGTTACCCGAGGTAACTACAGCTTACTTTGAAATTAAAACGTCTACTATTGCACTTTTACCTAACTTTTTCGATCGCATAAATGAGAGGACCCATATCAACACTTAGATGAGTTCCAAGGTATTTGTACCACCCTTAGACTTATATGGGACACGAATACAATACAACACTGACACTCGTACATGCAAACGAATTCGTTTAGCGATAATCATCTTCTTCGTTGATACTAAACTCCACTAATAGATCATTGAGATATGATAATCACTAAGTTATAAGTATGAAATTTCTCAAAAAAGGTGTTTGGCCCATGTGAGCGTGTCATCAATATTACAGTTAAAAACAAATATATTTTTTCATTAAATGGTGCTTGTCATCGTACCATGTACCTATTGGATTTATGGTTATTTTTTAATACGTCCAGAAATATTCTGCTAAAGCTAAACCGCCACGTCAGTAGCGAAGGACCTGGGCTATCTGGAATGGGCGCTTGTGGCCCGCCAATCCCAAGGTCATCGACTGGTACCACTCGGGGTATTCACACAGTCCGGGCGTGCAGTGCAACAGCTCTCCATAAGGTGCAGTTTGACAACCAAGTCACTCAGCAGTTTCTTTATCTGGCCAGAAGTCGATTAGGAAGGGTAAACGGTTTCCTAAACCACATAGAAAACTCCCCTAAATTTGTGCAGATTAATTGCAATCAGATTAGGCTTCCAAATCTGCATACTTACCATGTACAGGTGGACTCTAGCATCTATAAAAGAGACCACCTACCCTCTTTATAAGGGGATCGCATTCTTAACCTAGAGAATACCAGTTTATACTAATTCATACGCATACACCCGGCCGGTTTTACTGGTAGTGCCGCCCAAACTGTTGGCTCACCAGGCCCGCCGGTGATCTGTTAGTTAAGCGCTCAGATGCACCTGTGGATGTAGGTCACCTCATTAACAGGGCCGAACCACATACAACTGACTGTGTCTCAATATCTCTCTCTGAATCTCTCTTACCAATTTTCAGCATCATCAGTTTGGCGTCGTCTATGGGAATCGATAAGCTTTTCATCAACAAATTCCTTGACTGATCAACATGCCACCGAAGATGGGTAAGAAAAATACTACTCTGCTCGGTCAGGAGAACTTGTAACTCGAGCAATAGGCCGCCTCCATGACCTCCGAGTAAATGACAATGGCGTTTGCACAACTTTTGGAAGGCCAACGGCAAACCCAGTAGCAAATCGAAGCGACATTGGCTTTACAGGAAAAGCGCCCGCAAGAGTCCAGAACCATACCCACTCTGTGCCGGTATCCCCGTCGGATTGGGAACGCGCCCGGAATGGTGACCGTAGCAGAGCGCCCAGGCGCACCAGGCGACAAGCTCTGACCAATCCTCATCGGGTGGAAAATGCCAAAGACATCATCAACAAGCGATGTACCACCAGGAGGGACGGATCAAGGCCAAAGCCCCGGAAATCAGCCAAAGACCCTCCGGCCCGGAGCCGGGGTGATCTTAGGCATACGATTACCCGGAGCCAGAGCCGGGTCTTATCCCCAAGGTCAACACACTTCAAAGAAGAAGCCTCGTCATCTGATCCGACTTACTGCTCGGACATTGAAAGGAAGCCCGAGCAGAAAGACATGAATGCTCAAATTCAGGGCTTGTAGAAACAGATCGAGCAACTGAGCTGCAAGCAGCATCATAACCATACCAACACGGAGACCAAGTCGGCCTATACCGCTCGGGTCATCGGATTCCCCATCCTGCGAAAGTATAAGCCACCGCATCTCAGCTCTTATGATGGGATAGTGAGCCTAGTGGATCACATTTGTGCCTACAGGGCCCAGATGGCATTGGTCACCACTGTCGATGAATTACTGTGCCTGGCTTTTCCCAGCACTCTCAAAGGGCCAACTGTGCAGTGGTTCCACGCCCTAAAACCTCGAACAGTGGATGACTTCAAGACACTGAGCAAGCCTTTCATTACCCAGTTTGTAGGGATGCTCGACTGGTCGCAACCGAACACTCAGCTATTGACTGTTAAGTAGCAAGGGCGAATCCCTAAGGAAGTACGTGGACCGTTTCAATCAGCAGGCTCCAGATCCATAATTTGAACAAAACAGCAGCCATCCTGGCCTTCTGCTCGGGAGTTCAACACACCAAAGTTGCTACGCCGTTCCACCGAGACCGACTAGCAACCCTGGTGGAACTCTCGGAGAGGGTCGGGAACATATTGACACGGAAGAATTTCTGAAGTCCAAACATGCCGATTTCGTAAGAGATGAGTCCCCGAAAGCTAAGCGGAGGCATGAAGGCTCTGAGAAGGGTCCGATAAAGAAGCCCAGGCTAGACCAACAGAGAGGAGGTCGGGATCAGCCCCCGATCGCCTTCACGCCCTTTTCTCAACCAATCCACAAAGTCATGGCCGCCGCCGAGGTGCAGAGGTTGCTTCAACAACCGGCAAAACTAAAGGCCCTCCGACATCATGTTCGCTTTAGCGTTCAATCAGCTCGGGATGTCCAGGGATCGGCTCTGTCCAGTAGCTACTCCCCTGGTAGATTTTAACGGATCCAGCACCTAGCCGCTTGGTACCATGGAGCTCCCTGATCTTATGGGAACTTACCCTCAGCAGATCTCCCTACTGGCAAATTTTGTGATCGTGGAGGCCCCATCAGCTTGCAATGTCATTCTCGGGAGGCCTACACTCAACAGAGCCAAGGCCGTCGTCTCTACTCATAGTCTGACAGTTAAGTTCCTGACCCCTCAGGGTCCCGGGAGCCTGTATGGAGATCAGACGACTGCCCGGAGTTGCTATATCAGTTCCTTTTGCTGGGAAGTCATCACAGAAACACTGAACGTCCAAGAGATGGGCCCAAGAGATCAGAATGATAGAGTGGGTCCAATCGAAGAACTGGAACAAGTGGCGTTGGACCCACAACTCCCTGACCGAACGGTCAGCATTGGCACCCTGTTGGAGCCCAGCCTTAGGGATAAGCTGATTCAATTCCTACAACAGAGTCAGCATGTGTTTTCCTGGTGTCATGAAGATATACCCAGGATTAACCCCTTCATAATGTCCCATCGACTTAACGTCAACCTAGATTCCCGACCGATGAAGCAGAAGAGACGGGGCATGGCCCCCGAGAGGCAAAAGGCAATGTGCGAGGAGGTCGAGATTCTCCTCAAAGCCAAATCTATCCAAGAGGTCCACTATCCCGACTGGTTAGCAAACGTAGTACTTGTCAAGAAAAGCAACGGAAAGTGGAGGATGTGCATAGACTTCACCGATCTGAACAAAGCCTGCCCTAAGGGCTGCTATCCACTGCCCAGGATAGATCTCCTTGTGGACTCCACAGCCGGCCATTCACTCTTCTCGTTGATGGACGCCTACTCTGGGGTACCCCGGGGACGAAGAAAAGACCTCATTCATCATGGATCAGGAGACCCACTGCTACAAAGTCATGCCCTTGGGCCTCAAAAATGTCGGGGCAACTTATCAACGCTTGGTCAATCACATGTTCAAAGACTTGATCGGAAAGTCCATGGAGGTCTACGTTGATGATTTGCTGGTCAAAATCCGGGACAAGTCTGACCATCTTGAGCATTTGGTCGGGGCCTTCAACATTTTGAGGAAGTTCGGGATGAGGTTGAACCCGACCAAGTGCACATTTGGCATCTCGTTCGGAAAGTTTTAAGGGCACCTAGTCAGTAAGCGGGGGATCGAAGCAAACCCCGAGAAAATCCATGCCGTCATCAACATGTGGTCGCCCAGGTCAACCAAAGAAGTATAGAGCCTGGCAGGATGGGTTGCCACGTTGAACAGGTTCGTGTCTCGAGCAACCGATCGGTGCTTACCATTTTTTAAGATCCTCCGCAAGGCTTTTTAGTGGTCGGAAGAGTGCGAGGAGGCATTCCGAGAGCTCAAGAAATATTTGGCATCACCCCCTCTACTCTCAACGCCCGTGTCGGGCGAGGAGCTGTTCTTGTACTTGGCGGTGTCACCCTCGGCAGTCAGCTCGGCACTCGTTCAAGAAGAGCACGGGATACAGTTCCCAGTCTACTATACAATCCGAGCACTTCAGGGTGCAAAAATTAGATACTCTCGCATTGAAAATCTCGCCTTTGCCCTCATCACTTTAGCTCAGAGACTTCGCTCGTATTTCCAGGCCCACATTATTGTGGTCCTTACGGATCAGCCCCTCCGTAAGATCTTAAGCAGGCCCAAAACGTCCAGAAGGCTCGTTAAGTGGGCCTTGGAGTTAGAAGAATTTGAAGTGGTCTACAGACCCCGCATAGCAATCAAGGGACAGGCAGTAAAAGACTTCATTGTTGAATTCACATACCAAGAAGACCCGGTTGAAGAGCTCGACCCACCGGTCCACCGATCCTACCACCCGATTTGCAATCAGACATCCCAACTTGGGTACTCTATGTAGACGGATCATCCAACAAACAGGGAAGTGGTACAGGGATCATCCTAACCACGCCCGACGGGATCCAGCTTGAGTATGCACTTAGGTTCGGATTCAAAGCCTCCAATAACAAGCCCGAGTATGAAGCCCTCTTGGACGAATTACAGATGAATCTTCAATGGGTGCACCGCAGGTCTAGGGGTACAGTGACTCTCAGCTCGTGGTAAATCAGGTCAATCAAGAGTACGAGGCTCGGGAAGATAACATGATGGCTTATCTATCACTTGTTCGAACAGTTTCAAAGAAACTTCAGGGGTTCTCTATTACGTAGATACCTAGGGAGGAAAACACTAGGGCCGACCGGTTAGCCCGCCTTGCTTCATCCTCTGAGTCAAACTTGCCCATGATAAGGATAGAGTACCTACCCGAGCCAAGTGTGATCAACTCGGAATGCATGGAGATCGAACCAGCCACCCTATAACCTAGCTGGATGGACCCAATAATGGCATTTCTGGAAACAGGCGCGTTACCAGAAGGAAAGGAAGAAGCCTATCGGGTCAAATACCGAGCGGCAAGGTACCACATCGTTGATGGCATCCTCTACAAAAGGGGATTTTCTATACCACACCTCTGCTGTGTCCATCCTACACAGGTCTAAGCAATACTGTACGAAATCCATGAAGGGGTGTGCGGGAACCACATCGGAGGTCAGGCACTCTCACGCAAAGCCCTGCTGCAAGGTTACTATTGGCCGATCATGGCCAAAGACTCTCAAGAGTACGTCAAGAGGTGTGATACGTGCCAAAGATTTTTTTCCCATGAACCGTCCGGGAGAACTTCAGACGCCAATCGTTAGCCCCTGACCGTTCGCTCAGTGGGGCATTGACATCGTTGGTCCCCTGCCAATGGGAAAAATACAGATCAAGTTCGCTGTCATAGCCGTGGATTACTTCACCAAGTGGGCGGAGGCCGAGCCCTTGGCAACGATCACCGAAAAGAAAATGGAAAACTTCGTGGAAAGGAACATCCTCAGCAGGTTTGGCGTCCCCCGGGTCCTGGTTTGTAACAACAGTAGGCAATTTGATACCCCGGTATTCAGGCAGTTCTGCTCGGGCTATGGGATAACCAATCACTACTCATCCCCCGAGCACCCCCAGGCCAATGGCCAAGCCGAGGTGACTAACCAGACTATTCTTCAGTCAATGAAAACGAGGCTTGAAAGCACCAAAGGGCTATGGACAGAGGTACTACCGACCCTCCTATGGGCCTACCGCACTACACCCCGAGCGACAATAGGCGAGATGCCATTCTCCCTAACCTACAGCTTTGAGGCGGTGGTCCCCATAGAGCTTGGGTTACCTACCCACCGGGTGACAAATTATAGTGAGCTAGACAGTAAAAATGCTCTCAGGGCAGAGCTTAACCTAGCAGAGGAGAAAAGAGACCGGACGTATCTAAAAGTGGCAGCCTAGAAGCAGAGAGTATCCCGATACTATAACAGCAAGGTGAAGCATCGCAGTTTCCTGACGGGGGACCTGGTCCTTAAAGCTGTCAATCAGTCCACAAAAGTCCCGAGCCAGGGAAAGTTGGGGCCAAACTGGGAAGGTCCATATCTAGTTACCCGGATAAATCGCCCAGGCACCTATTGGTTACAAACTCTTGACGGCCGTCACCGTACCCACCCTTGGAATGTGCAGCATCTCTGAAAGTACTATCAGTAGTAATTAGATGTGGGTAAATTAATACTGGTTAGGGTACTTGTAGCTCCATTTGAGCAGTCATTATGATTTTTTTAAATCAAAAAAGCAATAAAACGGTTCCTACCTTACATCAAGAAACAACCATTGTCGGTATTCTACACAAAGACCCCAGGCCAACACCCGAGGCAAAAGACCTTGGCTCAAAACCAAGGCACAAAGACCCGGGAACTTACCCGAGAGGCAAAAGACCTTGGCTCAAAACCAAGGCACAAAAAGACCTCGGGCCCAACCCCGAGGCACCGGCTTCGCTTAGGCCCCACCGGCAATGGGGGCAAACCCCCTAGGTGGCTGATGATGGCAAGCCTCAAAGGACCCTGCAACCACCCATGTTCCAGGTTAAGTTCCTATGGTTCCCCCCTCCTAGACACCTACCTTAGCAAAATACTTGGTGGGCAGGGGGATACCAGACTAAAAAAAGGAAATCACAGCGGCCACTAACAGGGCTTGGAATCCTAACATTCCTAAGTACCTACATAGGCCAGGGAAAAACCATCTAGTCAGTAAAATAGAATAATTCCTATAATACACCAGACAAGACCTTTCAAACAGGTCAAGAAGACCAATTGTTATACCGGTTATGATCCAAAACTATTTACTAAGGCAAGGAATTAGATTAGTCAATTAAAAATAAAAACCGGTCGGGAATTGGCAAGCACGGGCACACAAGTACAGAAACTGTAAACAATTGATGAAAAAGTTGGTCTCAAGAACCTTTTCATTAATATAAAAAAAAAAACTATACAATGCCTGGGGGCAGTTGTAGTAGCCTCCCAAAAAAAAGAGAAAAAACGAGGGTTTCTACTGGTCTTCCACACTGTCATCGCCTATAGGAGCAGTCCCGGTCGGTTCAGCCTCGGCAAGCTCTCCTCCAGTAGCCGGATTCGGCCCAGGAGTAGCCAGAAATGTCCCAGTCTGGGTGATCCTCAGCAACCCAGGCGGTGAGGTCAGTGTAACCCTTGAGGAACCCAGCCTTGAACTCCTCTTCGGCGTCCTTGGCCTCAGCTTTTCGGGCCGCGGTGACTTTGGATAGAGTGGTTGTGAGGACCTCGGTTTCCTTCTCGACGGCCACCCGACCAGCCTCTACAGCTGCAACCTTGGCCTCGGCAGACTTTTGCGCGGCCCGCTCAGTTGAGATGGTATCCCGGGCCTCCCCTAACTCCAAGCCCAAAGCCCTGGACTTCTCCTCCTCCACAGAAAAGGCAAATTCAGGGGCTTCTCGGGCCACTTTCTCAGCAGACAATGTAGCCTCAGCCGCGGCTAGTCTCTCAGCCAGCCCGGGCGGGGTTGCCTCGGCCCCCACAGCTATACAGCCAACCTACAAAAGAGGACAATTGTTAGCCTTCCAAATGAAGAAGTAGGCAGCATGAAGAATGCAAAGTAACTCACCATGTGGCTGATGCTATAAAGCCAGTCAATTATGGCCTCGGGACTCAGCAGAGTACATTTGTCTACTTGACTCTGCAGCAGCCCAGGCCGGACCCTCACGCCGACTTCATCCGCCATCTCTACTGCTAGCCTTGAGGACGGCCCCGCACAGCTCGGCTCGTCCAGGCTGGGGAATGAGACCCCGGTCGCTTTGGTGGCGGGAGGCACAGTTGGTGGTGCAGCGATGGTGACTCCGGGCGTCGAGGTCACAACAGCCTCCTTCTCCGCCCGTATTATGATCCCCCTGATGATCCTTTTAAGTGGTTAACCCTCAACAGGTTCTTGTTTCTTTCTTTTGAGACCCGCTCGGGCCATCAGCGCCGCCTCCTTTTCCTTGAGGGCCGCCGGGTTCTTGGGAGCCATCTCTGTAAAATTGAAAAAGATACAAGTCCATTACATAACAGGCAAGGGTGAGAGTAGGCCGTCCGGGATGTATATGGATAACTGACCAGGGGTGATTGCTAGGAAGATAGGAGCTTTGAAGCGGTGCTTGGGTTTGTATGAGATTTTTGGGTCCCCCGACCGGGTCAAGACTTTGTTTACTTCAGTTGGGTCCTCGATCAATGAGAGGATCCTCTCTTGGCACTCGTCAGGAATACTGGGCGGATCCACTCCTCCTACTGTAAAAGAAACAAAAGAAGAACGTAAAATTCAATGGCAACAATGAAACAAGACCATGGTAAAACGATTAAGGGCTTACTCCTCAGTTCCCTCGCCCAGGATGTCCTCAACTGTATACCCGGCGCCTCTTCACAAAATCCAAGGGCAAAAACTTAGAAAAACTTCTTCTTCCACCCCCGATTGTTGCTCAGGCAATTGACGATAATCTTTCTCCCTTGCCGGGCCCCCAGCGAGAAGAAGCCGGCCTCTCCGTGCACTTTGAATGGTCGGTGGGTCCAGAAGAACTCCTGTAGGGTCAGTTCATACACAAGGACTTGGGGCCACAATAACATGGCCCCCATGTGGAATCTCCATCCGTTCGGGGCGAGTTATCCCGGGGAGATCCCAATATAAATAAGCGCATCCCGGGCGGCCGGGTGAAGAGGAAGACGAAGGCCTGCCATAAGGGCGTCCTCGTATAAGGTGACGAAGCTCGACTCGTGTATGTGAGCCCCGCCGTCATGCACCGCCAGGGAGAAATGGATGGGGATGTCCTATCTCTCCCTGATCCGACCTAAGTCAGGGAAACGAAGGGTGCTAACGATCCGTTCGCAAGCAAACACCACATCAGGATTGTTCGGCCTCTACCCCTCACTATCCGACCACCCGGACACCGAGGCAACGGGAGCACTTTGAACTGCTTCGTCGTCGAATATCCGGATAGGAATATTCCCCTCACTGTGTTGGTCGGAGGGGGTTGCAGAAGGCGAATCTAGACTGGTATCCGGCGTTCCTGATCGCAACTGCTCATCCTCCGACCGAGAAGATGAGTCGAAGTCAGAGTGACACATCTCTAAGTTCTGTGTGTGTGGATAGGGGAACAAGTGGCAGCCTAAGTATGGGTCTACAACCCCAAGTTTAAGGTATAAGGGGGGGCAGGACTACGAGCCTAAAGGGTAAAGTGTACAAGGTCCTAACGGTCAAGTAACACTTGTGCAAAACGGATACAGGATAACCCAATCGGTTAAACCACCCGGCTACACCTCGTAACCTAATGAAGAAACAGAATTTGAGGAAAAAGAAATCCCACTCCCGTTCTACACCTAAGGGGTTCATTTCCTCGAGCCTTACTTCAAAGAGAAAAAGGAAAAGAAGAAGATGGAAAAGAACAGTGAATCGAAATTGAGGAATGGAGACTTACAAGGAAAGACGCAGAAAAGAGCTCGGGAAGCTGTGTCAGGTACTTTTTGCTCTCAAAATCGCTCGGGGAATATGCTTCTTGGCTGCAGGAACTAGTGAAATGAGCAAGTGTTCCTTATACAGGAAGCACAGACAGTCCAGATCAAGCCAGATCTAACGGCCAGGAAACTTTCCCGCCAAAATTGCCCGACAACTGTCACCTCGGGCACGTGTAGAGTCGCCTCAAAAGGTGTGCGTATTAAATGCATGACGAGATGGTTCGGTTACCATGTAAGAAGCTCAGTTACTCCCGTGCTGGCCTTGCTTGATCTTGACTAGGCCAATGACCAGTTGACATGTGGCAGAGGTAGAACTCGGGCCCACAAGGCCACCGCTCGATCTGTACCCCGACTAACCACTATGACCGGTCCCATCCCGGGTAGAGTCCCGACCTCTTACCGGACGGTCTCCCAGGAGCAAACTTAATTTTCAAACCTCATCTGACGGGACATCACATCAACTTCGAAAATGGGGGGCAGCTGATACGTCCAGAAATATTCTGCTAAAGCCAAACCGCCACGTTAGTAGCGAAGGACCCAGGCTATCCGGAATGGGCGCTTGTGGCCTGCCAATCCTGAGGTCATCGACTGTTACCACTCGGTGTATTCACACAGCCTGGTTGTGCAGCGCAGCAGCTCTCCACAACTTGCAGTTTGACAACCATGCCGCTCAGCAGTTTCCTTATCTGACCAGAAGTCGATTAGGAAGGGTAAACGGTTTCCTAAACCACTTAGGAAACTCCCCTAAATTTGTGCAGATTAATTGCAATCAGATTAGGCTTCCAAATCTGCATACTTACCATGTACAAGTGGACTCTTGAATTTATAAAAGAGACCACCTACCCTCTTTACAGGTGGATCGCATTCTTAACCTAGAGAATAGCAGTTTATACTGATTCATACGCATACACGTACCCAGCCGGTTTTACTGGTAGTGCCGCCCAAACTGTTGGCTCACTAGGCCCGCCGGTGATCTGTTAGTTAAGCGCTCAGACGCACCCGTGGATGTAGGTCACCTCATTAACGGGGCCAAACCACATACACCTGACTGTGTCTCAATATCTATCTCTGAATCTCTCTTACCAATTTTCGGCATCATCATTTTCTAAGTACAAGATTTGAATGGAAATGGCCAAGTTCTACTATGATTAATAAAAAGAATGTAATGTAAAGAATTAGAATAAATAAAAACTAAAAATCAAATTTATAGCGTTCTTACGAACCACGTCACTCAATGGCATCCTTACAAATCACGCCATTCGTATTTTTCTAAAAAAAAAAATCATTTTTTGTATACAAAAAAAATAAAAAAATTGGGGGGTAAAAAAAAATTAATAATGGCTTTTTTTGTAATCACGTCATTTTTATAGCGTTATTTGGAACCACGACATTTGTTTAAGTAACGTTATTTGAAATCGCGTCAATTGAATGACATTTTTGCTAAAAATGTTTTACCCCTATTATGTCTTTAAGTTAAAACTCATCTCATTTTAATAATTAAGTTATTAATTGGCAATATTTGTGGAAACAGCTCTACAAGGGCGGAGGTATGTAATGGCTCGGCCAAGTTGTAGCCCCCCGGCCCCTAAAATTTGGGAAATATTTTTAGTACATATGATATTTTAGCCCAATTAAAACTTAGCCCCCATTTTTTTAGTACATGTGTGCCACGACCCATCCCGCTACAGGCGGAAATAGGACACGTGGCATGCCATCAAGGCTCATCCAATTCTTGTAAAGTAAATAGCAGCAGAAAAATAAGTAAAATCCATTAAAATCAGAGTTATAAAAAGGTTTTGCTTAATTGAAACCCTTCCAAAATTAATCCATTTGAAACCAGCGATCCAGTGGATTGTGGCGGGGATCTAGTCGACTGGAGGTCAATGCAGAGAGTAAAAAAGTTCAACAGCCCCAATCCAATTGACTGTGTCGGGGACTCAGTCGACTGGTGCCTCAAATTCTCAGTCGACTGATCCTGTTCGGTAGACTTGAAATCAATCTAGCAGAATGTTGTGTTTTCGTGCAAAAATCAGTCAACTATTTTTTGTCATCCAGTTGACTGATGCCCTTGAAACTAAATAGATAACTCGTTAAAACAGGGGTCTAGTCGACTGTTTCCTATCAGATTACCAAGTTGTACAGTTTCTTAACCTATGGTCCTCCAACCCAAAACCAACACATTCGCTATTATAATCCACGGATTCCAAACATAATTACAAAAGTTTTACAACTAATTACAATAGTACAAATCTTTCCCAAGATTCCAAACTAAATCTGTTATGAATTCAATGTTTTTATTACAACATTAGAATTTAAAACAAAAGTATAAACAAGTGTGATTCTCTGGCATTCCTCGACCTCACTCCTCTGATTCTTCTTGCCTTTCTTCCCACCTGCAATGGAGTAAGTCTCCACTACTCAGCTATATGCTGACTGTACAATTTTAAACAAATGCATATGAGCAATTCATGCTTTAAACATCTAAATCACATAATTTAGTCTCTAGGGAGAGAGATACACATTCATCCGGTATACCGGAAAGTCTTAAATCTTAAACTACGATGTCAATGGCTAGCCAAAGATCACTCATCTATTGCATTCATATGCTCTGGCTGGGCCGGTTCCCAAACCAAGCAAAGTCGTCACTACTATAACTCTCAAACACCGAGAGACGTACCTTGGCATGAAATTATACCAAACACCCCTTTGACCCACATAATCACTTAGCATACCCACATAGTCATATCACCATGCTGTTCAATACATACTCGCAAAATTTAACGGGCCTAATTTAACACATGAATTTAGCCTGGATCATAATTTCATACACAATAACCAAAGCATCCAAAATTCCTTATATTACATAGATTAAGAATTTATACCTTAAGCTCTAACTCTACAACTTCAGGAGAAGTACTAGCAACTCAATTAACCGTCGGATCTCCGATCTTAAAGGATTCCTACAAGTATTTACATGTTTTTTTTTCAAATTTCTTGAAATTAGATTTTTGGAAAAGTTTGCCAAACATGGCCTAAGAGGTGTTAAAATGTAGATCTTACCTCGAGGAGTCCGAATATGAAATCTGGAGAAAAGCTGACGATCGAAAGTTCGTCCTTTGGCATCGTGAAGATCGAAGCCAAACATCTCCCTTTTCTCTCTCTTGGTTGTAAGATATTTTGGAAAATATCTCAACGTCAACTATATATAGGCATAACTCTCGGGAATTACATTCACCTCCCCGTGAGTTCTCAAAACTTCTAATTATCTCATGAAACGTCGCACACATCCATTTTATCCTTTCACGAGTGAAAAGTAAAAGCTATGAAAGTTTTCAACTAAGTTCCGTTTAGGTCCAAAATACGGATCCAAAACTAATTTCGTGGAATCTCTAGATAACCTACCTTTTATGCAACGTATCACCTACATTATCACTATGTTGCTCAAAATAATCTCTAACAAGATCCAAACTACCAGAAATGCTATAACATAGGTATAATTACTATTCACACATACCAGATATCTCAAATAATATTTAATCACATAAATGTCATTTAAATCATACGAATGCCTTATTGATTGTTGGTTTGTCGTGTCCTCACTTGACACTTCCCATTGACCTCCAATCAATCTCATTTACAATTATCAAATAATATTGATAATTCACAAAATTCGATTATGTATTTAAAATTAAAGTAATTCCTGGGACGAGTATGACAATTCTCCCCTCCAAAAAGGAAGTTTGTTCCCAAACTTATACCTCAAAGGTCGAAAATATATGGATACTCGTTCTCCCATGTATCTTCTTCGAACATCTGACTATGCCACAATACTTTCACTATCGGAATTGTTTTCATTCTCAATACTTGCTCTTTTTTTATCTAAGATCTCTACTGGATGCTCTATGTAAGTCAAGTCGTCTTGGATTTGCAATGGTTCTAGTATGATGATCTTGCTCAACACCGTCATACACCATCTCAACATTGACACATGGAATACATGGTATACATGCTCTAACTCAGATAATAAGGCTAATCGGTAAGCCATTGGTCCTACTCTCTCTAGGATCTTAAAAGGTCCTACGAATCTCGGGTTAAGTTTTTCTCGTTTCCCAAATCGGACAATGCCTTTCAAAGGCGATACACGTAAGTATACAAAGTCTCCCACTTCGAATGTCATCGGTCATTGCTTAAAGTCCACATAAATCTTATAATGACTCTGAGCCACCTTAAGTCGCTTCTGGATTAACTTCACCTTCTCAGTAGTCAACTGTATTATCTCAGATCCTATTAATCTTCTTTTTCCAACCTCGGTCCAACAAACTGGTGATCGATACTTACGTCCATATAAATCTTTATACGGTGTCATTCCAATACTTGACTGAAACCCATTGTTGTAGGCAAATTTAATCAACAGTAAATGTTTCGCCCAGTCACTCCAAAAGTCCAGAACACAAAGTGTAAGTATATCCTCTAATGTCTGAATCATTCGCTTTGACTGTCTGTCAATTTGAGGATAAAATGCGGTACTGAAACTCAACTTCGTACTCGTAGCCTCTTGCAACCTTCCCCAAAACCTCGATGTAAAATTCTATCACGATCTGATACAATCACTGCTAGAACCCCATGTAGTCTTATAATCTCTTTCACATTCAATTCTACTAACCTAGACGACTTAGTCATCTTGATTGGTAGAAAATTTGCTGATTTCGTCAATCTTCAACTATCACCCAAATCTTGTCATTCTTGTTAGGCGATCGTGGAAATCCGGATAAAAAATCCATCGTGATCTCATCCCATTTCCACTTTGACACTGGTAATGGCTGTAGCAATCCTGTAGGTACTTGTCTTTCTGCCTTGACTTGTTGACATGTCGAACATTCGGACACAAACTTGGCAACTTCCCGTTTCAAACCTCTCCACCAAAAGTTTTTGGCAAAGTTCCAGTACATCTTGTTACTTCCCGGATGAACTGAAGATTTAGTATTATGAGCCCCTCTAAAAGTTGCTCTTTTAAGTCCTTTACATTTAGTACACACAATCGATTCCCAAGTATCAATACTCCTTGTTGCAATGTAAATCCATGTCGTTTTCCCAAAGGTATCTTATCTCTCATCTTGCATAAGTAGAGATCGTTAAACTATACTGCCTTGATTCATCTATAATGTATGGCTGAGCTATGATCGCCATCATTAAGCCACTATTCGTCTCTAGAATCACATCTAATTCTAAATATTCCATTTCTCTGACTAATTCTTTTTGTTGTGTTAACTCATCGACTAAGTTCCTTGTCGTCTTCTGACTTAAAGCGTCGGCCACAACATTAGCCTTCCCCGAATACTCAATCGAAGATATTAATCCTTCATCAACTCTAGCCATCTCCTCTGTCTCATGTTCAAATCTTTCTACATGAATAGGTACTTCAAACTCTTGTGATTCGTGAAAATCTCACACTTCTCCCCGTATAAATATTGTCTCCAAATTTTTAAGGCATGGATTATTGCAGCTAATTCCAAGTCATGAGTCAGATAATGAAACTCATGTGTCTTCAACTATCTAGATGCATAAGCAATCACCTTGCCGCCTCGCATAAGTATACACCCCAAACCTTGATGCGAAGCATCACTATAAATCACAAATCCTTTAGTTCCAGATGGTATTATTAAGATAGGTGCTCTCGTCAACCGCGACTTCAGCTCCTGAAAACTATTTTCACATTCTTGACTCCACTCAAATGTAATACCCTTTTCATCAACTTTGTCATAGGTAGTGAAATCTTGGAGAAATTTTTGATTAATCTGCGGTAGTATCCGGCTAATCCTAAGAAACTTCAAATTTCTAACACTGAAGTCGGTCGTTGCCAATTAAATACAGGTTCTACCTTGTGAGGATCAACTGAAACTCCCTTCTGGCTAGGTAGCGAGAATTCACATTTCTTAAATTTCCCGAATAATTGTTTCTCTCACAATCTCTGAAGTATAAGTCTCAAATGCTTCTCGTGTTCTACCTCACTCGGCGAATAAATAAGAATATCATCGATAAATGCTATCACAAAATCATCTAAGTAGTCCTTGAACACTCAGTTCATAAGATCCATGAACGCGGCTAGTGCAATGGTAACTCTAAATGGCATGACTAAGAATTCATAGTGTCCGTAGCGCGTTCTGAAAGCCGTCTTCTCAACATCTTCTACCTCTACTTTCAACTAATGGTAGCCCGATCTAAGATCTATCTTGGTATACACTTGTGCCCCGCGAAGTTGATCGAATAAGTTGTCGATTCTCGGCAACAGATACTTGTTCTTGATTGTCAACTTGTTCAGTTCCCTGTAGTCAACACACATACGCATTCAGCCATCCTTCTTCTTTACAAACAACACTGGAGCTCCCCCACGGTGATATGCTAGGTGGAATAAAGCCTTTGTCAAGTAACTCTTGTAGTTGGACTTTCAATTCCTTTAACTCTACGGATGCCATTCTATATGGTGCTTTCAATACTGGTCTTGAGTTTGGCATTATCTCAATGGTGAACTCAATCTCCCTCTCGATAAGGATATCTGTTAAGTCATCAGGGAATATATCTAGATATTCTCGCACTATTGGAATGTCTTCTACCTTCAATTCAGTCGCCACAGTGTCAATCACTGAACATAGAAATCCCTAACAACCTTTTCTCAACAACATTCTTGCTCGAATAGCCGAAATCAAATACGATGGCGGTGTAACCCCATTTCCTTGGAATTTAAAGTCTCTGTTCCTCGGTTATCAAAAATTGACTTCTTTTTGTTCATAATCTATCGTTGCAAGGTTAAGAGACAAGCAATCCATTCCTGAGATCACATCAAAGTGGTTCACTACAATCGGTATAAGGTCTACGGTCATCAACTTCTCGCCTAGTTTAATCTCACAATCCTTGTAGATCGTAGATGTTACTATCAGCTTATTAAGTGGTACAACAATAGATAGTTCATATCCCAATGGTGCCGATCTAACATTCAAATAACGAAATTATGTGATATGAATGAATGCGTAGATCTAGAGTCAACAAGTATACGTGCTAGATATGAACATATAGGCACCATCTTGAGACCACTATTGCAGCTATATCTCCCGGGTTCATATGAAATGACCTTCCCTGACATGGCTTCATCCTCTGTCCCCCATCATTGGGTTGTCTAGGCTCGAACCACTAGAAGCCATAGAACTAGTTCCTTACTGAGGACGCTTCCTCGGGCAATCCTTGGATTGATATCCAAACATCCTACAATCGTAACATTTGCCCCTCATATGCGATATAGCACTTATACTATTCATCCCTTGAGTTTTGTTCTAGAAATTTGTCATAAAACATCGACCCGTATGTAGTCGATTGCAAAGTGGACACAACGGTATGTTACCTACTGGATTCCTGAACCCACTGAAACTAGAGCTAGAGCCTCTGGCAAACGGCCTCTTGAAAGCTCCATCATAGCTCTGGTCATTACCCTCGTGATTTCTCTTCCCTTGATGGCCTTGCTAATTTTTTCCATCCCACTTTCGGCCTACAAGTGCTGTTTGTTGTACTGCGGCAACAGTTGAATGTTCATAGGTCTCCACCCTCAGGCAGATATTCTCTCTCAACCCATCCTAATACTTCCTTGCTCTATCTTACTTTATCAACACAGACCCCTTTCCAAACCTCAACAAAGTATTGTATTTAAAAGTGTACTCCATCACACTCATATCCCATTGTCAAAGATTTTCAAATTCTCTCTTCTTTGAAAGAATCGACGATTAAACTCCGCCTTGAACCCTTCTCATGCTATCGGTACCCCTTGATCTAACACATTAACCCACCAATTCTGGACCTCACCCCTAAATATATCACTACCATTCTCTATCTTTAGTGCGTCGGACATCGGAATAGAATGGAAAATCCTCTCCATGTCCATAATCCAATGCTTTGCGAGTGTGGTGTCGGATGTTCTATGGAATTCCATCAGCTTCTTTCTAGTAAACTGTTCTGACACGGATCTCCCACCCCTAATCTCAGGTGCATGTACCATAGCTATCGGTACTGCCTCGAATGAAGGTGTTAGAGATAATCGTTCTGCTATATTCCGTATCAGGTCTCCCATGTTTCCAATCATTTCTATCATTTGATTCATCCGTCAAGTATGTGGTGAATGGTCTCGGTCACCATCATTCATGATTGTACAATCCTGTAAATCTCTCGATGCATAAACGCTATATGTATAACAATAAATAGAATCGTGTATGTACAACAACATACATATGCATTAAACATCTTTACCATGTATGGATGCAATCTAGAACATGTATCACAGTCACTCAACACTCCACTCGACGTCGAACGTTCTCAAAGTTTTGTTACCTCTAGCTCTGATATCAATAAATGTCACGACCCATCCCGCTATGGGCAAAAATAGGACACGTGGCACGCCATCAAGACTCAGTCAATTCCTTTAAAGCAAATAGCAGTGGAAACATGAGTAAAATCCATTAAAATCATAGCTATAAAAAGGTTTTGCTCAATTGAAACCCTTCTAAAATTAATCCATTTGAAACCAACGGTCCAGTCAACTGTGGTGGGGATCCAATCTACTGGAGGTCAATTCAGAGAGTGTAAAAGTTCAACAACCCCAATCTAGTTGACTGTGTCGAGGACTCAGTCGACTGGGGTCTCAAATTATCAGTCGATTGATCATGTCTGGTCGATTGGAAGTCAATCTTGAAGAATGTTGTGTTTTTGTGCAGAAACCAGTAGACAGCTTTTTGTCATCCAGTCGACTGATGCCTTTGAAACTGAAAAGATATCTCGTTAAAACAGGGGTCCAGTCAACTGCACCAACAACTAGTCGACTGTTTCCTATCAGATTACCAAGTTGTGCAATTTCTCAACCTACGTTCCTCCAACCCAAAACCAACACATTCGCCATTATAATCCACGGATTCTAAATATAATTACAAAAGTTTTACAACTGATTACAATATTACAAATCTTTCCCATGATTACAAATTAAATTTGTTATGAATTCAAAGTTCTTATTACAACATTAGAATTTAAAACAAAAGTATAAACAAGTGTGATTCCCCGACATTCCTCGACCTCACTCCTCTCGCTTCTTCTTGCCTTTCTTCTCACCAGTAATGGAGTAAGTCTCCACTGCTGAGCTATATATTGAGTATACAATTCTAAACAAATGTATATGAGCAACTTATGCTTTAAACATCTAAATCACATAATTTAGTCTTTGGGGAGAGAGATACGCATTCATCCGGTATATCGGCAAGTCTTAAATCTTAAACTGCGGTGCCAATGGCTAACCAAAAATCACTCAACCATTGCATCCATCTACTCTGGCTGGGCCGGTTCCCAAACCAAGCAAGTAGTCGTCACTACTATAACTCTCAAACACCGAGAGGCGTACCCCGGCATGAAATTATACCAAACTCCCCCCTTTGACCCACATAATCACTTAGCATATTCACATAGTCATATCACCATGCTTTTCAATACATACTCATTAAAATTAACGGACTTAATTTAACACGTGAATTTTACCTGGATCACAATTTCATACACAATATCCAAAGTATCCAAAATTCCCTATATTATATAGGTGAAGAATGCATACCTTAAGCTATAACTCTACAACTTCAGGAGAAGTACTAGTAGCTCGATTAACCGTCGGATCTCCGATCTTAAAGGATTCCTACAAGTATTTACATGTTTTTTTTTTCAAATTTCTAAAAATTAGATTTTTGGAAAAGTTTGCCAAACATGGCCAAAGAGGTATTAAAATGTAGATCTTACCTCGAGGAGTCCGAATATGAAATCTGGAGAAAAATTGACAATCGAAAGTTCGTCGTTTGGCGTCGTGAAGATTGAAGCCAAAAATCTCCGTTTTCTCTCTCTTGGTTGTAAGATATTTTGGAAAATATCTCAACCTCAACTATATATAGGCATAACTCTTGGGATTTACGTTTACCTCCCCACGAGTTCTCAAAACTTCTAATTATCTCTTGAAACGTCGCACACAATCATTTTATCCTTTCACGAGCGAAAACTAAAAACTATAAAAGTTTTCATCTAAGTTCCATTTGGAACCAAAATACGTATCCAAAACTAATTCTGTGGAATCTCTAGATAACTTACCTTTTATGCAACGTATCACCTACGTTATCACTATGTTACTCAAAATGATCTCTAACAAGATCCAAACTACCAGAAATGCTACAACATAGGTATAATTACTATTCACATATACCAGATATCTCAAATAATATTTAATCATATAAATGTCATTTAAATCATACGAATGCCTTAGTGATTGTAGGTTTGCCGTGTCCTCACTTGGCACTTCCTGTTGACCTCCAGTTAACTTCATTCACAATTATCATATAATATTGATAATTCACAAAATTCAATTATGAATTTAAAATTAAAGTAATTCCCAGGACGTGACAATGTGATATTTTAACCCAAATGCAATCTAGTCCACCCTAAAATTTGAGATTTTTTTTAGTACATGTGATATTTTAGTCCACCATAATCAAGTGTTCCAAACTCAAATTGACACTATACGTTGTTGATAAATAGACCCCAGAATGTATAAATATTACCCCGAAAAAATGATATTGTTCTTAAATAGACCCAACTTGACACCATATCTCATTATCAAATATGTATCAGTAGACCCAAAAAATATACCCAAAAAAGAATTTTTAGTTCCGCCCTTAGTCTTGTAGTGTGTGTGCGCTTTTGCGTGCTTTTACACTAGCGAAAAAAAGAAGCAACAGCTCTAAGGTTTAGAGAGGAACCACATCTAAATATTTTGTGTTGTTGCTGAATAGGTGCATTGGAGTTCGTGTTTGGCTTAAAAATGCCCTAAAATTGATTTTAAGTAACATCATATTGGATTTCATATATAAAAACCAGATAATTGTGAGACTTAGCCCAACTCTAATCCTATTTTTAATATTTCTAAATAGACCCTTACATTCTTCCATCCAATCGTTTTGGGGGGAAATGATCATTTTTTGTGTGCTCATATAGCGTGATCACAATAACATTCTCTATATGTGTGTCTGCGCGAGCGCACATATATACACACACACACACATATATATATATATATATATATATATTTGTGTGTACAATGACAGATCCACGAATCTAGCTTAGAAGAGGTGAATTTAAAGGGGAGTCTCTAAACTCAGAAGCATATTTATGAATATAGTACAATAAATAGCCATCCATCCTTGTATGTTTGTGCGTCTGTATTATGCACAAGAACCATAAAACATATACAAATTGAGATAGCCTTTACACGTATTGTAGGTGTAGAATAGAATCAAAATGGCCTATCGATCGAGAGAGAGACCCCGACCCGCACCCCCATTGTGAGGGTTGGATACACATAGGGACAAGAGGTGGCAATTATCCCCCTTTAATTTTTTAAAATAATTATTCTTAATTGCATCCTCTTAACTTTTCAAAAGCATTCTTTTACTTATATATTTCACATATTAGTCATTTTTGCCCCTTTATTGCCACCCCCCCCAAAACTTTTCAATATAATTATTTTACCTTACATATTTCATACTTTATTCATTTTTGCCCCTTAATTACCCCTCAACTTTTCAAAAAAATGCTTTTAAGCTAAAATAAAATAAAATAAATCGGGTCGGGGGACTACGTATAAATTTCTACTCCCCTGAACAAACTTCTAGGTCCACCGCTGCCCACTATCTATGTGATTTTCAAAAAAATGGAATGGTTAATTATCCAAACCCATTTGGACACATTTGGAATTGAAATGTTCAAACATATTGATAGGAAGATTTATAAACTTGGCTATCATATAGGAAGATTGGTGTATTGATCTAATGTCATTTCAGAACTGGGTAGCCATTTGCGTATTCTGATAGACTAATTTAATTTTCTTGACTTTTAATTAATTTTTCCTTAAATGTAATTATATGTACCACATAAAGTTGAAGATTAAAAGCATGCTTTTCTATGAAAAGACAATGAAAAAATAGTTTTGTGCATCTAATATGAGTGTTCAATCACTAAACTTACCTCTGACTAAATATACCAGATTTATTTGTTTTCTTAACTAATTTAAATAATGAAATCAAATCAAGCACACAACCTGATAAAATTTTATCCTAATATTTGAGATCCACTGCCTCATTTAATCAACATAGTTATTTGCCAAAATATATATATATATATATATATACACTTTTAAAGTATAGTTGAAATATCCAAGCTCAAATTTTCATATCCCTAATCCAAACACATGTGGCTAAATATTAAGGATTTGGCCAGGGCCTTTCTCCCAAAGGGAGGTTAGGGGTTCGAAATCCCCCAGGGGTTGTGTAAGCTAGTTGGAGGGATGGATCTCAAAATGGACTTTAAAAAATGTCCAGCTTGGTGTGGGTTCAGATCCTACCGCTAGCTTGCCTCCCTGATTTACCTGGTGCGTGTGTTGTGGGGTCGGTGGGTATCGATCCCGAAGTCGCGGAGGACAGAAATAGAGATTTGTCCTCGTATTCCAAAAAAAAAAAAAAAAAATCCAAATTCCAAACACATGACAAGGGTTCTTAAGATATGAATCATGAAGGGAAGACAGCCAGACCTACAAAACACACACACACACACTAACTAGACTGCAATCACCAAGAGGGGCAGATTATAACCTGTAGTCATTAAGGCCCAAAAGAACTTATAAAATTCACGAGAATGGGTCCAATAGGCTGCCTCTAAAACAACCCCACCCTGGTTCTAGACCTACCCAATACTAGGTTTTTGCTTATATCGACTTGGACTACACTCTAACATGGGCTTAGCTCTCTTCAATATCTTACTAGTTATTGAAGGAATGTAGTAAGATAACATTGTGTTCAAATTTAAATTTAAATGTGATGCATAAATCTCGTCACTACAACAAACACGTGTTTTGGCAACGAAATGTGGAGAGGAAATTAAAATTTCATCGCTAAAAGAATAGAGTGGTGACGAATATGTATTTCGTTGCCAAAAACTCGGAGATACTAACACATTTGGCGAACATGCAAGGCATAACAGACTCTTCTAAAAGATCAAAGTATCCGCACCCACACTGGCATGGATTCTTCTCCGATGCGATATGGTGTTTTTCAATTATCTCTGGGACTGTAACATAATTTTAAGAACTCTAGAGTCAAGTTAAGACTGTTGGGAGTTAGATTATACATCAAAAGGCTAGTAATGCTTATTTTTTCTTTTTTTTGTCTTAATTATATTTTAAATAAATCAAGAAATTCTATAAAAGTATATTTTCTAATACTCCATTTATAAAGTACCCCTACACCCCGCACCGTTGATTTTTGAAAAAATAGGCGAATCTCTTACACTCTCATCCCCGTGTCCATATCACACTGGTGCTTTCTAGTGCACATGTTTATAAAAATAGTGGCATTTCCTATTTTTTTTAGAATATGTATTTGATCAGACAAAACAGCTTCTCGCTAATGCTAATTTTAAAGAATTTTCTAAATACATGTGCGACGAACTATTTCTTCGCCAAATATAGTTTTTAAATTGTGTAAAATATTATTTAGCAAGTAAATATTTCGCCACGAAACATTTTTGAAAGTAATTATAAAAATTCATTGGCAAAGAAATATTTTATCACTAAATATTTTTTTAAAAGTATTAAAAAAAAAAAAAAACTCTTTAGCAAGGAAATATTTTGTCGTCAAACATTTTTTAAATAATTTTAAAATTGCGACGAATTGTTGACTCATTGGAGATGAATGGTTTCATTGCTAAAAAAAATTCATTGGCGAGGAAAAAAAATTCGTCGCTCGTTGTTTTAACGACCACCCTTAGGCAATGAAAAATATTCGTTGCAAACTATTTTAATGACAAAATTATGACTTTTTGCGAGGAAATTTTTCCTCACTAAAACCATTTTTTTTGTTGTAGTCATGTCTCCCCCATTAATTAAAATAAGTGACAGAGACCTTCTTCTTCTTCTTTTTGTGTGTGTGTGTGTGTGTGTGTGTGTGTGTGTGTGTGTGTGTGGGGGGGGGTTATTGGTGTTGTTCAAGAAAATTTGCGAGCTTTTAGATCTAGTAGTTTAACATATTCAGCACACACTCATCTATTGTTGAAAATACACTTAATAATCCGGATGCTAACGTACTACATATTAAAAGTATGCACTTTTCAGTGGACAAAAAAAACCTTTAAAGTGATTTTCGAAAGGATCAAAAAATAAATTATTTTAATGCCTTCATTATAAAACTATTTTTGTCCCTCCAATTCAATTAGGTTACATGAATGGATTTTTATCGTCCATTTTAAATTTTAGTACACTGCTATCCTCCTATCTTAGTGTAGGAGGGAGGATAGCACTCTCATATATATATATATATATATATATATGTATGTATAATATATGTACACTATATGTAAAAAAAGCCAAGTTATGTACCACTTGGTGACAGTGAAAGTTTTGGTCTTTGAAATAAAGGAAATTGTGACCCAAAAAAAATTTAATAAAGGATATCTACTTTGTACACAAAAGCATCAACATAAATGTTGGAAATAAAGAGGATAAAACTATGATTTTGATCGAGGCGTGCAACAGTTTGCACTGTCTTTAAGAACAATTCGTCCCTCGGAGTCAATGACTTGATGCACAAGGTCACGGTGCTATGCTCTTCAGGATAAAATAATCAATTTCTTTCAAATATGCACTCGAATTGGAAGAAAGTATGAATGCTTAGAAATTGCTCGAACTCAAGAAATAAATTTGTATAACGATTAAAAAACAGAGAATAGAGAAAAGAAATATCTTTGTATACTTCAAAGAGAAAGAGAGGTTCTTATTTTCTATATATCTATTGAATGAGAAGAGAAGATAACCTTATATGGCAAAAAATGATACATAATTAAAATCCTTAACAACAAAGAATTAGAATCGTTTTAAACACATGATATTAAACCAATCAATAACACATTGATGTAGTGCTTTAAAATCGATTTTATATATATAAATAAAATCAGCTTTAAAATAGTCCATTAACAGCTTTGGCTCACCAACAGGCCAAAAATAAAATTCCAGAGAGAAAAACTGTGAGCCACCCTCTCATAAGTGCGAGCGTACAAATTGAACGGACTCGTCCACGCAAATATCGATTTTCAAGCCAAAGTCTCATATATATCACATCAAGGTAAAAAGCTTTGTTCGTATTTTTAAAATAAAAGGTCCAAGGCTCAACTGAAAATGTTTAACAAATAAAACAACCCAAAGCCCAAGTAATAATATAATTCGAACAATAAACACTGTATTGAGGACTATGTACACAAGATAAAGAACCAAGTTGGAACCACTTGGTTCACTAACAGTCTTAACACTATATATTATAGATAGTACTAAAGTTAAAGTTTTGATCTTTCAAATGAAGTGAAATCTTTCTTTTGTACACAAAAGGAGCTATGTAAAAGAGAAAAGGACTTAATACCAACATGCTTGTACACTGAAAACCACAGAGGTGTCCCTATCTTTTAGAGAATCAAGAAAATAAACTGAGAAGTGTGGTGAGAAAGAGAGCTTTGGCTAATAAAGCTGGTGTCTTCTGTCATGCCACCATCTCCACCTGTTAAAGAAAGAGTAAATTAACCATAGTCATCCATTAAAAAAAAGGTATGTACATAAACATTTGTATATGTGTGTTGGGCAATGCTAGGGGCACTAACAAAATCCACTAACACTTACTAACACACTCTATCTCTCTCTTAGTGGTACTGCGGGGTCCACTGCGGACCCCACAATGCCACTAGGAGAGAGATAGAGTGTGTTAGTAAGTGTTAGTGGATATTGTTAGTGCCCCAAATATAACTCATGTGTGTTTGTGTATGTATTTAAGTAGGTAGAGTAATGTTTGGGGCACACTCTTACACACTCCAAAAACATCCACATTTTGAAGTGGACCAATAAAAAGATTTTATCTAAGAGTGTAAAAGTGTGCCCCAAACATTACTCGTATTCTATAGATAATCAATATATGGATTATGAACTAAACTAGTTCTAGACACTAATATATCAACAATGCTAGGGCGACAACACTTTTTACAAACACTTACAAACACACTCCTAGGTGGCACTTTATCTGGACCCCACGGTGCCACAAGAGTGTGTTTGTAAAAAGTATTTATCACCCCAATATTACTCATATATATATATATATATATATATATATATGTATGAAAGGAGTAGCTAGGGTACAGTTCTTTATTAAATATATGTTGCTAGTTCAGAATTGTGATTGGTTTGTGCGTGCAAATACCGTTTGTCTCGATATTGTATGGATCAATCACATTCAGGAATAGCACCGTATATATCTAAGAAACTAAACTGCGCGCATTGAAGTGATTTATCTCCCAACTTAACATGTCCAGAAAAGAAAAAAGTTTACAAGGTGCATCTGAAAGAGGTGTGTTTTTATGAATCAATCATATTCTAAATAAAACACCATATTTACAGGAGGAACTACATCGAGTTTATGTAGAATGTGCAACAAGGAAATTAAATTTCCTAGGTACATGTGAACGAGGTACCCAAAAAATAAAAAATAAAATAAAACAGGGTCACCACTTCATACTATCTAGAGTAATGGTAGAGCCACCTAGAAAATAGAACGGATGATATGGATAACTAAAGCTTTCTTTATTTATAAATAAAAATTATAAATTTATGAATAATGTTAGAGATAATTAACTGTTCACCGAAAAAAACACCAGATGACTTGGACATTACAAAATGAATTGAACTCAAACTTAGATGTAATTTGAAAATTGATTTTGACACTTCAGTAGGTGAACAGTCTAGGTAGGGGTGTGTTTCGGCCAGAACGGATCGGAATACCCTCTTTCGAAAAAATAAAATAAAAAAAATCCAGAAATTTTGAAAATTAAATAGGTGTTCCAAATTCCATTCCAAGTTTTTTTCGAATTTCATTTTCCTTTCTGATTTTGGAATTTTGGAATTTTCAAAAATTATCAGAATCAGAATTGTTTGAAAAATTTTGGAATTATTTTTGAAATTTTCAGAATTTGGAATAGGAAATTTTCATAATTTTTTGGATTTTAACAATACAAATTCTATTGAAAGGGTAAGTCATGCTTTTATAGAGAGTCTCCTACTCTCTCCTTTTTACTTCTTATTCGATGTGGGACAAACAAGTCCACATTCTTTCAAATTTTCAGAAAATATTTGAATTTTTTAGGAAATAGTTTCAAAAAATTTTCGGAAAACATATTTTTGGAATTTTTGGAATTCTCAAAACAATGCCGATTCTGATCCGAATTTTTTTCGAAATTTTCGGAATTCGGAATTCAATTTTTTGTGCCAAAATCAGGATTTTTCGGATCAAAATCGGCTGGAATCGGAATTTCCATTCCAAATGGCACTCCTAAGTTTAGGTAAATAAAACTGGATACTTATCTGTTTCCTACATTAATAATATTTAATTTCGAAAGTGTTAGTAGGTAAACAATTTAGATTGCAAAATCAGGTATGATTAGCAATTTCCTTTATCCTATAATCTAGGAAATGCTTTTGATTATAAATTAATTATTAGGTGAGACCATCTCAGCACGTCCGAGTGACGTTGACATTACAAAATAAAAAAACACAAACTTAGATTTAATTTTAAAATTACCATTGACACATCAGGTGAACAGTTTTGGTAAACAAAACTGTATACTTAACATTTTCCTAAATTTATAGTATTTAATTTCAAAAGTGTTAGCAGGTAAACAATTTAGATAACGAAATCGGGTATAATTAGTGCACCATATTTTAGCGGTGACATGCCCTATGTAACGTTGTGTGACCGAATAATTTCTCCTCTCAATCTTTGTTTATTTATATATATATATATATATATATATATAAGCCTTGTTTTGGACAGAACAAACCATTTTCGCACCCTAATTACCAATCAAGAACACGTGAAAACAACATTGATCATATTTAAGTAGTGCCTCACTCACCAGTGAAAGTCCCATCTGGGTCGGACCTTGGACATCCGGTTCTGTCCATGCGGGTAATCGGTTTCGGCTCTCTTGGTGTTCTTGAAAGCACAGCACCCAATGGAGTAGATGCCAATGAGCAAGACCAACATGACAATGTTGAGGACTGAGAGCTTGTGCCAGTCCATTCTCACCTGCTCGAGCACGCCCGCTTTGCACGAATCGCACTCGTAGCACAGCTGGGTCGCCCCGTTGCTCCACCGGTAGCAATCCGGGTCCTGGGCTAGCATTGTGCTTGCATAGTTGCATGATGTTGGTGGCTTACAACAACCAGACTGTAGAGAAAGAGAGAGAGAGCGAGCAAAATTCTTGTAATAGAAATTTGGTGAAAAGTACGGCCTTAGAGATTATTGGATTAATATGTGAGTTTAAAGATCAACTCGTTTTTAGTTTTGGTAAGTGACTAATTAGAGTAACTTAATCAAAACAAATCCTTATGTGGGGGGATTTATTATTTTTATTTTTAAAAAAAAAAGTTGAAATTAAGACCAAAAGAGTCGAACTGTCTTTGACTTAAATTCCCTTTTTAATACTATATAATACAATTAGGTTTAGCATATGAACTAGTATTAATCATGTTTCTTTATTTTGTTGTAACAACGTCATGGGCTTTTGGGGCATTTTGTGATATGTCATGTAGAATTTCAAAATCTAGGTGGAATATGCATGTACCTGAAATTAGAATGACCATATTTTCTTTATTATGGTTTATATTACTGGACTTCAATTGCAAAGAGAAAAGAAAAAAGAAGGGAAAAAAAATAGCTAAAGATAAAAAATAAATAAATAAATACATAAATATTTTTTTTCCTGGTCCAATATTTTTTATCGAATAAAAAAACAGTGAGAGAATCTATTCCTAAAACAATTGAGGGGTGGAATCCATGGACATGCAAGTAGCTTTGGTCATTGAATGTGCGTGAAAGCAAATAAGACTTGTTTTTAATTTATTTTAGGGTTAATTACACTTACATCCCCTGTATTTTGGGTCAATTTCACTTTAACCCCCTGTAGTTCAAAAAGTAACACTAACACCCCTTATACTTTAATGTAAAGTGTCACCGTTAAAAATTTTGTTAAAGTTAACAGAAAAGTGACACTTACACCCCATGTACTTGTAAAATACCAAAATGCCCTAAAATTTCTCCTTCTTCAGCACAGGAATTCTCCAACAAGGCCCCAAGTAATGAAATCAAAACCAAAAATAAAAATCAAAACCCCAAATCAAAACCCAATCAGGCCACCACCAGAAAAGAAGAAGAAAGAGAGGTCGTTGACTTTGACCATCACCATGAGCGACCATTTCTGACCACCTTCAAATCCGTTAACATGCGAGAGATAGGGTTTGAGAGATTGAGATAGAGAGAGAAGCTAAATTCTCTGGGACTGGTTTTTGTGCAAAATGTATAGAGGGTGTTCTTGATTTTGGTATGTATGTTGGGTGATCAATTTTTTTTGGGTTGATCAAAATTTTCAAGTTGTTTGATGTTTTGGTATGTTACGGGTTGTATTTAAAAATTCAATCAACCCAAAAAAAAATGTTCAACCTAACATACATACCAAAATCAAGAACACCCTCTATACATTCTGTACAAAAATCAGTCCTAGAATTTAGCTTCTCTCTCTATCTCAATCTCCCAAACCCTCTTCTCGATCTACCTCTCGCATGTTCACAGATTTGAAGGTGGTTAGAAATGGTCGCTGGTGGTGATGGCTGAAGTCAACGACCTCTCTTTATTCTTCTTTTCTGGTGGTGGCCAGATTGAGTTTTGATTTGGGGTTTTGATTTTGTTTTTGCTTTTGATTTCATTGCTTGGGACCTTGTTGGAGAATTCATGTGCTGAAGAAGGAGAAATTTTAGGGCATTTTGGTCTTTTACAAGTACAGGGGGTATAAGTGTCACTTTTCCATTAACTTTAACGGAATTTCTGACGGTGACACTTTACATTAAAGTGTAGGGGTATTAGTGTCACTTTTTGAACTATAGGGGGTCAAAGTGAAACTGACCCAAAGTACAGGGGGTGTTAGTGTAATTAACCCTTTATTTTATTACAAAAATAAAAATTATGTCGGGATGTATCTTTAAAAATTACTAAAAACTAATAGGATAATAATGTAACAACAATTTGTGGAATTTCATCCCGAGATTTTGACAACAATATACCAAAAGCATTTAAAATTAGGAATCTTTAAAAATTATGCCAGGATGGATCATCTTTAAAAATAATTAAGAACTAAGATATTAATAAAATAAAATTTGTGGGATTTCATCGTAGAATTTTCATAACGAACACACCAAAAGCATTTAAATTAGGAAACATGAAGCTGAAAAATGGAGAATTACATTGTTTTTTATGTGTTTGAATTCATAATGATTGAAGATACATAAATCCAGCTAATGAGCATATATATCATATTGAAACAGAGAAAAAAAATTATCTTCATTTTACTCTTTATTTTCCATATTGATTAAAGTACTTTTTTACTAAAATATTATTTCTTGCCACACAAAAAAAAAAATTTTAAATGTTGAACCATCACTCAACAAACAGAAAAAGGAGAGGGGGCGGGGCTCCTAAGGACATATAGACCAACAACTTCTTCACCATAAAATAGCCATAATAACAAATAAATCAAGAGCCAAAAAAAAAAATTAAAAAAATTAAATGTTTGAATCACCACGGCTTTGTTTGGTTTGCGGCGTTATTGAAAGGAAAAAAAATGGGAAAGGAAAGCAAAGCAAGAATGAAAAGTTATGGTTCAAAATTAAAAATTAAAACGACATTAAAAATTAAAAAATTGGTTCAAAATTTTTTTCTTTATGTTATCCATGCTTAAAACGACATAAAAAATTAAAAAATTCTAAAACATAATTGTAACATAAGCTTTGGTTCAAAATTTTGAGTAAAGTATCAGTTAAACCAAAATTTTGAATTTTGTAAGTCAATTTCATTCCTCTTTGCATAATTTGCTATTATATTTCGAAAAACAATTAACGTCTAACGTTAGCTTAAGCATCAAGAAAAACACTAATGAAATAGCTCTCTCTAGTTTTCCTTTCCTTTTTCTTTTCCCTCACTAAATTTGCAAACCCAATAGAACCTATGAGGGGGGGGGGGGGGGGGGGGGGGGTGTGTTTTTCCTCTTCTCTTCACTATTTTCCTTTGTAACTAATTAAAGAAAATTTTTTTACGCAATATATATTTTTTTCCCCTCACTAAATTCAAAAACCAAACAGAACCCAAGATTTTTGAAAGAGAAATGAGATCATCACCTGTATAGGAGACATGTCCCTCATCAAATAATCAGTAGGTGTCCAATACACAACCTTAGCACAAGCCTTTGAACCCAAAATACAGCTCCTTATAGTCATCCAATACTTAGGATCCTCAATTCTCTTCCTCAACCACGGTGAGTACTTCTGTATATGGTACTCTTTATAAACCCTACCGGGGACCTCCACGCCGCCGCCTTGGCCGGTGACCACGAACCCAAATATGGTTAATGACATTAATGCCCCTATGAGCAACAACATGACCAAAAGGTACACCCAAAGTGCCCATGCAACATGAAAGCAAGCCCCAATGAATCCAGCAAGAGAGACAATGAGGACAATGAAGCCAACCACTAGGAGTGGTGTTTGGAGGAAACTTTCACATGTGGTGCTGTTCTTGGCCATCCATAGACCGCCGCCGATGATCGGTATCGATGCCAAGAGGGTGAAGAGGTTTAAGAAGCCTATGACTGAGTTGCTGAATCTATACATGTTTTCTCTCTCTCTCTCTCTCTCTCTCTCTCTCTCTCTCTCAGGTATGCTGCTTTTCTTCTTGTAGTGTCTTCTTTGAGCTTTTTGTTTTGAATTCTGAAAGCTTCAAGAGTTTTAAAGAATGTATCACCTTTGTTACATTGATTTTTATTTTATTAGGGTATTGCGGAAACTTTATTTGCATAATGTGAAAATGACTAGGCGACCCTTCTTAGCCATTAAGGAAGGGTAGTTAGGCCCCGTCTGGCAAAACGTTTTTAAGCCCATAAGAGATTGATTGTGGTACTCCAAGAGCTAAAATTGAAATGTTTTGCAAATTCAGTTATGCAATTCAATTACAAAAAATGTGAGTTAAGCGCAGAAATCTGCGAAATGGTCAAAACCGTACCTTTTTTAGTTTTTTATTTTTTTTTTTTTTGTGGCTAAAAGCAGTTTTTTTTTACAATTGAACTGTAGAAGAGTAAGCTGCTGCTAAAGGACACTTTACTTAATAAACCTGGATTTCTCTCTACAGTCTACACCCACATGGACAATATAATATCTAGAATATGATTCATGTACTTTTCCTCCCTGCATAACGTGGGTGTACCGATAATTTGGGTTGTTGTACGTACTTAGCAACTCTCTTATTTTTGTAAAACTTGTAGAATGACATAAGTGACTTTCTTCTCTAGCTGATGGCATTTTTGGGAATGAGAGCTATGACATTAATGAAGGTGAAAATAAAATTCATTGATTGGTAGTATATACCAAGGAAAAGCACAAAAAAAAGTAATAGATTTTTTTTTTTTTTTGATTTTATATTTCAATTCCTTTTATTTTCCTTAACACTATACATGTATTCTGTAGTATATCTCTAACTTATTCTATTGCTTTTCTTCTTGTAGTGTCTTCTTTAGCTTTTGCTTTTAATGGATGACTTAGCTTTAATTTAAATCTTTAGTTTAAATTCTGTAAAGCTTCAAGAATTTTAAAGTATGTATCACCTTTGTTGCATTGCTCTTCCTTGCATCAGGGTATTTGAAGAAACTTTTTTTTTTTTTTAAATGTGCAAATGACTAAATTACACATCAATGGAAGGGGAGCTACCCACCAATTTTTCTACACCCACAACTGTAATAAAAAAATGTTGCATGTGCTCCTCTTAATTGCATACTATATATGAGAGTAGGGAAAAAAAAAAAAAAAAAATTGGTTGGGTACCTAGCAGCTGTCTTAAGGGATTTTTTTGTAGAATTTGTAAATTGACATAAATATATATCCTTTGGCTAAGGGGACTACCTAAATATCTTTTCAATAAAATTTAAACTCTCTCACTGCCACAATGTTTGAGTAACAAATTTGGATACTTTGGGAATCTCATAATTATTCCTTGTGTTGCAAAACAAAATGATAATTGTTATATTCTAGGAGTCTATGAGTAATACATAGCAGCAGTTTTTCCAAATTAACATACATCATGTCATTGTTGTGTTGGGTTTGTGAAGTCTGATTCACTCTGATATCGGGGGTTCGGGGGACGGGCCTCCTGAGTTGGACGAGCATTCCAACGCAATTCGGGCTATTGGGGATCGACAAGGGTATTTTAATAATTTTAGTGTAACCCTAGTAGGATATATTATCCCTTCTATGTGCAGCCGCAGTGTGTTGAGAGCTGTGTTCTTTGAGAGAAAACTCTGTAACCCTATTTCGTGATTATAGTGAACTGGTGTGAGAGGCTGTGGACGTAGGCAATTTGGCCGAACCACAGGGTATATCTTGTGTCGTGATCTGTCTGTTATTGTTTTCTATGTATATTTGCATTATATGTGTTACAGGTCATATTTGCAACATGTTGATGATCTTAGCACTTTGGTTAAAGTCATGCTATGTTCTCAAATTTCTTAAATTTGGCTTCTATTTCGAGTGGTAGTAAGACCATCTGAAACTTCCAATAAAAAGGTGGACCCATTGTAATTACTTTGCTCCCATCATTACATCTAGTGTGGGAATTAAATTTGGGATAAGTACTATTTAGAACTTATAGTATGGAAAAGGCTCTCCAATACACTAGACGAGTGCATTGTGCTTTTAAGTTTAAAAAATTCGTGGACTGTTCTGCTGACCTATGCCCCATCCCGTTACCCCGTTGACTTACGAATTTTTTAGACATTAAAATTCAGTACACTAACCCAATGCATTGGAGAGCCTGACCCCTTATTGTATTATTCTTTTGATTTCGGTCTCTGTGTTTCTTTCGTACATTTCTGGGTTAAATCCATTACACGAGATATATTCATACCCTTTCAACATATGAAAAAGGTTAAATGTACAAAATCCTAACCTCATTTGTAAAAAAAAAAAAAAAAAAAAAAAAAAAAAAAAAAAAAAAACAGAAAAAGAAAAAAAAATAATTTATTTTATGTCAAAATGATTATTTTAAAATTTTGTGTTCCGATTCTCACCCTCAAAAACAAGAATTAGCTTTTATGACACTGGAGAGCAACGAGGACCGTGGGTATCAATTCAAAATGAAGTGACCAAGGCAAGCAAAGCATAAGAGGCATTTTCGTCAAATTATCAACTGTGGTCCACTAAATTGCCTTTGGAAGTGGATCCCACTTTTGCTTCTTTATGAAGCATGGTGAGAACAAGAATTAGGTACTTTGGGTGGAGATGGAATGCTTATCTTCTGATTCTTCTCTATAGATTGTTTAATGCCCCGTTTGATTCACTTTACGGCTCCACTAGCTAATTTTCTAGGAATATATATATATATATATATATATATATATCATCCCACAATATGTCTCACCAATTTTAATTTTATCAATCTTTTTTTTTTTTTTTTGTTGGAATTTTTATCAATCTTTTAGGGCTTATTTGGTTACCACTTAAATTCAAATAGTTTCATTCAAATTTCATGTTGATTCTTGAAGCAAAACTTATTACCATGAATGACTCCATTTATAAAAATAGGAAACTTCACCATAATTCTTCTTATGTGGCCATTTCTACTTTTTTCTAGAATGCCAAAATTCATGATTGTAAATATCAATTTTGAGACGAGCATCATCTTTTTAAATTGAGCCATTCAAGCTCACCATCTTTTATTGTAAAATTCTATACAAATAATATAATACAATTATTACATTCAAGGATAACCAAACATGCCCTTACTTTTCATCCTGTTTTAAAATGTTAATGGTTCGTTTATGTGTTATGTATGTTGTGTGTAGACATATATACACGTGGACCAAAAAAATATTTCAAAACAGTAATAAAAATACCTAAGGAAATTCACCTGAGTTTTTTCCTTCCTCAATCCAACAATTTGGCACCAAACAAGTTATTAATTAAGAGTGTGTTTAATAAATCAATTAAGTGCTTAAAATAAAAAGTTTGTACTTAATTATTTTCATTGTGTTTGATAATTTACCACTTAGTAGACAAAAATAACATTTTTCAAAAAAATAATAATAAAAGACAAAAGTAACAAAAAACGTACTAAAAATTTTAATTAACAAATTAATTTCTTTTGAAAAACAAATCATTAAATACAGTCGGTTTCAGTACTTGAAGCATTATTTTGGGTTCTATGAATTCAAATGCTTAAAATTTCCTGCACTTAAAATCCATTGCTTAATTTTATTTTTTATCAAACAGATACTAAAAGGGTATATTTTTAATACTTTTGTAGATTCTTAAAAGGGTAATTTTGACATTTAAGAGCTAAATATAGGGTGTAAACGATTCGGTCCGGTTTTCAAACGAACCGGTCAATTTTAGTTTGGTTCAGTTCTGTTCGGCTCAGTTATATGTATGTTCACGCTTCAGTTTAATTTTTACACTGAATGATTTTTTTAAAAATCAACCAAACAGATCGGTTCGGTCGGTTGAGGTGGTTTCCTTACATAGATAGGTAAATAAATCTTGAGTGTACCAGACTTGCTTCTATATTAGGGGTGCACAATTAGTTTGATTAACCGAAAAAATCAAACCAACTGAACTAAAATAGTCAATTCGATTCGGTTATTCGGTTACCAAATTCAGTCCGATTAAAAATTGAACTATATTTTAAATTTTGGTTCAATTTTTGGTACCGCTTAAGATAACCAAACCTAACTGAAAATCCAAAATTTTGAATAATTTATAAATATATTACATATCATTAGTATATCATATATTTTGAATAATCGAAATATAAAATAACAAATTAAAAAACTTAAAATTTAACAATTTAGTTAAGCAAATTAAAAAATCAAACTAGATTTCCAATTCGGTTAACTGAACCGAAATAACTAAAGTGTATTTCCGTCCCTTATCGGTTCCTCAGTTCCCAAACTGAACTAAAATATTATAAACCGAACTAAACCGAACGAATACCAACCCCTGTTCTATAGAACCAAATCATAACTGAGGTAAATATAACTTACCATCTTAGAAATAGTAGAAGTGTCAAAAATCCATACGACCAACCCACCGTTTATATGGGATTGTGGCCGTTTCATTTGCGATGGACAGTCCAATAAACCAACATGATATGAATTACTTGCTTGCAAAAACAAATTATACCTATCATATGGGCTGTTTGGTAACAGCTCACGCTTTTCAATTTCCAATTGCATATTTTTGCGATTGACTCATAATCTTTTTATGATTGAATCATAAAATCCTATTTGCCAAACAATTTCGTTCTAGCTTTTCGAATTTCGTAGTCACTTATGAATTACAATTAATGTTGCCAAAACACAGCCATAGTTACTCATGTTTCAAGCATATGTAATAGCAGATAGCACTCAAAATGAGATTTTTGGGCAAGAAAATGAAAAAGGGTACAACTCAACAAGCCCACCATTGAACCTGGAGGTGTCAAGCGGGCAGGCCGGGCTCGGGAAGGGGGGGTGCGTCCAGCCCGGCTTGGTGGACTGGTCCTCTCCGAACCGGGCTGCGGCCAGTCCGGTCTGATCCGGGCCAGACTGGCCTGGCTAGGAGGTCGGACTAGGGACGGGCCGGGCTTGGGGAAGGGATTTTGGTAGAAGTTTGAAATTTGAAAGTTTTAGTCTTTTTTTTATCGGAAAAAGTTTTAGTCTTTATTATTTAATAAAAAGTAAAGATTACTAATAAAAACTATTTTAAAATATCATTTAATGAAAAGTAAAGATTACTATTTAATACAAAATAAAAATTACTATTATTTAATACAATATTTGATATTTAAAAATTAGAATACAAAAAATAAATAAATAAAAAAAAAAAAAAACTAAAGATTACTGGTAAACATGAATTTTTGTGATATAATAAAAACTAAAAATTACATTTTACAGATCGAATTAAATTTTTTTTTTAAGTCGTTCACAGTTTATACTCATGCAGGCCAAGAGTATTACATTTGTTTTGGGAATAGTTGATCTTCAATTCTTCTTTCTTCAATGTTCTTCAGTAACATCCAAATTTGTGAACTCTTCAACAACATAATCTTGGCGATTTTGAGTTCGATGTTGTGAGCGGTCCCAACCCTTCAAGTACATCAAGCAGTCCAGCATTTCAGGAGATCTATAATCTACTCCTCATTTTCCCCTAGCACCCTCCCATCTGCACTAAAAGTAAACTCCGATGCAACTGTGAAAGCTGGAGTTAGTAGATATTCACAAGCCATAATAGAAAGAACAGGGTAAGCTCTTGTATGTTCTTTCTACTATGTCAAAAGATTTAAATCGTCCACCTTCTCGTTAGTTAATCGGCTTTCCCAGTTGGTTTCTCGATACTTATTTAATTCACCAAGGATGTTAGAATTACTTACAAAGGATTAAGTGACAACCTTTTGTTTCTTTCAACTCATGAACATGTTTGCATAGTCTTTTGTTGACGTTCTCCCCAAACTGATCTCAACATTAAAAGTAGAAGTAACACTTTCTTTACTTGCGTACTTTAATTTTTATAGTAATTAAATACAATAAAAAATTTTCAAAGTAGTATAAAATCCGAATTAGTTATTTCAAGACCACCTTCTGGTCCTTGCAATAATTTAGATATTTGTGAAACCACTAGACAAATGCCATCGAAATTGAGTCTAGGATCCAAAATTGCAGATAAGTAAAACATAGGTGGAATGTCAACCCAATACTTTTTAAACTTTTTTTTTTCATTTCCTTGCAAATATCAATAAAAATTGGATGGTTTTTTTTTTATATATACTCAAAAATGCATATGACATCTTAAGTAATTCTCTAAGAACTAAATGATAGGTACAAAAAACCAGGTCAAAGTCAAATTACTACGTCATCTGAAAAGGATGCTTACTACTTTGCCTACCCGGGCTGTCTGCTGAGACCGCCCGATCCGGCCACGACTAGGGCGTTCATTCCGGATTGGCCCCACACCGGAGGCATTCAAGGCAGATGCAGTTGCTTGCAATAATTTTGAGATTTTCCACGTTGACTACAAAAGTTACAGCATTTCCAATAGACTCTTCAAACTTTATTTGCTCTTTAAAGTTTAAGTGTCACATCATCATTTAAGCTTCTAATTAACCTCAACCGACTCTTCGAGTGAAAGGAGTAAAATAAAGAGGCACTTTTTTTACTCTTCAAACTTGTAGAACCTTTCGGCACTTCCAACTTTTTTTGGTAGTATTTTCACAATATATACGAGACTCAATAGCAAAAGCACTTAATTTTGAAGAGTCTCTTGGACATACTTTAAACTTTTGAAAGAAAAAAAAATGTGATCTTTAAAGTGTCACATAGGTCACTATAGTACAAATTTAAGACTAGCACTTTGGGTAGTTTTGGGCAGGATGAGAATAATCACTCCGCCTAGCCAATTTTTTTTTTTTTTTTTTTTTTTTTTTGTGAAAGATGATAAGTTTATTTTGGATGTTTGTTTTAGCTAAAAATTCCACTTTCTGTTTTAGCTGGCTAGATTTTGTCAGTCAACTCCAACAATTCTCCCATTTTAGCGAGTCCTTTTCCTTTGCATGTTTTTTAGATAGTTTGATTTGTTGCAATTTACATTCTAAAAAAATCTTTGAGTTGAGATTTGTAAAGATGACGAGCCAATTATAACTTTACAAATTTAGCTAACCATTTTGAGATTACAACTAGTTCACCCAGATGGCTAGTGGGATAACTTAGCCAATAGAATTCAGAAAGGAAGGTTTACTTATCTGGATATTTTTATTTTTATTTTTTTGGTACATAGAGCTGGGTATTTTTATCAAGCCTCTTAGAGATGCTATCAGCAAAACAGGGTAGCAAATCCCAGAAACATATCAAAAAATTAGAAGAGCTCTAAACTTCGACTTAGGTATCAGAATTTAGAGAGAGAAACTAAACTAAAAAGTAGTTTATTAGTATTACTGACTGAATTACTCTAATACAACAAAACATAAATGAAGTTTTATATACAGAAAAATTGTAATAGGGCCCTCAAGATGGAGCATGAATGTTATTGATGCCTATCTTGCCAATTAAGAACTTGAATTGCTGATTCCCAATAGGTTTTCTAATGATGTCAGCTAATTGGTGAGTAGAAGAAACAAGTAAGGCCTTGATAACTCCCTCTTGAATTTTATCCCTAATCAGATGACAGTCATTTCAATGTGTTTGGTTCTTTCATGAAAGATTGGGTTGACCACAATATATAAAGCAGCCCGACTAACACAAAAAATAACAGAGCAGGTTGAGGATGAGGAACATTGAGATCTTTAAGAACACTGATAGATATTAGAGTTTGGTCATTTTCTGTGAATTTTAGACACACTAAGGAGGCCTCTGATTTTTTCCAAGTTGTTATAGGCATGTTTCGCCTCCCGTTATGATTTTGAAAAATGATGCACACAGTTTAGACACTATTCACAGTATGCCACTTTTTGAGTTTGGTTTCCAAATAAAATAATGTTTTACAAATACTTGGAAAGTTCTTGAAATGAGTTTGGAATAGATATTCCACGTAGTTGTAAAACACTTGTTTTCTCAAAATCTTCAAAACAGTGGGTTGTTCAAAATTAAAATGTCATTCTGAGTTCAATACTCAATGGATGATTCCAAGGCCACTTGGAAAGTCTTCCTAACACATTAGAGAATGTCCATGATTTTTGGTTTAATTAAATGCATTTAAGGGTTCCATTTTGACCCAAACATTCCTCCCAAACATTCTGTTTTCTCTATCACAGCAGCCTAGTTGACTTGTAACTTGTTTTCCAAAACACTCTTCTAAAACTAATGGTCCCAATTTATTTTTCCCTTGAACTTCAATGTCTTACAGAACTTTACGTATAATATGGGCTCCCGAATGTTTTGTTTTCATTTTCTAAAATTTTCTACATTTCAGTCGACAGTACGGATTCTGATCTGAGTAACCTCTTTTATTTATATGATTTCTCTTAATCTGTAACTTCAATCTTGATTTAGTTTTTTTATATGTGTTCTAGACACAGTAGGGATTGTCGCGCCCGCCCCGAAGGCGGGGGGCGGTCCCCTCGTGGGTCGCGACCGTTTTAAAAGAAAATGAAATAAAATAGGGTAAAAGGCTCAAAGCAGCAAACCAAGGCGCGAAAGGAAATGTGTGAAAGTATGTACAAGTGGGAGTAGGGCCAGTAAAAGTTTTTCAGAGTCGCCACCTAACGTTTATCGGGAGTTAGGATCCCTGCAAAGACGATTAGACTAATCATCTTTGACTTTTGAGAAAATAGTTTGAGAAGATTGGGGCCCTTTTAAAAGTGTGACTCGAATAGTCATACGAAACCAGAGTTCTCAAAGTGGGTTCGGGGACTCGATTATGTCGAGGGAAGGTATTAGGCACCCTCGAACATCCGTGACACACGGTTGCCATTTTAGTGGTTTTCATAGTAACGGGGCATAAGTAGAATACATATATAAGAAATTAAAACGCGAGCATCCGTGACACGCAGTTGCCGATTTACGTATCTCGACACGAGATAGTTTTGTAACTATGTATTAGTTTGAAAGTATGTATACGTATCTCGACTCAGTCGAGATAGTTTGAAAGTATAGTTATGACCGCACCCAAGTATGGGTTGCATACGTATCTCGACATGAGAATCAGGCTGTACGTAGTTCTGTGCTGTGTATGTGCGTGAGTGTTTTAGTCGATCTAAACCGTGAGTGTATAAAATAGTATTTTGAGTAAAGTCAGTGTAGCTAGGAACTTTAACCTGTGCGGTGTAGTCCTAGACTTTAACCTTTGAGAAAGTGGTGAGTTGTTAGAAAGTGTTTTTGAGTAAAAAGTCGGGATAGATCGACCGTGCGACGAGTTTTTTTGTATTTTTTGTTTTTATGATTGTTTTTGTCTTTTTGTCTTACGTGCCGGAAGTAAGGGTCGGTACCCATTAAGAGTGTGAAGACATACCTGTCTTACCTGTGCTGTTTGCAGATTCCAAGCAAAGTACCGGAAGTACGGATCGGTGCCCATGAAGTTTGGGAAATGTGTACCGGAAGTATGGGTCGGTGCCCGGTAGTTTTGAAAGAGGTTTTACCGGAAGTACGGGTCGGTGCCCATGAAGTTTGGGAAATGTGTACCGGAAGTATGGGTCGGTGCCCAAGTAATGAAAAAGTACCGGAAGTACGGGTCGGTGCCCTTTGAAACAAGAGTGTACCGGAAGTATGGGTCGGTGCCCGAGTAATGAAAAAAAGGTGATATGAAAAGTTTTACCGGAAGTACGGGTCGGTGCCCTGTGCAAATGGAGAGAAGTATCATGTTTGTGTTTCCTGATTTTATCAGCGAAAATCTATAACAAGAGATAAAGTGCAGCCGGATGGGTCATTAGATCTCCTTCCGGCTGGCGCGGGATATAAAGTCCAATCGGGTGGAGTTCGAAGGTCTCCTTCCGACTGGCGCAGGATATAGCAGTTTGATAAAGTTCAGCCGGGTGGGTCATTAGATCTCCTTCCGGCTGACGCAGGATATAAAGTTCAATCGGGTGGAGTTCGAGGCCTCCTTCCGACTGGCGCAAGATATAACAGTTTGATAAAGTCCAGCCAGGTGGGTCATTAGATCTCCTTCCGGCTAACGCAGGATATAAAGTCCAAATCGGGTGGAGTTCGAGGCATCCTTCCGACTGGCAAGAGAAGGCGGAATATCCAACCAGTGGATTTATAGGGAGACCACACACTAAAGCATATAAAATAAAAGAAAAGAGAAAGGCGGAATATCCGACCAGTGGATTTATAGGGAGCCCCAGACCACTAAGTGTAAGAGTTTGAGGGAGTTACCTGTGCAGAAGGGGCTATTGAAGCCGAGTCGGTGTGTTGTTGAGAAAGAATGAAAGAATTCAGAGATTTAAAAGGATCGTCACCGAGAAACGTTGCAGAAATAAGCCGAGAACGCCCGAAGTCATATTTTGACACGCAATCGACTTGAACGGACGTCATAGTTGGGTCCGGAAGGGCCGGAAGAGTCAGAAAAGCCATAAGTCGGGCAAAAATGGATCCGAACTGAGTTAAGCGGGACCCGCGGGGGTTAGAACCGGCCAGGATAGCTTGAAATGGACATATAAAATTCAAAACAACCCTTAAGATTTAGATTCGATCAATTCTGAGGTCACCGGTGCGTCCGGAATGGCCAAATTAGCTAGGAACAAGTGTCCGTTCGTTGAAATCTGGACCCGGAGTGGAGAAAATTGGGAAAAACCAAAAGTGGGGCCCAAGTGCCACGTCAGCAAGCCACGTGTCAGTCAAAGACACGTGGCGCCTTCTGATTGGCTGGTCAAAGCTGACGGGGCACTGATTTGGGCGTGCTGACTGGGCATCATAGTGACGCGTGGCAGCCTCTGATTGGCTAGTCAATATGCTGATGTGGCAGCCCATACCATGTGTCAACCGCTGATTGGTTAGTGTGTGCTGACGTAGCAGTGATGTGGCAGTGACACGTGGCATCTAATGCCACGTGGCATTCTGTAATTGGTCTATCATCTCTGACGTGGCGCTGACATGGCAGACACGTGGGTAGTACATGTGGCAGTGTGTGACACGTGTCAGATGCTGATTGGTGGTTATTGATGACTCAGCAATGATGTGGCAAACACGTGGTAGCTGACTGGACTGCTGACTCAGCAGTCGTTGCCACATGGCAGCTTTTGATTGGAGGGTCAACTGGTGAGTTAGTGCTGACTCAGCGCTGACTGTTGGCTGCGCGTGTGGAGGCGAAACGGAGGGTAGGTGGCGCGTGTAGCACATGCAGACCTTTGCGGTGGCGTTTGGAGGTCGGGCTTCCGGTGGCGGCGTCGTCTGGGCCTGATGATCAGTCTGGTGGTGGTGGTGGGCGACGGTGATCTCTGGAGAGGTCGCCGGAGGGGCTTCTGTGCAGCTGCGGCGCGTGGGAGCTTCTGGCCGCGCGTGGGCCCTCTGTGGGTCTTGTTTGGTGGTTTATCCAGTTGGGTTGGCTCCGTTTTGTTGAGAGGGAGGTTTTGGTATGGGTGGTGAGGGAAAGAGAGGTGTTTAAGGCCCTGTTTGGCTTTTTTTTCTATTCTGGGCAGCGAGCTTAGGGTCTGTTTGGTTTATGCTGGGTTTCTGGGCTGTCTGGGGTTTTTTAGGACCTAGTTTTTCGAGGGGGCTTAGGTAATGAGTTGGTGGTGGTGGGTTTCTAGTGGTAGTGGTAGTGGTGGTATGGTGGTAGTGATATAGATGTGTTTGGTGGATAACCAAATAAATCCCAAGGGGTTTGGGAGTTTTTTTTGTCAAACCAAACAAAGCCTTAATGGAGGCTGCTGCCCCCTTGTTCTTTTGTACGTGGGGGAAGCTTTCTATTTATAGAAAGTTTTCCCAAAACCCTACAAGGGTTTTATTCCCATGTAGGCGGAATGCGTGGTTGTAGTTCCAACTTCCGATCGGGACCTTTGATCGATTCCGAGCTTTGTTCCTTGATATTTTTCAATCCGAGCATCCGATTCGGATGATTCGAAAAGATCTGGGCTCGGTTTAACGTCCTCCTCAAATTCGTATGGTTGGATCGGAATTTGATTGAAACCCGGAAACGACTCCGTTTTCTTCAGACCATCGACGTCTGATCTAGACCGTCTAAACTCTGACTGTCGAAATCTTTTGATCCGACCGTCTGATCTTCCTGATTCAAGATGATTTGAATTCGTATTGACGTTCTCTTTGAATCGGTACGGTTCGACTGAGAATCTCTGATTTAGAAATGACCGTTTTGCCCTTGTCTTTCCCAATTGAGTCTTGAAACTTTGGTTGGACGTCGTTTCTTCTCTGATTGGACTGATTCAAGTCGCCGAACCTCTATTTTTCTCCATATTTCAGTCATTCATATCTAATCGAACTTTTGGTGCTTCTGGATTGACAATCGCGTCCCTTTTCCTTGAGTTTGGGGCGTCGAAACTTTGATCGGAGCCCGATTCTCCGTCGGTTATCAAAATTTGATGATTTGAAGTCCTATAGGCTGGAATTGATTCCTGCTTTGCCCTGATGTAATCAAAATTCAACCTTCGGTTGTCCCGGACTTGATTCCGGTCTTGCATTTCGTGCCGAACTTTGATTCTGGTCGAAAATGTCGTCGATTATCGTAATCAGACGATCCCAAATTCTGGAACTCCAGTGGATGAGTTGTCATCTCTGTATTGACTTTGATTTGACCTCTAGAGTTCTTTTTTTTGGATTCTGGAGCTCTTTTCTCGATTTGAGTGTCTGGTGGGCCCCCTACGACAGCTATTTCTTTTTTTGGCAGGTTAAAATGGGGTGTCTACAGGGATGATCTCCATAAAAAATCATGAATTGTGCACACTCCTAACCTTACTTTTCCATTTTTACAAAATCAGTTCACTGTTCTATCCACTATTCACATCAAGCATGTTTTACTTTTATTCTTTGATTAGATGTTCACATGTAATCCAAATTAGCCCATCTCTTAGGAAGTAGTTCATACCACATTTGTACATACCCTACAATAACATTCTTCATTCATTCATGCATATTTTAGACTTCTAAATCACTTTAGAAAATTCATGAACATAAACACACTACTACTTTGCACATTCTAGGATCCTACATTGCACCCATGCAAGATTTGGAGTTTTTATGACTCCTAATCTAAGAAGATTATAAGGAATGAACTTGATCACACGTCCATGCTCCTCCCCCCCCCCCCCCCCCCCCCCCGGATTTAATCTTCCTTTCTCATCCATCCCGGGGATTGAGAGATCTTCTTTTCTCAAGAATCGACATGCATACATTCTAGTTAGCGTATTTTTTATTTCTTTAATTATTTACTTCAAGAACAATCCATGTCCCTTCTAGATTAGGAAAACTTGATTACTTGATATATGATTAGACATTTTTTCTAAGTTTGTTTTGTGTGATCTTTTACTTTACATTGTGTGATATTTGAATTAGATCTTATAAATGATATCTTATCTTTTGATCTTCTATTTCAAGATTCTTATGCAATGTAATATACCTATCATAAATATTAACTATCAAACCAAACATAGTATAAGATAATTATTTGGATGCTAATTGAAGCCCGTCGAGATACGGGGCGAGTTGAGAGTGTTTTAGTCGTGACAAAGGCTCCTTTCTCTCTCGTACCAAAACCCCAAGCCAAGTTCTTTAGTTTTGAAGGGACGGTGCCCTTTATCCGTTTGGGTGAGTCAAATTGGGTATTTTAGCTCCCTAAAGACCAAGTGGCGACTTTGTATTTGTTTTCACAGACTTCTTTTGTTTCATTTCAAAGGAAAATCAATTCCGAAACCCCAGAAAGAGGGTGCACCCCGGAAAGAGGGTGCACCCCGTAGGCCGCGTGTCCACACCATATATTAAAATTGTGCATGTTTGTCTCTTATTCTACATAGTAGGTGATTTAGTGTGTAGAGTTCAGCTTACACATGAAAAATCAAACCATTAGATCTTATAGAATATAAGATTTGGTTTACAATCTTAGATGGGATTGGACACACCATCGATAGGATTGCAGCATGGTGTTGTAGTAGGTTTATCTTGACTACAGGAAACGGTGTAGTTTCAACTCACCATGCTAGTACACTTTGTGTATTAAACGGGACCGACTTGGGGTAATTATCTTTGTACTGACTTATAAGATAATTAGCACCTCATGGTTATTTTGAGTGTTTATGCTCTAAATCCTAAGTTAATTTATAGACACGTATATTTCACATTTACACTTGGATCCCTAAAAGGGTGAGATCCTTAAATGGGTCAATATCTCATTGGATTGGGTGACAATATTAATTGTGTGGTAGTTATTAATTAATGATGAAATCTATGTCTCAGTTTTGGGATTAATGATATCCCCTTGAGAAAGCTTATAAGTTTTGATTATGTCAAACCCTGCAGGTGGATTTTGTATCCGACATATCAGATAAGTTAAGCAGGGGTCTCAAGAAAATATTTAGAGATTAGTTAAATATGATTGTCAGTAATTAAATTTAATTAATGGATATATGTAATCTTAACATGGAGAGATAATAAGCATTTAATAACATGGAGCTCGAAATAAGTTTTTGAGATAAGGGTAGGAGTGTAATTATAATTCTTTAATGGTATGAATTATAATTTATGAAAAGAGGAATCTAATTCAGTTCTAATTAGGGTTTCCTAATTCCATAAGGAAGCATATTCCTTATTGACTTCTTACGGTCCCTATCGTAGCCTATATATATGTTGCCTTGGCTCTCCTCTCCGCTTACGTGATTTCACATCCTATGCCTCTGTTGACCTTCTAGCTTTCTCCTAGAAAGTTTTCCACCAAACCCTAGCCTCCATGAGCATTCAAGAGGCATAGGAGTGAAGATCGCTCAACACTCACTTAATGATCGTTGGACTGCTCAATATTGATCGAAAGCTGCTGAATCTTTTACACGACGTTCCTGGCGTCGAGACGAATCTGTTATGAAAAAATTCAAGTCAATCGGAGATCGTTCAATCCTCCTGACAAACACATCTTTGTCAGATCAAAGTGATCAGGATTGAATCATCACAGCAATCATAAGAGAGAGTATTATAACTGGGAATAGAAGAGAACATAAAGAGATGAGAGCAGAAAACATAAAGGATTTCAAAAGTGCCCACACTCAGTTCGAGATTCTAGCAGCAGAGGAATACGATAGAAGATCGTGAGCTGTTATTGATCCCGTATTCTCAATTCATCTACTACAGCAATCCGTTTTTGCAGTTCAAGGTAACCCTAGTTCAGCCCTTGTAGGGTTATTGTAGCTTTCACGTAATTTTTTTGTAGTACCAATTTATACGCACTGCCAATGGATTATGGAAATGCAATTTCTTAACAATGAGAACTAAGACATTGCAAAAGTTATTGGCACTGAGATGGAATGAATTCAAAATGAGAAGAATTCTGAGATGTTGAAGAGGAGCCAACTTGAGTAGAAGCACGATCATATGCAGTGGAATCAGTGTCCTGGGCAGTAACTTGATGAACCTGTGCACTAGGAATTTGGAATTGAGATTTGAACTTATATCCGGTGGATATTAATGCAGTTTATAGCACTTGTCAACAACATGACCAGCAAGACCATAGTAAGTACACATAGGCCTATTTTTGTGGAAAGGTTTGAAAGTAGAAGAAGAACTAGGAATGAACTTTTGATTTTCACTTTTGACATGAAACACAAGTTGTTCTAAATTAGGAAAAAAAAAAAAGATGTACAGTTTTCCAGTGTTCTTCATCTTGCAGAATAAGGGAGAAAACTTTGGTTATGGAAGGAAGTAGATCAAGAAGTAGAAGTTGACCACGGACATGAGAAAATGAATCATTGAGTCCCATCAAGAACTGCAGAACACATTCTGATTCTTGATTTCCATAAGAACAAGTCCCATAGCTAGACAATTCACCACACAATCATTTAAGCTTTGTGTAATATCATTTACTGAAAGGTCATCTTGAGTTAGGGAAGAAATGGCTTTCTTCAGTTGATAGATGTGAGGACCATTTCTTCGAGAAGATCGCTCCTTCAAATCGATCCACATTGCTCGAGATGTGTTAATGTATATAATACTTCCAACAATCTCTTTCAAAACTGAATTTAAAAGCCATGATAAAACCATATTATTGCATCTAGTCCAACTAGGCTGTGGAATCAAACCATCAACGAAACCGATTTTGTTTTGGCAATGAGTGCCATAATCATGGACCTAATTATCTCCATTGAGGAGTTGTGTTACCATCATAGAACCTGGATTATCTTTGTGGTGAAGAAAATAGGGATTTGATTAATCATCATTGCGATTCATCGAAAAATTGTTGGATGAAGAAGAATTTGCTACAGTAGTCATCAGTCGAATCAAGTGAAAAAATCTCAAGGAGGAAAATTTGGATATCGAGAAAAAACTCTTCGTGATCAATCGAAGATTCAGATCGAAAAATTAGAAAGATGATGAGAAAATCATACGAGAAAATGAGTTCGCGATTGAAGACACGGATCGAAGAATCACACAACAAAATATGAAAATTATGCAGATAATTCGAACAAAATTGGGATTTGGTGAATACGATTCACTTAAATCAAAAGGAAAAGGAAAGAAAATCAAGCATCGGGGAACCAAAAAAAGTGTTTGGGAAGCGAGAAAATGCAAGAAAGTTGCTTTGATACCATATCAGAATTTAGAGAGAGAAACTTAACTGAAAAGTTGTTTATTAATATTATTGACTGAATTACTCAAATACAACAAGCCAGAAATTAAGTTTTATATACAGAAAAATAAAACAAACTTCTAACAAACTAACGAAAACTTGTTGAGGTGGAAACAATGAGAATATATTGTAATACTAGGTAAAGTTTGGAATCACTTCTCAAACATATGTTTTGGTTCAAACGTGCTTCTTCGACTTAAAACAATAGCCTATTTGGATAAATTTTAAAAAGTACTTTTGAGTCCCAATTAATAGCACGTTTTGGCTGAAGCGGGTTCAGAGATGCTTCAGCTCAAACATGATGCAAGAAACAGATTTGGTTTTTCATGAATTTTTCTTAATCCTATGATGTTGCTGTAAATAGGACTTCTACTTATGTTTTTGTTTTTGCTTATGCTTTATGCGTAAATAAAATAGTGGATGCCAATTCAAAGGGGCTCTCATAGTATATATATGCCATCTTGTGAAAACCATTTTTGCTCACTCAGGTTTCAAGTGGGTGACATGTGTCCCAATACAGTAATTAAGTTAATAATACGAGCAAAATGGAAATAGAATGGGACACATGTCACCCTTTGAAAGCCTAAAGAGCAAGGAGAGTGCAAAAAATGCCTGAGCAAAAATGCTCTTTCATCTTCTCAACATCCTCAATCATCAATTACCAAGTTGATGCCTTCTATAAAATGATAATATATAGACATGGTGGCCCTTGTCTGGTCCTAATTAACTTGACCTTCGTTGATGCATCAAAGTCATGGCTCAGTCTGAAGACTTAATTATGGTCAGACCATTAATAAAGGAGTAATGTCAGGCATACTTTGAAATTTACACTAAATCTGATACTCAGCTTTAGATACATGAACTATGTACTGTATAAGTGGTATAGAGAAAAGTGTGAATAATTTACACAACACAAGGTACATGTATTTAAAATATAAAATATCAAATTCAGTGTGGATTTCAAAGTGTGCTTAGCATTTCTCTTAATAAAAGATCTATTACAACAAGTGGGCATTGAATTAGAGTGGCCCTGCTATGGCTCACTGTGGGGCTCCTTTTGTACTAGATGTAGTAGCATAGTGTCCCCCTTACGAAAGGAGATTGTACAGAGAGAGTCTCAGCAGAGAGATTGAACAAATTCTTTGAGAGAAAATCTATTCTCCCCTTTCACGGTGAATGAAGGCAAATTTGTCCAACTACTTAAATGTTTTGAGTGATGCTATATTTCTCAAATTTTCAATTCTAAATAATTCTTAAATATATGTAGTAGTGAGACCAGTTTTAATAATAATGGGACTATTACAAAATCCTCTAATCAAATCTATTGGATCCATTACTACATGTATTTGGAGAAATATTTAGAATTCAAAATTTGGAAAACATTGCATTAAAGGACAAAGCTAAGGAAAGTACTACTCCGTATTATTAAGGCCCAAATAAAAAGAAGAGTCCTTTGAGCCTAGGCCCATACAGGACAACCTTCAAATGGGCCTGAGTCCATAGTTGTGCTGAATACCTTTATTAGTATCATTCAGTGGTATGAGTGTATTATGTCATCCTAAGTTGAGAATACAAAGCCTGTTGAGGCAAAGACTATATGAGATTGTGAAGAGTAAAGAAATCGTTATTGCGGTTCATAAGTAAATTAGTTTTGCAAAAAAAAATTATGCTGAATTGGTTTTACAAATTCAAGTATTTTGTGAATGTCAATTTCTTTCATAGAAGTTGTGCCCATTCTAATAACTCTTAAAATTGTTTCTTTGTCAAAGTTATCTATATAATATTAGACATCAGTTTGTCCGACCATTTCTCCTTTGTGAAATGTGTTGTGCTTAGCATTTCTCCTTTGCTTAAATAATATTAACAAAAAAGAAAAATTTTAACTTATCTTCCGATACAAAGTGATTAATTCGTAGCTATTTTTAGAAGAATACTTTAACAAATGATAATGCATTAATTTGGAAATCAAATTTGTACCACATATATTAAAGTTGTATTAAATATTTTAACAATTTTACTACATATTGTAGCATTGGTTAGTAGTACTACATGACTACATGTGATACAAATGATAATGCATTAATTTGAAAATCAAATTTGAAAAACATAACATTAATTACTCTTTCTTGAGATGTATTCATATTTCATACTACAAGTTTTTCCATCTCACGCTGCAAGAACCCTAATAAGTCAACGAAATAAAATAAAAAGAGCAATGTTATATATATTTCTTAATTAGATTTATATATTAAATTTGGTTCTCAAAACTTGTGGTAGTGTATAGTGACCACTTAAAATAACTTCTAAATGAATATTCATGCGATCCCATTGCCACATGTGTTAGAATCCAAATTTGTAGCTCAAATTTAAAATTTTGGAGAATTTCGATCAAAAGTCCTTTAAAATAGGCTTTTTTGGTTATAGGTCCACTCCGCTTTTTATTATAGTAAAATGTCCATCAATAGAAAATTTCACATAACTAGTTATGTGAAACTTAAAATTTTCTTTTTAAACTTCACATAACTAATTATGTGAAATTTTGTAACATAAAAATTTGATTTGATTTAGTTTTACCATTAGGGACTTTTGACCAAAATAAAAAAATAGATTGAAACTAAAAAAAAAATCCACTAGGAGAGATTTTAAATTTACCAAATCTCTGAAAAATTATAGCATTATTCATAAAAAGAAATATAAGTTGTGTTTGACAACCTAATTAAGTGGTGAAAATGAAAATATTTAGCACTTATTTTTTTTTTTCCAATGCGTTTGATAATGTACCAATAAATTCAATCGTTTAAAATTTTTAGTATTTAAAATTTGGCACTAAATTTTCAGTCTTATCAAACTGACCATAGTCTTATTTAAGAATAATTAATTTGGATAATCCAAAATAGACTGTTTCAACAATTTATTCGACATTACCCATAAAATTTCCCCAAAATGTGACAAAGTATATTCATATTCTTTTATTCACAAATTATTTATATTCCTTTGTCGAAACCATGTCGTATTTACAGGTTCATTGTAAAAACTTATATTTTGTCAAATCAATGATCCAAAAGACAATATTTCATAATCTATTAATTTTGACCCCAAAAAAAAAAATCACTTTTCTTTGGACTTGCATAGTAATGTTATACGGAGTAATTTATTATTTTGTTTTCGGTTGAAAATAAAAAACCGCACTGCTAAAATGTGAACTTAACTAATAAGCAAGTAACAAATTCAAATTTTACATATCTCTTACAATAATTTCATTGGATAGTCAAAAATCCTTTTAAAATGATTTTTTTTTTTTTTTTTGGGTCTTAGGTTCAACCCGTTTTTTATTTTAATAAAAGGTTCCTCAACAAAGACTTACATATATCAAATTATGTGAAACTTTAAATTCACGTAATTAATAAACCAAAGTTTTACTGTTAAGGGACTTTTAACCAAAATTTAAATCAGGGTGTCATTTACACTAACTCATTATTCTATAAACAAAACAATCAAAAGTAATTTTCTAGCTATTTTTCCCCCTTTTCCTTGTTAAATTAAGAACAAAAGCCTGTTTCTTGCCGAAAAACTAGACAAGAAAAAACTTTTATTAATTGGGCAACGGACAAGCACACATTATTTATTAATTTATTTATTAAATTAAACTTTATTAAGAAAGCTACTGCCTACTATATACTAACGGTAAATAAAAGGGTTAAAAACACTTACACTTCACTCTTCAAAAAAAAAAAACACTTACACTTCCTATGATTTCGCCGATTTTCATTTATTCCTGTGTTTTAAATTTTTTTACTAATAATCCTGGTACTTCAGACAAAAGTGTAACCATGAGTTTTTCCATCCAATTAACTGGTTTTATACTTGTAAGTCATAATTTGAATGCTAAAATGTCTTTTTTGCCCCTAAGAGTTATATTAATAGGAAAATAAGTCATAAGCCATTTTTTTAGGTTAAGCACAAGATTTGTACTGAGAAAACCCTAAAAAATGTCAAAGGTTCTTCCTCACCCATTTCAAAACCATAAGTTTACCCCTAACGAATTGAAGTAAACAACTTCTATACTTAACACTATTATGAAGATTTGGGATAATTTGGTCATTTCATCTTGCTCCGTTAGCAAATTTAACGATTACACGTTGGTCTAAAGCACAGCGGGAAAGTGAAAACTGTGAAACCACGGGGATATAAATGTATTTAACCCTAAATGGAATGTTGGGTTGCAGATACACCCCCTATACTTAGCTTGTTTCACTTTGCCCTCTGTACTTTAAATCGTGTCACTAATACCCCATATACTTTGGACTAAAGTGAAATAGTACTCAGCAATTCCATTAAACTTAACGGGAATAAGTCATGTTTGGCAGCAACTTTTGGAGTTTATCAATAATTATGAACTCAAAAAACTAACATAAATTATTTAGCGAAATATCCTCTATAATTGCAATGGGCCAAAAGCTACCTTTAATAAATTATGCCAATTGCAATTTTTTTGTGATTTTATTGTTTAAGAAAAAGAAGGTATCAAAGTATCAAACGGTTCATAGGGGTATTAGTGACCCGTTTGGAACTACAATGAGGCAAACTGAAAAATATGCTTACCATAGGTGGTTAAAGTGGCAAATACTCCACTAAACAAGCTTCAGTTTCATTAGTTTTAACGGAATTGCTAACTGTTTCCCTTTCATCCAAAGTATAAAGGGTATAGTGGCACGATTTGAAGTACAATGGGTATAGTGAAAAACAGGCTAAGTACAGGGGGGTATCTGTAATTAACACTAAAATGTTTCACCTCAGAAAAAAAAAATGCTAAGTACACCGATTTTGTACGTGTATATAAATAATCCACCTACTGATGCATTATGAGAGTTTTGAAATTAATTCAAACTTTATTTGGTAACTGATGAATAATTTTAGAAATCCATATCAACAAGGTGTCCTGTTTATCGCACTGATCAATGATTTTGCCTCTCTTGGTAAGAGCGTATTTAAATAAAAATCAGACAAAGTTAAAAAATTAAATATCAACCAGCATGTATATCTTAATTGCTAATTAAAATAATTAATTTCTAATTAATAGGGTTAAATGCAAAATTTATCCCTGAAGTTTGGTCCTTATTTCGTTTTAGTCTCTGGAGTTTCAATTGTGTCAATTTTGGTCTGTAAAGTTTTAAATATAATCAACTTGATCAAAATGTCCAATTCTGTAAGAAAAGTTGACTAAATTTACTCACGTACTATTCACTGTCACACTTTTTAGATGTAAATATGGAACATCGTCAATCTCCCCATCTGATTATTAGCTTAACTGTGCGTAGTAGTGGGTGAATTCTGTCAATTTTTGATAGAATGGGACATTTGGATCATATTACTCCTCTTTAAAACTTCAGAGACCAAATTGACACAATTCAAACTAAACAGACTAATATAAGACAGGGACTAAACTTCAGGGGTATATTTTATAATTAAGCCTAATTAATATGGTTTATACGATTATCTATACTAATATTGAAAGAGAAAGGGAGGGTCACCAAAAAGTGTTTAGCCCACTTCAATAATTACAATAAAACTTATTTAATTTTTAAATTAAAATACTTTCACAATAGTACTAAAATGTCATTTTAAAAAATTTAAAAAATAATAATAATAACTTCTCCTAACTACTCACGCCACTTTTTTTTTTACAACTTACACTCACACTGAAGAAAAGCATATTAGAGAGAATCTAAAGTTGCCGACAAGGAAAGTAAGGGGATTCGCCACGTTAGCCCTAATCTTGCTCACGTGCCTGTGATGGCGCTTTGTCCACTTGCGCACGTGGCTAGTTAAACACCTCCAGCACGTACGCCAAAGACTTCGTTATGTGAGTCCGCACGTGCCGTGAATGACGTGGCCCAATTTCATCCATTAGCAGTCATTGAGAAAGTATTCAGTGAGCCCATCACACTAAAATCATAGATCATAGGATATAATTCTATAACCTAAAATCATAACACAATGCGTGTAATAGGATGTAATTTGATGAGGTTCAAACAGAAAGTACGAGTGCACTACATGTACTAATATGGGTGCACAATAAAAAAAAATTTTTTTGAGAGAAATCAGATTACAAATTTGACACCTATGCATCTATTATTTTTTCTTCATTTCAGTGGGATCAACAAAAATAAATTTAATTTTGAAGCATTAAACTACGATATAAAAGTGTTCTTTATAAAATTGAGTGAATTCAATTGAATCCACTAACTAACATGTAGCCTTGCTGTGATATGTATAGCTCGATAACATGGTATGACGTGCTCACTGAATAATTTCTTGCAGTTTTGATTTGCTTAACCAGTGCTGGTAGGTAGATTTTTGAACGGCGGTTAGGTAATCTGGGTTTACGTAAAAGCCCTCACTTTTATGCAAGAACTACATAAACTATTCTTTCATATTTATTTGTTTCTTGTGGGGCAACAAAATTAATGATAATTTATTATTGATAGAGTAATACTTGGGAGATAATCAAAAGACACAATTTTGGAACACAATCTCTATTTTGTGTCTATCTTTCTCCTAATGGTCCTAGTGGGTACTGTGGGATCCACTGGCACTATAGGGTCCGTCAGGAGAGAGAGACAAAAAATGGAGGTTAGTGTCCCAAGGTTGTGTCTTTTGATTATGTCCCAAGTATTACTCTTATTGATATTGTTTTGTTAAAAATTAAGGGCAAATTACACTGACCTTCCTTGAGGTAAATGACAATTACATAGACTTTCTCTGTGTTTCTGAAAATTACACTGACCTCCCTGGTAAGAAGTTGTCAGCAGATTAACCTAACGGATTAGCAAAAAGACAATACTGCCCTTAACAGGGGAAAAAAACCCTTTGGGACAGAGTTCAGCTCCTAACTTTCATCTTCCTCTCTCTCTCTCTCTCTCTCTCTCTCTCTATCTCTCCCTCTCCTCTTTCAATTGCTCACTAGTACATATACATCTTCTCAGCAAAAAAAAATTTACATATACATCTATGTATGCGCACACGTATTAAACATATGCACATATTCATAATCACAACTAAATGACTATCCTCCAGCACTCCAACACTCTCTCTCTCTCTCTCTCTCTCTCTCTCTCTCTCTCTCTATAACAGTGAGTTAATGGAAGAGAGGGAATTAAAAAAAAAAAAACAAACAGAGAACAAAATTCTGGCAAGCAAGGTCAATTGATGTCATATAACAAGAAGTTGTGGATAGAGTTGAAACGGTGGAAAGTATGGTAGATTTGATTGTGTGAAGTAATTGCTTGTTAATGGCATTGAAATTTAACAGTGGAAGATTATAGACTCTAAAAACGTTATGGTGGCAGTGGGCTATACGGTGGTGATTGAGTTCTTTGTAGAAAGAAAATATTATATGTATTATGTATATTAATGTACTTCAGCGAGAGAGAGAGAGAGGAGAGAATTTAGGAATTTTTACTAATTTTTTTTTACTTGTTGCTTTTACAAGGGCAGCATAGTCATTTTCAAAAAAAAAATTAGCCCTAAAAGAAACGGTCAACTCACCGTTGACTAACAGAAGGGGTGTTAGTGTTACACACATATAAACTCAAGGGAGGTTAGTGTAATTTTTGAAACCACAGGGAAAGTTTCTGTATTTGTCAGATACCTCAAGGGAGGTCAGTGTAATTTGCCCAAAAACTAATAATAATAATGTATAGGTAGATAGGTAGAGTTAGGAAGAACATTTGGTGACAAGTGAAGATTATCTTCGGTTATTGCGTACATGTATATGAAAGGGCAATTTTGGAAAAACAATTCTATATGATGTTTATTTGGATCAATTTTGGTTTTTGCTAGACTAACCGAGAGGTATTTTTTGAGATGGTGAAGTCAAATTTATTATGATATGTGTTATAATTGTTAAATTATTTGAAAATTAAATTTAAGAATTAAAATAGGAGTACTATGTTTTGTATGGTGTGCAAAATGATTTGATTTCTGCTCAACTATGCAATTTATTTTTTATTATTATATTAGAAAGGGGTAGGAGATTTAAACCTGTGCTAAATATGTGGGGAGAGTTAGTATTGCCAGCCAACTTAGATAGAGTCCCAATCCTGGTAAATGCATTTTTTTTTTTCTTGCATAGAAGTTCATCTCAGCTCAAAACATGCTCTAAAATTGGGTCTAAAATTTGGATTAAAACACAAACCAACATGATACTACTTTTCAGTATCATGAGTGAAATACCTTTATTTTTTTTCCTAAAATTGAAGTGCCTTTTCCTTAAAATCAAATTAAAAAAATGAGAGTTGATGCAAAATAGTATCCTATTATTTTCATTCTCAAACTGAATAGTCAAAGGCACTTCACTAATGTTTTGTACACCCAATAAGTTGATAATTAAGATTAATGTTATAATTCTAAAATTTGTATGTAAAATTTGATTTCCAATATGGTAGTGAGAAAATAAAAAAGCAACTTTCGTTGAGGGTCATGTGATCCCACTGCCACATGTTTGGAGACTTCAATTTGGGATGAAAAATTAGAAACCATGCATGACATTTATCCATTAAATTCTAATAATACGTGGTCCTATCATCCTTGAATGTGATCATGGGCGGAACCATGACTTGACTTCAGAGGGGGCAAACTTGGAATATATGGCATTTGGATGCACCAAATTTTTTTGATAGAAATACTATAAATTTAGATTTCTAGCTAGGGTTTTAAAAATTGTGCTGTTGTTCTTTAGGTTTCACATATAATAAATTGATGGTAAAAACATCTTGCTTAAATAAAAAGAAATAAATCTCTTCATAAGTGCTTCAAAAAAATTATTTTGCACGTATAGCTTGTTTCTTTATCTACTAATCTCACTTCAAAAATCCTTAAATACTTGGGTAATTGAGTACATAAATAACTAGTTTGGGTAAACTTAGAAAACTAAGGACGAAAGTGAAAAAAGAAAATTTAAGTTTGAAAGAAGCAAATTAAAAATTGAGGGGGCAAAATGCATAACGTACAACATAAATAGTAAAAATAATAATTCCACAAAGTTGAGGGGATGGGGTGGGGAATGCCCCCCTAGAGCCAGGAGTGGACCCACAGTGTGGGCGAGCAGGGGGCAGCCAACTCCATTGAACTTTCAGGAAAAAATAGGTTATATATGATAGTTTTAAAAAATATTTGGACTTTTATTAAGATCTTCTGTTAATTCGGGGGCTTTTTGTAAAGAGTAATGATATGCTTCCCAAATTTCTATCCCAAAAGTGATTTCCAAATGATGTGACAGTGAGGCCAGGTTAAATACTGTGGGACCAGTTAAACTTTGATTCGAAGTTGTTTACCTCGCCCCACTGCTAGGTCATTTGAGAAGCACTTCTGAAATAGAAATTTGAGAAGCATATTATTCCTCTTTTGTACATTTTAAAACTTTGAAGAACTTTGACACGAGTTTAATTGACAATTTGTTCTCACTCTCCATTTTATAATATTATATATTGTGGATATATAAGTATATGTTATATGATAAAGATCAAAAAAGCAAAACAAATACCAACTAGAGTGCCCGAGTTTCCCACCACAAGGCATTTTTAAAAAATAAAAATAAAAAAATGTTTTCACGCAGATGAAGTTTGAAGTTTCGCACAAACCCTCAAAAGACTCAAAGACCCCATATCCACCATTAACCTCCTCTTGCTCCTGTTTAAAGAAAAACAAAAACCTCCTTTTGCTCATTTTCCGTGTTCTAGACAAAAAAAACACAATTTCCAATACCTATATATACACGAAACTTATGGGAAAAACCACATAAAATTAAATTATTTTTACCAAAAAAAAAATCTATCAGGGTACTTCCCCTAGACCCCCATGAAAACTTTGCCCCTACTGAAGTAAAGTTCTGGGTCCACCACTGCCTAGAGCCTTCTTGCATCCGCCCATGTGAATGTGACCTAGTAGCATATGTGTTGGGAACAATATTTATAATACAAAGTAAAATACTTCAAGACAGTTCCTAAGGAACTGTACGTCATGTTTCTCTCACAGGATAAACAATGAAAACATAGGTAAAACTGTAGTTTTGCTGTTTTTATTGTTCCTCTTGTGAGAGGAATAGGATTTACATTCGGCATTTACTTGTTGACAAGTCAAACATTTAGATACGAACTCGGCTACTTCTTGTTTTATTTCTTCCCACCATAAGTTTCTCTTTAGATCGTTATACATTTTTGTTCCTTCTGGGTGTACTGTCAGTTTCAATTTATGTGCTTATATATAGTCCGGATCTTAAGTGGACCTCAATAAATGGACATAAAAGATGGACTGTGTAAAGATTGAGAAATTCTCAAAAAAGAGTGAGAAATTCTCACTTTTTGAAATTTCTCACTCTTTGAAAATTTTCACTCTTTTGTAAAAAAAATTCAGTCTTTACACAATCGATCTCTTAGGTCTATTTTTTAAAATCCGTGTAAAATTCAAACTATATATATATATATGTCAATTTTTTTTAGGAGAAAAAGCAACCAAACTCGAGCTGGATTCTACAATTCAAGCTAATGAGGAAATTCACACAAGCATCCAAATATTAAATCATTGAAAATACTTTGACATTGAGTATTACTTGTTCATTGACTTTAGTTTTTTTATTGAACTAATTGTGCACACAACTTGATTTTTGTTTCTCCCTTGCCACTTGCAAATAGTCTCAATAGTCCCTTTCACTGCTGTTCAAAGAGTGAGCTAGAATATTCTTTTGATGCTAACTGAATCTTGTCAAAAGTACAAATGTTTTTAATGTAATTATTATATACAAATTAAACATCTGTATTTTACATACATATATGTACGGTGATGCTCTTAAATGAATTGGGTCGAATGAATTTGCTTTTCAGTCTAAAAGAATTTACAGGCTGCTCTGTTGACTTGCGAATTGACTTAGGCTAAAAAGTAAGTTCATTGGGTAAGTTCACTCAATCCAATTCACTTAAGAGCCTCACAGCATATATGTATATTTTATGTTTAGATTCTGAAAAAAAATCTCCTAATTTTTTTTATTTCTTTAAATTGTGTGTTTTAAGATGAGGGTTACGAAGTTGATGCAAGATTATGCAAGCTTGTGTGTGTATTAATTATTACATCTGCATAGTTCGAATATAACGAACTTACTTACATTTAGTTTTAAAAGTGTCTTTTTATCGTACTGTTCATGATATGGAGAGAGAGACAGAGGAGCATCAGGTGCCGTCAATTCCTAAATCTTGTCTTCATCTTCAAAATATCATCTTTGAATTAAAACTGAAAATAAGCAAGTTTATAAAACGTTAAAATAATAATAATACTCCCTCCGTCCCATTTTATGTGTCCATCTTTCCTTTTTGGGATGTCCCAAAATTGTTGTCCACTTTCCTAGATTAGTAAATAAATTTTACTTAGTTTCCCTAACTACCCTTCCTTGCAATCAATACCAAAATAAAATAATAAAAAAAAAGTGCAATGATTATGGGCAATTGTGGAAAGTAGGTGTAGATTCTTTTTGTCCCCTTAAATAGTTGGACTCCCCAAGATGGACACATAAAATGGGACGAAGGGAGTAATAATTTTAAATACAATTTATTAGAATAGATTCGAACAAGACATTGTAGAACGCCCTTTACCTTCCTGCAAATGAAAAGTTGTTTCTCTTATTGCATAGGAGCTCATGTCCTATTATTGCCTTTTAGAGTAAAAAAAAATGTGAGCTTATTTCCTAAGCTTTTAAGTATATAGTAAACCAAGGACTGAGGTCCCATACTTAGGCGCAATTCGAATCCATCCCCTTGTTGAAAATTTGGAAGGATACGGCTATGATACTGATTGGGGCGTGCAACAGTTTGCACTGTCCTTAAAAACAATTCCACCTTTCGGAGTCAATGACTCGATGCACAAGGTCTCAGCGCTATACTCTCCAGGATTCATCAATCAATTTCTTCTAAACGTGCACTCGAATTGGAAGAATATATGAGTGCTCAGAATTGCTCCAAAAGAATGAAATGGTGTTTTTTTTTTTTTTTTAAGAATCACAAAAGAGAGAGAAATTTTTTCATATTGTAAATGGGAAGAGGGAATGCTATTTATATTAGACAAATTGCCCAACGGTCATTTTATTAAAAACAGATTTAATAGCCTCCAACGACCATATTTTTAATATAGGAGTTAATAGATTTAATAACCTCCAACGGCCATATTTTTAATATTGGAGTTAATAGATTTAATAGTCTCCAACGGCCATATTATTAATACAAGATACTAGTCACATCAACGTAAATGACTTTGTTTGTATTTTTGAAATAAAAAACCCAATGCCCAAATAAGAGAAAACTCAATAATTCCAACAATCCCCCCTTAGTTCAAAAATTTAAACAACAAATAAAAGAATGGAGTAAGAGAATTCAATGCATCAGAACTGGTGCCATTAGGGCTATGAACCAGTCCCTAGGAATATAAGAAGTGACTTACAGGAATTTGGTGAAATCAAATTTCTATGAAGCAGAATCCCTTAACGTAAACCAGTCGTCTTATACCCACATTGATTCCTCAGAATCTGAGCAACTCTAATCGATGTGGTACCTCTAGGCCCTGCGCCAGTCCTGAATTTTCATAAGTGCTCTAGAAAACTTACCTACGTTTTCATAGAAAGCGGCTCACTTTCACACTTATATAGGTGAATCCATCAAGTATGCATTGCAATTAGACATACCATCCATTCAGTATGGACTATGGAATTCATTAAGAGTTTAACTCAATCTTTCTCATTGCAATTGCACTATACACCATAGGAATGGACAATAAGATAATCAAATTATAGTGCATCTCAAATCATCCAATGACTTGTTATTACCCATATGAACCTATTTCTTGGGTTCTCCAATTATATAGGTTGGGTTACCATCATTGTTGATTTTTGTTATAAGCATAAACCCCATTCCCCTCGATGTTTCATACACTAGTATTCTCCCTAGTAGTATTGTTAAAGTATCAACCAAACTCACTTCTGGCCTTACAAAATTAAGAGAAAAACTTTATCTCAAACAGCTGTCTCACAATATTATGACTTAGGCGTATATGCCTACTCTTGCCTTTATAAGACTTTTTCATAGCTCAGCCTTTTACAGCCTGGCTATCTCAATGTTTATTCCAAATAGGAATATCTGCTAAGACGCTTTTAAGCCACTCAGCCTCAAAACTAGCTTTCTCAAAAGCTACAAATTCATATTCCATCATTGACTTAGTTGTGCAAGTTTGCTTGGACGACTTCCAAGATACTACACCTCCACTAAGTGAAAAAACAAATTCACTCATTGAATTCGTTTTATCTGAATCCGAAATCCAATTCGCATCACTGATTTTTGAAAATACATACTTTCCTCTCCAAAAGGTTTGGCTAAAACTTATCCTTGAAAAATCAAAATTTAAATTCTTTCGAATTTTGAAGTATGCAATACATTTCCAAAATGATTTTTTCTTTATCTCCGGTATACAACATTTTTCATAATTTAATTTCTTTCCGAAGGAGAAAGTCAACTTTAAGTCTCTAGGACCAAAACATTGGTACTAAGCGAATCATCAAGTAAAACACTTCATTTTTCATTGAAAAATATCATTTTGTAATAATTGTGTTGTTACACTTATGCCTACAGGCACTCAATTTATTTTGAATTCATTTTATTTTGAAGGAGGTTATCTTGTTCATATACCATTTAATCCAGTTTTGGCACTACCAATAATAGTATCTTATTCCTTTTGATAAAATATATCACACTTATATGTGATTTAACGTAACACTTGGCTCAATAGGAATCCAAAAAAGGTTTGGAAAAGAAATTATTATTTCAAAACCTTTTCCAATATAATGACATTGATCATAAAAAACCAATAATAGCTATAGTAATTTTAAATCCATAAAATTACACTGGCTACACCCAAATTTTCCATATCAAAATAAAGTGACAATGATTTTTGGTATCTTCTATAATCTCTAATATAGAATAAAAAAATAAATCATCTCCTTGTAAACATGTCACTTTTACTAATTTTGAACTTATTTGAAATAATAGTTTAATCAAGATTTTCAAATCATTGGTTGGATGCCAGTTCATTACCATACGGAGAACATACAAGAATACATACTCTATTTCTATTTAGATTTATAAACCCAATTTGCTCCTAGAGTAGCTTCACAAAATTTTCAACAATACGCAAAACATACAAGAATACATACTGTATTTCTATTTAGATTTATAAACCCAATTAGCTCCTAGAGTAGCTTCACAAATTTTCAACAACACTATCGAGTTTAAAACTCCTTTTCTAGAGTAAATGTTTATAAAAAAAATACTTTCAAAGTCTGTTTAGCACTTTAAATTACTCACTCTCCGTGGTTCAACATCTATGTCATGATTTCAGTCATGCATTCTATACTCAATAGATCTAGATATGACAAAAATAAGAGGTTGAGAACCCCCACTATTCCTCAATTTATAAAGAGATAAATACTCATAAAAAAAATCATCAATAGATTCAAATATCACACATATTTTTTATGTCCAAAGAAGTATAAGCATTATTTTTAAATGCATATCCCCCAAAAATTGCGTATTGTATTACATTACTAGCAACTTCCTTAGGATTACAATAACCTAAATAACCCAAACTTTAAAATAATAAAATTGGGTTTTTGTTTTTTTGTTTTTTTTTTCTTCAATACTCAAACGGGTAATAACATTTTTTTTCTTTGTTAAAAACGAAAAATACAGCTTAGTAACATTAGTCCCTAAATATTTGAATCATCTCAAATGGATCTCAAATGAATTATACATCGCAAATCAAAGCTGTTTGGTCCAAAGATTAAAAAGTTTACGTGGAACTTGCCTCACCCAATAAAACCTTATATAAGTTCACACACCAAAAATCAATACCAGATTATTGTAAAGATTTGCTCTGTAACCATTAATATAATGCCTTCTTTACCCAAACAACTCTAATATGAAATATGGTTTTTCTTAAGTTCAATAGCTATTGGACACAATGGAATCTCTCTTAAAGAGAAAACATGTACTAATCAATATATTTCTATAGATACGTACACACACGTATATATAAAACCCTTTTATGTTTGGTTCATAAGCCAATTGTGTGATCTTTACAAAACAGACAATCACTACTAAATTGTCATTCACACTTATAACCGTTGGAATATAAAATTAATCATTTTACGTAATGGTGTAAAACCCATTGGGTAAAATCTTTCAAAAATTGAACAACCAATTAAAGCCAAATGAATTCTTATAGTCATTGACAAAGAAACTTACAAGTCACTAACTTTTGGATATTAAAAGCTTTGAATAATCATTTTTACATAATACATGTACTTATAAATATTTATATTAAAATAATCCAACACTATCACATTAGGCGCACATAACGAAATGTGTTACAGATTAAATATTGACTTCTCTGTTACTACCATAATTAGCGAAAAAGGAAACTTGAGATAATTCAATTAAAAATTGAATCTCAATTTTTTTTTTTCAAAGTAACTGATCACTCTATGGGGAACTTGCTCTCAAAAAATCTCACATAAGAGCTCCATATTCATTACGTAAATTTACGATCAACTACTAAACTATTTCGTAATTACTCAAAATATGCAAGAATTGCATTACTTTATAAATATGCACAAGTTCTTGACTACTAGTCTTTCCAAGTAATGCACAATTATACAAATTGGGTCGACTATGAGTACCATATCAAATATGAAATTCAATACGTACATGCATATACAAATGCTAAATGTAAATCACAAAATCGTAGCCAATATCAAAGGTTACGATCAAATTAATTGGTACATTTTTCAAGATTGCATTTCATCAGGTTATAAAAAATGTTAAGCTAACCATAAAATTCAACTAATCTGAATAAAACTGTTTGCAGCTATACAAACTACAAAGTAGACAAAACCAAAATCCGATCATCAAAATAGAAAACTACTATACCCAAGAATGTTCAAACAGATTTTGAGTTCATCATCTTTTTTATGTTGTGAATAATTCTAAAGAGAGTAACAAGATCATAAGCAATATAATGTGATGTCAAGGCAATATGGGCCCACAAGATTAAATATAAATATCACTACATCAAGGTTTAAGTATAGATACGGAGAGAGATCCCTATACGAGCCTCATCCCACCTCAAGACCTTGAGGAATTAATTTAAAAGAGACTACCTAACAGTCATGTGTACTAAATAGTATGCAGATTAAAATTGTTGGAACAGTAAATACGATTGGAACAGATTTACCCGATTAATAGCCTCTTTGAGTTCACGGTGATCATAGCAGCATCCGATTTGCTCTTAAGATTGTTAAAAATTTGGAAGGATACGGCTATGATACTGATTGAGGCGTGCAATAGTTTGCACTGTCCTTAAGAACAATTCCACCCCTCGGAGTCAATGACTCGATGCACAAGGTCTCAGCGCTATGCTCTTCAGGATTCATCAATCAATTTCTTCCAAACGTGCACTCGATTGGAAGAATATATGAGTGCTCAGAATTGCTCCAAAATAATGAAATGGTGTTTTTTTTTTTTTTTTAAGAATCACAAAAGAGAGAGAAATTTTTTCATATAGTAAATGGGAAGAGGGAAGGCTATTTATATTAGACAAATTGCCCAACGATCATTTTATTAAAAACATATTTAATAGCCTCCAACGACCATATTTTTAATATAGGAGTTAATAGATTTAATAACCTCCAACGGCCATATTTTTAATATTGGAGTTAATAGATTTAATAGTCTCCAACGGCCATATTATTAATACAAGATACTAGTCACATCAATGTAAATGACTTTGTTTGTATTTTTGAAATAAAAAACCCAATGCTCAAATAAGAGGAAACTCAATAATTCCAACACCCCTCTCCTTCATGGAAGCCAAAAAAACAAAAAAATCGTCTAGTAAACCAATTCTTCAGCGTTTGTAAGATGTCTCATTCTCTTAAAAAAAAAATGCAACACATACAAACACACACACTATGTAAATTCAATAAAAGACATCTCACACACACATACACATATAAACATATATATATATATATGAAAGCAAAAACTTTCTGTTTTTCCATGTCACACTTCATGAAAAGTATTTTTTATATTTAATTTTTATATATAATTATATATATATATATATATAGAGAGAGAGAGAGAGAGAGAGACTCAAAGAGTTTTGATTGAATTTCTTTTCAAATAGTTCAACCTATCGAAATTTAACTTATATGGTATATTTATTTACAATTTCATGTTTAATTGCCTTATAAAGTTCAAATCAAAATAAACAATTAGACAAACTACAGATATACCCTTTGTGGCTAGTGGATTTTTTTAGTTTACCTCCTGTAATTTTCAAATGTGTCACTAATGTCCCTTATGGTTTGCACTAATATACAATTATTAGTAAATTTGTTAAATTTAACGATACAAAATCCTGCATCGAGGAATGTCGTCGCTCTAACCACTGGTGGTGAGCGCATATGTAGTTCAACCGTGCACTAATACCCTGCGGTTTGCCCACCGTCACAAAAATTGTGATTTGTTTGGCAGCAACTTTTGCTTCTACGATCCAGTAACAAGAAATTGTGGTTAGTCGAAATTTGTCCAAAGTTATAACTCTTGTCCAGTCGCATTTTTTTGTAATTGACTCACACATTTTGTTGTTTGAATTTCAGAAGCAATTTTGCAAAACCATTTATTTCATTCTATTTCCAACCAAGGTCTATGTAAGCTTATGCCGGGTAAATTTAACCGATTTACTAACGGTTGCACGTTTGTCCAAACCACAAAGGGCATTAGAGACACGTTTGATAGCACATCGGACAAACTAAGGATGCACAACCACAAGAGGTGTATTTGTAATTATACTATCATGCTTTATGAATACTCATAATGAATTTCATGCAATGAGAGGAAAAAATTACTTGTTTGATTTACTGATAAACTCACATAAGCTCTAAATTTCTAACATGATAGAAAGCTTGATTTAGTTATGTTGTTCGTTGTCAATGTGACACTATCTTTTGAACATTTTTATCATGTGAATTGGATGGGCTTGAGTTTTTCTTTTTTTCTGTTTTTTGTTGGTACAATATTTCTTGTTGTAATTAAAGAACAAGTGGTTGTGGTTCTCTAAATTGCCTCGACTAAAGCCACAACTCATATTGGTTCTATACAAATTCGTTGAAAAAATTTATCTTGAGTGTCCAGGTTCACCTGATCAAGTGTAATGTGTATGTAACACCCTCTCCTGAGGTTAGTTTAATTACATTATAAAATGCATGTACTAGTGTTAATTAACACTTTAGAGATGAGTTATAGACTTACTGGGTGATTATGGGTGTCAATACGGAGATACGAAACCAATAAAGGACACGTAATGGGGAGTTTCATTACGGATGGAACGAGACCAAATACGGTCCAGCGTGTTTATTAATTTGCATTGTTTGCATAAATTAGTTGATCATGTGTAATTATTTATTTAATTGTTTTAATTACAATTATTATGTGTGACCATTTATATGGTTAGCTATGTGTATTTTTGGGAGAGCGAATTGGGCAAGTCACGTAATTGGTAGTAAATTAGTAATTTCACGAAAATAATTGAGACCATTGCATGGGACCAATACAAGACTTAGACGAAACCCATTTGGAATTGGGTAGTAAATTGGATAGCTGATATAGTTAGTGGGGGTAGTAATAAGAGTGTTGACTAAGTTGTGGGGAGGCTAGTCTAATTATGACTAACGTTATGTTTATCCATCACTAATATACTAAAACTAAAAGCCGAGGTTTTACCCAAGAATCAATTAACATAGTGATGACATGTGTCACAATTGTACATAGTTTATGTGAGAAGGCATGATTTTTTCCATATACCAATTTCAAAGACAACATCCTGACCACGTTGAGGATTCTTAATTGAGGGACGTTTGGAACAAATCCTCACGTGAGAGAATTGCAATCGCCTTGACTTTTGGTTTTTGATGCTCTCTCTCTCTCTCTCTCTCTCTGTCTGATCTTCTTCCTTACTTTTCATGCTACTTTATGAAATAGCAACTCCAAAGACAGATTCATGAATGGAGATAATAATTCTTGGGATCAAGTTTAGGAACACAAAATTTAACATTTCTTCTTATATTTGGAGTTATACAAGTTTCTCTATTCGGAAAATGTAACAAGAAATAATACCGTTTTCTTAAGCTAATGAAAACACATCATAGGTTGTCGTCACACATACACACACATATACATATTTACTTATTTTTCCCCCCTGAAACAAAGTCGTCACTGATCTCAAATCTTAAAATGTTGTTCAAAATATGGCTTTTAATTAATTCTGTTCTTTTCAATGCTTTTGCGCAAATTAGTGTGAAAGTTTACATTAGTGTTGATTTGATCATTTTTAGGCTCTATCTGGTTCATGGATTTAATTAGGCAGGGAAAGTATACAAAAGACAACAAAGAGAGAAGCTTCTCTTTGTTTGGTTAACGAAGACTAATGGGGAAAATAAGAATTACAAGAAAGGATTATGAAAACAAATGTGAAGACTAATGGGGAAAATAAGAATTACAAGAAAGGATTATGAAAACAAATGTGATTTGTAGATTTAGAGAAGGAAACTACTCTTAACCGCATGTTGGGACGAAGATATACAATTGATTGTTACAAAAACAGAGCATCCCAAAGGCTTTAACATGCTCTAATTATGTAGCATTTTCTACTATAATGCTATTTGGATTTGGCACTATAGAAGGTAGGAAATTTTAACAAACTCATCAATCCCAAAACACTTTTTGAACCAAGTCCCTTGTGGCCGAGTGGTAAGCTTCTTGGGTGTACTACCCAAGCAAGAGGTTTAGTGTTCGAGTCATGGGGAGCGTGGCTACTGGAGTATTCACCCGGCGCCTCCAGGCCTCGGGGGATTAGTCGAGGTGCGCAAGCTGGCCCGGACACCCGCGATTACCAAAAAAAAACACTTTTTGACCAAACCCATCAACTTTTTAATTTATTTTCCAAGCTCAACACTTACTTTGTCTCTTTTTGTCACACTTAGTAGTATTTCATGTTCTCGCGCATCGCGCGGGTTCTATGCTAGTAGAATATAAAAGAAGAAGTTTTCTTCTTCTTCTTTGTAACAAATCGAGAGATAAAACGAGCAAGAGAAAAGGGTTTCCACCACCTTGCGATGCCAAATCGACGGACCAAGCGACGTCGGATTTTTGAATCGAAGCCATATATATTCGGAATCAGGAGGGTTAATCACGTAGTTTAATTTTGTTTTAATCGTCGAATTTGAGTGACCCTAAAAAATCGATAATCCGTTGTTTTTTGAAATTGTTTAGGAACATAAATTGGAAGTGGGTCTTGCGATTAGAGCTGAAATTCGAAGAGGTGAGTCATGTTAATTGTGTTCTTGAATGTCTATATATGTTCTAATTCATGAATTGGGTGTAGAACATGTTATACTATAGCATGATTAAGCATGAAGTTAACTCTAGAAATGCTAATAGCATGTTAATTATGATTATTGAAAGTTTGTATGACATGAACCATAAATTTTCATGCTATAAGCTCGTTGTTACATGCTATGTGAGCATAATTATGTGCATAAATGTTATGTGAATTGAAGAGGGGACATGCATGTGGATTCCAGCATGAGTGGTTACTCCCTATAAAGGGTATATATGGTGACTACGGGTCATGTGTGTGTCAAAAAGACACCATTTGAGCTCAAGGCGCGGTAAAGCGAGTAGTGATGGAATAATATATGTACCTCGGATATCGAAAGCATGTTTAGTTGGTGATTTGGTAGTGTTTAGGTATAAAGCATGTATTGAACATTCGTGTTCATTATTAATGTCTCTCAATAAGCATAATAGCTTATTAGTAATTATTGTATAACCAATTCAGGTGAAAAAAAGGACGACGAAGTTCGGGGTTGCCTATACATTTATATGTTCACACTTTTGTACTCCCCAAGTGTAGAGTGTAGTTTTGATAACACTCATGTTATGGGTTTTGTAATCTTTGGATTGTAAGTATAAGACTCACGTTTTGGATTGTAATAGTGGGATGTTGTAATCATAACTTGTGTTGTTCAAACAAGTTGGTGCTTGGTTTGTAAAGGCTGTAAGACTCCTTTTTGGTTTATAAATAAAAGGCTAAATTACATTTTAGTATTTTATAATTTTGGCAAAGTTTCACTTTGGGCCCTCTAGTTTCAATTGTAATGCTTTGGTCCGTGTAGTTTTGAATTGATTTCAATGTAGACCCTGCCTCTAACTCCATTAGTGCAACTTGACGGCACACTCATGTGCCTTGAAAACTCCAGTGCCCAAAGTGAAATTTCGCCTAAATTTTAGGGCCCAAAGTGAAAATTCACCCAAACTATAGGGTACCAAAATGTGAGTTTTTCATCAAGTTGCACTAACGGAGTTAGAGACAGGGCCTATATTGAAACAAATTCAAAACAACATGGACCAAAGTGTTGTAATTGAAACTAGAGGGCCCAAAGTAAAATTTCGTACAAACTACAGGTACTAAAGTGTAATTTATCGTTAAAGAAAATGTAGAAATCATTTATGTTTTTCTAATATGTTTCAAATGGTTTGATGTTAAAATACATTGAGTTGGTTTAAGTTGGATTAGAGTGATTCAATGAGTTTTTTTTTTCAATGATACCGAACATGCCTATATGATTTGGCAATGTTTTGGGTTTTATTCCCAAATGAGTTTGGAAGATTGGAAATACTTTGCAATTATAGAATGTGTATTTGAAAATGTGAAAACAGGGCAAGCTATCAAGGGAATTGAAACTGTGCCATTGTGTACCAATCGGCCGGTCCAATCCAATGGAAGCCTTCGACCGGTAGAAATGTACACTGTGGGACTTAAAGGTTAGTCAAAGTTAGTCTTAAATTGGACCTAATTGGGTTTGGGAGGCTCAGAATCACATGCCGTTTTTCAATGTTAAGTTTGAATTTGGCAAAGCCATATTTTGAGATGTAAACTCGATGTATTTCCAAAAGGACCCTTTTTTATTCCGTGGGATGACCTTTTGTTAGAACGTTGATTTAATTTTTAGAATGTTAATCACTTGAGATGAGCTTTGATAGTGTGCCACATGTCCATAACTTATTTGGGACGTGACAATATAGGAACCCTTTCAAGAAACCAACCCAATTCAACATGTTGGGATGTGTGTATCATTAAATAAATAAATAAGAGTTTTGTTTTTTTAAGTGTAACCGTGTATGAAAAGCCAGGAATCTGCCCCGCTGACTAGCACATGCATAGGGTGACCCATCCCATCTTGCTTTTTAAGTCTAATGCGCTCGCCCAGTGGGCACTAGAACCTGACGGTAGATATATATACATACACACACACACACACACACACACACACACACACACACACATAGAGTCAGGCTCCAGTGCACACTGGGTGAATGCACTAGACTTTTAAACCTAAAATACTACGAGCCGCCCTGCTGACCCGCTACCTATCCCGTCACCCCGCTCCAGTGCGTTCACCCAGTGCGCACTAGAGTCGAACTCTATATATAGAGTAATGATTCGTGCACATAAAGTGTGCACATAAAGATTTAGGCCATTCATTTAGGTGGATCGCATGTGTGCAGGGATGGACCTCATCAAAATGAATGGCCCAGATCTTTATGTACACACTTTATGTGCACATAGCATTACCCCTATATACATATATACATATATATATATATATGTATGTATATTAAATTTACTTGTGAGATAAGATAAGTGGGAGACCTAGTGTTAATATATGTTATCCCATAGTCTAATGACTTTCATTATACATCTAGACATCTATATATCATTGTTTCATACATATCAAATATTATCAGTTCTAACGTGAGTTAGAGAAGGAAAAAAATGTAGAGACTTTTTTCTACAAAATCGAGAGTTATACAGAGAGCACGCTAGTCTGTTTTTCGAGCTATTATAAATCGTAAGAGTGTGAGCATTCCAGTCTTCTTATGTGCAAAGAAGAACTGAGACAGAGGAAAATATTCTAGGCTATTTTATCCTCAGACTGTTTGCACAATATTGGACAAAGCTGCAAAACGTTTTACAGAGAGCAACTTCTGTCCATGACTCATCCCAAAAATCATCCATGCTCAATGATATATTCGAGTACCATCGTTTTATTTACATTTTTGTAGCAACAATTTTAAGATTTTTATTAGTTCTGCCATGGAATCTGAATTCAACTCTTCTCTTTCCGATTTAAACAAGTCTTTCCAATTCGAAGGCCTTCACTTAAAAGGTGGAAGCAGACAATGTTATTTGTTCTAACTACCAAAAAAAAATTAGCTTCTTTTTGCACCCCTAAAAAACCCATTGCCGTTCAAATCAGAACTTCAGAGACTTGGGCTGAAAACTATTTTCTCTGCAAAAATTATATTTTAACTGGCTTTTTAGATAGTCTCTACGATTACTATATATTCTACTTGTAATTAAACAAAAGAAGTATGGGATGCCGTTCAGAAAAAATATGAAACGGAGGAGGCTAGGCCTAAAAATTTGTTGTCAGCCATTATTTGAATTATCAAATGACAGATGACAAATCTGCTGTAGTTCAGTTTCATGAACTACAATAGATAGCTCATGAAATATTTCAGAAGGCATGAATTTGGATGATTAGATCCAAGTAGCTGTCATAATAGACAAATTGCCCCATAGTTGGGGAGATTTTAAAAATGTTTTACATCATAAAACAAAAGAAATATCATTGGAAAAGATAAATAATCTGTCTTCGAATTGAGGAAAAGGCGAGAAAACATGATTTGAAAGATGAGATTCTGGTTGTTTCTTACAACAAAAACTCTCAGAATTCAAATGGAAAACAAACCCCCGTTGTTCTGAAACCAAGTGCAAAGAATATGAAAAATCAAAATAAAAACTGCAACAAAATCAAAATTAGAATCCTCAACAAAATCAGGACAGGAATGTATCCCCCTCATGAAATAATAATTATGGACAGTTTCTATGCTTCAATTGTGGAAAGCTAGGGCACATGGCCCGGAATAGGCATCGCATTGCTCCTCGGGCGAACCTTACTGAAGAATGACTTGTTGCTGTGATATTAGAATTAACATGGTTTGTGAATCCGAGGGGTGGTAGGTAGACATTGGTGCTTCTCACCATGTATAATAGGACTGTGATATGTTCAAGTCATATTCTGAGACTGAGGATAGAAAAGTGTTGTTGGGTAATTCCTACTCCACTATTGTTGCTGGTACAAGGAGGTGGAATTAAAGTTTATTTTTGGAAGATTATCATCCTCAAGGATGAACTGCATACTCCAGAAATGAGAAAGAATTTGGACTCGGGTTATCTCCTAAATAAAGCTGGTTTTACTTAAACCATAGGGGCAGAAGTTTACTTAAAAATAGAATTTTTGTGGGCAAAGGATATGCCACCGATGGGATGTTTAAGTTGAATGTAGATATGAATAAAATTGTTTCTTTTGCTCCTATGCTATGTTCATTTCATGTTTGGCATGCTAGACTATCATGTGAATAAAAACAAACTAGTGAAAAATAGGAGTAATTTAGGATATATTCTAGTATTGTCAATTAGTGATATTTTGATAAATGTGAACTTTGTAGTCAAGCAAACATCACTCAAAACCCCCCCTCCCCCCTTAATAGTTAAGGGGTCTTTCACACACACACACAAGGGAATCTAAACCACTAGATTTAATTTATTATGATATTTGTGAATTTGAGTCAATTTTAATTAGAAATGAAAATAGGTATTTTATCACTTTTATTGATGATAGTACAAATTATTCATTTGTTTATCTTATGAAAAACAAAAGTGAAGCCATTGACATGTAAAAAATTTCTTGGGTAAAAAGCATTTTGCACCCTTAATGTATACACCGTATGACACCCTTAATGTCTTGTTTGGCTAATATTTTAATTTTCGCAATCGGGTCTCTAATGTATATAGTGAGTAGCAATGTAGCCACTCTGTCAAAATTTCTGTTGAAATGAATGTCACATGACTCACTTAAAGGGTCATTGTTATCATTTTATAGGGCAAAGAGCACTTTGCACCCTTAAGTTATACACCGCTTGGCACTTTGCACCCTAGAATTTTTAATTTTCATACACTTAATAAAATATATCACTTTTTCTCGTGAAAAAAAAATAGATCACTTTATTTTATATAAAATGTAATGTATTACAAATAACAAAAATATCATAATATTCACCAAAGTAATCTTAATAATCTAGAATACTATTTGAGAAAATTTCAGCCATTCTTCACAAATAAATAATATCCAAGTAATATAATTAATTTACCAATTAAAGGTAGTTTCAGTAGTCAAATATTCGTAAATAAATTGCAAAAAGTTGTCAATGTATCCAAAATTTAGAAAATAATGTTTATTAGTATTGAAAGTTAACATAAACTAATTTGGCAAAATTTCTATAACTAATGAAATAAAGAAAATATCCTAATATTTTTAAATGAAATTATATTATAGCTAAATAAAACTAATAGCTTAACATTATTTAAAATCATGCAAATTTACAAAAACTAGTTGATTATAATCAAAGGGAAAGCCCAATTGATTTCAATTTTAGTTTATAGACTAGTTGGTATGCTCAAAACAGAGCCTTAGGGTATGTGAAGCTCGAATTGAGCTTAGGCCACCATTAATGGTGAGCTTGAAGCTCCAAAACTCAACCTCAATCAAAATGGTTGAAACCAATGCCAAATGTCCTTATAAGTCCCTAATATCTTAACTAAAATAGTTTTTGAATTGGATTAGCCAAACAAGACCTTTGTCCAATCTATCTATCTATTATATATATAATTGCTAAAGCAAAACAAGCCCCACATTCATCCACATCAGCACCTCTCCTCCTACTAAAAATCATACTTAGCACAAAATCTCTCATCTCTATCTACACTCTTCCCTATCTCTCATGACATAAACGTCTCTGCCTCTTCCCTTTCTCAATCAAAACCCACAACACTCTTCACTCTCTCAAACCCTTTCTTCTTCCAACCCTACAGACCATTACAACAGCACAACCAAACCTTGAACTTCCGGCGACATATCTAAACTGCTACAAGCAAAAGAGAAATCATCATCGTCATCGTTATCGTTTTTATCGTCGTCTTCGATTTCGCGCTGTAATTGTTGTTGTCATTCTTCATCATATTCTAGGGTTTTTTGATCAAGTGGCGCTGATTTGCGAATTTGTGATCATCGAAGGCTTCAAGTTTCAGCTTTTTCCCAAATTCATCGCATAGATTTTTTGAATTTGTGATCATCGAAGGCTTTGAGTTTCAATTCAATCTTCATTAGCATCATCACCGTCACCTTCTTGTGAGTGGGTATCCTCTTCTTTCATTCAAATGGTGAAGGTTCTAATTTCTCTCTTTTGTGTATCATGTGTGTGTACATTGATATATGTTATACACATACACACACATATATATACATACAAACACAATCAAAATTAAGGTTTGCTATCTATAGAATCTCAAATGTATAATTTTTCCTATTTGATTTTGTACCTACATTGATGAGTCCTGGAAAGAAAAAAAAAAGATCGATCTATTCAGTTTGTAGATCCCATGGAACAGTTGGAACTAAATAATCCTGTGAAACTTTGGTACAATATTTTTTACCCTACGTTTAGTTTTTATTAGGGAAATTTTGTGATAAACCCCTTAAAATTAGTGTATAGTTTGTAAAACCCGACAAAAGTTATTTTTTAATATAAACCCAAAGTGCTGATTTGTTTTAAAGCTAAACCCCTTCTTTTTAATTTTTTTTGTTTTTATGACAAATCTACCCCCACCACTACCACAATCGTCATCTTCATCACTAGCACGATCGCCACCGTCGCCGCCACCATGCCATTCCATCGCCACCGCACCACCACCACTGCCATCACATCACTATTATCACCACCATCGCAGCACCACCATCACCACCATCGAAGCACTACCACCCTCGCCATAGTGTCCACCATTGCAGCACCACCACTATCGCCACCATCATAGCACCACCACCCCACTGTGTCCACCAGTGCAGCACCACAACCATTGCCACCACGTCTACCATCGTAGCACTAGCACCAGCACCAACACCATCATAACAGCACCACTACCATCGTCGTCACCATCACCATCACCACCATTGTCACTGCCATCACCACCACCATTGTCACTGCATCACCACCACCACCACTACCACCACCACATCTCCCTTAACAGCACAATTCATAACCACCACCATCACAGCACTACCATGACCACCACCAAAGCACCACAATATTATCTGTTTTTGCAAACAGATAATATTATCTATTTTAAAAAACTGAGTATTTTTCACCACAACCTCCACCATCGGAGCACCTCCACCACTGCACCACCACCACCTCCTCCCCCTTAATAGCACAGTTCATAACCACATCCATCACATCACCACCATGACCACCACTAGAGCACCACAATATTATCAGTTTTTGCAAACAGATAATATTATCTGTTTGCAAACAGATAATATTATCTGTTTTAAAAAACTGAGAATTTTTCACAACCTCCACCACTGCACCACCACCACAACCACTGCACCACCACCACCACAACCACCTCCCCCTTAACAGCACAGTTCATAACCACATCCATCACAGCACAACCATGACCACCACTAGAGCACCACAATATTATCAGTTTTTGCAAACAGATAATATTATCTGTTTTGAAAAACTGAGAATTTTTCACAACCTCCACCACTGCACCACCACCACAACCACTGCACCACCACCACCACCTCCACCTCCTCCCCCTTAACAGCACAGTTCATAACCACATCCATCACAGCACCACCATGACCACCACTAGAGCACCACAATATTATCAGTTTTTGAAAATAGATAATATTATCTGTTTGCAAACAGACAATATTATCTGTTTTCAAAAACTGAGAATTTTTCACAACCTACACCACTGCACCACCACCACCACCACCACCACCACCACCTCCCCCTTAATAGCACAGTTCATAACCACAGCCATCCCAGCACCACCATGACCACCACTAGAGCCCCACGATATTCTCAGTTTTTGCAAACAGATAATATTATCTGTTTTCAAAAACTGAGAATTTTTAACCACAACCTCCACCATCGGAGCACCACCACCACCACCACCACCTCCCCCTTAACAGCACAGTTTATAACCACCATCATCACAGTACTACCATGACTACCACCAAAGCACCAAACAGAGAATATTATCTGTTTTTGTAAACAGATAATATTATCTATTTTTTACAACAGAATTTTGCAGCAGCACCACCACCACCACCATCAGAGCACCACCACCACCAGCACCACCACCACCACTATCGCACCGCGCCACTGTCACAATTTGTATCATCGTTGTCATTGCCGTTGTCATCGTCGTCGTCGCCGTCAACATCACCCCATCCTCACCTCCATTACTATCGTCATCACCACCACCATCATAGCACCACCACTACCACCATTGAAGCACCACCATCGCACCACCACCACCACCATCGTCACCTCCATCTACAATCGAAGCATCAGTACCACCATCACAGCACCACCATCGCACCACCACCATCGAAGCACCAACAAAATCACAACACCACCATCGTACCACCACCACCACCACCACCACCACCATCCTCACCACCACTATCATCATCGTAGTCGTCACTTTTGTTGTGTAGGAGAAGATGACATTTTTGATTTCTTAGCAAATTAGGTCATTTTGGTCATTTTGGTTGGAGAAGGGGTTATTGAGTTAAATATTTGGGTCTTGGGTTTTATGTAGCCTTGTATTAATTTTAGGGTGCTATGGCTGAGTGCCCCTTTATAGACTTGATACAATATACTTGACATTAATTTATACTACCTTTTGCTGAGTGGGTTTATTTGTTATGGGGTGTGCTTATGTTTTTGGGTTTTTCTTTGTATTTGCTTGGGTGTTTTTTTTAGTTTGGTTGTGTTCTTGATTGACTTTTGTTTCTTTTATGCTGTCACCCAAAATATTAGCTGTGGTATACAGGTTGGTTGGGGTTAGCCTGTTTGCCTGCGATTTTTGCATTGAATTATATGTGTATTCTTTGAACCTTCTATGACAATTTTAACATTAGAGTAATGCTATATTTCTCAAATTTGCATCCCAAATGTAGTTCCCAAACACATATGACAATTGGCCCACTTGATTCCCATTAGAAGATATTGAAGTGGTTTCACTATTACGGAAGGTGATCCCACTGACACATGTGTTGGGAACCAAGTTTGGGATACAAAATTTGAGAGGCACGGCATTGCTCTCAACATTAATACATGCTTTGCTGTTTCGAAAAGGAAAATATTCCACCTGTGAATATATCAAATAATCAAGAAAACAACAAAGGGAAAAGAGAAAAGAGAGCTAGAGTTTCTCATAACACGAAAACTGAATGAATGAATACAATAGAAAAAGAACAATAATAGTATATCTAAGTATACAGTATTACCCTAATATAAAGTAAAAGACTAAACTACCCTAAAGCTAATAAAACTAATTCTAATAGCTAACTCTAATACCCCCCCCCCCCCCCCCCCCCCCCCCCCCCCCCCCTCCCCCCCTCTCAAACTCACGATGCTGTAGCTAGAAGCATAGAGAGTTTGCCAACTAAAAAATGAAACTTTGAATCGGTTGTGATTTTGTAAACAAATCAGCAATTTGCGCGGAAGAAGAAACAAAAGGCAAAGTGATAGCTCCATGCTTAAGGTGATGACGAGTAATGTGACAATCAATCTCTATATGCTTGGTCCTCTCATGGAAAACTGAATTGTGAGCAATCTGAATAGCACTCTTATTATCGCAATACATAGGTAATGGGTGAGGAAGTGAGGCATTCATATCTGTAAGTAGCCGGAGTAACCAAATAACCTCATGGGTAGTCGAAGCCATAGCACGATACTCAGCTTCTGTGGAAGACACAGCAACAACATCTTGCTTCTTGCTCTTCCAAGAAATGAGATAATCACCCAAAAAAATACAAAATCCAATAATAGACTTGCTATCTATAGGATCATCGGCCCAATCAGCATCAGAGTATGCACGCAGCTTCAAGGAAGAAGATGACAAAAGTAAAAGATTTTGAAACCGAGTGCCCCTCAAGTACCTCAAAATACGATGACCAGCAACCAATGAACTGTAGTAGGGAAAGTAACATACTGACTAACAACAAGAATAGCATGAGCAATATCCAGACAAGTAATAGTAAAAATTAACCAAGCTACCAACAATAGTGCAATATAATGTAAGATCAAGCAAAGGAACACCATCAGAAGGGGAAAGACGAGCATTAAGCTCCAAAGTGGTATCAACAATCTTATTATCAGTGAGGCGAGCACGCTCAAGAATGTCTCCTGTATACTTAGACTGAGAAAGAAGATAACCTTTTGGAGAAAAAGCTACTTCTATCCCCAAAAATAATGTAGTGGACCTAAGTCCTTCATTTCAAAACAACGAGCTAATTCAAACTTCAACACTGCAATCCCATCAACATCATCACCAGTAATAATCATGTCATCAACATACAAAGAAAGCATAATACGACCAGTGGTAGTACACCTGATAAATAGAGCTGAATCATACTCACTCGGGGAAAACCCAAATGAGGTAATCACAGTGGAAAATTTCTCAAACCAAGCTCGAGGGGCTTGTTTAAGACCATATAAGGCTTTCTTAAGCCTGCAAACTTCACCAAGACCATGAGGAACACCCGGAGGAGGAATCATATAAACCTCTTCTTGGAGGTCTCCATTCAAGAAAGCATTTTTAACATCTATTTGAGTTATATACCACTGATGAACAAAAGCAGCTACAATAAGAGTATAAATAGTAGTAAGATATACCATATTGCTTGGAAAAACCCTTGGAAACCAAATTTGCTTTGTACCTCTCAACAGACCCATCTCACTCGGTTTTGATTTTATAAACCCAACGAGAACCAATAGCGCTCTTACCAGAAGGTAAGGGAACCAAACTCCAAGTGTCTGTCTTATACAATGCAGAGAGTTCCTCTACCATAGCCTACTGCCAAAGAGGATCAAGAGCTGCCTCTTTATAGGACAGAGGCTCAGAGAGATCATGAAATGAAGCTAAAAAGGAAGCAAAAGAATCTGAATAACAAGAATAAACAAAATCAGGTGATTGAGTGGACTTACCAGTGCGAGCAGGATAGCGAGGAGGTTCTACAACCTCAGTAGGTGATTGGGTGGCCTCTGGAAGGGAGGTAGCATCAGGCGGCAAGGTACTAGTATCAACAGAAGTAGAACTATAAGGTAAGACAATATCAGTGGTGCATGGGGCTTTAAAGGGCACACTATCGGCATCATCAGAGAATGGGTCAAGATGGGTGAGATCAGATTTAGTTAACTCATGATAATTATCAGGAATAGAAAAGAAGGGTATGTGATCAAGAAACACAACATGGCGAGAGACATGTAGTCTCTTAGTAACTGGGTCAAAGCAACAATATCCCTTCTGACCCTCACCATAACCTAGAAAAACACAAATAGCAGACTTTGGTGACAATTTGGTATGCTCTACACGAGGTCGAAGGACAAAACAAGTACAACCAAACACCTTTAAGGAAGAATAATCAGGAGCATGCCCATACAATTTTTCAAAAGGTGATAGACCTGAGCAATGATAGGACGGAATTTTATTAATTAGATTGACAGCAGTAAGGACAGCCTCTCCCCAAAAATCACTAGGGACATATGCAAATAATAAAAGAGAGCGAGCAGTTTCAACAATATGCCGATGTTTCATTTTAACAACACCATTTTGCTCAGGAGTGTCTGTACAAGAGGATTAATGATCAATAGTTCCATCTAAAGCAAACAACTTACAAAAAATTTATGATAGATATACTCTCTACCTAAATCACATCTAACATATTTGATGACAGCAGAATATTGAGTTTTGACAAAAGCACGAAAGGTATTGTAAATATCAAAGAAGTCTTAATGACGTTTCATAAGAAAACCCAATAGTAACGAGTGCAATCATCAATAAATTATACATAGTATCGAGACCCCCCTCTTGTAGTAACTGGAGAGAGTCCCCCACACATCAGAATGAAATAAATCAAATGGTTCAAGAGAATAAGAAATACTTCTATTAAAAGGTAAAGGTGAAAATTTTGCCAATTTACAACTACTACAATCAGAAATGTCATGAGTTTGTAAATCTCCTAATTTTCCTATAGATGCTAAATATTTTAAACGAGATACTGAAACATGACCAAGGTGAGAATGCCATAAATAAAAACTAGATGAAGATGAACTCAAACAAAAGGATGACAAGTCAACACTAGAAGCTGCAACCACTGGTATATTGAGCTTGTCCAAGATGTATAATCCCTCTTGCCTACGGCCTGTCCCAATTAGGGAAGGTAATGGGGCAAGTTTCCCGCCCCACCCCGTCCCATCCCTAATGGATAGGGTATGGGGGGAGCTTAATAGGGGTAGGGGCGGGTATAGAGGAGTTTTTTGTAACCTAAGTCGGGTTTGGGTTTGGGTCAGGGTCAGGGTCGGGGTCGGGGTCGGGGTCGGGGGTAGGGTCGAAAAACCCAAAGCCGCCCTGATTATACATGTTTTTACATTTTATCCCTTACATTTCTTACATTGCCTAAATTACTAGGGTATATATATAGAACTCTAGGGCTTTTTTTTTAAAATAAAGCACCAGTCTCTCTCTTTCTCTCTCTTTCGTAGCAGTTAGCGGTAGCTTAACTCTTCCTCTCTCTAAATATGACGGCCATCTTTCACGGCGCCGGTTGACGCCTATACAACGACGCCTCATCGAAGTCCTCCTCTTCCCTTCACTGCAAAGCCCTTGGGCTTACAGTTTTATATATATATATATAAACCGAATCTTTAGCTCTCTCTCTCTATATATATATGTAGGTATGTGTTTTGTGTGTATATGTTTGATTTCCTTTCTAGTTTTTCCTCCATTTGTGATTCACTGCTTTACATTAAAGCTTTCCCCAATTTTGATTCTTGACACGCTGAAAATCTTGTGTACGCTTGTGTGCTATACCCAAGTGTAGGTAATCGTGCAAGTAGTAATCTGGTTAAGACCAAGTCGATCCCACAGGGAAGGTATTAAACTGAAAACTTAGATTAAACTCTAAAGGTAAAGGAAAATTCAAGATTTAAAACAAGGTGTAGAACACAAAGTTCTACAGACTATATCTACTAGAGCAATTAAAGTAAACTAATGATTAACTAATTAAAGAAAGCAATATTTTAAAAATGGTTTTCTTTATACAAAGGGAATGTTGGGATCACACGAATCCGCAGCAATCATGCCATCTACCATATAGTTATATTTAAGCTCTAAGGAGTGTATCTCACTATAGTATTCCGTATTTTCCTAAAAATAAGAATCAATAGTCCTTTCATGGCCGGGACTATGTCATCACAGTTAAATCGAAACACATGAAAGCGGTTTAAATCAATAGTTGAGTCTCGCATTCTGAATGGTGTTAGCATTCAAAATGGTTTGCAAAAGTTATTGAAGAAAAATGCCTTAAGGCTTAAAGTAATGGAACTGTTTTGACAAACTGAGCATTTGGGGACAGTTTGATAACAAATCTCAAAAGCAAAAAGTCTTGGAATACTGCAAAAGGACTACTCAAGAATCTGACACTTCGATCGATCGAGGCGCTTTCGATCGATCGAAAATCATCATCTCTCGAGCGATCGAACAGTCTCGATCGCTTGACTATGCATCTGCCTCGATCGATCGAACTACTTTGATCAATCGAGTGTAGGTTTTATACTGCTGTATGGTAGAGGCTGGAGATCATTGTTTCATCGTGATCTCCCAACCTGGGGACTACTCAGACATGGTATGGAGTGTCACAGATTCGTTTTTAATGTGAAAGTTCATTAAAGTTGTGTTTGGTTGTGATTTTAGCATGAAATCTATGAAAACTAATAGTTTAACACTAACTAACAAACAAAGCTACGATCTAACAGATTAAACAACAATAAATCGCAAGTAAATAGTAAATAAAACAATGATATGTAACCTGGAATGAAGAACTTTACTTAAACTTATGAAAAACCCAAGCCGAACAACGATAATCCTTGAAAAACCCTACAAAAGTCAAGAACAAAACTCTCTACTCTCTATAAACTGTTGAAAAACAAGTGGGCCGTCCTCTTGGACGTGAACAAAATGAATATATATACTAAAACCTAAAGCTGGGGTTAAAAAATGTGTCTCTGCTGCGTGTGCGTAAGTTCTGATAAAAGGCATGTTCGATTGATCGAACATTACTCGATCGATTGAACTTCTGGAATTCTTGAGCGCTTGAACCTCCTTCGATCGATCGAAACCTCGATCACTTGAATTATCTTCGATCGCTCGAGACTCACTTTTCATGTTTCAACTGTCTTCCTTAAAATCCAGCAACCCTTTTATCCTGCTTATTCATTTCTCCACACAGCAAGCAGTAATCTGCACAAATTATGGCTAAAATAATACAATTTATCATAGATTAATCATATTATGTAAAAGCTGGCATTATAATCCAAATTACAGATATATAAAAGAATTGTAGACTAAATCAGTGTATTTTTTTCTTTTAGCGTGGTTGTATTTTACAAATACCCCCGCTAGTCACTTCTCATTCAGTTTTCCTTTCTGTACATTGGATACATATGTATGTGTTTCTTGTTCAAGTGTGTATATGTTGAAGTTGGGATTTTTGAGAAGTCAATTTTATTATTTGCTGCTCTGATTCTTTTTTTTTTCAGAGCATTTGTATCTCTGATTCTACTGTAGGTCTTTTTTTTTCTTTTTCCTTTTTTCTTTTTCTTGTCTTCCTCATTCTGCCTTTGTGTGTGTGTGTGTGTGTGTGTGTGTGTATGTGTGTGAAAGGTAAAAATATACTAGGAGAAAAAAAATCAAAGTATTGGATAATTTGGGTTTGGCGGGGCGGGGACGGGTTCCCGAATTTCAATCGGGGTTGGGGATGGGAAAGGCACTTCTTCGGGGTGGGGCGGGGTCAGGGAGGGGTGTTGTGTAATCGAGGCGGGGTCGGTGTAGGGGTGCCCCATCCCATACCTGCCCCGTTGCCATCCCTAGTCCCAATCAGTGTTTGAGACTGCGGATCCTGCACGTGACAAAAAGTAGAAAAAAAAAAAGAGACTAAGTAACCTGTATCACAAAACTGACCAACAGAAACAAGATTCATAGTAAGTTTGGGAATGTGGTAAACACTAGAGAGAGATACATGAGGTGTGACAATAGACCCAACACATGTTAATGGCATGGGAGTACCATCATCAGTCATAACAGACAAAGAGGAAGCAGGACATAAGGAAGCAAAAGACGACAAGTCATGTGACATATGATTAGAAGCTCCAGAGTCTAAGACCCAAATATCTTAGGACATACCTGAAGACATACTTAAAGACATACATAGTGAAGAGGTGGCCATAGCATATGGCTATGTGGCAAGGAACTTCTGAAATTGCTCAGCAAGGGAGGTCATGGACGGAGTGGATGGGGAAGGAGAACTGGGTCCAAATGAGTCTGACGGTGGTATAACTACTGCAGTGTTAGGCTGTGGAGGCGTATACGAACGCTGTTGAGATTGGTTGTCAGATTTTTGATGAAAAGTTTGAGGTTGCTGTTGTTGTGCTGGTCGACTATGTGAGGACTGATTTGCTCGACCTAACCTAGGACACTGAGCCTTCCAATGACCCTTCTCCTTATAGTAGCTGCATATATCACTACCAACTCTCGAGTAAGACTTATTCTGATTGTTGGATGGTGTTCGAAAAGGGGCTGCTATAACAAACGAAGTAGAGTTAGGGAGAATTCCCTTTCCAGACTGAGTCTTGAGACGTATTTCCTTGGCTACTAGCTCATGGACAACAGAATCAACTAACTGAAGTGGGCTATGATGGAGAATGGACCCACGAAGGCCCTCAAAATCATCACGTAGAGCCATCAAAAACTGAACCAGACGTTGTTCTTCCTTACTAGCGATATATGGTGTAAACGCCCATAATTCGGGCAACTCTATGAAAGCCAACTGATCCCAAAGATCTGTCATTGTGGAATAGAACTCTGGAATACTCAATTTTTTTTTGTTCAAGGGCAAGAATATCACACTCTAATTGGAACCTTTTCCCAAAATTGGACTGTGTAAACAATTGAGCCAAATGATCCCATACCTCCTTTGCATATTCAAACATTGCCAATTGCATACCTATTGTTGATCCAAGCAATGATTTTTGAATTATTTGTTTCCTAAGCATCTAGCAATTCTGCAAATTTTTCAGCCTTTTCATTCGTAGGTTTATTAAAATCCCCACTGATATAACTCCACATCTTCTTCCCCTTCAAAAAAATTTCATCACATAATTCCAATATGCAAAATTCTTTCCATCGAGTTTGACACTAATCGCTTGAAGCGAATCATCGCGTCCAGCAGCCATTACGAAAATGAAGAAATAAAATAACACAAAACAAACGAACTAAAATCAAAGACAGATCCAAAAACACAAAAACAAATGAACCAGAATTAGTGACAGATCCAAAAATGAACGTGAATCAGTGCAAGATCCAAATACGAATCCGAATCAGCAAAAAATCCAAAAGTGAACCAGAATTATCCAAAAAAAAAATTTAGCCCTGGTAGGGGCGCAGTGCTCCTTACAACCCCCAGCCAACTCACCGCAAAGTTGGATCTGCAAAGAGCGTGAATGAGATTCGAACCTGCTTTGATACCATGTGAATATATCAAATAATCAAGAAAATAATAGAAAAGAAGAGACAATAATAGTACATCTAGGTATACAGTATTACCCTAATATAAAGTAAAAGACTAAACTACCCTAAAGCTAACAAAACTAATTCTAATAGCTAACTCTAATACCACCAAATTGATAGTAATGTCACCCTAATGGTTGGTATCTTCAAAATCATGTACATGTTATGGTTTTTATAGGTAGGGAAAAAGGGAAAAAAACCATGAGAAGAAGAGAAAAATGCTCCTGTCTTGCTATAGTAAAATCTATCTACTCTTTATGCAATCTTATGGCTAATCATCAGTAAACGTACATGATTTCAGAACTCTAATTTTTTCCTCACAAAGAAGACGTCAATTTCCCTAATTCTTCTAATCACGATGCATAAGGGGACGGTCATCCCGAACTTCTAGACAAGTCTGAGTTGAGACATTTGACCCAACATCATCTGGTATGTTGCAGTTACATTTGGCATAATAATCTCTTTTAACATGGTTATTTAGAGAAGTTTGACACTTCGATTGGATTTTAAGTGCAGTACATAGCATACATTTAGATTGATATTTCTAGGGATCTCACAGGGTAAGACTTCTGCTTCAATTTTAAAGTTTATTTGGCCCTCTTTGTATCGTGTTGTTAGCCACGTCATTTAATTTAAGATAGGCTACATGATGTGGTTAATTTGCAGGGTTGCATGTTGAGGGCTTGGAGACACTCGACTATTTTGATAAATTGTCGCAAATCAAAAGATACACTAAGCAAGGAAATGTAATTACCTTTAATTGTGAGGTACTACTTCTTACTCTCTTTTATTTCCAACACCAATGTCTTCTAAACATTAGGAAACTAAGAATAGAACTACATAAAGAAATTGATCATAATTTGCCATAATTTTACGTCAAAGGTTGACACTCTATTTTAGTTTCTCAAGTTTTTTTACAGGAATGTTTTCTTTGATCTTTAAACTTTTTGACCATTTATTTTTCCATTCAAATTTGTAGCCTAAAATAGATTCTCAACAATTGTGACCTTGAGATGATTTCTTTTTATAGTAGGACCACTTGCTTATAATTGGAAATTGTTTTAAGGTCCCACTGCCATGTGTTGAGTATCCAGTTTCTTTTCAGAGTCATAATTTTACTTGGCCAAGCAAAATATCAACCAAAGTGAATCAGGGGCACATACCTTTTTTTCAATCTTATAATGATCAGTTAACCTACATATAAATACACATACATTTAAGATTTTTCAATTCTTTGACGACCAGTTAAATTCCCTACATATGTTATTATGTCAACACTTTTCAATTCATGATTTCTGCAATTTTTATATCCCCCTTTTAAGGCTGAAGCAAACCTTGCTCCCACATTTTTCCACATCAACAATCTTTTCTTCCATAAAAAAAAAATTCAACATGGCAAGACTACTGTGAGTGTGTATTGGCATGCATATAGATTAGCTATACATAAGAAGATACATGCATATAGGTTTTCCATTTATTTTTGTTGGGAACTTACATTTGGAGAAGTTGAAAGGGGATGTCCTGTGGTTGCAAAACACAAACGATCACCTATAACATTCACCACTTCTATATGTATCGGTGTTATTATATTCTCTTCTCTCCCCATGTATCTGTGTCACTTTGTTTACTATACATCATTTCTTCAAAAAAAAAAATTTGTTGCAGTATTTATAAGATATGACATTGTTTCTTCTACTATGATTAATTTGGACTGAAGACTAATAATTCGTTTCAACTTATATGCATAACATATTTTTTTAGTCAGCAAAGATTGTAAAGGAACTTATAGTTAATAATTTTTTTATTTAGGAAAGATTGTTAAGGATTCATCTGGCCAAAAGGACATACAGTTGCAAGGGAGTTTACTATAATAACTTCTTTAATTTTTATATTTTTGCTGCTAAAGTTAGATTATGCGTATGTATTACATATGTTTATGGTAATGTATAGTTGATCAAATGAACATTTTACGTTTGAAAATAGCCTGTGCATAGAGGATGATTTGGGGAGGATGGTTGTTGCTCCGTCTCTGTTTATTGAGCATTTTTGGATGATTTTTTCCGTTTCTCAGGCTCGTAGGTTAGTAAGGATATAGGGTAATAGATTTAACATTCTCTTATTTAAGGTTGTTGCCTCTTGAGAGGTATTACATAGTGTATTTGGCTAGCAGATGATATGTATTGAGTCCAATCTATTGGGTTAAATATGAATATTAGTATTGAGCCCATTTTAGGGGTTTGAGCAGGAAAAACTCTCATTACCACATTGATGCCCGTCCAAAAATCAACGAGGTAGTTAGAGTTGGAATGGTTTGTTAATGTCTCTGACTTTATTTATTTTTTAATGATTGTGTCTATTATTTTTCAAATTGAAGTACCTATCTTCAATCCAATAATTTGGCCTTGTCAAATTATGATTACAAAGTCATTTGTTGTCAATTGGGGTTGCCATTATGAATCGTTTTCCTCCATTTTGCAGGATCAAGAGCTATATGCTCATTTAAATTATTTATATGCATATCCAGTTGCACTGCATACTCTTAGGTCAGTCTAGGTCTATCATGTTCTATTTGAACCATTTCTTGATACCTTCATGTTTCATGTGAAAATCACAGTTTCTTCACTTCTTTTCGGAAGGTATTACCAATTTTCTCTTCAGTTGGATGATCTACACACTAGGATGTACTAGACTATTTCTAACTCTTACAGATTTTTTTTCGTATCTAAAATATTTGTGGATTTGAAGACTGACTAGGAACACTGGGTAAATGTTTTGGATGCTTGGTAAATATATTTTGAAAAAAAAAAAAGGGAGCAACTAATTAAATTTGAAAATGTAAGAAAATTTAGATGTTTTATCCGTTTAGAACAATAACATTAAAAAAATTGAAAACAGTTGCACAATCTGCTTTTAAAAACTAAAGAAACACAACTTGGTTTTAGAGCACAAGTTTATGTTTTAATTATCTATTTTTGTAAAAGTTCATGCATAGGGACCACTTGCATGGTGTGCTTTTTTGGAAATAGATTGCATACCAGCAGCAAGAGAGACAATATGTGGATCCTTTGCCATATTTGAACTTTTGATGACTGAGTTTACTTTAGGGGTGCAATGCAAACATGATAATAAGACATTGCAGCCCCTCCCAACATCACAGCCTTTGTTATATTTTGAAGATTGTTGTTAGTTGCACAAATAGGGACCTACAATTGCAAATTTCTTTGCGTTCAACTGCTTTCTAAAGTTCTGAAAAAGCGGTTTCTACATGTGATCTCAGTTTGTGTCTGACATTAGATGATGTACAAGTTCTTTCCCATATAATTTATTGTGCATAATTTTGTTTACAATATGATTGCTTGGTGTATCTCAGTTGGCCTAAAGCACCTCTAGCCCTCTTTCAGCCAAAACAGATTTTTGGGTTCTAAAAGGCTTCATAGATGGATTTTTGTTTCTTGTATCATGTTTTTTGGGATTTTTTTTTTCCATTAAAGAAACCTCACTTTGAATTAATTGATCTTCTCTCTTTATATTTTCCTATTTCTTTATCATTCCTGAATCAATATTTGTCCATTTGTGCTTCTTTGACGGATTACCATCCAACTTCTAAATTACGCAGGCCAAATTAAGCTCGAATTCTGTGAATTGGGATTCCATATGATTACACATGGCGCCAAGCAAAACAAGAATATGCATAAACACAGTTTTAGAGCTGGAGCCGAGAAAAGTAGCAACTATGATGTTGAACAAAATCGATGTGTATAATATATTTTTAGGAATATATTACATTGTATATGTTCATTAAATTTAAATATTCGTACGCGTTGTTATAATGTAGCATAATTCGATGTGTATTTTAACACATTTGGGTAGGTACTTGATTTATATGCAGTTTCTTGTTGTGATGTGTTGTTAGTGCACTTGATGTTTATTCACAAGCACTCATAGACAATTAGCTTCATGAACTTTAAATCTAGAGTTAAGACTTATACTATGTAGCAATGAACTCATTAAGATTACATCCCATGCATAGCACAGGTTAACGACTAGTTTTTCACTTAAAAATCGAAACTTTGGGGTGAGTTTTTTCACAAACGGTTTAGTTCTAGGTTATGACATTTCGTAAGTAAAAGATCATAAGATTTAGCTAGAGCAGCTTTCATGTAATATATTTTGGATTCGAGCGAAGGGGAAAGAGATACTAAATACCCTAATTGGGTACCCTAGGGTTTTGGTGAGGAAGATGATGAATAGTGATTGTTTTGGATGTTGATATTCTGGACAAATTCTAGGGGCTGTTTGGCTATTCAATTAATTTAATAATTGATTATAATTCATTTCTAGATTTTTTGGAATTTGTTTAAGAGTCTTTGACTAGCGAAACTAGTTTTAATTGGTAAATTAATTAGATATTATTTTATTTGTGAAAAATGGGTTTAAAATTTCTCAAATAATATTCTAATATTCAAGTTATTGATAATACATTATATTTTATTATAAAATAAAACTGGTCTATTTTTTTTCAAAAGAAAAAGTTAGCTATTTTACTAAGTGTACGAAAATTTAAACATTAGGGTGCAAAGTGCCAAAAATGTGTAAACATTAAGGGTGCAAAATGCTTTTTACAGTAATATAGATATATACAGGAGCTAGAGACTGACCTGTAAAATGACAAAAAATGACCCTTTAAGTGGGTCATATGACATGCACATGAGGCTTTTACGTTCATTAAAAACAGAAATTCTGACAGAGGGGCCACAATATTGCAACTCGCTACATACATGAGAGACTCGATTGCAAAAATTAAAACATTAGGGTGCAAATTAGTGCCTTACAGTGTCACGCCCGGGAACCACCCATATAAATCTAGGACACGTGGCACGCCACCAAGACATACACTTCACTCCCCAATGTTCAATAAGAGCCATAAAGTAGTAGATTTAAAAGGATTTTCCATTTTAAACACACAAAATCAATACCATGTAAAACCAGAGGTCCGATCGACTGATCGGGAACCCAGTCGGCTGTACTAAGGGTCACAGAGAAACAAAATCAGAGAAATCTCAATCCAGTTGACTGACTCTAATCCGGTTGACTAAATCTACAAGGGGTTTTGTGTCAAAGTCAGTAGACTGATACCTATTCGGTAGACTAGATTCAAGTAATAGTGAGCTCAGTATGAAAAGTGTTTATCCAGTTGACTATAAAAGACAAATCTAGTCGACTAGTTTTAAGAATACAGAAACCTGAGTTGACTGGTCAAGGGTACGGTTAGGGGTGCTATTCGGAATTGAAATTCCGATTCTGACCGATTCAAATATGAAAATTTTCGATTTTGGCACAAAAAATTAAATTTTGAAACTTTTGAAAATTCCAAAATTTACCGGATTGGAATCAAAATTGTTTAGAGAATTCCAAAAATGCCAAAAATATTTCGAAAATATGTTTTCCGAAATTTTTTCAAAAATTTTTCCTAAAAAAATCGAATATTGATAATACATTATATTTTATCATAAAATAAAACTAGTCTATTTTTTCTCAAAAGAAAAAGTTAGCCATTTTACTAAGTGTACGAAAATTTAAATATTAGGGTGCAAAGTACCAAAAAGTGTAAACAGTAAGGGTGCAAAATACTTTTTTCAGTAATATAGATATATACAGAAGCTAGAGACTGACCAATAGAATGACAAAAATGACCCTTTAAGTGGGTCATATGACATGCACATGAGGCTTTTTCTGTTCATTTTAAATAGAAATTCTGACGGAGGGGGCCACAATTGCAACTCGCTACATACATTAGGGACCCAATTGCGAAAATTAAAACATTATGGTGAAAATTAGGGCCTTACATTGTCATGCCCCTGAAACCACCCATATAGATCTAGGACACGTGGCACGCCACCAAGGCACACACTTCATTCCCCAATGTTCAATAAGAGCTACAAAATATTGGATTAAAAAGGATTTTCCATTTTAAACACACATAAATCAATACCATTTAAAACCAGAGGTCTGGTCAACTGATCGGGAACCCAGTCGACTATACCAAGGGTCATAGAGAACCAGAATCAGAGAAATCTCAATCCAGTCAATTGACTCTATCCGGTTGACTAAATCTGCAGGAGCTTTGTGTCAAAGTTGGTCGACTGGTACCTATCCAGTAGACTAGATTCAAGTAACAGTCAGCTCACTTTGAAAAGTGTTTATCCAGTCGACTATAAAGACAATCCAGTCGACTAGTTTTAAGAATACAGAAACCTGACTTAATTTATACACAAATCCAGTTGACTAGTCAAGGGTACGGTTAGGGGTGCCATTTGGAACGAAAATTCCGATTCCGACCGATTCAGATTCAAAAAATTCCGATTTTGGCACTAAAAATTAATTTCTGAAATTTACCGGATTGAAATCGAAATTGCATAGAGAATTCCAAAAATTCTGAAAATATTTTGAAAATATGTTTTCCGAAATTTTTCCCAAAAAAATTGAATATTTTTCGAAAATTTGGAAGAATGTGGACTTGTTTGTCCCACATCGAATAGGAAGAGAAGGGAGAGAGTAAGGGACTTTCTATAAAAGCATGACTTACCCTTTCAATGGTATTAGTATTCCGAAAATTCCAAAAATTGAAAATTTTCAATTCCAATTCCGAAAAAAAATCCAAAATTTTCCGAAGAATTTTGATTCTGAAAATTTTCGAAAATTTCAAAATTCCGAAATCGGAAAGGAAAATGAAATTCCAAAAAAATTGGAACGGAATTCGGAACACCTATTTAATTTTTGAAAATTTTGGAATTTTTTCGAAAGAGGGTATTACGATCCATTTGGCCGAAACATACCCTAGGTACGATCGACTACTTCTAGCATCATAAGTATATTCTACAGCAAGCAAAAAAGGCTTAAACATTCAAGCCAAGCCACACCTAACATGAATTATACCCATAAACCCAACCAAAATCACACAACATGCTAGTTATACATTAACCGAGTTAACGACTACAACCTACGAGAATTAAAGTTATTACAGCTTCCCAAACCCGGATTAAAAACCAGTACAATCACTACTCAAGTTTAGCAATTGAGTAATACTTGGGGCACAACCAAAGCCACAACCTTTTTTGCACAACCTTCATTTTGTGTCTATCTCTCTCTTGATGGGTCCCACAGTGCCAGTGACCCCACAGTGTCCACTAGGAGAGAGATATGCACAAAATGGAGGTTGTGCAAAAAAAGTTGTGGCTTTGGTTGTGCCCCAAGTATTACTCTTAGCAATTACTTAACAATACTAATCTTTAAGGATGGAATAAAGCATGAACTCATCTCATGATTCTCATCCCCAGCCCGTCGACTCACTTTTTTAGATCCTCTCTGTGATGTTCACCTACAATGGTTATTCAATAATCACTACAATATATAAGCTTTAATTGAAAACATGGATTAACAAGAAGTCCAAATCCATCACATTACACCTAATTATAGTCACCGGAAGTGTAAGTGCTTTCACCCTCAACCTGGTCCGCGATTCTACCCCTAAATCCACTCAACTGGTAGGCACCCATACCTCTCCCGTTAGGCGTACAATACCCAAAAGCCTTTGGCGGCCCAAAATCCAACACATATGATGACAAGTACATGTACACCATTGACCCAAATAGGCAACGTAACATACTCATATAAAGTCATTATAACATGCTCTCAATATATAATTGGGCCTAATTAAACACATGAACTAAACAATATAAATTAGCAATTTAATCATGATTTATGTACAAATGAACTCAAACAGGAAATCCCGGCCCCAATTAGTATTACTTACCTAGATTATTCGCTCCTAAAATAATAGAAAAGCCAAACCCACGTTCAACTCTACTCCGAGTCCAATTTCTACAAGTTTTAGATAAACTAGATGTAATCAACCCAAGTGGGTCTCGAAATTAATCGCTAGAAAACTTAATAAAATTAGTACCAAAATGTTTGTCTTACCCTCACGAGTGCAAATAAGGTCTCGTAATAGCGATTGGACAATGTTTGGCGCTTCAACTGTAGTTACAAAGAGACGGAGAAACCATGCCATGGCTTGGCCGAGCGTCTCTCTCTGTCTTTTTTATTGCCTTCTTCTACGTTCTTTTGTTTCTTTCCTTTTCTTTTAATATCCTAACCACCTATGTTAGGAGGATATATAGATGTAAATAACTATATATATCATGTATGTAGTTAAGCTTCTAAAAGAAGCTTGTAATTCGTTTTGTCTTATCAGACCTACTAACCTCTTAGATTAGCATGTGCTATGCTAGTACTTGTGTGGTGTTTGGCAACACCTCATTTTTCCACGTGTCACCTTTAATTAGGCGGCATACATGTGGATCCCATCATCATCTGCTATATTAACTATCCAATTTCAAATCATTGTTTGTCTATGTTACGCTTGTGTCCCAAAATATAGTCCCAAATAATATTATGAAGTTGCTAATTAACATAATAATTATACAACATGTCCAATTTGCACTTACAAAAAAGGTACCCCAAACTGACCACAAAAGTGGTCCCCACAAAACAACATGCTATAAAATATTAATAAAATATTTCACACATGCCCTTAATAAACATTTAATCACATAAACTGTCACGCCCCGACAGCCAAAATATGGAAAATTTTAAAATTTTCATCTTGGACCCTGAGGCACGTGACTGGTAGAAGTACCGAATTGTCCATGACCAAAATAATAATAACTAAATGCTATGACAAAAGAGTAAAAGCATCATCTACTACTGGAATATGTTACAATAAAAGGCTACAACGGTACTGGCTAATTAAATACATAAGAGTCTTATGGCTCCCGGCCTTCCAAAAACTAATACAAAAATATGATAAGTCTTCTGATTACAACAAAAATATTTACAAAGGGAAGCTACTGGTCTTCTTCCTAACTCGCATAACCATAATCCTCTTCAGTATAATCTTCTTCCACGTTATATTCTTGAGTAGCTCCATAGCCTGTGTTCTTTTGACCTGGATAAGCTGGACATGGGAATGTCCAGTGACATGAACGTCGTCAGCTTATGAAAGCTGAGTGAGAAAACTAAATCAAATGGAACGTATATAGTAAAGCACAACAGAGATACCCTTATTACTTTTTAACACATCTTTTAAGATCTTTGGGTTCTCACCATCGAGACTATAAATTTACCCGACCACGTATTCAAAAAGAAAACGTCCAACTGAGAAAACTCGTCTCGACATTCTTAACGCCACTATCATCTGTTGCCAACATCCGACATCATTTACTAACCCAAAACATCTCTTATTAACTAAACCATCTTTCATTTACCAAAATACCTTCCACCAACCGAAACATCTTTTAACAACCACCTCGTCACGAAGAACCAAAGTGTTAGGGAGTGCAAGAATATCCATTCCATCATGAAGAACCGAAATAAGTCTTCACTCTAAGAAACACCACATCGCCATCACGAAGAACTGAAGCGTTTATGGAGTGCAAGAACATCCATTCCATCACTAAGAACCGAAAGGAGACTTCACTCTAAGAAACACCACTTCACCATCACGAAGAACCGAAGCGTTTACGGAGTGCAAGAACATCCATTCCATCACTAAGAACTGAAAGGAGTCTTCACTCTAAGAAACACCACTTCGCCATCACGAAGAAACGAAGCATTTACTGAGTGCAAGAACATCCATTCCATCACTAAGAACCGAAAGGAGTCTTCACTCTAAGAAACACCACTTCACCATCATGAAGAAGTGAAGCGTTTATAGAGTGCAAGGACAGCCATTCCATCACTAAGAACTGAAAGGAGTCTTCACTCTAAGAAACACCACTTCGCCATCACGAAGAACCGAAGCGTTTACGGAGTGCAAGAACTTCCATTCCATCACTAAGAACTGAAAGGAGTCTTCACTCTAAGAAACACCACTTCGCCATCACGAAGAACCGAAGCGTTTACAGAGTGCAAGAACATCCATTCCATCACTAAGAACTGAAAGGAGTCTTTACTCTAAGAAACACCACTTCGCATCACGAAGAACCGAAGCGTTCACGGAGTGCAAGAACATCCATTCCATCACTAAGAACTGAAAGGAGTCTTCACTCTAAGAAACACCACTTCGCCATCACGAAGAATCGAAGCGTTAACCATACCCCCCTTTCGTCACGAAGACTCGAAAGGATACACAATAGTCATCGCTTCACAACCCATCACACACATCCTTTACTCACTATCCCGGCCTCCGCAGCTTGGTTTACCTATCCAACACTTATCCTTGACATACGCTGCTCCTAACCAAGCACAATCAATCCTTATATATCCTTGACCGCATTCGCGTCACTCGTTTTGTGGTTTAATTTGTTAATAATTTTCATTTACACATAAAAGGTTGCGTTCCTACATTCGTTGTTCTGTTTTATGTCGTAATATACCCATGAAGTCAGAATTAACGTCGTCTTTCACCTTACGTCTTTAATAGTTCCTTAAGGAAACTTTTCCCAGAAAAACTTCCCGAAAATCGGTTTATCCCATAAATCAGTTTCTGGCCCCAGATTCTCAAATCCTTTATTTTTATACAATGTACAATCATTTAAGCTCAGGGTATCCAAATTATATACTCTTATGAATAGTATAACATGTCTACAGAAGTGCAGATACTCCATATATATATATATATATATATCCAAGCATGGGTCTATGTACAACTAATTCAAGCTTATGTTAAGATTTCAAAGCATCATCTTGGTTATACTTGTAAAATATATGCATCGGTTCATTATCATGTCTATAAAACTAACAAAACTACACAGACCCTTAACATACTCATCTACTCGATAGCACTACCATAGCACAAGATATTCCTAACCACACAAGTATCGGAGAACAAGCATCATCAATAAACACATCATACAAGTAGTTGTATAATTTGCCAGGAATTAATTTTACTATGTCGACTGAATTGATATGATTTATTTCGGCATGATAAATTGATTTGTAGATCAATCTCAAAACTAGAATATTGTAGATTATTGGATTAGCTTCGTGTACAAAAACATCTAGCTTCAAAAATATTTTTGAGCTGCTCAAAATATTTATTTTACTTAGATATTTCTATATTTTTGGACTGCTCTGTCCCAGATTTATAGTACTGCGTTTCATGTGCATTTCACCTATGAAGTAGTGATTTCTAGACTGAGCTATAGAAGAGTTATTTGTAGATAAATGAGTTAGATTTCTCCACAAAAAAACCTAGCATCATTTCCATTTTTGAACTGCTCAAAATGTTCATTTTGCTAAACAACATTCTGCTTAAAGTTTCTGCTTCTCAGATTGATAATACTACGTTGTACATACATTTCACCTATGAAGGATTGATATTTAGATTAAGCTATAGAAGGGTTATTTATAGATAAATGAGTTAGCTTTCTTCACAAAAAAAAGCTAGCCTCATTCCAGTTTTTAACTGCTCAAAATGTTCATTTTACTAAACAACATTCTGGTGGAAGTTTTTGTATCCCTGATTTGAAGATTTGACTTACATGTTGCATAGATCCTCAAAATACAACATCAAACACTTTCTAAACATTACTACATACTATATAGGTTCTAAAGTGGGTTAGAATACTCACCAAAGCATGAAATTTAAGCTTGATATTGGTTGAAGCTTAGTGAAGCTTGAATCTTCAAACTTCAAGGATGGACTTCCTCTTTCTTCTATTCTTCCATGGAGCTATAACTCCAGCTCTCTCTCCCCCTCAATTATGTGCAGATTGTAGAGACAAAAGTGTCTCAATTGTGTGTATGTGGATGATATATAGGAGATTGGCATGGCTAGGTGTCAATTGCATGAGTTCATGCAAAGACACATGTCCAATATGTGGACAAATGTCATGGGAGGAGATGACAAGTGTAAGGAGTGGCACATGGGGCTGCCATGTGGGGCCCACTTTGGGTGGCGTGCTACTTTCTCAGTTTGCATGCATAAGCTCCTCGTTATACGTGTCAATCTCGATTTACGTACAGATGGGTATTATTTCTAATGTCCGGGTCCAGGTACGGGACTAAGTTAGTTCTAATTACGGTCGAGTCGATATGGTTACTACAGTCTAGTCAAGAATCTTATGATACATCAAAATCGTCACAATATTAAAATAATAATTTAAAATTAGGCAATTAAATGCAATAATTTGAAAACTGATATTTATTAAAGAAAAGAAAATTACAGGTATTACATCTCCTATCACCTATTACAGGATTTCATCCTCGAAATCTGGACTATCTAGTCATTAAATAGAAAAGAAAATTTCTCCCGCATCTCGGATTCCAGCTCCCAATAGGCTTCTCCTTCGTCATGGTGTTTCCACTGAATCTTTACCAGCGGAATATCTTTATTTCTCAACTTTTTGATTCCATGATCCAGAATCTTTACAGGTCCTTCAATGAACGTAGCATTGTCATTTACTTCGATATCTCTGAAATCGATCTCGTGTGCCGGGTTATGAAGACATTTCCTCGGCATGCTTACATGGAAGACGTTATGAACCCCGACATCTTTGGTGGTAACGCCAACCTGTAGGCGACTTTTCCCACGCGATCCAAAATTTTAAACGATCCAATGTAGCGCTGCGATAGTTTTCCCTTCTTCTGTCCAAACCTTACAACACCTCGAACCGGGGAAACTTTCAGATACACATGATCTCTGACTTCAAATTCTAGGTCTCAACATCATTTTTCCGCGTAGCTTCTTGTATCTGCTTTGCGCTGCTTTCATCATTTCCTTTTATCCGTCAGTTTGTGGATGAAATGCGAAACTCAACTTCAGAGGCATTCCCATTGCTTTCTGAAGACACTCCCAAAATGTTGCGGTGAATCTCGAATCTCAATCTGATACAATTGATACCGGTACTCCATGCGACCTCACAACCTGTTGTAGGTATAGTCCACTCATTTTCTTGACAGGATAGGTCATATTGTAGGCAATAAAATGGGCTGATTTGATCAGTCAATCAACAACTACCCAAATAGCATTATGGTTCTGCTGGGATCTTGGCAATCCCACAACAAAATCCATAGTGATATGCTCCCATTTCTATTCTAGGACTGGTAGAGGTTTTGTAGTAATCCTGGAGGTCGTTGGTGTTCCTCATTGACTTGCTGGCAAGTAGGGTATTTGGCTACGTATTATGTGACTTCTCTCCGTAGAGATAGTGCCTCCAAACCTTAAGTGCAAAGACAATTGCAGCCAATTCCGGGTCATGTGTAGGATAGTTCAATTTATGTGGCTTTAATTACCTGGATCCATAAGCGATCACCTAACTGATCGGCGACGAATAGTTGCCGTTTATAGTTCTAAAAATACGCTTTGTTAGCCCATTTCATGTAGTTATTAGTTATTTTTTAATAAGTATTCTAAATTTTGTAGGTTTTGGAGCTTTAACTTGAAAATGCACAAAAATCCAATGATTAGTGGCTTTGGAAGTCATTCTGGGCTCAAACGGTGATTCCGGTGAAGGCTGAATGCAGTAGCAGTCTTAGAAAATCACATTTTTGACAAAGAATACTTTGGATTTGAGAAATTTCTCCAGAGATATAAAATGTAGATCTTCGAGTTACGGACGCGTGGCTTCAAACGGCGAGTCAATCCGAGTTCCGAGCAAAACGTTATCGCAATTCTACGAAAGTCGCGCAGTGCAGCGAAAAGGACCTCGCGCGAGCGGGTCGCGCGAGCGACCTGTGCAAAAATCAAAAACACGTATTTTGTTAAATTAAAGTGCCCAACGAAGGTGGTTTGTGCATATGACGTCCAGATTACAAAATATAGCTATTTTAGTGCGATTTGGCTTAGGAAAGCTTCCTAAATCACTCCAAACTCTATATAAATCCTATTCTAAATCAAATTGAGTGTTACATATCATTACAAAACATTATACACAGCCATATACACATATAATTTCAACCATTGAAGGGAGGAAAGCAAGGAGAAGAAGAAGAAGACCAAGGATTCCCATGGCCTCCTCCATCAACCTCTTGCCGTTCATCAATTCTATGGCCAACTAAACCTAAATCTAGGGTTTCAATGAAACCCTAGCCAAGTAATAGGGTTTTATTTATGTTTTTATTTTAGTTTTATTATGTATGGATGATGATTACATGTTTAGAGGATTTTTATAAATAAATCGTGCTTTTATTGATTAAATCATCACTTTCAAAGTTTATTCTTGTCTTAGATCTATTTTGACTGTGATGTGCTCAATGATCTATGTTTGCTGTGCTTATATAGGTTATTTACATGTAATGGTGCTTTATTGAATTGTGCTATCAAGTATCCGAATAGTCCATGCCTAGATTAGACGGATTATACCACAATCCTAGTTTAGTGTGGGATAATTCGTGCTAACCGAAGATGGATTATGTTGGTGCTTGAACCATAGTTATTTTCTTGACGGAGGAATTGGGCTTGTAGCTACAATTCCCCATTATCATCCAACTTAGTAAGCTAAAGTAATTCGTAAATACCCTTATTATGAAGCTAGTGGTGGATTTGCAATCCTAGGTTCCATAAACACATTTATAAAAATAAATATTTAATTGCTTTCATAATTTAGATTTACTTTTATTGTTCCTAGTTTAATTAAAATTCAAATCAAAATCTCATTTTCATAATTAATTAGATTTAGGTTTTAAAATTAAGAGTCGTAGTAATTCAATCTCTGTGGGTTCGACCTTTACTTTCACTACTACAAATCTTTAGAAAAGTAAAGTATACTTTTACATCTTGATATTGACAACATCAATTTTTGGCGCCGTTGCCGAGGATTGCATTACTACCTTTAGTTTTATAATCTTAGTTTAATTAATTCGTAAATATTATATTAGCTTTTCTTTTATTTATTTTTTTATTTTTTATTTATTTTATTTTTATTTTTTTCATTTTTGCTTTGAGTTACTAACTTTTTATTTTATTTTGTAGTTTCTCGAGTCGTCAAAATTCTAACATTTCCGAGTGGATTAGCTAATCACACCAAAGGAGCTTACGCGAAAAAAATATAAATAAAATAAAATAAATTGCTTCTTGTGAAACTCGCTTTAAACCACTGTAAGTCAGGGCGCTGTGACGCACTATTTGCATTAGTTTAGGGTTAATTGCACTGCATTAGCTAGGAAACCCGGGGCGCTGGGCTTGACGCGGTCATTGCATTACAGGATAATATTCATGCATCATAGTAGTACTGTGTGTTTGCCTGTTGTCTGATTTGCGTGATTATATTTGTATTTGTTGAGTCAGTCCTTATTTTAATTTCCTTTCTTTTTAGTTTATGTTTGGTACGCGTTCAAATAAACCTGAATTACATTTTATCGATCTTGAACTTGAACGTACTTTAAGAGTTAGTAAGTCCGCAACCCAAGCTTCTTGGGCTAGGTTGCAAGACGACGAATCAACGCCGATTCCGTCGTCGTTGTTTGAGGCCGAAATTCAAAGTACCCGTAAACGGTTAAGGAGAACTCGAACTTTTGAAATCGAACCGATTAAAATGGCTGACGGAAACAACGGAAATAATGTAAATAATCCTAATATACCGCCACCTCCTCCGCTTAAAAATTATTTTATTCCTACGAGTTACACGCCACAGGCTGGTATCGAATTACCGGAGGTGACGGCATCTCACTTTGAGATAAAGTCGTCTACCATCTCGCTACTTCCATCATTCCATGGCCGTATAAATGAAGACCCTTATCAGCACTTAGGAGATTTTCAAGATATATGTTCTACTTTAAAAATCCAAAATTTCACTGATGATGAATTAAAATTGCGGCTCTTTCCATTCTCTTTAAAAGATAAAGCTAAATATTGGCTCCAATCTTTGGAGCCAAACACTATAAAAACATGGGAAGCATTACATACTGCATTTTTACAAAAGTTTTTCCCAATCACAAGAACTAATCAGATAAGAAAATCGATAACAAATTTTGTGATGCAAGATGGGGAAACACTTTACGACACGTGGGAAAAATTTAAAGAATTATTACGTTCGTGTCCACATCATCAGGTTCCTAAGTGGCAATTAGTACAAGTCTTTTACGAGGGACTTATTCCCTCAGTCCGTAATACTGTCGACGCCGTTTGTGCGGGTACCTTCCTACACAAAAGCGCCGACGAGGCATGGAGAATCTTTGAAACATTAAGCGAGAATTCGATGCATCAGGCTGTGTCAGTACGTTCCGAGGGATATCATTCACAACCTAAGAGAGAGGTAAAGTTCGAGTCAAGTCAGTCAATTGAAATAAAAGAACTATCTAAAAAACTTGACCGACTTTTAACAATGAACCAAATGATTACCTCACCCGCTCATGAAATTTGTGCATTATGTTCTGATCCTTCACATTATATACTTGCATGTCCATCGGCGAGTCAATTTCCAGAATTTGTGGAGCAACACATTAATTCTATTCAACAATACCCACGAAATAATTATAATTCGTCTACTAATAATCCAGACGCGCCATGGAGAAACCATCCTAACTTATTGTGGAAAAATAATAATAATAATCCTAATGAGGCGACTAATTTTCCTAATGCATATCGACCTCAGTTTCAACCTAATCAATACCAACAACCGCCTCCTAATCCGAACCCTCCAAGGGGTAACATTTTTGAGGAAAAGGTGTTGGCATCCCTTAATAAAATCGAAACACAAGTATAGGCACAAGCGCAAATAGTGCGCTCACACACACAATCCATTGCGAAGCTTGAATCCCAAATGGGACAACTAGCTACTGTAGTGAGTCGTAGAAACGAGGGGACGTTGCCTAGTCAAACAATTCAAAACCCTAAGGGACAATATGAGGTTAAGGGGTCGAATGAGCAAGTAAACGCCGTCTCAACTAGGTTGACTACACGAGAGGAAGAGGTAATAGAAATTCCGAATGAGAATGTGATAGTTATGAATATCAACTCTAATACGAAGAAGGGTGAGGACACGAGCCAATATAAGAAAGAAAAAGAACCGGTCCCAACGAATTATATTCCGAGAATGCCATATCCCCCAAACGTTGAGGGACCGTCACATTTGTCTAAGAAAGGGTCAAAAGTTGAGGATATACTCGAGGTATTTAAACAAGTTAAAATCAATATTCCATTCCTCGATGCTATTAAACAAATTCCCGCTTATGCTAAATGTCTTAAAGACCTTTGCACTCAAAAACGTAAATTGTGTAGTCATACTCCGAAAAAGGTCTTTCTCACGGAAAAAGTAAGTTCTATTTTTCAACACTCACCTCCAAAGTATAAGGATCCTGGTACGCCAACTATTTCATGTGTCATAGGTGACACTGTCATCCATCGGGCTCTCCTTGACTTAGGAGCTAGTGTTAACCTCTTACCTTACCACGTCTACAAACAACTAGGATTAGGTGAACTTAAACCTACGGCCGCTACCATACAATTAGCGGATCGTTCTATTAAAATACCTAGAGGAGTCGTCGAGGACGTCTTAGTTAAAGTTGACAAATGCTATTATCCTGTTGATTTCATGGTCCTTGACACTGAATCCGTGCTAGATGCTCGAAAACACACTCCTGTCATCTTAGGCCGTCCATTCTTAGCAACCGCTAACGCTCGTGTTAACTGTCGGACAGGGGTAATGAAGGTGTCATTTGGGAACATGAACTTAAAATTAAACGTCTTTAACATTATTGATCAACCTCCTAAAGACGACGATTACCTATGTGAGGCGGAGAGTGAGGTAAGACAAACTATTGAACCCAACTACGCAATACCTATGAGTAATGGAAATAATATGGTGAGTAGTGAGAGGATGAATGCAAATAACCTGGACCCTAATGATGAATTTACTCGGAAGGTGGGAAATCGATGTGAACATGAGCAAGATGAACCGTTAAATAAATTGACTCATAGTGACGTTATTTCTACTTATCACCGAAATCTCCCTAACGTCCTTAGGGGTACACAGTCCGATTTACGGCCTCCTTGAATCTTGAGCTAGAATGGTCTAGCTAAAGACGTAAAAGATAGCGCTTCTTGGGAGGCAACCCAAGCTTTAATTCATTTATTTTAATGATTTTTGACTATTTTTGGATCGTTTTGGTCTGTTTTTGAGTTTCTAGACAGGTTTGGGGGTTGGAGTAAAGTTATTTTTTAATTTATATACATAAAATAAGTGAACCGAGAGAAAATACCCTTCTCGCGCGCGCGGCCCGCTCGCGCGAGACGTCGCTCGCGCGGCCCGCTCACGTGAGATTGTGCCTTAGTGATTTTTTCTTACTTTTTAAATTATGAGCCCTCAGGTTATCCTCGCACCTCAGCTCGCGGACGCGAGGGATCTCGCTGGCGCGATTAAAAAAAAAATTTAGAATTCGCGCGCGCGACAGCCGCTCGCGCGATTCCCCATTCTTCTGAATTTTTTTCTGTTGTTTTCTATATCCTTCCCCCACACCTGATCTAGTAGTTTTTACTTTTCTGTTTTTGTTTCTTAGGTACTTTAAGATCGAGTCTTTGATTGTTTTCATAATTCTGGTTATGTTTTATTTTCTTTTATAGTATGTTTTATTTTCTTTTAGTTTATTTTCTTGTTGATTTTCGTAGTTTTGTTAAGTCTTATAGTTGATTTTGTTTAGTTTAGTGTAATTTAGTTTTCTATATTCGATATTTCTATTAGCTTTTCTTTTGTTCAGTTTCTATTGTCGAGTATTAACAGGTGCGATTGAATTTTATCGTCATATTCATATACGTTCACCTATTTGTGAATGCCGAGATCGAGGTATTATCGTTTCTTTCTTACCTACTCTCCTTTCTTTCGTTTTATTGTTTCATTGGGGACAATGAAAGGTTTCGGTTTGGGGGTATGCACACACATGCACATTATTACACTAAATTTTCAAAAAAAATTCGATACTTGTGCTTAAATAAACGATGATTACCGACGTTTTTGCAATATACATTTGATACTTCTTGTTATGTAACTTGGATTGTTATAGAATGGTAAACAAGAGAAGATGTGATTAAACATTTGCTAAAGTCATGATATAATATTTTAGGTCATGTATCGTTTGGAATCGTAGTTTTATATCATAAATTTGCACACAAACCTATGCACTGCACGTAGTCGCTTGAATACATGTCTGATGTGAATTATAATATGATTCGAATTTCTAGATAACACAAGGTGGAGACTAAACCCGGTGAGCTTTTGAGCCTATCTTTTCTTTTTAGAGGGTTATAAATACATTGTGTTTGTCGGATTTCATTTGGAATAGCGCATTAACTTGTTGTTATAGTCTCATTATTCTTGTTTTGGTTGATAGTCAAGTTAAAATATTTGTTACCATGTTAAATAATCTTCCGTCGTAAACATTGAAGAACCATATAACCATAGGACATGATTTTAGGCCCTTTTTGTTTACTGTCGACCGATAAATGATAAATTTCCTTAGTTCGCCCGTTGAGCCATTAAAATGCCATTTTTTTCTTTAATTACCATTATCCTGTTTTTGCTCCAACTTGACCAACTTGGAGTTCACCACTGAAAGATTCGTCACCTTTTAGTGTTGTTAAGGCGATGTGTGATTGAGAAGAAGAAGAAAAAGAAGATAAGATGATGTTTGGGGTGGTTGCCTTGGTATTCAATGAATATTTGTTTCAAGAGCAACGAAAAGAAAAAGAAAAGATTGAAAAAAAATAAAGAGGAAGAAGGTTGATAAAAAAAAAAGAAATTAAAAAAAATTGAAAAGAAGAGAATGAGAAGATGAAAGTTGGCAGAAGAGAAGAATGAAAGAAATCGAACATGCCTTACAATGCCATTTTGAGATAAAACTACCTAAGGAATCATTTCTATCCTTTTTCATTACCTGAGCCACATTACAACCTTTGAAAAGTCCTATTTGATCCTAGGAAACATGGTTTGGATATGAAAACGATGGGAGGAGGATTAAAACATGGTAATGATTAATTTTTCTTGATTGATTGGCATCCTATCCATGAGACTACTGTTCTTTCGTGTCATGCATCTTTTTCAAGTCATATGTGAGCATTTATCGTTTTGAAAACATCTTTCCTTTACTCACATATTTTAGAAAAATTACACCTGTTTCTGAGTGTTTCATTTGAGAGTGTAATTAACATTGTGAGATTCGTAGTCGAGACATAGTTAAATGGTTATCCGAAGTATATTCCATGTTCATGACATACGCGTGTTCATTTGACTACCACATCACACACGTGCAATCTTATGAGGAACTCTATTGATTCGTACATTGCATACGCTTGGGATTGCTTTTCATGATGTAGGTAGACGTTTGATTCTGTTTCTCTATGTTCGTTATTCTATTTCAGATCTTTGTTTTATGATAAGAAGTATTGATTGTTATATTTTTCATTTTTAAATAAAACTTTTTAAATTTACAAGTTAATAAAGATGGTTGTGGGTAACTTGTTGACGAGAACCCTCACGAGACTTTACTCGTCCGACTAGGGACACCTAGGGGTTTAAAAGGCTTGTTGCATATGCTAAATGCAATCGTGATCCATGTGAAAATGGAGTAGTATTTGTAGTAGTAGTTTTATTTTTCTTTTCTTTTTGCTCGAGGACTAGCAAAGAGTAAGTTTGGGGGTGTGATCGGCGACGAATAGTTGCCGTTTATAGTTCTAAAAATACGCTTTGTTAGCCCATTTCATGTAGTTATTAGTTATTTTTTAATAAGTATTCTAAATTTTGTAGGTTTTGGAGCTTTAACTTGAAAATGCACAAAAATCCAATGATTAGTGGCTTTGGAAGTCATTCTGGGCTCAAACGGTGATTCCGGTGAAGGCTGAATGCAGTAGCAGTCTTAGAAAATCACATTTTTGACAAAGAATACTTTGGATTTGAGAAATTTCTCCAGAGATATAAAATGTAGATCTTCGAGTTACGGACGCGTGGCTTCAAACGGCGAGTCAATCCGAGTTCCGAGCAAAACGTTATCGCAATTCTACGAAAGTCGCGCAGTGCAGCGAAAAGGACCTCGCGCGAGCGGGTCGCGCGAGCGACCTGTGCAAAAATCAAAAACACGTATTTTGTTAAATTAAAGTGCCCAACGAAGGTGGTTTGTGCATATGACGTCCAGATTACAAAATATAGCTATTTTAGTGCGATTTGGCTTAGGAAAGCTTCCTAAATCACTCCAAACTCTATATAAATCCTATTCTAAATCAAATTGAGTGTTACATATCATTACAAAACATTATACACAGCCATATACACATATAATTTCAACCATTGAAGGGAGGAAAGCAAGGAGAAGAAGAAGAAGACCAAGGATTCCCATGGCCTCCTCCATCAACCTCTTGCCGTTCATCAATTCTATGGCCAACTAAACCTAAATCTAGGGTTTCAATGAAACCCTAGCCAAGTAATAGGGTTTTATATATGTTTTTATTTTAGTTTTATTATGTATGGATGATGATTACATGTTTAGAGGATTTTTATAAATAAATCGTGCTTTTATTGATTAAATCATCACTTTCAAAGTTTATTCTTGTCTTAGATCTATTTTGACTGTGATGTGCTCAATGATCTATGTTTGCTGTGCTTATATAGGTTATTTACATGTAATGGTGCTTTATTGAATTGTGCTATCAAGTATCCGAATAGTCCATGCCTAGATTAGACGGATTATACCACAATCTTAGTTTAGTGTGGGATAATTCGTGCTAACCGAAGATGGATTATGTTGGTGCTTGAACCATAGTTATTTTCTTGACGGAGGAATTGGGCTTGTAGCTACAATTCCCCATTATCATCCAACTTAGTAAGCTAAAGTAATTCGTAAATACCCTTATTATGAAGCTAGTGGTGGATTTGCAATCCTAGGTTCCATAAACACATTTATAAAAATAAATATTTAATTGCTTTCATAATTTAGATTTACTTTTATTGTTCCTAGTTTAATTAAAATTCAAATCAAAATCTCATTTTCATAATTAATTAGATTTAGGTTTTAAAATTAAGAGTCGTAGTAATTCAATCTCTGTGGGTTCGACCTTTACTTTCACTACTACAAATCTTTAGAAAAGTAAAGTATACTTTTACATCTTGATATTGACAACATCACTAACCATTCTACATAAGTACACATCCTAGTCCTTTAGTTCTTGAAAGGCGCATTCGTGCTTATCTTTCCATTCAAATTTCGAATCCTTCTTTGTTAGTCCGGTTAAAGGAGACGAAATCCTTTAGAATCCTTTTATGAATATCATGTAGTATCCGGCTAATCTGAGGAATTTTCGTACTTCTGATGCATTGGTTGGTCTATTCTAACTAGAAACTGCGTCCGTCTTGGTTGAGTCCATTGAAATTTCATTTTGTGAAACTACATGTCCCAAGAATTTAACTTCTTTCAACCAAAATTCACACTTACTAAACTTGGCATAGAGATGATTCTCTCCGAGTGTCTGGAGTGGAATCTATACATGTTCCTTGTGCTCTTCTTCACTCTTTGAGTAAATAAGGATGTCGCCGATGAACACGATGATGAATTAATTTAAGAAGGGTCTGAACACTCGATTCATCAAATCCATGAATACCGCTGGGGCATTAGTTAATCCAAAAGGCATAACTAAGAATTCATAATGCCCATGTCTTGTTCTGAAAGCCGTTTTTAGTATGTCTCCCGATCTAACAAGTAACTGGTGGTAACCTGATCGTATATCGATCTTTGAAAAGGTTTTCGTTCCTTGGAGTTGGTCGAATAAGTCGTCTATCCTGGGAAGGGGTACTTATTCTTGATATACCTAAAGTTTTCTTTAGTGATTATGGACTGCATTATAATAGCTATTGGTGTCACTGGTTTGTTTCTTCTGTGTCCTTAATCGGCAAGATTCTTACCTCCCAGGTTCTTGATGTGATGGTTGAGATGCCTAGTTGGTCTCACGATTGTCTTTTATAAATTGTAGGGGTCGTAGCGTCCTCTTCAGCGTGTTGTTGTGATTGAGTTCCTTTTCGTGTCAACATGAAATCATTGTGGAGTTTCAGCATCGTAGGCGATGGCACAAGCCATTAAGCAATTTCCCGGTGCATTAATTAATACATAGCATATAAGGTGTTACTGGTAGTTGGAGTAGGATTGAATTCACATATAAGGAGTTGAATTCATAACAAAATGAATACTCATGGTGTACTGAGTTAGAAACGAAGAGGTTCGTGATTACTCACTTGTAGGATCACGATGTATAGAATGAGTATCTGAGAATGATCATCAGATGATTATTATAGGACAATCATAGTAATGCAATGACTAAAGGCGTAAGGCCTTCAAGGTAGGACATAAGAATTCTTGTCTCATGAGCCAATAATTTAGGTAAAGTCTTAATGATAAAAGTTAAGAAGAATTCGTGAATTGAAAGGAAATGAAGACTAGTTTACAAAGCGGTGCAATGTGCTTGAGTTCCTTAGTTGAAAAAATGCAGAGAGCTCCTTTGCAATAATGTCAAGGGATATGCACTTGCAAGAGTTGGTCAAACGGTTGACAGTCTGAACGATTCATAAAGATTAATTTAACAGATCATAAGTCCAAATGACTTACAGTGAGTGGTTTATAAATGAATTGTTGGAATCGATTTACATGAGGATAAGTCCAAAGAGGTGACTTATAGCATTAGAAAGCAAATGAATTCACAATTGGATTTATCACTGATTAGAATGATCCAAAATCTTGTTAAGTGAAATCAGAGAGGACAATGAATAACTGTCAAGTAGTGGGACAATAAGGAACGTCCCAAGGTTCATCATAAGAATAATTGATCTAACGCAACCAATGATAGAAAAATAATGGGTTTACTCAAAAGGAGTTAAATCAGAGAGATGGATCTAATTACTCAGCCTTATATGGTTTAATTTATAACTTGCACATGATGTTGTAAACCCGAAACGTGTCTTCTCTTGGTAGGCCCTGTGCGATCTAATTGTTGGCTTGAAGGTGGAATGCAGTACTCATCTTTACTAATGTTCCCAGTGCGAGTCATTCGTTGTGATTGAACGTGGTCGATGTCAGCAGTCTATGAGGTCGTTCGGTCTATCAAAGGTACGTTCCACTCTCACGTCTTTTCCATCGACTTAGGTATTTAATTAAGTCAATATCTCATATGCTCCTTGCTGTAGAAAAGCATTGTTGTTGTATGCCCTCAGCATCCAATAGTCCTTGAGAAGATGACCCTTCTTGCTGCTTTACTAGCAATTGAAATCTGGTCGGTGGTAGATCTTGGGAGTTTGACAACCTTTGTGCATGTGTCCTGGCAGATTGCAAGTGTAGCAGACGTTGCAAAGATTCGCGCGTTCTTATGTATGAGTTGGTGTCCACAAGAATATCTCAACTTATCCTACTTCGTATATCACATACTATCTAAGGAATATAGAGCAATCCGAGTATATAAGGTGTCTAGCTATCCACAAGGCCTATTTTTATTTCTATGTATGGTTAGGGAATTCCTATTCCCAAGTTTTGTGCTATGACGCTATCCAACTTACAAGTGAAACCACTCAACTAACATGTAACTTAAGGTGATGAGGTGTCTTATCCTTAGTCTTTCCAGACTCTAAGCTAACTGTTCCGAGATCCATCTCAGGATGTTTGCCAGAGCCTAAACTTCTTGTCGATATAACAAGCCGTTCTAACAAAATATCTAAGGAAGCCATCCACATAAACTAAGCGTCTATCGTCTAACGGCGAACCTTATATCCTTCGGAGACGTCTGGTATTATGTATGGCTCCATAACTTACCTGCTTAAAAAAACTAACTATGACCAGTATTGGTCTAAGAAATCTTACGATTTATATTAGATAGATGGTAAAAGCCTAAACCTAGGCTCTGATACCAAAAATACCTGTCACGCCCCAACGTAGCCAAAATATGGAAAAATTTAAAATTTTCATCTTGGACCCTGAGGCACGTGACTGGTAGAAGTACCGAATTGTCCATGACCAAAATAATAATAACTAAATGCTATGACAAAAGGGTAAAAGTATCATCTACTACTGGAATATGTTACAATGAAAGGCTACAACGGTACTGGCTAATTAAATACATAAGAGTCTTATGGCTCTAGGCCTTACAAAAACTATTACAAAAATATGATAAGTCTTCTGATTACAACAAAAATATTTACAAAGGGAAGCTACTGGTCTTCTTCTTAACTCGCATAACCATAATCCTCTTCAGCATAATCTTCTTCCACGTTATATTCTAGAGTAGCTCCATAGCCTGTGTTCTTGTGACCTAGATAAGCTGGACATGGGAATGTCCAGTGACATGAATGTAGTTAGCTTATGAAAGCTGAGTGAGAAAACTAAATCAAATGGAACGTATATAGTAAAGCACAACAGAGATACCCTTATTACTTTTTAACACGTCTTTTAAGATATTTGCGTTCTCACCGTCGAGTTATAACTACCAATATACCTGACCATGTATTCAAAAAGAAAACGTCCAACTGAGAAAACTCGTCTCGACATTCTTAACGCCACTATCATCTGTTGCCAACATCAGACATCATTTACTAACCCAAAACATCTCTTACTAACAAAACCATCTTTCATTTACCAAAACACCTTCCACCAACCGAAACATCTTTTAACAACCACCTCATCACGAAGAACCGAAGTGTTAGGGAGTGCAAGAATATCCATTCCATCACGAAGAATCGAAAGGAGTCTTCACTCTAAGAAATACCACTTCGCCATCACGAAGAACCGAAGCGTTTACGGAGTGCAAGAACATCCATTCCATCACTAAGAACCGAAAGGAGTCTTCACTCTATGAAACACCACTTCACCATCACGAAGAACCGAAGCATTTACGGAGTACAAGGACCATCACTAAGAACTGAAAGGAGTCTTCACTCTAAGAAACACCACTTCGCCATCACGAAGAACCGAAGCGTTTATGGAGTGCAAGAACATCCATTCCATGACTAAGAACCAAAAGGAGTCTTCACTTTAAGAAACATCACTTTACCATCACGAAGAACCAAAACATTTATGGAGTGCAAGGACATCCATTCCATCACTAAGAACTGAAAGGAGTCTTCACTCTAAGAAACACCACTTCGCCATCACGAAGAACCGAAGCGTTTACAGAGTGCAAGAACATCCATTCCATCACTAAGAATCGAAAGGAGTCTTCACTCTAAGAAATACCACTTCGCCATCATGAAGAACCGAAGCGTTTACGGAGTGCAAGAACATCCATTTCATCACTAAGAACTGAAAGGAGTCTTCACTCTAAGAAACACCACTTCGCCATCACGAAGAACCGAAGCGTTCACGGAGTGCAAGAACTTCCATTCCATCACTAAGAACTGAAAGGAGTCTTCACTCTAAGAAACACCACTTCGCCATCACGAAGAACCGAAACGCTAACAGTAACCCCCTTTCATCACGAAGACCCGAAAGGATACACAATAGTCATCACTTCACAACCCATCACACACATCCTATACTCACTATCCCGGCTTCCGCGGCTTGGTTTACCTATCCAACACTTATCCTTGACATACGCTGCTCCTAACTAAGCACAATCAATCCTTACATATCCTTGACCGCATTCGCGTCACTCATTCCGTGGTTTAATTTGTTAATAACTTTCATTTACACATAAAAGGTTGCGTTCCTACATCCGTTGTTCTGTTTTATGTCGTAATATACCCATGAAGTCAGAATTAACGTCATCGTTCAGCTTACGGCTTTAATAGTTCCTTAAGGAAACTTTTCTCAGAAAAACTTCCCAGAAATCAGTTTCTCCCATAAATCGGTTTCTGGCGCCAGATTCTCAAATCCTCTATTTTTATGCAATGTACAATCATTTAAGCTCAGGATACACAAATTATATACTCCTATGAGTAGTATAACATGTCTACAGAAGTATAGATACTCCATATATATATATCCAAGCATGGGTCTATGTACAACTAATTCAAGCTTATGTTAAGATTTCAAAGCATCATCTTGGTTATACTTGTAAAATACATGCATGGGTTCATTATCATGTCTATAAAACTAACAAAACTACACAGACCCTTAACATACTCATCTACTCGATAGCACTACCATAGCACAAGATATTCCTAACCACACAGGTATCGGAGAACAAGCATCATCAATAAACATATCATACAAGTAGTTGTACAATCTGCCATGAATTAATTTTACTATGTCGACTGAATTGATATAATTTATTTGGGCATGATTAATTGATTTGTAGATCAAATTCAAAACTAGAACATTGTAGATAATTGGATTAGCTTCGTGTACAAAAACATCTAGCTTCAATTACATTTTTGAGCTGCTGAAAATATTTATTTTACTTAGACATTTCTATATTTTCGGACTGCTCTGTCCCAGATTTATAGTACTGTGTTTCATGTGCATTTCACCTATGAAGTAGTGATTTTTAGACTGAGCTATAGAAGAGTTATTTGTAGATATATGAGTTACATTTCTCCACAAAAAAACCTAGCCTCATTCCCATTTTGGAACTACTCAAAATGTTCATTTTGCTAAACAACATTCTACTGGAAGTTTCTGCTTCTCAGATTGATAATACTACATTGTACAACCATTTTGTCTATGAAGGATTGATATTTAGATTAAGCTATAAAGAGTTATTTGTAGATAAATGAGTTAACTTTCTTCACAAAAAACTCTAGCCTCATTCCCATTTTTGAACTGCTCAAAATGTTCATTTTACTAAACAACATTCTGCTGGAAGTTTCTGTATCCTAGATTTGAAGATTTGACTTGCATGTTGCATAGATCCTCAAAATACAACATCAAACACTTTCTAAACATTACTACATACTATATAGGTTCTAAAGTGGGTTAGAATACTCACCAAAGCTTGAAATTTAAGCTTGATATTGGTTAAAGCTTAGTGAAGCTTGAATCTTCAAACTTCAAGGATGGACTTCCTCTTTATTCTATTCTTCCATGGAGCTATAACTCCAGCTTTCTCTCCCTCTCAATTATGTGCAGATTGTATAGACAAAAGTGTCTCAATTGTGTCTATTTGCATAATATATAGGAGATTGGCATGGCTAGGTGTCAATTGCATGAGTTCATGCAAAGACACATGTCCAATATGTGGACAAATGTAATGGGAGGAGATGACAAGTGTAAGGAGTGGCACATGGGGCTGCCATGTGAGGCCCACTTTGGGTTGCGTGCTACTTTCTTGGTTTACGTGCATAAGTTCCTGCTTATGCGTGTCGATCTCGATTTACATGCAGATGGGTATTATTTCTAATGTCCGGGTCCAGGTACGGGACTAAGTTAATTCTAATTATAGTCGAGTCGGTATGGTTACTACAGTCTAGTCAATAATCTTATGATACGTCAAAATCGTCATAATATTAAAATGATAATTTAAAATTAGACAATCAAATGCAAAAATTTGAAAACTGATATTTATTAAAGAAAAGAAAATTACAGGTATTACATAAGTGATTCATCATTACTATCCCATTACACATGGACCTGTCAACATATGTCCCAATTGGGACTACCACATAGACCACATCTGGGTTCCCACTGGACACTCATAATCAACTTAGTGTATTAAGACTCACTTCACACATATATCCAATATCTTTAAACGAATAATAATGCATGCTAGATATGAATAATATAATTCATGGGAACAAGTGTTACAAACAGTGTATACATTAAGGTGCAAAGTGCTTTTTACCAAATTTTCTTTAATGAAATTGAAAAGCAGCTTAATCAAAAAATAACAACTTTTCGTAATGACAGAGGACATGAATATGATTTTGACGCATTTATTGGTTTGCATAATGTTCATGCAATTATTTACAAGAAAACTGCCCCATATTCACCAAAAATGAATGGAAAAGCAAAAAGGTAAAATATAACTTTTTCTGAATTAGTAGTTGATATTTTACTTAATTCTGTGACAGCTTCTCATTGGTTGGGGAGAAATATTATTACTATCTGTCACTTGCTAAATAGAGTTCCTAACTGTAAAACCAATATTTTCCCTTATGAAGTTTGGAAAGGTAGAAACTCGAATGTGTCATATTTTAGAATGTGGGGGTGTTTACAATATGTTCATATTCCTAACCATAAAAGGTCAAAATTGGGTAGTAAAGCATATGAATGTGTTTTTTATTGGTTATGTTGTTAATAGTACAGCATATAAATTTTATGACTTAAAGAATCATTTCATAACTGCATCAAATGATGTTGATTTTTTCGAAAATAAATTTCCTTTTAAATTGAGAAATAGTGGTGGTTCAACATCTAAAACAATAAAGCCTAATGAATATGAATTATAACCCAAAAAAAGTAAGAGAGCCCGTATCATGAGAGATTTTGGGCCTGATTTTTATGCTTACATCCTAGAGGAGAATTCTAACACCCTCTAAGAAGCCTTGTCTTATGAAGATACTAATTTATGGCAAGAAGCCATAAATGATTAAATGGATTCCTTAGAGTCCAATAGTACATGGCACTAGGCTTGGAAACGGATTGGATCTGTACCGGATCCACACAAATCAGATCCAAATCCGCTAACAATTCTACTATCCAGATCTGGTTTATTTATCCGTCGAATCTATCTTATTTAATCCATATCCAGATTTGATCAAATTTGGATATTCGGATCCGTTTGTCGGATCTAAAACAACAACTTAGCTGCTTATATGTATTCTAGCATTACCACAGAAACTATTGTTTTTATTATTTTTCTCTATGCATACACAAAAATCAATCAATGTTTAACGATCAATACACTTGTTTATATAGAAAAACATTATCTTTACATCAAAATAATATATCACTGAAAGTAAATATGTGTAATCTAATGTATACCTATATACGTTGTTCAATTTTATATGTAATAGTAATTTTATCTAGTACATTGTATGTATATTTTTTGTGCATATTGTATTCTTATTCGGATCCGGATCTTAGGCAGATTGAATACCACAAAACCAGATCCGATATGTCAACCTAACAATCTAAATGGATCCAGATATGGATCTAAAAAAATAGCTCAGATCCATATAAAAAAAAAAAAAAAAAAAAAGCAATGGATCCGGATCGGATCCGAGCCAAGATCCGGTCCATTGACAGGCCTACATGGCACCTTGGTAGATCACCTGGTTGTAAGACAATAGGTTGTAAATGGATTCTTAAAAAAAAGTTGAAACCCGACAGTACAATAGATAAATATATGGCATGTCTTGTAGCCAAGGGTTATAGACAAAGAGAAAATATGGATATCTTTGACACCTATTCACCTGTCACTAGAATAACTTCCATTCATGTACTATTTGCATTAGCTGGTATTATGATTTAGTATTATACCAAATGTTTTTTAAATGGTGAATTAGAATAAGAGATTTATATGGACCAACCCAAGGGGTTTATAGTTCATGGTCAAGAAAAATGAAGTTTGTAAATTAGACAAATCTCTTTGGGACTTGAAATAAGCACCTAAATAATGGCATGATAAATATAATAGTTTAGTCATATGGTTTTAGAATAAATGAAAGGTACAAGTGTATTATTAAAAATCTAAAAATGACATTTGCACTATTATTTGTTGGGTAATGCTATGTGCACATAAAGTTCTGGGTCATTCATCTTGGTGAAGCTCGTGCCTGCATACATGGGATCCACTTAAATTAATGGCCAAGATCTTTACGTGCACAGTTTTTGTGCACCAATCATTACTCTTATTTGCTTATAGTTAACATGCTTATTTTTGGGTCAAGTATTCATGTCGTGAATGGTGTTAAATCTTTTTTATGTGCCAATTTTAATATGAAAGATTTAGAAAAAAGCTAGTGTAATTCTTGAAAATTAAATTACTAAGTCTAAAAAAAGGACTTTCTTTGGATCAGTCTCATTACACCTAAAGAAATATAATTACTTTAACTGTAAACCAACATGTACTCCATATGACCCAAGTGTAAAGTTGTTCAAGAACACCAGTGACAATGTTAGGCAAATTGAGTATAAGAGCATCATTTGTAGCATTCGTTATGCTACTAATTGCACTATATAGCTTATGTTGTAGGAGTATTACGTAGGTTTACTAGTAGACCTAGTATAAAGCATTGGCATGCTATTGAAAGGATCATGCATTATTTTTAAAAAAATGATGAATGTCGGATTACACTATCAGAAGTTTCCCGCTGTCCTTGAGGATATAGTGATACTGATTGGAATACCCTATTAAATGACTCCAAGGCCACTGGCGGATACATCTTTAGTATTACTGGAGGCACAATCTCAAGGAAGTCTAAGAAACATACTATTTTGGCTCAGTCCATAATTGAGTCAGAGATGATAGCACTAGCTATAGCTAGTGAGGAAGAAGGATGGATGAAAAACCTGCAATCTGATACCCCTTTATGGGAGAGACTAATACCAACTGTCTTTATCCTCTAGGTAGTACTATAGCTATGGAAAAAGTTTATAACCATTATTATAAAGGTCATATGTGGCAGATACGTCACAATCACATCACTATTAAAGTGCTTCTCTCTACTAGAGTTGTAAGAGTGGATCATGTACCATCTTAGAACAATTTGGTTGATCCTTTGATGAAAGGTCTAGCTCTAGAAAAGGTTTGAAAAGCCTCGAAAGGGATGAGACTAAAACCCTTAGATAGTTGAGCCACTTATGATGATAACTCAACCTATAGACTGAGGATCCCAAGAAATAGGTTCAAAGGGAAATAACAAGTCATGAAGTGATATGAATAGAATCATATTAATATAATGATATGAGGTTTATACTCCAAATCCATCCCTAAGAAGCATGACATCCTATTGAAATATGAGATTGAGTCATTTATAACTCTTAATGAGATCTAAACTTGAAGTCGAATGGGATACCTAGCTGCAAGAGTATCCTTGTTAGACATACCTATGTAAATGTGGAAGCGAGGCCGCTTCCTATGAAATATTGGCCAAAATTCTCTAGAGCATTCACTATACCGGGATATAAGCACGTGGTCTTAATGTGCTGGCTTTCGAACTTCACTCTACTAGGGTTGTGTGTGGGTATTATCAGATATAGAGTTCAAAACCATGGGTTACTCTAGTATATTTTGAAGCACTTTCATTATGTAAATTGTCAAGTAGAAAAACACATTTATTTATGTACAACTTTATGATACGTAGCTCAATGAATCGATGTATTAAAATTTTTAAAAATATAAGTGGGGGATTGTTGGGACGTCTAGTTATTATTAAAAAAAAAAAAGAGTTTCAATATTTTAAGTGTGACCGTGTATATATGTATATATAGAGAAGTTGTCTATAAAGTGGACGTCCATTTACGAACTCGCTTTTAGCGATGAAAATGGTGTACACCATCGTTGGTAAATGTGAAATCACCTTCAGCGATGGTGTTGTACACCTTTAGTGATGAAAATTTCATCTCTAAAAGTGATGTCTGTAAGCTAGCATCCGTCGGAGAGACTGGCTGTATATATATAAGATTTACTTGTGAGATTAGATAAATGGGAGACCAAGTCATCTATACTCCTACTATTTCTCCTTCCTTCTAGCCCACTAACATTAACATATGTCATCTCATATTCCCATGAATTTCATTATGTATATAGACTTATATATATCAGTGTTTCATAGTATATCAAATATTATTAGTTCTAATGTGAGTTAGAGAGAGGAAAAAACACAAAGACTTTTTTCTATAAAACAAAGAGTTATAAAGAGAGCTCTCTAGTTTGTTTTTTGAACTACTAGAAATCGAAAAAGTATGAGCATTCCAGTCTTCTCTATGCAAAGAAGAACTGAGACAAAGGATTTTTTCAAATTGTTTGCACAATGCTAGATAGATTGCATCATGGTTGATTTCAAAATTTCTTAGATAGATTGCTAGACAGATTTCTTGCACAATGCTAGACATTCTTCTTGGAGGCATCATGGTTGATTTCAGATTGCTTGCACAATGCTAGACAGAGCTGTGAAACGTCTTAAAGAGAGCGACTTACATCCATGACTCATCCCAAAAATCATCTATACTTATTGATATATTCAGGTACCATCGTTCTATTTACATTTTTGCAGCAACACAACCAAACTCCTCAAAGTGGAACCTTTTCTAACAAATTCTCAAGCAAAGTGGATAATGTATTTTTTTAGACTTGGTAGCAGTCCATATCACCATGCAGGTATATGAGCATTGTTGATGACAAAAATGATTAAGGGGCTATCTGATTCATTGGCCAGTTTGATTCAAGTACATTATAGAATGACTACTTACCTTAGTCATTGTCGGACCTCTGGATGAAACTCATTTGCTAGGCGTATCATCTCATTAGGGATGTACCTGTAAAGCACTTTGGGCCGTAGGCTAAAGTCCCTCTGATGCTTAAGTTAGCAAATGTAAGAGATGAGAATTAAACTTGATTTAGTTTGCCATTTACACCTATACTAAGGTATTTAATTCGTAAATTTGAATCACAATGGCTACCTTTGATCCGTGGCCATGATTTGGAAAATTGAGATCAGATTGAGCATGATATGAACGTAATGTCCAGATTATGATAGACCCCTTTTATTAAATTCTAAATTAGTGTCACGTGTCATGGATTTGTCAGGTATTTTATTTGTCACACCAAGCATTATGCCTACAATCAGGGGGATGCCATCCCTAACTAACATGAATTCAAGAGTAACAGTAGAGCATCATTTTTATTGACCACCATCAATAATCACTTCAACAAGGGCATTTGTCTACAAGGTCTGACTTAAGGATAATTCTCTCTCCATAAGTGAAAGTAAAGGAGGCATGGAGATGGTAATTGTCATGTCAAAGAGAATTAGTAACACTATTTCAAGTTTTAACCTTTGAGAATGCTCTCAACTCAGTTATAAGCTTAATCAATTTTGTGTGGTTGTATGCATTTAACAAAATTTTCAGTAATAAGGTGAATTTAGACACATTTTGAAAATTTCTTGAAGTGACAAAAGAATGCAATATCCAAGTCTTGGATCAATCATGCAAGTTGAAAACTAATTACAGAGACTTCATATTCAAAACCAATTTTACTATTACTGGGATGTGTTTTATTTAATTTAAGCATTGCACTTAACTTTGACAGATTTTCTTTACGAGATGCACAACTTGGTAGGCTCAAACGAAAAATTGTAGTTTGCAACTAACTTTTTTCCCGAAGAAGTTTTAATAATCAAATATCTCAATATGCCAACTAAATGTCGAATAATTCACCATGGTATTGTCTTGAAGAAAATCAAAAAGATTTTCTAATGCTAGTAACTATTCACAACCAATTCATAACCAACAACAAGCATTTAGTTATTTTTTTCTAGGGAAAATATGGATTTTATTAAGCAATTTCTGAAAGGCTAGGATAGTATTTATAAGAAATTGTGGACAGTCATCAAGCCACATGTAAACACCCCATTTTGTCGCCTAACAGATTTAGGAGACCACAAGCATGTCAGACCCCGATGATTAGAAAGATCGAATTTCCAAAGATTACCTCTAACTCTCAAGAAACTCAAGAATTGACAAAAATGACCAAAATGCCCCTCAAGTCCCAAAACTCTCCGAATGGGCCCAAATGCTCAGAAATCATTCATTTTCATTCAAAATAAATAGAAAAAGTATTTTAAAAGAGAAACATTTGAAAAAATTTGCGCCCAGAGGTTCTCGGAAGTTCCCGTTTGACTAGTTTGACCTCGGTTTGGCTGAAATTTTTTGAAATCACCTGAAAGATTTGAAATCATTATAAACCATGTGAAAAATCTTAAAATATATTTTTAAAGAAAATCGAACAGAAAAGACAGTCTCTGGAGGCTCCCAGAACTTCTTGGAAATGTACTGTTTGATCGATTGGACCGCAAGTTTTGACCAAAAGTCAACTTTGCCTTTGCTATGTCAAAATATTTTTATCAAATACTAGATGTCTATAGCTTTTCAATGGTATATCGCACATAATATCTGGACGTAAATATAATTAACTATGAATTTTCGAAGGTGAAAAAGGAGATCAAACTGTCTTTTACCGCGAATAATGAAAAACCATCCATAGTGAACCAACTCCAAACTTTTTTTTTTTTATGGAAAATAGACCTCAATACCTTTCCAACGGTATATCACAAGCTCAATTTAGAGTTCGTATGAATTTTTTGTGAATCTCAGAATAAAAAGGACCATTTCACAAACTCGGGAAATTTAGGGGCCTAAACGCAAATTTTGGTCAACCGAGGGGTTGATTGCCGTGGCGGCACTAGCCCACTGCCGCAGCGACACTCTGAGTGATTTTTCAATTTTTTTTTGTATTGTTCCTAATTCATATTTCCAATAAACAAAGCGACATAGTTTTGATATTCTGAACATTTTGGACCAAGTAGAGACTTTTCATAACCCAAAATACCTCCCCAAATTGGCCTATAAAAGAGACCCATTTATTTCCATTTAGAGGACATGAAAGCTCCAAAGAGAGAGAGAGAGAGAGAAAGAGAGAGAGAGAGAGAGAGAATTAGGGAGAATTAGAGATTTTCTTCTTCCAAATCCAATCCAAATATGAATTCAATTAGTTTTCTCAAAACTAAACTTGTGCTTTCAAACTTTCAATCCAAAGTGTGCCCACTCCTACCAAACTTTCCTTCAAAATATTCTATTTTTCTGTCACTGTAGCTTTTGTTGACTTTCAACTTGTTTTCTAGAAAATATTTCTACTAAGAGTAGTCTCAACTCATTTTTTCCTTAAACTTCAGTGTATTAGGGAACTTTCTATATATTATGAAGCACTAAATGTTTTGTTTTCATTTTCAAAGATTTGTATACATTTCAGTCGATAGTATGGATTCTGTTTCTAAGTAACCTTACTTGTTTATATGATTTACTTCAATCTATAACTTCAATCTTAGTTTGGCTTTCTCCTATGTATTCTAGACTCGGTAGGGATGATCTACATTGAATTTCATGAATTTTGAGTGCTTCTAACCTCACTTTTCTATCTTTTACAAGATGGTTTCAACATTCTGTCCACTATTCACAGCAAGCTTATTTTTTGAATTTTTGTTCTTGATTAGATATTCATATGCATTCTAAATCAGTTCAAGTCTTAGGAAGTTGTTCATACCACTTTTGTACATATCCTACAACAATATTCTTCATACATTCATTCATATTCTATACTTCTAAGTCACTTTAGAGAAACCCATAAACATAAACACACTACAACTTTGCACATTCTATGACCACACATTGCATCCATGTAAGATATGGAGTCTTTGTGACTCCTAATCTGAGAGGATTATTAGGAATGAGATTGATCACATGCTCATGCTTCTTCTAGATCAAATCTTTCGTTATCGTCCGTTCCGGAGATTGAGAGGTCCTCTTTTCTCAAGAATCAATATGCATACATTCTAGTTTGGTAAGCAAACTTTGTTTTCTTTGATTATTTGTTTCTAGAACAATTCATATCCTTTAGATTAAGAAAACTCCATTATTTGATATATGAGTAGACGACTTTTTCCTAGGTTTGTTATGTGTGATTTTCACTTTGTATTGTGTGATATTTGGTTTTAGATCTTATGGATGATATCTTATATTTTGATCTTCAATTTCAAGATTCTTATGAAATGTAATATACTATCATAGTTTTAATTGTAGAACCAACTTTAATACTAGATGATTATTTGGATGCTAATTGAGGCAGGTCGAAAGACGGGGTGAATTGAGGGTGTTTTAGTCTTTGTGAAGGCTCCTTCCTATCTCGTACGAAAATCTCTAGCCGAGCTCTTTGGTTATGAAGGATTGGTGCCCTTTATCCGTTTGGGTGAGTCAAATTGTGTTCTTGGTTCACTAAAGACCAAGTGGCGATTCTATATCTATTTTCATAGACCTTTCAAGATTTCAAAAATCAATTTCAAAACAAAAAGGGATAAAACAATTTCTTTCTGAAAAGGGGGAAAAAGCCCCAGGGTGGACAGGAGCTGCATGTCCACACCACATAGCCATAGAGTCAACACCTAAGATGTGCTTAGCTAGAAAATTAGCTGCTGCATTTCTAATTTTACTCATATAAGCAATTTCAAAACCATCAAACAGACAGATAATATTTTCTTGCCTCTATAATGATATTCCCACTGTTGGAGAATAAATAAAAACACGTCCTTCAAAGAATCCACCGGTAAAGAATCACTATCAATTCCACTATTGAATAGAACCAATAAGAGGCTGACTGAGATAAGGCGCTATTACGCTCTCTTGAGATGATACACGCCCTCTATGGGTAATACCCCGTGCAGTAGAAAATAACACGTCGTCTCAGGGATATAATAGCTCGTCCACTTTTGTTGTAAGCCTATCAAGTCTGTACAACTTGACAAGGCAAGAAGCTCGCCCACTAATGCGTTCTTTACCCAAATAAGACATATGAGAAATATACATGTATAATATATGGTATACTTGTGAACCTGCTGGAGCCAAAGGAATCTAATAAGAATCTCATAAGAAAAAGAAAAGGTGAAGCCCATCTATTACATTATATTACGTTCAACATTTGTTTGTACAGTAATTCCTTCATGTTTAGCATTATTCAATTCTTTCACAATCGTCATTGCATCAAGATTCGAATATGTCTTTTTCTAAAGCCCAGCTCTTTGGCCCACTGAATAGCACTAAGAAACACTTTTGCTTCAATAATCGCAAGGGGGATACATGGATTTTTTTCTTCGTGAGTACTACTCCAACCTCAACACCAGTGGACAATCCATCACTTTTGAAAAGCGCCATCATAGTTCACATTGTTGGCCTGAAATGAAAACCTTATAGGGGGGTAAATAAGGTTTTAGCATAAAATTATCCTTTTTCAAAACTTAATTGCAAATTAAATACTATCATAAACAATTATGTAAAGAGAGAACGGAAGAGATACTTACAAATCGAGTTTTTAAGTGGTTCGACAATCTGCACACCGCGGCCTACGTCCACCCCTCAAGAATACCTCTTGAGGATTCCTTTAATCCAACCTATTTTATGGGTGTAGCTTAATCCATTACAAGAATCTTCAACTCTCCCAAAGAAGAACACACCTTCTTTGCACACAAGGGTTACTAACCCTCACTCTTTACAAATGATTTGAATCACAAATTTGGCTCTCTCTTTCTTTAGAGTAGATGGATACAATAAAATCTTATACAAAATCTCCTCAGTGAGTGGATGGTACAAATTAAAGCTCACTACAATTTGCTCTTTCAAGAATTACAAATGAAGATAAGAGCAAATTGATTAACTCACACAACTAGGGCTCAAAATGTGAATGATTGAAGATCAACAAGTTGTGTGATTCAAATGATGTTTTCCAATTCATTGATCTTTCTTAAATGGTTTGAGAAAACATGTATTTATCGGCCTTGAAAGATTATAGTTGTTAGTGGAAAATGGTAAATAAAAGGCCTTTTAGAAAACTAGCTGTTGCTGCTGTTTTGCGTAATCCAATCCACAGAGGTCGCAATCCAGTCGACTACTTTTCACACAGTTAGAATTGCGCCATGAAAGTAGTCGACTGTAGTAAGGGTATGATCGACTACTTTTTAAACAATTTAGAAATATTCCATAAAACCAGTCGACTGAATTAAGGGTCCGGTTGATTGAAACCTTTAAGCAGAACCTATGTTTTTAAAACACAAACCAGTCGACTACTTTCACCATCAGTCGACTTAACTTTGAAGCACCCAGTCGACTGGAAAAACGATCCAGTAGACTGTTTTTCTAGTGAAAAATAGTTTTTCTATTTTGGACGATTTTAGAAAAACTTTAAACCTTTCAACCAAGGATGAAAGATCTTCAAATTTTCAAGCTTGATCCTTGTTGAGTTCAATCACTCTTGGGCTTCACCTAATGCTATCTCATGAACTCAAACAAAGTAAGAGCATTTTAGTAAATAATTCAAGAGATTAGCATAATGACAATGACATGATAATTGATTGGAATAGAACCATTAAGAACATGCAATTATCACTAGATTTGTCATCATCAAAACAAACAAAAAAAATGTCTTAAATAAATTCAAGGCTAACAATTTCCCTCTTTTTGATGATGTCAAAACATGCAATAGAGATATAGCAATTAAACCACAATAAGAGTCATTTTCATATTGTCATTCAAAGTAAAACGATACGCAAAGTATGAATCCAAGAATGATAACTTTCTAAAAATCTCTATTATCATTTTTCTCCATTTTAAAGATCTTAATCATTTCTATTTTATAGATCTCTATCATTCTCATTCTCTAACATTTTCCCCCTTTTTGACAAAAAAAAAGGGAGGGGGGGGGGGGGGGGGGGAGGTTTGAACTAAATGTTCCCCTTCAAGATAAGTGAACTTGTCATGGAGGCAACAAGATACCAAATCAACTAAAGTAAACATAATAATATGTTCCCCCCCAACACATGCATATATGAATAAATATCAATTGTAAGATCAAAATTATGCATTATCTCCTTAGGAGGATGGATATTTGAACACCAAAATAACATGCTATTCGAAATGCAAGCATGATTTCACAATAAAAATAAATGAATGTGATAAACTAAATATGATTAGCATGCTATCAAAATCAAGAGAAATATCAAAACAAATCAATTTATCCTACTCCTACTAGGCTTAAGGTAAGAGATTTAACCATTGCCCAAGCATCTCTTAGATGCTTCACTTGCCGAGGTGATAGGAGAGGATCCCTTCACAATCCAAACTATGTTAATTTTCTTGCGAAATGAACATTTGTAATTAACATGCAATAATGACAAGTTACATGGGAATTTGTAATTAACATGCTCCTTTAACATGCAATAATTACAAGTTACATGGGAAGGGTCTCATTTGAAATTGATGCCTTAACAAAGAATTTCTTGTGAATTTTGAGAGATTGAAAGTTTCTCAAAGAAATTTTTATACCTCATTTCTTTATTTGTGAGATTGAATCTGAAACCGGCCTTATCAAAAACACATTTTTGTTTTCCCAAAAGCATATACAAATTTTGTTTACTTTGGGTAAATTTGGCCAAAGCTTTTGTCAAATCATCAACCTCCTTTTTCAATTCAACATTTTCCTTTTCAATGTATTCATTTGAAGGTTGATTGGTTGAGATAAGTTTTTCTTGTCTCAAAAATATCATTTTGAGATTATAAATCTTCCAATTTCTTTTTCTAACTCCAAGTTTTCTTTTTCAAGCTCATTTGAAGATTGTGCTCTTGAAACATGTTTTCATTTTCAATCTTCGAAAATTCATTTTGGAATTTCAAAATACTTAACTCATTTGAAAGTTTGAAAAAATTCTTTTTTAAGACTAATGTATTTGATTCCCATATTCTCCAACTCCTCATGTAACTCCTCAAATGCACATTGAAGTTCATCATAATTAGTGGATGAGTTGGAGTTTACCTCTTTTACCTTAATATCATGGGCGGCTTCTTGGTCGCTTGACTCGTCTTCGGATGCATCACTATCTGAATCAATCCAAGTGCCCCCTTTTGATATTTTCTCATTCTCCTCATCTTCTTCATTGGCAAATAGGCATACATAACTTTCTTCTTTCTCTTGCACAAAATCCTTTTTTTCTACTTCTTGTTGATGAGTTATGTTTTCATCATTTCCTAGAACATCATCAACTCTTTGTTGCTACTCAAGGATTTGGTTAGTAGCATTATGAATATTTTCTAAACATAACCAATTTTCATTAGCATTAGAACATGAACGAATTCTATTATATGTGGTTATCTAAAGCATCATATGAAATTTTCATAGTTTTAAGATTTAATAGAGCTTTATTTTGATCACTCTCATTCCATTCAATCTTTGGTTTAGGAGAAAAACCATTCTTGACAATTCTCCAAAGATTATAGTCAAGTGAAAGAAAATAAATTTCTATCATCTTCTTCCAATGATCATACATATGATCACTCAATGATGGAGGAGTGCTAATGCAATAACATTTTTCAAAAAATGTAGTTTCCATGGATCTTAACTCTAGATTGTAAAATCTTTTGAAAATATAAGAGCCAAAGCTCTGATACCAATTGTTGACCTGAAATGGAAACCTTAGGAGGGGGGGGGGGGGGGGTGAATAAGATTTTAGCGAAAAATTAACCTTTTAAAAACTTAATTGCAAATTAAACATAATCACAAACAATTATGTAAAGAGAGAAGGGAAGAGATACTCGCAAACTTAGTTTTCAAGTGGTTCAGTAATCCGTACACCACGACCTACGTCCACCCCTCAAGAATACCTCTTGAGGATTCCTTTAATTTGACCTACTTCACGGGTGTAAATCAAACATTACAAGAGTCTTCAACTCTCCCAAAGAAGAGCACCTCTTCTTTGCACACAAGGGTTACTAACCCTCACTCTTGACAAATGGTTTAAATTACAAATTTGGCTCTCTCACTTTAGAGTGGAAGTATACAACAAAAGCTCATACAGCAACTCCTTAGTGAGTGGATAATACAAATAAAAACTCACTGCAATTTGCTCTCTCAAGAATTGCAAATGAAGAACAAGAGCAAATTGATTAACTCACATCTAGGGCTCAAATATGAATGATTGCAGATCAACAAGTTGTGTGATTCAAATGATATTTTCTAATTCATTGATCTTTTTAAATGTTTTGGGAAAACTTGTATTTATAGGCCTTGAAAGATTCTAGTCATTAGTGGCAAAATGGTAAATAAAAGGCCCCTTTCAAAAAACTAGCCATTACTGTTGTTCTGCGCAATCCAGTCAACTGAGATCGTGATCCAGTTGACTACTTTTCACACAGTTAGAATTGCGCCATAAAACCAGTCAATTGAAGTAAGGGTATGCTCGACTGTTTTTCAAATAATTTAGAAATATGCCATAAAACTAGTTGATTGAATTAAGGGTCCGGTTGACTGAAACCTTTAAGCAGAACCTATGTTTTCAAAAACACAAACTAATCGACTACTTTTACCATCAGTCAACTTAACTTTACAACATCTAGTCGACTGGGAAAATAATCCAGTTGACTATTTTTCTAGTGAAAAATAGCTTTTCTGCTATGAACAATTTTAGAAAAAATTTAAACCTTTAAGCCGTTGTGAGTGATGATCAAGATGCTTTACAATAAAAACCTAGTCTTCAACCAAGGATAAAAGATCTTCAAGTCTTCAAGCTTAATCCTTGTTGAGCTCAATCACTCTTGGGCTTCACCTAATGCTATCTCATGAACTCAAGCAAAGTTAGAACATTTAAGTAAATAACTCAAGAGATTAGCACAATGAAAATGACATGATAATTGATTGGAATAGAACCATCAAGAACATGCAATTAACACTAGATTTGTCATCATCAAAACAAACAAAAATAATGCCTTAAAGAAATTGTAATGCCCTGTATTTTTGGAGAGTATATTACTATTTAAGACTTCGTATTTATACCTATATAACCCTTACCCTTCATTTGTTATATTTTGGTTACCAATCGATTGTCCTTGTGTACCAATCGATTGTCACTTTTTAGATACCAATCGATTGCCATCTTTCCCAATCGATTGCCATCTTTCCCAATCGATTGCCATCTTACTGACCTGAATTTATTACGTGACATATACTAATCGATTGCCCTTGACTCATAATCGATTGCCATAAAAAATCTGATGACAATCGATTGCCATCAATACCAATTGATTGCCATCTGTAGAGATAAGTTTTCAACTTTGCCTCATAGTTTGACACATGGCAGCTCATTTCTCTATATATACCAGTCCATTTATAGCCTTGGGTCTATTTTGGTTCGCAAATATCTTGAGAGGATGAGAGATATATATTATACACACACATCCATACATATATATATATACAAGCATATACACACACTCTCAAGGAGAAGAAAGAAGACAAAAAAAGAGAAGAAGAAGAAAAAGAAAGAAATAAAACATAAGAGAGAGACAGAGAGCAGACAGAGAGACGGAGAAGGAAAAGAGGAGAAGGAAAAGAGGAGGAAGAGAGAGAAAGCTTGGGTTTTCACAAGCCAAACACACCCTACACACCTTAAGTGAGTCATTGCTTACTTGGTCCCTTTAATATATTATTTTTACAAGTTTTGATGATGTTTTGACATATTAAATACGTCCTAATTAAGATGTTTAGATATTCTATTTTACGTTCTACTAGAGAAGACAAAGTCCCAATTGATTGGACTTTTCCCAATTGATTGCCATCAGTTGAGCCCCAATCGATTGGAGAGTTTCCCAATCGATTGCCATTAATTGTAACCCAATTGATTTCCAAAGTTAGCAATCGATTTTCTTGGTTTTGGATCTAATCGATTGTTATTTTTTCTAAATCGATTGTTATAGTTTTTATCCCAATCATTTAGAACCTTGTTCAAATCGATTGGCATTTGCAGAACATGGTTAATTCCTCTTATTTATTATATAAAGGGTTCGATTGTTCGATTCTCGATTCGGACTTTCATTATGCGATTATGGGTTAATCAGGGATAATGTGACAATAAAGATAAGCATGATTAAGAATAATGGATTAACGTGATGACGTGAGATACCATGCAGTTCATGTATAAGTTCGATGTCCATTCTTTTTAATCAGAGTAGTCAGGCCACAATGGGGCTGTCATGTAATCGTTAGTGGTATAACGATAGGTAGGTTTGTTAAGTTCTGGGATGATTACGAGATGAACTATTTCCCAAATGCGACAGACAAACGAAGGTGTCTATGACTTGCGGTGGCTGGGTAAACAAGTATTCTCAAACGCGCTAGATATACGAAGGTATCTATGACTTGTAATGGCTGAGAATACATAGCTGACAAGAAGTCGTGGCAATAGAATTGATGTGTCGATGCTTGAAGCATTAAATCCTTGACTTGCAGTGGACTATGAATATGTTCTTAAAAGCGGGGGATGTATTGACGTATTATCTATGACTTGCGGTGTATGCAGTAAATGACATTTATGACTTGTGGTGTTATGCGGTAGATGGCATCTATGACTTGCAGTGACACGGTAGACAGAGCATTGGTGTATCCAGGAGTTTTACAATCAAGTCCGTTCTAAGGGTCAGAATGTGCTGAGTCTTTTATTAACATGACGATAAGGGTTGAGTAAACGACATTGGAATAAAAAGAAAGATACTATTGTAATACTAAATCTTAGACACTTCCGTAACTTGTTATTATGTTATATCATTAGTACCCTGTGAGTTTCTATTCACTCAGCTCTCCGTAAGCTGACGACCGTTATTACTTGGACATTCCTTGTCCAGATTACCCTGGCCCTCTTAATGTAGGTGATGATGCGTATGGTGATGGCTACTACCCGGAAGGGGATAATGTTGCAGGTGGCCCCACTAATAACGATTATGCTGGAGAAGTGTACTAAGCTGACGACTACCCTTATGCCAACTAGAGATGAAGAAGTAATATCTAGTTTATATTTCTGTTATTTCTGTTGACCTTTCGTAATGGGTACTTGGGCATATGTTGTCTCCAGACCTATTAGGTTCCTGAGGACCACTCTGATGTTTATAATAGATACAACTATTATTATATTCAGTCTGATTATATTGCTGTTCTTCTTCATTAGTTGACTGGTACTGTGTGGTGTGGATAATTAGTGACATTCACCCGTCATTCCCTATGGGCCAAAAAAGAAAATTTATTTTTCTTTATTTTTGCTGCTCCGAGGCATGACAAAAATTCAAGGCTAACACACCTTAACATGCTCGACACAAGCCGTGTCTACTTCAGTCTTAATGAGTTGGAGACTAGCTCTAACCACCATGAGATAGTGCATTCGATTTCCTCAAAACAGTTGAAATACATGGTCTATTGTTTTCTTCTAAGGATGACATTTTCTTTTCATATACAAATAAGTTTTGCCGATAACATATGGCCCAACTGGTGTAGCACAATAGATTGTTTTTCTCCACATCCAAAAAAGTAGTGCCCTATCCTACCATTCTTTGAAACTTAAGGCTGGAAATTAATGATCTCATAGCAATAATAACAACCCTTCAATACCTTCTTGGCACATTTACAATCCTTTTGGATGTGAGTTATCTTCTCTTCTCTTTTGCAGACTGGGCAGAGAGGTGATAAGTTAGGTCCTCTATAGTAGAATACCGAAAAGGTTGGAATGATGCTAGGATACGCCCTCCACATAAAAATGCGATTTTGGAGCAGTCTAGTGTGCCATCGTTGGTTCCACTGAGACAAAATAACTCGTAGAGCTCAAAGTTTGAGGCCTCCATTAGTCGCCATTGCCCACTTCAAATTTGTAGTTGGTAAGCACTTTTCACTGTATAAATTCCATGTCAGTGCCACACCAAATGCTTGTTATTAGAATCTCATTAGCTTCATGTGGAAGGAATATTTGTTGAACTAAATCCTTCTTCCACCACCTCGATCAAAGTCAACAAGCTAAGACACCTTCACCTCACTACATCATTGTTTGAGGGGAAACAACTTTGAACGAGTGAGGTGTTGAGAGTTATCTGTCATGCTATATTCTTTGTGTAACAAGTAAAATGATTCTGCTATACCAAAATGATTATTGGGATGATCAGTTATGAAACAAGCACTTAGGTTTTAAAATAGCTGGTTTCTTTGCTTTATTTGGGAGAACTTGTGAATTATGTAAATTCCCTACTAATTTATTAAACTTCATCCTTTATGAATTTCTCCTCTTTTTGTTTACAAACACACACATGTATTCAAAAAGAGTAATATTTGGATGACAAATATTTTTACAAACACTTACAAACACACACTCTCTCCTGGATGACACTGCGGGGTTCGGATAATTTCAGTGGACTCCACAGTGCCACCCAGAAGAGAGATAGAGTGTGTTTGTAAAAAGTATTTATCACCCTAACATTGTTGATTCAGAAAAACATTTTTCTCATTAAGCTCAATTTGAAGGTGAAAATAAAGACCAAAAAGTTTTTCTAATTAATAGGAAATTAATTCAAAATAGGGGTTCAAGTTTGAATTGAACTTCCGATTCTGATTGAAACTAATCCGAATTTTTTGATTTCAAAAGCATATAATTTATTTCAAATTTTAAATTTTTTGGAGAATTACGAAAAATCTAAAAAAAAAAAGAAAAAAAAAGGATCGGAGTCACAATTATATTGAAAATTCCACAAGAATTGATTTTCCTATCCAAAATAATCCGAACAACTTACGATTTGACTATTCTGAAACTTTGATAGTAAATACTCCGTATATAATAATACATATTCTCTTCCTATGAAATATGTAAGCTGACATATACATAAATATATAATGGAGTTTGCTTAATATATACATTCTCACTTAATATATACATTCTCATAATAGTCATTACAAAAAAAAAAAAAAATGCTTTTTACTTTTTATTCCTATAATAAAATCTTCCATTAATGATCTCTTTATATTCAAAATTTTTAATGTAATATCAAAAGATTCTTCATGGTAAATATTGCCCACCTTCCCCGCGGTCTTGCACTTATGTCCTTGCGAAACCACTACACCAACTAATCCAAAAAAAAAAAAACACACACACACACACACAAAAGGGATTTCAAAAAATTTGATTCCCACAATTTCGAAATCGACTCTGAGAAAAATGAGCCTTGAAATTTTGAAAATTATGTTTTCTTTTTTTCTTGATTGTCTCAATTTTATTTTGACAAGAGATTAGAAAAAGATTAGTAGAATATTCAAAATTGAAATGACATCACCACACTTACATAGGCATTTACTAGCCCTAGAAACAAGCCTCTCACAAAATTGGTATTTAGCAAGAAGCAAAGGGCTAAATTAGTCAATTAACCCTAACAAAGTCTTAGCGGCGCGTGGCTTGACGCAAACCTTGCTATATTCGTAAATATCCCGCCAAATCAGGGGCAATTTACAAAGAATAATGAGAAACACAAAAAATCAAAAAAGTAAAAAAAAAAAAAAGAAAAAAAAAAAAAGAAAGCGAAATACGTATTACTAGTATGATTATAAATTTCAATATAAATTATAAATATTATTATATAAATATATATTTTTTTATTTGAGCGGACGCGAAAGAGGAATAAATTCTGGTTTAATGCGCCGTTGAGATACACAAACCCTCTCTCTCTCTCTCTCTCTCTCATCACTTTCTCTGTCTTCAACTATCCCCCTTTGTCCCTTATCGGCTCACGTTTCTCATTTTCTCGCTCTAATATCGACAGATTTTCCACAGCCAAGTAGAGAAAAAGGCGAAAAATCTAGAGAGAGAAGCCAAACTGCAAGTGGAGATCGAAATCGGTAGGAATTTCCAAACCCTAATCCTCTTAGGGGCGAACAAAGCCACTGATTATACTTCTGCAAAATCGTAGGAATTTCCCAATTTTGCTTTGGTAATTTTTTTTTTTTTGGGGCGGGGGGCGGCGATAAAACCCTAGATTTTGGTGGTGCGGGGGCGCTGTGTTGATCGGTGAATTGGAGTGTGCATGTTGTTGTACCACATGTTATAGTGGTAGTTCGTTCATGCCGCCGGAGCCGTTTCCTTGGGATCGGAAGGACTTCTTCAAGGAGAGGAAGCACGAGAGGTCGTCGGAGTCGATTGGTGGGTCTGTCTCGAGATGGAGAGAGACTCCTCACCACGGCTCGTCGTCGTCGCGCGAGTTCGCTCGCTTGGGATCCGCCGAGTTCAGAAGCAGACCTCCAGGTGAGTTTTGATTTTACCGCTTCCTTGAACATATCTACGCTTATTGGTCTCAAATCTCTCAAATCTAGGGTTTTTTTTTCTTTCTTTCTGTTGTTCTTTTTTGTTTTTCAACCATGGTGAAGATAGGGTTAGAGACTTAAAATATGGGTTCTTGTAAGCAAATGAAAAAAATATGACTTCTAGAGGGAATGATAAAATTGAATTTTTCCTCAGATCTTCCATCTCTATTGCTTCCGAAAATGGAACGGTTTGAGGGTCTATTCATGATGATTTGTTTATGGTGTTGATTTGCTTATTCGTTTGGTCTAGAACTCTAGATCTGAGTTTTTTTGCTTGCTATTGTTACTTTGAGATTTAGGCATTATGTTTATTTTCGACAGATGAGATTTGGGCTTTACTTGGCTTCGGAGATTATATTTGTTCTTTGATTTCTGGAAGGATATTCTTTGCTTGTGTTGATTTTTGTCATATTTTTTTTTTGTTTGAATATTTTCGCTGAAGGTCATGGTAAACAGGGTGGTTGGCACCTGTTATCTGAAGAATCTAGTCATAGGATCATGCCTTCTCGCTCCAGTGAGAAGTTTCAGGATGAAGAGAGTAATCCGCCATCTGGGTATCGCAGTGATGGAAAGCACGGCAGGAACAGCAGGGAAAATAGGGCCTTCTTCAGCCAGAAGGATTCGAAAGGTCGGTCCTGGGAAAACAGTACTTCGTCCAATGGTCCTGGAAGGCCACATGACGTGAATGATCAGAGGTCAGTTGATGAAATGCCAACCCGCGACTCTCTTCCTCATTCTAACTCTGTAAACACCTGTGATAACGATCACTACAAAGACGAACATGATAAGATTGGTGGTGGTGTCAATGGCATGGGCACAGGCCAGAGGTGTGAGAGAGAGAATCCGATGGGCGCTATTGATTGGAAGCCTATGAAATGGACCCGTTCCGGAAGCTTGTCCTCACGGGGTTCTGGGTTTAGCCATTCAAGTAGCTCAAAGAGTATTGGGGTTGATTCCAGTGAAGCGAAGGCTGAGACAGCATTACATTCCCCTACAGGGGACACTCTTGCTTGCGTGACATCTGCGGCTCCCTCAGAAGAGATGGGTTCCCGGAAGAAGCCTCGCCTCGGTTGGGGTGAGGGATTGGCTAAGTTTGAGAAGAAGAAAGTTGATGGCCCCGAAGACAATACAACAAAAAATGGAACAACTTCTTCTTGTGGTACAGAGCCCTTGCATTCTTTTGTATCAAGCTTGGCTGATAAAAGCCCTCGCGTCGCAGGTTTATCAGAATGTGCATCTCCTGCTACTCCCTCCTCAGTTGCTTGCAGCTCATCACCAGGTAATAACTGGAGTGCACTTTTCTCTAATTTTTTTGCCGTCACTTTACTTTTTAGTTGCAAAGTTGAGTACCTGATAACATTACCAAAATGTTTCACAACTTACTCTCCTGTATTTGAACTTTGTCACCGGCTTTATTCATTAGTCTGATACTGTATAGTTATCAATACACATTACATCAACTATATGCACATGGATTAATGGTATGCAGTATTCTCTGTCACTGTTTGTGCATACTGTGTTTTAGTGACTATATATGGTGGTTTAAACACGTGATTAGCAATGAAAAGTGTAACTTTCTCCCACATTATATACATCCACGACAGTTGAACACTGTTTTCGGAATCCATATGGCGTTTTAATTGTTGTATTTTTGGGGGTTTGGCGTGCAGAGTTATATGCCTTAACTCAGCTTTATCCTATCTATTTTGTAATGTGCGTCAAGTCCAACTGATGAATAATCTCGCAGTATCGTTCTGTTAGCATCTTAATCTTATTGCTACAAAGAAGAGGCATTATTTGCAGTAATATGTTATCTTGATGATACACAGATGCAAAGTGTACTTATCAAAATGTATTTTGCATTTAAGGATTCAACATGATTGACCTGGAGCAACTGTCAATCTCTCATCTTATGGCTTCGTAGCGTTTAACCTAAGAAGCAGCGAGACGGATATGACATGTCACGACACTGTAATACTTAAATTCATATAATAAGACACGAACACGGCGGCAACACGGATAATACTTATTATACGTAACCACGTAACATGAAATTATCACAACACTACCAACTACCATTTGAGCATCATTACGAAAGCAACTACAATTTAACATTCATAAAGCTTGGCAAAATGCATTTCACACTTATAAGAGTAAGGCACTTCAATGTCTATATACATTCAAAATAAGTTTCCAACCACAATATAAAATTATTAGTTAAAAAGTAGAATATTTATACATTTAGCCCATAAAATTAAGAGTTATATCAGAGAAAAATTCCATATCACATTGGGGAAGTGTTGCTGCTGTGTCGAATTAAAAAAAAAAAAAAAAAAACCTAAAAAAGGCTTGCACTCTTTTGGCGTACACTTGTTGGAGTTGTACTACTCACGTGTTCATGTTCAACATGTCTCGGACACTCATATGACACTTAGACTGTCCTACATAGTATTTAACCTTCTTAGGATGATATATTACAATGCTATCTTTTTTGAGACTCACCATTTTTGGTTAGGGAGGGTTAGGCTGGATGTATGCAGCGTTACCTCGCATGTGGATAGGCTAGTTTTGCATTTCAAACTTTTATGCTGGATCGCAGTATAGCTATGGTACCATTGCTCCATGGGTTGCCCTCATCTTCATCTCTTACCCGCTGCTATCAAATTAGGTTTCTATATCTGTTAACTGGTTTTTGTTAGTTATTTCATGTTTTTCCCGCCCATGAGATAAGTAAATCTAGGGGGAAGTAATCTGGTGTGTCTGAATAGTGCTAAGTTAGAGATCATTGATGGTTCTTGCTTATATTGGAGTTTTTGAGGGAAGTTGATTTGTTTTTTTGGAGTATTTGTGCTTTATAGCAATTTAATTTTCGTGTGGATTTTTTTGGTACGATTAGGTATTTGTTATTGTTTTTTAAGGAAGGGTCAATTTAAGAATGCTCGTAGTTGGATTTGTGTCAAAAAGTTGGTGTTGCTTATGTAGCCTTTTGCTTGTTTTCATGTCTTAATTACATAAAATGGCAAGACAATGTAGTTGTAAAGTAGGTTATCTAGCCATATAAAAGTACTTTTCTAATATTTTATACAAGTACTCCTGCACACTCATCCTAGTTTTTTTTTGGAAAATTGATGAATTTCCCGCATCGCTGAACCTCCACCCGTTTTCTAGAGGGAATTCATATATGCGGTGGATAGAATGCGAAGGACATGAATTTACATGTGACTTTGCTGTGGCCTGTGTCTTCTTATCATTTTAGACGATGTTATTTGTGATAGCTCCACAAACAAATGCCTTCCTCGTAACCAAATAAGTTTGTGGTGGTGTCACCTTAGTGCGTGCAAGCCTCTTGGATGATTTCTGGAGTGTGATAGTCAATCCTGTTTGCGTAGAGCATTTCCGTGTTTGTATGTGGGTTATTAACTCCCTCTTCAGCTCTGGAGTCTGGACATCTTTATAATCACCAAGGTGGCTAATGTTGTCAAATCGTGAATCGGTTTGCCAAAATTACGAATTGTGAATTGTAAGATTCACGTTTTTAGAAACTAGATTGGCGTATTTTTTTTATATGCATATCGAACACATGTATATATATGGATGTATGTTTAAAACATGCACAAGTACAATGTGTTATTTTTTGAAGGATGTGAAGCGTAACACTTCACATACATACAAGAATGTGAATAGGAAAAGGAAAAAACACTGGACAATGCATGAATGGCATTATTGGTGATTTGCTAATAAAAAGCTTGGCATTTTCTAATTAGTAACCTATTTATTTATACAGTTTTAGAAGTGTTATATGTAGAAATTGTTTCACAACTTAATAAACTGTAAACTAGTACACTTGAAGAACATAATTGGCATATAACACAAGCAAAAAATAAGACAACACCTTTTCCTTAAATTTGTTATCAAAGCTCATAAATTTTATGAATTGTGTGAATCGTATCATGAATCGAATCGTGAATCAGACGATTCAATGCGATTCCGATTCATATGCACAATTCGAATCGTAAGATTCTAACAACCATGCTTATGGTAGCATTTGCATCATAGATACCTCTTTTGTTAGTTAACATCAAGTCCTCTGTAGTAGTTAAGTTTATCATATAGGGTACAATTTTTCTCGTTATAGAAAGGGTTCTTGTTGTGACTTTTTTGCTATGGTCGTGTCTGCCTTACAAATTAGAGGAGGTTCTTTGCGATAGCTCCATAAACCATTGCCTTCTGCATAACCGTATAATTTTCTGTGGTTGCCACATTAGTGCTTGCATCATTATAGCCACTTAAATGATTTCTGCAGTGGGATGTTCAATCCTGTTTGCTTAGAGCAGTAACTTGTTTGTATGTGGATCATTAACTGCCTATTCTGATGTGGATATCTTTGTAATCACCATTGTGGCTATTCTTATGGTATCATTTACATTTTATTGACCTCTTTTATTAGTTAGCGTTAAGTCCTCTGTAGTTAAGTTTTTCATATAGGGTACAACTTTTTCGATTATAAAGTTGATCATTTCCACATCAATGTTTCTAAACTTTCTTGTTGTACCTCTAACATAGTTCAATCCCTTCAGTTGTCTCAGACAGAAAATAATTGTCATTTATATCACTGGTGGCTGCTTGTCATCTGCCATCAGAGTTCTTTTATTAGTTAAAAGATCAACTAAGGTCAAATAACTTCCTATTGAAATGAAATAAGAACATGCTATTTTGATTAGTTAATTGTATTCTTAATTGGATCGTTATGGAATTGGTTGATTGTTTTCTGCTCCGTAGTTTTGGATCTTCTGCGTGAACATGTGGCAGGGGAAACCTATTTTGGTGATCCCATCTGGTCAGATACATAGAAAGAACTTCAATACTCCTTTCATTACGGTGTTTCTCACCTTACAATCTTTGTTCTCATTTTTTTATCTCGGTGTAACTCGGATCCTCCCTGTACTTACCAATACCTTCAGCAAAGATCCTCTGATTGAAGGATGTTCTCCTTTTCCTGGTTCTGTATGGAAAGAGAAATAAAATAACCAGAATTTTAGGCTTTCACTTGGGGGTGTGTTTGATAATCCAATTAAGTGGTGAAAATGAAATTTTCAGTACTTATTTGTTTTCAGTGTGTTTGATAATGTGCCTCTTAATTGAAAAAGCGCCAAAGACGCACTGAAAAACTCTTATGTAAAAAAAAATTTACTCTGTTTTTGGTATTGCAAATTCAATCGCTTAAAATTTTCAGTACCTAAAATTCAGCACTTAATTTTTAGTTTTATCAAACGGACTCTTAGTCTTTGTTAGGAATATGACCTTCTCTTCTAGTACTCAAGGTATTTAGGGGCTTATATATAAAACAAAAACACTTGAGCTATTGGCAGGAGAGTTGTAGGACAATTACAAACTTGACCCATAGCCCAAGTATCATATTTGGTTATTTCCTATAATTGCCTTTTGACAGAGATGGATTCTTATTGTGAACGATTTGGAAGATATCATTGGGTGACATGTATGGTTAGCAATATTCTAAAAATCGCTAGGTGCTTGTCGGGAGGCTGAGGGGGGCCTAGGCAAACGCATAGTCGGACTTTTTTTTCTTCAATAAAATTAATTATATAATACATATACCAATTGTGGGGTGTTATTTTGAATAATTATAGATTTGTGGTCCAAATAATATATCTATATAAAGGTTTTGTGGTTTTTTGAAAATAAGTAAAACATTATGAGAATGTTTTTAATATTTAAAAAACTACTAGGGATCTATTAATAATTAACTTAAACATTAAGTGTATATATATACACTAATGTTAGACTAATATTTTTCCCTTCTTAATTTTACAAAATTTCAATCTCACTCCAGCCCGTATTCCAAACGCCTAGGAGGAAATTCAGGCGGCAGGGCACCGCCTAGGCCGATTTTTAGAACACTGAATTGGTTAGTTTCCACCGGCAGGGCATATCTTGCCCAACGTTCATGTGGTTTGACTCGCACATTTCTGGTTTGAGAGACTGACTTATCTTATAGTTTTGGTGGTGGATTTGTTTTTGGTTTCAATGATTGTTGCGTTAGTTTCGATAAACCAAAAATGGATTTTGGTTTGTTGCTTTGGTATAGATAAACCAAGAATGGATTTTGGTTCAAGAATCAAATCTTACTGGATGTCCATTTCTGATTCATCCTATGGAACCATGAAAGAAGTAACGACAGATGTAGATTGGTTTCACTATTGAGAATGTCAACTATGGTTATGCCTGAAGTGAACTTTTTTTTTTTTGGTTGCATTTCTTTGGTTTAGAGAGTTTCTGCAGGTTTCTTAACCTAATAAAGATGAGGTTGTCTTGAGGAACAAATGTCAAATTTGGAAAGCTTTTTATGTAAAAGAGCTTGACCTTGTAACTCTGCCTTGTTAGGCAGTTGAGATTTTTTGATTGTGTTATTGTTGAAGTGTCTTTGCAAGTTCTCGAACAATTTGCAAACTAGTTAACCTGTATCCTGGGTTTTCTCTGTCTAATTTACCGAAGTGAATGCAGTGTTAAGTTCTGAATCTATTATGTGTGCTGTCATCTGATCCATGTGGTTATTTCGTAACAGGTACAGAGGACAAACCATTTTTCAAGGCAGTGAGTATTGATAATGATATCACTAACTTAAGTGGTTCATCTAATATGGTTTCTCGGAATCATCTAGAGGGGTTAGTTTTTAATCTGGAGAATTTTGAGCTCACCCCAGTTGCTAATTTGAGCTCTTTACTTGGTGAATTGCTTCACTCCGATGATCCGAGCTATGTGGATTCTAGTTTTGTCAGATCTACTGCAATGAGTAAGTTGCTGCTATGGAAGGCTGACGTTGCGAAGGAGTTGGAGACAACTGAGTCTGAAATCGATTTGCTTGAAAGTGAACTGAAGTCGTTGATGTCTGAATCTGGAAATAGTCATCCATGTCCGGGTTCAGCCAGTTCTTTACCTGATGAATGTCGAGCAAATGTTTCTCAAGACGTGATTGTGGAGAAATTGGAGAATGGGCTTGGTGCCTTGGAAGAAGAACATGACGAGGTTAAAGGCAACGATATTGATAGACCAGGCACAGTTGTGTCTAAACTTGTTGAACCACTTTCTTCCGAAAAGGACGTGTCTCCTGGTACTACGAAACACGGTGAATGTAATGGCGATTCGGATGCAAATAGATATAGAAACCCAGAAGTTGAATCTGCTTCTGGGGTGGTCACTTCTACAATGGCTAGTGATAATTCTGCCCTTGTTTCTACTGTTTCCAGTTTACATTGTGATACAGAGGATACATTATTTAATTCAATAGTGGCTTGCAACAAAGACACTGCAAAGAAAGCATCTCAAGTATTTAGTAAGCTATTGCCAAGGGATCCATGTCATACAGATATTTCAACTGCTACCAGTGCCTCTTGCTGGCAGAACAGTCCATTAATTAAGGAAAAGTTTGCAGCGAGGAAGCGCTTTTTAAGATTCAAGGAGAGGGTTATCACCCTGAAATTTAGAGCATTTCAACACCTCTGGAAGGAAGATTTGCACTTGCTTTCTGTACGGAAATATCGTGAAAAATCACAGAAGAAGTTTGAAATATGCTCACGTACAGCGCGTAGTGGCTATCAGAAGAATCGGTCTTCCATACGTTCTCGATTCTCATTTCCTGGTGAGTAAATTTCTCTCTTTGTTCTCTCTTCACAACCTGTAAATTAATTTCATGGTAAGTAGTACGAGTTTGTTTCTTGTTGGCAATAGGATCAGTTTTACTTCCAGTTTCGACATCCCATTCCACTGTTGTCTTTCTGGTTTGGAACTGTCTTTGTACTTGACCCAAAACAAAAGAAGATAACTTTATTTTTATCATAACTTTAGGTTTACAGTTCAAGGCTGACCGTTAGATATTTATTTGTGCAAACGTACAGTGTGTTGTCCGCGCAAATTGTCTAATTTTATCTTATTCTGTTTTAAATTAGTGAACTCTGAATTTGTAAATTCGTAAATGACTTTATTTAAATTCATGTATTGTCTGTTACCCAGATAGGTGTGCCATGGAGATTCATATATACACATGACATGTATTGATGATTATTAGTGAGATACTCACCATAACTTTACGATGAAGAAAGCATAATTAATTATTTGAGGCTGGCGGTGTGAGGTGTCAAGACTGAATTTCTGTACCTTGAATTAGGGCATTTCAAGTTTGGGGAGAAATTACGTATTTGAGTTTTCTAAAGTGAAATTGGTTAATTTTGACAACCAACACCACTAAATAGGCTAATACATAATGGGTTCATTCTAAATAGTGCAATTCTCAATTATGTGGACATCCAAATGCCCGCTTAAAGGTTTACAGCTTTAGGTAATACCAGCTTTAGGATGCTCTGTATAGCTTCACGACCCTCTTGGTTAGTTATTGTATTTTAATGGCTGGTTATCCCCAATGGAATTGTCATCCACTTTGTTAGCTACTAATGTCTAAATAGACAAGAAAACATTGGTAATCCTTAAAGGCTCCATGAATTGACGATGAATGAGCTACATTATTATATTATCAGACCAAACTATGCAAATTAACTGTAATTTATCGACTGAAATGTTAAATCCACGAGTTTGTAGCTTGAACGGATTTGGAGTGGCATCTAAGGGATAGTGTGCGGTTAAGGGCGTAACTGTGTTATGCTCGATCTTGGTAAAAAAATAAGATATTTTGATATTGCATGACCCTGGTGCTATGGTAATATCAGTACAAGTATTTCAAATTCATGAATGATGATAGGGATGTAGAAGGTTGCTATGATAATCCAAAGTGAAAATTATGGTTTAGTCACTTGCATAGGAGCGAGATAATAATGCAGAGTGAGTATAGTTCGTTTGGCGCCAAGTTGGATCTTAGACCCCTCCATTGCATAGGTCGAGAGTTCGACCCACACCCCCTTCCCCTTGTAATCAAAAAACAAAGGAACGAGATAATGATGCTAAGTGCAAATGTGTTTTTTCCTCCCTCTCCTTGTTACTTTATGAGGGTGGTGATTCTGGTGAACCTATTGGCTGCAAACTTGTGGTAATTTGCTTTTCGATATCCCCTTAACGGATTTGACTAGCAATTTAGCTGTCATGGACATGCCTTTTTGTTTTCGTGGCAGCTAGCTTCTTGTTGTTATGTATTATTGGAGTTCTATGGTGGTAGTTGGGAAACATACTTTTGGCCATATGATACTGACCAAAGGTGTGAAGTTACTCGTTATCTTATATGATTGGCCTCGGAAGGTTGTTACGAGTCCACCTCTTTTGTCAATTGTTTGGTAGACCAATTTGTCTCACACCCTTTGGATGTTGAGGTGAGTCATACTTATTTACTTTTTATTTATTTATTGGCTTTAATGTGATTATTGCATCTTTTCTGGTTGTATGTATTTTTTTTATGATAAAGTAAAATTTTTGAATCGTTCCCACTGTGCAAAGATGTAGGAAAAATCTGTCTTGGGAATCCCAACTTTTCAAGAAGACAAACATTTATGCATTTAAATGCAAGGGAGAGGATTAACCGAAATAGGCCTATGCTAGTTACTACACTTGCATCAAATTGGAAGGGTAATTTTGAAAACTTTTGCACTCTGTTGGTTGACGTTTTAGAATGGGCATGTCAGTGGCTGATGGATATTATGGCTTGTAAAGGTTAAGTGGAACAAAGTAGTTGAGGCAGGCTTCTGATGCATATGATGTCTTGAGAATGTTGTGGAGGAAATGAGTTGAGAAATGGTTAGGCTTTATGAGTCATATTAAGATTAAGAGACAAAAACAAGTACTTGGTAACTCTATTGCTGCTATTTTTCTTTGGCAACTCTATCCGTCGTATGGTTCTTAATATGCTTTGTATTCTGTTAATTTACTCGGCTAGCATTGGAAATGGTCACTTTACGTATTTTATCTCTCAGTTTTGTGTATTTGTCTTCTTTGACACATGAGATGCCACCTATCTGTTTTCCGTTGAGTAACATTGCCAATATATCACGTTTCAACTAGTATTTTTGGTGAGAATTATTATCTCCCGTTTTTCTTAATTAAATAGTTGTGTATCCACATGTATTGAGTATCTTTTTAGTGATCATTTACTTTTTTCCTCTTCCCCTTAAGTTAGGACGCTGATGGAAAATGGAATTGATGTTTTAGTGGTGACTTCTTATTGGATTTGTATTTCTTGCTTTTTAATTATTTTTTCATTCATCCATGCAGGTGGGAACTTAAGCGTGGTCCCTACTACAGAGATCATTAATTTTACAAGCAAGCTGCTTTCGGATTCTCAGGTCAAGATCATGAGGAATACGCTGAAGATGCCTTCTTTGATCTTGGACAGGAAGGAGAGAACATCTTCGAGGTTCATTTCAAGTAATGGCTTAGTGGAAGATCCATGTGCTGCTGAGAAAGAGAAAGCTACGATTAACCCTTGGACGCCAGCAGAGAAGGGGATATTTATGGATAAGCTTACCCTTCTTGGGAAAGATTTTACAAAGATCGCTTCTTTTCTTGATCACAAGACTACTGCGGATTGCGTAGAGTTCTACTACAAGAACCACAAGTCGGATTGTTTTGAGAAAACAAAGAAGCCAGAGTTCGCAAAGCAAGGGAAGCAATATTACACTGGTAGCTACTTGGTGACTTCCGGTAAAAGGTGGGACCGTGAAATAAATGCTGCTTCGCTTGATATATTGGGTGCGGCATCCGAAATTGCAGCTAAAGCAGACAATTACTTGGAAATTCAGCAGAAGGGTACAGTGAGATTCTTGGAAGCTTCAAAGAATTATGATGCAGAAGGTGATAATGGCATCTTAGAGAGATCGAGCAGTGTTGATATCTTTGGTGATGAGAGAGAAACTGTGGCTGCTGATGTGTTGGCTGGTATATGTGGGTCCCTTTCGTCAGAAGCAATGAGTTCTTGTATCACTAGTTCATTTGATCCTGGTCAAAAGGTGGGTTCTTCAAGGGGCCGGCCACTGACACCCGAGGTTACACAGAGTGTTGATGACGAGACTTGTTCCGATGAGAGTTGTGGGGAGATGAATTCTCCTGATTGGACCGATGAAGAGAAGTTTGTCTTCATACAGGCCGTCTCTTCCTATGGTAAGGATTTTGTGATGATCTCAAGGTGCGTCAGAACAAGGTCCACGGATCAATGTAAGGTCTTCTTTAGCAAGGCTAGGAAGTGTCTTGGACTGGATATGGTCCACTCTGGGCCTGGCAATACGGGCTCGCTGGGAAATGATGATGTTAATGGGGATGGAAGTCCATCTTCAGTTGTATGTAGCGACAAATCAGGATCAAAGATGGACGAGGACCTGCCTTGCTGTGATATGAACGTGAGCCATGTTCAATGTGATCCAGTGGGGGACATGATCTTGAAGACTGGTCTGAACAGATCAGACGACAACAATGGGACGGAACAACAGGATTGTAAAGACCATCCAAAGCTTGCTGGGCCTGGTAATACGGGCCCGCTGGTAAATGATGATGTTAATGGGGATGGAAGTCCATCTTCAGTTGTTTGTAGCGGCAAATCAGGATCAAAGATGGACGAGGACCTACCTTGCTGTGATATGAACGCGAGCCATGTTCAATGTGATCCAGTGGGGGACATGATATCGAAGACTGGTCTGAACAGATCAGAGGACAACAATGGGACGGAACAACAGGATTGTAAAGACCATCCCAAGCTTGTGTCAGAGAATTTGGTTACTGATGACCATCAGATGGAGGTAAGCCTTGATCAAGGTTTGGATGATGACCAAAATATGGGAAATGGTTGTGATAACAATTCTATGCTCACGGAGCCCCATGAAAGTGTGGCTTTACCCTCTGATATAGAAGCTGGGTGTGGTGAAGTTTCATTGGAGGAATCGTTATCTATCAAAGTGGAGAATGCGAATTGCTTGTCTACATCAGGTGCTGGGACTGAGAGCAAAGCTGTGGATGAGATTTCTGGTGATGGTCTTAGAACAGAACCTGATGAACCGGCACTGTTACCTGAAAACAGCTTGCATGGTAAACAGGATGAAATTATCGATGACAGTACATGTGGCCATAGTGGCTTGAATAGTATTAATTTAGATTCTAGTGTAATTAGTGGTTCTAGTTTCGAACTTGCTGCTGATAAAGTTATTTCTTCGGGATTTGGTGATTATCCGAAATTCCAGCCTCAGATCGATCTGGAGTTGGATCCTTTAGAAAAGCCTTCTGATTCTGTGCACCAAGATTCCGCTGCAACTCAATGCGAGAAGATTCTTTACCAAGATACATCACCAACCCTCGATCTGGAAAAGATCGGAGATGAGCGGTGGCAGAAATCTGGTACTGTGAATGATTGTCACCGGCATCCGTCTGGACATTCGGACCCTGTCGAATCATCGCAGGTCTTGAGGGGTTATCCATTACAGGTGTCAATGAAGGAGGTTCATGGGGACATCAGTTGCAACAAACCAGCTTCACTTCGGGGTAATTTGTTGGATCGGAATTTCCATTCTGATCAGTATTTATCACAGGATTGCTATCTCAAAAGATGTTCAGAGGCTCGCAGTTCGGTTGCTGAGCTCTCGTTGATGTCCCAAGATCAAACCACTGACCAACAGAAATCCCATGCACGGAGTTCATCTGATGTAGAGAAATCAGGTCGGAATGTGAAACTGTTTGGGCAGATTCTTACTCACCCATCGTCTCAGCAGAAATCTAATCCCGGAGTCCATGAGAATGAAGAAAAAGGGGTCCCACATCCTAAATTAAGCAGCAAGTCTTTTAACCTTAAGTTCACTAATGGTCAGAGTTTAGACGGAAACTCAGTCCCATCAAAGTTGGATCCTAATAACTATGTGGGCATTGAGAATCTTCCTATGAGGAGTTACGGTTTCTGGGATGGGCACAGAATTCAAATTCCATCTTTGCCTGAATCAGCGATCTTGCTGGCCAAATATCCCGCTGCTTTTAGTAACTACCAAACACCCTCAGTTGTGCCCTCAGTTGTGAAGAGCAATGAACGGAGTTTAAACGGTGCAACGGTTTTTCCGACGAGGGAGATTAGTAGCAGCAATGGAGTGGCAGAAAATCATCAGCTTTACAGGAGCCAAGATTGCACGAAAATGCCGTCATTCGCGTTAGATACGAAGCAGCGGCAAGACATATTCTCGGAGATTCAAAGACGCAATGGGTTTGAGGCAGTCTCAAGTATACAGCAGCAGGGGAGGGGTATGGTTGGAATTAACGTTGTCGGGAGAGGAGGGATCCTTTGTACTGGTGTTTCAGACCCCGTGGCAGCCATTAAAATGCACTATGCAAAAACGGAACAGTACAGTGCTCAGCCTGGGAGTATTATCAGGGAAGAGGAATGTTGGAGAGGTAAGGGGGACATAGGTAGGTAGTTAGAAGTGAAGAGGCAAATATATATATTTGCCTGTCTGTATAATAGTTTTTGTAACTTCAATGCAGCAGTGATAGGGCAGTGGTCGAATCCTCGTTTTGGTCAAAGAATTTTTAGGTGCTTGTAATATTGCAGCAGCTTTGTATTTGTTGTATTTGATGGAATACAGAAAATAATCTGTTGTGAAAGATTGGGAGGTGGTGCAGATTTCTGTTTCTAACTTATTGCTCCATCTTTTTGCCACCCTTCTGTTTATCAGAAATGCCCGAGGAAGATCGCCATAGTTGGTGAGTTACTCTGATATCGAGGTTTTTCCGATACTTTTGAGTTTAGTTTTTTAGTATTTTTATTTTCTCTGCCTGTTTTACATTTAGTAAAATATTAGTAGCATTTTAATTGTTTGAAAACAAAAGCTGTGACTGAGGTTTCAATTGCCATGTTCATAGTGTCAACGGTGGTACTTTTCTTTGGGTATTTTTTTGTTGTACTATTTTGAAGTGTAATTGATCCAGTTACTCCAATATGTGTGTGTACTATTTTTTTGTGGCACATAGATGACCAATAGAATCTAGGAACAAGATAAAAAAGTATCTAAGCAAAAGTACTGAAGTTGTCTTTTGGTCTGTTTTGTAGTTACTTCAGCATAGCACTGCTTTACTTGTTTTGGGGAACCACATGTAATTGTGTTAGGACCACAGAATCCTTATGATTTTGCCTACTTTTTTGTTTTTGTCCTCAGCTCAATCATGTTTAGACCAATCATTCATTGGGAACAAAGTGTGAGAAAGAACTTCTCACCCTTGCAGATGAGTATTTGGTAGAAAATAAAGGAAAAGAACCGAGGTTTGTCTGTTAACATGACAGAGAGAGATATAGAGAAGTCTTATATAACTGAGTTGCGAGTACATTAAGTTGACTTTCTTTAAGTGCGCCTCATTTCCATGTATTATTAGTCATTTTTATCTTGAGATATGTGCCCGGTGGGGTTTTTTTTTTAATTAGCATTGACATTAGTTGGGAAGAAAGAAATAAATATGTCAAAGTTGCTTACGGAAGTCAGCTATCCAGAGGAAAAAAGGGTATTCAACTATTGTTGCTTTGTTATCAACATATCGTAAAGCGAAAGTTGGAAATGTGTTTTCAAGTCCTCAATTATCGGCAACTATCAAGGCAAGTGGATGGAATTGACTTGGGAATTAGAGAGAAAAAAAAAAGAGAAAAAAAAAAAGATTTTTATTTTGAGCAATGCCATGTTTTCAAAATTTGAATTTCAAATGCTTTGTCCAGTGATGTGTGGTACCAGACTATTGTCTGTTAAAAAGATTGTGAAAAAATTCCACCAAAACGTTAGATCTAACGAAAAAATGCAGTATCCGATGAATACAACGTTGGATCTAACCACAGAACAAGGAGAGAGAAGAGATTTAGGAGGAGAATCCATACCAACCAAACCAAAACACAAGAGACCCTCGTGAAAGAGGGACAGGTACACCCTCCTAACGAGGGAAAGACTACACAAAAGAAAGAGCCAATGACTGTCCGACCCATGGACAGGAGAGCACCTAGAAAAGTTTGGCTGAGCAGGTGTGTTTAGGGAGGATTATTTTATTTTATTTTTTCTTGAGAGAGAGGGAGAGATATTGATGCAGTTTGTTCTAGTGCTGTCATATAGAATATCAATTTACTGCCTTTTTTAGTTCATGGGTTAAGTAAGGAAAACAAAATCATTTGTTTGGTTGCAAAGGAATATTAAGAGAAAAATAGGAAGAAAATAAAGTGAAATAGATTTTAGGAAAATAAAAGATAGTGAAAAAGTTTTGATGTCACTTTTTTTTTTCCCCCTTAGGTTACAATTATATTTTGAACTTTTTTTTAAAAAAAATTTCCAATCTTTAAACATGGAGGAAAAAACAAGGGAAAAAAAAGGAATTAGTTTTCCTTCTTGTTTTCCTTACCTTTTATTTTTCTTCAATGAATATGCAAACCAAACAAATTCCCAAAAACAAGAAGAAAAAAAAAAAAAAGAAAAGAAAGAAAATCTTTAAGGCACTGTTTGGTACATAGATATAGTGAGGAAAACAGATGAATATATAACGGAAAACACTTTTCTTTGTTTGATTAATAACGAAAACATTGAGGAAATATGAAGGAAAATAGAATAGGGTGAAAATAAATTAAAAGTTCTGTAATTTTGAAAGTCAATTTTTTTTTTCTACTGTATTATGTAGAAGATGAAGTTCTAAACTTCTATGTTCTTCAAGAGTGAAGTAAAAGTGTAAAACCGCAGGGAAACAATTTTCTTTTCTTCTCCAAATCCACCTACCAAACAGAGCCTAAGGTGAGTTCATGCAGTTCATATTATCAGGAAACAGAAACATTTTTTGAAAGTTCGGTCTCACTCCAATGAGTTGTCAATCTCATAAGGCAGCTTGAGGACCACAAATAAAATAAATATCTTAGGCTCTGCTTGGCCATTAGTTCAATCTCTTGGTCCCCAATTGAATTCTTGAGATTGAAGGCTCATTTATTTCATCATTATTTCGTAAAGACTGAAACCAAATCTTTCAAAATACATAACAAAAAGAGGAAAATAAATAAATAAATAAATAGGGTCAGACAAACAAATGAATGAGCAATCAAGTTCTTTGCTCAACACATTGTACAGCAAGATCAAATACACCAAAAATAATTATCAGCACAACACACTAGCTGGTGAAGATGGGCCTGCAACCTGTAGAGGAACTGTGTTAATCTCGCGACAATGTCCACCAGCAAGTCCAACAACTTGAACATGATCCAACCCATTAACCGTAGTTTCGGCAATAACTGATCTTTTTGCACCAACGGCACTTAGCCGGTGTCTCTCGGCCCTAGACCCAATGACCTGTCCCAATATAGATGCTGCAATAGTAAAAGCCATAGCCGATTTAGGCATCAAAATGGACTTTCTAAGCATGGCTATGAACGGAACCGCGGCATGAACGGCCGCAAACCAAGAAGGCGAGAATTTCTCAGTGTGTTCTCTCCAAATCCCTAAAGGAATATTTGCTGCCATGCCCAAAACTCCGATTGCAAGAACCTTTGTAGGCAGAGGTTGTGGCCGGAGGTTCTTTGCAAAGGCGGTCCTTGCTAGAGCTGCGCGGGCTGCAATTATTGCTGGTGGGCACTTAATTTTCAGCCCCGGTGGGGGCTGAAAAGCCTTTGCCACAATTGGAACGACATTACTCACTGCCCGGAATGATTTGGCGATTGGGCAGTTTCCGTTTTGTAACCATTCATTGCTCTGTGCTTCATGTCTAGAGTCTCCTCCCTGGAAAAACTGTATACATAAGACTCTGTGGATATTTAGGGATGGAATGGAAAGGGGGAGAAAACAAGGAAAACTAGTAACCTATAGTATTCCTAGAATTTTCCTCCATGATTAAATAACATTAGAAATTAAAAATTTTCAAAGAGTACTTCTAGAGACACCAAAAAACACTATTCACAAAAGCCATAGGATTCGGTGCATGAATCAAACTCTTTTTGAGTTACAAATTAAAACGGAAATTTACATTTTTAATTTCAAAGTTGCCATTGACACATCAGCTGGTAACAAATTTAGGAAACTAAATTCTTTGTACTTAGCATTTTCCTTTTTCAAAATATACTTGGAACTTTAAGAAAAGACGAAAGAAACTCACATAATTCAAAAAATTTAGTTATTTTTTAGCCTCTTCCCTCTCCTTTCTACCGTAGTACTGTTTTCCTATAAATCAACCAAAGAAGAGTGTTTTCCTATGTGTCTTCTTTTCCTTTCCTCACTAAATAACCAAGCAAAGCCTAAGTGGCCTATGTCAAAAAGCGAAGTTAAAACAGCAATTTGAACTCTAGTCAGTTACAAATTCGAGTCTTTGTATTTCCATACCAATTTCTCTATTTCTTACAATATTTATTTTTAAATTAGAATTTGGATAAAGGTATGATAGGCATGATATTGACCGCAATCGACAATTCTACAACTTTCGTTTCAACATCTACTGCAGAATTGAGAGGGGAACTTCTCGTCTCAGAATCAGTAGTTATGTATGTACCTTCGAAGAAGACCCTTTCTTGGATGATTGGTTTTTCCTTTTCTGATTCTTCCACTTCTCCGAGAATGCATCAAAGCCAAACGGCCCTCCAGCGCCAAAACCTGAAAGACTGATGGAGGCTGCCTTTGCTGCTAAAGGATTAAAGTGGGGAGGTGATGCCTTCGCATTCTGAGACTCTGACTTCTCAGAATGCAAGAATGATCTCCCAGAAAGCGGGACTACCCCATTTTGCCCATGGAAAAGTCTGAATGCTGTACTAAAATTGGGACCATCCTCAAAAATTGGACCTTTGGCTCCACGTACCTGAGCAGGAACAAATGAAAAAGTTAGTAAGGAATATAAGAAATCCAAAACATATACATATATATACATATATATGCATATATAGGTCTTGTTAGTAGGATAGCAATGGGCTCGATTTTAATGGACAAGAGAAGTAGCAACCAACTTATAAAAACGAAGGTAATTAAGTAATTTTACAACGAGGCATGGACTTCTTTAAAATAAGGGCAGCCCAGTGCACACGAGGCTCCTGCCATTGTGAGGTCTGGGGAGGGTGAGATGTACACAGTCTTACCCTTGCAAGCAGAGAGGCTGTTTCGAGATTAGAACCCGTGACCTCCAGGTCACAATGGAGCAACCTTACAGTAGCACCAAGGCTCCGCTCTTTGTCCACTTAAATTTGCATACTTTTAGGTATGCTAGTAGGTTAGCATCTCTCTCTCTCTCTATATATATATATATATACACACATATATATGTATGTATATGTGCAGGGCTATGAGTTCTCACAACAGTTTATAGAGAGAATAATAAATGCTAGATTGTACTTGAACCTAGTTCTTATAAGTCAGAAAGATGAGTTACTACTTACAGGCATTGGGAAAGCCATTGATGAGGAGAACGAGAAATTTGTGGGCTCGTCAATGTTACGTAAAAAGGGACACATAACGATGTCCTGGTGAGAAGGTTGAGACTCCCCAGCTGCATCTCTGAAGAAAAAATCCATTTAGAAATAAGATTGACCTACACAAAAAAGAAAAGAAGTGTAAGAAACCAATATAATATATAAGAGAACTTCAATTAGAAAAACTGCAACCATGCAGCTAAGACTTCTTAAGGCATAAATCCCAGCAATTAATTGCACATATAACAAGTCAGTTATAATGTACAATTCCAAAATATAGCATCAATAATCACATGCCAAATGGAATGATAACTCACTGGGAATCTTAAGTATGTTATGAGTCATGGAGAATACACCTTGTGTACACGCCCTACGTTTAATCTTTTTCTGTTTAGCCTCGTGTTAATTGCATTTTCACCTCGTCATTTTCCACATATGTTTTGTCTTCTTTTTCATAGATTTACAATTGTTCGACAGCTCACCTTAGAACCTTAGTATATACTACTAGGCTGCTAGCAGCTTCTAAATTTAGGCCTAGGGAAGGAAAAGTCTCATGTATTCTTTAGACACATATAACGAGTCTAGGAGGAGTAGAATGAAGTGGACAAGACTATGTAATATAACACTCGGGAGTTTTTAAGAACATGGCCTGTGATTGCACAAAGTAAAGCACAACTAACCAAAGGGACCTCAGTATGGAACAATAATTCAACTTGAATATGCACAAACCTAAAATAGATGATATACAAAATAAACAAGTTCAAGTTTCTCAACTACATATATTTGCAAAACCAACACAAATGGATTGAAATTTGTAAGAGCATCTCCAACGGAAGTGCTCTTTGGAGTTCTATCCTCCCCAACTGCCAAATTGGGAACTTCATCCTCATACACTCCACTCCAATGGGAGTGGTCTAAGAAGCACGGACGCCGACACGGGACACGAATATGACGCGACACTCTCGGACATGCAATTTCTCAAAAAAGTAGGCCATGAATACGTTGGGGACACGTTGGTTATTTATTTATTTATTTTGGCATAAAAATACATAAATCACAACAATATTATTAAGATATCAACATAACAAAAAAGAAAAACACGTTCCCCAATATTGCAAGCCTCAATTGCTGGCTGCCATGTTACTTATCGTTCATTTTATTATAATAAGATTTTAACGTTCAAAAATCTTAAGACATTTTCAAATTTCAATGGAGCTAAATTGCCTTTGTCCAGTCTCTGTGTCCAGCCATGCACGGTCGTGTGTACGACACATGTTCGGAGTGTGTCTAATCACTTGTTCAAAAAAATAAATAAAATTAAGACCATTATTTGAGTGTTTGACAAGTGTCGGAGAGAGTCCGGCGAATGTTGGTGTTGGAGTGTGTCGGACACTGACACGTATTCCAAATTGAAGTGTGCGTGCTACAGAAGGAGTGGTAAAAGAGTTGGAAAATGCCACCCCATGACATTGGGCAGTAAATTCGCCACCAATGGAAAGACATATAGGTGGGGGGTTGTAAAATTTGGAGGGAAAATATTTGTCATTGGATAGCTAACTTAAAATGCATGAGACTAAAAATACCTATATAGAAAATTGTGGACTCACTCTGGCATCTATGGTTGGTGTATTCTCAGGTGGAGGGTGCTATAAACACTATTCAATTTGTATAACCACTATTCAAGTTGCTGAAATACCTTTGGAATAAAATAACCTTGGAGATGCTCCAAGCTCAAGCTAAAAATCCCAAATTTGACCTGGTCTTGGTATGCGAGGAAACCATGTCAAATGAGATAAGAGATATGGCCGGATCAAAGGACTAATTCACCACCCTCCACGTTTGTTGCGCAGGACTAAGGGAGGATAGAGGGGAATTGGACTAATAGTCCATTTTAATTGAATAGTCTAGCGTTTGGTGCGGCTATTTTGCGGGAATATTTGTCCATTTTAAAAGAATAGTCCCCCATATGGGGACTAAGTTATACCATGGGAGGGGTGGTATTATTAATCCCGGGTTATCCAATTAAAAAGGACTAATTGTCCAATCCCCCTTAAACATCCAAAAGTGGGAAAAGATTTAGAATCAATGATCAAGTATTTAAATTGCTCAGAACAAGGGAAGCCTCATAAGTAAAACATTAACTACCTAATTTAAAGACTACCCAGCGTAAAATTGCACTGATCATCAAATCAATACCTCATAAACCTAAGGTCAGATATCATATATGTACCCATCCATATATAAATCAACTAATATAAATATATATGTATCTCTGCCATCAGCAAAACGATGGAACTTGCAAGTTTGACAACAAAAAAAAAAACCAAAAACTTAGCACTACAATTCACTATTTGAATCAAATTTACAACATTAAGGATCACAACCCCGTTTGTCTGTGCTTATGTTAATGCGATTTTGACCGTAATTAGTAGAACTGCTTATTATGATTTGGGTGTTTGGTTGATATGTTGTATAACTGATCAAAATAGAGATATAAGATTGAAAAACACCCCCACTCTGCTTATTTATTAAATTTTTTTTTTTTTTTTTTCAGAAACAAACCGATCAAAAAACAGTTTAGACCGTCAAAACTGCTTAAAATGGACAAATAAAAACTTTAAGCCCGTTGCATATCATCATTACACAGAATTATATTAAAATTAGGAAACAAAAAACCCAAATTTCAAACAAATGATAGATCATCCCTAAAAAAAATCAAATATTCATCGCCTATACATACGTCTACATATGTATATGTGTATATATATCGAATCGGAAACGTGCAATTGTTACCTTATGAAGCTACTGCAGGAGGATTAACAGAAGGAAAAGAGTAGCGATTAGCCAAAACCAAGAGATCTGAGAGAGAGAGAGAGAGAGAGAGAGAGAGAGAGAGAGAATGAAGACGAAGGAAGGAATCAAAGAAAGAGAGAGAGAGAGAGAGAGAGCAGCAGGCGAGAGTAGATAAACAATGTAGGGAGAATGGAGAGAGAAAAGATGCTTAGAGAGAGAGAGAGAGAAAGTAAACGACGCCATGCCTTCCACACGCCAAATTTGACAATTGAAAATGGGGTTGGGTCTTGAGTCTGACTGAGTTTGGCATTTGTTTTTGGTTGAATTGGAAGTAGATTTCATTCATGAGAAATTATTCAGTGAGCACGTCACACTATGTCACTGGTTGACGTGGCGTGACGTTTTAATTGTACGACGACATGTGACATTTGAAAGAGTTGGATCTTCTGTTGAAAAGTCTGTCCACACAAAAATTGGTGTTTTGTGTGTGCATACTTTTCAGCACAAGGTCAAACCTTTTAAAGTAAGGTTGTGTATTTTAGTGTGCTTTTCAGAGTATGTGTAGCATTGTCGGTGGACATTATATGTAATGTATCCTTGTAGGTTTTTAAATAAGCATGCCCCTTATTTCCAAAGGTACAACTTCCATATATGTCATCTCTATTTTTTTTTTATTAAAAAAGTCACATATCACTATACAATTAAACCGTGATACCACGTGAGTATAGTGGTGTGGTGTGAACTCATTGAATAATTTCTAAGTATTAAGAATTGAGGTGACAGGTTAGCCATGTTTGGCAGCCTATGCCCAATGCGCATGTTTAGTGCTTTCCCTATTAGTGGGTTGATTATATCAACACCCTCTCAACTATGATTATTTTTTAAATCTCTCTCTGAAAAAAAAAAAAAAAAAAAACTCAACAAAATAGCCATTTTAACTACGACAACAATTTTACTAACAAACATTCGGTTAAGATGTCGTCCGACATGATACAAAAATTTTCGCAACATGAAATTTTTTTTACGCCATCTTTCAACTGTTAGAAATTTAATTAATACATAATTATCTTTTGTTCTACACAAACTTTTAAACAGAATTTTGTTGTCAAATTTTCAAAAATTTAAAGGAGGGATAATAATGTCATATTGTTAACACTTTTATATCTTTACTAGTTACATGATACATAAGCTTTGGTTTTTCGGACTATATCCTAACAAAAGGGTTGTTATTGAAAAAAATAATAATAATAATAATAATTATTAAGGGGGTCAATTTATTGTATTTATTTTTAATAATTTAAGAGAAATTTTTTTAAAAAGGTCACAAACTCACAGTTGAGGGGTGGGAATTTTATTATCACGTGCCTTTTACACGCGCTGTTGACCTTTTCAACTAAAGAAGAACAACTCCCGTTTTGGACACACTCCCATAGGCAAATACATCACACACATACAATCTGAAACATGCCCTAATTCCAGAGCTTCTCTATTATATAATAGAGAGAGAAGCGATGCCTGCGCGCTCGGCCCCTCTTCAGGGCCGGCTCTAAGATTGTGAAATTCATATGAGATTTTAAGCGAATATGAGAAGAATTTTTTTTTTCATGCTCTTTTTTTGTCCTATTTTTTTTTATTTTTTATATAATACATGTTTTTTCAAGGCCCTATTTTGGCCCTATTATATATATATATATATAATACGTGTATTTTGACCAAACAAGGCCTTATTCCAAGGCCAAAAAAAAAATTTAACCCATTTATTAGCCCTATTTTTATATATATAATACATGAATATATAAGGACCTTTTTTTTAGGCCCTATTTTTATATATAATACATGAATTTTGGCCAAACAAGACCTTATTCCATGGCCAAACAAGACCTTATTCCAAGGCCAACCAAACCCTTATTTTTTGAGGTCCCTAGCAGTCGCCCTGCCCCTCTCTCTCTTGGTCTAATATTTTGTCCCAGTCCAAATAAGGGCATATTGGCCTCTCTGCTTCCTTTGTGAAGCTTTTCCTATTCCTTCATGAAGGCTGTTTTCCTTATCTCGCATGACATTTCCTTGGATTCAAGATGGTAGATGTTGCCCAGACTAGTTTTGCAATAGTAGACCATTGAGTTATGATTGGTGGTTTTGGAGCTCTATTCTACACCTGTGCTTCATTCCATGGTATTGCTTTTGCTATTATGGAAGCTTTTCAAGTAACTTCAATAGCCCCCTTTGGTGAAGCTTCCTCACTTGTTTGGGCTTGGCTTTGTGCCATCTTCTTTCTTTGGTTGGTCCTACCATCTACAAGTTTGAAGTTGCCATGGGTTCCAGATCTCTCTATGCGGCAGTCCACTTTCCTTATGTTCAACAACTACACTTTACACATGCCACCTCAACCCATAATTTAAGATAGTTAATTATTTTTTATTTTTCAAACTTTAAATTGTCATAACTTCTAAACCACAATTTATTTTTCATAAAAATTGTACATTCGTAATCTACAAAACAAATCTATCAAACAAGATCCATGATTACTATAAAAAAAATGAAGAAAAAAACAAACAGTAACATTTGCCCCATGTATTGTTTTCAAACAGTGACATATGTTATTGTCTTTAAGTGCTGCATATGTTATTATCAAACAGTGCATAGGTAAAGACAGTAACGTGATACTGTCGACAATAACATTTCTTCAAATTGGCCAAATGATTGCAAAATTATGGCTATTTTATCAGATGCTACTGCCTTTATAATACCTTCCAATGAAATAAAGTAACATATTATAAAAAAATTAAACGTTTTTACAAAGATAGTAACATCATTATTGCAAAAAGTTGTGAAATTAGGGTCATTTAGTAGATATTGATGTCTTTAAAAACTATCCCCATGCAAAAAACAGTACCATACCATCAATGATAGTAACATGGTATTGAACAAAGAAACAGTAACACGTCGTTGACAAATAATATTTCTTCAAATTGACCTAATAATCGCATATTATGGCCAATTTTTAGATGTTACTGTCCAGTTAAAAAAGTAGCATATCATCAAATGTTAAAAAAAAAAAAAAAAAAAAAAAAAAAAAAAAAAAAAATTCAAAGGTAGTGTATCATGTCACTATTGCAAAGAGAGACAATGGCATTACGTTATCGTGGTATGACAATAACATGAATTATTATTATTATTATTATTATTATTTGATGATGCCGAAAATTAGTAAGAAGGGTTTACAAAGAGAGAAAGACAAAAACAAGTTGTATGTGGTTCGGTCCCGTTAACTAGGTGACCTGCGTCCACGGTTGCGTTTGGGCGCGTTCACTAGCAGATCACCGGCGGCCCTGGTGAGCCAACAAAGAGTGGCGTCACTACCAGTAATACCGACCGGGTATATGCGTACAATGGTGAATTCTCTGTTCTATGCTTGTTAGCTAGAGAGTTATTTAGATCCCTGTAGACAGGGTAGGTGGGCTCTTTTATAGGTGTAAGAGTCCACCCTTACATGGTAAGTTAGTTAGATTAGGAAGCTAATCTGATTACAATTGATTTGCATGGTTTGAGGAGAGTTTCCTAAGCGGTTTAGGAAACTGTCACGCCCCGAAGTACCAAAAATAGAGAAAAATAAATTTCCTTTATGGGTTCGTAGACACATGACTGGTTGTGAGTGTCACCTGATTGTCCAAACATGCTTATAACAATAATGTGATATGGGAAAGTGACTAAATTCAGCGGAAGCAGAAATTTAAAACATCCAAGTCTTACATCAGTAGTATATTACAGGCCAAAAAGATATCCAAAAGATACATATTATAAGACCAGCTAAACTATTACATTACTAACATAATAAAAACAGAACTACAACAAAAGAAAAGCTCCAAAGTCTTCAACTGGCGAAACCGTAGCCTTCCTCGCAGTAGTCTTCACCAGCATAGTCTTCAGTAGTAAAGGCAGCATCTTGATAGCAGTCGACTCCGTCTGGACCTGCAAAGGCTGGACGTGGAAGGTCCAGCGGCATGAAAAGCCGTTAGCGGTTAAGCTAAGTGAGGGTCCCCTTAAGGTTACCACCACTTTCGGTAAGTTATTCATCATCTCTTCTTATTTCTCAAAACCATATCTCGTTCATCATTTCTTGTTCTCGATACTATGCCTTGTTCGTCTTTTCTCATTCTTAAAACCATGTCTTATTTAAACCCAATCATTCCCTTTGAAACTTAACCCAAAACTGAACTGACCAATGACATTGACTGAAAGAAGACTTAACTCCAAACGCATTTACTGGACAAGAAAGAACAACACTCACCAATGAATAGTTAACTGTCGCCCAACTGGCACTCAAACTGTCGCCCAAATGGCATAAGTGTGCGGGACATTAACAATCTCTTGGTCAAACACGTCATGCCGATCCTCAGGTCGCCCGCACGTTACCGAACACGTCATGCCGATCCTCAGACCAAGGGTACGGGAAATTAATAATCACTTGGACGAACACGTCATGCCGATCCTCAGGTCACCCGTACATAACCGAACACGTCATGCCGATCCTCAGTCCAAGGGTGCGGAAAAATAATCAACCACTTGATCGAACACGTCACGACGATCCTCAGGTCATCCGCACTTGACCGAACACGTCATGCCGATCCTCAGATCAAGGAACAAAACATAACTCACCAATCGACTCCATGGAATAATCGAGAGACCAACTTTGCAAGAATTACCCAAACACGACACAAAAGTTCACGAATCAACTTTGACCAGTAGACACACGACTAGATACGAGGCCCAATGTCCCTTATTCACATTAAATCTGTTATCGAAGGTTTTATCATTATTTTACGCATTCGCACGTTTCGTAGTTTAGTTCATTAATATCATCCATTTATAACCGTTAATATTTCGCTATACGTCCGACATTCCGTTTTCCTCTCAATATAATTACGATGGAAACTTTCCCGATCACTTATCAACGCAATAATCGTTCCATACAATGTACTTATAGTTTGGGTATGAATTTTTCAACGGTCATTAAACTATATTCACGTACCTTATGGATTTATAATCATGGATTTAATACCAATAAAACATATAGATGAAACCCATAACATACTCATCTACGCGATAGCACTACCATAGCACAATATTTTTATAACAACACAGGTACCGGAAAACTAGCATCAACAATCAACACCATGCATAACAAAACATCATACAAAAAGCTACACAATCTGCCAAAATACATTTTCACTGTGTTGACTGAATTAACATGATTTATTTGGGCATGATAAATTACTTTGTAGATCAAACTCAAAACTAAAACATTGTAGATAATAGGAATATCTTCATGTACAAAAAAAATCTAGTTTCAATAGCATTTTTGAGCTACTCAAACTATTTATTTTACAAGACATTTCTTAAATCTCGGACTGTTCTGTCCCAGATTTATAGTACTACATTGTACGTGAATTTCACCTATGAAGGAGGGGTTTTTAGACTGAGGTATAGAAGGGTTATTTGTAGATATATGAGTTAGCTTTCACCACAAAAAAACCTAGCTTAATTCTCATTTTTGAACTGCACAAAACATTCATTTTACTAAACTATGTTCTGCTGAGAGTTTCTGTTTTCTCAGGTTTATAACACTGCGTTGTACATGCATTTCACCCATGAAGGAGTGATTTCTAGACTGAGCTATAGAAGGATTATTTGTAGATATATGAGTTAGCGTTTACCACAAAAAAACCTAGCTTAATTCGGATTTGTGAGCTACACAAAACATCCATTTTGCTAAACTACATTCTGCTGAGAGTTTCAGTTTCTCAGATTTATGGATTTGTTTTGCATGTCATGGAAACTTCAACACAACAACATCAAACTTCTACTAAATATTAGTACATATTATGGGTTCTAAATTGAGTTATATTACTCATAATTTACTCACAATTTACTCACTATTTACTCACTATTTACTCACCAAAGCTTGAAATTAAGCTTGATGTTGTTCTTGAGCTTGATGGAGCTTAACCTTCAACTTCAATGGTGTCACCTTCTTCTTCTCCTATATGAACTTATAACTCCAGCTCTAATTTCTTCAATTAAGTGCAGATTATAAGAGACAAAGTGTGTCAATTGTGTGCATGTGCATGTTATATATAGAAAGTGCATTAGCTTAGGTGTCATTTGCATGTTACATGCATAGGACATGTGTCCATTAAGTGGACATGTGTCCATTAAGTGGACATGTGTCCAAAGAGATGTCATGTGGTTGCCACATGGCCGGCCATGTGGGGCCCACCTCGGGTTGCGTGCAACTTTCTCGGTTTACGTGCATAAGTTCCTCGATATGCGTGTCAGTCTCAATTTACGTGCAATCGGGTATTATTTCTAATGTCCGGGTCCAGGTACGGGACTAAGTTAAATCTTATTATGGTCGAGTCGGTATGGTTACTACAGTCTATAAGATAATACTACAACACGTCCATACCGTCACGTAATTAAAATAATATAACAATATAGTGGGTCCAATACAGAAATTAGAAAGCTGATATTATAATGACAGAAAATTATAGGTGTTACATCTTCCACCACCTATTAAAGGATTTCGTCCTCGAAATCAGAGCTTGTCTAGGTACAAAACAGAGAAGGATATTTCTCTCGCATCTCTGACTCCATTTCCCACGAAGCTTCTCTTTCGTCATGATGATTCCACTGAACCTTCACTAATGGAATCTCCTTGTTTCTCAGCTTCTTGGTCTCTCGACCCAAAATCTTGATGGGTCTTTCTGCGTAAGACACGCTGTTATTCACCTCAATGTCCTTAAAGTCGATTACATGGGGCGTCACGCCTTGATGATACTCCTTCAATATACTGATGTGAAAAACATTGTGAATATCTGACAACCTTGGTGGCAACGCGAGTCTATAAGAAACTCTTCCTACACGTTCCAAGATCTCAAATGGTCCGATATAGCGTGGCGACAACTTTCCCCTTTTTTGTCCAAACCTTACTACTCCTCGGACTGGTGATACTTTGAGTAAAACATGCTCTCCTACCTTGAACTCTTTATCCGTGCGATGTTTGTCTGCATAGCTCTTATATCGATCTTGTGCTGCCTTCATCTTCTCTCTGACAATAATTATCTTCTTATTAGTCTCTCGAACCATCTCCGGTCCTAGAAGCTTGCCATCTCCGACTTCAGCCCAACATAATGGTGAACGACACGGCCTTCCATACAATGCCTCGAATGGTGCCATGCCTATGCTTGAGTGATAACTATTGTTGTAGGCAAACTCAATCAATGGAAGATGTGTCTCCCATGAACTCTCGAAGTCAATTACGCAAGCTCTGAGCATGTCTTCCATTACTTGATTGGTCCTCTCGGTTTGCCCGTCGGTTTGAGGATGAAATGCTGAACTCACTTTCAGTGAAGTTCCTAAAGCTGTCTGGAAACTTTCCCAGAATTCTGCAGTAAATCGAGAATCGCGATCAGACACTATGCTGACAGGTACTCCATGCAATCGTACGACCTATTGTATGTATAACTGACTCAACTTCTCCACAGGATATGTCATACTGTATGCTATGAAGTGAGCTGACTTGGTGAGTCGGTCCACAATCACCCAAATAGAGTCATGGCTCTGCTGAGATCGGGGTAGACCTACCACAAAATCCATGGTAATGTGTTCCCACTTCCACTGTGAAATCGGTAATGGTTGTAACAATCCTGATGGCTTCTGATGTTCTGCTTTGACTTGTTGACAAGTAAGACACTTAGAAACATAGTCTGCCACTTCTCGTTTCATGCCTTCCCACCAGAAATTCCGCTTCAAGTCTCTATACATCTTTGTACCTCCAGGATGAACGGTCAAACGAGACTTGTGTGCTTCATCTAGAATGTCCTTCCTCAATGCCTCCACATCCGGAACACACAGTCGGTTCCTACATCGAAATCCTCCATCTGAGCCTACGCTCCATTCCTCGGGTTCCTTTGTTGAAACTTTAGCAAACCACTTCTTCCACTCTTCATCTTTCTGTTGGGCTTCCAAAATACGACTGAGGAGCGTCGGTTGTGCTACTAAACATCCAAAATGGTGTCCTTCTTCTGTCTCTGTGGGTTGGAGATCAAATTCTGCTATAGTTTCCAATGCTTTCCATTCTCGAATCATGAGATTAGCAACTATCTCGCGAGGTTTACGACTCAAAGCATCTGCAACAACGTTTGCTTTTCCAGGATGGTACTGTAGATTGAAATCATAATCCTTGAGTAACTCCATCCATCGTCTCTGCCTCATATTTAGCTCCTTCTGAGAGAACAAATATTTCAAGCTCTTGTGGTTTGAAAACAAATCAAACTGTTCCCCATAGAGGTAATGTCTCCATGTTTTCAGTGCAAATACAATTGCGGCTAACTCTAGATCATGCGTTGGATAACTCATCTCGTGTGGCTTCAATTGTCTCGATCTATATGCTATCACCTTCCCATCTTGCATAAGTACACACCCTAATCCTTGGTGTGAAGCGTCACTGTAGATGGTATATCTTTTACCGCTCTTGGGTATTGCTAACACGGGTGCCGAAGTTAATCTCTCCTTCAGCTCTTGAAATGCATGTTCATGTCGATCCTTCCAATCGAACTTCGAGTCCTTCTTTGTAAGACCAGTTAATGGGGCTGCGATTCTAGAGAATCCTTCTACAAATCTCCTGTAGTAGCCAGCCAAACCCAAAAAACTCCTAATCTCTGAAGCATTACTCGGTCTTTTCCAATCTAGCACTGCGTCTATCTTTGAAGAATCCACTGATATCCCATTCTGAGAGACGACATGCCCTAAGAACTTGACTTCATTAAGCCAAAACTCGCATTTGCTAAACTTTGCATATAGTTGGTTGTCCCTGAGTGTCTGTAAGGCAACCTGCAAATGTTTTTCGTGTTCCTCCTTGGTCTTGGAATATATCAGTATATCATCTATAAAGACGATAGTAAACTGATCTAGGTAAGGCCTAAATACCCTATTCATCAAGTCCATAAACACTGCTGGGGCATTGGTTAGCCCGAATGGCATCACAAGAAACTCGTAATGTCCATATCTAGTACGGAATGCTGTCTTTGACACGTCTTCTGGTCGAATTAATAGCTAGTGGTATCCTGATCTCAAATCGATCTTTGAAAATGTCGTGGCTCCTTGTAATTGATCGAACAAGTCATCAATACGTGGCAGCGGGTACTTATTCTTGATGGTTACCTTATTCAACTCCCTGTAGTCTATGCAGAGTCGAAGCGATCCGTCTTTCTTCTTTACAAACAGTACCGGTGCTCCCCACGGTGATGTGCTTGGACGCACGAATCCTAAATCTTCCAACTCCTGTACTTGCTTTTTCAATTCTTGCATTTCCGTCGGTGCCATCCTGTATGGGGTCTTAGAGACAGGCATGGTTCCAGGTGTCAGTTCTATGCAGAAGTCTATCTCTCGCTTTGGCGGTAAACCTGAGAGCTCTTTAAATACGTCCTCGAATTCTCGCACTATCGGAACCTCTGCGATCGTGATCTCTGAGCTTGTGCCCTCGATGGCAGCCAAGCGACTAGTGAGAAAACTATCACTCAACGGGTTACACTGAAAGAAAAAAAAGTTGACTTCCAGGTATCGTAAAGGTAATCGACTTGCTAGTACAATCCAAGATAGCATGGTACTTGGTGAGCCAATCAATTCCTAAGATGACGTCGAACTCCTTCATTGACAAGATCACCAAATCTGCGAATAGGTCTCTATCTTCTATGTTGATGGGACAGTTTCTGCATACCCTATTCAACTTAACAGATGTACCCATTGGAGATACGGCATTCAATGCTACAATAAGGTTTTCAGGTGCTAAACCCAAATCTTGTACGACTCTACTAGCAATAAACGAATTTGACGCTCCAGTATCAAATAACGTTTTAACTCTGTTGCTAAAAAGAGTGAGCGTACCTTCTAGATTCTGATGCGCTTCGGCGTCAAAACCTGCTGCTTCCGGAATAACGGCATTCAGATGAGTCTTAGCAGCTTGTCCTTTAGCGTTGGGTCCATTGTATCCTCGGCGCGGTGCCTTGCACTCTCGGCTCCAGTGGCCTTTCTCTCCACAATTAAAGCATATGACTTCACCACGATCGTGGTTCTTGGAAGTTCTGCAATCTTTGGCATGGTGGCCAGGTATGCCACAGTTAAAGCAACTTCCTGGACCTTTTCCTTGGGCGATATAACCTCCTTGATGTCCAACAGGGACTGGTGCTTGTGGTGCTACAGTGTTGGCTTGCTGTGGTTGCCTCCGTGCCTGCTGTGACTTCCTTTCTCCATTCCAAGCGCGCTTATTATTCTGATAACGCATGGGTGGCCTTGTTCCTGGGACATTTCGTGATGGAAACCTACTGGTAAACCTCTTCTGCCTCTGTCTTTGTATATTCTCCATCTGTGTAGCCAACCCTACCAAAGATTCAAAGGATTGACTCACGTAAACTGCAGTCGTCTCTTGTAGTGAAAGAGATAACCCTTGGTGATATTGTTCGTTCTTCTTTTCAGGTGTGTCCACCATGTGATGCGCAAAACGGGACAGGCGTTCGAATTGCGTTGTATACTCCTGAACAGACTTGTTCCCTTGAACCAATTCCATGAATTCTTTCTTCTTCAAATTTCGTTCTACTAATGGAAAATACTTTGCTAGGAACCGTTCCTTGAACACGGTCCATGTCATTTCCCTTATGGCTCTGTCTCCCAAAGTAGCCTCTTCCGCTTCCCACCAGTCTGCTGCGGCATATGTCAACTGAAATACGGCTAGGCGGCGTTTTTCGGCTTCACTGCAATCCATGGCTTTAAAGATGAGGTCCATCTCTCGTAGCCATTGCTCCGCTTTCCATGGTTCCATCATCCCATTGAACTTCTCTGGTCTTAATGCGCGGAAACGTTCAAGTAACTTATCCCCTGTCTGCCTTGGGGGTGGTGCTGGGTGGTTGTTGTTGTTTCCTACATTGTTTGAAGCCCTCTCAATCCTTCTGACCAAGGCTGAGAGTAATCCTGTAGGGTCTATCTCATTCGGTATCTCCGTTTCTTCCTCGTTATGACCATTGCGGTTCCTCCTACGTCCTCCAGCCATTTGAAAACAACGCACAAGTTTTACTGCTAATATCCTTTGATTCCATACTGAGTCCTTATAGGTGGTTTTGGTGTGTACCAGAGTTAAAATATGATAAGCATTCATATAGTGCTAAATGTCAATGAAATAAAGCGATATAACTGAAACCATTATATTAAACCAAAAAGATTTACATCAAAGTACTACGTCCAAGGCTAGTACATTCTATACAAGAGTTTAAGCATCTCCTAGGTGTGCTTACAAAAGAACATGTACAAAGTACTTACAACTGTAATATCTATAATACGAGCGACACCAAACAAAACCAATATGTACATCACTATATAGAAGTAATAGCAGCTCTCTGAAGATCATATCAACGTGGTAGGGCATAGAAGTCTGCCTCATCGTCGGTAACCGTAGGTGGTATCTCGTCCCCTGGAACGGTAACTACCTCTGCTGGCATAAAATCCAGCCACTGGTCAAACTCATCTGGTCCACAATCTGGTAATATCCATCCTGGTGCTACGCCATCTCCGCCAACTCCATCCAAGTCGATGTCATCCTCATCATCTAGCTCTACAACCTCAGGTGGCGCATCGTCCAACTCAACAGCTAACTCGTCAGGCTCATCGACATCATCTGGATCCACATCGTCGTGTAGGTCAGGCTGTGCGTCGAGATCGTCCTGAATCAGCTCTATAACTGGATCGTCTGCGGGGTCCTCTAAGAACTCCTCCTCCTCCGGGTCCTCCTCAACATCAGCTGGCTCTGCCCCGTGGTCCTGCTCGGGTATCGGTACTATCACGTCCTCATCAGCTGGCAGTACTGGATGATCGTATACATCATCCTCTGGTCCCTGAGCATCCTCTACTGGATCGGCCTCCTCGATCGGCTCGTCGTCGCTACTCGCTGGGTCGTCCTCAATCATCATGTCATCGTCATCGTCATCATCTGTATCGTCACCGTCAGATGGGTCGTCTGCTGTGTGGCTACCGCCTACAAAATCCTCTCTACTCGCTCTGTCGTCATCGCTATTTGTATCCATGGGGTTTGAATCTGCATCTGGCTCTGGTATGGGCTCAGGTGAGAATGGTGGTGCTGGTGCGGCCAAGATAATCGGGAAGAGTATATCGTCGTATAGTGCCTCGTCCTGAGCCATGCTGATAAGCTCCTGGTGGATAAGTATGGTAGTCTCTGAAGCATGAATTGACTCAAGCTGAACTCGATCTGGATACTGTAGTGCATCAGTATGCACGGCTCTCCGCATGTCCTCCTCTAAAATGTGCCTCGCCCTCTGGCGGATCCGCTGTCGATATAGTACAGGGTCGGCAGGCTGGATACGACCGTCGAGAATATAGTGCCCTCCGAAATCATCGTAAACAAAGATCGGCTCCATAGTCCTGTAAGAGGAACTAACTTAGTGTCAGTACTAATACGAGGTAAATCTTATGCTCATAACTTAAGGTATAGGACAATCAGTGAGCGCGTCTAAACCTAAAGCTTTGATACCAAAAATCCCTGTCAAGCCCCGAAGTACCAAAAATAGAGAAAAATAAATTTCCTTTATGGGTTCGTAGACATATGACTGGTTGTGAGTGTCACCTGATTGTCCAAACATGCTTATAACAATAATGTGATATGGGAAAGTGACTAAATTCAGCGGAAGCAGAAATTTAAAACATCCAAGTCTTACATCAGTAGTATATTACAGGCCAAAAAGATATCCAAAAGATACATATTATAAGACCAGCTAAACTATTACATTACTAACATAATAAAAACAGAACTACAACAAAAGAAAAGCTCCAAAGTCTTCAACTGGCGAAACCGTAGCCTTCCTCGCAGTAGTCTTCACCAGCATAGTCTTCAGTAGTAAAGGCAGCATCTTGATAGCAGTCGACTCCGTCTGGACCTGCAAAGGCTGGACGTGGAAGGTCCAGCGGCATGAAAAGCCGTTAGCGGTTAAGCTAAGTGAGGGTCCCCTTAAGGTTACCACCACTTTCGGTAAGTTATTCATCATCTCTTCTTATTTCTCAAAACCATATCTCGTTCATCATTTCTTGTTCTCGATACTATGCCTTGTTCGTCTTTTCTCATTCTTAAAACCATGTCTTATTTAAACCCAATCATTCCCTTTGAAACTTAACCCAAAACTGAACTGACCAATGACATTGACTGAAAGAAGACTTAACTCCAAACGCATTTACTGGACAAGAAAGAACAACACTCACCAATGAATAGTTAACTGTCGCCCAACTGGCACTCAAACTGTCGCCCAAATGGCATAAGTGTGCGGGACATTAACAATCTCTTGGTCAAACACGTCATGCCGATCCTCAGGTCGCCCGCACGTTACCGAACACGTCATGCCGATCCTCAGACCAAGGGTACGGGAAATTAATAATCACTTGGACGAACACGTCATGCCGATCCTCAGGTCACCCGTACATAACCGAACACGTCATGCCGATCCTCAGTCCAAGGGTGCGGAAAAATAATCAACCACTTGATCGAACACGTCACGACGATCCTCAGGTCATCCGCACTTGACCGAACACGTCATGCCGATCCTCAGATCAAGGAACAAAACATAACTCACCAATCGACTCCATGGAATAATCGAGAGACCAACTTTGCAAGAATTACCCAAACACGACACAAAAGTTCACGAATCAACTTTGACCAGTAGACACACGACTAGATACGAGGCCCAATGTCCCTTATTCACATTAAATCTGTTATCGAAGGTTTTATCATTATTTTACGCATTCGCACGTTTCGTAGTTTAGTTCATTAATATCATCCATTTATAACCGTTAATATTTCGCTATACGTCCGACATTCCGTTTTCCTCTCAATATAATTACGATGGAAACTTTCCCGATCACTTATCAACGCAATAATCGTTCCATACAATGTACTTATAGTTTGGGTATGAATTTTTCAACGGTCATTAAACTATATTCACGTACCTTATGGATTTAATACCAATAAAACATATAGATGAAACCCATAACATACTCATCTACGCGATAGCACTACCATAGCACAATATTTTTATAACAACACAGGTACCGGAAAACTAGCATCAACAATCAACACCATGCATAACAAAACATCATACAAAAAGCTACACAATCTGCCAAAATACATTTTCACTGTGTTGACTGAATTAACATGATTTATTTGGGCATGATAAATTACTTTGTAGATCAAACTCAAAACTAAAACATTGTAGATAATAGGAATATCTTCATGTACAAAAAAAATCTAGTTTCAATAGCATTTTTGAGCTACTCAAACTATTTATTTTACAAGACATTTCTTAAATCTCGGACTGTTCTGTCCCATATTTATAGTACTACATTGTACGTGAATTTCACCTATGAAGGAGGGGTTTTTAGACTGAGGTATAGAAGGGTTATTTGTAGATATATGAGTTAGCTTTCACCACAAAAAAACCTAGCTTAATTCTCATTTTTGAACTGCACAAAACATTCATTTTACTAAACTATGTTCTGTTGAGAGTTTCTGTTTTCTCAGGTTTATAACACTGCGTTGTACATGCATTTCACCCATGAAGGAGTGATTTCTAGACTGAGCTATAGAAGGATTATTTGTAGATATATGAGTTAGAGTTTACCACAAAAAAACCTAGCTTAATTCGGATTTGTGAGCTACACAAAACATCCATTTTGCTAAACTACATTCTGCTGAGAGTTTCAGTTTCTCAGATTTATGGATTTGTTTTGCATGTCATGGAAACTTCAACACAACAACATCAAACTTCTACTAAATATTAGTACATATTATGGGTTCTAAATTGAGTTATATTACTCATAATTTACTCACAATTTACTCACTATTTACTCACCAAAGCTTGAAATTAAGCTTGATGTTGTTCTTGAGCTTGATGGAGCTTAACCTTCAACTTCAATGGTGTCACCTTCTTCTTCTCCTATATGAACTTATAACTCCAGCTCTAATTTCTTCAATTAAGTGCAGATTATAAGAGACAAAGTGTGTCAATTGTGTGCATATGCATGTTATATATAGAAAGTGCATTAGCTTAGGTGTCATTTGCATGTTACATGCATAGGACATGTGTCCATTAAGTGGACATGTGTCCATTAAGTGGACATGTGTCCAAAGAGATGTCATATGGTTGCCACATGGCCGGCCATGTGGGGCCCACCTCGGGTTGCGTGCAACTTTCTCGGTTTACGTGCATAAGTTCCTCGATATGCGTGTCAGTCTCAATTTACGTGCAATCGGGTATTATTTCTAATGTCCGGGTCCAGGTACGGGACTAAGTTAAATCTTATTATGGTCGAGTCGGTATGGTTACTACAGTCTATAAGATAATACTACAACACGTCCATACCGTCACGTAATTAAAATAATATAACAATATAGTGGGTCCAATACAGAAATTAGAAAGCTGATATTATAATGACAGAAAATTATAGGTGTTACAGAAACTGCCACATTCCCTCTCGTAGTCTTACAGCTGCTTTAGGAAACTACTGGTTAGGCCGGGTCCACGGGATGCTGCGGTCTTCCATGCCCGGCCTGTTGGTACGAACCGCACGAACCGCACGGTCCTGACGAACACCTCGGGATTGCTTGGCTATGGGCGCCTTTACTGAAGTAATCAGCACCTCTCGGTGGCTTAGCAGACCGACTTCATGGCTGGATCATTTTGGACATATTAGCTGCCCCCCATTTTCGGAACTGACTGGATGCTTCATCGGGTGAGGATCGAAAATCAGTATCGCCTTGGAAACCGTCCGGATATCCTCCGGGAATGCTGCTCGGGATGGGGCCCACCTTCCAGATCATCCGGTGGAATAACCGACCGGTACAGGGAGGAGCCTGGGCGTTGGTGCTGCCACGTGTCAGGGAGTAATTGGCCTGGTCAGGATCCATCGAAGTCGGTTCGGATGAAACTGAACAGCTGCGTGGTAACCGGATCGTCACGTCACGTATTTAATACGTGCGCCTTTTGAGGCGACCCTTCACGTGCCCGAGGTGACAGTTGTCTGACGATTCTTGGCGGGAAAACTCCTGAGCCGTTGGATTTGATTGATCTGGACCGCCCGTTATTCCTATATAAGGAACACTTACTCATTTCTTCAATTCCTGCTGCCAAGTGAGAGAGTTTACCGAGCGGTTTGAGACCAAACAAGATCCCGAGCAAGATTTCCGACCCCTTTTCTGCGTTAAATCTTGTAAGTCTCTCATTTCTGTCTTTAGTTTTTCACTCTCTTCTTCTTTTCTGAACGAAGCTGGAGGGAGCAAACCCACTTAGGTCAGAACGGGCGTGGGATTTTTTCTTTTTTAGGTTTTGCTATTTCTTCCAATCTGGAGGTACTTTAGGACAATTGGACCGAACGGGTGTTCCCGGGAGAGTCTTGAGAGAGTGTTACCTTTCATCTAGAGTCTTGTATGACCTGCCTTTCAGGTTGTTAGATCTACCTCCTTTGTATCTCAAGCTTGGAGTCCTTGACCTATTTTTTGGTCGTCGTCTGCCTCCTAGGTCCACCATAGACTTAGACATATGCCACTCAGACTTCAACTCGTCATCCCGATCAGAGGACGGGCAGTCACGATCAGGGACCTTGAGCCCAAACCTAGACCCTCCCTCTTCGGCCCCCTCTGATCAGCACAGTGAGGGAAGGATACCTGCTCGGGCGTCTCACGAGGAAACGCACTGGGATTCTCCTGTGGCCTCGACGTCTCGGGGGTCGAGCGATGAAGGGTCTGTACCGAACAGTCCCGGCATCGTCTTCGCCTGCGAGTCAATCATCAGCACCCTGCGCGGTCCTGATTTGGGTCGGATCAGGGAGAGATATGATATTCCCGGCCCCTTCTCTCTGTCTGTCCACGACGACGGGGCTCACTTCCACGAGTCGGGATTCGTTACCCTATACGAAGATGCCTTTATGGCAGGCCTTCGCCTACCTCTCCATCCTGTTGCCCGGGACGCACTCATCTACCTCGGGATCTCCCCCGGGCAGCTCGCCCCGAACGATTGGCGGTATCTGATGGGGTCCATCTCCTTGTGGCCTCAAGTTCTAGGGTATGAGCTCACCCTATAGGAGTTCTTTTGGACCCACCGGCATTTCCAAGTTCACGGGGAGTCTGGTTTCTTCTCGATCGGGGCTAGGCAGGGGCGGAAGATAATAGTCAACTGCCCGAGCAACAATAAGGGATGGAAGAAGAAATTCTTCCAAGTATCCACCCTGGGGCTATGTGAAAAGGCGTCAGGTGAGCAGTTGAGGACCTCCTGGGCGGGGAAATTGAGGAGTAATCCCAATCACTTTCCTTGCATGATTAGTCTCTTTATTTTACCTGACTAACCCGTTTGTATGTTTACTTTGCAGTGGGATCAGTTGACTCGCCCAGTCTTCCCGACGAGTTCCAAGCGAGGATCTTGTCTTTGGTGGAGGACCCGACCGACATCAAAAAAGTGCTGACCCGGTCGGGAAGTCCGAAGATTTCTTACGAGCCCCAGCATCACTTTGTAGCTCCCATCTTCCCATCGATCATTCCTGGTAAATTCCATCACTTGACCTTCTGGTTATTTTTTATTTGGTACTTTGCTGAGTTCTCATGTACTCTTCTCTGGCTTTACAGAAATGGCTCCCAAGAGCGCTGCGGCTTTGAAGGAAAAAGAGGCAGCCTTGATAGCTCGGGCCGGCCAGAAGAGGAAGAAGCCAGACCCCACCGAGGGCCAGCCCCTCAAGAGGATCTCCCGAGGGATCTCAATTCCGGCGGAGAAGGAGGCTGCTGCGGCCTCGACGCTCGGCGTCACCATCGCTGCGCCTTCACCTCTTCCTCCCGTCGCCAAGCTGTCCGGGGTCTCCTTCCCCAGCATGGAGGAGACAGCTCGTGCGGGCCCCTCCTCGAGGCCGACAGTCGAGACAGCGGACGACGTCCGCGGAAGGGTCCGGCCTGGGCTGCTACAGAGTCAGATCAACAAATGCACTCTGCTAAGTCCCGAGGCCATAATTGGTTGGCTTTACAGCATCAGCCACATGGTGAGTTATTTTGTAACATGAACATTAGCTTTTCTTCCATGCGTATACTGACGTTGTTTTGATCTTGCAGATTGGCTGTATTGCGACCGGGGCTAAGGCTAACTTTCCCGGTGTTGCCGAGAGGTTGGCCGCTGCGGAGGCTGACCTGTCTGTGGAGAGGGCTGCCCGGGAGTCCGCGGAGTTTGCTCTCTCCGTAGTGGAGGAAAAATCCCGGGCAGCGGCCCTGGAGCTGGGGGAGACCCGCGACTCTCTTTCAACCGAGCGGGTTGCCCGGAAGGTTGCAGAGATGAAAGCTGCAGCTGCGGAAGCTGGGAGGATCACTGCTGAGAAGGACCTGGCGGCCGTGACGGCTACACTTTCTGAGCTCACTGCCGCTCGGGATGCTGAAGCCAAGGATGCCGAGGAGGAGTTTGAGGCAGGGTTCCTTTCGGGCTACGCTGATCTGGCTAAGCGGGCTGCTGTCGACCACCCTGACTGGGACCTGTCTGGCTATTCTTGGGCAGAGTCCAGTTACTGGAAGGAGGGCCAAGCTGACTCCGAGGTCACCGCTGAAGCTGTACCGATCGGGGACCCCTCTGTGGAAGAGCAGGCCGCCGGGGAGGAAGAGGTGGTCTTTGTGGAGAACCCGTGACCTTGTTGTAGTTTTTTTTTTTTGGGGAGGCTACTACAACTTTCCCCCAGGCTTTGTACAATTTGTTTTTTTTTTTTATTAATGAAAAGGCCCTCGAGGTCAACTTTCTTTCCATTTTCTGCTCACTATCCATTAACTGCTCACTTTTGTCTGCACTGTGCCTGTTTGCGATTGCTAGTATCCACCCGGCCGACCTAAGCCCCTGCCTTAGCAAATGGTTTAGGACCGTAACCAGTAGAACACCTAGTCTTCTTGACCTGTTTTATAGGTAATTGCCCAGTGTGGCATAGAAACTTATCCTGTTTAGCGTTTGGGATGTCCCGGTGTATTATAGGAATACCCTGCTTTACTGTCCGGTATGCCTCGGTGTATTATAGGAGTATCCTGTTTTACCGTCCGGGATATCTATCTTTGATTACTGTAAGTGCTTAGGAATATCTTCCAATTTCTTTTATTGACCGGTGTGATTTCCTATTTTGGCCTAGTATTCCCCTGCCCCCAAGCATTTTGCTAAGGCGGGAGTGCAGGAGTGAGTGGCCGTAGGAAACCGACCTGGAACATGGGTGGTTGCAGGGTCCTTTGAAGCTCGCCATCGTCGGCCACCTAGGGGTTTGCCCCCATTGTCGGATGGACCTAAGCAAAGCTTTATGTAATTTCCTGTTTAGGTCTGGTATTCCCTTGCCCCCCGAGCGTCTTGCGAAGGCGAGGGCGTGGTGAGGAGTGACCGTAGGAAACCGACCTGGAACATGGGTGGTTGCAGGGTCCTTTTAGGCTTGCCATCATCAGTCACCTAGGGGTTTACCCCCGTCGTCGGCTGGACCTAGGCGAAGCCGGTGCCGCGGGGATGACCCCGAGGTCTTTGGTGCCTGGGTTCGGAGCCCAAGGTCTTTTGTGCCTCGGGGTTAGGCCCGAGGACTTTTATGCATTGCACGGGGTACTGACAGGAGTGAATTTGCAAAGTAAACTATTTAATTTTATTTAAAAACAAAAATTTATAGCGGTTGTTCAATTAGAGCTACAAAAACAAGTTTCTCTACCAATACTAAATTCCCGTGGCTCTGTGTTACTGATAATACTTGCGGAGGTGTTGCACATTCCAAGGATGAGATAGTTCGTGCCCGTCCATGCTCTATAGCCAGTAAGTTCTCGGTTGGTTTACCCGGGTTACTTTATACGGGCCTTCCCAGTTCGCCCCCAATTTCCCATGGCTCGGGATTCGGGTGGACTGGTTCACTGCTTTAAGGACAAGGTCTCCGACTTGAAAACTGCAGTGCTTCACCTTGCTATTGTAGTATCGCGAAACCCGTTGCTTGTAGGCTGCCACCTTTAGATAGGCTCGGTCTCTTTTTTCCTCCACCAGATCCAGTTCTGACCTGAGAGCGTCTTCGTTATCCAGCGCACTGAAGTTAGCCACCCGATATGTAGGCAGCCCGAGCTCTGTGGGGACCACCGACACGAATCCTTAGGTTAAAGAGAACGGCGTCTCGCCTGTTGCCGCTCGGGGTGTAGTGCAGTAGGCCCACAAGAGGGTTGGTAGTTCTTCAGGCCACAGCCCTTTGGCGCCTTCAAGCCTTGTTTTGATTGACTGCAAGATTGTCCGGTTTGTCACCTCGGCTTGACCGTTGGCTTGAGGGTGCTCGGGGGAAGAGTAATGATTTAGTATCCCGTAGCCCGAGCAGAACTGCCTAAAGATAGGGGTGTCAAATTGTCTGCAGTTATCGCTGACGAGGACCCGGGGGATGCCGAACCTACTGAGGATATTCCTTTCAACGAAGCTTTCCATTTTTTGTTCGGTTATTATTGCCAAGGGCTCGGCCTCCGCCTACTTGGTGAAGTAATCAACAGCGATCACGGCGAACTTGACCTACCCTTTTCCCATCGGTAAGGGACCGACAATGTCGATTCCCCACTGGGCGAATGGCCAGGGGCTGTGGATTGGTGTCTGGAGCTCTCCCGGTCTGTTGATCATGGGAGAGTATCTCTGACACTTGTCACACCTTCTGACATACTCTTGAGAATCTCGGGCCATGGTTGGCCAGTAATAACTTTGCAATAAGGCCTTCTTGGAGAGTGCCCGGCCTCCGATGTGATTCCCGCACACTCCTTTGTGGATTTCGAACAATATCGCTTGGACCTGCGCGTGGTGAACACAGCGGAGGTATGGGATAGTGAATCCCCTCTTATAGAGAATACCGTCAACAAGATGATATTGGGCCGCCCGGTATTTGACCCGGCGGGCCTCTTCTTTCTCGTCTGGTAACGCGCCTGTTGTCAAGAATGCGACGATTGGGTCCATCCAGCTAGGTCCCATGGTGACCGGTTCTACCTCCATGCCTTCTGAGTTCACGACACTTAGCTCAGGTAGATATTCTATCCTTACCCCGGGTAAGTCTGACTCGGAAGATGAGGTAAGGCGGGCTAACCGGTCGGCCTTGGTGTTTTCTTCTTTAGGTATTTGCGTGATGGAGAATCCTCAGAGCTTCTGGAAAGCTGCTCGGACAAGGGCCAAGTAGGCTACCATGTTGTCTTCCCGCGCTTCGTATTCTTGGTTGACCTGATTGAATACGAGCTGGGAATCACTGTATCCCTGAACCTGTTGTGCACTCATAGAGATGGCCAATTACAATCCGACCAGAAGGGCTTCGTATTCAGCCTTGTTGTTGGAGGCACGGAACCCAAACCTTAGTGCGTACTCCAGCTGGATGCCATCGGGGGTAGTTAGGATGATTCCTGCCCCACTGCCTTGCTGATTTGATGAACCGTCTACGTGCAGTACCCAAGTTGGGATGTCAGCGTGTAACCCGGGCGGTAGGGCCAACGGCTCGGACTCTTCAACCGGGTCTTCTGGATATGTAAACTTAACCAGAAAGTCTACTACGGCTTGTCCCTTGATGGTCGTCCGGGGTCGGTAGACCACTTCAAATTCTTCCAACTCTAATGCCCACTTGACGAGCCTCCCGGACGTATCTGGACGGCTGAGGATTCTGTGGAGAGATTGATCTGTGAGTACCATAATGACATGGGCTTGGAAGTACGGACGGAGCCTTCAGGCCGATGTGATGAGGGCGAACGCCAGTTTTTCGATACGGGAGTATCTGCTCTCCGCCCCTTGGAGCGCTCTGTTGGTATAGTACACTGGGAACTGTATCCCGTGCTCTTCCCGAATGAGTGCCGAGCTAACCGCTGACGGTGACACTGCCAAGTATAAAAACAATTCTTCCCCCGGTACGGGTGTTGAGAGTAGAGGAGGGGACGCTAAGTACTTCTTGAGTTCCTGGAATGCCTTTTCACACTCTTCTGACCACTGAAACGCCTTACGGAGGATTTTAAAGAATGGCAGGCACCGGTCGGTAGCTCGGGAGACAAATCTATTCAGTGCGGCCACCCGTCCGGCTAGGCTCTGAACCTCCTTCGTCGACTTGGGTGACCGCATGTTGATGATGGCTTTGATCTTTTCGGGGTTTGCCTCGATTCCCTATCTGTTTACTAGATGGCCCAAAAATTTCCCGGACGAGACGCCTAAAGTGCATTTGGCTGGGTTCAACCTCATCCTGAATTTTCTCAAAATGCTGAAGGCCCCGGCCAGATGCTCAAGGTGGTCAGACTCGTCCTGGCTCTTGAGCAATAGATCATCCACGTACACTTCCATAGACTTTCCAATCAGGTCCTTGAACATGTAATTGACCAGGCGTTGGCATGTGGCTCCGGCATTCTTGAGGCCGAATGGCATAAACTTGTAGCAATACGTCCCCTGGTCAGTGATAAAGGCGGTCTTCTCTTCGTCCCCGGGGTACATGCTGATCTGGTTGTACCCCGAGTAGGCATCCATGAACGAGAGGAGTGAGTGGCCGGCCATAGAATCCACAAGGAGGTCTATCATGGGCAGAGGATAGCAATCCTTGGGGCAAGCCTTGTTGAGGTCGGTGAAGTCCACACACATCCTCCACTTCCCGTTACTTTTCTTTACCAGAACGACATTAGCCAACCAGTCGGGATAGTGGACTTCTCGGATGAACTTTGCCTTCAGGAGTTTTTCCACCTCTTCGACTACCGCTGTTTGTCTCTCGGGGGCCATGCCCCTCCTCTTCTGCTTCACCGGTCGGCAATCCGAACTGACATTTAGACGATGGGACATTATCCGGGGGTCAATCCCGGACATATCCTCATGACTCCAAGCAAAAACATCCTGGTTTTGTCACAGGAACTGAGTCAGTTTTTTTCCTTCAGGTCGGGCTCCAGTAGGGTACCGATGCTTACCGTGCGGTCTGGGTATTTGGGATTCAACATCACTCTTTCCAATTCTTCCACCGGACGTATCGCGTCGCTCTGGTCCCGAGGGTCCATCTCTTGAACGTTTAATGTTTCAATGATAGCCCCCCGGCGTAACGAACTGACATAGTAACTCCGGGCGGTAGTCTGATCTCCACCCAAGCATCCAGGTCCCTGAGGAGTCGAGAACTTCACCGTTAAGCTATAAGTGGAGACGACCGCCTTGGCCTTGTTGAGTGTTGGCCTCCCAAGAATGACATTGTAGGCCGACGGGGATTCCACGATCACAAAATTTGTTAACATGGAAGCCTGCTGAGGGTAGGTCCCTATGAGAACTGGGAGCTCGATTGTTCCGAGCGGTTGTATGCTGGAGCCATTAAATCCAACCAGGAGGGTAGCAACCGGCCGGAGCCGATCCCTGGATATCTTGAGCTGATCGAATGTCAACGTGAACATAATGTCGGACGAGCTACCTGTGTCCACTAGCACCCTCTTGACCATATAGTTGGCTATAGAAAGCGTCACAACAAGCGGGTCATCATGGGGCAGTGGACGCCCTGTAAGTCGTCGGAGGTAAACGTCAGAACATCAGTTGGGGAGGAGCTGGTGGATTGGACCTGCCAGACATCCGACCGGGATGCCCGAGCGTGCCTCTTCTGTGCCGACTGTGAATCCCCTCCGCCTGATGTTCCTCTGGATGTCACACCCGTTCCAGAAATTTATGATTTTGAAAATGCATCATTTGAGATTTTGAAATTATTAATGTTATTAATAATTTGAGTTGAGGTTGACTGTGAGTCAACGGTAAGGTGTCAGTGAGGACACGGGAACATGGCAGTTCTTATTGCATGGGCATGAGTAAATGGCGTTTATATGATTTAAATGTTATATGACTTTAACTGGTATGCCTGTGAATAGTAATTATACCTGTGTAGTATAATTCTGGTATTTGGATACTTTTGTATATCATTTGAGAACTGTGGTGAGAACGTGAGTGATACGTTAATTAAAAAGGTAGGTTGTGTAGAGATTTCACAGAATATAGTTTTCGGACGTTATTTTTGGACCCAAACGAAACTTAGTCGGAAACTTTTGAAATTTATAGTTTTCACTCGTAAAGTTATAAAATGGACGTGTGCGAAGTTTCGGGAGTTAATTAGAAGTTTGAGGAACTCGTGGGGAGGTAAATGCAATTTCTGGAGAGTTTTTCTATATATAGGTGGGGGGTGATATTTCATTCTCATCCAAAACTCACAAATATCTAGAGAGAGGAGAGAGGAGAGAGAAGGGAGATTTGGTTGCCACGAGCTTGCCGGCGACAAACGACGACCTTCCGTCCGTCAGTTTTTCTCTAGATTTCGTATTTGAACTCGTGGAGGTAAGATCTACATTTTGATACTACTTAGGCCGTGTTTGACCAATTTTTGTAAAAATCTTAATTTTAGACTTTTGGGAAAAACAGGTATAAACTTGTAGAAATTTTCTCAAATTCAAAATCCGATGATTATTTGACCTCCTAGTCGATCCTTCAAAGTTTGAGGGAAATCACACGAGGTATGAAGTTCTAACTTATGAAATATAGAGAAATACATGTTTTATATTTCGACGACGAAATTGAGATCCGGGCAAAATCCATGCGCTAATTGTAGGCCCGTTAATTATGCACGCGCTAAATTGTGAAAAGCATGTCTAAATTTACGCGAGCACGTTGAGTTGTCTATAGGGTCAAAGGGGATTCTGATACAAATTCATGCCGGAGTAAGCTTCTCGATGTTTGAGAATTTGAGTAGCGACGACTACTGTACATGGTTGTAGGCTTGGACTTGCCATGGCACTTGTGGGGATGTAATGGTTGTAGGCTTGGACTTGCCATTGACATCGCGGTTTAAGGCTTGGACTTGCCGCTACCGGATGAATGTGTATTTTTCTCCCTCGAGACTATTGATATGATTTATGAGATTAAAGCAGGTTTTGTTATATATTGTATATGTTAGACTTGTACGCTCAGCATACAGCTGAGCAGTGGAGATGTACTCCATTGCAGGTAAGAAGAAAGACAAGAAGAAGCGTGATGGGTGAGGCCGTTAAAGAACGCCGGGGGAATCACTTGTTTATATTTTTGTTCTTATTTCCTCAACGTGTGTAAGAATTGGGAAATTGTAATACGTTGTAATAGACCTTTGGATTAGTTCTGTAGTATGGTAATCCTGTATTTGAATGACTGTGGTTATGTTTAAATGTTGCAATTCAGTGGTAGTTGTAGTTGTTATTGAGGTGGATAAGCATGAGTTGTAATTAATTTTCATACAGGCTGCCCAGCAGGGGAGTAGTCGACTGGACCATGGATCAGTCGACTGGATCCCTTGGGGTTGAGACTCTGAAAGTGAATAGTAATGGAAACAGTCGACTGGACCCTTGATCAGTCGACTGAGTCACTGTTGATTTTAGCTACTGATCCAAATAGTAACCATTGCAGTCGACTGGGTTCCTTGATCAGTCGACTGGACCTCTGTTGAGAATTTTGGGTTTTGGTTTCTGCTAGGCACAGTCGACTGGACCCTAGGCACAGTCGACTGAACCTCTGTTTTCAAAACTGTTTTCTTTTGAAAGGATTCAATTGGCCAAAATTTTTTATAACTCTGATTTTAATGGATTTTAATAATGTTTTCCGCTGCTATTTGACTTTAATGGAACTAGATAAGCCTTGATGGCGTGCCACGTGTCCTATTTCTGCGCGTAGCGGGATGGGTCGTGACACTGGAGATCACGTGGATTTGGCCACGTGGTGATGGTTGATCGGGAGCTCGGGTGTCCTGCCAGGATCGCCTATCTGCAGTGAAGAACTCCGCAAGGTGTTCCTGCTCGATCAGCTTCTCTATTGCTATCTTTAACTTAAAGCAATCCTCAGTTTCATGGCCATGGTCCATGTGGAAGCGGCAGAACTTGTCCTGACTCCTTTTACCAGGCGGGGCTTTGAGTTTTGCTGGCTGCTGAAGCAACCTCTGCGCCTCGGCGGCTGCCATGACTTCTTGTATGGGCCGAGAAAGGGGTGTGAAAGCAATCGGGGGCTGACCCCGGACATCCTTCTGATCTTGCTTCAGCTTCTTTCCCGACCCCTTCTCAAATCCTTCACGCTTGCGCTTGGCCTTCGGGGACTCGTCTCTCACCTGACCGGCGCGCTTCGCTTTCAGGAACTCCTTAGTGTCAATGTACTTTTTGACCCTCTCCGAGAGCTCCACCAGGGTTGCCGGACGGTCACGATGAAACGATGTGGCGACCTTGGTGTGTTGAACTCTTGAACAGAAGGCCATAATTGCGGTCGTTTCATTGAGATTGTGAATCTGGAGCCTTTGTTGGTTAAAACAGTCCACATACTCCCTCAGGGACTTCCCTTTGCGCTGCTTGACAGTCAGCAGCTGAGTGTCCGATTGTGACCGATCGAGCATCCCGACAAACTGCCTGATGAACAGCTTACTGAGGGCTTTGAAGTCATCGACCGTCCGGGGCTTTAAAGTATGGAACCACTGTGCTGCTGGACCTTTAAGGGTACTAGGAAAGGCCAGGCACAGTAGCTCGTCCACCGTGGTGACCAGTGCCATCTGAGCCTTGTAGGTACGGATGTGGTCCACCGGACTCCCTGTGCCGTCATAGGAGCTATGGTGAGGGGGTTTGAACTTCCACGGGATAGGAAACTGCATCACTCGAGCTGTGTATGGTGATTCCGTCTCCGTGTTGGTGAGGTCATGGGCGGACTTGTGGCTCAACCTCTCAATCTGCTGTTGCAGTTCCTCGAACTGGGCCTTGATGTCATCCCGCCCGGTTGCCTTCTCCATATCCGAGCGGTAGGTCGGGTCGGACGACGAGGCCTCTTCCTCAAAGCGATTCATCCTTGGGGATAGAACCCAGCTCCGGGTCAGAGAAATCGTGTGCCTAAGGTCCCCCTGGCTCAGGGTCGGAGGGTCTTTGGCTGATTCCTGGGCCTTCCGTCCTGGCTCTTCCCCTCTGGCCGCACGCCGTCGGTTGATAATAGTTCTGGCATCCTCCACTCGGCGAGGATTGGGCCGAGCTCGCCTCTGCGGGCGCCTGGTTTCCTGGCTGCGCTCACCATCACCGAGGTTTTCCCAGTCCGGTGGGGACACCGGGGCTGAACGGGCTCGCCTTCGTGCCTGAGCGGCATCCTGAACAGGAGGGCTTTTCTCGGGCTGATCTTCTGGTGCGGGACGCTTTTCCTGCCTGGCCTAAAGCATCTTAATTTGTTCCTGCATTCGTCGTTGGCCTTCCAAGAGTTGCGTCAGCGCTGCCGTCACCTGTTCCGTGGTCATGGAGGCAGCGGATCGCTCGGGCTGTGAATCCTCCTAACCGGGTTGGGTAACGGCCTTCTTACTCCTTTTAGGCGGCATGTTGATCAGTCAAGAATTTGTTGGTGAAAAACTCTGTCGCTTCCCACAGACGGTGCCAAACTGATGATGCCGAAAATTCGTAAGAAGGGTGTAGAGAGAGAGAGAAAGACAATAACAAGTTGTATGTGGTTCAGTCCCGTTAACTAGGTGACCTACGTCCACGGTTGCGTCTGGGCGCGTTCACTAGCAGATCACCGGCAGGCCTGGTGAGCCAACAAAGAGGGGCGGCACTACCAGTAATACCGACCGGGTATATGCGTACAATGGTGAATTGAGAGTTATTTGGATCCCTGTAGACAGGGTAGGTGGGCTCTTTTATAGGTGCAAGAGTCCACCCTTACATGGTAAGTTAGATTATGAAGCCTAATCTGATTACAATTAATTTGCATGATTTGGGAAGAATTTCCTAAGCGATTTAGGAAACTGCCACATTCCCTCTCGTAGTCTTGCAGTTGCTTTAGGAAACTACTGGTTAGGCCGGGTCCACAGGATGCTGCGGTCTTCCATGCCCGGCCTGTTGGTACAAACCGCACGGTCCTGACGAACACCTCGGGATTGCTTGGCTATGGGCGCCTTTACTGAAGTAACCAGCACCTCTGGGTGGCTTGGCAGACCGACTTCATGGCTGGATCATTTTGGACATATCATTATTATTATTATTATTTTCATAGTCACTATGGATCTTATTTGATAGATATTTCCTTCTAGATTACAAATATATAAGTTTTTATTCAAAATGGAGTCGTGGTTTGAAAGTTATAGCATTTTAAAGTTTGAAAAAAAAAACACTTCCTTGATGAACGTGCTGAGTTGGCAAAATAGAAACAATAACTTTTTATATGTGTGATGGGGGCAACTTTGCCAATGCCTTATTTTCAGTTTAAAAATGAACTTAAGGCCATAAAATTCAAAAAACAATTGTACTGATAACGTAAATAACGTATGTATATTTATTATATATATAAAGGCCGAAGTAAATGAAACCTTTACAAGCTTCCACATCATCACCTCTCCTTGCACTAAAAATCATACGTGGCATTTTTTCATTTTCTTTTTAGATATTTAGATGGTTCATTCATACAAGATATGTCTTTCTACAATTAAGTTCATTGAATCCATTTTTTGCATTTGTTTATTCATGTATTATATAGGTCCATGTATTAGTCTTAAAGTAGTCTTGGAAGAATAATGATATTAAATGTAATGGATACATGAACATAGATAGATACATTATGTTTAGGATCCTATAAATACCTATTATTTAAGCAATGAATTAAAATAGAAGTATCAGTGTGTAAATCTCGTTCTCCTTAGAATGTGTTTATTTTAATTTTCCATTCTCAAATATCCTATTTCGCCATGTGTATCTATTTCATATTTATGATGTACCGTAAACTATTTTATTTAGGCACTCTTGGGATAACATGATAATTGAATTTTATTTTATTTTATTTTAGAAATAAAATTAGATTTTATTCATTAGACTGTAAGTTGTGATAAATCTTTGTAGGATGTTCTCTGTAAGTACATTTGTTTCATTTCAATCTCTAAGCTCTAGTTTGAGAATATTTTTACTGTAATTTGTACAAATTTATATAATATGGTTAAAATGGAAAAATTAAAATTGTTGGATGAAATTTATGCTATTCAATTTGTTATGTATTTTTTTTTTGACACATTCCCGTGCAACGGGTGTTCGTCTAGTATATATATAAAAGACAAAGTCAAATCTTTTTATCTAGAGTGTCATTTGGCATTTTAGTTATTTTTCTTAGCCACATAGGTTTCCTACATTTTTTTTATTTATTTTTATTTCTTTTCTTCTTTTCGAATTATTGCAATTCAGTTTCTTGAAAGCCTACAATTATGCACATTAGTATATGAATATATAATTAATACATAGCCAAGCTTCTTTTTCTTTACATTCCTCTCTTTGCTTTCCATCTACTTTATTGAATAGAAAGAAATCCAAAAGCCTAAAATAAAATAAATTGTGTTGAAGCCTTAAATAATCTATTATATATAGAGTCAGGTTCTAGTGTGCACTGCGTAAGCGCACTGGGTGAACACACTGGGCTTTTAAGCCTAAAAAACCAATGGGGTGTGGGACGACCCGTGGATTTTTAGGCTTAAAAGTCCAGTGCGTTCACCAAATGCACTTATCCACTGCGCACTAGAACCGGACTCTATATATATATAATATGTGTAAGGGTTGAAAGAAAATCGAACCAAACCGAACCACCGAACCGAACCGACCGGTTCGGTCGGTTTTCTTTGAATGTGTGTAGTGTAAAACCGAAACTGATCCAAAAAATTATATACTCCAAACTGAACCGAATTGAAACTGATTAATTTTGCAAAAAAAATACACCGAACCGAACTGAACCAGACCGTTTACATCCTTAAGTATGTGTGTGAGGTTGGTTAGTGAATACTCAATAATTGAGATCAATTTCTTCCATTAATTACTACTTAGCAACCCATTCACATGTCCACCCATTTCTAAGGCAAACCATTACTACTTACCAACCCATTCACATGTCCACCTATTTCTAAGGCAAATCAACAGCCAACAATGGTGAGCATCCAGATTCATCCCAATGCGAAAAAAACGTTGTATGTATTTAAATAGTTAATTAATCTAAAACCCTTTAACTTCCCCATTGTAAACCAAATTCATCATCACCATTGAATGTATATATATATATATATAAGGTCATCCAAGGCTTACTCATTTCACCCATCATTAATACGCTCATTCATTTTCTAGCTATCAAAGTATATGTATCTCTTGATTCACCCTTCATTAATCTCTCTCTCTCTCTCTCTTCCTTTATGATATCGTCCGTTCACTCTTTGAACTTTAATTTGTTGCTTTATTTTGAATTCGAAATTGTTTTCAGGTTAGTTTTGTTTTGCTTTTTTCTTCTTTCTTTTTCTTTTGAAGCTGCTGCTCTTTTAATGTTAACTTCTAAATATAATTTTATGGGTATTGATTGTTTTGTGTTTAGTCAATTAATTAGCTAAAACTTAATTAGTAGGTATGAATATTGCTTAGAGTATTTGGTTCCGTGCAAATACACGGTTTGTTGTTTGCTCTAATCTAAGACACCTTACTTTACCCTATGACACCCAGGACTTATGTGAAATTACAACAAAGGGCTTCAAGGCGATTAATTTATTTGTTTGTATTGTATGTTCTAACCAAGGCTTTAAAACCCAGTCCGGACCGGACGGTTCAATCGGTTGGACCGCCGACTGGTCCTAGAAACGGGCCAGTCCAAACCGGGAATCATCCTTGGACTAAAACCGGTCTAAATAATGGAAACCGTTTAACCGGAAATTGGAAAACCCGTTGCCCGATTCAACCGGTTCTTGCACTTCTCAAAAAAATTAAAACAAACAAAATTAGGAAACATGAAGTTAATGGGTTTTCCAATATGCGAGTCAAGATGGTCAGATATCTTGAAACCATTCTTCTGAGCGGGTTGGTGTGGGTTAGAAATGGGTGTCCAGGGTTATATGTTAATGGTTAATACAAGTCTGCCTTTGGATGTTAAGATTTTAAAAACAAGATAAGAACACGATAGCTCTCAGTCTGTCTCTGTCGTTGTCTCTCTCTCTAACACGATAGCACTCAGTCTCTCTCTCTCTCTCTCTCTTTCTCTCTCTCCCACGCCTCTTGCAGAAAAATAGAGAAATTAAAGTTTCTTTTCGGGTTCATAGGGAATGACGAGTGAAAGTCACTAATTATCCACATCATACGGTACCAGTCAACTAATGAATAAATACAACAACATAATCAAACTGAATAAAATAACAGTTGTATCTATTACAAACATCAGAGTGGTCCTCAAGAATCTAACAGGTCTGAACACAATATATGTCCAAGTGCCCATCACAAAAGTTCAACAAATATAATAGAATATAGACTAGATATAATTTCTTCATATCTAGCTGGCGTAAGTGTAGTCGTCAGCATAACAGTCTTCTCTGATATAACCGGTATAAGTGGGGCCACCCTCTGCATAATCCCCCTCCGGGTAGTAGCCGTCATCATAAGCCTCATCACCTACATTAAGAGGGATAGGGTAATCTGGACGGGGAATGTCCAGGAAATAACAGCCGTCAGCTTACTGAGAGTTGAGTGAATAGAAACTCACAGGATACCAATTATATAACATAATAACAAGTTATTGAAGTGTTTAAGATATAGTGTTACAATAGTATCTTTTCTTTATTAACCCAATGTCATTACTCAACCATTTTTGTCTTGTTAATAACAAACTTAGCACGTACTAACCCTTGGAACAGACTTGATTGAAAAACTTTTGGATACACCAATGCTTTGTCTACCGTGCCACCGCAAGTCATAGATACCATCTATCACGTAACACCGCAACTCATAGAGGTCATCTATCGCGTACACCGTAAGTCATAGATAATACGTCAGTCCATCCCTCGCTTTTAAGAACATATTCACAGTCCACCGCACGTCAGGGAAATAATGCTTCAAGCATCGACACATTAATTCTATTTCCACGACTTATCGTCAGCTATGTATTCTCAGCCACCGCAAGTCATAGATACCTTATACCGCGTAACACCGCAACCGCAAGTCACAGAGGTCATCTACCACATTTGAGAATAGCTGTTTACCTAGCCACCGCAAGTCATAGACACCTTTGTTTGTCTACCGCGTTTGGGAAACAATTCCTCCCGTAATCATCCTAGAACTTAGCAAACCTATCTATCGTTATACTACTAATGATTACATGACAGCCCCATTATGGCCTGACTACTCTGATTAAAATGAGCAGATATCGAACTCATACATGAACCACATAGTATCTAATGTCATCACGTTAATCCATTGTTTTTAATCATACTTATCTTTGTTGTCACATTATCCTTGATCAACCCATAATCACATAATGGAAGTCCGAATCAAGAATCGAACAATTGAACCCTTTATATAATAAACCAAAGAAACAAACCATGTTCTGCAAAGTTTAATCGATTGAAATATTTAAATCGATTGAGAAGAATAATGTTCAAGCGAATGAAGTCCTTTCGATCGATTAAACTTTCGATCGAGTGAACTTTGTTCAATCGCTTGAGAGTTGCCTTCTCCAGAGGTTCTGGACAGTGAACGTCCAAAAATGTTAGGGCATGTTTGGGTCTATTTATTTACATCAAAAACTCATAAAACATCATATCAAAGGCACCGAGTGAGTTTCAAACTCACCAAATGATCATAAGGGCGTGTTTGGCAAGCTTGAGCTCCGAGCCTTAATGGCTCCTCCTCCCTTTTTCTCTTTTTTGTCTTTATATCTCTCTCTCTGTCTTGTCTATCTCCTTCTTCTCCTCTTATCTCCTTCTCCTCTGACTGAGTATATATATATGTAGATATGGATGTGTGTATGTATATATATATGAGTGTATGTATATATATGAGTATAATTCTCTTTCCCTCTCTCTCGAACTCTCTGGTTCTGCAAACACACACAAACACATGAGCACAATGTATATATAAGGGGGTTCAGGTGGCTATGTTTGCATGAATTGAAGATGAAATATCCAGGCGCGTTCGATCGATCCAAGTACGTTCGATCACTTGAAAGTGATTTGACTAGTTTTGATCGATTGAAGTGGAGAATATGTAATAAATTCATGTCGGCACAGTTTCGATCGATTAAACAGGGTTTGATTGCTTGAAAGTACAAGTTCTCGATCGCTTGAAATGACTTCGATTGATTGAAAGTAAAACTTCAAGCATAGTCAAGGGAAGTATATGGAGTCTCTTTATATTAATTATTACTGAAAATACAGGATATTACATCATCCACCACTCATTAAAAGATTTCGTCCTCGAAATCGGAAACAAGCAAGGTGTAAAACAAAAACATAAACTTCTTACGCATCTCCGACTCTAGCTCCCATGAAGCTTCTCCTTCGTCATGATGCTTCCACTGAATCTTCACTAACGGAATCTCCTTGTTTGTGAGCTTCTTGATTTCTCGATCTCCACTGGTCCTTCATTGAACGTAACGTTGTCGTAACTTCAATATCTTCGAAGTTGATCTTGTGTGCTGGGTTGTGAGCACATTTCCATAGCAAACTGATGTGGAAAATGTTGTGCACTCCTGACATCTTTGGCGGCAACGCAAGTCGATAAGCAACCTTCCCAACACGTTCTAGAATCTCGAACGGTCCGATGAATCGCAGCGATAGCTTGCCTCTCTTCTTTCCAAATCTGACGATGCCTCGAACATGTGAAACCTTGATGTAGCACCCTGCATTTTTTCTAATATAAATATTCATTTTTAAATATGTTAAGGACGTAACCTAAATTTTAACGTGTTAAAAATTGGTTGTGTGCATTAATATTTTTATGGTTATTTATTCATTTGGGGGTAATTATTATTTTTATTGTTATTAGCTACTGTATGAATTTTGTAAAGTTAAGTGGTGGGGTTAGAGTGGTAAAAGTTTAAATTAGCAAAGTTATTGAAGAGTGATGTGTTAAATTTTTTAACAGTATTTATAAGCCCGTAAATGTGTTAAATAATATGATTAACATTCAAATTAAGTACCGGGGTCATGGGTACCCATTGGGCTACTCATTTAAGTACTTTGTACTGCATTTTGGGCCCATATGAAGTCTTTTTGTGAGTCCATAAGATAAATAACGGGATTTTTAGTATTCGTGTGTTAATAATATACATGGGTGTGTTTATATCTTTTCATCAACATATTGTAGACACCCCAATTTTGACCTAACGCCGAATTTAGGAGAGCGTCACCTCCAAGTCCGATGATGATAAGGACCGAAAGATTTGAAGTATTCCAAGCTCTTCAGAAAAGTCTCCAAAATGCGATAAAATTTCACAGAAAGAGCAAAATACCAGGTATTTAGAAGAATTCAGGTATAAGACATAACTTTTGGAAAAGATCCTCAAAAATAATTTGCTTTGAAAAAAAGGAAGACCTAAAAAGGGAAGCTCAGCTAAAAACGGCACACAGCAGAAATTCGCGGCACTCATTGAGTGCCGGACGGCAGTCAGAGAGTGCCGCCGACATTTTCTGACTGCCGTTTACTTTTTAAGTCCGTATATTGTAGTGCAATACGTATGCATATGCGGATAAGAACAAAAAACTGATAAAGTAAGACTGACAAAGACGCGGCAATCCATTAATTGTCGCGGCACTTGATGAGTGCCGCCCGGCAGTCACGCAGTGCCGGGACGGCAGTCGTAAACTGCCGCAGCGGCATTCACGGACTGCCGCGACAGTTTTTTGACTGCCGCCCTGGGCAGCAGTCTGTCCAATTTCAGAAAGTACACATTGTACCACCAAATGAGATGTTTACACATGTCTTTTACTCCGAATTCACTGAAAATACTTGGTAGTTTTTTCCTATAAATGAGAGGGGATCTTTCTTGAGAAGGGGGAGGAGGAACAACACAAAAAAAATACTATCATTTACACCAACATTTTTGGAGAGAAAAGAGAGTTTTGGAAAGTTTGAAGAGGAGTTTGGAAGATCTTCAAAGGAGAGAAACTTTGAGGATAGTTTGGAGGTGACCCTCTAATCTTATTTGTGTTTTTCTTTCTTTTGAGCTTCTAATTTCCAAGCCATTTAGCTTTTCTTGATTAAGTTTTAGAGTTTGTTAAGTAAACTTGGAAGCCCTTGTTTCTAATTCTTTGATCCTTCTTCTATTTATTTGTTTATGATTTTCTCTTGAGGTTCTTGAAGATCTTCAATATCTCTCTTGAAATCTCTTGAGTATGATCCTTTGAATCCCATGTAAGCTCATGCTTTACATGAGAGTCAAAATTTGATCATCACTTTATCTCATATAGATGAATCCAAGTCCATGCTCATGACTTGGGTCCTCTAAATTTGATGTTTCATGGAATCCTTTCTATATTCCTTTGAGACCCTTAAGTATTAGTCATGTCTTCACCTCCAATGACCATCAAATGGTAGGAGAAATGATTTGAGTCTAAATCCATCTCCATGGTTTAGAGTCTTCATTTTGAGATTTCATGAAGTCTATTCATACTTCATTGAAACCTATAATTATGAAGGTCTTTAGTCTCCAATGACCATCAAATGGTAGGAGAAAATGGTCTAGTTTAAGTCCAACTTCATGGTTTAATAGTTGGGGTTAACAAATAAAGTTGAGCTTGATGAATGAAAACAGTGAGTTCACAAACTGTTTTTGATCAAAGATTTTTAGCTCAAAATCTAACCGTTAAAATTAAGTGAAACCAACGGGAAAGTGTTAATAACACAATGATCTACTGCTGTAATTTTTGTTTTAAGGTGGTTTCATGTTTAGAAGGGTTTGGTCATGGGTTTTGTGAGTTAACTACAATCTGTCCAGAATTTCAGAATAGTTTCAGAACAGTAAAACGTTTTTGAAATTAGTAAATCAGAGCTTTAACAAGGTGTTTGTGACCCAAAATAAATTTTTCCATGTAGTTTAATGTGTTAGGAAAGCCCCCTAAAAATAATGAAGCATTTCGGATTATTTTACTATTTTTAAAAAATCAAACAAAATCTCTGGACAGAGAGTTGTACATCTCTAAGTGATGTTTGGTGTTTGTCCTTTTCCCAGAGATCCGACCGTTGAAACTTTGATTTTCTTTTTGGTTTGGAAACTAGACTCACAGAGGCATCTTGTGTCCAAAATTCACCAAGATCAAACCACAGGAACCATGCTCTTTATTTCTTTAAAGTTTTGGTCTGCTCTCTGTAATTTTCAGAATTTTATGACAGATTTGATCAACTTTGTAAATAATGGTTCAAATGATGTTTTCATGGTCTAAGGTTCAAACCATGCTTTAAGGATAATTAGTTAAACTTAAATTCAGAGGTTAAATGATTCAAATCAATGAATAAGTTAAATAGCTTACTCTTGTTCATATTCATAAATTCATATACATTCATCCATACATGTTGATACTTGAAATAAGGACTTATTTTAGCTAGAGCAGATTACTTAGGATTCAATAATATATCTTGCTTAAAAGCATGTGGACTAACCCTCTATTTTGTAGCGCTATTAAGGTATGATTTCTCAAAATCCTCTCTAGTTTATTCATTTATTGATTTTATTGATTTTCAAGCCCTTTTTTACGACACCTTAGAATTAAGTCTTGCCTTATGTGTATATATGTGATTAGAAACCCTTTTGTAGTAGGATTCCTTTACTTTGTATGCATTGCACGTTTAATATTCGCGGTCGGATCCCGGGTAAGTTTCCTTGTTCTCTATCTTGCATATCATGTTGTTTGCTAATTGAATTACTTGATTTTGAATGATATTTTCCCCTTAGCAATCTTACACCATTTGGACATGCTTTTGTAATGTATATTTACATATGTATTAATTGAGGGCATACTTAGATTAATAATTGGATTAAAAGGATGTTAAGTAGAGGCCTATCGCGAGATAGGATGAAAAGGGGTATTTTAGTCCATTGGGCTCCTTCCCTTTTCATTCCATAATCCCCGGACCTAGTCAAATCTTTGGTTTCGCAAAAGATCAGTTTCCTTTTTGAAATGGTTTCTTAATTTTCCTTTTAAAAATTAAGTGGCGACTCGTTTTGTTTTTGAATTTGGAAAAGAAGTTTTAAAAGAAAAGCTGTGGGTAAGTCAACCTGCGATATCCACAATCTGGCGACTCTGCTGGGGATCGAACCCAGAATCTCTGGTTTCGCAGACCAGAATTCTGATTTTGGGTTCACTTGAGGATTAGACTTGAAAAATATCCTTTTAATCGAATTAATTAATCTTTATGTGCCTGTTGCATTTCACTTGCATGTCCAGCCAGTCGATTGCACGGAACTATGACCTTGGAGGCTCGGGGCAACCCGGTCGGTCAAGTCATCATGGGACTGTGTGATCACCCTTGATCTCGTACCATGATTTGGTATATTAAGCATCCTATCGGATGTGTGTCAAGGGTCCCTTATTTGACCAAAACCTAGCCTTTGTATAATAATTTCTGTAGAACCTTTCAAGCTTAGGAAAAATCAATTTTTGATTAGGATTATGTGCTAGGAAGTTTTGTATGCCCGGAAGGGATTATTTGAGATGATGACGATGCTTGCATGATAAAAGATGTATAATCTCTTAATCACCTTTTAAGCAAGTCCTCCTCACGTTACACGACATTTGGAGAACATGCTGAACCCTGATTATGAGATTATACTTCTTATATCATGTTTAGCTAAGCATCATTGACCTTGTATGTATCCAAGTCCATGAAGAGTGCGGTGATAATCCGATCATGTGATCCTTCTACCCAAGGAATTTTAAATCCACCTTTGAGGGCAAATGGTTTCTTTTTAATCCAAAACTTTCAATGCTCTTTCAAAAAAATCTTTTGGGTCCACTTTTGACTAAAGCTCCAAATTAATCTTTGGGAATCATTTTTGAAAGAAAATACTTTTCTAAGCAGAATTTCATTTTTTAGTGAGAAATGTTTTTACATCCTCACAGAAGACTCAAAACTCTTGAGAACTGTTTTCATCAATCTAAAAATGCTTTTCAAATAAAATTTTGAGAGGGTAGTAAGGATCATAATGAGAGGAGCAATTGACGCACTTGACATGGATGAGGATTTTATATGTTTATGTGCTTATGTGTTGGGATTAGGATTTTCTCTTTTTTGGCATATAGAGTAGGCACACACGCACACATGCATTGCATCCGCATGATGTATAAAATAAAAAGTCTTCCTTAATAAAATGAAGGTTTTCTAAAAAGGAAAATTTTCAAAATTTGCTATAGGAGCAAAAATAGCAAATCAAGCGTGGTTTAGGGATCCTACGGCAAGGCTAGTAAGGAGAGGATACGCTGACATGGCCGAAGAGAGAAACAACGAAGAAATGACCGGGTTGAGGGTACTAGTAGAACAGCAGGCGGAACAGATGCGGAGACAGGCCGAGAACATGAACCGCATGATGGGAATGATAGAAGAGTTGAACAGCCGACCGCCGCCTGTGATTCCACCTGTTATGGACCCGCCTTTGGGAGGAGGGGAAGGAGATTGGTTTGACGATCAGGAGGCACAATGGACCGAGGCACTAAGGGCCAACAGAGACAGGGAGCAAGCTGAGAAAGAGAAGCAACTAACCGAGAAAGTAGAGAAGCTGGAAAGGGTAATGCGCAAGGCTCAAGGGGTTGATACCTATCTGATGGAGTTAGAAGGCCTGTATGACGGGGTCCATGAGACGCTGCCCGCCGGATTCAAAATGCCAAATTTTGATAAGTTTGATGGCACAGGCAACCCCCGCAGTCACGTCCGAATGTGCATAGGAGCTTTTCAACCTAGTGGCTTGAGCACAACTATGATGGCAGTCCTGTTTCAGCAAACCTTAACAGGAGCTGCTCTATCGTGGTACCTTACGCTTGAGCCAAGCAAAACCAGAGTTTGGGAAGAAGTCGTAAAGTCATTTGTAGCCCAGTATGAATACAATCAAGACTTGGACGTCACTGTCCAGGATCTAGAAACAACCAGGCAAGGGAGCAAAGAGTCATTCTCTGAGTATGTGAGCCGTTGGAGGGGGAAGGCCGCAAAGATGGTACAGAGGCCGTCTGAGAAAGAATAGATCCGGATATTGATGAAAAAGCTACAGCCAGTCTACCAGGAAAAGATGAGGTTCCAGTCAATCAACACCTTTATTGAGGTGTTCGATGTGGGGACAAGAATCGAAGATGCGATTCAAGAAGGAACAATCAAGAAGGAAGAACCACAGAACCGATATCGGAGGCCCAGTTATGGATCAAATGGAGGGCATTCGGGGGGTCACTCTGGCCCCACCGATGTCAATGCACTTAGCGAGCCAGAGAGAAAATTCGATATCACCAAAAACCACCCAAGAGGAGGAGAGGATAAGCCACTAAGAAAGTTTTCGGATTTGGGAGTATCATTATCAACCGCCCTCGACAGGCTGTTAGCGAAAGGACATCTCCGTCAGTTGGAACCTCGACCCCCGCCGAGTCCGCTCCCGCCGCATTTTAAAGGAGATCTCTACTGCAAATACCATCAGCAGAAGGGCCACTCGACGGATCGATGCATGAGGTTAAGGCATGAAATACAAGACCTCATCGACAATAAAGTCATATCCGAACCACCTGTCAAAGCCCCCAATGTCACCAAGAATCCTCTGCCAAACCACCATGTTGTACCGCCGCCGCGGGGTCTTTACTTCTTAGGGGTAAGAGGAATGACATTTGATCCATCCAAGCTAATCACGAAAGTCGGGGAACCAAAGAAGTTTTATCAGTTACCAGAAAATCCGGGGATCTGTATGCTTGGGAGCCAGCCAGAGATATAGGAAAATGAAGTGACGGGACAGTCAGATTGGTGGATTCAAGAAGGCAACGATCGAAACATAGACCAGGTAGGAGATGATGATCTGTGGTATCAAAGCGACGAAGAGGCAAAAGAAAGCTCGGAGGCCATTTCAGAAACCGACAACATTTGGGCAAAAGAGGAGATCAATCACCTAACTCGGTCTGGTAGACACTTCAAGCCGCATGAACTAGAAGAAGATCACCCGGGGAGGGAGCTGGGGAAAGGGAAAGGGAAAATGAACGAAGAAGAAGAAGAGGATAGGGTCTTAAAGCAGATGAGGAAAACACAAGCTAATATCACCATCTGGGGATTGCTGATCGCCTCCAAAAAGCACAGACAGGCAGTCTTGGATGCTTTGAACCAATCCGATGTCTCCATCAATACAACACCAGGAGATCTCGTGGGGATGATCAATAGGATCCCAACTCTAGCTATTTCCTTCACGACCGATGATTTACCTCCCGGAGGACCCGTTCATAACAAGCCCTTGTATGTCACCGTCAAATATTTAGGAAACACTGTGCCTGCCTGTCTGGTGGACAATGGATCAGCCTTAAATGTGTGCCCGTTCTGAACAGCCAAGCGCATGGGTTTGGACGAATCGACATTCATACCATCTGAGCAAAAAGTCCGAGCATATGACAACACTCAGAGAACTGTCATGGGTATAATTCTCCTTCACCTCGCTGTCGGTCCACTTAAGAAGGAAGCCGAATTTCAGGTCATCGACATTCCTGCTTCTTTCACCCTGCTGCTTGGGAGGCCATGGTTAGACAGTTTGGGCGCCATACCATCGACGATCCATCAAAAGGTCAAATGTATCTAGGAGAGCAGGGTTTGTGACATCCTTGGAGACAGTTGGGTTCGTCCGTCTAAAGCTTCATCAAGCGCGCTGGTCTTGGAGGTACAGCTGCAGGAAGAAGAGACAGGTTTGGGGGGATTTGAGTTCATTAGCGTGATAGAAGAAGGAAAGCCGGGAGATTTTCTACCACTCCATTTCGATCAATATGCTAGTCCAGTAGTCGCAGGGATCATGAAGAAAATGGGCTTCTTTCCAGGATTGGGCTTGGGAAAAAACCTTCAGGGCATGCCAGAATCTCCGAGAATCCCTACTCAGACTCACACTCACAGTCTAGGGTACCAGCCAACGAAGAAGGAACTGAGGGCGAAGAAGAAGGCCGTCAATGCACCACTAGACCCTTACCTAAAGACGCTCAATGGGTATTTTGTGAAAGAAGGAGAAGATTTCCCTTTCTGTGGTTTTCCAGAACCATGGATGGACCAGAAGGACAAATGCTTGAAGCCGGGGTTTGAGATCTTTTTCTCCCACAAACTTTCCAAGTACAGAGACCCGTTCTTGCAAATGCCCAAAAAGCCTATTGTTGCCAAAGACTGGATTGGTGCGCTAGACGGCTCTGTCATGAAAAATCTGCTGAATGAAGGAAGCACGGAGGTTGTGAAAGCAGAAAAAGCCAAAGGTGAATACGTCGAAGGTCTGGTGGAAGAAGCAACCGAAAGTGAAGAAGACGAGGAAAATCGGATGAAGGCCGACAAGGGGAATGTTGATGTGCTGGAAGAAGAATGCGAACTGGAGGAAGAACCGGGAAAGGAAGAAAAGACGGAGACCGGGGGACTGCCAGGTTGTAATACTATGGAGCTCAAGCAGGGAGCCAACAAGGAGTGGGTTTCTGAGTCTAGCGATAAGTATCCCCCTCACCCAGAGTCTGTAATGGCCCAAATGAGGCGTCTTACTATCGCTATGTCTGTTGTAATCACCCCTAACAAGATCAATGAAAGTATGACTGATTCCGCCTACTCGAATGCGCTTAATGAATGTGATGAATATGAAATACCTGATGAATTGCAAAAATTAATTGAAAAGGAAAATGAATCTGCATGCAAAATCATAGAGAACACCCTAACAATTAATCTAGGAAATGAAAATAATCCTCAAAATGTCTTTATCGGCTCTACACTTAGCAATAAAGAAAGCAAAGAACTAATCAGTCTATTAAATGAATTCAAAGATGTTTTTGCATGGTCTTATAATGATATGCCAGGTATCGATCCAAAAATAGTCCAACACCACATCCCTCTCTTTCCCAATTCAAAACCCATGAAACAAAAATTGAGGTGAATGAGGCCAGAATGGGCACTTAAGGTAAAAGAGGAGGTCGAAAAGCAGTTAAGAGCTGGATTCTTGATGGTCACCGAGTATCCTGAGTGGATTGCCAACATTGTGCCTGTCCCGAAGAAGGATGGTCGTGTTAGGGTTTGCGTTGATTTTCGAGATTTAAACAAGGCAAGCCCTAAAGACGATTTCCCGTTACCCCACATCGACGTGTTGGTTGATAACACTGCAGGACACGAGCTTCTATCTTTCATGGATGGATTCCCTGGGTATAATCAAATCCTCATGGCACCCGAGGATAGGGAGAAAACCACGATCATTACTCCTTGGGGGACATATTGCTATAGAGTCATGCCGTTCGGACTTAAGAATGCAGGTGCAACCTATCAAAGGGCTGCCACCACTTTGCTACACGACATGATCCACAAAGAGGTGGAGGTCTATGTGGATGATATGATTGTAAAATCTAAGGAAAGGGAAGGGCACCTAGGGGCTTTGAGAAAATTCTTTGGGAGATTGAGGGAGTTCCAAATGAGGCTAAACCCGCAGAAATGCACGTTCGGAGTCACCACTGGGAAATTATTAGGTTTCCTCATCACTCAGAGGGGGATAGAGGTGGATCCTACCAAAATAAAAGCCATAACCGAAATGAACCCACCGAAGAATGAGAAAGAGTTGAGAGGGTTCTTGGGTAGAATACAGTTTATAAGTCATTTTATCTCAAAACTCACCATGACCTGCGACCCGCTGTTCAAATTACTCAGAAAAGGAGAAAGATTCGAGTGGGATACCTTGTGTCAGGAAGCCTTCGACAAAACCAAAGCCTACCTCCAGAGCCCACCTGTCCTGTCACCACCTTTACCTGGGAGACCTTTGTTGCTTTATCTCTCCGTATCCGAAGATTCGATGGGGTGTATGTGTTGGGTTTGTGCCCTCAAACCATTACTTTCTGTATGAGACATTGACATTTTAATATATGGATATCAGCTTTACATTTTATTGTGTATGTTCTTTTCATGAGATGATTGTTAATCCTTAAGTATTATAGTAAGTAATTCGTGTGTGTATGAGATGCACACAAGTGAGATACGAATTACTATTCTTTAATACTTAGAATGTGTCACAGTGGATGATGAGACTGGATACCTCATCAAGTCTATACTGTAGCAGAATTAACTACCATTGGATGGAGTGATTAATCTCAATCACTAGAGTGTAGCTCTTAGTTGATATGCTAGTGCTTATAGTGCATTGACGGACCTGAGTTTCCTATTGACGCTTAAGGCTGTCAAACAGTCAATAGGAACTCATAACTTGTATAAGGTACGTGTTCTCAATCTTGAGACGATTATGAACACAGACTGTGGATATGACTGCTTTGATTTACCAATCAGTGAGGTCTATAAAAGATCAACACCTGGGTATCTTGGGTATGTCATGTTCATAGGGTTATGAACATGCATTGTCAAGATAGAATCTACCCTCTGTTTCAGAGTAAGCATTCCCTTGAGAATGTCACCAAGTCGATTACTGAGTACTGCAGTCTGGTTGATAAGAGTTATCAACATGTTTGGTAATCATGAGAGGTTAATGGGACTCAAGGAATACAAGAAGTAATCATGATTCAGGTTGACAGTAACAGTTATCCGATTACCTGAATATGATTACGAATGCTGACGGTAGAGGGACATTAGTACACCATACAAGTCTAGTTATCGCTTCGGATATGTTCTTTTGCGTTGGAGTTCAGTTATCGTTTTATAGTGGAGTAAACTTTAACTGACCAGTTAGTTAGTTTGCTGATCAAAGAGTTTGGTCATGGTAATTAACAAACTGGTCTGAGCCAACAATAAAGAGCCTAGGAGGTCCCACTCTTAGCTCCGCCAGGATGCTTGGAAAGATGCTTGAGGATGATGTCCAGACAGGTTCGATCGATCGAAGATGTCTCGATCGATTGAAGTCTGAAGGTTCGATCGATCGAAGATGGTTCGATCGATAGAATGTTCGATCGATCGAAGGCACTTCGATCGCTCGAAGTCTAAGTCGGTTCTGGGAATCTATAAATAGGGCAGCTGCGTTCTGGAAAAGGTTGTTCGTCGTTTTGAACGTCAGAAGCTGCAGAAACTGTTTTGGAGTCCCAAAACCTTCTCTATCCTCTCCATTAGGGTTCCCACCAACCCTAGTCTTTCTGGCAGGCATCCGCAGGAGTCATAAGGGTGAAGATCATCTAGTGGAGGCTGCTGGAAGTTAAAGATCAGAATTGGGTTCAAGACACTAAGGTATAACTCGTGTCCCTTCTTGTGCGTATCTGTAGAATTGACGAGTAGTAGATCCAGGCATGCCAATAAAGTTTCATAACTTGATTTTTCCGCTGCGCGTTTAAACTTTCCATTTAAACCTGTTTTTCCAACAATTGGTATCAGAGCCACGCTCGTTTGGATCTATAGATGCGTTTTTTGGAACACTATTTTGATTTGCATGTTGATTTGAGAACTGCTTTCGAAACTGCATCGTCACAGATCTGTTTCTGCAGTGTTATCGCAGCAGTATACAAATCTGTGATTGCATTGGATGCAAGATGGGTTCGATCGATCGAAGAATGTTCGATCGATCGAAAGCTCTGTACTCGAGCGATCGAACAGGTTTCGATCGATCGAAACCTTCTGTTGTTCGAGCGATCGAATAGAGTTCGATCGATCGAGACAGACTCTTTGTCAGGATCTTTGTTTCACAGTATTAAAGAGTTTTGAAATTAAAAACTTTAATTTTAAAATATTCTGCAAAAAAATTTTTAATCATTATGTGAAATAGAATGTTCAAGCGATTGAACAGTGTTCAATCGATCGAAGGTTCGAGCGATCGAACGGGCTTCGATCGATCGAACTATGACAGAGAAGTTAGATGCTGTTTTGAGTTCTAATTCAGTATGTAAAGAGTTTATATACTGTGTGAATCAATTAAGGGTTCCAATAGTTATATTTTGTTATATATATGCGTGGATGTGTGTTCAACTAACCTTTTGCAGCAAAAGTTAGTCGCTATCTCCCATGGCGCCAAGAGCATTTAATTTTGTATTTGAATGTTTTTAGATTGGTGTGTTGTTTTAAGTTTGGTTTGGTTTTAAGGCATATGTAAAGGGCGCTGCGACTTCAATCCTACGAAAAGGAAAGTCGCACCGGTTTCCCTAGCCTTTTATTTTTGTTGTTGCTATTTCTATTTCTAGATAAATTGTAAGCTTCAAAAGAGGCATAGGTTCAATGTAATAGAATTAGAATATCCATGAAGATGGAGCAAGGAGCCGTTGTCCATGAAGATGGAGCTGGAGGCGATCAAACCAAAAGCAGGTTCTATGGAGATAGAGCCATGGGAGATAGGGGCATCGTTTGGATGTCTTTTATTTCATTTTAGTTTTTTGTTTTATGTGCTTTGTTTGTGATTGGCGTATAATACATTGTTGCATGCACGCAAAACAAGTTTTCTAAAATAAAATTCAAAAACCGTTTTCAACACATTAGTAAACATTAGATGTTTATGGGAAGTGTGTAGAAACAGATTTTCTCAAAAAGCAAAATCCTTTTTACTAAATCTAGTGGGAGAGGGTCTTATTAATTACACCCACGATCTTCCATTAACGGTTCACTGTAAGATGAGTGATGCATTCTGTGTCACCTCGCCAGGGGTGATCATTCCATACGGAGGATGCATTACTCATTGGTTACTAGATGTGAACTTCTTTTGATAAGGATCAATCAGACGTGTTAGAGGGTGACCACCATACGGAGGCGCTACTTGAGACGGTTGTGATTGGATCCTAGTTAATGGTACACACTAGCTAAGCTATGGATAAGGGATCCCACACGGGGCATTATTCAGAAACTTAGAGATCAAATAGGTTCGGAAGTCATAACTTGTTTTGCAAGAGTTGCATAGCGGATAAGTTATGATAAATTGAAAGATCGAACATTGACCACCACACGGAGGCTTTATTCTTTCGTTTCGATATTCCGGCGACTTAGTTTTAAAATAAGAGTTTTAAAAGGATTCTTTTATTTCAAACTGTCAAATTCTGATATCCATATTTATTTTGTTTTGATTTTTTCAGTAAATCATAATGTCTGGATCTGCATTTAGTCCACTTGCCACCATACTCACTCAAAACAAGTTAACTGGAAACAACTACACTGAATGGAAACGTAATCTTGACATCGTGTTAACTGCGGAGGATCACATATATGTCCTCACCACCCCATGCCCCGAAGAACCCGCTGCAAATGCTTCGGCTGCTGCTAGACGCGAGTTCGATAAATGGAAAAAGTCGAATGGGATGGCTCGTTGTTACATATTGGCTTCTATGGCTAATGTGTTACAACACCAATACCAGTCGAACAGTTCCGCCAGTGACATTATCGAATCCCTGAAAAAGATGTTTGGGGAGCATGGCAGGCCTGCCAGACAGGTAGCTATGCAGAAGATAATGAGTGCTAAGATGTCGGAAGGGACTCCAGTCAAAGAACATGTTTTGAAAATGATTGGTTATTTAAACGAGCTGGAGACCCTAGGTGCTAACATCGATGCACAGACCCAAGTTGATATGATCCTCAATACGCTGTCGCCATCATTCGCTCAATTTAAACTGAATTATAATATGAATAAAATGGATTTTTCAATGAGCGAATTGATGAGCTCTTTATTGGCAGCGGAAGGGGTGATCAAACCTGGGGGCAGCGTTTTAAACGTTGAGAAAAGCGCTTCCTCTTCCCGATCTATGCCGAAAGGAAAGAAAAGGAAGAAGAAGGCTAGCACTGGTGGTTCAAGTGTTGGACCAGTCCCTAAGATTGCAAAATCTAAGGGAAAAGGTAAGGGCAAAGGAAAGTGTTTCCAATGCGGTGAGAAGGGCCACTGGAAGAGGAACTGTCCAGAATTCTTAGCTACAAGAGTTCAAGGTATGATTGAATCACATGTGATTGAAGTAAGTTTTATAACGGATACTTCAAACACTTGGTGCATTGATTCTGGTGCGACTAACCATATCTGTAATTCATTGCAGGGGTTCAGATCAACCAGGAAGTGCAGTGATGGGGAAATCGTACTTACTCTAGGTTCTAGCGCAACCGTTTCTGCGGTTGCTATAGGAGTCGTAGTTTTAGAATTTCTAGACAATAAAGTTTTGATTTTATCAGATGTACTTTACGTCCCTTCAATGAGACGTAATTTAATTTCAGTTTCTAATTTATCGAATAATGGTTATTCTTTTCATTTTGGAACTGAAGTTGTGATTAAAAGAAATAGTTCTTTTATATGTTCTGGTGTTAAATCAAATGGTTTATATGTGATTACTCCCAATATTTCTAAAGATTCTTGTATGGAACTTAATAACTCAGTGGTAACTGTACCATCTAAAAGAAAGAGACCTTCCACTAATCCAACAAAGCTTTGGCATATGAGGCTTGGTCATATCAATCTAAATAGGATTGGCAGACTAGTCAAAGAAGGGGTCTTAGGCGATTTGGTTCTCGAACCAATAGAAGTCTGCGAGTCTTGTTTAGAGGGTAAGATGACCAAAAGGCCCTTTCCTGCAAAGGGCAATAGAACCAATGCATTGTTGGAATTAGTTCATACTGATGTGTGTGGACCAATAAATATTAGAGCAAGGGGTGGTTATGAGTATTTCATAACATTTACTGATGACCACTCTAGGTATGGATATGTGTACCTAATGCAGCACAAGTCTGAAGCCTTTGAAAAGTTCAAAGAGTTTAGGGCTGAAGTGGAGAAGCAATTGGGCACACATATCAAGGCCATTCGATCTGATCGAGGTGGCGAGTACCTCTCTAATGAATTTATTGATCACCTCGTACAGAATGGGATTCTGTCACAGTTGACTGCACCTGGCACGCCTCAGCAAAATGGTGTAGCGGAGAGAAGGAATCGGACTCTTTTAGACATGACTAGGTCAATGATGAGTTATTCTGAGTTACCTTTATTTCTTTGGGGTTATGCTTTGGAAACCGCTGCTTACATACTAAATCTAATACCAAGCAAATCTGTTCCCAGGACACCACGAGAGATGTGGATTGGGCGCAAGCCTTCTTTGCAACATCTCCGGATATGGGGTTGTCCGGCACATGTGCTAAAAGGAAAGATGAGCAAGTTGGATTCTAGATCGGAAGTATGTTACTTCGTGGGGTATCCAAAGGGTACTTATGGATGGTATTTTTATGATCCAAGAGAACAGAAGGTGTTCGTCAGTACGAATGCTATTTTCTTGGAGGATGATTATATCATGAACCATAAACCTAAGGGAAGGATAGATCTTAGAGAGATAGAAGGAGAGCCCTCAGTCCAACCCGTAGTTAATAACGATGTAAATCAGGAAAACACCACTTCTTCACCTATTTCCGCACCAGTACCTCGTCGTAGTGGGAGGATTATCAGCCAGCCTGATAGATACATGTTCTTAGGAGAAGTTTTTGAAGCTGTCTCCATAGAATCTGAATCTGATCCTACCACATACGAAGAGGCAATGGCTGATGTTGATTCAGCTCATTGGGTTAAAGCTATGAAGGCTGAATTGGAATCTATGGATTCTAATCAGGTCTGGGATCTTGTAGAACTTCCAGCCAATATTAAACCCATTGGCTGTAAGTGGGTCTACAAGAGGAAAAGAGGATCTGATGGAAAGGTTGAGACCTTTAAGGCAAGGCTTGTTGCGAAAGGTTATACTCAGAGGGAGGGCATTGACTATGAGGAAACCTTCTCGCCGGTGGCCATGCTCAAGTCCATCAGAATACTCTTATCCGTTGCTGCATGCCTAGATTTTGAGATCTGGCAGATGGACGTCAAGACTGCATTCTTGAATGGCAATCTTGAGGAGGACATCTATATGCAACAACCAGAAGGGTTCATAGCTGGTCGGAAAGGTAACTTGGTATGCAAGTTGCAAAAGTCCATTTATGGGCTTAAGCAGGCATCCAGAAGTTGGAACATACGATTTGACCAAGCGGTCAAATCGTTTGGTTTCATACAGAATCTGGATGAACCTTGTGTATACAAGAAGAGTGAAGGGAAAGTGGTGGCTTTTCTTGTGCTTTACGTTGACGACATTCTACTCATTGGAAATGATGTAGCGGCATTGTCAACGGTCAAGGTTTGGCTAGCTAGTACTTTCGATATGAAGGATCTAGGAGAGGCGAGCTATATTCTTGGGATAAAGCTCTTTCGGGATCGCAAGCGAAAGATAATGGGATTATCTCAAGCTGGTTATATCGATAAGGTGCTAACTAGGTTTTCAATGGATAATTCGAAGAAAGGTTTGTTACCTTTCAGGCATGGTTTAGCGTTCTCCAAGGACCAGTGTCCAAAGACACAGGAGGAGAGGAATCGCATGACAGGAGTTCCCTATGCTTCTGCAGTGGGAAGTCTCATGTATGCGATGTTATGCACTAGACCAGATATCTGCTTTGCCGTTGGCATGGTTAGCAGATATCAGTCGAATCCGGGTCCAGAGCACTGGACAGCCGTTAAGCACATTCTTAAGTACTTGAGAAGAACTAAAGATTACATGCTTATGTACGGTGGTAGTGAGTTAATTCCAGTGGGATACACTGACTCGGACTTTATGTCAGATAAAGATTCGAGGAAGTCGACGTCCGGTCATCTCTTTACCTTGGGAGGTGGTGCTGTCAGTTGGAGGAGCATTAAGCAGAAATGCATTGCAGACTCAACTACAGAAGCTGAGTATGTGGCTGCTTGTGAAGCCGCAAAGGAAGCTGTTTGGCTCAAGAAGTTCCTTATGGAACTCGAGGTGGTACCAGCGTCGCTGTCGCCTATTACGCTTTATTGTGATAATAGTGGGGCAGTGGCTCAGTCCAAGGAGCCAAGGAACCACGGAAAGGGAAAGCACGTAGAGCGGAAATATCATCTTATCCGAGATATTGTTCAACGTGGAGATGTGACTGTCACCAAGATTGCCACAGCTGACAATCTTGCTGATCCGTTTACAAAGGCCTTGCCACAGAAGGTCTTTGATCGTCATCTAGATAGTCTAGGTCTTAGATGTAGTTCTGAATGGTTATGAGTGCAAGTGGGAGTTTGTTGGGTTTGTGCCCTCAAACCATTACTTTCTGTATGAGACATTGACATTTTAATATATGGATATCAGCTTTACATTTTATTGTGTATGTTCTTTTCATGAGATGATTGTTAATCCTTAAGTATTATAGTAAGTAATTCGTGTGTGTATGAGATGCACACAAGTGAGATACGAATTACTATTCTTTAATACTTAGAATGTGTCACAGTGGATGATGAGACTGGATACCTCATCAAGTCTATACTGTAGCAGAATTAACTACCATTGGATGGAGTGATTAATCTCAATCACTAGAGTGTAGCTCTTAGTTGATATGCTAGTGCTTATAGTGCATTGACGGACCTGAGTTTCCTATTGACGCTTAAGGCTGTCAAACAGTCAATAGGAACTCATAACTTGTATAAGGTACGTGTTCTCAATCTTGAGACGATTATGAACACAGACTGTGGATATGACTGCTTTGATTTACCAATCAGTGAGGTCTATAAAAGATCAACACCTGGGTATCTTGGGTATGTCATGTTCATAGGGTTATGAACATGCATTGTCAAGATAGAATCTACCCTCTGTTTCAGAGTAAGCATTCCCTTGAGAATGTCACCAAGTCGATTACTGAGTACTGCAGTCTGGTTGATAAGAGTTATCAACATGTTTGGTAATCATGAGAGGTGAATGGGACTCAAGGAATACAAGAAGTAATCATGATTCAGGTTGACAGTAACAGTTATCCGATTACCTGAATATGATTACGAATGCTGACGGTAGAGGGACATTAGTACACCATACAAGTCTAGTTATCGCTTCGGATATGTTCTTTTGCGTTGGAGTTCAGTTATCGTTTTATAGTGGAGTAAACTTTAACTGACCAGTTAGTTAGTTTGCTGATCAAAGAGTTTGGTCATGGTAATTAACAAACTGGTCTGAGCCAACAATAAAGAGCCTAGGAGGTCCCACTCTTAGCTCCGCCAGGATGCTTGGAAAGATGCTTGAGGATGATGTCCAGACAGGTTCGATCGATCGAAGATGTCTCGATCGATTGAAGTCTGAAGGTTCGATCGATCGAAGATGGTTCGATCGATCGAATGTTCGATCGATCGAAGGCACTTCGATCGCTCGAAGTCTAAGTCGGTTCTGGGAATCTATAAATAGGGCAGCTGCGTTCTGGAAAAGGTTGTTCGTCGTTTTGAACGTCAGAAGCTGCAGAAACTGTTTTGGAGTCCCAAAACCTTCTCTATCCTCTCCATTAGGGTTCCCACCAACCCTAGTCTTTCTGGCAGGCATCCGCAGGAGTCATAAGGGTGAAGATCATCTAGTGGAGGCTGCTGGAAGTTGAAGATCAGAATTGGGTTCAAGACACTAAGGTATAACTCGTGTCCCTTCTTGTGCGTATCTGTAGAATTGACGAGTAGTAGATCCAGGCATGCCAATAAAGTTTCATAACTTGATTTTTCCGCTGCGCGTTTAAACTTTCCATTTAAACCTATTTTTCCAACAGTATGTTGGCCCAAGAAGGAGAAGAGGGGCACGTGGAGAAGGCCATTTACTATTTGAGCAAAAGGATGACTGGATACGAGTTGAAGTACTCACCGTTAGAAAAAGCATGTTGGGCCTTAGTCTGGTGCACCCGTCGCCTTAGACATTACATGTTAGCCTTCCCCGTGATCTTAATCTCTCGAATGGATCCGCTCAAATACCTGTTTGAAAAACCCGTGTTGACCAGTAGGATTTCCCGATGGACCATGATGCTAGCCGAGTTTGATATCAGATGTGTCACCTCCAAATCTGTCAAGGGGAGGGCCATTGCCGAGTACCTAGCTGACTTCGCCGTAGAAACTGGGGAGAAAGGAGAATTCAAGTTCCCTGATGAAGAAGTAATGGAAGTAAGAGAAGATCTGTGGAAGATGTATTTCGACGGAGCAGCCAATCAATTAGGATACGAAGTCGGGGTCATTCTCATAGCATCCGATGGGTCCCCTACCCCACTAGCCGTCAAACTCAAGTACAACTCAACCAACAACACCGCGGAGTACGAAACATGCATAATTGGGATGGAAGCAGCCTTGGCTTTGAGAGTCGGAAATATTGACGTCTTCGGAGATTCCAACTTGATCATATCCCAAGTCCGAGGAGATTGGAGGGTAAAACATGAGAAGTTGAGACCTTATCATGACTATCTGGAAAGTCTGAAAGCACAATTCCAAAAGATCTCCTTTTACTACCTCCCTCGCGAAGAAAACCAACTAGCCGACTCTTTGGCTACCTTAGCTTCAATGATCCAAATCCCTTCCAAAGTTGCCATGATCCCACTATCCATAGAAGTGAGGAACCAGCCGTCATTTGAAACGATCGCGGCCATAGAAAGAGAAGATGAAGTGCCTTGGTATGAAGATGTGTGGAAGTTCGTCAAAGAAGGAGAATACCCCGAAGGAGCCTCAGAAAAGGACAAAAAGGCGATTCGACGATTCGCCGCCCAATTTGTGATTTATGCAGATAAGCTATGGAAGAAGTCCTACACCGGGTACAATCTGAAGTGCCTGCATGGAAATGAAGCTAAGAGAATGATGGAAAAAATACATGAGGGAGTATGTGGACCCCACATGAACGGGCACATGCTGGCAAAGAAGATCATCCGACAGGGGTACTATTGGACGACCTTGGACAAAGACTGTTGTGAATATGTTAGAAGGTGTCACAAGTGTCAAATTCATGCAAATCTGATGCACACCCCGCCGTCACAGCTCTATAGCATGACCACCCCTTGGCCGTTTTCCGTATGGGGGATTAATATTATTGGTGAAATATTCCCGAAGGCTTCCAATGGGCACCGATATATAATTGTGGCAATCGATTACTTTACAAAGTGGGTAGAGGCAGCCTCGTATGCAACGTTGAAAGCCAAAGACGTGGTGAGTTTCATCGAGAAAAATATAATCTGCCGGTATGGGGTCCCGAATGAGTTTATCTCTGATCACGGCAGTCATTTCCAGGGAGAAGTTATCCCGCTCTTGGAAAAGTATAAGATCACTCGCCACCAATCGTCCCCGTATAGGCCTCAGACGAATGGAGCAGTAGAGGCAGCAAATAAGAATGTTAAAGCAATCTTGGGGAAGACGACGGATACATATAAGGATTGGCATGAGAAACTGCCGTTTGCTTTGTGGGGATACCGAACCTCGGTAAGGACTTCAACGGGTGCTACGCCATATTCATTGGTCTACGGGATGGAGGTTGTTCTCCCAGTCGAGGTAGAAATACCCTCCCTTAGGGTTTTGGCAGAATGTGAGATCACCGAATCAGAATGGATACGAGGGAGGTACGAGGAGTTGATGTTACTCGATGAGAAGAGACTGGTCGCAATAAACCATACTCGGGGGTACCAAAAGAGGATAGCTCGTGCTTTCAACAAAAAGGTCCGCCCAAGGAAGCTTGCTGAGGGTGACCTAGTCCTCAAAGAACTGAAAGTGCCCGTTTATGACCCCAGAGGAAAGTTCAAACCCAACTGGGTCGGGCCATACATCATAAAGACTCTCCTCTCTGGAGGGGCAGCCTATCTCATGGACCTAGGCGGGGTCGAATTTAAACAGCCAACCAACATTGATCGCCTCAAGAAATATTTTGCTTGAAACCTTTCCTTTTCAAAACCTCCTACCTTGATGAACTACGCTTGACCTGATTCCCGCTAGGGGATACGTAGGCAACCTATTTGGTTCGGTCACTTAAATAAAACCGCCCGAGCGGCGTCTTCCTTCAAACCCTGAACCGAACTACTGTAGGCCTGATACCCACTCCGGGATAAGTAGGCGGGCTCTCAAAAGCCTTCGGCCCATAAAAAAAATAAAAAATAAAAAATAAAAATAAAAATAAAAACTGTGCTAAACTAGGGGCAAACTGACGTTTACCCAGAACCACCTCAAAGCCCCAAAATCAGGGGCAAACTTCGTTTGCTAACCGAAGAACCCAGATACGAGACCCTCCTGTGGATCACCTGGTCATCAAGATAAGTACCATAGAGAAACAAATGAGAATTCATAACATAGAAGGAGTGAAGCTTTAAGAAAAGAGCCAAGAAAAGATATTGAAAGGAGAATTCTTCATAAAAGATTGATCGAAAGAGTGAGCACTTTGATTAAACATGTCAGTACATTTTCTAAAACATAAAATACATTCTTTGAAAAGGAAAATCACATTCGAAAGCGTGAAAAGAGTAGGTAGGGTCTGTCAGAAAATTGTTACGAAATGGTAAGCTTCTCCCTGTTTTTGTCTACTTTATTGTGCGTACGTCTGTCAAGTCTGTCTCGCAACCAAGGCCTGGATCTCTAGAAGGCAGTAGGCACAGTCGGAGCTGAAATCCTCGGGCACGGAGCAGCCATCCTGTTGTGCCAAGCCTCGATGAAAGCTTTTACCATAGAAGGGCGCAAAGCGGACCCCCTGGTAAAATCAGCAGTCACAGGTTCGGTAGAATCCTGCAAGAGTCCAAACTGACGGACCACCCGACCGGGAATGTAGAAAGTAGTAGCATGCAAGCCAGGTAACCAGATGCCGGGACGTCTAGGAAAGCGTACAGCAACGGAGCGATAGATCCACTGCGGACAAACCCAGCAGATGTCACTAAAAGAGAGGCCCTGAAGCCAACCAAGCCACGCATCGGCGGATTGGAACAAGCTGTGAACCTCCATACGGTCGTAAGGAAGTGACCCACGAAGATGCGAGGGGTGAATGAAAAGATCAAGGCGTTCCATGAGCCAAACCTGTAAAACAAAAGGTGCCCCGGCAGGTAACATGGCCCCAGTAGCATGAGCGTGGCCCAATCCAAGAAGAGTTTCGCCAAGGACCAGCATGACAGCACTTTTCATCTCCCGCAAGCCACAAGCAATGGGTATGAGAGTGTCGGAAGATGACTGAAAGAGGAAGTAAGAGAGCATGGCAATTGACAGGGCACTACGTCGAATGATCTGATACTCACCGTCATAAGGGTCCCCTATGGGGGCGTAAACCGAAGAAAGACGCTCAAAGTCGATCTGCCTGTCATGAACAAAAGAACCCGCCACATTCCGAGATATGTGAAGGAGAATGGCCAAATCCCGGACATACCCGGCCTGAACCAAAGGGACTGTCAACTCGACGAAAGGGTCAGTATGCAGAATGGCGCTGAATTCCTCAAACAAGGGGCAAGTCTCGTGAGAGCCGAAACGAAAGACGTTGAGAGCAGGGTCCCAACACCGAATGGCAGCCTGAAGTAGGCCCTCGTTCAAATTCATCCGTCGAAAGGAGAAGATGTCATTTAATCTAGAACACTCGAAGTTGAGCTTGTCAATTCCAGAGAGAGTATCCATCCATGGGAAGAGGATTTGAGAACTAATGGGGGCCATTTAAGGGAAAATGGAAAGAAAAGAGAAGTATTTTGCGGAGCTTTGAGAAATAAGGGGTATAAATAGAAGAATAAGGCTGCCTACCTACCCGCGGCACTCGATAAAGTGCAGCAGCACTCAATGAAGTGCCGCGCGGCAGTTCGTGAATGCCGTTGCGGCAATTACTGACTGCCGCTGCGGCAGTCACTGAGTGCCGCGGAGACCTAACCGAGTGCCGTTCCAGGTTTTCCACTGGCCTGGGTCTATTTGTAACACTTTTTAGCCCACCTGCAAACAGAAAACTAAATAAAGAACAATAAAGCGTGCGCTTCATGCAGCACGTGCAACAATACATTTATTCATTCATTCATTCATTTTTTCGCTTTCATTCTTGCAAAAAGAAAAGAAATCAGGGTATTTACAATCACAATAAAGACGGGACCAAGCCATGGTCCCACGTACGGCAAGAGATGGACCAAGCTATGGTCACACATACGGTGAATATCAACAAAAAGCAAAAATATAATAATAAAGGTATCAAAAGTGCCTATCCTACCTGCTATCCTAAGTAACCATCAAAATAAAGAGTATGTGTATGTACAATCATCCGAGTAAAAGTATAAATCCTCCCATAACACTCAAAAAATAAAAATAACGAAAGCAGGGTCAACCCCGACCCCGACTCCGGCCGCGAGTCTGACGAGTCGTGCGCCTGAGAGGCTCCTCCTCCGACTCGGTCCCGCTGCCTCCACCGCTCCCTCTACTGGTGCCCTCCCCGCCGCCTCCGTCGCGCCCGGCGCCGCTACCTCCAGGGGCATCGCTGAGAGGGATGCCGAACTGCTGGAGCCGCTGCTGGAGCTGCCCCACCTGCTGGGACAGGACTCTGATCTCCTCCGCCTGAAATAAGAGAGGATAAGTCTAGGAAATGATGAAATGACGGATAAAATATTGAGAATAAGAGGAATAAAAATCATACATGGGCTCCCAACTGAGTCGCGGCAGTCGCCCGAGCTCCCTCAGCCTGAAGAACAAAGAACCAAGAATAAAAGATAGTAAAAGAAGAGGCAACCAAAGTCAAAAGCGGGGAGAAGTCCCTTACCATCCACTCTCGCCCGAGGACCCACTGCGGCACGCTGTGGGCGTATGTCAAGCCCTCCTCCGCATAAGCACGCGGGACGACGTCGTAATGGATAGGAATGGTGGGGACGCCCTGTGAAAGTCGGGGAATCGTCGTCACATAAGGCTCGCCAAACGAGACGGTCGGCATAGTCCAGTTCCACTCAGGCAAGGCAGGAGGACGAGTGGCGGCGGGAACGGGCTGCAAACAAAAGGAACAAAGCATGAATAAATGAAGAATGAAAGATGATTCATATAAAGATTGAAGGAATCTTACTCACCCGAGTCACTTCCATCAGAGGGAAGTTCGGCATCAGCTTGGCGGCACGGAAAGCCGTATATCCTGCAGGGTCGTCCAGAAAGCCGTGAATACCAAAGCCGGCTCGAGCAGCCGTGAACTCACTGCCCTGAAGCGTGTCCGTGGCCCTCATAGAGTCGGGAGCAGGGAAAGGCACATAAAACCCGGGGGCCGCTAGTGACTGCCTGGTCACCCTCTCTCCCAGATACCACGCCTGGCCCTCTGACCCACCGTCGAGAAGTCGCCTCGTCGGGTCATATCCAGCCGACTCTCGGATCCCCACACGAGCCTCAGGTAGCACCCTAATCCAAGGCTGCCAGTGGACATGCTGCTCTCTCAAGTTCATCAGGAAGTTCCTGAACGAAACAAAGTCGTGGGCCCCGGTCTTCCGCCCGACGCGATCCTTCGCCCATTTCAGCCCCTGGGGCATGACAAGGGCATCGGCACCGCGTGTCTCTGGAGACATCATGCGAAGATACTCGTGGGACCAAATCTGTAATAAAAAGAGAGAAGAGGTTAGTCTCACAATTCGAATAAATTCTTGAAAGCATAAAAAGAAATATGGAAAAGAATATACCTCCCACGCTCTCCAATAGCCACCAGTGGAGGCCGGCATGTCCCGGGAAATGTCACCCATATGCCTGTACAGGATAGCTAATCCTGTACCAGCCCACTCATACTCCACAACCCGGTCCAGGTGCTCCAAAGACGCCACCAGGGAAACATCGACCCGATCGCCCTTGGTGCTCAACAAAGAGCACCCCAGCATGTACATCAAGAAACCCCGGGCCATCTGCTCGTCGGTAAAGCCAGGCTTACCCCGGAACGTGTCCATAAACCATCGGGCCGTAACTAAAGCCTCCTCCGGGACCACCCCCAACAGCGGCTCCATCTGATCCCACTCCTGGTCTGTCAAATATCTCAGAGGCTCTCCGCCGAAGGCGATCCCTGTGATCATCGAAAAGTCCAGGGGAGTCATCGTCATCTCCCCAAAGCCAAAGTGGAATGTGCTCGTGGTATCCCACCACCACTCGGCCAATGCATGGATCTGTCTCAAATCATTGGAGCTCTTCGTCAAAAGTTTGACGAAGTCCCCAAATCCCGCCGCATCTACAAAATCCCGTACAGTCTCGCTCAACTCCGTATACCACTCGTGCCCGTGAGCGAGGCTGCCGTGCCCCTTCAGCACCCTCGGCTGCAGCTGCAAGAAAGAACCACAAGTCCTGATGTCAGTAATTGGGTAAAAAAAAAAGCAAAATAAAACAGATGATGTTCTAGAGAGAGAAGTTTTCAAAGTATACATGTATATAAAATTGTGAAAGTCCAATGCAAATTCAGGTTCAAAGGAGGCGTTTAGTTTCAATACAAGTGCCCAAATTGAGTTAGAATGATTAAACACGAGGGAGTGTTTGAAAAAGCATTGCGCTCGTGAAATCTAAAAAATAATAATAAAAAAGGATAGAAAAATTCAAATATAGCATTCGTTTTACAAGTTTATAAGAAAATAAAAATTTCTTAAAAAGAGGCATGAAATAAATCGACCAAGGACGCTCGAGGGCGCCACGAGCACGACATTCAGAACAGGGTATCTAAAAGTTGCGACAATCCTATATTACATTCACACAGAGAATGAAATGCGAGAAGGAAATACGAGAAATAAATAAAAGGGGAGCGTTTACCTCGCGCTAAAACGCGCGGGCCGATAAATGCTCGTCCGGATCCCGGAGCAAGAGCGTGGCATCTGGATGATGGGTGGCCGTGTACTTGGCCTTCTTCTTCCTCCCAGAACTGCTCGCCATAATCTGTCGAAGAAAAAGAGAGATTCACACATTAAATTCATAAAAATCCAGGAAAATAGTGAAATAAAAGCGATTAAGCAAGTGTTGATCAAGCAAAACAAACCTGATGAGTCCCAGGTAGATCAATCCAAGCAAGGAGAGGGAAAGAGAAAAATTCTCCAGAGAGAAATCGAGAGAGAGAAGGTTGAGAGAATGAATGAAATGTAATGAACCCGGCGGTTTTAGCCACTGCCGCTCAAACGCGGCACTCAATTTTCCATGCGCGGCAGTTGATGGACTGCCGAGCGGCACTCGCCGAGTGCCGCAACGGCACTCCGCGAGTACCGCACGGCAGTCACGGACTGCCGCAAAAAACCACGTGTGCCGCGATTAAGACGGTTCAAAGATACTTCATTTTCCCCCAAAAATTCAAATCAAGTCCCGAAAATTGAATTTGAGGCCCCCAAAATTTGCCTCATCACACTTTTGGCCCTCAGGGTCGTTTTTAGGTTTAAATTGACTACAAATTTCCAAATTCAAGGATATATTTGAGCCCGTGGGCCTCCAATTTTGGAAAATTAAGAACATTTGAGCCCGTGGGCTCCCATATTTCGAAAATTGATAATTTTTTAGCCCGTGGGCCTCCAATTTTGGAAAATTAAGAACATTTGAGCCCGTGGGCTCCCATATTTCGAAAATTGATAATTTTTTAGCCCGTGGGCCTCCAATTTTGGAAAATTAAGAACATTTGAGCCCGTGGGCTCCCATATTTCAAAAATTGGTAATTTTTGAGCCTGTGGGCCTCCAATTTTGGAAAATTAAGAACATTTGAGCCCGTGGGCTCCCATCTTTCGAAAATTGATAATTTTTGAGCCCGTGGGCCTCCAATTTTGGAAAGTTGAGAACATTTGAGCCCGTGGGCTCCCGAATTTCAAAAATTGATAATTTTTTAGCCCGTGGGCCTCCAATTTTGGAAAGTTGAGAATATTTGAGCCCGTGGGCTCCCATATTTCGAAAATTGATACTTTTTTAGCCCGTGGGCCTCCAATTTTGGGAATTTGAGAACATTTGAGCCCGTGGGCTCCCGAATTTCGAAAATTGATAATTTTTGAGCCCGTGGGCCTCCAATTTTGGAAAGTTGAGAATATTTGAGCCCGTGGGCTCCCAAATTTTGAAATTGATAATTTTTGAGCCCGTGGGCTCCCAAATTTGAAAACTTGAAAAGTTGATAGAAGATTTTTAGAGTATAACAGACTTATATTCTCGGTTCTCACAACGGATTTGCGTTAACCCTCATTTTGAGAACATAACAGACTTATATTCTCGGTTCTCGCAACGGATTTGCGCTAACCCTTGTTTTGAGAACATAACAGATTTATATTCTCGGTTCTCGCAACGGATTTGCGTTAACCCTCATTTTGAACGGACTTATATTCTCGGTTCTCGCAATGGATTTGCGTTAACCCTCGTTTTGAGAGTATAACGGACTTATATTCTCGGTTCTCGCAACGGATTTGCGCTAACCCTCGTTTTGAGAATATAACGGACTTATATTCTCGGTTCTCGCAACGGATTTGCGTTAACCCTCGTTTTGAGAACATAACAGATTTCTATTCTCGGTTCTCGCAACGGATTTGCGTTAACCCTCGTTTTGAGAACATAACGGACTTATATTCTCAGTTCTCGCAACGGATTTGCATTAACCCTCGTTTTGAGAACATAACAGACTTATAGTCTCGGTTCTCGCAACGGATTTGCATTACCTCGTTTTGAGAGTATAACAGACTTATATTCTCGGTTCTCGCAACGGATTTGCGCTAACCCTTATTTTGAGAATATAACGGACTTATATTCTCGGTTCTCGCAATGGATTTGCGTTAACCCTCGTTTTGAGAATATAACGGACTTATATTCTTGGTTCTCGCAACGGATTTGCGTTAACCCTCGTTTTGAGAGTATAACAGACATATTCTCGGTTCTCGCAACGGATTTGCGTCAGACGTCGAAATCAAATCGAGAGCATTTTTTTTACGACCCCCCGTAACGGATTTACATTGGTCAAGGATTAGGTGATCTTTCCACACGTCACGTAAAGCGCGTCGCACATAGGGAAGACATGATAAGTATGACATTTATACAACCAGGCCAACTCAGAAAAAGCCATTGCATGGCACTTGCATCACGATAGGATAGGTGCATCCATCCGTGTGTCTACTTACGTCTGTGTGTGTTCGATCCCGTGCCTAAACTACGCTTTGGTCTGATTCCTGATGGGATACGTAGGCAGCTCGTCATGGAGCACGACCAATTAGAATTTCACTGCGCGCCCGTTTTTGCAACGCATTTTGTTTTTACCTAAATTCGACGGTCTGGTCAAAGGCTTGTCTTTACATAGGCTTTGACATTCACTTGTGTGACGCGTTGCCCCGCAAGCTCTGTCAAAGAGGGGCAAACTGTAGACACCCCAATTTTGACCTAACGCCGAATTTAGGAGAGCGTCACCTCCAAGTCCGATGATGATAAGGACCGAAAGATTTGAAGTATTCCAAGCTCTTCAGAAAAGTCTCCAAAACGCGATAAAATTTCACGGAAAGAGCAAAATACCAGGTATTTAGAAGAATTCAGGTATAAGACATAACTTTTGGAAAAGATCCTCAAAAATAATTTTCTTTGAAAAAAAGGAAGACCTAAAAAGGGAAGCTCAGCTAAAAACGGCACACGGCAGAAATTCGCGGCACTCATTGAGTGCCGGACGGCAGTCAGAGAGTGCCGCCGACATTTTCTGACTGCCGTTTACTTTTTAAGTCCGTATATTGTAGTGCAATACGTATGCGTATGCGGATAAGAACAAAAAACTGATAAAGTAAGACTGACAAAGACGCGGCAATCCATTAATTGTCGCGGCACTCTCTGACTGTCGTCCGGCTCTCAATGAGTGCCGGGACGGTAGTCGTAAACTGCCGCAGCGGCATTCACGGACTGCCGCGACAGTTTCTTGACTGTCGCCCTGGGCAGCAGTCTGTCCAATTTCAGAAAGTACACATTGCACCACCAAATGAGATGTTTACATATGTCTTTTACTCCGAATTCACTGAAAATACTTGGTAGTTTTTGCCTATAAATGAGAGGGGATCTTTCTTGAGAAGGGGGAGGAGGAACAACACAAAAAAATACTATCATTTACACGAACATTTTTGGAGAGAAAAGAGAGTTTTGGAAAGTTTGAAGAGGAGTTTGGAAGATCTTCAAAGGAGAGAAACTTTGAGGATAGTTTGGAGGTGACCCTCTAATCTTATTTGTGTTTTTCTTTCTTTTGAGCTTCTAATTTCCAAGCCATTTAGCTTTTCTTGATTAAGTTTTAGAGTTTGTTAAGTAAACTTGGAAGCCCTTGTTTCTAATTCTTTGATCCTTCTTCTATTTATTTGTTTATGATTTTCTCTTGAGGTTCTTGAAGATCTTCAATATCTCTCTTGAAATCTCTTGAGTATGATCCTTTGAATCCCATGTAAGCTCATGCTTCACATGAGAGTCAAAATTTGATCATCACTTTATCTCATATAGATGAATCCAAGTCCATGATCATGACTTGGGTCCTCTAAATTTGATGTTTCATGGAATCCTTTCTATATTCCTTTGAGACCCATAAGTATTAGTCATGTCTTCACCTCCAATGACCATCAAATGGTAGGAGAAATGATTTGAGTCTAAATCCATCTCCATGGTTTAGAGTCTTCATTTTGAGATTTCATGAAGTCTATCCATACTTCATTGAAACCTATAATTATGAAGGTCTTTAGTCTCCAATGACCATCAAATGGTAGGAGAAAATGGTCTAGTTTAAGTCCAACTTCATAGTTTAATAGTTGGGGTTAACAAATAAAGTTGAGCTTGATGAATGAAAACAGTGAGTTCACAAACTATTTTTGATCAAAGATTTTTAGCTCAAAATCTAACCGTTAAAATTAAGTGAAACCAACGGGAAAGTGTTAATAACACAATGATCTACCGCTGTAATTTTTGTTTTAAGTTGGTTTCATGTTTAGAAGGGTTTGGTCATGGGTTTTGTGAGTTAACTACAATATGTCCAGAATTTTAGAATAGTTTCAGAACAGTAAAACGTTTTTGAAATTAGTAAATCAGAGCTTTAACAAGGTGTTTGTGACCCAAAATAAATTTTCCCATGTAGTTTAATGTGTTAGTAAAGCCCCCTAAAAAGAATGAAGCATTTCGGATTATTTTACTATTTTTAAAAATCAAACAAAATCTCTGGACAAAGAGTTGTACATCTCTGAGTGATGTCTGGTGTTTGTCCTTTTCCCAGAGATCCGACCGTTGAAACTTTGATTTTCTTTTTGGTTTGGAAACTAGACGCACAGAGGCATCTTGTGTCCAAAATTCACCAAGATCAAACCACAGGAACCATGCTCTTTATTTCTTTAAAGTTCTGGTCTGCTCTCTGTAATTTTCAGAATTTTATGACAGATTTGATCAACTTTGTAAATAATGGTTCAAATGATCTTTTCATGGTCTAAGGTTCAAACCATGCTTTAAGGATAATTAGTTAAACTTAAATTCAGAGGTTAAATGATTCAAATCAATGAATAAGTTAAATAGCTTACTCTTGTTCATATTCATAAATTCATATACATTCATCCATACATGTTGATACTTGAAATAAGGACTTATTTTAGCTAGAGCAGATTACTTAGGATTCAATAATATATCTTGCTTAAAAGCATGTGGACTAACCCTCTGTTTTGTAGCGCTATTAAGGTATGATTTCTCAAAATCCTCTCTAGTTTATTCATTTATTGATTTTATTGATTTTCAAGCCCTTTTTTACGATACCTTAAAATTAAGTCTTGCCTTATGTGTATATATGTGATTAGAGACCCTTTTGTAGTAGGATTCCTTTACTTTGTATGCATTGCATGTTTAATATTCACGGCCGGATCCCGGGTAAGTTCCCTTGTTCTCTATCTTGCATATCATGTTGTTTGCTAATTGAATTACTTGATTTTGAATGATATTTTCCCCTTAGCAATCTTACACCATTTGGACATGCTTTTGTAATGTATATTTACATATATATTAATTGAGGGCATACTTAGATTAATAATTGAATTAAAAGGATGTTAAGTAGAGGCCTATCGCGAGATAGGATGAAAAGGAGTGTTTTAGTCCATTGGGCTCCTTCCCTTTTCATTCCATAATCCCCGGACCTAGTCAAATCTTTGGTTTCGCAAAAGATCAGTTTCCTTTTTGAAATGGTTTCTTAATTTTCCTTTTAAAAATTAAGTGGCGACTCGTTTTGTTTTTGAATTTGGAAAAGAAGTTTTAAAAGAAAAGCTGTGGGTAAGTCAACCTGCGATATCCACACATATATCTAGGTGCCCTAGGGTTAGAAGGGAAAAAAAAAAAGAAAAGAAAAGGAAAACGAAAATAGAGAACAGTCGTAAGAGAGAGAGAGAGAGAGAGAGAAAGAGAGAGAAGAAGAAGAAGAAGAAGAAGAAAAAGAAGAAGAAGAATAGGGTTTTGGATCCGTCGTCATGTGTGAAATTGCGGAGTGTGTTGTTTGTCATTAGATTCGTACTCACATCTATTCAACGATTCAAACAAGGAGTGTCATGCCCCGGAACCAACAAGGTGGTCCCAGGTCACGTGGCACGCCATCAAGGCTTACCAACACTGACTAAAGTTTCCAAAATGACCTTAAATAAAAGTTTTACTCCAAGAAAACCAACTTCCAAAAAGGTTTCCAAAGGTTATATTAAACACGTGCCCAAACAAGCCTTAAAAAGTTTCGTTTTCGAAAGTAATAAATTCGTAGGTCAAAGGGTCCCCAAAGGTACCCCCATACCTAATTAGAGGTGGATCCGAACATTGGAAGAAGGAATTTAAGGTTTATGGCAGGGGGCATTTCGACCGGTTGAATTGCCACACTCGACCGGTCGAATGGGGTCTGGGCAGAACCCTGTAAACACCCCATTTTGTCGGCTATCAGATTTAGGAGACCCATAGCTTGGTGGTTCACAATGATCGTAAAAGACTTAAAAGGACTCTTGGAAGTCAGCTCTATCTCTCAGAATGCTCAGAATGACAAAAATGCCCCTGAAAGCCCAGAAGCTCCCAAATTTGGACCAAAAGTTCTGGAAGCATGCTACGTCGTAAGAAAAGCGATAAAATGAGTTTTTAAGAAAAATCGGATGAAATCGTCAGCTCCCAGAGACCGCCGGAAGTCCCGGAAGTTCCCGTTGACCGGTTTGACCAAGGTTTGACCAAGTTTGACCAAAATCATCCGAATTCACGAGAATCATTTTAAATCATGAAAAAGGTGTTAAAACAAGTTCCAAAAGAAAATCGGGCGAAAACATCAGCTCCCGGGAACTCCCGGAGGTTTCCGGAACTTCCCGGGAATCCCAGGTTTGACCAGTTTGACCAGAATTTGACTTTGGAACCGGGGCGCCGAAACAATTTTTAAATATTTTTCATGGATACTAGAGGTTGATAGCTTTCCAACGGTATATCGCACATAATTCCCGGATTTAAAACGAGTCTATTATGAATTTTCGAAGGCGAAAAAGGCGATCAAATCAGCTTTTATCGCGAATACCGCAAAACTTTTCAAAGTGACCTATCTCCGAACTATTTTTTTATGTAAAGTAGACTCCATTACCTTTCCAACGGTATATCACAACCGCAATTTGGAGTTCGTATGCATTTTCTGTGAATTTCGGACGAAATAGGGCTTTTCGCGAATACCGGAACTTCAGGGGGCCTAAACAGCATTATCTGGACGAAGGAGGAGCACTGCCGCCGCGGCACTGGCCCACTGCCGCCGCGGCACTCTCCTCCAGAATAGTGTATTTTTGTAATTAAGTTTGTGGTCCCATTTTGATTAATTAAAAGCCAAAACGACATAGTTTTATGATTTCAGATGTTTGGAGCCAATGGGAGTACTTTCTAAATCCCAAAACCACCCCAAGTTGGCCTATATAAACACCCCATTACTCTTCATTTTGGGGGAGTGAAATGGAAGTTTAGGAAAAGTTTGGGAGAGAAAGTTGTAGAGATAAGGTTAGAATAGAGAGAAAGAAGCTTCCTTCTTTGATTTTCCAAAACAAAAGTGAGTTCTAAACCTTGTTTTTACTTCATTACTTCCATTTACCTCAACATTCAATACTCCCAACCACCATTTTAGTGAGCATTTAAGAGAGTGGAAGCTTCTTCCATGTCTAGTGTCATTACATATGAGTGAAACACCAATCTACAAGTCTCATGCTTCATGAATATCATCTATTGATCATCATCTACTTGCTTGTTTATTTATTGTTCATCTCTCCTTATCCCATTTCTTTTTGATTTTCTTTATTTATTTACTAGTTCATCATCATCTAAGTGATGACATGAAGTTTGGGGTGAGTGAATCCTTATGGATAGTAGCTCTTGACCTCAAAAACATGTTTGATAGATGATGATCATAACATCAATACTTCCAAGGTATTCTTGGAATGTATTGAAGTTATGTTCTAAAATAAAATAAATCTCTCCAACAATCTTGGAGGTTCTTAATGATGAGTTTGATGTTGGTGTTCTAAATGGCTATAATCCTCATTGAGTATTGAAAATGTGTTTTCAAAACATCCATTTCAAAACCCCTCTCAATCCCTCTCATTTGGTTTCAAGAAACAAAACTTTGTTTTCTCCAAAATCTTCAAAACAATGAGTCAAAACAGTGAGTGAGTTGAGTTCAAAGATTTCTCTAGAACTCAATACTCAACATATGGATGCAAGGCCACTTGGAAAGTCTTCCTAACTCATTGGAGAACACCCACGATTTTTGGTTTGACTTGGAAGTACTTGGAAATGGTCCATTTGGATCCCAACATTCCTTCCAGACATTCTGTTTTTGCTGTCACAGCAGCTAGGTCCACTTCCAACCTCTTTTTCAGAAATCTTTTCCAAAAGGGGTAGTCCTAACTTATTTTTCCCTTCAACTTCAATGTCTTAGGGAACTTTCTGTATAAAATGGGCCTCTATATCATTAGTTTTCATTTTCTAAGATATTTTGACATTTCAGTCGACAGTACGGGCTCTGTTTCTGAGTGACCTCTATTGTTTATATGATTTCTCACATTCTGTGATAGTTATTCAAGATTGGCTTTTTGGGTTGTATTCTAGACACAATAAGGAACATCTCCATAAATAATCATGCAATGAAAACATTCCTAACCCCTCTTTTCAAATTCCAAAAGATCATGCTACTGTTCTGTCCACTATTCACAGCAAGCACATCCTAACTTTCATTCTTTGATTTGATGCTTATGTGCATTCCAAATTAGTTCATATCTTAGGAGATAGTTCATACTACATTTGTACATATCCTATGTTGATTTCATCCATCCATTCATACACATTATAGACTTCTAAGTCACTCTAGGAAGCCATGAACACAAAGCACACTACAACCTTTGCACATTTTAGGTACATACATTGCATTCATGCAAGATTTGGGGTTTTTGTAACTCTTAATCTAAGAAGATTATAAGGAATGAACTTGATCACACGTTCATGTTTCCCCCGATCTAATCATCCTTTCTCATCCGTCCCGGGGATTGAGAGATCTTCTTTTCTTAAAAGATTAACATGCATCATACTAGCTTGCTAAGCATATTTTGATTTCTTTGTTTATTTGTTTCAAGAACAATTCATGTCCCCCTTTAGATTAGGAAGTCTTGATTATTTGATATATGATTAGACGATTTTTCCTAGGTTTATTTGTGTGATCTTTCACTTTACATTGCATGATATTTGACTTAGATCTTATGAATGATATTTTATCTTTAGATCTTCCATTTCAAGTTTCTTATGTGATGTAATATACTATCATAGTATTAATTGCCGAACCATACATAGTATAAGATGATTATTTGGATGCTAATTGAGGCCCGTCGAAAGACGGGGCGAGTTGAGGGTGTTTTAGTCGCGACAAAGGCTCCTTCCTCTCTCGTATCAAAACCCCGAACCAAGTTCTTTGGTTATGAAGGGTCGGTGCCCTTTATCCGTTTGGGTGAGTCAAAATTAGGTTTCTTGGTTCCTTAAAGACCAAGTGGCGACTTTGTATCTGTTTTCAACGGACCATTTTCTTCCTTTGATCAAAAATCAAACAAGTTTACAAAAACTAAACAAACAAAAAAGCGGTGGAATCCCGGTGTCCACAAACCCAACCTCCAAAAGACCATATTCACAATTACCAGCGCTTTTTCACAAACGCTGTTAATTACCGGCGCTTCTCTAATAAACATCATTAATTCCCGGCACTTCCACACAAACACCGCTAATGAAATAATACTCATATTACCAAAAGAACTAAACCAAACAAAACCAAACCATTTCAAACCAAAACCATTTCCAAAGCTTTGATAACCATTTTAAGATCTTGCCCAAACATACAAACCATTTATACAATAAACCATAGACCTCCGGATTACAAGTATCAAAAGTACAAGCTTCACACATCTCAACAAACAAGGTCCTAAGGTGAACCAAGTGCCATACTCGCATAGATAACAAGTCTTATTACATGTTGCACAGTTAAACAAGCGGCATAAGTTAAACATCTATTACAATCATGATACAAGTTCTATAAACATAAGGAGCTTACGGTCCTTCCTCGCCTCATCACCCGTGATTCTCTCCTCCAGTCCTTGCCCCTGAATGGTTATTTATATAACCACATATATATGGATTTGTTTAAGCTAACGCTTAGTGAATAATATAAATCAAGCATACGGATGACAAATATGTTCCAGTCCATCATAACACATAACTATTGGCTCTAGGGAATAAGTGTACATTCACCGATCCAAAGTCTTAAGACTCAACCACGACCCATGCCCCTTCGACATGTCGTGTTAATGCCTTTCTCGGCAAGTGACCATCGCCACTACTAATCCTCCCCCTTCGAGAGAACATCTCATAGTGAATTAGCACAAATCCCCCTTTAACCCACATAGGCACATAAACATGCTCATTTGACACTTATCACCATGTTTTTCATTCCACCATGCCTTGGGCCTACTTTACACATGAGTTTTGTCCAATAGAACTACACATGGTATCTATATAAAGTCCCTAGCATATCAAATGCATTTTAACAATAGAGCCATCCAAAAGTCAAGATTAATATCACTTACCTCCGATTTACGCTCTTAAACGCCGATCCAAGGAAAACCCAAGCACAAAGAACGTGTAGTAATTCTTCTAATACAATTCCTATCGATCAAAAATCCGATTATCAACTTTTTATGAAAATTCTAGAAAATGAGTTTTCAGAAGGAAAAAAAACTTAACCAAACAAGGCCTAATAGGTATCAAAACGACGGCCTTATCTCGAAGAGTTCAAATACAAAATTTGGTGAAAAACCAGGGGACGAATGGTCTTCATTTGGCGTCGAGAAGCTCGAAGCAATCAAATCCCCCTTTTGACCTCTTTCTTGAACTTAGGTTAAGCTTTTATAAAAATTATGAAAGTCATCACTCTCTCTATATAGGCAACACTTCAAGAAATTGTGTTTACCTCCCCACGAGTTTTTTAAAACTCTTAATCAGTCTCTAAAACTTTCTACATAGCTAATGCATAGCTTTACGAGTGAAACCTCAAAATTATATAAGTTTTCGACTAAGTTCCGTTTGGTTGCTAAAACGCAAGTTTCTACATAATTTTACGAAATTGTTAATTAGCTTACCAAATTATGCATCGTGTTCAATTTCGTCTTCACCAGGTATCTAATGACCCCAAAGAGTCGCTATCGATAATATAATAATCAATTATATTCACATGCGCCTAAATAAATATTTAAGCACATAATTATGAGTTATTACTCATTTTTCCAATTGTAGGGAGTTCTCACATGCCCAACTTCTGGACTACTTTCAAAGCCAAATACCGGGTTCTCAAAAGACACCCTCAAACAACTAGTGTGTCATTACTCACTTCACACGTGTTAATTAACACAATAGTAATCATATCATGCATGCTAAAATAATTTAATTAAATGCCACAGGAGCGGGTATGACATCCTTCCCCCTTAAAAGAAGTTTGTCCCCAAACTTTCAGTACCTCATGCCTCAAACAGAAATGGACACTTTGCCTGCATCTCATCCTCTCTTTCCCACGTGGCTTCTTCTACTGAGTGATTAAGCCACAAGACCATTACCATTGGAATTGTCTTGTTTTGTAATACCTTATCCTTTCTATCTAGGATTCTCACCGGACATTCAATATATGTTAAGTCTTCTCTGACTTCCAATGGCTCTGGAGTAATCACATGACTTGAATCAGATATAATTCTTCTCAACATCGACACATGAAATACATCGTGTACATTAGCCAACTCTTATGGTAACTCTAGCCGAAAAGCTAATGGTCCCACTTTTCCAACTATCTCAAGTGGTCCAAAGTATCTAGGATTCAACGTCCCTCACTTTCCAAACCTCGTAATCCCCTTGGAAGGTGAAACCTTCAAGAACACACAGTCGCCTACTTCGAATTCTAGTGGCCTTTGTCCCGTATCTGTGTAGCTTTTGTAATGACTTTGAGCTATTTTCAACCGTTGTTGTATCACCTTTACTTTATCTGCTACCAACTGAACCATCTCAGGTCGTTCTAGCCTTCGTTCACCTACCTCGGTCTAATAAATTGGTGATCGACACTTACGTCCATACAGTGCCTCATATGGTGCCATCCCAATACTAGACTGAAAACTATTATTGTAGGCAAATTCAATCAATGGTATATACTTTTCCTAGTCACCCTTAAAATCAAGAACACATAGTCGAAGCATGTCCTCCAGTATCTGAATCACACGCTTGGACTTCCCATCCGTCTGTGGGTGAAAAGTTATACTAAAGTTTAACTTTGTACCCATAGCGGTTTGTAGTCCTCTCCAGAATCTAGATAAGAAACTACTATCCCGGTATGAAACTATAGACACTGGCGCTCCATGTAGTCTCACAATCTCCTTAATGTACAACTCCGCGAGTTTCATCGGTTCTTTTTATCTTAATCAGCAAGAAATGTGTAGACTTAGTCAAACGATCTACAATTACTGAAACACTGTCTTTCGATCTAGTAGTCCTTGGAAAACCCAATACAAAATCCATTGTAATCTTTTCCCATTTCCATTCTGGTACATCCAAAGATTGCAATAACCCTGCAGGCCTTTGATGTTTTGCTTTGACTTGCTGACAAACCAAGCACTTGGCTACGTGCTCAGCTACCTCTCTTTTCATTCCAGACCACCAATATACCTTTCATAAATCTCGATACATCTTGATACTACCTGGATGAACTGTATATTTGGTGTTATGAGATTCTTCAAGTATTAACACTTTACTCCCATCTACGTTAGGTACACATACTCGATTTCTATATCTCAGAATATTGTCTACAAAGGTAAACTCTAGTTGTTTATCTAGCGGTATTTCATCGTAAATCTTCTTCAAAATTGGGTCTTAAAGTTGTTTCATCTTTATCTCATCTATCAATGTCGGTTGTGCTACAATAGCTGGTAGCAAACCTCCCTCAGTTGTTGAAATCACCTCAAGTTCTAACTTTTCCATTTTACCAACAAGTTGTTTCTATGAAGTCAAATAATAGGCCAAATTATTAGTGGACTTCCTGCTTAACTCGTCAGCAACTACATTTGCTTTCCCAGGATGGTAATGAATCGGCAAGTCGTAGTCTTTCATCAATTCCAACCATCGCCTCTGCCTCATATTTAGTTCTTTCTGTGTAAACAAGTACTTCAAGCTTTTGTGATCTATGTACATATCACACTTTTTCCCGTAAAGATAGTGCCTCCAGATTTTCAATGCAAAGATCACTGCTGCTAACTCAAGATCATGAGTTGGATAATTCACTTCATGTACCTTTAACTAACGTGAGCCATAAGCAATCACCTTGCCATTCTGCATTAGAACACATCTCAGTCCTCTATGTGAAGCATCATTGTAGATTACAAACCCCTCTGTACCAGACAAAATTGTCGAGATCGATGCTGACATAAGGCAATTTTTCAGCTCTTTGAAACTCTTGTCATATTCTGAGTCCCAATTAAATAATGGATTCTTTCTTATAAGCTGAGTCATTGTCATCGCTATCCTGGAGAAATTTTCCACAAATCTTCAATAGTAACCTGCCAATCCCAAGAAACTTTGAAATTCTGACACATTTTTTGGTTTTGACCAATTAGCTATAGCCTCAATCTTCTGCGGGTCCACTGACACTCTATCTTTAGAAATTACATGCCCCAAGAAAGCTATCTCAGTCAAACAAAACTCACACTTTTTCAATTTTTCAAATAATTTCATCTCTCGTAGTCGCAATACCAACCGTAAATGCCTTTCATGTTCTTCAATATTTTTGAAATATACCAAGATATTGTTTATGAACACAATCCCAAACTCATCCAGATATTCCTTGAATACCCTGTTCATCAAATCCATAAACGCTGCTGGTGCATTTGTTACTCCAAAAGGCATGACCAAAAACTCATAATGGCCATATCGAGTCTGAAACGATGTCTTCTCAACATCCTCCGCCTTGACTTTCAATTAGTGATAACTCGATCTCAAGTCAATCTTTGAAAATATCTGGGCCCCTTGTAATTGATCAAACAAGTCATCAATTTGTGGTAGTGGATATTTGTTCTTGATCGTTAACTTGTTCAACTCTCTATAATCTATGCATATTCGCATTGTCCCGTCTTTCTTCTTAACCAACAATACCGGTGCTCCCCATAGTGAGACACTTGGTTGTATAAATCCTTTATCAGGTAGCTCTTATAATTGGATTTTCAGTTCTTTCAATTCTACTGGTGCCATTTGGGCTGGTACCTTCGATATCGATTGCGCTCCAGGTATCATATTGATGGTAAATTCAATCTCCCTTTCAATTAGAGTATCAGGTAACTCCTTAGGAAATACATCAGGAAATTCCCTCACTATTAAAATGCTTTCAATCCCCGTTTCGGTGACTCTTGTATCAAGAATACTACATAAGAATCCTTGACAACCCTTCCTCACTAGTCAACAAGCTCGTGCAGTCGACACAATATACAGTGGTGACGTGATCCCTACCCCATGGAAATAAAACTCTTCCTGATCCAGTATTTGAAATACAACTCTTTTTCTTACATAGTTAATTGAAGCACAATTCACCGATAGCCAATCCATTTCCAAAATTACACCAAAGTGATGAATAGCTAATGGTACCAAATCAACAACTAAGGTCTTTTCATTTACCTTAATGTCACATGCTTTGTATACCAATGAACTTATTATAGGATTTCCTAACGGTATTGAAACAGACAAATCAAATCCCAACGGTTCTGACATCATATTCAAGCATTTAGTAAACTCATATGACACAAATGAATGTGTGGATCTTGAATCCATAAGTACATGTGCAGGTCATGAAGAAATAAGCAACAGACTCTGCGTTGGCTGTCTCTCCTGGAAAAAGGTTAAATGCCCGCGCCTCCCTTTGTTCCTTCTTTCCTTTATCTGGTTGTTGCACTGTTCTCGTTCTACTAGAAGTCACAGAACCTGCTCCACGTTGTCGCTTGTTTGGGCAATCTCTCTTGATGACCCGGCATACCATATTCATAGCATTTACCCCTTATATCCACGTTCACACTTTGGGTTCTTGTTTGAGTACAATTATTGGCAATATGTCCCGGATGATTACAAATATGACAAATCATATTTGCCATATAACAAACACCCTAATGTCTACGACCGCAAATAGTACACACCGGTTTATCTCCTTTGGAGAATGAACTTCCCCCTTGATTTCCTGAACCAGCCTCAAGTGCCCTTGAATAGGATTTCTTAAAGTTACCCTGGTTCCTCCCTTGATTCTCATTCTTCATCTTCCCTTGTTGGCTAAGCTTATAGTTCATAATATCTCTTTCTGTGATTAGTGCCACGTCTATAACTTCAGCAAATGTTGGAAGACAAAATGTATCCACGCAACTATGGACATTTTCCCTCAGACCTTCTTCGAACTGCCTGGCTCTATCCACCTCTTCCAAAACTATACCAGGTGCAAACTGAGCCAACCCATTAAATGCAGTCGCGTACTCGTTTACCATCATATCCCCTTATTTCAAGTTCATAAACTCTCGCTTCTTTAGGGTCTTCACTGAATCTGAAAAGTATCGCTTATCAAATTCCTCTATAAAATCTGCACAAGTAGTTGGTGCCCTACTTGCGAGGATACCAACCCACCAATTCTGAGCTCCCTCTTTTAATGCATCAGTAGCAGTGTCTATTTTCTCTCTATCAATGCATGTCAAGTTTCAGAATATGCGTTCCATATCCATTTCCCAAAAATCTGCCACATCAGGATCTGATCCCCAAGTGAATATTGTTGGGTTCTTCTTTGTGAACTTTTGGACAATTGTTAGCCCAGCCCTTGGTACCAAATTTGGATTTTTCGGCTCCATTCCCCTTGGTGGCACTCTGTCATCCACCGCTCTAATAAACCCCTCAATAGCGGCTTCTATTCGATCCATTCGGGAATTCGTTGCATTGTCATTATTAACATCCATACTTTCCACCACTTATTCCTGATGACCATCACATAATGATATCATGCATGTCATGACATATATCTCATAGTATGCATGTAAGACACTGCGCATACAACTAATTTTTATATTCATATGTAATGCACTAATCCAAATTCCGCACACATTATTCAATATTCAAACTCATGACGTCGTCTCTCGTCCCCAAGGCTCTAAACCTAAACCCATAGCTCAAGGTTTATAACCTTTTGTTCTGATACCACTACATGTCACGCCCCGAAACCAACAAGGTGGTCCCAGGTCACGTGGCACGCCATCAAGACTTACCAACACTAATTAAAGTTTCCAAAATGACCTTAAATAAAAGTTTTGCTCCAAGAAAACCAACTTCCAAAAATGTTTCCAAAGGTTATATTAAACACGTGGCCAAACACGCCTTAAAAAGTTTCATTTTCGAAAGTAACAGTTTCGTCGGTCAAAGGGTTCTTGAAGGTGCCACATACCTATTTAGAGGTTGATCCGAACATTGGAAGAAGGAATTTAAAGTTTCTGGCAGGGGGCATTTCGTCCGGTCAAATTGCCCAGCTCGACCGGTCAAATGGGGTCTGTTCAGAACCCAACCTCCAAAAGACCATATTCACAATTGCCAGCGCTTTTTCACAAACGCCATTAATTGTCGGTGCTTCTCTGATAAACGTCGTTAATTCCCGGCGCTTCCACACAAATGCTGCTAATAAAATAATATTCATATTACCAAAAGAACCAAACCAAGCAAAACCAAACCATTTCAAACCAAAACCATTTCCAAAGCTTTGATATCCATTTTAAGATCTTGCCCAAACATACAAACCATTTATACAATAAACCATAGACCTCCAGATTACAAGTATCAAAAGTACAAGCTTCACACATCTTGACAAACAAGGTCCTAAGGTGAACCAAGTGCCATACTGGCATAGATAACAAGTCTTATTACAAGCCAAACGGTTAAACAACCGGCATAAGTTAAACATCTATTACAAACATGATACAAGTTCTATAAACATAAGGAGCTCCCGATCCTTCCTTGCCTCATCACCCGCGATTCTCTCCTCCAGTCCTTGCCCCTGAATGGTTATTTATATAACCACAGATATATAGATTTTTTAAGCTAACGCTTAGTGAATAATATAAATCAAGCATACAGATGACAAATATGTTCCAATCCATCATAACACATAATTATTGCTCTTTAGGGAATAAGTGCATATTCACCGATCCAAAGTCTTAAGACTCAACCACGACCCATGCCCCTTCGACATGTCGCGTTAATGTCTTTCTCGACAAGTGACCATCACCACTACTAATCCTCCCCCTTCGAGAGGACGTCTCATAGTGAATTAGCACAAATCCCCCTTTAACCCACATAGGCACATAAACATACTCATTTAATACATATCACCATGCTTTTCATTCCAACATGCCTTGGGCCTACTTTACACATGAGTTTCGTCCAATATGAACTACACATGGTATCTATATAAAGTCCCTAGCATATCAAATGCATTAAACCATAGAGCCATCCAAAAGTCAAGATTAATATCACTTACCTCCGATTTATGCTCTTAAACGCCGATCCAAGGAAAACCCAAGCACAAAGAACGTGTAGTAATTCTTCTAATACAATTCCTATCGATCAAAAATCCGATTATCAACTTTTTATGAAAATTCTAGAAAATGAGTTTTCAAAAAACTTAACCAAACAAGACCTAATAGGTATCAAAACGACGGCCGTACCTCGAAGAGTTCAAATACAAAATTTAACCAGCTGACGAATGGTCGTCGTTTGGCGTCGAGAAGCTCAAAGCAATCAAATTCCCCTTTTAACCTCTTTCTTGAACGTAGGTTAAGCTTTTATAAAAATTATGAAAGTAATCACTATCTATACATAGGCAACACTTCTGAAAATTGTGTTTACCTCCTCACGAGTTTTCAAAACTCCTAATCAGTCTCTGAAACTTTCTACATAGCTTATTCATAGATTTACGAGTGAAACCTCAAAATTATAAAAGTTTCCGACTAAGTTCCGTTTGGTTGCTAAAATGCAAGTTTCTACATGATCTTACAAAATTACTAATTAGCTTACCAAATTATGCAACATTTCAATTTCGTCTTCACCAGGTATCTAATGACCCCAAAGAGTCGCTATCGATAATACAATAATTAATTATATTCACATATGCCTAAATAAACATTTAAGCACATAATTATGAGTTATTACTCATTTTCCCAATCGTAGGGAATTCTCACATGGCCAACTTCTGGACTGCTTTCAAAGCCAAATACTGGGTTTTCAAAAGACACTCTCAAACAACTAGTGAGCCATCACTCACTTCACACATGTTAATTAACACAACAATAAGCATATCATTCATGCTAAAATAATATAATTAAATGTCGCGAGAGCGGGTATGACAAGGTGAGTTAAATGTGTGTATTCGGGATATATCTACACATATGCATAAGTGTATACGCGAGTGAATAAATTTATTACATGTCTATTGTAATTGTTGGTATTTAATTTTTTTGCGTTAGAATGCACAATATTATTGTAAAATTAATTTACGACCTTTGTGTGACTTCATGAATTTGATCCTCGGGTAATGATCCTAGGGTATTCGTAAATGGTATGTGGACAGTTAGATGTATAAACACTTGTGTTAAATACTCATGATAATTAGAAAGTTTTGTGAAATTCATTTTTTTGTGTAATTTTAACAGTTTATGAAACTTTAGAAAAATATTAGAAAATCGTGGCTTAGAATTTTAGAATTTTGTCTGCTTGTCCTTTGTAAAATGTGATTCTGCACACTTTTTGTGTTTTAAGTTTTTCCTAATTCGGCACCGTTTGGGCAGAAATTTAAGATTACAGTTATAGTTTTTAGCATGGTTAAACGTGCAAAATTTGGGGAATATGAATTCTTTGTGGATTTTATATTCGTTAATATGACTTAACGAAAAATTACTTGGAGATATATGAATTCTCATATAATGTTGAGCTATGAAAAATAGTCGATAGTCATGGACTTTGAGTCGGATGAAATTTTATAATTCCGAGAATGCAGAAATGGTTTCAAGTCAGTGTTCACCGCTGCTCGTTATGTTAATTTATTTGGTAGCTCGACTTGATGAGTGTACCTTTATGCCAGTGGCTTCATGATCAAGCTGGCCTAAGCCTTATGCTCGACTTAGTTTATAGATGTCTAGGCATACTAACCGACCTTCTGTTGTGTATACTTAGTTTGGTTGATACCCCAACCAAACTGGCACCAGAGTGGATGTTGGTAGTATGTCCGAGCACACATGGGATATATGTGTAGGTGTACCATGAAGGGTGGCCAAGTGGTGAACCTAGGAAATTGAATGATGAATCGTTCATAAAAGTAAGAGTATGGTTGTAAATAAATTCCCGAAGAGTTAACTATTCAAAAAAATTGCTTCTTTGATTGCTGTTAGTTTGACTTCAATTATTTTTAACATGTAGCTTAGGACTAAGATTTCCATTCTGGTGATATTTTAACATCTTTGTGGTATTTTTGTGGTTATCAACTTTTTTATTGCAGGATGGTGGGCCCATTAACGTTTTACAAGTTTGGCTCACCGTAAGTAGATTGGTAAGTATGAAATTTATAGTAGCTTTGGGTTTCGGGCAAGAAACTACTTGCCACCACATAAAAGGAACTACTCTATTGTCTAGATATGTATGTGGAACTACCTGTCTTGGCCCAAGAGTGTTGTAGTGTGGTTTATAGTTTACGGGTTCAAGTTGGATCCCTAAGACTTGTTGTTTTGTTTAACTCATACCAGTCATGTGACCGACCCGAGTGTATTATGCATTCGGGTGTGTTTCTCTATGAAACATTGTTAAATGTATTTGCAGGTTTAGTAATTGGAGATTTTCTGTGGAGCTTCTGTTTGGGTGAAGTGATTGTCTATGTGTTGTTTTTTTTATTAGAGTTATACTAATTTTGTTGTACACGATTTTTTTTTTCTGGTAGTGTGGGCCACGTATGTATAATTGTAATTAAGATTGTATACTGGGTATTGGGAACGTTGTAGTTGCTTTGACTAATAGTTGTATAGATTTTATTTTCTCTCCGTTGAACTCTGTGAAGAGGTTTTTATTTAATGAAAATGACATTTCTTTTGTAAATCAAAATGGTAAAATATTTGTAATGGAACTTTATTATTATTATTATTATTTTTAATGAAGTGCATGTTTGGAACTATAGGTTTGTTATTCAATGAGTTTTTCTTTAAAAACGAGATCACATATCCTTATTTAATGAGTATTAAATATTTTTTTCAATAAATTATCTATAGCCTGTGTGGGGGTGTCACTCTCGGGGTTTTGGCAATTGAATATTAGCCCGGAATCATGAATATTTGATTATCCAAAAATTGGAGGGTGACAGTTTGGTATCAGAGCATTAGGTTAACCTAGACTGTGTGTGACTAGGTGATTCTCGAATCATGGTTAGGGCTTGGTCAGAGTTTAGGTTTTTTCTTTGGGTTTTGGGGCTACGTGATACTTATTTGTTTTCTTTATGTCACTTATGTGTTGTTTATGTGATATCTATGTGTTGCTTATGTGACAAATATGTACTTAATTTTATTTAGTAGTTAATTTGTATAGATATAAGTGTATGTCGTTGCATGATGACCGAGTATAATTGCATGTTATTACATGATAATCATATGTGTTACTATAAATTCTTGCATAATAGTGCATACATTTATTGTTAAAAATGGCGGAGTAGTTGAGGGGAGTTGGAGTTTGATCAAACGGAGGTGTTCTTGCGTAATATCTTACCATTTTTTCTTCGAGATATTATTTCCTGCTATATGCCGGCTTAATGTTTAGGAGGGTTATTATTTTATTGGAGTATCAAAATTTCTCATATTCTCATAAGACTTGTTACATGACTAGCGAAGTTCTAATTCTCTCTTATCATCGCCAGATATTAAGAGGCTGGTTAATTATTTTAGACATTATGGGTTTTTTTTTTATTATGATATTAATTGTTATCACTGGATATTCTACTTCTACAACCAGCTCTTATTTATTTATGTGAAGACCCGATTAATATCAGTGTTCTGAATTTCTTATTATGAAGACGACGTTATTTACGAGCATTCTGTCCATGCAGTTATTTTTTATATTCCTATGTGGGAGTTCTATTCTTTCTGAGATGTATATCGAGCCGACGACCTTCTTGTATCTACAACATCTGCTATAAATCTGGTGGAGTATTGATTTATTTTCAACAAGAAGTGTTGTTCTTTCAGTCTAACAGTATTTTGTATTCTTGAAGGCATCTACTTAACCAGTAAGTAAAGGGTATTTATGAGAAGGTGCAGTGCGGGACACAGTAAGAGGTGAACATGGACATGCATATAGTTTTAGTTGTGTGAATTGCAGCATTGGATATTCTAATTATCGGATATCTAAGTGTTTATGTGAAGCTACATGTTTAATCATATTTGTACTTGTATTTGTCTATGTGATATGTACAGTGTGATATGAGTATAACAGGTAAAACAATAACTTTCGCGTGTTTCGTTCATCACATCATTATTGGTGGCTTTATTGTGTTGTGTTGGAGTGCCTGTTAGAATTTAACTATCGACTATATATATATGAGGGTTTTCCTATTTGGATTATTCCCTCGATGTACTAGACCATGTATGGTTGAGTGTTAAATGTAAATCATGTGCTTTGTATTAATTGTGCGTGTAACATTATTTATGATCAATACTACTTGTTTTTACCGTCACTTCAAATTTTGGGATAAAATTTCTTTAAGAAGGGTAGAATGTAACACCCCGCATTTTTTTTATATATAAATATTCATTTTTAAATATGTTAAGGATGCACCTGATTTTTTACGTGTTATAAATTGGCTGTGTGCAGTTATATTTTTATGGTCATTTATTCATTTGTGGGTAGTTATTTTTTTATTATTATTAACTACTGTATGAAGTTTTGTAAAGTTAAGTGGTAGTATTAGAGTGGTAAAAGTTTAAATTGGCCAAGTCATTGAAGAGTGATGTGTTAAATTTTTTAGTAGTATTTAAAGGCCCGTAAATGTGTTAAATGATGTAATTAACATTTAGATTAAGTACCAGGGTCATGGGTACCCATTAGGCGACCCATTTAAGTAGTTTATGTTGCATTTTGGGCCCATATGAAGTCTTTTTGTGAGTCCATAAGATAAAAAATGGAATTTTTAGTATTTGTGTATTAATAATATACATAGGTGTGTTTATATCTTTTTACCTGCATATATTTAGGTGGCCTAGAGTTAGAAGGAAAAAAAAAAAAAGAAAAGAAAAGGAAAACGGAAATAGAGAACATGCGTGAGAGAGAGAGAGAGAGAGAGAGAGAGAGAGAGAGAAGAAGAAGAAGAAGAAGAGGAAGGTTTTGGATCTGTCGTTGCGTGTGAAATTGCGGAGCGTGTTGTTCGTCGTTAGATTCGTACTCGCATCTATTCAACGATTCAAACAAGGTGAGTTAAATGTGTCTATTCGGGAATATATATACATATATGTATAAATGTATACGCGAGTGAATAAATTTCTTACATGTCTAATTTAATTGTTGGTGTTTAATTTTTTTGCGTTAGAATGCACAATATTATTGTCGAATTAATTTATGACCGTTGTGCGACTTCATGAATTTGATCCTCGGGTAATGATCCTAGGGTATTCGTAAATGGTATGTGGATAGTTAGATGTATAAACACTTGTGTGAATACTCATGATAATTAGAAAGTTTTGTGTAATTCGTTTTTTTTGTAATTCTAACAGTTTCTGAAACTTCAGAAAAATATTAGAAAATTGTGGCTTAGAATTTTAGAATTCTGTCCACTTGCCCTTTGTAAAATGTGATTCTGCACACTTTTTGTGTTTTAAGTTTTTCCTAATTCGACACCGTTTGGGCAGAAATTTAAGATTACAGTTATAGTTTTTAGTATGGTTAAACGTGCAAAATTTGGGGAATATGAATTCTTTGTGGATTTTCTTTTCGTTAATTTGACTTAACGAAAAATTACTTGGAGATACATGAATTCTCGTATAATGTTGAGCTATGAAAATTGGGTGATAGTGATTGACTTTGAGTCGGATGAAATTTTGTAATTCCGAGAATGCATAAATGGTTTCAAGTTCCTTAGTGTTAATTGCTCCCCATTGTGTTAATTGTTTTGGTAGCACGATTTGCTGAGTGTACCTTTATGCCAATGGCTTCGTGATCAAGCTAGCCTAAGCCTTATGCTCAACTTAGTTTATAGACATCTAGACATATTGACCGGCCTTCTGTTGTGTATACCTGGTTTGGTTGATACCCCAACCAAACTAGCACCAGAGTGGATGTTGGTAGTAAATTCGGGCACACATGGGATATATGTGTTTGTGTACCATGGAGGGAGGCCAAGTGGTGAACCTAGGAAGTTGAATGATGAATCATTCATAAAAGTAAGAGTGTGGTTGTAAATAAATTCCCGAAGAGTTAACCATTGAAAAAAATTGCTTCTTTGATTGCTGTTAGTTTAACTTCAATTGTTTTTAACACATAGCTTAGGACTAAGATTTCTATTCTGGTGATATTTTAATAAAAGGGTGTTTCGCACATCTTTGTGGTATTTTTATGGTTACTAACTTTTGTATTACAAGATGGTGGGCCCATTAAAGTTTTACAGGTTTGGCTCACCATAAAGAGATTGGTACGTATGAAATTCATAGTAGCTTTGGATTTCGGGCAAGAAACTACTTGCCACCACATAAATGGAACTACTCTATTGCCCACATATGTGTGTGGAACACCCTGTCTTGGCCAAAGAGTTTTGTAGTGTGGTTTGTAGTTTATGGGTTCAAGTTGGATCCCTAAGACTTGTTGTTTTGTTTAACTCATACCAGTCATGTAACTGACCTGAGTGTGTTATGCATTCGGGCGCGTTTCTATATGAAACCCTGTCGAATGTATTTGTAGGTTTAGCAATTGGAGATTTTATGTGGAGCTTCTGTTTGGGTGAATCGATTGTCGTGTTATTTTTTTTATTAGAGTTGTACTTATTTTGTTGTACACAATTTTATTTATGGCAGTGTGGGCCACGTATGTATAATTGCAATTAAGATTGTATATTGGGTATTGGGAATATTATAGTTGCTCTGACCAATAGATGTATAGATTTTATTTTCTCTCTGCTAAACTCTATGAAGAGGTTTTTATTTAATGAAAATGCCATTTCTTTTGTAAATTGAAATGGTATAATATTTGTAACGGAACTTTATTATTATTATTATTTTTAATAAAATGCATGTTTGGAACTATAGGTTTGTTATTCAATGAGTTATTCCTTAAAACCAAGATCACATGTTCTTATTTAATGAGTATTAAATATTTTTTTTCAATAAATTATCTGTAGCCTGTGTGGTGGTGTCACTCTCGGGGTTTTCGCAATTGAATATTAGTCCGGATCATGCTCTGGATTGAATATTTGATTGTCCAAAAATCGGGGTGTGACACTTGAGTAGCATGTGGTCTCCAACTGCAAATTCCTAGTCTTTGTGTCGCTTGTCAGCATAACTCTTGTGCCGGGTCTGAGTTGTCTTCATCTTCTCATGTACAATTTGAATCTTATCACAAGTTTCTCGTACCATTTCTGGCCCAAGAAGTAGAGTATCTATGACTTCAGCCCAACATAGCGGCGATCGGCAAGGTCTTTCGTACAACGCGTCAAACGGCGCCATCCCTATACTCATATGGTAGCTATTGTTGTAGGTGAACTTGATTAATGGCAGGTGTGTCTCCCAATAACTCTCAAAATCAATAATGCAAGAGCGTAGTATGTCCTCCATCACTTGACTGATTCGTTCAGTCTAACCGTCGGTCTGCGCATTAAAAGCTGAACTCAAGCTCAGTGTTGTTCCCATCGCTCTCTGAAGACTCTTCCAGAACACTGTGGTAACACTTGAATCTCGATCTGACACAATTGACACGGGTACACCGTGTAACCGTACAACGTGCTGTAGATACATCCGGCTCAATCGTTCCACTGGATACGTCATGTTGTAGGCGATAAAATGTGCCGTCTTCGTAAGTCGATCCACGATTACCCAAATAGCATCGTGGTTCTGTTGTGACTTCGGCAATCCTACCATGAAATCCATAGTTATGTGCTCCCACTTCCATTAGGGAATCGGTAATGGTTGCAGTAATCCAGGTGGTTTCTAATGTTCTGTCTTTACTTGTTTACAAGTTAGACATTGAGATACATACTCAACTACTTCTCACTTTATTCCTTCTCACCAGAAATTCCTTTTCAATCCTTGTACATCTTCGTACCTCCAGGATGAATTGTTATTCATGACTTATGTGCTTCATCTAATATTTATTTCTAGAAATTTTCTTCGTCGGACACACAGAGTCTACCCTTACATCGTAAGGCTTCGTCTGTACCAATACTCCAAACCTCTGGTTCCTTTCCTGACATCTTGGCAAAGCATAACTTCGAATCTTCTGTCATCTGTTAAGCTGTTATGATATGGCTGATCAAAATTGGTTATACAATAAGACATCCAAAATGTTGTATTTCGGTTGCTTCTACTGGCTGAAGATCGAATTTAGCCCAAACTCATAAAGTCAGAAAGGACATTTCTCAATTGATAACACATATGCACCACAAGCATATCCAAGAGTAGAATATCTGAAGTTGGCGAAACTACATGTTGCTTCCTTACACCCACAATTCTAAAAAGAATTTAGTCATAAACAGTCCTTATAATAAGCTTACAACTTTGCTTCACAAGCATTTTCTCATTGCTGAAACCACTTTCTCATACCTCAGGCCATCATTCAAAATGAATAACCTTTATCAAAACAAATTCTGAAACAATCGGTAAACATCAAGCCAAACTTTAAACCCTTGGTGACCCAAGTCATGAATCAAGTATAATCTTATGTCCTTCCGATCATAACAAAACTGATCAATACTTTGAAATATTTCATGAGTACATAAACTCCCTGAATGTCTCAAATCATATCAACTCGTATTACTTCAAGATACAATACCCTCATAATCCATCTATATCCCAATTACAAATCTGGTATATAAGAACTCATTCTAGTCACCAAGTGACACTACCAATATGAAGCAGATTCAAGGTATCATCAATTACATTTATGATTTTCCTACATATCCTACATTGTAGAAATGCTGGTTTTCATCATAGAAGTTCCCAATGGAAAACCAACAACCCGATACAAAATCCAATCTGACACGATCGTCTGTGTAAACCCCAAATATTAGTTCTCAAATATTTGGGGCTTTTGACAAATAAAGGCATCCCTACGTACTCCTCGTCGCTAGGACCGTTTTAACTCCAAAGGGGCAAGGCTAGAAGTAAATAAAAGTAGATGATAGTACCCAAGGTCAAAGCTTGAAGAAAAGCTTGAAAACCAAAAATGGAGTATCTCTCTTGGAGAAGTTGAAGTGTGGAGAGAGAGAGAGAGAGAGAGAGAGAGATGGTTGTTATGAAAATAACTTAACTGCAAGTATCACCAACAGAAGGGCCACTCGTCGGATCGGTGCATGAGGTTAAGACATGAAATCCAGGACATTATCGACAACAAAGTGATATCCGAACCACCTGTCAAAGCTCCCAATGTCACCAAGAATCCTCTGCCAAACCATCGTGTTGTGTCGCCACCGCAGGGGCTTTATTTCTTAGGGGTGGAAGGAATGACATTTGATCCGTCCAAGCTAATCACAAAGGTCGGGAAACCAAGAAAGTTTTATCAGTTACCGAAAGATCTGGGGATCTGTACACTTGGGAGTCAGCCGGAAATATGGGAAGATGAAGTAATTGGGCAGTCAGATTGGTGGGTTTTTGAAGGCGATGATCGGGGCATGAACCAAGTAGAGGACGATCTGTGGTATCAGAGTGACGAAGAGGCAAAAATTGAGGAGGAAAGTCCAGGGGTCATTTCAGAAATCGACGATGTTTGGGCAAGAGAAGAGATCAATCACCTGACTCGATCTGGTAGACACTTCAAGCCGCACGAACTAGAAGAGGATCACCCAGGAAGGGAACTGGAAAAAGGGAAAGGGAAGGTGAATGAAGAAGAAGAAGAGGACAGGGTTTTAAGACAGATAAAGAAGACACAGGCAAATATCACTATTTGGGGGTTGCTAATCGCTTCCAAGCGTCATAGGCAAGCAGTCCTCGATGCTTTAAATCAATCGGATGTCTCCATCGATGTTACCCCGGAAGATCTCGTCGGCATGATCAACAGAAGTCCAACTCTCGCTATTTCTTTCTCCGAAGCTGACTTACCTCCTGGGGGACCTGTTTATAATAAGCCGTTGCACGTTACCGTGGAGTGCCTAGGAAATTCCTTACCTGCTTGCCTAGTTGACAATGGGTCTGCGTTGAATGTATGCCCTTTTTGAACAGCTAAAAGGATGGGGCTCGATGAATCCACATTTATACCATCGGAACAAAAGGTGAGGGCTTATGATAATACTCTATGGGCAGTGATGGGGATTATCTTTCTGAATCTTTCTGTTGGGACCGGTGAAAGGGAAACAGAATTCCAAATCATTGACATTCCTGCATCATTTAACCTGCTTCTGGGAAGGCCGTGGCTTGATAGTTTGGGTGCCATTCCATCAACCATCCATCAGAAAGTTAAGTACATTTGGAAAAACAAGGTATGCGATCTTCTGGGGGATAGCTGGATAAATGTATCTGGGGCCTCATCAAGTGCTCCGATTTTAGAAGTACAGGTACAAGAGGGTGAAGCAAGTTTGGGTGGGCTTGAGTTCATTAACGTCATAGAAGAGGGGAGGCTGAAGGAGTTTTTACCACTGTATTTTGACCAATATGCCAGTCCGTTGGTGGCCGGGATCATGAGGAAAATGGGGATCTTCCCAGGGATGGGTTTAGGTAAGAAACATCAAGGATTATCAGAATTTTCGAATATCGTTACACAAACCCACACCCATGGGCTAGGGTACTCGCCAGCTAAGGAAGAATTGAAGAAGAAAAAGAAAGCAACCGATGCACCGCCGGAACCATACTTGAAAACTCTTAATGGGTACTTCGTCAAGCAAGGGGAGGATTTTCCGTTTTGCGGTTTTCCAGAGCCATGGTTAGATAAGGCAGAGAAGCGTATGAAGCCGGGATTCGAGATTTTCTTTGCGCATGACTTCTCTGATTATGAAGACCCTTATCTTCGGCAGCCTACAAAATCTACCATTATTCAGGACTGGGTGTGTACTCTGGATGGCTCGGCAATGAAGAACCTGCTAGAAGAAGGGTACGAGGGGACCGAAAAGGGAATTCTGCAGAGAGTAAGGTTGAAGATGGGAAAGGCCAGGTTAAAGAAGGAAGCAAGGGGAACGAAGAAAGGGAGAAGCCAGTGTATGAAGGGAAACCAGAGGAAGTAGAAATAGAAGAGATCACTCAGGAAGAGGAACAGGAAGATCACTTCATCGGCGATATGGGAGGGGAAAGCAAGAAAGAGTGGGTCTTTGAGTCTAGTAATAAGTATCCCCCTCACCCGGAGTCCGTATTGGCCCAAATGAGGCGTCTTTCCATTTCTATGTCTGTTGTAATTGCTCCGAAAAAAGTTAATGAGAATGTGACTAATTCTGCTTACTTGACTGTGCATAATAATAACTGTGATGTATGTGATAAATATGATGAAATACCTCATGAATTACAAAAATTGATTGAAAAAGAAAATGAACCTGCATGCAAAATCATGGAAAGCACTTTAACCATTAATCTGGGAAATGAAGATAATCCACAAAATGTTTCTATTGGCTCCACACTTAATAATGAGGAAAGCGAAGAATTAATCAATCTATTAAAAGAATTCAGAGATGTCTTTGCATGGTCTTATGATGATATGCCAGGAATTGATCCAGAAATTGTCCAACACCATATTCCTCTTTTCCCAAATTCAAAACCCGTGAAACAAAAATTGAGGCGAATGAGGCCCGAATGGGCGCTTAAAGTGAAAGAGGAGGTTGAAAAGCAACTAAGGTCTGGATTCTTGATTGTCACCGAGTATCCTGATTGGGTTGCCAATATTGTACCGGTTCCTAAAAAGGATGGTCGTGTTAGGGTTTGTGTGGATTTCCGAGATTTGAACAAAGCTAGCCCTAAGGATGATTTCCCTTTACCCCACATCGACGTATTAGTAGACAATACCGCAGGGCATGGACTTCTATCCTTCATGGATGGGTTTTTAGGGTATAACCAGATCTTGATGGCACCAAAGGATAGAGAGAAAACAACTTTTATCACACCTTGGGGGACTTACTGTTATAGAGTTATGCCATTTGGACTTAAAAATGCAGGTGCGACTTACCAAAGAGCTGCCACTACGTTACTACATGATATGATTCATAAAGAAGTAGAAGTATATGTGGATGACATGATAGTAAAATCTAAAGAAAGAGGAGGACATTTGGAGGCGTTAAGAAAATTTTTCGAAAGGCTGAGAAAGTTCAGAATGAGGCTAAATCCACAAAAATGCGCCTTTGGGGTCACCACTGGAAAACTACTAGGATTTCTGATCACCCAGAGAGGAATTGAGGGAGACCCCACCAAAATCCAAGCTATAACCGAATTGCCACCACCAAAGAATGAAAAGGAGTTGAGAGGGTTCCTAGAAAGAATACAGTTCATCAGCCGCTTCATATCCAAACTCACCATGACCTGTGACCCGTTGTTCAAATAATTGAGAAAAGGGGAAAAGTTCGAATGGGATGAGCAGTGCCAAAAAGCCTTTGAAAAAATCAAAACCTACCTTCAAAACCCACCCGTCCTATCACCTCCTAAGCCTGGGAAACCTTTATTACTATACCAATCCGTAATCGAGAACTCAATGGGGTGCATTCTGGCCCAAGAAGAAGAAGAGGGGCATGTGGAAAAGGCCATATACTACCTGAGTAAGAGAATGACCGGATATGAGTTGAACTATTCGCCGTTGGAGAAAGCCTGTTGGGCCTTGGTGTGGTGTACCCATCGCCTTAGGCATTACATGGTAGCCTTCCCTATCACCCTGATATCCCGAATGGACCCACTCAAATACCTCTTTGAAAAGCCTGCCCTGACTAGTAGGATATCCCGATGGACCATGATGTTATCCGAATTTGATATTAGATACGTCACTTCCAAATCTGTCAAAGGGAGAGCCGTCGCCGAGTACTCAGCCGACCTCGCCATAGAATCCGAAGAAAAGGGAGAATTTGAGTTTCCAGATGAAGAAGTAATGGAAGTAAAAGAGAACCCGTGGAAAATGTACTTCGATGGAGCAGCTAATCGAATAGGGTACGGGGTAGGGATCATCCTCATATCACCTGGCGGGCCCCCCACTCAGTTGGCCGTTAAGCTCAAGTATAATTCGACTAATAACACGGCAGAGTATGAAGCCTGTATAATTGGGATGGAAGCAGCCTTGGCTTTGAGAGTGGAAAAGATCGATGTTTTCGGGGACTCTAATCTGATAATATCACAAGTGAGGGGTGACTGGAGAATAAAGCATGAGAAATTGAGACCTTACCATGAATACCTAGAGAGCCTGAAGGTGCAATTTAGAAAAATTTCGTTCTACTACCTTCCCCATGAGGAGAACCAATTGGCAGATTCCCTAGCAACCTTGGCCTCAATGATCCAAATTCCTGTGGGAGTCTCTATGATTCCTTTGTCTATAGAAGAGAGAACCCGACCTTCGTATAAAACAATCGCCGCCATTGAAGAAGAGGGAGAGGTTGAGATACCATGGTATATAGATGTTTGGAACTTTATTGAGAAAGGAGAATATCCCGGAGGAGCTTCAGAGAAGGATAAGAAAGCAATTCGTAGATTTTCAGCTCAATTTGTAATCTATGCAGGAAAGTTGTGGAAGAAGTCCTACACTGGTTATAATTTAGAATGTCTACATGGAAGGGAAGCAAGGAAAATGATGGAAGAAGTACATGAAGGAGTCTGTGGGCCCCATATGAACGGACACATGTTGGCCAAAAAGATAATTCGGCAGGGATACTATTGGACGACTTTAGATAAGGATTGCTGTGAGTATGTTAGGAGATGCCATAAATGTCAGGTTCATGCAAATTTAATGCATACCCCACCTTCCCAGCTCTATAGCATGACCACCCCTTGGCCATTCTCTGTGTGGGGTATTGATATCATCGGGGAAGTAATTCCGAAAGCTTCAAATGGACACCGGTACATAATTGTGGCAATAAACTATTTTACCAAGTGGGTAGAAGCAGCATCATATGCAACTCTGAAGGCAAAAGATGTGGTGAATTTCATCCAGAAGAATATAATTTGCAGATACGGGGTGCCAAATGAGCTTATTTCTGACCATGGGAGTCATTTTCAGGGAGAGGTTATTCCATTCCTAGAGAAGTATAGGATTACCCACCACCAGTCCTCACCATACAGACCACAAACAAATGGAGCAGTAGAGGCCGCAAACAAAAATGTAAAGGCAATCCTGGGGAAAATGACGGATACGTACAGGGATTGGCATGAAAAACTACCTTTCGCTTTGTGGGGATATCGAACTTCCGTAAGAACTTCAACCGGGGCTACGCCATACTCATTGGTCTACGGGATGGAGGCTGTTTTGCCAGTGGAAGTTGAAATACCATCTTTAAGAGTTTTGGCAGAATGCGAGGTAACCGAACTGGAATGGTTGCGGGGGAGATATGAGGAGTTGATGTTATTCGATGAAAAGAGATTGGCTGCTGTAAACCATACTCGGGGATATCAGAAAAGGATAGCTCGTGCTTTCAACAAAAAGGTTCGCCCAAGGAAGCTTGCTGAGGGCGACCTGGTCCTCAAAGAACTTAAAGCGCCCGTTTATGACCCACGAGGAAAATTTAAGCCCAACTGGGTCGGACCATATATCATTAAGACACTCCTCTCCGGGGGAGCTGCCTATCTCATGGACCTAGATGGAGTTGAGTTTAAACAACCAATCAACCTCGATCGCCTCAAAAAATACTTTGCTTGAAACCTTGTCTTTCAAAACCTCCAGAGTCGATGAACTACGCTTGACCTGATTCCCGATAGGGGATACGTAGGCAACCCGCTCGGTTCGGTCACACACAAAAAAATATATATATATATGTGCATGTTCTTTCTAGCCTTAGCTGAACTACTGCGGACCTGATACCCATTCGGGGATAAGTAGGTGGGCTCACAAGGCCCTCGGTCCAAACAAAGCCCAAAAAGTTAAATGTCCCGAGTTTCGCCATACCAAATTAGGGGCAAACTTGCGTTTACCCAAGAACCACATCTAAATCCCGAAACCAGGGGCAAACTTCGTTTGCTAGAACCGATGAACCCAGACAAAGCTTAAACCCATTTCTGGATCTACTGGCTATCAAGATATGCATCATGTGGAAACAAGCAAGAATTCATTATATAGAGGGATTAAAACTAAGCAAGACTCATGAAAGAGTGATAAAAGCTGAAGGAGACATTGAGAGGAAAACTGTTCATAACCCAAAGAAATTAAAAAAGTGCTAACTTTGATTCTTCATGATTAGGGCATTTTCGAAATACAAAAAAGAGAAAAGAGAAGAAAAAGAAAATGCATCACAGAAAATAAACATAGCAAAAGTTAAGCAGAATTTGTCAAAACTTTTAAAATCTTGCTTTGTTCCTTTTTACTTTGTCTATCTAGAAGCTACCCCCTGACCAGAGACTGAATCTCAAGCAAATACTCTGCGGTCGGGACAACTGAAGCTGGAGTCCTCCGAAAGGGAGCCGATACCCTATCATGCCAAGCCTCTGCAAATATCCTCACAGTAGAAGGGCGTAGGGCGGAGCTCCTCGAGAAATCAGCAGTAATAACATCAGGGACATCCTGGAACACGCCAAACTGGAGGACTACCCGGCTGGGAATGTAAAAGGTGGTAACTCGTAGACCAGGCAACCAAATCCCGGGGCGCCCAGGAAGTCGTACCGCGATAGAGCAATAAGACCATCGGGGGCATATCCAGCAGATGTCCTCGTAGCTTAAGCCTCGACGTACTCTCTCTCTCTATCTATCCGTTTGAGCACACACTGCACTTATCTAAAATTTGTAGAAACATTTTTTTAGTACTTTCTAAAGAAATATCTTAAATTCTTTCCGCTAGACAAGCACCACCTCTCCCTCTTTCTCTCGCGGGTACATGTATTGATTACTCCATCATTTCATTCTTTTTGTTCTTCAATTTCTTGAAAAAAAAACCATCTGATAATTTTTCCTATTTGTAGGTACAAGCATTTTCTTACACAGAGAAAGAGGGAGAGGTGGTGCTTGTCTAGCGGAAAGAATCCTAGTGTGGCAGCGAATTGTGGTAGAGAAGAAAGTTAGGACACAGAGATAGATTTTGGAAGAACATGTTGTGTTGCTCTGAAGAATGCTTACAACTCTAGGATGGTTTGGCTAAATGAAAACCTCCCCTATTTATAGGGAGCTAAAGATATAATGGACGGTCTAGATCAATTCGATCTAACTGTCCTAATCAATCCTCTAAAATTCTCCTAAGAAACATCTAGATAGTTGCAAGCTCTCCTACATTCTAGAATTCTTTAGGATGTACAAGCTACATAAACATCTAGGAAGCTCTAAAAATCTTCAAATCTCTACAAGTTTTTCAAAGCTCTAGACCTTCCTTTAGAGAATGCACTTAAAGTATTTGGGAAAATGCCAAGTTGTGACATATGTTTACCTGATAGTGATGGTATGTAGTTGTTAGCTTTTCGATAACGGCATCTCAATACCTTATATTTATAACACTTCTTCACTTTTTAATATACTACAAGAAGCATGATAACAAGCTAGGCAATGATTATTTTAACTATGTACTTCATTCCTTTTATGTTCAAAAAAACTGTAATTGAATAATAGCATGTTTGATTGTCACTTGAATTTGAGTAGCCGTGTTCATAATTTGTAGTATTGTAGACAAAAATCCGTCCTTATGTTTAGAAAACTAGCCTTAAATCCTAGTTATGGATAAAGGATACCCAAAAATCTATTTCGGTATAATATCCCTCATATTTGAAAATATTTCATTAAACATCCCTTAATTAGGGTTAAGGAATTTTTTTTTACTGTAATACCCTTATAACTATTTTTTTATACAACAAATACATTCCTTAAGTAACTGCATTATTTTATGCGATATCCATACATTATCCACATATATAAATCAAATTCAAAACTGATTGTGTAGGCAATAATATCCCTTCAATCGTTCCACTTTCATTGTGCACCTTCCATACAAGAAAGAAAAGGATTTGAGTCATTAATGTGATAAATACAAAAGGATTTGACTCATTAATGTGATAAATAAACTTTCAACCAACTTTAAACAACCCCTAAAATTGCTCCTATTACACAACATTAATTATACATCATCAACATTAATACTAATAGAGAAACTGATACAATAATTCGATAATAAAAAAAATAGTCTTGTGAAATTCACATCCAAATTGTTACCACTATCTGTGTTATTCGCATGTTGACTTGTAAAATTCACAAAATTCATAGTTTATACTATTATCAATGATAATCACTAACTGATTCATGAAATTCACTAATTGGTTTGAGAGGAGTGATAAAGAAACCACTACGTGTAAACACAAAAAACATGACTTATGCAAAGTTCATTAAATGATTAAGGAGCACATATACTGATAATACACAACGAAAATTGATGGTCTTCTGAACTCACAAGCAAAACTGATTGTTGCCACCATTATTTGTATTATTCACAAGTTCACTTGGAAAGTTCCTAAACAAATACTGATAATGCACAACTATAACTAATGGTCTTGTGAAATTCATGAGCAAAATTGAAGATTGCCACTATTGTTTGTGTTATTTGTAAATTAACTTGTGAATTTCCCAAACAAACTCAAATACAGTGGTGTCAAAATAAAAAACTGTTGAAAATTTTCTTAAATGTCCAAAACAAAAAAAAAAGCACAAATGCATTGCGTGGGAATTTAACATGACCATTTCTCTAATCAAGAAAAAATCATCAAAAGTCCTAACAATTTAAAAACCAAATACGGCCCTCATTTTGTAACCCTTCTTTGTCCACGATCTCCCAGGTGTGTGCAAGAATCGTTGAGCAATACATGCTTGCATCTTCTTATTGGGGCATCGATCGACTGATTTCTGAGATCCAGAGAACACAATTTGAAAAGAGTTAATCCAGTCGACTGGTTGAAGGTCATGTCGACTATGTTTGCAAAGGGCAGTCAAAATCTGGTCGACTAATGCCCATTCAATCAACTGTTTTTTCATTTACAGAGAGCTCAAAACTCAAAGGTCCACCCTAATTGACTACTTCTGGAAATACAATTGATTGTTTTTGAAACAAGGAAAACTGACTTCATTATCTTAGCGAATCTAGTCGACTGGACCCCCGCTCAGTCGACTATTTCTTAGCAGTAGAGAATTCTGCTACACAACTCCCACAACTTCACAATTTTAAGTCTATAAGCATGTTTCACAACCATTGTAAAAGAGAATAAAGGCTATAAAATACAACCTCAACCCAAAACACGATAAGGTGGGATCAAGGGGTTCGAACATTAACATAAAGGCATGAAATCTTACAAAATAGAGTGACTTATGTCACGATTACATACCGACATGAATATAACGAAACCTAACATGTTTTAGGAATCAAAGTAGCAACTTTAGAATAAAGGGGATAGCATGTGCCACATTTCTAAGATGAATCCTAGAGTTAAAGGATACGGACTAACAAGTGTCTGATGAAAAAATTACGATATGAATACATAACTAAAAATATCAACATGCAACTACTACAATTCAAACCTAGGCATGAAAGTTCCAAATTGAACTAAGTTACACTAGATAAGCTATGCATTACAAATGAAAAAAAAATTCCCCACAAGCGAGGTCTTTACAAGGCGTTAGCTACGCCGATCACTCTAGGGCCTTGCCCTTATCCATTTCACCTCAAATTGGGTTTTAAAACAGGTCATGAGCACGGCGGCCTGTATAGTCATATAATTGGATTATATGCATGAATGCGTGAATGTAACCGAAGCAAAATAATGTCGCCCATAGGCCCTTTCGTAAATTTTCCAAACACTCACTCTCAACATAACACCCAGTCTATGGGCCACCACATATAGGGGTATGATACACCTTATATGGGCCTTTAGCATACGATTCCTATGGTTTGCAAGTCCAGGAGATTGAGTTCCTCTCACATACACACCCCAACCGGAATTATCTAACTTCAAAAACAAAACTCTCTCGAGGAGGTTTTCATGATCTTTAAAATTAGGAAGTCCCGCACATGGAGATCTTCCCCTTTTTAAATTGAAAGCCCCACACATGGAGGTCTTTCACCCAAAATCCTTTTTTGTGCAATTCATGTTTATGCACGTGTTCATGCTTATCTCATGTTATGAAATTCTAATGAACAAAAATATGCTAACTAAACAAGCATATAAACATGATTTCATAACTTCAAGCACAACAAGAGATATGAAATCCAATCTAATCATATTTATCAATTCCTAAATCCTAAGTAAAGCTTGTAGACATGGTTTTAACTTTCAATTAAACACAAAAGAATAACTTAATCATGAAGGAGAAAACACATAATCATCAAGAACACATAGCACTTGGCCAATTTCTAAGAAAAACTAGGTTTGGATTATTGACATACTAAACGTGCTCCATACTTAGTAGTCTTCTAGATTAAGCTTACTTAACATATAAGACATCATATAAGAGTACATGAACTACCTTGACTTTTTAAAAATTCTCTAACCAAGAAAAGTTGTCAAAATTGGTTGAAATTGGTACCCACTCATGCTCCTCCTCATAAGGAACAACCTTTGTGCTCGGAGTTTTGCCCGGAGATCGATGGATCTAGATGATACCAAGGTTTTAAGCTCAAGGTCCTAGGGTTTCAAGAACAATAGGCCATAGAGAGAGAGGAGAAAGGTATAGAGAGAGAAGTAGTTAACAAATAATGAAATAAAACCCTAACATGTTGTATTTATAGTAAGTGGCAAGGTACAACTCATAAAGTACGCGACACCATACACATAAATTGTTATATTTCACTAATCGTACTAGTTATGACAAAACTTAAAACATAGATAGTGAATCATTTGAGAAAATGCTACTTTCAGTCCCAAAAAAATCTCATTTTCAATTTTTCTTGTCAAGTTTGACAACTAAGGTGCAAATGACCAAAATACCCCTATGACTATTTTTTCTAAAAAGTTTCAAATTAGCCTCCATTTTCATTCTATGTATTTAAATGCGTAGTTAAGGACATATAAACATTTAAGGACATATAGACACAGGATATTACAATCCTATCCTAGGGGTTCATTCATGAAAAATTGTCTCCATAACATGGCACACAATCAAGCAACAATTATACCTACCAATAAAATTAACAACATGAGCTTTGGGTACCATTCAACCAAAAAACTTTTATTCTATTTTGAGGTGCTTATGAGTGGCGATTCTTGCTATGGTGTAGTGCGCACCTCCTCAATTATGATTTTCGATATTTGCCCTAGACTATGCTCCATCATGGATAGTCTTCCTGGCCGGAGTTGCAGACGAATCCTAGGGTTCTTCAAAAATGGTTCAAATGGAGATTTTACAGTGGTGTTGATGATCGATTGAATCATCGGAAATTTTGAATCCCTAAATTTTGGGAGGATTTTCAGCAAGATGGGAGAAGTTTTCATTTTAAAAATCTTGAACATCAATCCTCCTAATATTGCGCCCGCAGTTAAATGAGGGGCATGTGATACTCAAAAAAGTTGGGGGACCTAATATTAAAGATGCTTAGCTCAAGGACCTAAAGCTATAAAAGCCCATTGTCTAGAGATTTATCACTGAAAAACCCTTTTATGTTTCGTTTGAATATTTAAATTAATACGATATTTACTACCAACCAATTTAGTGCCCTAAAGTTTTAAGGGTAAACTTGATTTTAGTCCAAATGCTATACTTTTATAGAAATAGGTTCTTCCCGGAACTTTATCTAGAAATTAGTCCTTCAATCTTTTTTAGAACAAAAATATCCCCACAAACACTCCCCTACATTAGAGCATTTTTATTAAAATCCTTCATTAATATCACGACGTTCCTACTATCACGGATTTCAAAAAAAAATGAGAAACTTCTCAGAAAGGCAATCGACAATATATGATTCTCAGGCAATGGAAGGTGATTCAAAAGCGACACGGGAGGGCAATTCACTATCAATAATGCTATCCGAAAATTTTGGTACAAATTTCTCACCATTTTGATACACAATATCATCGTTGCATTGATGCAACATTAGACTTTCTGACAAAAATTAGTTCTTGCTTCAATTAAGACTTCAATTCACACAAAAGATTTTCAATTGACGACGGCGACAAGAAGATAGGACAACGGCAATGGGTAGAAGTGTTAATAGAGACAACTCGAGGCTTTCATAAAATCTCCATAATATTGATTGAGAAATCTTATCTTTTCATTTTTTTTTTCTGCACTGTATTATTTTGTTTATCGTTGTTTGGTGATGTGAAATATTACGCGATCGGTAAGAACATAAGTGAGAAATTTCTCATCAAACTCTAGGTGTGTATGTGTATATAATTGAGGAAGAAAGTGGGTAAATCTACCCTTCAAATTTACAAGTGAGGAATTTCCCATAAAGGTGTGTGAATACATGAATTAGTGAACATCCATTTACCATGCAATATATGTGAATATCTCACTTGATCAACAGAGAAATTTTCCATTATAGTACAACAGTGTGATAGATTTCTAATCGACAGCTTCTTATTTCTCAACAATTGAGAAATTTTACACTAACTTCTCACTAAAATACTGGAAACCCCAAAGTGAGAAATTTCTCACAATAAAATGATCGTGGGAAATAATCATCTTTACATTACAAGTTACTCATGTTTTCAAAAGTATAATGAGCAATAGTTTTGGAATGAAATAACAAAATAGTGCGAAATTTCTTACTAATTTCTCGTCAAAATATTGGAAAACCCAAAGTGAGAAATTTCTCACACTATAATGATCGTGGAAAAATATTCATCTTTACATTGCAAGTTACTCCTATCTGTCAGAAATATAATGAGCAATAATTTTGGGAATGAAATATCCAAATAAGTGAGAAATTTCTCACTAGTTTCTCACTAAAAATTTGGAAAACCCACCTTAGTAATTTCTGAATGTCTGATGGACCTTTTGTTTACAGCTTATACAAGCAATGTTCAATCACATACTATAAGAATGCCAACAACATTGTAAATTTAATCTGCAGAAACCATTCAAACAAGATAGAATATCAACCAGAAAAGGTTGTTGAGTAAAATAAGAAAAATGCCTTGAATTTAGGGATCATTACAAATTATTCATTAATGCATCAAATTCAGTACCATAATCATATTATGTATATATATACACGCATATCCATTTAATTAGGGGTTTTTTAATCCACAAATTATCTAATAATTTTGGAAAAAAATGACTAATTTCTAATTAGCATAGGTAATTAGGGATTAATTTCTGCACTAAGTTCCTAGTTTGGACTAAATCCTATTAAAAGCATGGTTAGGGACTAAAACATACATTTCTAACGTTTTAAATGGAAACATTCTAGTGCATACTTTCTTTTTTCGGTTAAAATGCTATGTAAAGGTAGAAATATTATTACTGCAATCAAAGGACACCCAACAGTTAATCTCAATTGTCTTACATTAATGGTTAGTTGTGGTACCTTATGATTAGAGTAATGCTATGCTTCCCAAACCCTAATCCCAAATCACAATCTCAAATGATGTGGTAGTAGGCCCCTGAATTTTAATTGAATGATGTTGAAGTGATGGTCCCATCATTATTGCTAGAATCCAATCCAAATTGAATAGGCCCACTGTCACATCATTTGGTGTAATACCCCGCATCTTTTTTTTTTCAAATAATATCAGTTTTGGATTTTGTGCAGTATATGTAATTTTTACCTGTGTGTGTGTCTCATCGCATGAGCTCAACACACACGATGATTTCTTATATGAAACTTGGAGACCAAAAACATTTGGTGCACAGTGTGTGCGTTTGTGAGGTTTGAAGCTTATGCTTCACTGAACTTGGGGACCAAGATTTTCAATTGTTCTATATTTGAGTTCTCCAACACCCCCCCCCCCCCCCCCCAACTTCATTACTCTCAACAACTCTCTTTCTCTCCACTGTCTCTCTCTCTCTCTCTCTCTCTCTCTCTCTGGTACATAGACACACACACATTTTATTACATATATTCACACACACATGGATATATAGTCTACATATATACAGATTCTAGTAGTAGAAATCCAACTTTGGATTATTGGAATTGGGTAAGTTTCCCCTTGTAATTTCTTTGATTATTTCAGTTTATTGTCTGTTAATATATATATATATATATCATTAAGGGTTCAAAAATAGCGTGCAGAAAAATAGTAATGGAAACTTGATTTCTTTATATCAAATGAAAGGTCTCAATTCCACAAGGCTCTGTTTCGAATTTCAAAATCTAATTCATTAAGGTTGCGATGAACGATCGATTTTAAGTTTTGCCACCTTTCGGATTTTTCATAAAATCAAGAGTTATGATTTGATTCATGAAAATCTGATTTCATATTTGAAATTTACGCAGAAAAACGAAGAGTTTTATATATGGGAAAGTACTGTTTGATTAATTTTGAAAAATGATTTTTGTAATAGAGCAACGAAGAAGACAACAGTGGAGTTTGGTGTGCAGCTCGCACGCGCGACTTGCGCAAGCGAGGTCCCGCACGAGCAACCTGAGGCAGTTTGGTAAAAACTTCTATTTTGTTGTACTTAAGTCAATTATGAGCTAACCCCTATGCTTTAAGAGTTGTACTTTACTTTAATAGTAGTTGTACTTGTGCTTAGAGGTATTATACCTAACCAATATGCTTATATCACTGTACATGATAGATTACAACAGACTGGGCTTTTCGGGATTCTATTCTGTGTGATTAAGTCTATCCTCGGTGAACGGTAGTTCTATATAACCCTCAATAAACTTGTATAACGTGTACTTACATGTTTATATGAATTGGTATGTTTTATGCGTTTACAATTGGGTGATTTCAGTATGTCTATTGTGTTGGTTTAAATCGATAGCATGTTTTGATATGTGATTTATGAAATGTTGAATATGTCTTGATGCTTAGAGCTCACATATGTCATAGTATTTCATAAGCATGATCATGAACACGAAAATCACAAAAATGGTTTTGGGATGAAAGACCTTAGAGGCTTTCATTTTGAAAAGGGAAGACCTTAGAGGCTTCCAGGTTTTGAAAAGGGAAAACCTAAGAGGCTTCCGTGCATAAAACCCCTTAGGAGAGATTTTTGTTTTGAAAAAATAGAAATCCCAGATTTGTGCGTAGATGTGTGAGGTGGGTACCACTAGAAACTCGAATTGCAGGATGTGCTACAAGAAACCCATGTAACGTGAAGGCTAGGCCTCCGTGTAATTTGTAAGGCCCAAAGTCCCGCACGTGAAGGCTAGGCCTCCGTGGACGAGAAGCCCATGGTCCGGGTAATGATATTGATGATCGAGGGTGAGTGTTTAAGAGGCATGAAAATGGTTTTCATGCATGACATTGGCATTCATTGCATTCACACATGTTATATAACAGATCTTATTGTGTGGTTATATGACTATACGAACCTTTTGGCTTATGGACTATTAAACCTTTCTTTCAGGTGATATAGATAAGGGTAAGGCCTCGAGACTTGACAATGCTTCTGCTATAGTTTGAAGACCCCGTGTATGGGGATTATCATTTAATTAATGTAATAAAATTTGGTTTTAAAGAACATGTTATGTTTCAATTGGACAAATGTTAGTCTACCCGCTTTTAAACATAAAATAAAAAATAGCTTAACTCTGATTTTTTGCTGCTTATACTGAAAATGTTTTGTTTCAAGAAAGAATGTTTTAAATGAAAACCAGATTTCTGTTTTATAAATGTTTCCAAATGATGAACATATATTTCAGGTAACCCTCGGAGTCTAGAACTCAGGGAGTTACAGAATGGTGTCAAAGTATACTGTTATTTATTATTGTACTTCTGCTAGGTTGACACCCCGTCGCTGGGACTCATGGCGTGGTGGGGCGGGGCATCACAGAATGGTATCAGAGCATAACCGAGTTGAATACTTTGGACGTCGAGTTATGTGCTCGCTTGTATAGTTTTGTTGACATGTTAGACATGTTAGTTGTAAACGACATATGATTTGATATGTGTTAACACGTTATTTGATAACTTGAGGCGTTAACTGTTTACTTGTTATGTTTTTACATATACATGTGTTGTTGAATACATTCCGTGATTAGATCATGTTGTGTGATTCGTTTACTCGATTTAATCTTGTTATAGAAATGCCACCGCATCGTGAAAATCGTTGTTTTGAGCTTGAGACTGATGAACAGATATCGACTGCTTCGATCCCAGTTAAAGGCCGAGGTGGAGGTCGTGCTCGGGAATGTGGTCCAGGTAGAGGCCTGGTCAAGGTCAAGGTCAAGGTCAAGTTTGTGGTCGTGGTCGTGGTCGTGGTCGTGGTCGTGGTCGTGGTCGTGGTCGTGGTCGAGGTCACAAGCCTTATGTTGTATTTGAATCTGAAGCCTCCACAAGACCGGTTAATATTCCTGATGGACCACAAGGGTTATAGAATGTTGCCGATGTTATTGCAAGGGAAATCAAAGATGCTATGCTGCCTCCTTCCCCTCGCACTCCGATAGGTAAGACATATCCCGCTAGAGCTCGGGAGCGGCTGATTACCAAAGATTTTGATGCTAGGAAGCCGCCACAGTTCTCTGGTAGCTCTGACCCAATGGCTGCAGAGGCTTGGCTTTAGTATATCATGAAGATATTTGAATTCATTGATCTTCAGAGGATGGTCTCTGCATCAAGTTGGCTACATACTTATTTTCTGGAGAAGCTACCCATTGGTGGGATTGTACTGTGAGTGTTCATCCACTTGCTGGCATGACCTTGGAATCATTTAAGAGACTTTTCCTCGATAACTACTTCCCAGAAGTACAGAGGGACGCAAAAAGGGCTGAATTCTTTACCCTTCAGCAGCAAGATATATTAGTGACAAAATATACTACTATGTTTTCCACCTTGGCTCGTTTTGCGCAAGAGCAGTTGGTTAGTGATCATTTCAAGGCTACACGCTTTGCCTTTGGTCTTCAACCCTATATTCGAAAAAGTCTGGCTAGCACGCCTATCACCACTTATGCTGATATTTTGACAAGAGCACCGGTCAGTCTAAGAAAGCTAGACAGAGACTAGGTCTCAATTTCAGTCCCAACCTTCTCCACAGCAGTAGCAACAATCCTATTCACAACTGAGACCTTCTTATCAAAGTTCTCAACAATCGGGGTTACAACGAGATGTGAATGCCGCTAAGGAGAAAGTTTGTCTCTGATGTGGTGATCCGAACCATTTCATCAAGTTTTGTCCTCAACCACCACCCAAGAAAACTCAGTCGATTGGTTCGACACCGTATTATCCACCGTCTCAGGAAATATCCGCTCAGAGCGTGAAACCCTACCAGAACAGAGGGAATCAAGGTAATTATCAGAGAACAAATAATCACGGTAGTATTCCTCCACAACACCACCAAGAACCCCAAGGGCGGAAGTTTTCTCTTCTTATATCATTTGCTTATTATGTTTCTGGAAATGCCGAACCTCTGTGATCCGAGGTATCATCCCGTTGTTTAACTCTTGGGCATCTATATTGTTTGACATTGGTGTATCACACTCATTCATCTCATCAACATTCGCATCAGTATTGGGGTTAGAGATAGAATGCTTATAGCATGCCTTATCTATTGATACTCCAATTGGAGGTATTATTCATCTGAATCAGGTTTGCCGTGGTTGTATACTTTTGATAGTAGACCATCAATTGAGTGTTGATTTGATTGTTATGTCGAATCTAGGATTTGATGTCATCCTTGAGATGGACTGGTTTGTTGACTACCGGGCTTTAATATATTATTTTAAGCGCCGGGTTGCTCTTTTCACTCATGATGGAGATAGTTGTAGATTCAAGGGTGATCAATTAGATTTACTGACACCCTCATTATTTTTACGGAGTAAGTTATACTCTAATCTTAGAACTCTGGCTAGTTTATTGGCCATGGAGAGGGGCACTTCTCTTGTGGATTTGCCACCCATTGTTTGTGAATTTCCTGACGTCTTTCCAGAAGACTTATCGGGATTGCCACCTGTTTGTGCTATCGATTTTGCAATCGATCTTGTGCCAGGCACTTCACTTATTTCCATTCCGCCATATCGTATGGCACTAGTAGAATTGAAGGATTTGAAACTTCAGTTGGAAGATCTCTAGAGTAAGGGTTTTATTCGCCCGAGAGTATTCCCGTGGGGAGCTCGTGTCCTCTTTGTTAAGAAGAAGGATGGAACGTTGAGATTGTGTATCGATTATTGAAAACTCAATCATGTGACGATCAAGAATAAGTATCCACTTCCAAGGATCAATGATTTGTTTAATTAACTCAAAGGTTCAACTTGTTTCTCCAAGATTAATCTGAGATCGGGTTATCATCAACTTCGTATTCGAGAGTCAGACATCTCGAAGATAGCTTTTAGTTCCCGATATGGACATTTCGAGTTTGTGGTTATGCCATTCGGATTGACCAATGCTCCAGCAGCTTTTATGGATCTTATGCAGCGAGTATTTCACGATTATTTGGACAAGTTCATGATTGTGTTTATTGATGATATTCTTATCTACTCTTCCTCTAAGGAACTTCATGAGGAACACTTAAGGATTATCCTATAGTTATTACGTACTCACCGATTGTTCGGTAAATTATCCAAATGTGATTTCTGGTTGACAGAAGTGAAATTTTTGGGACACGTCGTCTCACGAGATGGAGTTTCAGTTGATTCATGAAAGAATGAAGCTATTATGGATTGGTAGCCATCTAAGAACATATTTAAGATAGTAGTTTCTTGGGTTTAGCAGGCTATTATCGTCGCTTTGTGAAGGACTTTTCTTGTATTGCTTCACCTTGGACTAAGCTTACACATAAAGGGGTAAAATTCATTTGGACTAAGGAGTGTGCGAAAGCTTTTCAACTTTTAAAGACTCGATTGACTTCAGCACCGGTCTTGATTATTCCGGAGTGTGGTGTTGACTACACAGTTTATTGTGATGCTTCACTTCTTGGTTTGGAGTGTGTGCTTATGCAAGAAGGCAAAGTTGTTGCCTATGGTTCTCGTCAATTGAAGCCTCACGAGCAGAATTATCCGACTCATGATTTTGAGCTTGCCACTATTGTGTTTGCTTTAAAGTCATGGCGTCATTACTTGTATGGGGAACGATTTGATGTCTTTTCATACCACTAGAGCTTGAAGTATATCTTTACTCAACGTGATCTGAATCTTCGACAACGCCATGGATGGAGTACTTAGAAGATTATGACTTTGAACTACAGTATCATCCAAGGAAGGCAAATGTAGGCCGATGCGATGAGTCACATATCATGAGGTTCCTTGGCTTGTCTGGCTATTCAGGAATGGAATATGCTCGATCAGATTAGGGAGTTTGAGGTAGAGCTTGACAATTTTGAGGATCGTGCTTAATTGTATTCTTTCATGGCTCAACCGTCAATCATTCAATAAGTGAAAGATGAGCAACAATTTGATCCTGTAGCATCTACTTTTCGTATGCGAATTCTTTGTAATGATGTTATAGAAGGTTGGACTTTTGACTCCGAGCATGGTTTGAAATTCAAAGACCGTTTGTTTGTGCCTTTGGCAGTTCGTGAACAAGTGATGAAGGAATTCCATCATTCACGATTAGTGGTGCATCTAGGAGGTAACAAGATGTACCATAATCTGCGACGTCAGTTTTGGTGGAAGGGTATGAAGCGCGATGTCGCTAAGTTTGTATCTCGGTGTTTGACTTGTCAACAAGTGAAAATCGAACATCAGAGACCTACAGGGTTATTGCAACCATTACCAGTTTCAGAGTGAAAATAGGAGCACGTGACAATGGATTTTGTGATAGCACTTCCTAGGTCACCACGCGGTCATGATGCCGTTTGGGTCATTGTGCATCGTCTGACGAAGTCTGCAAATTTTCTAGGAATCCGTTTGAGTGATTCAGTTGATGTCCTTAGTCGCTTGTATATTCGAGAGATCATTCGATTACATGAAGTCCCTGCTTCGATTGTGTCGGATCGAGATCAGTTGTTTCCTTCCTTGTTTTGGGAAGGTCTCCAAAAAGCTTTGGGGACAGAATTGAGATTGAGTACGACTTTTCATCCTCAGACGGATGGTCAGTCAAAACGTACTATTCAGACCTTGGAAGATATGTTACGAGCTTGTGTTACGGATTTCAAAGGTAGTTGGGAAGACCACCTACCATTGATCGAGTTTGCATATAACAATAGTTATCAAGCAAATATTCAAATGGCACCGTTCGAGGCCCTACATGAACGATCGTGTCATTCTCTCATATGCTGGACAGAAGTTGGAGAAGCGTCTCTGCTGGGACCAAATCTAGTAAGGAAAATTACAGAAAAGATAAAACCGATTCGTGCGAGGATACTTAAGGCTCAAAGCTAACATAAAAGTTATGCTGATAAGAAGAGGAGACCTTTGTCTTTTGAAGTTGGGGATCATGTGCTTCTCAAGGTTTCACCTCGTCGTGATGTGCTTCATTTTGGACAGGACAAAAAGCTTTCACCTCGTTTCATCGGACCTTTCCAGATTTTGGAACGTGTGGGTGAAGTTGCCTATTAGTTGGCTCTGCCTCCGCAGTTGGCAAAAGTTCATAATGTATCTCATATTTCGATGCTTCGGAAGTATGGACTTGATCCGTCTCATGTTTTAGATTGGACTGATTTACCATTGGAGCACGATGCGTCCTATGAGGAGCAACCAGTACACATTCTGGAAGCTAAGCAGCATATGCTTCGTGGTAGAACGATTCATTTGGTTCGAATACTGTGGTGACACCATGATACTAAGGAGACTACTTGGGAGAATGAGAAGGAAATGCGCGATCGATATCCACGTTTGTTCTCTTCTTGAATTAATTGTTTTTCAGTGTTGATTGTTATCTATGTGCGAATTTCGCGAACAAAATTTCTTTTAAGGTGGGTAGGATGTAATACCCCGTATTTGTTTTTTCAAATAATATCAGTTTGGATTTTGTGCATTATAATTTTTACCTGCGTGTGTGTATCATCGCGTGAGCTCAACACACACGATGATTTCTTATATGAAACTTGGAGACCAAACATTTGGTGCACAGTGTATGCGTGTATCTGTGTGTACGTTTGTGAGGTTTGAAGCTTATGCTTCACTGAACTTGGGGAACAAGATTTTCAATTGTTGTATATTTGAATTCTTCCTCCCCCCACCCCCACTTCATTACTCTCAGCAACTCTCTTTCTCTCCACTATCTCTCTCTCTCTCAGGTACATAGACACACACACACACACACACACACACACACACACACACACACACATTATTACATATATTCACACACACATGGATATATAGTCTACATATATACAGATTCTAGTAATAGAAATCCAGCTTTGGATTATTGGAATTGGGTAAGTTTCCCCTTGTAACTTCTTTGATTATTTCAGTTTACTGTCTGTTGTTATAGATATATATCATATATATATCGTTACGGGTCCGAAAATAGCGAGCGAGGTCCCGCACGAGCGGCCCGCGCAAGCGACCTGAGGCAGTTTGGTAAAAACTTCTGTTTTGTTGTACTTAAGTCAGTTATGAGCTAAGGGGCCTTGTACCCCTATGCTTTAAGAGTTGTACTTTACTTTAATAGTAGTTGTACTTGTGCTTAGAGGTATTGTACCTCACTAATATGCTTATATCACTGTAAATGATAGATTGTAACAGACTGGGCTTTTCGGGATTCTATTCTGTGTGATTAAGTCTATCCTCGGTAAACGGTAGTTCTATACAACCCTTCATAAAGTTGTATAACGTTTACTTACATATTTATATGAATGGATATGTCTTATGTGTTTACAATTGGGTGATTACAGCATGTCTATGTGTTGCTTTAAATCGATAGCATATTTTGATATGTGATTTATGAAATGTTGAATATGTCTTGATGCTTAGAGCTCGCATATGTCATAGCATTTCATAAGCATAAGCATGAACACGAAAATCACGAAAATGGTTTTGGGATGAAAGACCTTAGAGGCTTTCAATTTTTGAAAAGGGAAGACCTTAGAGGCTTCCGTGCATAAAACCCTCTAGGAGGGATTTTGTTTTGAAAAAATAGAAATCCCGAATTTGTGGGTAGGCGTGTGAGATGGGTACCACTAGGAACTCGAATTGCGGGATGTGCTGCAAGAAACCCCCATAATGTGAAGGCTAGGCCTCCATATAATTCGTAAGGCCCAAAGTCCCGCACGTGAAGGCTAGGCCTCCGTGTACAGGAAGCCTATAATCCGGGTAATGATATTGACGATCGAGGGTGAGTGTTTAAAAGAGATCAAAAAGGTTTTCATGCATAACATTGGCATTCGTTGCATTCACATGTTATATAACAGATGTTATTGTGTGGTTATATGACTATACGAGCCTTTCGACTTGTGGACTATAAAACCTTTCTTTCAGGTGATATAGATAGGGATAGGCTCGGACACTTGACAATGCATCCGCTATAGTTTGAAGACCCCATGTGTGGGGATTATCATTTAATTAATGTAATAAAATTTGGTTTCAAAAAACATGTTATGTTTCAATTGGACAAATATTAGTCCACCCGCTTTTAAATAAAAAAAAATAGCTTAACTCTGATTTTCCGCTGCTTATATTAAAAACGTTTTGTTTCAAAAAAGAATGTTTTAAATGAAAACCAGATTTCTTTTTTATAAATGATGAACATATAAATGTTTTCTAAGTGATGAACATATATTTCATGTAACCCTCAGAGTCTAGGACTCGGGGAGTTACAGATTGGTGTCAAAGCCTACTGCTATTGGTTATTGTTGTACTTCCGCTAGATTGACACCCCGTCGCGGGGACTCGTGGCGGGGCGGGACATCACATTTGGGATTCGTTTTTTGGAATTAGGATTTGAGAAGCATAGCATTACTCTTAATTCAAGAGCTAAATATAAACTCAAATACTCATTAAATGTTCTTTTTATTTTTATTTTTATTTTTTTTGCTGAAACAAATATTATATGTTCATTCACAGTGTATATATGTTTGTGGATACATACCTTTTTAAATATTGCAACTATGTACAAATTTTGGCCGAACCAAATGAACCCAGGAGGGGGAAAAGAAAAAAAGAAAAAAGAAAAATAAAAGGAGTATTTTTTTTTCCCTGCATGCTAGGACAACTTCCTCGACTTGTCCTCGTCGACTTTTCAACTTGTCCTCGTCGATTTTAGAATCCCCGCTAGTACTGAAAATGATTTATCTATATAGCCGTTTTATTAGAGTAAAACCGGGAGCAAACTTCATATACGTGTATCGACCTCATAACACATGCACTAGCTAAGGCAGAGAACAGAAAACTTTTCCTCCCCTCTTCAGATCGATCCCTCCTAACTACCTTCCTTCAGCCAGGGATTTCGAAACCCTGACCTATATTTTATGCCATTATAAACTCTTAAGCCAAAACTTGTCGAAGGATAAAACCCACTATTCCATCCCCAAGCATATAGACGTACATGCAAAAAAAAACAAAAAAAAATTTGTAAAGCAGGCAATCAACGAAGACGACATTCTATACAATACGGTAAATAAAAAGAACAGGAAAAAAAAAATACAAAGCAGGTGATCGACAGAAGACGAAATTCTATACAACATGGTACAGTATATCTTTAAAGAACAATTGTAGGGCACTGCCACAAGATTACACATTACCTACATTAACTTCAAAGATTGCATTGTGAGGTTGTCAGCAAAACCAAACGAGCCTTAGTAACAAGAACTAGCTATTATAACCGAAGTACCTAATGCAAAATACTAGAGTGTGATCCTTAACAAAATTAAACTCTGTATATTCTTGGCTCCATTCTTCCCAGAAATATGTCAAAATTGTTCTTCTGACTCGGAGAATTATGTAAAAAGAATTGAACCAAACCATCGACAGCCGTACTCAGCCGCTTACTGCTATCGTTTAAGAATTCAAGAAGAGAACTTCTTACTTTGCTTCTTGGCATTCTTGACAATGGCCTCAGAAATCTCTCTTTTCCGGTTGGAGTTATTGTTCGTGACTGCACCAGAGGTGGGAGGGGCATTTCTGTCATTGTGGCCGACAATAGTTGAAGATTTTTTCTGTATCTCCAGCACATCCTTGACCAGAAACTTTAACCTCCACAATGTGGATTCACTCTATGCAAGGAACACCATACAATTCAAAACTTGAGCGAGCATTACCAGACAACTCGTATAAAAAGTACACAATATACATAGAGGACTTGTCTTGTAATGTTCTCATTAAGGGTATTATTGTATTTTATTCTCATATAATATATTAGAAACATATCTGTGTGTGTGTGTGCGCGCGCGCGCATATGCAGATAATAGAGGGTAGTGGAATTATTAGGGGTGAAAACGATTCGGTTCGGTCCAATTTTAAGTCCAACCGATCGGTTTCGGTTCGGTTTCGGTTCGGTACGGTTCAAATTGGTATCGGAGCAGACCATCAAGGCAAAGAGTATCTCAAAAGAACCTTGAAAGACACTCTAAAGTCCATAATAAAAAAAAAGGGTCATGAAAGTTAGATGACCTGAGCATCAATGTCAAGTTCCACTTCCTCGGCTGTCGGTTGGAAGCTTGGATTATCCCGAGCTACAATCTCGAGTGCTTTAGTAAGAACTTCCGGAGACAATTGAGTGAGCGCTATCCCAAGTTTTCTTTTGTCATTAGTTGACATTTTTCTAAACCAATGATTTTAAATTAGAATCAAATGCGATGGAGATATATAACTAAGAATTGAAAGTGCATGCTCAATTGGATTAGTCATGCTTACATAACCAAAAACATGTGTTACATAGATACAGGTAAGTGCTAAGGACATGGGTAATTGTCGCGTCAGATTTCCCAAATTCATTAATCCAAAGACACGGGGACATGACGATAAATCTATTTTTTTTCTTATATGTCCAAGTGAATATAGTATTTATATGTAAGAAAATGAATTTAATGAGCATTTCGTACATTTTGATAGAACTTTATTCTGGAAAACTTATTAGAAAAACGAATATAATTAGATGTTCAAAGAAAAAAGGAATATTATTAGACGCTTTAACATGGTGTTATCCTAGTAACTATAATACTTCTTGGTGTGTGTCTAACTAGAAATGTCGAAGTGAGTGTCCTACAGGTAGGGGTGCAACTCGGGTGGGACCCAAAGGGTTTTGGCTCTGCCCAGGCCCAAGCCCAAGCCCGAATTCAAACAGTCTGCCCGAGCTCGAGCCCGACATTAACCCAAAATTTCCAACCCGAGCCCGGTTTGTGATTTAGTATTAAAACCCGAGCCCGAGCTCAAATTGAGCTCGAATTGCATTTTTTTTTGTTTTTTGGGGTACAAACCGATTTTTAGGGTGTAAACAACAAAATGTAGAATATCAAATCTATTTCTTTTTTTTTTTTGTTTATATTTGAAAAAAAACATTCATCTATTAATTTAGTGCTTGATTAATATCTAATAGTGTATTCTTGTCACTAAAAAATACTATAATTTAATGTCAAAAAAAATACAGAAATAGAATTCGGGCTCGGGTTCCACGGGTTAGCAAAATTCTGCCCAAGCCCGACCCGAATTGAACTCGAGCTTGCATTTTTCTACCCAAACCAGCCTATGGTTAAAGAAAACGGGCCCAAGCTTGGCAATTTTCGAGCTAGGCACGGGTTGGCCCGCCCGAGTTGCACCCCCTACTTACAAGTGCGAAGAGTCCATGTAAATTGCCCAAAACAATATAACAACATTTCAAGACGGAAAAACAAATCTTGATCAAACCTATATTTGCTCAATGGATACAATCTGTTCATGGTAAAACTTCATATGGGTTCGACGTCCTCTTATCTTCAACTAATGGCCCGGCATTCAATGCGGGTCAAAGCATATGGTTGCCCGGTTGGTTAAATGTTGTTAATGAGAATAGTAATTCGCTATTCTTAACATTATGCTATTGCTCTAGGTTTACATACAACTACATTGATCTTAGTAAAAGGTGCTTTAGATGCGTCACCATTATCTGCTTACCAAACCAAACCAAACCAAGCCTTGTGTCCCAATCAATTGGGGTCGGCTGTATGAATCTTTTTTCTCCATTCTGCACGATCAAGAGCTATATGCTCATTTAAATTATATATATTCATATCTTGTTGCACTACATATTCCCAAGTCAGTCTACGTCTGCCTCTCCCTCTAACCATTCCAAGCACTACGATCTTATCACTCTTTCGCACAGGTGCATCCACAGGTCTTCGTTGCACATGGCCGAACCATCTAAGTCTATTCTCCCTCAACTTATCCTCAATATGTGTCACTCCTACAGTCTCTCGGATGTACTCATTTCTAATTCTATCTTTCCTAGTCTTACCACACATCCATCTTAGCATCCTCATCTCCGCTACACTCACTTTGCTAATGTGTTGTTTCTTAGTTGCCCAACACTCTGTCTCGTAGAGCATAGCTGGCCTAATAGCTGGCCTATAAAATTTTCCTTTCAATTTTGCTGGTATTCTCCGGTCACATAATACTCCAGAAGCACTCCTCCACTTAAACCAGCCCACTTTAATTCTATGGGTCACGTCATTACCAATCTCTCCGTCTCTACTGATCATTGAACCTAGATAGCGAAAGTGTTCCCTCTTTGGAATCTCTTGATCTTTGATCACTGCTTCGTTGTCTCTACTTCCACTGTTGCTAAAAGTACATTCCATGTATTCTGTTTTCGTCCTACTTATCTTTAGCCCCTTGGTCTCCAGTGCTTCTCTCCAAGCTTCTAGTTTAGTGTTGAGTCCCCTTTTAGTCTCATCAACTAAGACAATATCATCTGCGAACAACATACACCATGGGACCTCATCTTGAATGTGTCTAGTCAATTCATCCATAATTAGGGCGAACAAATAAGGGCTCAAGGCCGACCCCTGGTGCAGGCCTACGGTAATTGAGAATTCGCTTGTTTCTCCGGCTGGTGATCTAATTGTAGTAACCGCTTCATCATACATATCCTTCACCACGTCAATATAACCCTTGGTCACTCCTTTCTTCTTTAGCACCCACCAAATTAAATCTCTAGGCACTCTATCATAAGCTTTCTCTAAATCAATAAAAACCATATGTAGATCTTTTTTCTTCTCTCTATACTTTTCCATTAGTCTTCTAAGTAAATAAATTGCTTCTATAGTTGATCTCCCAGGCATAAATCCAAACTGGTTTTCTGACACTGATGTTGTGCCTCTTAAGCGATGCTTCATCACTCTCTCCCATAGCTTCATAGTATGGCTCATTAACTTAATACCTCTATAGTTGTTGCATTGTTGTACATCTCCTTTACTCTTATATATAGGCACTAGGAAGCTCTTCCTCCACTCATCAGGCATTTTTCTAGTCTTTAAAATCCTGTTAAAAACTTTTGTAAGCCAAGATGCCCCCACATCTCCCAAGCATTTCCAAACCTCAATGGGGATCCCATCTGGTCCTAAGGCCTTGTTGGGTTTCATCTTCTTCAAAGCAAATTTCACCTCAAACTTCCTTATTCTCCGATAGAATCAGTATTCTCTAGTTTCATCGTAACTTCCAGTTTCTTCTTCCATTGTGTTATCCATATGTTTTTCATTCAGCAACTTCTCAAAATAGCTCTTCCACCTTTCCTTAATCTCTTCGTCGTTCACTAATACCCTAGAGTCATCGCTTTTTATACACTTAACCTGATTAATGTCTCTTGTTTTCCTTTCTCTCGACTTAGCAAGCTTATAAATACATTTTTCTCCCTCTCTAGTGTCTAGTTTGGTGTAGAAGGCGTCATAGACTTCCATTTTAGCAACTCTAACTGTCCTTTTAACCTCCTTATTTGCACATTTATAGCTTTTGAAGTGTTCCTCACTTCTATCATTTTGCCACTTCTTAAAGCAATCCCTTTTGGTTTTTACTGCAGCTTGTACCTCTTCATTCCACCAACAAGTATCTTTAGAAGCTAACCCTCTTCCCTTCGACTCTCCGAGGACCTCCTTCGAAATTCTTGTGATGCACCCTACCATTCTATCCCACATAGTATTGCTTCCATCTTCCAAATTCCAAGGTGTTCTGTATACATTCTCTCTTGGAATATTGCTAGTTTCTCGCCTTTAAGGTTCCACCACCTAGTTCGCGGGTTTATAGGGTCTTTTCTAGTACGACATTGTCCTTTTATATGGATATCTAAAATAGTAAGTCTATGTTGAGATGTTAAACTCTCTCCTGGGATGACCTTACAGTCTGTACATGCTAAGCGGTCTGCCTTTCTCACAAGGAACAAATCAATCTGGCTCCTATTAGATCCACTCTTAAAGGTTATCAAGTGTTCTTCCCTCTTTTTGAAAAAGGTGTTTGCTACTACAAGATCATATGCTACAGCGAAATCTAAAATACTCACCCCTGCCTCATTCTGATCTCCAAAACCATACCCCCCATGCACCTCTCATATCCAGTTCTATCTTTGCCTACATGGCCATTAAAATCTCCACCTACAATTATCTTCTCTCCTCCCGGTATTTCTTGCATTAAAGCGTCCAACTCATCCCAGAATTGTCTTTTAGTGTGATCGTCCAATCCTACTTGGGGCGCGTATGCACTAATCACATTAATTATATCCACTCCAACTACCAGTTTGAGAAGCAATATTCTGTCTCCTTTCCTCGTGACTGTCACAACTTTATCCTTGAGTTCTTGTCAACCACGATTCCGACACCATTTCTATGCCTATCTTTCCCTGTATAGAATATCTTATACCTGGTCTTTTCTACCTCCTTAGCTTTTTCTCCAACCCACTTTGTTTCTTGTAAACATACTACATTAACCTTCCTTCTAATCATAGTGTCTACTAGTTCCATAGCTTTACCTGTTAAGGTTCCTATATTCCAAGTTGCTAACTTAAGCCTATAGTTCTAGACTAGCTTCTTTACCCGCGGTGGCTCAGATGAGCGCGGGAACCCTTGCTTATTTAACACCGCACCAGGGCGTCGATGCGGCGCCCCTTGCACATTTTTCGAAACACCCGAAGGCAGGCGCAACGCGTCGCTTAAAGGGAACGCCCTAGCATTTACACGAGTATTCATATTTGGATTCATACCATAAGGATCCGACGGTTATTTTTACGTGCTGGCTGTCGAGCTACCAAACACACTAACCCTCCTCTTTTATCCGGGCTTGGGACCGGCAGTGTTGAAATTTAATTTAATTTACAAGAGCAATTTAATTTAAGGGTTAAATATGTTTTACCCCCCCGGTGGTTATGCCCATTTTCACTTTATCCCCTTGTGGTTTAAAAGTGGACACTTAACCCCTTGTGGTTTTGGACTAAAGTGAAACTGTTAAGATTTCTCTCAAAATTGATGAAAATTCTAAAATTGGCCAAAAATATTAACAATTAACCCCCTTTGTGAGGTTAATTTTGGGGTTAATCCCCTATGTAGAGATAATGCTGCCATTTAAACCAGCTATGTGGGACCAATTTTTGCCCATTAATCCCTTTGGGGGACTAATTTTGGGAGTTAACTGACTATGTGGAGTTAATTTTAACCCTTAAAAACGCTTATGTTGTGTGGCTATTTTTAGAGAAATCTTAGTAAGTCGAGGCTTCGAGGACCTATAGTTTATAAGGGTGGTGACTACCTATGTGTCAAGCAAAGAAAGTTAGGCCTAGTACTTCCTATTTGAAGTGGAGAGAGCCCTGGGAAGAGATGAGTTCAACATGGAGTGAAACCTATGGAAGAAGCTCAGTCTAGTTCTTTCAAGGCTTGGTTTAGCGTCAGTTGGAGGATTGGGAGTGTAGTGAGGATAGCCCAGGTGGGCGACCCGTTTCGTTCCCGTTCTTCATTTCCTTCTTCTCGAATCCAAGGGGTACTTCTCATATTTAGAATCACGACCCGTTAGCCGAATCAAAGGTTGTGGCTGGTTCCATCACACGGTAAGCGACGGAGAACTTAGCTGCCAGCTGGCCAAACACGGGCAACAGAAATTGTTTTTTAATCACTTTGCGCTTGAAGAACATAAACTTTTCGTTTCATTGATCCGAATGAAGTGAGTGACCGATGCTGGTAGTTTTAGTGACTACGGCTAAGAAAGAAGCGCCTCAGTGTAAAGAATAGCTCAACGAGTAGCGTCAGTCTGAAACGCTCGTTTAAATCCAAGTAGCTAGTCGAGTTGGAGCGGAGGAGCTCAGTCTGTTAAGTCGATTTATAGCATTCACTGTAGTCTGAAACCACGGGGGTTAACTGTCCACTTTTAAACCACAGGGGGGTAAGGTGAAAATGAGCCTAACACGGGGGGTAAAATTTATTTAACCCTTAATTAAAATTGCAAATTCAGGACCCGTGGAGCTCATACTAAATTCCTTTATGTTTCTTTACCATCCCCTGATTGAAAGAGTTGTGGGAAAGAAAAGAACGCAGACCCACATTTGACACAAATTTGAGGAGTAGTAGTAAAAGTCCTCCTCATCAGCTAATCTACAAGGACATCCGGAATTTTTGTTGGGTATGCCGCATGGAACACGAAAGCAGGGGTAAATGGGTATCCACATTAATAAGACAGTCTTACAACAGATTACTACCAAGCACATATAAAAGTACAATTAGAAGTTTTGAAATTACACTTCAAGAACAAACCTGCATTTTTGAACTAGCATCTCTCTGAGTTCATCCAAATGCAAATCAACCTCATAAAGCTGAAAATCATTCAAAGAAATTTTTCAAAAGTAATCTGATTATACGCCTCAAGCAAGATAAGGTAGTTTGGACAGGACTTGAATATTCCAACAAGAACCATAGAGCGATGCTCAAAGGCGAAATTTGAACTCCTAAAAGCTCCTAGTCGTATTTGAAAAACATACCTCGTTATTTAAATCCCTAGCGGTTTTGGCCTGAGCAGCTTCCTGAGCAACCTGCATATTTAACTGTGCCTCTGCTTCCTCATCCTCTCGTCTTTTTTCCTGCCAGTATAGAGGTTAGAAGTTAACTAACGATCCTGCGATAGTTATTAAGATAATTTAATCCTTTCGGTGCTCTTTAATGATATTATCCTCATTGCTAATCAAGAAAAAGGGTAAATATCACTGACCTCCCTGAGGTTTGTCATCATACCAACGACCTCCCTTAGGTTTGTCAATATATCAGCGACCTCCCATGTGTTTCGAAAAATGTCAGCAACCATCCTTAAAAGAAAAACTTCGTATTACCTCCGTTTAATAGAAGTGGTTGAATCTTGTGATGTCAACAATCTTTCAAGGTGAATTGACAACTGCCTCATTTACGTGTTATTTGACAACAATACCTTTCTTATCCAGGCAAAAGGATGCAAATGCCCTGTACATGGTCGCCTAATATGACATTTTTTTTACTTTTTAAATGTTTCAGTTTTCTATTAAGTATGGTTGTATATATGTAAGGGTTTTTCTGTAAATTTAAACCATTACTTGAAAAGAAGGTCGCAGATATTATTCAAACATCTAGAGAGGCCAACCTCAGGGGAGGTCAGTGATATTTACCCGAAAAGTTCAATCTCACTACTCATCTATATGATCCATACAATTGAGCATCAAGAGAGTCGTGAAGATGAAGCAGTTAAATCCTTGAGATGGGTATTACCTCTTCAGTGACTTTTGGCAAAAGTTGAAGCCACTTCTCCTCAAATTTTTCTAACAAAGTTTTGGCCATCACATGCACATCGCTCTTTTCATCATTATATTTCATTGCATTTTGGAAAACCAACCTCACATCAGCACATATCTCTCGTACATTCTTATATCCAGTACCGTCCTTCGCCTCCATTTGGTTTTTTATTGTACTAAAGTCCATAGGCCTATCAATAACCTAAAGTACACCATACAACATATCATTTGAATTATACATTTAAAATTTAAGAGAGAACAAAAAGAAAAATAAATAAATAAAATATGAAAGGCCCCGAAAAATCAAACGATGGGAAATTCACCGAGCCAGATTCGGCAATTTCTGCAATACTACCGAAGACAAATGCATGTACGTGTATATTGACTTCTGTGTTTAGAAAATTAGAAAACAAACACAAAATGTTCCAACAGATTTTAAAACAGTTTACATAAATTTCCTAATCTTAAGAATAGGGCATTAGCTTTTCAAGGCATACAAGCATGCATGATAGATAATGAAGGGGGACGGCAGAAGAAGAGATTTTAAACTATGTGCATTGTAGACCATTGTTATACCCACAGAAAACTAAGAACATAATGCCAATCAAATCTGATGGTTTTGTAAGGTAAAAACGAGAGAAATCAGCCCAAAATTTAGAAAACTTGGGTTTGCAGGTATGAAGATGGTGAAATTAGGGCAAAAGGCTCTCAATTCCTGTCACTGATTATTCTTCTAAATGGCGAAACTGTATACAGAATGGATACTTCGCCCTCTGTACAGTCTACCACTAACAAACTCAAGAGAAAAATAAAGGCACAGCCTGTCACGAACCCAAATTGACAGCCAATAGGCTTAGAACATAATAACAGGACTCTTAAAAATGACAAAAGTACCAGTTAGTAATAAGTAAATGTCCGGAATCAGAAGAAGCAAGATGTTTTACCTCATAGTAGTCATGCAGCCCAAGACCTTCAACATCGACAGGATGCATAAAGGGCCATGCCCACTTGTGCTGAGTGATCTGCCCAATAAAATGGAACATGAAATCTAAACCAGACCGTAACTTACAATTGCGAAATGACAGATATTGCTTTCTTCAATTTAAAGCATCCAAGTTGAGGTCCCATGCCATAAGTTCATATGCCAAAAACGAGTAATAAATAATTGACGTAACGGAAAAGGTGATTCTTGCACAGAACTTTCCAAATAAGAAAAGAAAAAAAAAACATAACTTGGTTATTTATATTCAGTAATAATGAGCACAGACTGTATGGTAAAATAATGATTACAAAGGACTCCACACTACAACCAGCAGATTTTCTGTTATTAAATCTGGTCAACTGGCCCATGATTTCAATTTCTTCTAGCATAAGATGGAAATCCAAACTTTCACTTTCATTAGCCACAAAAAAGTATAGGGCATCACAAATTCAAATGGTAAATTTTATAAGAGATTGCTGTATTCCATAAACAACATTAGAGGAATAAGATTCTATGTTATAAGAGACTGCCTCATTGCCAAAATAGCACTATGAAGGATTGATAATTCCTCTTTAGCCCCTTCAATTCAAATGTACTGCTTTCCTTCTTTCCTCTTCTTATTTTATTGCTTTTATTTTTTGGGATTGGCCTTTTCTATTTGTTGGAATAATTTTTTAATCTATTTCTTTTTTTCTCCGGGAGCGGTTGGGGGTTTGGGGTTTCAACAATGCTAGGGCCACACCCATCCACACCCAAAATGTATTCACACCCTAAGGTGGACCAATGAGAAGAGACTGACAGTAGACCCGGCAGTCTCTATCTCTCTTCTCATTGGTCCACCTCAGGGTGTGGATACTTTTTGGGTGTGGATGGGTGTGGCCCAAACATTACTCTTGGGGTTTAATACAACTACATCATTCAGTACTTATACAGGAAGAGGAGGTAAAAAATCTCACTTTCTTTAATCTTTTACATTGATGGAAGGTGCTAAGATTTCGTAATCAATTAAGTATACTGTTGTAGGAGCCACTATCTTGGTTCCCAAACTGGTCAACACTAATCACTCATGAAGATACTATCTTATGTTGGAGCCTTTATAAGGAAGATTCTCACTTTGCTGCATGGGTAAGTTCGTCTGTATCATACCATAACAACATTGTTTTTTATGCTTTTCAATTTATTTGTCTTTCCTTGTTAAGATCATTTTTTTGTGAGAAACATACATATAAAGACAAATATTCTTAACCTAAGACATTAACAGACAGATATACATTTAGCAATAAAGACGAAGACATTAGCAAAGATTGGAAATTGCCTGACGCAATATTGAGCCAAATTGGCGCATAAGCTCTTGCATTCTCTTTGCGGCAACTGCACTACGTGATTTGTCCCGCTGCTTCTTAACGCTTGGAATATGGTTCTCCTTAGAAGTGTTTGCCTGCTTTTTACTTATAATCAAGTGGAAATGTTCAACCTCGTTTACTCTTTGCTCAAGCTGCAAGAATAAAATAATACCCAATTATTAAGACACCAATTGCTCCACATGCTTGAGCTGTTAGAGAATAAGCGCAACAATGACAATCAAGCTTCAACACCCACCCTCGCGTGCGACCCTGTCTTGAACGTGGAGAGGAAACAAATGAAACAAAACCAAGTGCCATCATAACGGAGACTACCAACAAAGTGCATATGTGCACACCAGGAGAGGAGCAGGGATTTGAACCTAAGACCTCATAGCAGGGTTCAAAGGATCGGTCGAGACCAAGTCGTCTCGGCCGAGTCAAGTCGTTTTCGAAGGCTTGCGAGACGAGATCTAGGTACGATACATAAAATAACCAAAATGAGGTAGGATTGGTGACCATCTCGGCCATACCGACGTGTATCGGACGCGATGGTGACGTATCGGACGACATCTCGCTCGAGATGGCGAGACGAATCTCAAAAAGTCCAATTTGAGGCAAAAAAAATTAGGGAAATGGTTCAATGGTACCTTTTCATAGATCTGAAGGAGAGAAGAGTGAGGTCAAACTCCATGAGAGCAAGATCCATCTTCTTCTCACCATTTTCTGTTCGATTCTCTCTCTGATCTGCTCGAGTCTCGCCCCCTTTCAGTTCTTCTCTCTCTGTTCAATTCCACTGGAGGTCTCTCTCTCTCGGGCTCGCACGATCTCTGTGCGTGTGTGTGGAGGTCTCTCTCTCTCCATTTCTCTCTATTGAGGCGTCTCCTCCCAGGCTCCCACGAACTGGTCGAGACTCCACCGAAACTAGGCTTTGTTTTTTTTGGTTTTCATTTCTTTGTTATTTAAGGTATACTTAACTATTGTAGACTAATGTTAGTGTATATTGTAGACTAATGTTAGTTTATTATGTGTATACAAGTATATTAGACTTAGTAATAGTTACTATAATATAATACACTATTTTGTATTATAATATATTATTTTTTTCAATTTATAATACACACTATTACAGTATATTAGACTTACTATAATATAATAGGCTTTATTTTTATTTTGATTACATAATAGGTTTTATTAAGTAAAACATTATATGCACATTATGGTAGAAAAATATATTATATACCACATGATGAGTTAGCCTTATTAAAAATTAATATCATGCTATTTTTTATTATTTGCTAGAATGCCACCAAAACAAATACTCAATCCGCATCATGTGTATTGGATATTATGTGATATTTTAATTGGTATACTATGTATTGTGACAATCTATTAGGCCAAATTTGTTATTCTAATTATTTTCAAATTTTTCATTATTTTTGAAGATTTTTTTGAACCTTAAATCTAGCGTATCTTTGCGTATCGCCCGATACCAGTCCGCGGCACCGCGACCGCGACCGATACCGATACCGATACCGCGACCTTGAACCATGCCTCATAGAAACAAGGCTCCGATACCATGTTAAGCCACCAGTTACGCTAAAAGCTTAAGCTGCTATAGAATGATCCAACTATATATAAAGCTTCAACGCTACATTTGTGAATTCAAGAGTAAGCATAACCAAAATTTGGCACTCGGGAAAACTTGTATGAGAATTAACTGGCTATAGATGAACCAACAGCCTCTATGGCAAAGAATTTCAGAAAAAAAAATCATGATTCACACCCTCAAATAAACAGTCTGGGTAACAGGATAATATGTACGTATTATAAGTATATATAAGTATACATATATGATATGTCTGATTTGCATCTCAATTCAACTCCCATAGGCTACTCTAGAATTGCTACTCATATACAAAAGCCCTCAAATTACGGACTATTGTTTGGCACAATGGAAAAAACTCAGGCTGACAAGTGGGAGATCATGGATTTGAGTTTGTACAAAAATGCTAAATTTTAGGCCTCTCTCCATCCATCCCTCTGCATCTTGCGTAACAGGGAGCACCACTGGATAAAGGCTCTTAAGATCAAAAAATTGTTTGCATGGGGAGTTAAAAATGTACCACAAGATTAACTTTCAACATAGTGGAAGAAAAATTAATTGCAATTTGTAATGAGATGTTGGTTAGAGTTGGTGATAAAAATCGCAAAGAGAGAAAATGAATACATGATCAGACTGTTTGTGCAGAAAGGGGCAATGAATATATAATTGCAAAAGGAAAAAGAACACCAAAGAGTTAAATAAAAAGATTTGATAGGTATAATGAAGAAACAGGAAAGATATTGTCTCAAGACTATGAAGATTTGTCTATTTCGTGGTTATGATTAAATGTGATTTAGAACCCTTTGTTTCTATAATGATGTTATTGGTCGCTAAAACATGTGACTGCTCTAAGGCTCTCTTCGCATCATCATCATCATGAGATTGAGGTAGCTTATATAAAGGCCAGAATAGAAGAAGATATTTGGTGCAATGGTGATTGACTTGTCCAATAGATGAGTTGATCAAGTAATACTATAATTATACTAGTATATCCTTCATTTTTACTCATATAATTTCTGTAAAATTTCCTTTTTCTTCTTATTTATTCGAGAATGTCTAACTTAACCTTATGATTCATGACTCAAAAACATGAGGTTTCAAAGAATTTCAACAAAAACATGGAGGGCAGAATAACTTGCTAACGTGATTTTTGGTTTAAGATAATAGATGAGGATGACAGATAGGAATAAAGAGAATAAAGCAGAGAAGATATGGTAAGATCTTCCAAACAAGGAACAAAAGATATGGAGAAAAGGATATTCCAATCAAAGAAAGCGCGAGAGAGAAGGGAAGGAGGTGAGAGAGGGTGGAGACTCTTCCAAAAATTGTCAGATGTTGTACATATACACCTTCTTCGTATAATAAGTCTGATGAAACCTCAAAGACGTGGAAATCGTACAAAACTCAAACCACCCAACATACTAACGTAATAAGACTCCACAACTATAGCTACTAAATAGTCCTAAAAAGAAAATTACAACATCACCAAAAGACTTCCAGTAAATCTAATATTTAGAATAGTAGATATGTATCTCTTCTTGTGGGCCTCACATCAAGTAGAGTGCATCAGGTACTAATCCATGTTCTAAATCTTAGTTTGACAATTATCGTTATAAGATCAAGAATGGCCTCAAAATAATAAACATACCATGAGTTGCTTTGAAGTTCATAAGTTGCACTTAATTTGGATTTTGTGCAAGGACAGGCTCTACAAATTACGCAGTGATCACTACTATAGGAATCATTAACCCATGTGACTTGCTATTTGGCATGCAATGGCATTTCAACCAAATTACACTCATAAGAAATCTATATTTTTTGTAGGGAAAAGTTGCATTTCACAACTCGTGTCAGTTCTCTTACAAAAATCTCAATATTACCATAGTATGAACAAAACTACATATTACATAAATCGTCATAATACAAATTCCATTTAATGGTTAACACAATGATCACGGTCAACACCAAAGCCAAACAGATGAGAAGAATGTTTAATTCACTAAAAGCTAGCATTAGGTTTCACTTCCAGAAATTTAACTCACCATGTTTACTTTTGTAAAAATATCATCAACACGCTGCCTGAAATCCCCCGTTTTAGCAGCACTTCCTTCGGCCTTTCCGGGTCCCACATCTCTGAAATCTGACATTAATGCATTCACTGTTTCCATCTGGTACAAGACACAGGTAACCGTGAAGTTGTCATTAGGAAAAGATTATTGATTAATGGACAACAGCTGCGGTAATGAGATAGGAAGATGGATAAGGATTGATAATAGTTCTTACATGCAATATCAGTATACCAATACCTCTAAAAGGTGTCTTTACAATATGAGAAATGTGCCAAATTTACTGAAATGAGATATTACAAGTGACCACTCAAAGAGTCAAGTTAAGTCACTCGGATGTGGATTGCTGAGATAAGGGTGTGTTTGGACTGACAACTTCGGAATGCATTCTCCCCAATGTAATTACAATATCTTCTTCATTATGAACTTATTCTAGAAAGGCGTTCTACTACAGTTTCCACTATTCTCCCCAATGTAATTACAATATCTTCTTCATCATGTCCGACACATTGACACGACACTTCACGGACACTTTTCTTTGATTGTCGACGTTTAGAATTTTGTCGTGTCGGTGTGTCTATGTCATATCGTATCGTGTCGGTGTCCCTGCTTATGCTCGTCGACTTCTATAGAAAATAACTCACACTCTATAATGTTTCTATCTCCATCTCTACTCCATCTCTACCCCTCTTTCGATTTTTCCTAATCTACAAGTAATATATCAATACTGATACATGAACTATGAAGAAAAAATAAAAATTCAATTGCATACCAAACAGAGCATGATGGAACTTCAACTCGAAAGTTTTTTTTTTTTTTTTTTTTTTTTTTTTTTTTTCCATTTCCGAAACAAAATTAAGATTATGAAGAAAAATTCCTAAAAGCTCGATGTCAAACTCTCAAACAAGTAATCATAGCCAGGTACCTCAAGAATTAAAAGCATTCAGGACTAATTGAACCCAACAGGGTCTCAGACAGAATGAACAAACAAATCAATATAAATTCCAGTGCTGCTTCGCACGAAATGAAGTTTGTTTCGTCGTCCTAAACACAAACACAGATATGTTTCCAAGGAAACGAGAGTAATCATGTTCAGACAGAGGCCCCATCCCCATGTGAAAACAACTGAAAAGTGGTGGGTCGTTGGGGTTCAAATTTCAATCAATTTGGAATGAATCAATCAAAATTGATGGAATCAATGAAAATTGGAGGGTTGGTTATAAATCACTACTTACCAATGATTGAGTCTCTCCTCCATCAGTCTTCTTCGTCCTCTTCGTTCGATCTACGGACTAGGGTTTCCCTTGCAGTCATTCTTCTTCTTCGCTGGTTGGTCTCTCCACTCTCCTTTTATCTTTTCTGAATCTCATAGCAATAGAGTCGTATCAACTATTAAGCGGTTTTATTTTTATTTTGTTCCCCTCTAATAACACTTACCTCCCTCACCTTTCAGGAGTAACACTTACCTCCCTTATTTTCAAATGTTAGTAACAAAGTCCCCTCTGTTAACTTATCATCTGACAAGTTAACAGACTATGATGACTTCACTTTTTAAAAATCTGAAATTCCAAAATTAACCTTCTACTAAAACCAGAAAGAAAAAAAAAAAAAAAAAAAGTTTAGTATAACCTCACATGTATATATATATACATAAACACACACACATATATATATATATGTATATATGTATGAATGATATATATACTCCCACACCAAGAATCGGAACAGAGTGCTTCGTCATACTCTTGCCGCATATACATATATACGCAAACATATTCGCATATCGACGGTGATATCAACAACACCATCACCACAATCGAATTACACATTTGAAATTAATTATTGCTCCAATGCAAATACAACAAACCCACCTCCAATGTAATTGCAAATCAAATCGAGTTTGAAAACTGGTTCATGGATGTAAACCCATATCCACTGGGAACACAAAACATAATCAATTTGGGGATGTGCTTTACAAATCAATTTGGGGATGTGCTTTACAAATGCTTTATGGTGCAGAACGCTCATGGAATTGGATGAGGAGATCCAACCAAAAGATGATAGGAGCTAGGAGGGGTGGGTATGCGGTGGTGGTGACTATCATAGATGGTGATGTGGCCATGTGGCAGTGGTGATGGTGGTGGTTGGTGGAGAAAACGGTGGAGGTGGTGGTGGTATCCAATGAGAGGAGGAAGAAAGGTGAGAAAAGTGAACAAGGGCAAAAATGTAACTTCACATATCCACTTAACACCGTTAGAAGACAAACTCTGACAGGGGAGGTAAGTGTTACCTTTGAAACATGGAGGGAGGTAAGTGTTATTAGGCAAAACCTCAAGGGAGGTAAGTGATATTTACCCTTTTATTTTTTATTTTTTATTTTTTTATTTTTTGGAGATAATCGGAGGTGTCCAAATTTGCACGCAGCTCGACTAATCCTCTAATTCTCCCGTGGTCACGTTTAGACTCGAATACTAAACTTCTTGAGTAATACAACCAAAAAAAGCTATCACTGGACCAAAAAGGATGTGGTTATTAAGTGTTCATATTATACAACACTAATTAGAGTTTTATTTAGGGTTAATTATAATTTGCCCTTGTAGTTTGGCTCAATGACACTTTACTCCCCTGTGTTTTAAATTGACCACTTAATCCCCCTATGTTTTTGGATAAAGCTTCACTGCTACTTAATCTAACGGAGAGTGTTAAGTCTCTAAAATTAGTGACCACTTTACCCCTATAGTTTAGTTCGATGACACTTTACCCCCTGTGGGTTGGTCCAATGACACTTTGACCCCATGTGCTTTTCGGGGTACAGTGTCAACTTAAAACTTTCTGTAACGATGACACTTTACCCAAAAACGCAGGGAGGCTAAGTGGTCACTTTTAAACCACAAAGGGATAAAGTGTCATCGAGCCAAACTGCAGGGAGTAAAGTGTAATTAACCCTTTTATTTATTAATGGGAAATTGATGACTACCAACTACATTTTACCTATACTACACCTTATATTTACAATCAATCCAGGTAAGTTTTATTTTATACAAGATAAGAAAATACAAGCAAAATGGTACTAATTTGTCATACAAATTATCAAAACAAAACCAATTAAAACTGTCAAAAATCATCTTCAAAATTGCCCAAAAAAAATTTGTTCTCTCCACTCACATAGTGAGTCATCCGCTACTAGTTTACTTATTTATTTATACTTAGTTACTTATTAACTCTAATTAGTTACTTATTACTTATATATACTTAAATTTATAATGATCATTGATAAATTCAACAAATTTAATATCGTAGTAAATTTAATGTCTTCAAGAAATTAACATAATTAAATTATAGTTGTTGGAAGCACGGGGAGCAAGTTGGAGATAATCGGAACCATGTTTAATATAATTACTGTCACAAAATAATGAAGGGTAGCGGTGCGTCGCGTTTAAAGCAACACTTTGACAACTTCACTTGCTGCTCAACAATTTCGGTGTAATCGATGAGATTATGAAAGGTTTAGGACTGATTATGAGGCATGGTTTCGTGCTTAATTAAGTTGGACTGAATATTGTCAACATATCCATAAGTCTGGACCAGTTTATGCGCCCGCTCGACACTCTACAAGCGATTGGATATAAATTTGTTAGATAAACAGCACCATTTGTATTCTGGAGATCTTAGTAGCTCCTTACGCGCTTATATGTAACTTTTATTTTCTATGAAGTGCTTTCTGTATTCTATGAGCTGCTTGACTGTAGATTGATGATTAAATCATCATGCATTTCTAATTTGAACTATATATTATTTTATTTTCTATGAATTGCTTTCTGTATTCTATGAGCTGCTTGACTGTAGATTGATGATTAAATCATCATGCATTTCTAATTTGAACTATAAATTATTGATATGATTACATATATAGACCTCTCAAATGTTCAATTAATCAATTACTAGCTTTATGTGTGCATACAATTAAGATTGAAGTTTTGTTTGCACAAGTTTTTTAGTGTTTCCAAATTTTTTCGGTATTTTCACGTGTTTCCGAATATGAAACTGAAACATTTCCGTTTCCTGGTACTGGTATTACTAGGGGTACGCATTCGATCGGTTCGGTTTTGGCTAATTTAGTTCGATTTTGTTTGGTTCGATTTGGGAACTACCGAACTGAAATTAAATTCTGTTATTTCTATTCGGTCAACCCAATTGTAAAAAATCCTTTTTTTTTTTTCATTTTTCACAAACTTTTTATGTCTTTTTTTTCTTTTTCTTTATATTGCAAAGAAAACATCCGTTCCTTTATTTTCAATTGTAAAAATACTTATGTTTTTATTATATATAGTTATATATAAAGTATATTAATAATAAAAATAAAAATAAAAAATAATTGTTTTGATTCGGTTTGGTTTGCCTATAGGCTACCAAAATCCGAACTGAAATTTTTCCCATTGCCTTTTTAATAATTCAGATGGTCCCACTAAAATCACTTATTTCCTCAAACCATACCCCTGTATGAAGATAACACCTTTAAGAATATTTCTTTCTCCCTTTGAATACAAATACATATCTCCCAGTCATTTTGGAATTTAAACTTGCTTATAACCTGCAATATGTTTCCGAACTAATCATTAGCTTGGGGTAAAATGTTCTACTAAAGTTTAAATTCATTTTCCCTTTACCTCTTGCAAGCTTTTAGAACTTCAATATAAGTTCAGTACCTCAGTCTCGTATAACTCAGTGTCTTAAGCAATATCACTATATATAATTTGACTAGTCTCAACCATGCACCATATCTTTCCAATAAAACATGATTAATACTGTCTCGTACCCAATCATTATCATATCATACTCTACAATCTCACTATATATTTCAATGTTATTCTAAAACCATTTTCTTGAGCTATTTTCATTCGAAACACACATTCAACTTCTAGATCTAAATACGTCTTACTATAGAGTAGAGCTCAATTGCTTCCCTTTCAATAATTTCCTATAAGTTTCTAAAACAGAAACCCATGAACACAGACCTTTACGTCAATTTCCTCCCCCCTTTCATGATAATATCGGTTGACCTTATATCACTATCGTTTCTTTCATAGTTTCTGGAATAATTTTAGCTCCTAACAATTCCATATTTTGACTCAGTTATTCTCGAGTAGGCGACGTATTTACTAATTTTCCTGAACGGTCTTTGACTCCAAGCATTGACAATCACTTTGCCTTTACCTGACTAGCGTTGAATTTCATATTGTACCCTATCATGAGTTCCAACTGTCCCCCTTAATGTGTATTCAATTTTCGCTATATAACTATATATTCCAAATCGCAGTAATTCACATAAACTTCGTACCCGTAAGAATATTATCGCTAAATGCTCAATATAAAGACAATACCACGTTTGTATATCTTGTACGGATAATTCATTTCATGAAATTTCAACAATGTGCAGCATAAACTACTGTTGCATCAACACATAACCCAATCTCAACACAAATATTTGCAATAATAATATCAATATCGTCTTAGATCAATTCTTTGATTATTGAGAACTTCCCTATAACCAATATAAGTTTCACACATGCCCTTGTACAAAAAAGTCTTCAACATATCCTCAGTAAAATCCGGTCAGTCCCATAGTTTCAAATTCATGCTGCATTCATAAGTCCCAATTGGTTGATTTCCAAGGACGCCCAATGAGAACGTCATCCTTCTAAATTGCATATTCCTGAAATGCAACTCTTCACCATCCCCCACTTCAACTTCCAACCAATGATATCTGAATTTAGATTTATTTCAGAAAATACCAATACCCATGCAACCGATCAACCAATCATTTATGCACGGAAATAGTTACTTTGCAGATGTTATTCAATACGATACTCAGAATATCAATTGTGGTTCTAGTATTAGAGTAATAGTTCTCTCTATTCTCACCTGGTACCGTTAAGACACAAATAAAAATAATTTTAACTCTCTTTATACAAAATCTTTCTTTACCAACAAACCTAAGGATAAAATGGACATTTTAAATTTTCCATTACATTTTATATCAAAATAGTTTAAGAAAACCAACGTTGCAAATCCAAGCTTACTAGCCCAAGTTATGACCATTTGAGGTCTCACAAACAGCCAAACCCAAGGGTCATTGGATCAGTCGACTGGATCTATTCGACCGGTCCAACAGGACCTAGGCAGGAATCACATTTTCTTCTTTTCCTGTTTTACAACTCAAAACATTTATAAATAGAATACATTTTTGCTCACCCAAAAATTGCTCACCTTTGCTCACCCTCTTCTCCCATTGGCTAATACAGTGGGTCCCATGATTAAATGAGAATTAATTAATGGTATAAAATACTAGACCCCACTGCATTAGCCAATAGGAAATGAGGGTAAGCAAAAGGTGAAAAAATTTGGGGTGGCAAAACTGCACTCTTATAAATACCACTATTGCTATGGAACCATGTTCAAAACATTTTCCATTCAGATATAAAACAAATAAACTCATTTGGACATCAATTGTAGTACCTAAACTTAATTAAAACTCCTCCAACTAATTTCCTCCATAAACATAAACATTTAAAATTAAACATTTAAACCTCTAGATGACTTCCCATGTCATCCGACCTTACTCTAATAAACCTTATATTATCGAAACACTAAATACTTAACAGTATTGAACCCATAATGAATCATGTCTTCTGTCAATAAATAATAATAAGAAGAGTGCTCCAATGGAATAGCAATAGATAGATTCAGGGTTGAGAGATTCCTCAACAAACCATAGATAAACGTATATATACCGCGAATATCTTAACACCTCGATAAATCGTACTGTACCCTCTATTACAGTCATTTCCCTTTTATTGTAAATTCATAAACTCTTAAATTCTTCTTAACAACACCCAATCCCAGAAAATATTGTTTATCCACATTTTCCACAAAAAAATCACGGACTATAATCTATCATTGTTTAACTTCTGCTACCAAAATGCTTTATATTAATTCTCTTCAACATACAAAACTTCTACTCTCCTCATACTCCCAGAGCTATTCATACAACTTATAGAATGTCGCTAAGCTGAAAAAATAATAACTATGTTGAAGACCAATCGATACTTACTAATTCACGATGGAAGAATAGAGATATCAACTTGTTAAATACTCCAAAAGAACATAAGAATAGAAAATTTGCATAGATAAATAAGAATTAGATAGTAGTAACAGATTATCCATCATATCAACTTCAGAAGAAATCCAGAACACTATAATCATAGATATCACATCAGAAGACCAATTGATAATAGAAGACCCGTCAAAAATAAAGAGATTTAGATACCCTGATCACTGCCAGGAGATAATAAGAAGATCTCTTGATTATATGCCCAATCACATAGACAGAAATTCATATCCATCAACATACCCAATACTCAAAATCTGCCTCGGGTCAACACCCTTGTAATACAGTACTATGGAAAACCACTACAACATAGCTATCCCAACTCTTGATTTATAATTAGGAGCTTCCATATCTTGTTTCCACCATTGATCTTCAAATATTCATCATTTCTACCAGATTCCCAATTACCCTTTTTAAACTCAGTCCATCTCAACACATAATGAGATATCTTCTTCAGACTCCATTCTTATCACCAAATAGTATTTCTAACCATTCTTATACATATCATAATATGTATAACGCATGAAACGTGATGTGCATGCTAAACAACATTTAAAGCATGCTAATATAAACGTGCATTCATGATCATGCAACTACGTGTCATTTTATGCCCATTACATGTCGTATTCGTCACTTGTCCCCAAAGCTCTAGCCTATTGCTCTGATACCAAAAATTGTCACACCTCAACTTGCCAGGGGCGAATTAAGACACATGAAATGATGCCATCAAGGCCTAATTAATCATAATTAATGTTTTGAAAACAAGTTAGAAACCAACACTTAACAAAGCCACCTTAAGCTTTATGATTATGCCTCAACTGAGTGAAACCCCATTTAAAATACCTCCAAGCTTTACTAATCAAAAGTACTATTTTGTGGGTTAATAAGACCCTTGGGGTACCTATTCATCAAATTAGAAGTTAAAAATATCAAAGTTTAAAAACCAAGCCAGGGGTACCTTCGATCGGTCAGACAAGTACCTTCGACCCGTACTAGGTACCTATTTCTGGTTTTATTGCCAAAAATCCTACTGCAACCAGTTTAAACCACACTCACAAGCATCCCCAAGACTGCTATAAGTTATAGGGCATGCATCAAACTATTATAGACTGAAACTAAGTGTTTCCAACTTACACTCAAACCACCTAGTGCTCACAATCTCAGTCAAATACATGTTTCTCCCAAATTAAAATACAACATGCATCTTTCCATTTCTTAACTTAGCATAAGCATAAGAACTAACTAAGAGTTTTAAGTCTCAATTACAAATCTGAACACGTCCACTTGATAAGTTCTGTATCTATATATAACTTGTGGATTGTAAGATACTATACACGACAATCCTACCAAATATACATTGTAACTCAAGTTCATCATGAACCACACGTCAATATCGTTCATCTCATTAACATAATTTTCATAAGTACTTGTTTGCACCCAAAAAATACATTTTTTAAGTTAAAATTTTGCACATATAGAATTGATTTTTTTTATTCGGACTGAACATGCTGATTATATAATTAATAGTGATTGGTTTAAGGTAAGTTGGACCGAATGAATTTTAAACCATTGTAGATTCAGTTCGGGCTGAATTCATATTTTAGTTCAGACTGACTTCACAATTGTTTTTGTTTAGCCTGACATCACCTCAATGGCCATCCAATTTGCCATCGGGCTGACCAACTATTGTGGCATTTACCTCAAGTGGATATTTACGTGTTAGTGGGCCCACCTCAGTTGGCAGTCGGGCTACCTCACTAGACCGATTTGGCCACCATGCCAGACTTATCAGTCGGTCAGCTTTTGTTAGCTAGTAGGCAATTTTGTGGGCCACCACTTTGGTTGTATTACAATATAGTAGTTGGGCCATCACTTTGCACCGAAAGGAAGAATATTTGTTAAGTTTTAGAAGGTGGGACCATGATGACATGGCCTTACATTTATTCAACCACTTTGGGTCTTGGTCAACCTATGCTCTATTTTGGCTTTATGCATTATTCGGGCCAATACATTATTTGACCACTACAGTATATCGGCCCAGCATGTTGGCAATTCATTCTGACACTTTTGGAAAGTTTGGTGCATGGCCTCACTTTTGAAAGCTTATTAGTCTTAGTATTTTTTTTTTGATAATATTATCTTTAAGGTAATATTGCCATATTATGATAAGTGTACATATTTGTCAAGATAATATCAAAAATATCATCACTTATGGAAAATATTATCAATATTTGGGAGATAATGTCAATCACATAGTTATCTTTTGCTTGCAAGTGAAGTCAGCCGAACCAAGCCACGATATGGACCCAATTCAAGATCAGATATGGAGAGATAAATCTGGTAAATTTTTTCTTGCTTTATCTTTAGAGTAATTCTTTGGTGACAACTGTTGGAAAAATAGGTTTAAATTAATTTTTAAACGCGCTGCGGAAATAATCAAGTTATAAAACTTATTTGGTAGCCCAAGATCTACTACTCGTCAATTCCATAGATGCGTACTAAAAGAGGGGACAAGAGTTATACCTTAGTGTCTTGAACCCAATTCTGATTTTCCTTGGTGATGCAACAGCCTCTACTAGGTTGTCTTTACCCTTATGTCTCCTACGGATGCTTCCCGGAGAGACTAGAGATGGTGGGATCTCTAATAGAGAGGAAGGAGAAGGTTTTGGGGCTCTAAAATAGTTTCTGCAGCTTTAGACGTTCAAAAACGACGAACAACCTTTTCCAGAACGTTGCTGCCCTATTTATAGATTCCCAGTACCGACCTAACCTTCAATCGATCGAAGGATTTCGATCGATCGAACTACTTTCGATCGATCGAACCTGCCATGACTTCAATCGATCGAACTAGCTTCAATCGATCGAACCTGCCTTGACAGCTTCCTCAAGTGTTTCTCCAAGTATCCTGGCGGAGCTAAGAGTGGGACCTCCTAGGTTCTTTATTGTTGGCTCAGATCAGTCGATTAATTCCCATGACCAAACTCTTTGATCAGCAAATTGATCGACTGATCAGTTAACGTTTACTCCACTATAAAACGATAACTGAACTCCAACGCAAAAGAACATATCCGAAGCGATAACTAGACTTGTATGTTGTACTAATGTCCCTCTACCTTCAGCATTCGCAATCATATTCAGGTAGTCGGATAAACAGTCACTATCAACCTGAATTATGATTACTTCTTGAATTCCTTGAGTGTCATTCACCTATCATGATTACCAAACATGTTGATAACTCTTATCAACAAGACTGCAGTACTCAGTAATCAACATGGTGACATACTCAAGGGAATGCTTACTCTGTATCAGAGGGTAGATTCTATCTTGATAATATATGTTCACAACCCTGTGAATATGACATACCCAAGATGCCTAGGTGTTGATCTTCTATAGACCTCACTGATTGGTAAGTCAAAATAGCCATATCCACAGTCTGTGTTCATAATCGTCTCAAGATTGAGAACACGTACCTTATACAAGTTATGAGTTCCTATCGACTGATTGACAGCTTTGAGTGTCAATAGGAAAGCTCAGGTTCGTCAATGCACTATAAGCACTAGCATATTAACTAAGAGTTACACTCTAGTGATTGAGATTCATCACTCCATCCAATGGTAGTTAATCATGCTATAGTGTAAACCTGATGAGATATCCAGTCTCATCATCCACTGTGACAAGTTCTAAGCATCAAAGAATAGTAATTCGTATCTCACTTGTATGTATCTCATACATACATGAATTACCTTATATGATACTTAAGGATCAACAATCATCTCATTAAAGAAACATACATAATGAAATGTAAAGCTGATATCCATAAATTAAAATGTCAAATGTCTCATACATAAAGTAATGGTTTGAGGGCACGAACCCAACAAACTCCCACTTGCACTCATAACCATACAGGATTACATCTGAGACCTAGACTATCTAGATGACGATCAAAGACCTTCTGTGGCAGGGCCTTTGTAAACGGATCAGCAAGATTGTCAGCGGTGGCAATCTTGGTGATAATCACATCTCCACGTTGAACAATATCTCGAATAAGATGATATTTCCGCTCTACGTGCTTTCCCTTTCCGTGGTTCCTTGGCTCCTTGGACTGAGCCACTGCCCCACTATTATCACAATAAAGCGTAATAGGCAACAGCGATGCTGGTACCACCTCAAGTTCCATAAGGAACTTCTTGAACCAAACAGCTTCCATTGCGGCTTTATAAGCAGCCACATACTCAGCTTCTGTAGTTGAGTCTGCAATGCATTTCTGCTTAATGCTCCTCCAACTAACAGCACCACCTCCCAAGGTAAAGAGATGACTGGACGTCGATTTCCTCGAATCTTTATCTGACATAAAATCCGAGTCAGTGTATCCCACTGGAATTAACTCAGTTCTACCGTACATAAGCATATAATCTTTAGTTCTTCTCAAGTACTTAAGAATGTGCTTAACGGCTGTCTAGTGCTCTGGACCTGGATTCGACTGATATCTACTAACCATGCCAACGACGAAGCAGATATCTGGTCTAGTGCATAACATCGCATACATGAGACTTCCCACTGCTGAAGCATAGAGAATTCCTGTCATGCGATTCCTCTCCTCCTGTGTCTTTGGACACTGGTCCTTGGAGAACGCTAAACCATGCCTGAAAGGTAACAAACCTTTCTTCGAATTATCCATTGAAAACCTAGTTAGCACTTTATTGATATAACCAACTTGAGATAATCCCATTATCTTTCGCTTACGATCCCGAAAGAGCTTTATCCCTAGAATATAGCTCGCCTCTCCTAGATCCTTCATATCGAAAGTACTAGCTAGCCAAACCTTGACCGTTGATAACGCCGCTACATCATTTCCAATGAGTAGAATGTCGTCAACATAAAGCACAAGAAAAGCCACCACTTTCCCATCACACTTCTTGTATACACAAGGTTCATCCAGATTCTGTATGAAACCAAACGACTTGACCGCTTGGTCAAAACAAATGTTCCAACTCCTAGATGCTTGCTTAAGCCCATAAATGGACTTTTGCAACTTGCATACCAAGTTACCTTTCCGACCAGCTATGAACCCTTCTGGTTGTTGCATATAGATGTCCTCCTCAAGATTGCCATTCAAGAATGCAGTCTTGACGTCCATCTGCCAGATCTCATAATCTAGGCATGCAGTAATGGATAAGAGTATCCTGATGGACTTGAGCATGGCCACCGGCGAGAAGGTTTCCTCATAGTCAATGCCCTCCCTCTGAGTATAACCTTTCGCTATAAGCCTAGCCTTAAAGGTTTCAACCTTTCCATCAGATCCTCTTTTCCTCTTGTAGACCCACTTACAGCCAATGGGTTTAATATTGGCTGGAAGCTCTACAAGATCCCAGACCTGATTAGAATCCATAGATTCCAATTCAGCCTTCATAGCTTTAACCCAATGAGCTGAATCAACATCAACCATTGCCTCTTCGTATGTGGCAGGATCAGATTCAGATGCTATGGAGACAACTTCAAAAACTTCTCCTAAGAACATGTATCTATCAGGCTGGCTGATAATCCTCCCACTACGACGAGGTACCAGTGCAAAAATAGGTGAAGAAGTGGTGTTTTCTTGATTTACATCGTTATTAACTGCGGGTTGGACTGAGGGCTCTCCTTCTATCTCTCTAAGATCTATCCTTTCCTTAGGTTTGTGGTTCATGATATAATCATCCTCCAAGAAAATAGCATTTGTACTAATAAACACTTTCTGTTTCCTTGGATCATAAAAATACCAACCATAAGTACCCTTTGGATACCCCACAAACTAACATACTTCCGATCTAGAATCCAATTTGCTCATCTTTCCTTTCAGCACATGTGCCGGACACCCCCATATCCGGAGATGTTGCAAAGAAGGCTTGCGCCCGATCCACATCTCTCGTGGTGTTCTGGGAACAGATTTGCTTGGTACTAGATTTAGTATGTATGCAGCGGTTTCCAAAGCATAACCCCAAAGGAATAAAGGCAACTCAGAATAACACATCATCGACCTAGTCATGTCTAAAAGAGTTCGATTCCTTCTCTCCGCTACACCGTTCTGCTGAGGCGTACCAGGTGCAGTCAACTGTGACAGAATTCCATTCTGTACGAGGTGATCAATAAACTCATTAGAGAGGTACTTGCTGCCTCAATCAAATCGAATGGCCTTGATATGTGTGCCCAATTGCTTCTCTACTTCAGCCCTAAACTCTTTGAACTTTTCAAAGGCTTCAGACTTGTGCTGCATTAGGTACACATATCCATACCTAGAGTGGTCATCAGTAAATGTTATGAAATACTCATAACCACCCCATGCTCTAATATTTATTGGTCCACACACATCAGTATGAACTAATTCCAATAATGCATTGGTTCTATTGCCCTTTGCAGGAAAGGGCCTTTTGGTCATCTTACCCTCTAAACAAGACTCGCAGACTTCCATTGGTTCGAGAACCAAATCGCCTAAGACCCCTTCTTTGACTAGTCTGCCAATCCTATTTAGATTGATATGGGCCATATGGCCAAGCCTCATATGCCAAAGCCTTGTTGGATTAGTGGAAGGTCCCTTTCTTTTAGATGGTACAGTTACCACTGAGTTATTAAGTTCCATGCAAGAATCTTTAGAAATATTGGGAGTAATCACATGCAAACCGTTTGATTTAACACCAGAACATATAAAAAACTATTTCTTTTAATCACAACTTTAGTTCCAAAATGAAAAGAACAACTATTATTCGATAAATTAGAAACTGAAATTAAATTACGTCTCATTGAAGGGATGTAAACTACATATGATAAAATCAAAACTTTATTGTCTAGAAATTCTAAAACTACGACTCCTATAGCAACCGCATAAACGGTTGCGCTAGAACCTAGAGTAAGTACGATTTCCCCATCACTGCACCTCCTGGTTGATCTGAACCCCTGCAATGAATTACAGATATGGTTAGTCGTACCAGAATCAATGCACCAAGTGTTTGAAGCATCCGTTATAAAACTTACTTCAATCACATGTGATTCAATCATACCTTGAACTCTTGTAGCTAAGAATTCTGGACAGTTCCTCTTCCAGTGGCCCTTGTCACCGCATTGGAAACACTTTTCTTTGCCTTGGCCACCCACCTTTCCTTTGCCCTTACCTTTTCCCTTAGATTTTGGCATCTTAAGGACTGGTCTAACACTTGAACCACCAGTACCAGCCTTCTTCTTCCCTTTCTTTGCTTTGGGTGTAGATCGGGAAGAGGAAGCGCTTTTCTCAACATTCAGAACGTTGACCCCAGGTTTCATCACCCCTTCCGCTGCCAGTAAAGAACTCATTAATTCGCTCATTGAAAAATCCATTTTATTCATATTATAGTTTAGTTTAAATTGAGCGAATGATGGTGATAGCGTGTTGAGGATCATATCAACTTGGGTCTGTGCATCAATGTTGGCACCTAGGGTCTCCAGCTCGTTTAAATAACCAATCATTTTTAAAACATGTTCCTTGACTGGAGTCCCTTCCGACATCTTTGCACTCATTATCTTTTGCATGGCTACCTGTCTGGCAGGCCTGCCATGCTCCCCAAACATCTTTTTCAGGGATGTGATAATGTCACTGGCAGAATTATTCGATTGGAATTGGTGTTGCAACACACCAGCCATTGAGGCCAGAATATAGCAACGAGCCATTCCATTCAACTTCTTCCATTTATCGAACTCGCGTCTGGCAGCTGCCGAAGCATTTGCCGCGGGTTCTTCGGGGCATGGGGTGGTGAGGACATATATGCGATCCTCCGCAGTTATTATGATGTCAAGGTTTCGTTTCGATTCAGTGTAGTTATTTTTAGTTAACTTGTTTTGAGTGAGTATGGTGGCAAGTGGACTAAATGTAGATCCATACATTATGATTTACTGAAAATCAAACAAACAAAATAAATATGGATATCAGAATTGGACAGTTTGAAATAAAAGAATCCTTAAAAAAACTCTTATTTAAAAACAAAGTCGCCGGAATATCGAAATGAAAGAATAAAGCCTCCGTGTGGTGGTCAATGTTCGATCTTTCGATTAATCATGACTTGTCCGTTATGCAACTCTTGCAAAACAAGTTATGACTCCCGAACCTTTTTGATCTCTAAGTTTCTGAATAATGCCCCGTGTGGGATCCCTTATCCATAGTTTAGCTAGTGTGTACCATTAACTAGGATCCAATCACAACCGTCTCAAGTAGCACCTCCGTGTGGTGGTCACCCTCTAACACGTCTGATTGATCCTATCAAAGGAAGTTCACATCTAGTAACCAATGAGTAATGCACCCTCCGTATGGAATGATCACCCCTGGCGAGGTGACACAAAATGCACCACTCATCTTACAATGAACTGTTAATGGAAGATCGTGGGTGTTTATTAATAAGACCCTCTCCCACTAGATTTAGTAAATAAGGATTTTGCTTTTGAAAAAAGTTTCCACACATTACCCATAAACATCCAATGTTTACTAATGAGTTGAAATGGTTTTTGAATTTTATTTTAGAAACTTGTTTAACGTGTATGCAAGTAGTAACAATATAATTAAATGCCAATCACAAACCAAGCACATAAAACAAAAAAATAAAATTGAAAATAAAGACATCCAAACGATGCCTCTATCTCCCATGGCTCTATCTCCATAGAACCTCCTTTTGGTTTGATCGCCTCCAGCTCCATCTTCATGGACAACGGCTCCTTGCTCCATCTTCATGGATTTTCTAATTCTATTACATTTGTCCTATGCTTCTTTCGAAGCTTACAATTTATCTAGAAATAGAAATAGCAACAACAAAATAAAAGGCTAGGGAAACCGGTGCGACTTTCCTTTTCGTAGGATTGAAGTCGCAGTGCCCTTTACATATGCCTTAAAACCAAACCAAACTTAAATTACAACATGCACCAATCTTAAACAATTTAAATACAAAATTTAAAAGTCTTGGTGCCATGGGAGATAGCGACTAATCTTACCGCAAAAGGGTTAGTCGTTCGTACAACCACACATATATAACAAATATATGTAACTATTGGAACACTTAATTGATTCACACAGTATATAAACTCTTTACATACTGAATTAGAACTTAAAACAGCATCTTACTTCTCTGTCACTGTTCGATCGATCGAAGACTGTTCGATCGATCGAACCTTCGATCGATTGAACACTGTTCAATCGCTTGAACATTCTGTTTCACATAATGATTTGAAAATTTTACAGAATATTTTAAAATTAAAGTATAATTTCAAAAACTCTTTAAAATTGTGAAATAAAGATCCTGACAAAGAGTCTGTCTCGATCGATCTAACTACATTCGATCGATCGAACGCCAGAAGGTTTCGATCGATCGAAAATTGTTCGATCGCTTGAGTACAGAGAATGTTTGATCGATCAAAGCATGTTCGATCGGTCGAACCCGCCTTGCATCCTATGCAATCACAGATATGTACTCTGCTGCGATAACACTGCAGAGACAGATCTGTGACGATGCAGTTTCGAAAAACAGTTCTGAAATCAACATGCAAATCAAAATAGTGTTCCAAAAACGCATCTATAGATCCAAACGAGCCTGGCTCTGATACCAATTCATGGAAAAAATTGGTTTAAGTTAAAAGTTTAAACGCGCAGCGGAAAAGTCAAGTTATAAAACTTAATGGTAGCCTTGGATCTACTACTCGTTAATTCCATAGATGCGCACAAAGGGAACAAGAGTTATACCTTAGTGTCTTGAACCAAATTCTGATTTTCTTCAACTTCCAGCAGCCTCCACTAGATGGCCTTCACTCTTATGACTCCTGTGGATGCTCGCAGGAAGGACTAGGGTTGGTGGGAACCCTAATGGAGAGGAAGAAGAAGGTTTAGAGCTCTTAAAACAGTTTCTGCAGCTTTTGACATTCTAAAATGACGAACTTCTTTTCCAGAAAGCAGCTGCCCTATTTATAGATTCCCAGAACCGACCTAACCTTCAATCGATCGAAGGACTTCGATCGATCGAACTAGCTTCAATCGATCGAACCTGTCTTGACAGCTTCCTCAAGTGTCTTTTCAAGTATCCTGGCGGAGCTAAGAGTGGGACCTCCTAGGCTCTTTATTGTTAGCTCAGATCAGTTGATTAATTCCCATGACCAAATTCTTTAATCAGCAAATTAATCGACTGATCAGTCAACGTTTACTCCACTATAAAACGATAACTGAACTCGAACGCAAAAGAACATATCCGAAGCGATAACTAGACTTGTATGTTGTACTAATATCCCTCTACCTTCAGCACTCGTAATCATATTCCGGTAGTCGGATAACTATTACTGTCAACCTGAATCATGATTACTTCTTGTATTCCTTGAGTCCCATTCACCTCTCATGATTACCAAACATGTTGATAACTCTTATCAACAAGACTGTAGTATTCAGTAATCGACTTGGTGACATTCTCAAGGGAATGCTTACTCTGAATCAGAGGGTAGATTCTATCTTGACAATATATGTTCACAACCCTGTGAATATGACATACCCAAGATACCCAGGTGTTGATCTTCTATAGACCTCACTGATTGGTAAGTCAAAACAGCCATATCCACAGTCTGTGTTCATAATCGTCTCAAGATTGAGAACACGTACCTTATACAAGTTATGAGTTCCTATCGAATGATTGACAGCTTTGAGTGTCAATAGGAAAGCTCATGTCCGTCAATGCACTATAAGCACTAGCATATTAACTAAGAGTTACACTCTAGTGATTGAGATTCGTCACTCCATCCAATGGTAGTTAATCATGCTACAGTGTAAACCTGATGAGATATCCAGTCTCATCATCCACTGTGACAAGTTCTAAGCATCAAAGAATAGTAATTCGTATCTCACTTGTATGTATCTCATACATACATGAATTACCTTATATGATACTTAAGGATCAACAATCATCTCATTAAAGAAACATACATAATGAAATGTAAAGCTGATATCCATAAATTAAAATGTCAAATGTCTTATACATAAAGTAATGGTTTGAGGGCACAAACCCAACAGCATGATGTATGATATGGTAACCAGAGACAATTATCGAAGACTGGTCGATGCAAATCTGTTGCAAGGACCGAGAATGCAAATCTGTTACATTCTCAAAATTTTGATCATCTTAAATCCGTTACGAGGATCGAGAATACAAATCCGTTATATTCCCAAAATGAGGGTTAACACAAATCTGTTGCGAGAACCGAGAGTGCAAATCCGTTACACTCTAAAGGATCAACGTAAATTTGTCACGAGGATCGAGAATACAAATCCGTTATATTCTCAAAATGAGGGTTAATGCAAATCTGTTACGAGAACCGAGAGTGAAAATCCGTTACACTCTAAAGGATCAACGTAAATCTGTTACGAGGACCGAGAATATAAATCCGTTATATACCCAAAGCGAAGGTTAACGCAAATTTATTGCGAGAACCGAGAGTGCAAATCCGTTACACTCTAAAGGATCAATGTAAATCTGTTATGAGGATCGAAAATACAAATCCGTTATATTTCCAAAACGAGGGTTAACCCAAATCTGTTGCGAGAACCAAGAGTGCAAATCTGTTACACTCTAAAAAATCAACGTAAATCTGTTACGAGGACCGAGAATATAAATCCGTTATATTCCCAAAGCGAGGTCAACACAAATCCATTGCGAGGATCGAGAATGCAAATCTGTTATATTCTCAAACTTTGATCAATGTAAATCCACTACGAGAATTGAGAATATAAATCCATTATTTTCTTAAAGCGAGGTCAACACAAATCCATTGCGAGGACCTAGAATGCAAATCTATTATATTCTCAAACTGGGTCAAATTGGCTTAATTTAATTCAAAACTCCTAAGATCCAGGAGTTGATCACATTCAAATTTAATTCAATCTTAAATCTTCAAAATTGATAGTCAATCAAACTCAACTCATTACAATTTTTCAAAGTCATGAGTCAATTAGACTCAAATCAATTCAATCTTCCAAAATTAGAGGTTAATCATACTCAAATCAATTCGATTCTCAAAATCATGATTCAAATTTTCCAAAATCACGAGTCAATTAGACTCAAATCAATTTAATTTCCAAGATCAGAAATCAATCAAACTTTACTTAATTCAATTCTTTCAAAATCAGGAGTCAATCAGACTCCAATCAATTCAACTTTTCAAAACTGGAGTCATTCGGACTCTAATCAATTCAAATTCTCAAAATCAATAGTCAATCGGACTCAATTTAATTTCAAATTTCTAAACTCGGGAGTCAAATAGACTCAAATGAATTCAATTTTTCAAAATCCGAAGAAAGAATTCAAGTTTTCTAAAATCGGGAGTCAATTCGAATTAAAACAATTTCTATTTCAACAAAGTCAAGAGTCAATCGGACTCAAAGAATTCAATTTTTCTGAAATCGTGAGTCAATTCGAATTAAAACAATTTCTATTTCATCAAATCGAGCTTAAAAAATTTCTTATTTTCGAAAATTAGGAGTCAATCTGACTTGAAGCAAATTTTACTTCACAAAATCGAGAGTCAATCAGACTCAGAGAATCTTTGTTTCACGAAATTGGGAGCCAATCAGACTCAATTTAGTTCAAATCCTAAAAATCAGGAGTTAATCGGACTCAAACGAATTAAATTCCTCAAAATCCAGAGTCCATCAGACTCGAACGAGTTCAATTTCACAAAATCTGGAGTTGGTTCAACTCAACTTAATTTAAAATCAAAAAAATCAGGAGTCGATCAGACTTAATTCAATTTAATTTCATAAAATCCAGAATTCAAATTCGAAAATCTAGAGTCAATCAAAATCATATTTCAAAATCGGGAGTCAACCAGACACAATTCAATTTTTAGTCAATCAGACTCAAATCAATTTATTCTTCTAAAATCAAGAATCATTCAGACTCAAATCGATTCATCTTTTCAAAACCGGGAGTCAATCAGACTCAAATCAATTTCTATTTCACAAAATTGGGAGTCAATCGAACTCAAATAATTTCAATTTCACAAAACTCTAAGAATTTCAGTTTCACAAAATTAGGAGTTGATAAAGCTCAAAGAATTTCTGCTTCCCAAAATTGGGAGTCAATTAGACTCATAAGAATTTCTGTTTCACAGAGTCAATCAGACTCAATTTAGTTCAAACTTATGAATCAGGAGTCAATTAGACTCAAACAAATTCAAATTCTCAAAATTCGGAGTCTGGAGTCGGTTCAACTCAACTCAATTCCCATTTCGAAGTCGGGATTCGATTCGACTTGAAACAATTCCTATTTCCAAAGGGGAGCCGCACTGATTTACATTTTACAAAAGGAGAGTCATATGATCTTAAAATTTATACATCTCTTAAACACGGATTTATACGGACTCAAAAATTCACATTCTATAAACCCAAAGTCAAACGGACTTAAAAAATTCATATTTTACAAAGACGGAGTCATACGGACTCAAGAACTCAGTATTTTACATAAATGGAGTCCCACGGACCCAACAAATTCACATTTTCCTCAAACGGAGTCACACTGACTCAACAAATTCACATTTTACGCAAACGGAGTCATGCAGACTCAAGAGTTCATATTTTACATAAATGGAGTCATGCGGACTAAAAACATTTTTTCATATAATCGGAGTCATGCGAACTCAAAGCTTATATTTCATACTAACAGAGCCAAGTGGACTCAAGAATTCATATTTTACACAAACGGAGTAACGCGGACTAAAAAATTCATATACGGAGTCATGCAGACTCAAAATTTCATATTTCACAAAGACGGGGTCACGCGGACTCAAAACTTCATTTCTTTATTCGAACAAAGTCACATGGACTCAACAAATTCACTTTTTACACAAACGGAGTCACGTGGACTCAAAAACTCATATACAGAGTCATACAGACTCAAAATTTCATATTTCACAAAGACGGGGTCACGCGGACTCAAAATTTTATTTCTTTATTCGAACAAAGTCACACAGACTCAATAAATTCACTTTTTTCACAAACGGAGTCATACAAACCCAACAAACTTTACTTTTATACAAATGGAGTCATACAGACTCAAAGAATTAGTTTTGGAAAGATGGGAAGCCCTCAGACTCAAAGAATTGGTTTTACAAAAATGTGTAGTCCTAGGACTAAAAGAATTGATTTTAACTTTGAACAAAGCTAAGTTTAATTAAAAATTGGGGGGTTTTGTAAATAGAAAAATCGAGGTTGGGAAGCATTCCCCCACCTTGGACCAACAAACACATAGATTTCGTACTTGTAGCAACTTCTAGAGTAGAAAAATTCCATTGTGGCAAACTATCAAACATGTGGTAGTCAACCTACATGCTTGATAGATGTTCCAATGCAATACATGAGTGTAGGTTTGAAATCTAGAGATTTAACAACTTTCAATGCTTGACATTGTAAGTGAAGTCTCATGAAGTCAAACCTTTCACCCATGAACTCTAGATATGCTACAAAGTATGAGAATCCTCCATTACAACACACATGGGTCCAATGGTGGGTTTATGATCCCCAACCTAATGATTTAGCTACTCATAACTACAATGCAATTAACATTAAAGAGAGGGGAAGAGAAATTATACCAACAAGAGAAATCCACAATAAATGCCATAGAAATTCCACGAAAATCTTCAATATAAAATTGCAAGCTTTCAATACTTTCAACTATCTCTCTCTTTCTACCTCTAAATGGGAGTAGATGGTGGTAGATAAGGAGTAATGGGGGAGAGAGAAATGAGGGGATTAGAGGGAGAGAGGGTTTACAACCTCCCAATGCAAGTAAATTAAAAGCTAACCCTAAATAAAAACCATCTCTAACTATATATACTCTCTACACAAAATGGCAAACTTGTAATAAGAAGGGGAAGAAATCAACATTCGCGGATCGATCCCTTTACAAGGGCGGATCGATCCGCCTTTCATCTGGGCAATTACTGGCTTCTCGAGAAGACGCGGATCGATCCGCTCTTGTAGCTGGATCGATCCATTTTGGGATCATTGTCACAGAATGTTACATGAAGATCGCGGATCGATCCCTTCTAAATGGCAGATCGATCCGTCCTTTTTGAATCTCCTGGTAACTTTCCATTAAACACGCAGATCGATCCCTTCTAAAGGGCGGATCGATCCGCCTTTCCTGAAATCTCTTTCTTGCCCCTTTTTACTTCAAGAATGCCATAAGGGTTGGGTTCTACTACACCCAAGCTTGTAAAACCTACAAAAAAAAGGATCATTATGAGCGGAAAGAGAGTAACAACGAGAGTAATCAAAAGTACAATTTATCCATTAAATCTCTCGGATTGGGTACTAATTTGTGCTCAATAGGGGTAAAATCATGAAGTTAAGATTATAATATTGAACACAAATCACACCCCCCAACTAGCATGTTGCTAGTCTCTTAGCAACAAAGCTAAAAACTAAGAGATTCAAGAATAACCTTAAACCAAAATTTATTTAAAATGACAGATAAATCAATTTCGTGGGGAACACGATTGCATTAAGCAAATGCAACAAGCTGTTAAACCTCTAGGTTACCCATAGAGGCAGAGTGTTGTCTCTGGAGGGTTCTCAGACTACTACCCACTAATATTTTGTTTCCCCATGATAGACACCCCCTATCTAGCACCGACACTCAACAAAGTCCCATAAATTTTTAAAAGATTTTTAGTACATGACACGCAATTCCAACAAGTTCTCAAACTATCAACGTTATTAGAAAATTTCATTAAGCTTAAATCTTGGATGCATGTGTAGTGTGAAGTGCATAAATACAACTATTAAGACAATGGCAATGCTTTTATAATCTGAATCTCGTTCAAACGCGCTTCAACTCAATTCTCACTGGTATTATACTCAAAAATTGAATCACTCAAAATGGGTAATACACTCTGGGCATGCGGGCAAAAAGAGTAATGGAAAGAGATACCAAAGCCACACACATGCCAATGATGAAAAACGTAAGCGTGAAAAATGAATAAAATTAATCTCATGAAAAGATACCATTCACTAGAGGGTGTGGAATAACTCTAACTACTTGTCATGATCGTTTCAAACTCTGAATCACACAACATGATAATCAACTAGGACCTTGTGGGGGTTTGTAAAAGTGGGAAAGTGCCATGAGGTGAAGGACAAGGGGAATTAGGGTAAGATGTATGGGTCCAAACTCAGAATTTATTGGAATGCATGGATACAAGAAACCACAAGAGATGAATCATCCATAAATGTTTCTTTTAAAGCTCAAGAAGAGAAGTACAGTTGAACTCCTTTTCTTTTTCTTTTTCTTTTTTTTTTTAGAGAAATTCTTTTCTTTAAGTTCCTTTTTCTTTTCTTTGTACTCTCCATATCAACATGATTCAATCTCTTTTACAAATTTACAAATACGATCTCATGCAAAGCTATTCCAAGAATGTAATTCAAACGCGGATATGAAAAGTTTATGGTTAAGTGAAGGATGGGTCAATGTGGTTGAGGCCAAAAATGGTGAATAAGGACCTAAGATCAATTCTTCGGGTAATGTGATACTTTGTTCTCCACTACGATGACAAGCAAGCACGAGTTTGTATTCCATAAAATGATTTCTCTAATGAACAGTAAAAACAAGAAGATGAGATTATCTACACCTTTTGTATGTTTTTCAAAAATAGAGAATTGAAGTATGTAACAGTCGGCAATGGAGAAAAGGGATCTAAAGCTCACTAAGGTGACATCTCCACATATGTTTCAACAATTTCCGGATAACAATTACATTAAACACCATCCTAACACAAGTAGTCCTGCAACGTGCTCGATAATCTAAGATTTAAACTTTATGAAATTCACTATAATCAAGATAGTAATAGAACTAATGGGATTAACAAGTGTCACATACTAAAATTGAAAGAAAACTTCAAGGCGAGCATCATCGTTCGGCATTAGAATGGGGCAACTATACTAAAGTCATTGGAAACACGGGACGAGGCAAAAAATTTTTATTTTTTTTTAGATTGCGATGAGAAGAGCTAGCTAGCTCTCACACCCCCCCAACTAGGACCAAACATTGTCCTCAATGAAACTATAAAGTATAGGGGGAAGAACAATATTACCGGAAGCAACCAAGGTGAGCATGCTGTAAAAACTGTGCCTGCGATGTTAGAATCAACAAAGAAAGAGAAGGAAGAGAGAAAAAGGAATTTGACATGGCACAATAGCAAAGCAATAAGCACGAGCCAATAGTCAAATAAAAGCAAGTCCATTAACATCCATACTAAGTCAATAAAATCCAAGAACAGAAAACAACACTATCACCCGAACACATAAGTACAACTCCAAATCCACTGAATGAACATAACAACACCCTAGCATAAGCAAAATAAAATCCCTAACTGAACATCAAGCACTCCCCCCCAACTAATCCTCATCATCTCCGTCGCCACCACCATAGGGGCCCTAACCACCAGCGCCACCATACGTACCAGAACCACCAGCTCCACCATATGCGCTAGAACCACCAGCTCTACTATACAGGTCTGGACCGCCTGCGCCACCATAAGGGTCGCGAAAGTATTCCGGGACATCCGCACCCGGGTACTGCATCTGGAACGAGTCGGTCTGGAAGCGCATCAGATGCTAAAATCACGCTGATAGCTCATATTAAAATGATCAAACTCCCCCCTCAAGCTGCGTAAATCACTGCGTGCACCTCGGATCTCCTCACCCTGCTGCCGCTACTAGGCACACAAACTCTTAAAGCGCCTATGCAACTCAACCATACCATGTGCTGGCACCTCCTCCTCCTCCTCTACTCGGACTCCAGACTATCCCTCCTCCACCCTGGCTCTCTTGGATGCGGACCTAACCTGCGTGTTGCTACAAGCTAGCGTCGTCCCATTGACTAGGGACGCCGCGACTTTGAGAACATCATATGCCAAGGTCGCGCACCCATGTGAGGTGCAAAGCCGGGTAACAAGGGTCGCGAAAGGGAGGCTAGTAGTGGAAGCAGTGTCGTTCGACATCGCGACCATGTGAGAGATAATAAGGCTCGCGAAGTCAACACGGGTGGCAGGGTCAGTGATAGCATACAAGAGGGTACCGTGGTCCCCCCTGATAGTCTTGTGGCGACTGGGCCACACTGCAGAGGTGAAAATGATATTACAGTAGCGGTAAAGCTTGGTGAAGGAAGATGGGACAATCTGGTCCTCGATCCACGCGGTCTGTCGGCCCGTGAACCGGGTGGTGATGATATCTAGGTCAGGCCTCTGCTCCAAGTAGTCCAGGTAAGGTTCGAGGTCCTCCATGTGAGGACCCCCCATGAACACAGCTAAGGTGGCCGGGGAGACCGAGATGAGAACACCTCGAACATAGGACTCGAAGGTGCGGGGACCGGTGGTGACTAGGCTCGTAAAGAAAATCTGGACCCATGTCTCGTTGTACCCGCCCGAATGCTCCAACTGGGGGAGCCATCGGCGATCCCGAAAGATCTGGACCACATCGATGGGAAAATCAAAAATAGCGTAGGACGCTCGGGGAGGATGGATTTTTTAACTTTAAAGTAATTCTCGAACTACTTTTTCTCAATTTTTGACCAGAAATTGTCATATCCATGAGCGACGGTGCACTCAATCCCGTTATACTTAAGTGGATTCCCCATGGTTCCTGAAAAACACAAGGAGTGAGCACACCAAATAAGACAATAGACAAAACGCATAAAAGTGTGCAATGCTCAAGCAATGGGCATGTAACACCAATGGTATGTGTACGGACGTCCTGTGGTCGTGAAAATTTAGGGGGAATGAATGAAATGCCCAAAAAGACATTAGGTACGGGCACAGACAAAATGCACGTGAAATGGTCATGAATGCACGTGCACGATTGACGTGCACATGCACGGCAGTGCATGGTGTGAAAACAATGTGCCAACGGCCGTGAAATCAATGATGACAACCACATATGAGAATTGAAACATGCATATGAAATGAAGAAATATGAACAATGCACGTGAAAATGATGAAAATGCATGTGCGGATTTGGCTAATTCGCTAGGGAATTTCATTGAGGCCTTCTATCGAACACCTTGTGGGCAAAAAGGATACTCTAAAAGTTTAACAAGTTTGGATGCATGGATCTACACCTAACAAGTCATAATGTGGCTTAAGCATGAAGAACATTCAATATGCATAAGAGAACAACCCAAAATATAAAATAAAAAAAAATAAAAAAGAAGGAAGAGAAAACAAGCCCTAAGGTTGATTTTTTGAAATAGTGAGCAACGGGTGAAATAATCACAATCAAAACACAAAAAACAATTCATGAGAGTTTTTAAAATCATACCTTGAATGGGTGATAGAGAAGATCTTGAAGAAGAATGAGTACAAGTGGTGATTTGGAGAAGTATTGGGCAATGGCACTTGAGAGGATTTGAGAGAAGCTTTGAAAAATTTTAAACAAAATGAAGTTGCCAACATGTAAATCGTTTCTGCCACCCCCCCCCCCCCCCCCCCCCCCCGCAGATCGATCCAAAAAGAGGCTAGATCGATCCAAAAAGAGGCTGGATCGATCTGATATTTAAATTCGGCGTTAGAATTTCTTTTCAAAAACACGGATCGATCCGCTCATAATATCCGGATCGATCCATTTCGAAAGTACTCTCGTATTTTGGTTCATCAAAATCGTAGATCGATCCGCTCATAATAGCCGGATTGATCCATTTTACCAGTTTTCTAGTAGTGTCCACTCCCAAACATGTGGATCGATCCGCTCATAATAGCCGGATCAATCCGTCATCTTTCTGATTGCTCAATAACTTCCCCAGAAACCCGCAGATCGATCCCCCAAGAACCCGGATCGATTCGCGCCTTTGCTTCTTCAATCTTAAACTTTGCAAACTTTTATTAAGTGAAAGATGATCAAAAGGGATGCAATGGACATTACCAGGAACAAAAATTATGCCAAGAATGGAACATAGGGAAAACAAAAAAGGGAGTATAACTCACGAGAGTCTACTCAACCCCAACATTAGGGTCTTCCAAAGGAATGGACACCAACTCGGTGTCAAAACCTTCAAGAAAAAGTTTAAGTCGTTGCCCATTAACCTTAGAAATGGTCTCATCCTTGGGATTTTTTATTTCCACGACTCCGTGGGGATAAACTTTATGTACCATGTAAGAGCCAATCCCACGGGATTACAACTTACCCAGGAAAATGTGGAGCCGTGAATCATACAATAGCACTTTGTTACCAACAACGAATTATTTCCGGACAATCCGTTTATCATGAAAAGCTTTGACACGTGCTTTGTACGCTTTAGAACTCTCGTAGAGTTCTCCTCGAATTTCGTCCAACTCATTGAGTTGAAGCTTTATCCTCTTACCACTCTCATCCAGATCGAAGTTGAGCTTCTTAATGGCCCAATAAGCACGGTGCTCAAGCTCGACGGGTAAGTGACATGCTTTCCCGTAAACTAGCTGGTAGGGGGACATACCTAAATTTGTCTTATAGGCCATCCTATACGCCTAAAGCACATCGGTTAGCCTAGAAGACTAATCCTTTTTCGTTGGATCGACCGTCTTCTCAAGAATCCCCTTAATTTCACGATTAGCCAAATTGGCTTGGCCATTTGTTTGCGAGTGATAAGTGGTGGAAACCTTATGGGTGACGCCATATTGCTCCATTAACCGGGCGAATAGGGAGTTGCAAAAGTGCACTCCTTGATCGCTAATCAAAGCTTTGGGAGTCCCGAACCACGATAAGATATGTTCTTTTAAAAATTTCAAAACCACCTTGTAGTCATTGGTTCGAGTTGCTATGGCCTCCACCCACTTGGAGAGGTAATCAACCGCCACCAAGATGTACTCAAAGCTATTGGATTTAGGGAAGGGACCCATGAAGTTTATCCCCCAATAATTAAAAACTTCTATGGTAAGAATGGGGTTTAGAGGTATGGAGTTCCTCTTAGTGACTCAACCAAGTAATTGGCATCAAGGGCATGCCTTGCAATAGACATGCACATCTTTGAAGATCATGGGCCAATAAAAACCACTATAGAGGACTTTGAATGTGGTCTTTTGTGAAGAGAAATGACCCCACATGCTTGGTCATGAAAAAAAGACAATATACTCAGTATCTCGTCATTAGGCACACATCGCCTAACAATTTGATCGGCACAATATTTGAAAACATAAGGATCATCGTAAAAGAACGATTGTGCCATCAATATTAGCCTCTCTCGGTCTTTAGTAGACCAATCTTGAGGCAACTCTCCCGTGACAAGAAAATTCACCACATTTGCATACCACATGAGAGTAGAGACCTTGAGCAATATTGCTCATCCGAAAAGCATTCTTGGATAGGAATGGGGTCTATATGATTGTGTCAAATGTCAAATGTGACAAATGATCGACGATAACGTTTTCCACCCCTTTCTTGTCCTTGATAGAAAGGTCAAACTCTTGTAGTAGTAGGATCCAACGAATAAGCCGCGCTTTAGCATCCTTCTTAGAGAAAAGATACTTAAAAGTGGCATGATCGGTAAAACAAGTAATTAGTGATCCTACTACATAAGATCAGAATTTCTCGAGGGCAAATACTATGGTGAGCAACTCTTTCTCCGTCGTGGAGTAATTGGATTGCGCGCTATCTAATGTGCGGCTCGCATAGTAAATGACATGGGGCTTTTTGTCTTTCCTTTGCCCCAAAACAGCTCTGATGGCGTAATCACTCACATCGCACATCAATTCAAACGGAATACTCTAATTGGGAGGTTGTATAATTGGTGCAGAAGTGAGTAATGCCTTGGGCTTCTCAAATGCCTCTTGGAAATCTTGGGACCACTCAATTGGGACGTCTTTAGCTAAGAGGAGACACAATAGTCTAGAGATCGTGCTAAAGTCCTTTATAAATCTATGATAGAAACCCGCGTGGCCCAAAAATGACCTAATGTCTTTGAGGTTCCTTGGAGGGGGAAGGTTGGAAATAACATCTATTTGGGCTTTATCAACTTGCATTCCCTCGCTAGACACAATGTGGCCTAGCACAATCCCTTATGTCACCATGAAGTGGCACTTCTCCCAGTAAGAACAAGATTCTTTTCTATACATCTCTTGAGAACCTTTTCAAGATTCCCAAGGCATTCATCGAACGAATCTCCAAAGACTGTGAAGTCATCCATGAAGACTTCCAAAAACTTCTCCACCATATCACAGAAGATACTAAGCATACACCTTTGAAAGGTCGCCGGTGCATTACAAAGTCCAAACAACATCCTCCGATAGGCAAACGTGCCAAAGGGACAAGTAAAGGTGGTTTTCTCTTGGTCCTCGGGGGCTATTTCTATTTGATTGTACCCCGAGTAACCATCTAGGAAGCAGTAGTGCTTATGGCCCGCTACTCTTTCTAGGACTTGATCAAGGAAGGGCAAAGGGAAATGGTCCTTTCTAGTGACTAAATTCAACTTCCTATAATCAATACAAACACGCCACCCCGTGGTGGCTCTGGTGGGCACCAACTCTCCACTCTCATTCTCAATGACGGTGATCTCCGACTTCTTAGGGACCACTTGGGTAGGGCTCACCCACTCATTATCGAAAATGGGATTGATTATCCCCACATCCACTAACTTGATGACCTCGGTCATCACTACCTCTTTCATATTAGGATTGAGCCTCCTTTGTATTTGATGTGAAGGCTTGGCTTCATCCTCTAGATAAATCTTGTGGGTGGTGCAAATCTTCGGAGAAATGCCCCTCAAGTCCGCTATACACCACCCGATAGCACTTTTGTGCTCCTTCAAAATCTTCAACAATTTGCCTTCTTGACAAGTGTCAAGATGGGAAGATACTACTACCGGAAAACTCTCGTTCTCTCCCGAAAAGGCATACTTGAGCTCACTTGGGAAGGTTTTGAGCTCAAGTTTTGGTGTGACTACATTGTAAGGAAGAGGAAAAGTATCCCTCAGAGGTAGTCTTTCAAAATTAGAGGTCCACATGGCCTCTCCTAGGATTCCTTCAACATCCACATCTTCCTCAACCACAACTTCCTCCTCACTCATCTCTTTTTCCCTCCCAAACTCATGATCACACTCAACAATGGTGTTATCAATAGCTAAATATTTTTCAATATGTTCAAGAATAGCTATATTATCATCAAGAATACATGCATAAATATGAGAAGGAATGATGCAAGAATCATTAGCACTTGTAGTACCAGAAATATAAAAAAAAAATCTTGCACTAAAGAGTCAACAAGAGAGATTTCATAAATATCATCACCATTTTCCTTGTCAAGATCCGGTTGCTTAAAGAGTGAGAAGTTGTTCACATCCACAGTCATATTTCCAAAAGTTAAGCACATGAGACCATTCCTACAATTAATTAAGGCATTAACAGTAGCAAGGAACGGCCACCCTATGATGATTGGAATTTGTGATTGCTCATTGACAACGGGTTGCGTGTCAAGCACGATAAAGTCCACCGGAAAGTAAAAATTACCCACTTGGACTATAACATCTTCTATAATGCCCTGTGGCATCTTAACAGATCTATCAGCCATTTATAAGGTGACACGGGTCTCCTTAAGCTCTCCTAGGCCCAATTGGACATACACCGAATATGGGAGAAGATTCACACTAGCACCCAAATCAAGGAGTGCTCTATCTATGCGGTGTTGTCCAATCACACATGCTATAGTAGGACAACCGGGGTCCTTGTATTTGGGTGGAACCTCGTTAAGGATAACGGAGCTCGCATGTGCGGCCATGAAGGAATTTGGTATAGGTCAGAACTTGTTTAATTGCCTCTAAAAGGGGAATATTAATTTCAACTTTATTAAAAAATTCCAAAAATTCATTATTCTTGGTGTTTTCGACCTTCTTTTTTAACCTTTGAGGAAATGGTGGGGCGGGGTTCAAAAATTCTTGGTCCATGAAGTCGGGGGCTTTAGACAAGTCCCCATCCAAGTTGACCACATTCGGGATCAAAGTGTCCCCACTATCAAGTTCGGCCTCCTCTCCAATTGGATTGTTGCTAATTGGTGGTTCTTGGGGAGGCTTTTGGACCTTGTTGTCCATGACCTTACCACTTCAAAGAGTGGTAATTCCTTTTAAGTGCTCAACGGGGCCATTGGGATTTGAGGCCCCACCATTCGTTTGTCCCTTGGGATTTTGGAATGGTTGTGCGGGAAGGTTTTCCTTGTCCACGACTTGTTGATTTTGAAGCAATTGGGCCAACTGAGCTTGTAAAGCTTGCATTGATTGAGCATGCGATGACTGCATCGCTTGTATGGACTGCTCAAGTTGGCTCATTCTTTGGGCCAAGCCATGTTAGGGTCCTCAAAGTGTTTCTTGTGAGGGGGCACATAAGGAGGTGGTGGATGTTGTGCCCCTTGATTTTGGACGAAAGGGGGACCTTGAGGTTGAGGTGCGGGTGGACCAAAATTTTAAGTAGCATAAGGTGGTGGGGTGGTTGATGCAGGCAGTACGGTTGTTGGGGAACATGGGGAGCTACGATCACCCCTTTGTTACTATGGTAGTTAAGTCCCGGTGCACTCCACCTCCCGGGAGGATTATAGGCATCATTTTGGGAAGGATTATACCTAGGCCTGATGTTCATCCCAAGAGCACAAGCTTGCTCCAAGGCTTATTTTTGGAGGATAGGAAGAGCGGGGCACTCGTTGGTTGAGTGCTCTGGGTCAGAACAAAGGTAACAATGAGATGGATTGTTCGGGGCAATAATCGTAGGAGGAGTGATGGGGATGGTGCTCTTTTGTGATTCCAATGCTTCCAATTTTCTAGTGAGTTCGGAAATGGGATCGACCTCACTTGACACTTGATAGAGATTATGATTCAATGGAGCTATAGTAGCTGGCAAAGTTCGGTCATGGGGGTTAGATGTACTCCACCCGCGAGAAGTCTCATAAACATATTCAAGATGAGCTTCGGCTTGCTCGGCCTCAAGAGTCATGAAACTCCTGGCACACATAATTTCAATTAATTGTTTGGTGTTGGGTTGTAATCCCCCATAACAAATGGAAATTTGACAGAATTTGTCAAAACCATGGTGCGGGCATTTCCTAAGGAGAACCTTCAATCTCAACCAACACTCAACAAAGGTCTCGTGTTCTCCTTGGGAGAAATTTTGAATTTATTTGACCAATACTTGTGTTTTGTGCATGGGGAAAAACTCCTTATAGAATTACTTTTGGAGTTCCGGCCATGAGCCTATGGAATTTGGAGGTAAGGTCACTAACCAATCTTTAGCCCTATCCTTGAGTGAGAATGTGAACAATTTGAGCCTTATGAGCTCGGGTGTGCATCTTTGTTGTTCAAACGTTCCACATATGTCCTCGTACTCCCTAATATGCTTATAAGGATCCTCATTCTCTCGCCCATGGAAGTTAGGCAAGAGATTGATCATTCTGGGCTTGAAACGGAACACTCCCGCATTATACGGGAATGTTATGCAAGATGGGGATGATACGGTCTCGGGTTGGAGATAATCTCCGATCGTTCTCCCGAAATGTTGATCCATGGGAGGAGGTGGAGGTGGATAATGTTGTTGGAACGGAGGTGGTGGATGCGGCGGGTAAGTTGGATGCATAGGAGGAGGTGTGGGGTTATGTTGACCCCATTGTTCCCGACGGAATCCATCGGGATTCACACTAGAGGTGGCAAAAGTTGCATGATCCGTGGGTGTGTCCCAATCAAGGTCTTGGTGACCAAACGTGGAGGAATGCATAAAATTCGAGGGTAAGAGGTCATGCGGGTAAGGGCTTGCTTGGGACAGCGGAGGCCGCTAAAATGAACCACTACCACTACCACTTGAACTCGAACTAGCATTATTTGGATTAGAGAAGGGATTAGTCATACCTTGATTGCTCGGGTTAGACATCGTAGAAAATTGTCGATTCTTAACTGAAGGCTATTCCTTCAAAGGCAATCAACAAAAAAAAAAAACAAGATTAAAAGCAAAAGCACGATAATTAGAAACTAAGCGGCCGGAGGTTGTTGCCAATGCCAATCCCCGGCAATGGCGTCATTTTGATGTAGTCAATATCAAGTTCTTATTTAACCCTATTAAAACATAGTACAATGGAAATAGGGTGTCGAGTCCACAAGAATTGGAATGCAACAATGCTTGTTGGGCGCTTAATGACAAATTATAATGCGAGGAGCAATTAACAAACTAAGAAATAAAAAGGAGTCTTTTCGACTATGAGTTGATTCAATTTGTGTTAAAATTATCCTATAATGACTATTTAGAAAATGGGAAGTAACTTTGAACAAAGCTAAATTTAATTAAAAATTGGGGGTTTTGCAAATAGAGAAATCGAGGTTGGGGAGCATTCCCCCACCTTGGACCAACCAACACAAAGATTTCGTACTTATAGCACCTTCTAGAGTAGAAAAATTCCATTGTGGCAAACTATCAAACATGTGGTAGTCAACCTACATGCTTGATAGATGTTCCAATGCAATACATGAGTGTAGGTTTGAAATCTAGAGATTTAACAACTTTCAATGCTTGACATTGTAAGTGAAGTCTCAAGAAGTCAAACCTTTCACCCATGAACTCTAGATATGCTACAAAGTATGAGAATCCTCCATTACAACACTCATGGGTCCAATGGTGGATTTATGATCCCCAACCTACATGATTTAGCTACTCATAACTACAATGCAATTAATATTAAAGAGAGGGGAAGAGAAATTATACCAACAAGAGAAATCCACAATAAATGCCATAGAAATTCCAAGAAAATCTTTAATATAAAATTGCAAGCTTTCAATACTTTCAACTATCTCTCTTTCTCTCTAACTCTAAATGGGAGTAGATGGTGGTAGATGAGGAATAATGGGGGAGAGAGAGATGAGGGGATTAGAGGGAGAGAGGGTTTACAACCTCCCAATGCAAGTAAATTAAAAGCTAACCCTAAATAAAAACCATCTCTAACTATATATACTCTCTACACAAAATGGAAAACTTGTAATAAGAAGGGGAAGAAATCAGCATTCGCGGATCGATCCCTTTACAAGGGCGGATCGATCCGCCTTTCATCTGGGAAATTACTGGCTTCTCGAGAAGACGCAGATCGATCTGCTCTTGTAGCCGGATCGATCCATTTTGGGATCATTGTCGCAGAATGTTACATGAAGATCGCGGATCGATCCCTTCTAAATGGCGAATCGATCCGCCCTTTTTGAATATGATGGTAACTTTCCATTAAACACACGGATCGATCCCCTCTAAAGCGCGGATTGATCCACCTTTCCTGAAATCTCTTTCTTACCCCTTTTTACTTCAAGAATGCCATAAGGGTTGGGTTTTACTACACCCAAGCTTGTAAAACCTACAAAAAAGGATCATTATTAGCGAAAAGAGAGTAACAACGAGAGTAATCAAAAGTACAATTTATCTATTAAATCTCCCGGATTGGGTACTAATTTGAGCTCAATAGGGGTAAAATCATGAAGTTAAGATTACAATATTGAACATAAATCAAATATCTCAAATCATGGCACACAATGCCAGAAGATAAAATATTGAACTCTCTAAATAATTAAAAGCAAGTAAAGGTAAACAGCAACGAGAATTCCACATGCCCCCTGCTGTCAGATATCACAAACACCCTACAAGCCCTGCAAATCTCGATCGACTACGCTCCAACAAGAATGCACCCATGAGAAAAACTCAACGGGTCAATCACATGACTTGTATGAGTAAACACCATAACTCAGCCTTAGGGATCAAACGCGGTCCCATAGACTACAACACAATCAAACGTTATCGCTACAAGACAAGTATTTCCGCTCACAGTTTAGGACAAAAAGGGTAGTTTCTCTTAATGTGACAACAGATAGTTTCAAACCACCCCAAAATAATCAACCAATCATCATCATTTTTTTAAAACACGAGGTTCTAAGATTTGTAACAACTAATACCATTCCCAAAATTTCTCAATAGTTCTTTTCGAAAAAAACACAAAAAAACTCAAATAATTCATAACTATTACAAATTCAAATTTACATTTCCTGCTATTGTAAAAGTGCATTTTTTGACCAAACGGTGCAGAATTGGGAAAATCTCTATTACACAAAAGTTGACCAGAATTGCGTTTTACATAGGTTTCCGTGAACAGAATATAAAAATTCACTATTTTTTTTATTATTTATTAACGATTTTTCTTTGAACCAGGAGTATTATTTCTCTGTTTTCAAGAAAATTCAACTTCACCAATTAGTTCATCAATCAAGCATTCTGCTTTCTACTCGGGAAGAAGGATTAACCATGGCTATACCTATCTAATAACACATGATTTCCTAACATCTTTCACATGAACGATTAAGGTTAAATTCCTATACCCGAATGATTACAAAACATAGGATAATCATGAACCCTAACACATATAATGACAATTACGAATCAAAATCGCACATAAATAAACATAAACACACGTTTACTTACCGATCCTAACGAAATGAACGGTGACATCCGTCTCTTTTCCTATCTTCTTCTTCTTCTTCTTCTTCTTCTCTCTCTCTCTCTCTCTCTCTCACACACACACACACACACACACACACACACGTTTACTCTTGTGGTTGCTCCTTTTTCCATTTTTTTATTCTAACCCTAGGGCACCTAGATATGTATACATAGAAAGATGATACACACACTCATGTATATATAACACACAAATACTAAAAATCTCATTTTTCTTCTTGTGGGCTCATAAATGTAATCCAAACCACTAAAATAGCTAGCCTAAAGGAAACTCATGCCCCGGGTACTTAATTTTCTACCAGATACACTATTTGATACATTTACACATCAAATCATTAATTTTTTTTTAACAAATATAAATTAATGAAACGTAATACTCAAACGAAACGGGCTCACTGATGATTTAATTTATGGGTCCTCCAAACTTAAAATTTTTAAACGCGTGTCTTACCTGGGCACACCCATATAATATTGCTAACTGAAAATAATAATTAAAATAATTATTTACACACTTAAAAATTTAAGGGTTGTTACATTTGCCCACATTAACCTACCTACGTGTTATACCTCTCTTTACACATCATCCACACTGCAAAAAAAAAACTCACACAGATTTCATTCTAGGTTTTGTTTGATTCATTTTAAATCAATTCTTTTGAAATTTCTTTGCCAGCACATTGATTTTCTTCCTGAAATTTCTTTATTCCTATCAAGAATCGGGTATAGGTAGCAGAATGGGTACTGAGTCTGCTGAATCAGTAGAATGGCTGCAAATGCAAGTGCATCCGCCGATTCTTTTTCATGGTTTGATCTTCTCCAATTATTGCATTTATGAATCAACATGCTTGTTTACATAAGTTTTTTTTTTTTTATTACCTTTTTAAATAGAGAGAGAGCATCAATTGGGAGCATCTAATCCTAGTTGAAAAGTGGTAATCCCATGGTCTTCTGGATAAAACACACACACATATTTTGAGTGTATTACTCTTGATCAAGTTGTGTTTATTCAAATAATGCCTCAATTGATTGTTAACTAAGCATATTGTTCTTGAACATGCAAAATATAGAACGATGCTTTGACTCATGCTACAATAGGTATATTTAGACACAATTTGAGATTACTCTACTGTAGAAGTAGTCGATACTTTGGGATCTCTAGAACTATAATTTAAATGGAGTCATGATTCATAAAATATACTCCCTCCGTCCCATATTAAGTGTCTACATTTTCTTTTTTGGACGTCCCACAATAAGTGTCCAATTTCCTAAATTGGTAGATAGCTTTTACTTGCTTTCCAAAACTACCCTTATAATAAAGACAAATTAGCATTTATTTATGGTCCCAAAACAAGCAAAAAGTCAAACACCCATCACATCTAAGGGTAAAATTGGAAAGTGACTTTTTAAGAAACTAAAAAAATTAATATAATACAACTTTCTTAAACATTGTGCAAAATGGAAGTGGACACTGGGACGGAGGGAGTAATATAAATTCTTATTGTTCACCAATTTTTTTTCTTTCTTTCTTTTTTTTTTTTTTTTTTTTTTTTTTTTGAACCGTGCTCCCGAACCACGGATTATTACTAGCATAATTATAGTCAAAGAATATAAACTAAACAAATGTAAAGGAAAAAACAAACAGCTAAATAATATTAGTAAATATTTTACAATCAAAGATTTAAATAAATCACAAGCACAATAAAATATCTTTTGGCATTACTCATACGGCGTCGTTTCTACAAAACTGAAGTAGGAATGCAACCAAACGACTTGGCCAACATTGTAACAACGTGGGACCTACACCTCAATGGCCTGACCACCCCGTCGGCAACAACCTCCGCCGGAATCATCGGCGGTGGAGGCGAGCGGCGGCTCTGCCTCTCCTTGATAGCGCTGAGCTCCATCTCCGGCTTGAACTTCACCGGTCCGAACATGAACATCCAACGCCTCAACCTCGCAGACATCGTCGTGATCGCCGTTATGTTCACCATCTGAACCGCCGACGACTCGCACTTTATCAAACTCCGATTCGAGTACGAGTCCGAGTCAGAGTCAGAGATCGCTTTCGAGAACCGATCTGACTCGGTTTTTCTGCAGATCTCGCGAGGCTTGTTGTAGTGAAACGACGACGTTCGATGGACGCTGAAGTAATCTCGCTTCTGGTACTCGTTGAGTTGTTGCTCGTCTTCTTCGTTGGGTACTTGCTTTCCACAGAAGAGAAAGTTGTCGATTGGGCTTATTTCGGAGGTCAAATCGCATGAAAATTCGAACAACTCTTGATCTGAGCGAGTGATTGGATTTGGATTTTGGATCTGAGAGATCGAGACATCGTCAATTTCTTCGGTTGGAAGATCGCAGAGAGAGAGTGTGTCTTCTGAATCTTCGAATTCTTTGTCCGCCATTGTTTGAAATTTGAAATGAATGAGAAGGTTGCAGAGGTATGAGAGAGAGAGAGAGAGAGAGAGAGAGAGAGAGAGAGAGAGAGAGAGAGAGAGAGAGAATTCAATGAAGGATGAGAGTAGTGTGGAGAGGGATGTTGTGCAGCGGACATATATATACACAAATGTAACAAGTGTTAATTTTAAATACATCCCCTATAATTAGTTATTTTTTCAGTTTGTCCCTTATACTTTCTAATGTGTCATTAGTGTCTCTGTGATTTGGCCTATGCCACTCGTAAGTGGTACTCGTAGTAAATTTGTGAGTCACTCTATAAAGAATTAAAAGTCTGTTTTTTTTTTTTTTAATTTTTTATTATTGAAAATTTTAGCTGTTTAGGGATAATTTTGGATTGTTGAGCGATTTTTTTAACTTCCAAAAATTTGTGTTTCTTTTAAGTTTAAAATTTCAGTGTTACATCAATTAAATAAAAATTGGAATAGTTTTTTATATTATAATAAAAGGTAAACAAAAGTCTATTGAGGTTTTTAAAGAGAACTCTTACAATGAAATATTTAAAAATGGAATAAAGTACTCTTAAATTGAGATGGAAGAGTAAAATTAATGGGACATAACCTACATTGGTGATGTACCTAAAAAAGGCGCTAATCAATTAGGGTGTACCTGTAATTAACAACGGCTATATGTTAATCTAAACAATAGAAATTATTAGGGATAATTAAATTTCAGTCACATTTTTTGTGCGATAGCTAAGAGTCAATCAATTACTTTTTTTATATATTTTTTTTATTTTAGAATGATATCTATTTTAAGTGAAAAAATAAATTAAAAGAAAAAAAAAACATATCAACTTGTTGGGATCAACTCACCAAACGGCATTGGGAGCAACTCGCTGAACCCCACATCGTTGGTGAGTTGTACCGACCTTTTAGTGAGTTGCTCCTCACGTTTAAACAGTAAGTACTCCCGACACCGCTTGATCAAGCTTTGACATGTTTTTAATTTTTTTCACTTAAAATGTATATTCTTCTGAAATAAAAAAAAAAGTGATCGATTGACTCTTAGTTATCCTACACAAAAATGACTGAAATTTAATTTTTCCAAATTACTATGGGTACGGTTAAAATATATAGGGGTAGAGTGACAATACACTAATCACAAGAGGTGTATTTGTTAGTGATCAATATACATATTGTGGACAGAGAGACCCGAGGAGTGGGGGGACGTTTTCTTGTTGGGACGGCTTCTAGAGAGAGGGAATATAAAATAATAATAATTATAAATTGGGAAATAATGAAGATTATGACAATGAGAGAAGACTTACTAGAAGAACAAATTGGTCAAGAAAACATTATATTATACAATGATGACTTGAGAGACACTACTAAGTACCTAATAGGGCCCATAAAAAAAAAAGTACCTAATAGGGAAGAACAAGTGGAGCGTATGAAATGCTAAACTATTCTGTTTTCTAGAAGGATTATCGCATAGACTACGTACTTAATCTCTCTTTTTTTTTTTTTTTTAAATGAATTATATACTCAATCTTTTTCTACAATAATCTATCTTTTTTTTTTTTTTTCCTTTTTTCTCTCTCCTTTTTTTTTTTTTTGCAATTCGACATCAACTCTGGTATATTAAGAGTGGTATGGATTGTTTAAATTCATCAAATGAACATTTTTTTTCCTTCCCGCAAAGTTATGTTCAAAGGCTCAACTTGTTGTAAAACAAAAAATAATAAAAAAAATTATTTACTTCGAGCAGGGGTGAATGTAAGAATATGAAGTTGGGGAGGCTAGGTAGGGGGAAAGGGATATTCAAGTTTACAATGCAGCGCCCTGATGTACTTTTTATTTTTTTTGGGTCTATTTATACAGATTTTTCGTACAGATGACATACATAAGCTATTGCTCTAAAATTTAATACAAAAACTCAAGAAATCTTCTACCATTATATAATTCATACATTTTAGTTGCAACACTTTCGGATCTTTTACTACCAATTATAAAATTATAACTAACAAATGGCACATAAAGTTACTTTATACCAAATGACGCATTAGAAAAGTTAATATTGATTGGTACCAAATGTATAATAAAATGACACTTTATTAATACAAATTGAGACCAAGAAATTAAATGTTTCATACTTGGTTGTCTTGTAGAATTTTTCAAATACTCAAATAGTAACAAAATAGGAAATTTTTTAATCTGGTGGGGGGGGGGGCTTAAGTATAAAAAATAAATAAAATGTAGAGTGTGCATGAATAAACTTCATAGTAAAAAGAAAAAAAAATTGTAGCTTTCTCGCATAAGATAATCAAAGTTTAAAAAAATTGCACTAATTGCACTAATACTTGATTGTCTTATAGAATTTTTCAAATACTCAAATAGCAACAAAATAGGAAATTTTTTAATCTGGGGGAGAGGGGCTTAAGTATAAAAAAAAAATTAAAAAAAAAATGTAGAGTGTGCATGAATAAACTTCATAGTAAAAAGAAAAAAAAAAATTGTATCTTTCTCCCATAAGATAATCAAAGTTTAAAAAAATTGCACTAATGCAAACGGAGTCAAGACATACCTAAATATTATAGGAGTATAATTAATATATTTTTCTATCAATATGTCTAAATCAAGATATATGTAGATAGAGAATATGACAAACAGATATACGTATACACACACACACACACACTGTCACACTCCAGAATAGCAAAAATAGAAGAAAAAATAATAATAATAAATAAACTTTATTTTTGGATCCATAGAGAATGACAGGTGAATGTCACTAGATTATCTACATCACACAGTACTAGTCAACTAGAAGCAACAAGAAGTAATAATATTAAATTGAATATACTACAAAAGTCCTAACTATTACAATAACATCAGAGTTGTCCACAAGAACTTAACAGGTCTGAAAGCAAGATATGCCCAAGTACCCGTTAAATTAATAAAGTTCAACAGTAATATAAAACTAATAACTATCTAGATCTTCAGCTGGCGTAAACGTCGTCGTCAGCGTAATAGTCTTCCCCGGCATTACTGGCATTGGTGGGGCCACCCTTTGCATATTCCCTTTCAGGGTAGTAGTCGTCGTCATAAGCTCCATTATCTACATTAAGAGGGACAGGATAATCTGGATGGGGGAACGTCCAGGCAATAATGGCCGTCAGCTTACTTGAAAGCTGTGTGAATAGAAACTCACAAGGTACTAATTATATAACGTAATAATAGGTTATGAAAGTTATAAGATATAGTTCTACTAAGTAATATCTTCTCTTTATTCAACCCCGCGTTACTCGAATCCACGTCTTATTATACAAAGACCTATAGATACTAACTCATAAGACACTACTCTGATTGTAATATTCCTGGATATACCACTGCTCTGTCGACCACGGTTGAAAACATAGAGTACATATTCTCAATCCACCGCATGTCATGGATACAATGCTTCGAGCAACGACATATCATTCTATTGCCACGACTTAGCAATATCTTGCTAGTGATCCCCCATCCACCGCTCGTTAAGGGCATTACCTATCCACCGCTTGTTAAGGACATAATATAGATCACCTGGCTATCTCTGAACTGCTTGGTCCTCCCCACTGCTCGTTAAGGCCATCTTACCGTCCACTGCTTTGTTAAGGGCATAATATGACCAAGCGTCCACCTACATACAAATTCCCAGAAACTTATCGAACCTACTTAAGTTTTGTACTAGGATTGATACTTGGCGTCCTCCTGAAGTCACTGAAACTACAACCAGAGCCTCTTTGAAACGGCCTCTTGAAAGATCCGCCTTGGTTCCTCTCACCACCCTCATTACCCCGTTTACCGAACTGATTTTGCCTCGATCTTTCCATTCCACTCTCGGTCACAAGCGCCGTTTGTTGCACTGCTGTAACCGTCGAGTGCTCATAGGTCTCTACCCTCAAACGGATGTTTTCCCTTAACCCTTCTTCGAATTTCCTTGCCCTATCTTCCTCCTCTGGCACTGCCCTTTCCAAATCTCAACAAAGCATTGTACTTAGAACTATACTCAGTTACGATCATGTCCCCTTGCTTGAGGTTATCAAACTTTCACTTTTTCGCATTGTAGGTGGCTCGCGGAAAGAACCGGCGATTGAATTCCCCCTTGAACCCCCCCCAAGTAATCGGTGCCCCTTGATCTAGAACATTTACACACCAATTTGGGCTTCACTCTTCAGTACATCACTTGCATTTTCCATTTTCCCCCTATCGGTCATCGGGATAGATCAGAAGATGCGTTCCATATCCATTATCTAATGTTCTGCGAGCGTTGGCTCGGGTGTCCCATGAAATTCCATTGGTTTCTTTCGAGCAAATTGTTCAGATACTGATCTCATACCTCTATTCTCAAGTGCATTCATTACAGTTATTGGTTCTAGTTCAATTGAAGGCATTGGAGGTAATCATTCTGCTATGTTCCGGATCATATCTCCCATATTCCCCATCATTTCTTCCATTTCATTCATACGTCGGGTACGCGGTGATAATTCTCGGTCACCTATGATTGTTCAACCTGTTAATCTCGATGCATAAACACTATGCATGTATGACAAGAACAATATCATGTATGGAAAACAACATACATATGCATCAAGCATCTCTACCATGTATGGATGCATTCTAGAACATGTAACAATTCACTCAACACTCTACTCTACGTCGAACGTTCCTAAAGTTTTGTTACCTATAGCTCTGATACCAATAAATGTCATGACCCATTCCGTTACGCGTAGAAATAGGACACGTGGCACACCATCAAGGCCTATCCAGTTCCATTAAAGTAAAATAGCAGCGGAGAAACATAAGTAAGATCCTTTAAAATCAGAGTTATAAAAAGTTTTGTCAGTTGGAACACTTCCCAAAAGAATATATTTTGAAGAAAACAGAGGTCCAGTCGACTGATCAGGGACCCAGTCGATTGACCATCAAAATCAGAAAGTTTAAAACATCAACAACCCGGTCCAGTCAACTGTGTCGGGGACCCAATCGACTGGTGCCTAAATTTTTCAGTCGACTGAAACTGTTCAGTCGAATAATACTCTATTCTAATAGGAAATGGTGTTCTTAGACCTCATCCAATCGACTATTTTATCAACCCAGTCGAGTGATTCCCTAACATATCAAGGCAGTGTTGAGTTATATATAGTGATCCAGTTGACTGAAACAAAAACCAGTCGACTGATCCGCATCAGCATACTAATTCTCTGCACCATTCCAAGCTACACTTCTCCAATTCACAACCAACACAAACACAACGATACAGTAACGATTTAAAACATAATTATATGTGTTTACTAGTGATTACAATACTATTGAACTAGGACAACGTCTATTACAACATGTTACGAATTCAAGGTTCTTATTACAAATTTAGGAAAAGAACAAAAACATAAACAAGAGTGATTCCCGTCGTCTCATCGTGTAATACCCGCTCCCGCAGTTTATCTTTAATATTGCTTTAGCATGCATAATCATGAGTTAATGATAATTATAGTGTTATGTGGCGCATATTGGAAGTGGGTTTAACTCACTAAGTTATTTTTGGGTGTCCAATTGGGAACCCAAATTTGGCCAGTATGGCAATCCCAAGTTGGGATATGTGTTGATGGATCCCACTTGAGATGGGGCAGTAATATGTGGAACACCCTATGTGCCTAAATGTTTATTAAGGCTTAAATGATTTATTATTTGATTGTTACTAATATCATGTTATTAGATAGTGACCACTTTTGGGGTCAATTAGGGGTACCTTTGTGAGCACGAATTGAACACGTTACATAATTAGTAGGTTAATTAGCAACTTCATATAATTATATGGGATCACTTATGGGACCCATGTGAGACATAGACAAATACCTATTTAGGTTTGGGGTAGTTTTAATACAATTTCATAATTAGTAGGGGCGTAATTGCAAAACTAGCAAACTTGTGAGGGTTTCATAATAAAATAAAAAAACTCATATAACTAAGACACATAAGGAGATGACTAATCATCTCCATTAGACTATCCCTTTTGTGTATCATTACTGGGAATACAGAGACGAAGAAGAGAGTTGCGAAAATATTGACGGTGACTTCTCGACGCCGAACGACGCGCCGAACGACGTTCAATCTTAAAATAGAACATACATTCGGATTCCTGGGGTTAAGTCTAATCTATTGGTACTAATTTTATTGAGTTCGGTGACAATTTTTTCGCGACTTATTTTGGGGTTTTAGCTCATAACTTATAATTTATGTATAAGGTTTGTACCTGGTTCTTAGTAATGCTTTAATCTCACAATTAGGAGCGAAACCCAAGATGTGAGTGATGTTAATTTTGATATTTAGATGATTTTCATGTTTGGTTCAATTATGATGCCAAAGCATGCCTAATTTGCTTAATTTAATTTATTTAGTTTATTATTGGGCAAAATTCATATGGCTAAATTAGGCCCAATTTATTTGTGAAAGCATGGTGTAATGATTAAATAAGCATGTTGAGTTGCATATTTGGGTCAATGGAAATTGCTAGTTCTATACCACCATGAGGTAATCTTTGTGGTGATGACCACGGCCACCAGAGGCCTATGGGAACGCACGTGTGAGGGCGTGGGTCATGACTAGTCACGTGGGCTTGGGGAGTGGAGCCGTGGGCTAGCCAGTAGTGGTGGGAGTGAACTAGTAATTGCTAGAGACTGTAGTTCTTTGTAGTATATTAAATTGAGCGTGTTTATCCATGTTCATGATTGGCATTGCTCACAAGCATATATCTTATATATTGTAGTGATTATTTAATAACCATCGTAGGTGATCGCGGTGAGGAATCGGGGAAGTGAGCTAGGAAGTGGCTTGGCTGGCTTATGGGTTTTGGGAGAGTTGTAACATTGTTAATAGATACTTGCCTCTTTAGTCCTAAACTTGCAATATAGTTGTAACCGATTTTAATCTGGTTTACTGTGCAAGTCATACTTTGGTTGGTTTAAGACTTATGTAATATTTCTTTAAGCTTTAAACTTTAGCCGGGTTGTAACTTAACTCCTGTAATATATGGTTGGACTGTGTTAGTTGGGATTGTGTTTTTATCGTAGTGTTGCTATGTCTAATGTTATTAGATTGGGATGTTTGAACTTGGAAATTTATTCATTGGGTTGGTTGTAAATGGTTATATTTAGTATTTTTCTTAAAGTATTTTAAAACTCTTGCTTGAACTTGGAAGCTCATGTTTGTGACTTTTGTATGACTCTAGATGGCTTTAAGCATTAGTGTTGATTTCAACTTGTGATTTGGTAATATTAAATGAGAATTTACTAATTGTTAAAATAGGTTTTTTTTGGCTAATTGCAAAGACAGGGTTTTGTTTTTTTTTAAACTTATTTTGGAACTTTAATCACTTGAGTTAAGCCTTGGTGGCGTGCCACGTGTCCTAGGATCATCTGGGTGGTTCCAGGGCGTGACATTTAGTGGTATCAGAGCGAGGTTTATGCTTAGAACCTTGGGTACGAGAGACGACGATTGAGAGTACGTGTAGATAATGAGCATGTAGATGCATTTCATGAATGCATATGAATAATTGTTGCTATGTTGTTATATAACATACTGGCATAGCATGCAAGATATTTATTTGAATTGACTGACAGGTAAGAAAATGGATCCGAATCGGGAACATTCACCTCATTCGAGGTTGGACCATCTAGAAGATGTAGTAAGCAATTTCGTAAGGGCAGTAAGTGATCGAGTGGGTGGTGATAGACCAGCAAACCCACAACCACGGGCCGAACGGGGAGTCATTGAACAATTTTACAAAAGAAAACCAAGTCAATTTGATGGAGGCCCAGATCCATCACAAGCTGATCATTGGGTAATGGATATGAAACGTATCTTTCGAGAGGTGGAGTGTACAGATGGGGAGAAAATAATGTGTGCTACTGATACATTGAAAGGTGAAGCCCAGAACTGGTGGGTAAATGTGATTGACCAAGAAGCACCTGAGACCTGGAACAGATTTGTGAAAATTTTCTATAAGCGGTACTTTCCAGCATCCGTTAAGACACAGTTGGGCCGTGAGTTTGCAAATCTGTAACAAGGGGACATGACAGTAAATGAGTATGCAGCCAAGTATAACAGTTTACTTTGATTTGCACATCGAACAGTACCAAGGGAAGTGGATAGGGCACGAAAATTTGAAGAAGGACTACGAGATAATATTAGAAGCCGAGTGGATACACATCAACTTCGAAAAGTTGCTGATGTACAAGATGTTGCCTTGATAGCAGAAAGAGATGTTGACAAGTACAAACAAAGCCAACAAAATAAGCGGCCAGCTGAGGGAAAAGGCAAAGGACAAGGTTTCTTTAAGAAGCCATTCTTGCGAGGTTCTGGTTCTAACTCAGGAGTCCAAAGGGGAAGTTCCTTATCTGGGAAGAGTCGCCCATTATGTCCAATGTGCAATCATCAGCATTGAGGAGTATGCCACTTGACTCTAGTGTGCAATATTTGCAGGCAAAAGGGCCATATAGCGAGGAATTGCCCACAATCTCGAACTCAGAGTACAGGGAGCATAAATCCAGACATGAGAGGAAAATCCTTCGAATGTGGACAGCCTGGACATCAAGCAAAAGATTGCCCAACAAGGCAACAGCGAGGGACAGGTTCTGTAACTTCAACTGGGGCAAAACCAGGAACAAGTGTGAACAAAGGGAAAGGGCTTGAGCAAAGACAAGGAAGGTATTTCCGTCTAATACCGGGGGATGCCGCAGCTACTGATTCCGTGGTATCAGGTACATTACTGATTTGCTCACACTCGGCATATGTTTTAATAGATTCAGGGTCAACACATTCTTTTGTTGCACATGAATTTGTTAAACACTTAGACAGCATGCCAGAACCTTTAGGGTATGATTTGTCGATATCGTTACCCTTAAGTAAACCCATGGTGACCTCATCAATATTTAAAGCATGTGAAATCAGGGTGAATGATAAGGAGTTGACAGTGAATTTAATTCCGTTGGCCATTAATTTTGATGTGATTTTGGGTATGGATTGGTTATCCGCGAACCAAGCTACAATCGATTGTGAACAGAAAATAGTTACTTTTCGACCAACGGGACAATGGGAGTTTGGTTTTCAGGGAACTGGAGTTGTAGCACCACCATATTTGGTTTCAGCAATCTGGGCAGGCAAGTTGTTGAAACAAGGTTGTCGGGGGTTCTTATGTTCAATAATTGACGCACGAGTCACAGGGACTAGAGTAGAAGACATTTCAGTTGTACGGGAATTCCCAGATGTGTTTCCTGGGGATCTACCTGATGTACTAGTTGAGCGGGAAATTGAATTTACCATTGAAGTAGCCTTGGGGTCTCAACCAGTATCGAAAACACCGTACAGAATGGCACCGGTGGAGTTGAAAGAATTGAAGATTCAGTTGTAAGATCTTCTAGATAAGGGATTCATTCGACCTAGTGTATCGCCATGGGGTGCACCAGTTTTGTTTGTTAAAAAGAAAGTCAGGACGATGAGGATGTGTATCGATTATCGAGAACTCAACAAGTTAACTATCAAGAACAAATATCCGTTGCCTAGGATCGATGACTTGTTTGATCAACTTCAAGAGCCCAGGTCTTTTCCAAGATTGATTTACGATCAGGTTACCATCAATTAAAAGTCAAAAAAAGAGGATGTAGAGAAGACAGCGTTCAGGACCCGTTATGGTCATTATGAATTTCTTGTCATGCCTTTTGGAGTTACAAACGCACCGGTAGCATTTATGGATTTGATGAATCGAGTATTCAAAGACTATCTAGATGAGTTTGTAATTGTTTTCATAGACGATATCTTAATATATTCCAAGAGTACAGAAGATCACGAGAGAGGCACCTACGGTTGGTTCTACAGCAACTCCATGAAAAGAAGTTATTCGAAAAGTTAAAGAAATGTGAATTCTGGTTAACTGAGATAGCATTCTTGGGGCACGTGATTTCAAAGGAGGGTGTATCAGTAGACCCGCAGAAAATTAAAGCTGTAACCAATTGGAAGTCGCCAACAAGTGTGCCAGAAGTACGAAGCTTCTTGGGATTAGCTGGATATTACCGAAGGTTCGTGGAAAATTTTTCAAGAATTGCGATGCCAATGACACAACTTATGCGAAAAGATGTTCCTTTTGTTTGGAGTCCGAAATGTGAAGAAAGTTTTATTGAATTGAAGACTCGTTTAATGACATCGCCTATATTGACTATTCCTTCGGCGACTGAGGGGTTTGTGATATACAGTGATGCTTTCTATCGAGGTTTGGGTTGTTTTTTGATGCAAAACAGCAAGGTAATTGCATATGCCTCACGATAATTGAGGTCACATGAGGTGAATTACCCAACACATGATCTTGAGTTAGCGGCGGTTATCTTTACTTTGAAGATTTGGAGGCACTATTTCTATGGGAAAAAGTGCAAAATTTACACTGATCATAAAAGTTTAAAGTATTTATTTACACAGTGAGATTTGAATATGAGGCAGAGAAGGTGGTTGGAACTAATGAAGGATTATGATTTAACAATCCAGTATCATCCAGGGAAAGCTAATGTGGTGGGCGATGCGCTGAGTCGAAAGTCAACAAATGACTTGGCCTATACTTTGACTTCACAAGAAAAGTTAATTCGAGAAATGGAGAAGCTAAAGTTGGAGGTGATTCGAAAAACCAGAGGTGCTTTAATGTCAGCTATTGTTACGCAGTCGTCCCTTATTGATGAAATCCGAGCAAAACTGCTTCAAGATCCAATATTGAAGAAGATTCATGATGAGATACCTGAAGGTAAGCAACCAGAATTTACTATTGATAATGATATGTTGACATTCAAGAATCGAGTTTGTGTACCCAATATATATGGTATCAAGGAAGTAATTTTGGAAGAGGCACACAATACGAGGTACTTAATCCATCCGGGTAGTACTAAGATGTATCATGATTTACGAGAAATCTATTGGTGGTCAGGGATGAAACGGGAAGTAGCTGAGCATGTGGCAAAATGTGTGGCTTGTCAGAGGGTAAAGGTGGAACACCAGAAACCAGCAGAAAAATTGGATCCATTACCTATACCAGAGTGGAAATGGGAAAATATCACAATGGACTTTGTGGGAGGTTTACCGAGGTCTAGGAAGTCAAATGATAGTGTATGGGTAATCGTTGATTGATTAACCAAGTCGGCACATTTTCTACCAATCAAGACCAATGATCCAAAGAAGTTAGCTGAATTATATGTTCAAGAAATTGTGAGACTTTATGGAGTTCCAGTATCTATAGTCTCTGATCGAGATAGTGCATTTACATCAAGATTTTGGCAAGGAATGCAGAGAGCGATGGGTATAAGATTGAGTTTTAGTACAGCTTTTCATCCTCAAACCGATGGACAATCAGAACGTGTAATTCAGATACTTGAAGATATGCTTCAACTTTGCATTTTGGATTTTAAAGGTGATTGGGAAGAGCATTTGCCATTAGCTGAAATTGCTTATAATAATAGTTATCAATCCAGTATTGGGATGGCACCTTTTGAGGCTTTATATGGGCGTAAGTGTCGTTTTCCACTTTGTTGGACTGAGGTTGGTGAGAGAAGATAGATAGGGCCTGAAATTGTTCAGCAGACTACGGAGAAGATAAAGACAATACAATAACGGCTTCAAACAGCCCAAAGTAGGTACAAAAGCTATGCGGACTTGAAAAGAAGGCCGATGGAGTTTGAAGTTGGGGATTTTGTATTCTTGAAAGTATCACCTTCAAAGGGTATAACGAGATTTGGGAAACATGGGAAGTTGAATCCAAGGTATGTTGGGCCATTTGAGATCATTGGCAGAGTTGGACCAGTAGCTTATCGATTGGAGTTACCATCAGAATTGGCTAATGTACACAATGTATTCCATATATCAATGTTAAGAAGATGTGTGGGATCCGAAGAAAGTGATTATTCCAGAGCCATTGGAAGTCAGGGAAGACTTGATTTATATCGAGTAGCCAGTCAAGATTCTTGAAAGAAAAAGAGCAGGTTTTGTGAACGAAGAGTATTTCTTTAGTCACGGTGCTGTGGTGATATCATTCTGTTGAGGAAGCCACGTGGGAAAGAGAAGATGAAATGAAAGAGAAGTATCCATTCTTGTTCAAAACTTGAGGTACTATGAGTTTGGGGACAAACTCCTTTTTAAGGAGGGGATATATGTAATACACGCTCCCGCGGTTTATCTTTAATATTGCTTTAGTATGCATAATCATGAGTTAATGATAATTATAGTAGTATGTGGCGCATATTGGAAGTGGGTTTAACTCACTAAATTATTTTTGGGTGTCCAATTGGGAACCTAAATTTGGCCGGTATGGTAATCCCAAGTTAGGATATGTGTTGATGGGTCCCAGTTGAGATGGGACAGTAATATGTAGAACACCCTATGTGCCTAAATGTTTATTAAGGCTTAAATGATCTATTATTTGATTGTTAATAATATCATGTTATTAGATAGTGACCTCTTTTGGGGTCAATTAGGGGTACCTTTGTGAGCACGAATTGAACACGTTACATAATTAGTAGGTTATTTAGCAACTTCATATAATTATATGGGACTACTTATGGGACCCATGTGAGACACAGACAAATACCCATTTAGGTTTGGGGTAGTTTTAATACAATTTCATAATTAGTAAGGGTGTAATTGCAAAACTAGCAAACTTGTGGGGGTTTCATAATGAAATAGAAAAAACTCATATAACTACGACACATAAGGAGATGACTAATCATCTCCATTAGAATATCCCGTTTTGTGTATCATTACTGGGAATACAAAGACGAAGACGAGAGTTGCGAAAATATTGACGGTGACTTCTCGACGCCGAACGACGTTCAATCTTAAAACAGAACATATACTCGGACTCCTGGGGGTGAGTCTAATCTATTGGTACTAATTTTATTGAGTTCTGTGACAGTTTTTTCACGACCTATTTTGGGGTTTTAGCTCATAACTTATAAGTTATGTATAGGGTTTGTACTTGGTTCTTAGTAGGGTTTTAATCTCACAATTAGGAGTGAAACCCAAGCGGTGAGTGATGTTAATCTTGATATCTGGATGATTTTCATGTTGGGTTCATTTTGATGCCAAAGCATGCCTAATTTGCTTAATTTAATTTATTTAGTTTATTATTGGGCAAAATTAATGTGGCTAAATTAGGCCCAATGTATTTGTGAAAGCACGGTGTAATGATTAAATGAGCATATTGAGTTGCCTATTTGGGTCAATGGAAATTGCTAGTTCTATACCACCGTGAGGTAATCTTTGTGGTGACGATCATGGCCGCCAGAGGCCTATGGGACCGCACGTGTGAGGGCGTGGGTCATGACTAGTCACGTGGGCTTGGGGAGTGGAGCCGCGGGCTAGCCGGTAGTGGTGGGAGTGAACTAATAATTGCCAGAGACTGTAGTTCTTTGTAGTATGTTGAATTGAGCGTGTTTATCCATGTTCATGATTAGCATTGCTCACAAGCATATAGCTTATATATTGTAGTGGTTATTGAATAACCATCATAGGTGATCGCGGTGAGGAATCTGGGAAGTGAGCTAGGAAGTAGCTTGGCTGGCTTATGGGTTTTGGGAGAGTTGTAACATTGTTAATAGCTGCTTGCCTTTTTAGTCCTAAACTTGCAATATAGTTGTAATCGATTTTAATATGGTTTACAGTGCGAGTCATACTTTGGTTGGTTTAAGACTTATGTAATATTTCTAGTTAAGCTTTAAACTTTAGCCGGGTTGTAACTTAACTCCTGTAATATATGGTTGGACTGTGTTAGTTGGGATTGTGTTTTTATCGTAGTGTTACTATGTCTAATGTTATTAGATTGAGACGTTTGAACTTGGAGATTTATTTATTGGGTTGGTTGTAAATGGTTATATTTAGTATTTTTCTTAAAGTATTTAAAAACTCTTGCTTGAACTTGGAAGCTCATGTTTGTGACTTTTGTATGACTCTAGATGGCTTTAAGTATTAGTGTTGCTTTCAACTTGTGATTTGGTAATATTATATGAGAATTTACTAATTGTAAAAACAGGTTTTTTTTGGCTAATTGCAAAGACAGAGTTTTGCTTTGTTTTTTTTTTTTTTTTTTAAATTGTTGAGCTTCTTTGGTTTAAGTTTATTTTAAACTTATTTTGAAACTTTAATCACTTGAGTTAAGCCTTGGTGGCGTGCCACGTGTCCTAGGATCATCTGGGTGGTTCCAGGGCGTGACACATCGGCCTCACTCCTCACGCTTCTTCTTGTCTTTCTTCTTACCTACAATGGAGTAAATCTCCACTGCTCAGCTATATGCTGAGTGCACAAGTTCTAACATATGCAAAATATGACAAACACATGCTTTAATCTTATAAATCACATCAAATAGTCTTTAGGGTGAAAAATACGTCTTCATCCGGTAGTGGCAAATCCAAGCCTTAAACCGCGATGACAATGGCTAGTCCAAGCCTATAACCATTACATCCCCAAGTGCCCTAGCAAGTCCAAGCCTTAAACCATGCACAGTATCCGTCGCTACTAAAATTCTCAAACATCGAGAAGCTTACTCTGGTATGAATTTATATAAGTCCCCCCTTTGACCCACATAGACAACTCAACGTGCTCGCGTAAATTTAGACATGCTTTTCACATTTAAGCGCGTGCATAATTAACGGGCCTACTAATAATACATGAATTTTTCCCGGATCACAGTTTTGTCGCCGAAATATAAAACATGTATTTCTCTATATTTCACAAGTTAGAACTTCATACCTCGTGCGACTCCTCTCAAACTTTGAAGGATCGACTAAATGGTCAATTAAACGTCGGATCTCGAAATTCAGGCGATTCCTACAAGTTTTATCGGGTTTTCTCCAAAAGTCTAGAAATTAGATTTTTACAAAAGTTTTCCAAACATGGCCTAAGTGGTATCAAAATGTAGATCTTACCTCCACGAGTTCAAATCTCGAATCTGGAGAAAATCTGACTGACGAAAGGTCGCCGATCGTCGTCGCAAAGCCCGCAGGATCAAATCCCCTTTTTCTCTCTCCTCTCCAACGATATTTTATAAGGTTTGGCAAATGAAATTCTCAACCCCACCTATTTATAGATAAACTTCTCAGAATTAGCGTTTACCACCTCGCGAGTTCTCAAAACTTCTAATTAACACATGAAACGTCGCACACGTCCATTTTACGCCTTTACGAGTGAAAACTAAAATTTACAAAAGTTTTTGACTAAGTCTCGTTTGGGTCCAAAATTACGTTCAGAAACTAAATTTCGTGGAATCTCTACACAACCTACCTTTTATATAACGTGACACTCACGTTCTTACCATAGTTCTCAAAATGTTTTACAACGATAACAAGAATACCAAAAATTATACTACACAGGTATAATTCACTATTCATGAAAATACCAGATATCTCAAATAACATTTAATCACATAAATGTCATTTAATCGTGTAATGCAATCTCGCTTACCAAATTTCCGTGTCCTTACTGACACCTTACCGCTGATTCACAGTCAACCTCAACCCAATTATCAAATAACATTGATAATTCACAAATTCAATTATGTATGATAAAACTATGGAAATTTTGGGAACGGGTGTGACAGCACAACCTGAGATAAGGTTTGCAGATAAGTTTGATTGATCGAAGCAACTTCGATCGCTTGAGAGCAGATAGCCAGGTTCGATCGATTGAGATCGATTCGATCGATTGAAAAAGGGAACACGTAATAAACTCATGTCAACAGGGTTTCGATCGCTTGAAAGGAGTTCGATCGATTGACGAAAGAAATTATCGATCACTCGAAACGACTTTGATCGATTGAAAGTGAAACTTCAAGTATGATCAAGGGAAGTATATAAAATCTTATATATTATCATTCAATATATAAATACAGGGTATCACACACACACACACACACACACATACATATAAATGGATGAGACCATACCTATTACGAAAAGGAGACGGTAAACTGAGAGAGTGCTCTCTTTCTCTTTCTTTGTTTATTTAGAGTAAGGGAAGGGGCAACTCTTAATTGCTTAATTATTAACTTAAAATTATCAACTCCCATGAAGGATAGGGATGGAGAATACAAAAAGGCAATATAGAGATTTGGCTCAATTTAATATAGATACATGTAATTGAGAATGAAATGAATAAAAAATAAAATTATATTAGATGTAATTAAGAAATCAATGAAATAAAAAAAAGAAAAATGATAAAATGTCACATGGAAAAAAGAAAATCTTATAAAATGCCAAGTGGAGGCATGAGAGAAATGGAAATAGTTTTCGTTTTAGATATAGTAATAGATAGATATCTTCTCTTTCTATTTTCTTTATCCAAAGAAGATGTTATGCTTCCCAAATTTGTTTTTAACAAATGTGGTAGTAGGGACCATCCAAATCAACATCCTAAATTCCTTTTTTTTTTTTTTTTTTTCTCAGCACATGTGAAAGTGGACCATCCAAACTACCATTTGATAAAATTTACGTGACATTGGTTTTGATAGTCCCACATTGGCAAATGTTGGTAGTATTAATCTCACTGTCGCATGTGTTTGAAAATAAATTTAGAATATTAATTTTTTAAAAAATTAGCATTATTTTTATTCAATATTAGGTATTGATACCGAAACCATAGAGGATTCTCCTCGTCATCCGGAGAGGAAAAAACATAAAATAAGGGGCATTTCAAGAATTGAACTCGGGACCTCTCGCACCCAAAGTAAGAATCATACCACCGGACCAAATGCCCTTTATGTTGTTGTACGAACTGTAAATACATAAAGAAGGAATTTACTACGAATATTTGCAAAACCCTAACTAACAATCACTTTCTCTTCTGTTATATCATTTCATGCTCTGTTTCTGATTTTCAGATTGCAGAGAAATGGCAAGAACAGTTCTTCTTCGATTACTTCGTTCCCAAGCTAGTCACCTCTCATCCAGAAGCTTCCAATCAGGTTTGAATACCAATACCCCCTTCTTCTTCATTTCTGCATCCTTTAGGGTTTATGGCTCTCTCTCTCTCTCTCTCTCTAGACCCACATACACATTCTATTATAAATTTTAATTCTCCATATGTTTCATCAATTTCCAAACTTATACTATAATTATGAGTAAAAGCTTCGTTTGATATGAATGAGGCTTTGTAATGATCATACTCAAATTTTCTTATAATGTTGTTACTTCCCTTCAATAAGATAAAGTTTTGAGTATAAAGCATCTCCAACTCTTACTCTAGGAATCTTAACGAAGAAAGAAAGACTCTCCAGATTGTTTAACCCAAATTTAAATTTTGAATGAGTGGCGAATGTTCACTTCATTGTAAGCTGGGTTTTGGTCATTGAGAGAAAGGCCCTCTAATCATTAAAAGTCTTGTATTCGAGATTTTATGGTGTTGGGATTGTACATCTGGGCAATAAATTGTGTCTGAGATTGTTGAAGTATTTGAGAAGAGTCTATAATTACCCATTTTAGCTTTGTTAGGACTTCGTACTTTCGTAGGTCAGTGAAGTATCAATGTCTATTGGATACAAAAGGAATCACGTATTCTTCTTGAAGGCACCCGCGTCCACAACGGCGTGGATTCTTCTTGGGTGCTTGGAATGAGGTCTTTAACACAATTCTGAAAATTTTGGGGTTAATTAAGAATGTTGAGAGTTGGATTACACGTTACAGGACTAGTGTCGCTTATGTAGCCTTTTAACCCCGCACCCGCATCCTAGCTTTTTTGATAATTGAGGAATCCCTCGTACCCGCGCCGGTTCTTCGCTATCATTTCAGTAGGCTGCGTACGTTCCAACCTCAACTTTGTTTAGGAACTGAATTTTCTTACACTTTGGTCTTCTATGAAGTGGAGGGGAAAATGGATATGACATTTTTTGCTTGCTGGCCTAGTTTGATTGTATTTGTGTTGTTTGGTTATGGTAATGTGGATTTGAATGTTAGGTAGTTATGGAGATAAGAGCTTATGCATTGCTGTTCAGGGTCCATATGTAGTTCTTTATATGTGGTTATCTCTTGTAAGGCTCCATATATTGAATAAATATTACGCAGTTTAAGTTAGACGGATCCTACCTCAACCACTTGAAAAAGGTGACATTTTAATAGAATTGTGTAAATGCACACGCTAAATCTTTGTTCTATAACTTCCTTTTCAGTGAATTATTTGTCTTCTCCGGTCTTTTTTCTTCAAAGTTTGTTTAATGTGAAGAATAGTTGAACTTCAAGTAAAGTTTCAGTATAAAGTTTGAATGGCTTATAATTTTAACAATTTGAACTTCAAGTAAAGTTTCAATGTAAAGTTTGATGGTCATAATCTTAACCAAGTATCAAAAGTTTTGAGAATGACTAGAATTTCTTGCTTTCAACAGATTATTATGGTGTTGTATGACAATTGTATTTGAGTCACGTTAGTATGGGAGATTCGAATCTGTTTTGTCCTTTGGAGTCCAAATATTGTTCTTCTTTGTCTCATATACATGATATTGTTTTGTCTGCGGAACATATTCTTCTCTGGACCAACAGAATTTGATTTGAAAGCATGTGGATGCCATGTATGGTGGCTTATGCTCTATCACATATTTCTTTATGCATCTTAATATCTTATTTGCTTACAAATTCATAAGTTTCCATTCTCTACCTGTGGTTATTTTAACTTTCTGTTTAGAATTTGCCCATTTTTCTACTTTGAGGTGAATTGGTCACTTTGCTTTGCTAAATCATACTTATAGTTCGGGTTTAACACGACTGTCCGGGTTTAACTTAAAGTCCGGGGTTAAAATAAAAACGTCGATTATAATAACAACCTAATTTTATAGTCACAGGCTATTGGGTCCGAATAATATATATATATATATATTTATAACCTATAGTTACCAATTCTAAGTGACAATTAATTATTAAAACACGTAATTAATGTACAGGGTTGGGTTTATATAATCTACAATTAAGCGACAATGAAAATATATATTATAATCTATAATTATAAAATTAGCAGCAATGAATTATATATCATAACATGTAGTTATAATATTAATGCGATAGTGCATATAAGATATATGAAATATTAAAACACAAGATTAACAAGGTCGGGCTTAGGAATTTAGGAAATTACATTAATGAAGGGTACGGATTTTACGGGTACTACATTATCGTCCTCTCCTTTAAATCTTTTCTTCTATTCCGTAGTTTCATTGTATGCTCAATAATTAATTTCTTAGCGACTTTTCACTTGTTCCATTGCTAGGATGTTGGGTTTTCCAAAGCGGTCGTGTATGGGTCCAACTAACTAATATGAGAGCCACCTATCCTTTCATTGCATTTCATTGCAGTCGCGATGAAATATATCCGCGAGTTCATTTATTTTGAATGCTGTCAGATGCCCGTTAATGCAAAATGAGGCCCCCTTGTATGAATGCTTTCTGCAGCTGAACTGGCTGCCTTAGTTGATCTATGAGTTTCCTCTTTTGAAACTTAATTCAAATTCCCAATTTACATTTTCTTATTTTGGTGATTGGAAGATCTCATTATTAAAACGCTGCTATTGAGCTCTTAACTGGCTGTCGCTTTTGCATTTAGACACTATCATAAAAAGAAGCCCCAAGGGAATTACGAAAAATTCATTAAAAACCCCTACTTCCCCCATCATGTTTGGGCTGAAGCATCTCAGGACCTACTTCAGTCGAAATGTGCTTTGGGTATGTAGTGCTTTCCAAAAATAATTCCAACTGTCTAATATATGCGTTTTGGGTCCCAGAAGCACGTTTGGAAAGTGATTCCAAACAGGCCCTTAGACTACTTTTGTTTTGAGTATAAGTACTTAAGTTACACCCTCTCTATAAGGCCAGCTTAAGCGTCTCAAAGCAAGTAAATGTCCACACGTGAGGGGTCGTGTTGAGAGTATAAGTACTTAAGTTTATACCCTCTCTAACAACTTAAGCTTTTAGAGTATATGGTTGTTAACATGCTAGTCTGTGAATACAAAAGATTGGAAATGATATAAAGATATTTATGGTTATTGGGGTTGTGTCAGAGTTGTCCCTGGTTGTAAAATTTTTACTTGATTTCTAGTCTCGTGTCTATTCTGCTACGTGCTTTTCTCCAACAACTTTCCACTTTGTTCTGAGCATTGTTACTTGTTATTATCATCACCATAATTTTATTTTCCTCTTGTCAGGTTATCATCCTCGTAAGCTCGGAAAATGGCCAAGTACCCCCTGTGCCAAACGCAACCTTGACTCCTCTTCCTGGCTTGCTGCTGCCCAGAGAGGATGGGCATCTCAATCTAGCGCATTAGAAAATGACAAGAAGATCAGCATCGGACCTCGTAGATCAGAATCCGAGGACAGCGAGAAAGACTCGACGGTTGTCTACAATGGTCCAATCTCATCCACAGTCAAGAAAGTGAAGCTTCTCTCTCTCTCCACTTGCTGCCTCTCCGTGTCTTTAGGTCCCGTAATTACCTTCATGACCTCCCCCGACATGAATGTGATCCTAAAGGGCGCAGTGGCATCTTCCGTAATATTTTTCAGTGCTTCTACTACTGCGATCCTTCACTGGTTTGTGAGCCCATATGTTCACAAGCTTAAATGGAAACCCGGTTCAGACAGCTTCGAGGTTGAGATGATGACGTGGCTCGCCACATATACTCCGAAGACTTTAAAGTTTTCGGATATTAGGCTTCCTGAGACAAACAGACCTTTTGTGACCTTTAAGGCCAACGGGAATTTCTATTTTGTTGACGAACAGCACTGTCATAACAAGGCTTTGTTGGCGAGACTGACCCCAAAGACCTCGACCCAGGAGTCGGCTTTGAAGAACTTGTGATTGGAAAACTATAAAGATATGGGCCTTGAAGGTAGGTTTGGTGCTAGTATGGCTGAACTATGTTATACATATTTTGAGCTTTTGAGGGCATTACTCCTTTCTTTTCTTTTTTTTGAATTTATGAGATGTTACAGTTTGGTATTTTTGACACAAAATAAAGACGTTTGGTAAAAATTGTGTTCTTGGAAAACTTGATTTACACCAACTTGGTGAGTTTTTGGATGATCTAGAAACAATGCTTTTAGGTTGATTATGAGTTGATTGCCTTAGTTTACTTGCCAAAGTAAATTGTGAAGTGAAGGACCTGTGTTAAAGTGTTCATTTATTGCCTTTATTTTAAAGTGTTAGGTCATTCATATTGCTTTTACAGTCATCAACACACTGGCAGCTACAAAACAATGCATTTGTACTGCTACAGGATGCTATATAGGCTCCAAAACTACAATTGCTTGCCTTAGCCATTTTGAATCTCTCTCTCTCTCTCTCTCTCTCTCTCTCTCTCTCTCTCTCTCTCTCTCTCTCTCTCTCTCTCTCTATATATATATATATATATATTATGCATATGCATACGTAAGTTAACATATATGCAAGCACAACTGCACAATGGAAATGGTCGAAGTCCAATTCATACTCTTTTTTTTTTTTTTTTCCTTTTTCCAATGAGGTTCCCTCTCATGACTCAAACCCATTTTCGTGCTTCTTCTTTTTTAAAGCACAATTTCATGTTAATTCATTTTTAGTAACTAGTTTATGAGCTTTGCAAAAATTGAACTTAGGACTTTTTTGGGGGAGCTTTTAAAAACTCTAGAATGGAGCTTTTAAAAGCTCAAGGTTGCCTTTTGGTTTCATGATGTCTTTTTGAAAAATAATATGTCACTTATATAAAATTATAAAATAACTTAGTAATAAATTTCATTAGCTCCTTTTAAAAAGTCACGTGGGGGTCAAATTAAGCCTAAATGAGGCAGAATATCCCAGATTTAGGAAGTTACTAAATAACCCACTAAAGTTACTAACTGACCCCCTAAATTTCTCTCTGCACCCATATATGTACAACATGAGATGTTGCACTACTTCTTATTGTATAATGTTATACAAAAATTAAATAAATGTATATAGTGGTGTGGCGAAAAATAAGAGGGTAATCTGCAGCACTTCAGATTTCACAAACCATTTTTCTGTTTAATTCTTCTTCTTTTTTTTGGACAAGTTTTCTGTTTAATTCTGACTACAGTGTTGTCACAACTACAGCCGCAGCACTATTTGAAAACCATTTTTGGAGTTCAAATTTGGAAACCACTGCATTACTCAAATTTTATCTATTTGCCTGATTGGTACAATCATGTTCTCCAAGAACAATGCCATGAAATATAAACTTATCATAACATCACTTCATTATATCAGGCCATATAATTATAATGTTGAGGCTTAAACTCTGTTAGTGATTTTATAATTTATAGTGTTCAATTGAGATCAAAAATGAAGAGAACAGAAAAGGATAATGAAACCCGTAATCCTAATCTTGCAATTACAAAACTGTTCCACACAACATCTATTATAGCAAGGCAAATTAGTCACCAATTTAAAAGCCTCTGCTTTATTCGTCGAACAAAAGCTTGAACCTGCACTAGAAATTGATTACCACAGAAACATAGAGACATGTAACAAGAAACCTCACAAGTATACATAATAAATAACTTATAATAGATAACATCTGAGCAGCACAGGAACAGAAAACTCAAATCCCTGTGTGCACAGAAAATTCAAAACACCATCACCCAGTTTCAACATACTAAAAACCACGAAAACACAATGTCATAACCTCGCCACCGACGGTCAAGCACCCAATTTTGAGACCAAGTGCCAGACAACGACGAGAACACAATACTAAGAAGACCAACAAGACCAGCACTCAAACACTTAATAGCGACACGATTAATAGAAACTGAGTCTTTATTGTAGTAACCATAATAATAGTAGTAGCCACCTTCAACCGAAGAAGACCCAATCCGTACGGTTCACTTCTTCTTGGCTGCAGATTTAGTCACCTTGGCACCAGATGGATCCTTCTTCTCCACGCTCTTGATGACTCCTACAGCCACGGTCTGCCTCATGTCCCTGACCGCAAAACGGCCAAGCGGGGGATACTCGGAGAAAGTCTCGACCACCATGGGCTTGGTTGGAATCATCTTAACCATCCCCGAATCACCGTTCTTCAAAAACTTGGGCTCCTTCTCGAGCTCCTTACCGGACCGCCTATCGATCTTGGTCAGAATTTCGGCAAACTTAACGGCAATGTGGGAAGTGTGGCAATCGAGAACAGGGGCATAACCGTTTCCGATCTGACCGGGGTGGTTCATGATAATGACTTGAGATGTGAAATTTGCAGCTTCTTTAGCAGGATCATCCTTGGAGTTTGATGCAACATACCCACGTTTTAGATCCTTCACAGCAACATTCTTCACATTGAATCCGACATTGTCACCGGGAGACGCTTCCGGGAGAGACTCATGGTGCATCTCAACAGACTTGACTTCAGTGGTCAGGCCAGAGGGGGCGAAGGTCACGACCATACCAGGCTTGAGGACACCCGTCTCAACACGGCCCACTGGGACAGTTCCTATGCCTCCAATCTTGTACACGTCCTGAAGTGGGAGGCGAAGGGGCTTGTCCGAGGGTCTTTTGGGCTCCTGGATCATGTCAAGGGCCTCAAGAAGGGTTGGGCCCTTGTACCAGTCCAGATTGGTGGACCTGTCAATCATGTTGTCACCCTCAAATCCAGAGATGGGGACAAATGGGATCTTATCAGGGTTGTATCCCACCTTCTTCAGGTAGGATGAGACTTCCTTAACAATTTCATCATACCTTGCCTTTGAGTACTTGGGGGTTGTGGCATCCATCTACAGAAAGAATAAGATTAAAAAAAAAACCCTCCAAATTCAGTACGGATGTTACAAGTGAATTTGAACTTCCATGTGGAAACTATTAATATATGATAGAATTATCAGCTAAAATTGGAAATATTCAACAGTATTGGATTGGCTGTGGCTTCTGCTCTTAGCGGGAAAAAAAAGGCCCTAATTGGAGAAATGAAAGTTGAGACAAATTCATTAAAATCAGAATCTACTTCATGCAACACATTTGGTTGGGCAAAGCACCTCTGAACTTGCTTCAGGCATCAGCCAATATGTGTTTGGGGGGCTCTAAATAAATTGCTTATTAAAATTTGGTCAAAACACCCCCAAAACACGTTTGAGAAGTGATTCCAAACAGGGCAATTGTATCATCATTCCAACTATAAATTTACAGAGTGGATCACCAGTAAAGTACCAGTGTTCTAAACCTCACCTTATTGCAGCAACAGATCATCTGTCTGACACCAAGAGTGAAAGCAAGCAAGGCATGCTCACGGGTCTGGCCATCCTTGGAAATACCAGCCTCAAAACCTCCAGTGGTGGAGTCGATGATAAGGACAGCACAATCAGCCTGAGAAGTTCCAGTAATCATGTTCTTGATAAAGTCACGATGTCCAGGTGCATCAATGACTGTGCAGTAGTACTTGGTGGTCTCAAACTTCCACAATGCAATGTCAATTGTGATACCACGCTCACGCTCAGCCTTGAGCTTGTCCAAAACCCAAGCGTACTTGAATGACCTCTTGTTCATCTCAGCAGCTTCCTTCTCGAACCGCTCAATCACACGCTTGTCAATACCCCCAAGCTTGTAGATGAGGTGACCAGTGGTGGTTGACTTGCCAGAGTCGACATGGCCAATGACCACAATGTTTATGTGAACCTTCTCCTTACCCATTATGAATATAGCTATAAAAACTGCTAAAACAAAAAGAGAAGAAATCACATTTCAAATCCACATTTCCCAACAAGTTCTATTGTGAAACTCCTTGATAACCTCTCGCACACAGAAAAAAGGTACTCCAATTGAAAACAGAGGTAACTCTCAAGAAGAATTAACAATAAATTGGAAAACTTGCATTATCAAAATCATAAATTAGTAACAACATGATCCAGTATAGTTGCACTGAATGCAGAAAACATAAATCTGCTGATAATACATGTGCCACAAAAATAAATCACACTGTAGTCCAAGTCTCACATGATAAGAGTTGTGAGCTGATTCCTGATTCTCAGCAATATAACTCATCAATAATAAATCTTCATGTTGTACTTCTTTAATTTTAAGGCTCTGTTTCGTTCATGGATTTCTTGAGGCCATCATTCTTAAATAAAATTAAAAATTAAAAATCTTTAAAAAGTAATTGTACTATATATAACTCACAATACTCAAAATGTTTAATTTATTTATCAACTTATTCTCTCTTTTTTCTAGTAGTTTTCCTTTTTAACCAAACAAAGGAAAATGTTGTCCTTTCTTTTCCTTCACTAAATTCAAGAACCAAACAAAACTTAAAACTAAACTCATGTAACATAGTAGCCTATAGTAGGGAAACAAAAAACAAAAAAATTATATATATATATATATATATGTGTGTGTGTGTGGGCCCTCAACATGCATACGGATGAAAAAGTAAAACCTGGGAACTCGCATAACAAAAAGACCCCACCAAAAAAAAAGGAACAAAGGCAACGACACTGAAGATTCTGAAATGGGCCAAATGGCAAAGCAAACAGCTGATAACCAAAAAGAGAAAATGGTCAAAATAAAGTCTTCACCTAAATATATGTTCTTTGTAGTACATCTACAATTAGATTTGAAAAAACCCATTCACATCACATAGAAAAACTAAATTGCTTGTTCTCTACAATTTTTTTTCCTTTACAAATTACAATGAAGGTGAAATAATTAAATCCATCACAGCATTTGTCTGATAAAGTCCAAGAGGAATTCAATTTGTACGTGTGTGTGACTGACTATATACATACAGAACAAATGATCATAACAAATCTTATTTTAATAGGGACACCAATACCATTAGCATATGAATTTCTTTTATCGGAACCAGATACACGTTAATGACAATAAATATATTTTAACAGGGGCATCAATACCGTAATCATATGAATTTCTTTTATCAGAATCAGATGCACTATAATTTCAATAAATAAATTTGTATAAAACCAGAATTATACAATAATCTCAATAAAAAAAATAATAAAGAATTATACAATAATCAACAATCACGTATAATTGTGTAGATAAACCAAATCATCATGCAAGTGGTTTCCAGAGGGGAAAAAAAAAACCGATTTCAGAACTAACAACCACACACGAATAACAAATATAAATATACATATATAACAGATCTAAATCGAAAAATCACAGAAGAATTCGAGCAGAATAACATGTTTTTAGAGAAGAAATGAATAAATAACATCCAAATCACGCACTGATTGACAGATCCTAAACAGAGACCATATTTCTAGACTCGAACCATAATCAAGATTCATAAAAAAAAATAAAAAAATAAAAAAAATATAGCAAATGAAAATTTGAAAAAAAAATCGATGACAAAACAGCTATACATATATTGGTGTATAGTTGGAGAGACAGAGAGAATTTACCTACAAAGCGAGGCTATCTCCACAAAACCCTAGTAGAGAGAGAGAGAGAGAGCGCGCAGTGAGATGGTTTGTGAAGAAGTTCTCTCAGTTGGGTATTTATAGCAAATTGGCAAAGCTTACTAGTTTCTGATTTACACAAATGACCTTCATAAGTTTAAAATGTGACTGTATTGTCCTTCGTTTGAAGTTAGCACTGAATTGCCTGAGAAATGAGTCGTGGGTGATTGGTTCTTTGGAGGGTATCCTGGAAATGATCGAACAACATCCAGGGCCGGCCCTTGCCAAACGAGCCAAGCGGTCGCTTTAAGCCTCAAATTTTATTATTTTGAGATTTATTTTCTTTTAATTCTTTTTAATTTTTATAAAATTTATTATTTTTAGATTTAATTTTTTCCTAATTTTTATGAAACTTGTCATTCGCAGGCTTATTTTCTTTTAATTTTTATCTAATTTTTATGAAACTTAGTATAGAGGGCTCATTTTTTAGGCTCATTTGAAAGTTCGCCTGAGGCCTGGACAATTTTTGTCATCTCAGGGCCGGCGGCCCTGACAACATCTATGCTAATATAAAGAGAAAGAGAGGGGTACCAACATTATTTTTTAATTTCTCTATAATTGCAGTTAAACTATTACATTTTATCTACTCAAAAAATATTAGAAGGTGCCACTCACACTCCGTGTGTGTAATCAGTTCTTTTTTTTTTTGAGATGTTTTTTTTTGTCCCAACTGCTCAGTAGTTTTTTTTTTGAGCAATTATTTTTAGCCAAACTGTAAGAAGTTTTTTACTTTTACAATTGGGCATTTTAATACCCTTGTGATAATTTTTGGGGAAGGAAAATTGCATAGGTTTCCCAGTAATTATTGATGATAAAATCCAAAAAGTGGGAACCCCTCCATTTCCTTTTATATATGTATATAGATATAGATTAGAAGGGTGTTACAATGTCCAATCAATTAAAAAAAAACAGTTTTAACAAATGAAAAAAAAATTGCCTAAAACAATTGGCAAAAAAAAAAACTTGTCTAAAAAATAAACAAACTGGCACACACACACGGAGGGTGTGGCCTTATTCTAGTTTTATATTAAGGCAAAGGGAAATGCTATTGTGAGAAGTTTCTCACATAAGAAGGCGGGTTTTAACCGTTGGATGAGCATCTTAAAGCATCTAGCCTTAAGATGCTCTCCAGATTTCTGAGAATCTTAAGGCTAGATGCTCATTCAACGATTAAAACCCGTTTTATCATGTGAGAAGCTGATCACAACAGCATTCCCCTAAGGCAAATATAAGCGTGTTCAAGGAGGCAAGCGGAAAAAGACGACGTCGTTTACTTTGCAAATTCACTTTTATGTAGTGTGTTACAATGGGGCTTAGACGCATAAAGGTCTTAGTGGAAAATATTTTAAGGCTTAATTATAAAGAGTAATACTTGGGGCACAACCAAAGGTTGTGCAAAAAATAGAGGTTGTGCAAAAATGGTTGTGGCTTTGGTTGTGCCCCAAATATTACTCAATTATAAAACAAATCCTTGAGTTTAGTCCCAGTGTCATTTTAGTCCTTATAGTTTTAATTACGTTAATTTGGCCCATGAAGTTTTAAATAGAAACAATTGATCCAAATGCCCCATTTTGTGAGAAAATTTGACAGAATTTATCCATTGTTATGCACAATTACGCTGATAAGCGGTTGAGAAATTTGTGTTCCATTTTTTCCCCTAAAAAGTGTGACATTGTGTAGTATGTGAGTAAATTCTGTTAACTTTTTTTACAGAATTAAACATTTGAATCAAATTACTTCTATTTAAAACTTCAAAAACTAAGGGCTCGTTTGGTAACGTTGTCGTTTTCTGTTTTCTGTTTTTGTTTTCGTTTTTTAAAAAACGAAAATTGAAAACACGTTTGGTAACGTTTTTGTTTTTTGTTTTTAAAAAACGTTTTCAAATTTTGGGTAAAAAATGAAAACAGCAAAAAGTCGTTTTGAGTTTCCTGTTTTTGTTTTTAAAAAAAAAAAAAAAAAATCAACAATGTTACCAAACAAGTTTTTGTTTTTTTTTTTTCAAAAAAAAAACCAAAACTGGTTTTCGTTTTTAAAAAACTGAAAACTCAAAACAGGAAACGTTACCATGCGAGCCCTAAATTAATACAGTTAAAACTACCATAACTAAAATAACAATAAAACCAAACTTCAACGACATGTTTTGTATTTAGCCCATATTTTATTTCCTTGGGATTGCTTTTCACATATGAGTAGTACTTATGCCTTTTGAAGATTAATATTTTAAAAAATCAAGTTGTGCATTGAAATATAACACTAGAAGCCTTATTTTATTTAGTATGACCACCTTATTATAATTATATATTCCCCTACTTGTAGTAGCCTTGGCATCCAAGTCTTATTGTTTACCAAGACTTATTGTTTACCAAGACTTTGAATAAATTTGTTGTACACCGGGGTTGGTGGTGGTCCCTCGTTATGTGAGGATTGTTCAGTCTGATCATTCAGGTCAGGTACTTTCTCTGTGACGTCTCTTATTGTTTTATTTATATTAATCCAAAAAAAAAAAAAACAAGTTTGTTGAAATTGTTAAGCCTTGGCGCCCAAGGTTCTTGCCGTCAAAAAATAAATACTCCGTATTATATTTAGGGTGTGTTTGATAATTCAATTAATTTTTTAGTATTTAATATGTTTTAGTGTGTTTGATACAGTCAGGCTAGCTATGGAGAGGGCGTCATCTCTTTAATAAAGAGAATGCGTCTATTTTGATCGTCAAATTGTGTTTTTATTAATGTCAGTTTTATCACTTTACAGTTTTTAAACACGATCCGACGGCCAAAACAGAGGCCCTCTCTTTATTAAAGAGAGAACGCCCTATCCATAGAATTTTCAGTGTTTGATAATGTTTTACTTTATTAAATAAAAAATAAAAAAAGTAACTAAAAATCCACTAAAAACTTTAAATGAAATTTTCTACTGAAAGTAATCATTGAATGCATTTTATTTCAGTACTTGAAATACTATTTTCAGTATTATAAATTCAATCGCTTAAAATTCAGTGCTTAATTTTCAGTTTTATCAAATGGACCCTTAAACCCTTTTAGATATAATTAGGGTAAAAAATACATTTTGCACCCTCTCAAACTAGGGTTGACAATTTTTGACACGATAGCCCGTTTTACTGAGGCAACCCGAACAGGACACGACATGATACAATTATATTAAAAATAGTTTGTATTAAAGATGAATAGCACTCGAAACTTAAAATCAAACCCAAAGCATACAACCCAATTAATGACACGATTATGACACATTTAACCCGAATTGTCACCCCTACCTCAAACTGTACTATGTTTGGCATTTTGATCCTTAAATAATATTTTTTTGGCATTTGGTCCCTCAACTAATGTTTTATGGCATTTTGCCCCTTCCATCACTTTTAGTCATTAAAGTGACGAGAAATATTTTTTTAGGGAAAAAATGATTAATTACATATACATCCTCTGAAGTTAAACATTTTGCACTTTGTTTTCTGTTTTTTTATTTGGTCAATCAACATGGAGGTTTATTATACATGAAAAAATCATGAGGAGGTACAACACACTCCACCAAGTAATAGAGCTCAATAAAAGATAAATCTATCAAAGAGCTCAGCAATACCCATCGTGGATTGTTTGGTAGCTTCTTTTTCTTATATAATTAAATCACAAAATTTACAATCGGTAAAAATTGTCCAAGGTAGCTTTTGGTCAATTGCAATTGCGGAGACTATTTTGTTAAATATTTTATTTTAGCTTTTGGAATTTCATAACTATTGATGAACTCCAAAAATTGTTACCAAACACATCCTAATATTACTTTTCCATTCACTAGCTAAAAATGGGTAAAGTGCCACAAAATATTAGTTGGTAGACCGAAATGCCCAAAAAAAAAAATTGTGCATCGATCAAAGTGCCAAACAGGGTATAATTGAGAGTGCAAAATACATTTTACCCAGACAATTATTGAGGGATAGGTGAAAACAGTTTTTCTATTATAACATACTAAATGTGTTTAATTTTCTTTAGGGTAGTGTAGACACCCCAATTTTGACCGAACTATTAAACTTAGGGGGATTTATCTCTAGAAATCAATGATGAATAATATCCTAACGATTTTCTTCAAGTTCATCACTTCGACTTCTGAAAAGTTTCAAGTTCCCAAACCTTGCTCCTAATATCCCTAGATTTGGCCAATCACTGACCATTTATCTTGAGCTCACTGGATCATGGGTTACTTTCTAAAAAAATGGAATAGATTGAATAATAATTATTATTATATTTTCTAAGAATAACATTGTTTCCTGTATTTTATTTAGATTCAAAAAGATAAAAAATAAAAAATAAAAAATATACTATTTGGTGACTCATGATTAATTTAGATTTAAAATGAAAAATATGTCTATACATATATATATATATATGTATACATAGGAAAAAGAAAATAATAAAAGAAAGTAGCCCATGTGATTTGGAGAGTTAGAGATCACTTGGCATATTCCTTATCTAAGAAATACCCAAAAAGCCCTTTGTTGGGCACTAATCTCCCATGTGTTTTGAAGATGCTCTAGAATGTTCCTTTATTCTAGCCAACTTAAATGTCTTTCAAGTTTATTGGAATTACATAGAAGTGCCATGGAGAATTAGAGATGCCATAGAATATTCCTAACCCACCACAAATTGACCTATCTACCCTTATCTTAGCCCCTAAGATAATGAAAGTCTATAAAAAAAACCCATTTTCTCTCATTTTGGGGGAGACACTTGAATTATATAGAGAAATATTGGGAGAGCTTTAGAGGAAAAAAATATAGAGAGAGAAAACCTACCAATCTCATACCCAAAATCCCACCAAAACTCTACCCAACCATCAAATCACCATTGAAGGAGCTTGAAGCTTGAGGAAGAAGAAGAGGAAAACCTTGAGGAATTCAACATCTGTAAAGCCTCCAAATCTATCTATCTATATATATATATAATAATTCAATCACAAATTCCTAGTTCTAGGATCTTTACACATTTTCAAAACCTCTCTTCCTACATCATTTCATCACACACCACATAGAATTTGTGATTGAATCTCATGGTAGTTCATTAGTTTGGATCTAAATAAGCCTTGGGTTTGAGATAAATTAGTTTTGAAGAAATTTGTGTTCCTAAATAAAACTTTGATTTCCTTTATTTCTATTTCATTCATGAGGTTCATGAGATCTTTCATATCTCATTGAAACTCTTTGAGTTTTGATTCCTTAGTTTCCTATGATCTTATGATCCATATGGAGACTAAAATGAATCATGATCATAATCTACACATAGTTGGTGAGATACTAGTATCAACTCATGACTAGGATCTCTTTACTATGGATCTTATGGAATTCATACTATATTCCATGGAGATTAAAGTAGATTTATTTTTTTTTTAGTCTTCAATGACCATCAAATGGTAGGAGAAGTAGTTTAGTTTAAGTTCATCTCTATGGCTTAGACTAATCTCTTCCTTGGGTTTTGAGAAGTTCTTCATACTTCATCCAAAACTTACATATATGTGTGTCTTTAGCCTCCAATGACCACCAAGTGGTAGGAGTAATGATTTGAACTCAAAGTTTTGGTCTATAAGTTTGAGTTCATTGTTTGGGATTTTGTGAAGTCCATTTCATACTTCATTAAAAGTCCATAAGTCTAAATAAGTCTTTAGTCTTCAATGACCATCAAATGGTAGAAGAAGTGATTTGGTTTAAGCCCAACATTATAATTTAATAGTTGAGGTCAACCAACAAATTTGAACTAGCAAAATGAAAACAGTGGATTCACAAACTGTTTTTGATCAAAGATTTTTAGTTCAAAATCTAACCGTTGAAATCAAGTGAAACCAACGGGAAAGTGTCAATAACACATTGTTTTACCACTGTAATTTTTGTTTTGGTAATATTTTATACTTAGAATGGTTTGATCATGAATTTTGTGAGACAACCACAATCTGTCCAGAATTTCAGAATAGTTTCAGAACAACAAACCGGTTTTAAAATTGATAGATCAGAGCTCTAACCAAGTTTTCATGACCTCTAATAATTTTTTATAAGAACCTTAATGTGTTAGGAAGGTTCCCTAAAAAGAATGAAGCAATTCGGATTTGTTTGCTATTTTTAAAAAATCATACAAGATCTCTGGACAGAAGGTTGTAGAATGCTGAGTGATGTCTAGTGTTTTCCATATTCCCGGAGATCTAACCGTTCAAACCTTGATTTTCTTTTTGGGTTAGAAACTAGACTCACAGAGGCATAACATATCCAAAAGTCATTAAGATCCAACCATTGGAAGTATTTTATTCCTATTTTTGAACATCTGGTCTGCTCTCTGTAATTCATAAAAACTGCTACCATTTTTGTCTAATCTTATTTATTTAAACTCAAATGGTCTCTTAATGTCTTAGGACTCAAACCATGTTTTGAATAATGATAATTTAGATTAAACCCAGAGGCTTAGTGATCCAAATTAGTGAATAAATTCATATCTCATTCTTGTTCATATTCATGCATACATGGTAATATTCATAAGTAGGACTTATCTCTTGTCTTAGTTGAATCTAGTTGAACATGACTTAGGATTAATTACTCTTTGATATTATATCTTATCTAAGGCATGTGTACTAACCTTTGTTTTGTAGCGCATTTGAGGTACAATTTCTCATCCCTTCTCTAGTTTAATTCATTTCGTTGATTTTTGAATTGATTTTCGACTCCATGTGCGATACCTTAGCCTAGGTTTTGCCTTATGTGTATATATGTGATAGAGACTTTTTCTTAGGATTTTTGTTCTCGCATGCATTGCACGTTTAATATTCGCGGCCGGATCCCGGGTATGTTTTCTAGTTCTCTATTGCATATCATGTTGCTTGCTACTTGAATTACGTGGCTTATGAATGATATTTTGCCGTTAGCAATTTTACACCATTTCCAACATGCTTGTGTTATGTATACCTATATATGTATTAATTGAGGGCATGCTTAGATTATTAATTTGATTAAAAAGGATGTTGAGTAGAGGCCTATCGCGAGATAGGATGAAAGGGGGTGTTTTAGTCCTCCGGGCTCCTTCCCCTTTCATTCCATAATCCCCGGACCCAGTTTATCTTTGGTTTCGCAAAAGATCAGTTCGCTTAAAAATGATTTCTTAATTTTCCTTTTAAAAATTAAGTGGCGACTCGTATTTGATTTTGATGTGAAAAATGTTTTAAAAGTGGGTAAGGAAACCTGCGATATCCACAGGTAGGGGTGGCCATGGGCCGGGCCGGACCGGGCTTGGGTCGGGCTTGCACTCTATACTAAGGGAAAGTACCTTGCCCAAGCCCGGCCCGCGAGCCGGCCTATTGCTATTTTTTTTAATTTATATTTTAAAAAACTTGAACTAAAAAAAAAATTACCATAAATAATGTTTAGAATGATTATTAAGACACATTATTCATACAAATGCAATAAGAACTCTTGTGATAATGCATATACATTGAATATCTTATGTAAAATTATATTAATTTATATATTATATAATAGAAAATACATAAAATAAATATATTTTACTAATAGTTGGGCCAGACCGGGCCAAAGCGGGCCTCATTTACTTTGTCCAAGCCCGACCCTAAAATTGATCGGGCCTAAAATTGATTGCCCAAGCCCACTTGAACGGGCCAATATCTTTGCCCAAGCCCGAAAAAATTAGGACCGGGCTGGGCGGGCCAAGCGGGCCACTGGCCGTTTGGCCACCCCTACTTTAGGGTGTGTGTGTATATATATATCCATTATAAAACTATGTAGTTAGCATGTCTCAGTTCGGCTCGTTTAATAAATAAGTCCAGCTCAAACATGTATGAGCTCAGTTCAGCTTGACCCGTATGCACCCCTAGGCCCTAGTCATCACTGGGGTCCAAAGTTTTTCACTCTTCACCATTTTCTTAAATTTAAAATTTTAAAATTTGAAACTTTTCATACTGTTTACTCATTTTACATTTCTCTCCCCTCTCTCTATACCTCTCTAAGTCAAATATATATCAAAATACTGATAATTTAAGTTTAAAGATTTTTCCCCCCTTTTTTGAATACTGCCATGAGCACGATCGAGTAAGCAATTTCTAGAAGCCTTGGCAATCAAGTTTGTCATTTTTGGCTACATTAAAGCTTATATCCCCTTATTTTTTGTTACACTAGAAGTCTTGGCATCCAAGTTTCTCAATGTGAAGTAGATATGAATGGTAAAAGCCTTGGCATCCAAGTTTCTCTCGTTGTTAATAAGCGGATTTAGCTTCCTTTATTAAAAAGCTATTAAATTGATTGTGCAAACAATTATTCAGGCATAGAGAGAATGGAGCATTGAATGAGAAAGTGGGTAATTTGTGAACAGATTCTCAATTATAAGAGGCAATTCTTCAACATATTATTACTTCTATCATGAGTTATTTAAAATTAAGAGTAATGCAAGGTACACCTAAATGGGACACTTAAACTATCCACCTGCTGATGTGGATTTTCAAAATCATATATCAGTTACCAAAAAAAGTTCTAATTATTTTCCAAAATACCATGACACATTAGCAGGTGGATAGTTTAGGTTTTCTGTTTAGGTGTTCCTAGCATTACTCTAAAATTAAATAAAGAGGATTGTTATTCCCACTTCAAAATTGAACTAATGCACTCTATAATACATATTATTGACACACTGTAGTACCATGCATTATATATTATATGGAATGCATTGGTTTATCATTAGAGTGGGAGTAACAATTCCCTTAAAAAATAAAAGAACTTCCGAGACTTTAAAAGGAAAAAAAAAAAAAAAAAAAAAAAAAAAAAAAACAAAAGTGGAATGCCAAAATAGAGACCACTTTATGAATTAGGATAGATGCGTATAGAACTCACTACATGATATGAGAGAACGAATTTTGGTCCTGCCTTCGTCAATAAGTTGATTTAGCTTCCTCTAAGCCTAAAAGGGTTAGCCAACAATGTTTTGCTTTTCCAGATATTTGTTGCTTTTAAATTAATTCTATGAATCACTTTTAAATTAATAAAAATTTAGGATAAAGTCTCAAGAATAAACTGTCAAGAGTACAAAGTCTAATTTGATTATTAATTTGTTAAAAAATTTCTCAAATATCGAGTTAAGTACATTGTTTGTGTGAATATATTAAATAATTAAGAAAACAATAAAGAGAAAAGAGAGAGAGTTTCTCATAATACAAAAACTGAATGAATGAATACAATAGAAAATAAGAGACAATAATAGTATATCTAGGTATACAGTATTACCCTAATATAAACGAAAAGACTAAACTACCCTAAAGCTAATCAAACTAATTTCTAATACCCCCCTCAAACTCACGATGCTGCAGCTAGAAGCATAGAGACTTTGCCAACTAAAAAACGAAAACGCTGAATCGGATGTGACTTTGTAAACAAATCAGTAATCTGTGCGGATAAAGAAACAAAAGGCAAAGTGATAGCTCCGTGTTTAAGGTGATGACGAGTAATGTGACAATCAATCTCTATATACTTGGTCCTCTCACGCAAAGTTGAATTGTGAGCAATCTGAATAGCACTCTTGTTATCACAATACATAGGTGAAGGGAGACACCCATATCTGTAAGTAGCCGGCATAACCAAATAACCTCATGGGTAGTCGAAGCCATAGCATGATACGCAGCTTCTGTGGACGACACGACAACATCTTGCTTCTTGCTCTTCCAAGAAATGAGAGAATCACCCAAAAATATACAAAACCCAATAACAGACTTGCGATCTATAGGATCACCGGCCCATTCAGCATCAGAGTATGCACGCAGCTCCAAGGAAGAAGATGACGAGAGTAAAAAACTTTGAAGCCGAGTGCCCCTCAAGTACCTCAAAATACGATAAACAGTAGCCCAACGAAATGTAGTCGGGGAAGTAACAAACTGACTAACAACATGAACAACATGAGCAATATTCGGACGAGTAATAGTAAGATAAACCAAGCTACCAACAATAGTGCGAATAGGATCAGGCAAAGGACCGCCATCAGAAGGGGAAAGACGAACATTAAGCTCCAAAGGGGTATCAACAATCTTATTATCAGTAAGGCGAGCACGCTCAAGAATGTCATCTGTATACTTAGACTGAGAAAGAAGATAACCTTTTGGAGAAAAGGCTACTTCAATCCCCAAAAAATAACGTAGTGGACCTAAGTCCTTCATTTCAAAACAACAAGCTAATTCAGACTTCAACACAGCAATCCCATCAAAATCATTACCAGTAATAATCATATCATCAATATACAAAGAAAGCATAATACGACCAGCAGTGGTACACCTGATAAAGAAAGCTAAATCATACTCACTCGGGGAAAACCTAAATGAGGTAATCACTGTGGAAAACTTCTCAAACCAAGCTCGAGGGGCTTGTTTAAGACCATATAAGGCTTTCTTAAGCCTACAAACTTCACCAGGACCATGAGGAACACCTGGAGGAGGAACCATATAAACCTCCTCTTGGAGATCTCCATTCAAGAAAGCATTTTTAATATCCATTTGAGTTATATGCCACTGACGAATAGAAGCAATTGCAATAAGAGTATGAACAGTAGTCATTTTAACAACATTAGCAAAAGTTTCCTCGTAATCCGTACCATACTACTGGGAAAAACCCTTGGCAACCAATCTTGCTTTGTACCGCTCAACAGACCCATCTGACTTGGTTTTGATTTTATAAACCCAACGAGAACCAATAGCGCTCTTACCAGAAAGTAAGGGAGCCAAACTCCAAGTGTCTGTCTTATACAATGCAGAGAGTTTCTCTGCCATAGCTTGCTGCCAAAGAGGATCAAGAGCTGCCTCTTTATAGGACAGAGGCTCAGAGAGATCATGAACTGAAGCTAAAAAGGAAGCAAAAGAATCCGAATAACAAGAATAAACAAAATCAGGTTATTTAGTGGACTTATGAGTGTGAGCAGGATAGCAAGGAGGTTCCACAGCCTCAGCGGGTGCTTGGGTGGCCTCTGAAAGGGAGGTAGCATCAAGCGGCATGGTACCAGTATTAGCAGAAGTAGAACCATGAGGTGAGACAATATCAGTGGTGCATGGGGCTGGAGATGGCACACTATCGGTATCATTAGAGAATGGGTCAAGATGGATGAGATCAGATTTAGTCAAATAATGATGCTTATCAGGAATAGAAAACAAGGGTATGTGCTCGAGAAATACAACATGGTGAGAGACATATAGTTTCTTAGTAACTGGGTCAAAGCAACGTTATCCCTTCTGACCCTCACCATAACCTGGAAAAACACAAATAGCAGACTTTGGTGACAATTTGGTACGATCTAAACGAGGTCGAAGGACAAAGCAAGTACAACCAAGCACCTTTAAGGAAGAATAATCAGGAGCATGCCCATACAATTTTTCAAAAGGTGACAGACCAGAGCAGTGAGAGGATGAAATTTAATTAATTAGATTGACAGCAATAAGGACAACCTTTCCCCAAAAATCACTAGGGGCATATGCACATAATAAAAGAGAGCGAGCAGTTTCAACAATATGCCGATGTTTTCTTTCAGAAACACCATTTTGCTCAGGAGTGTATGTACAAGAGGACTAGTGAGTAGTTCAATCTAAAGCAAGCAACTCATGAAATTGATGATAGGTATACTTTCCACCTAAATCACATCTAAAACATTTGATGACAGGAGAATGTTAAGTTTTGACAAAAGCACGAAAGGTATTGTAAACATCAAAGAAGTCTGAACGGTGTTTCATAAGATAAACCCAACAGTAACGAGTGCAATCATCAATAAATGATACATAATATCGAGACCCCCCTCTTGTAGTAACAGGAGAGGGTCCCCACACATCAAAATGAACTAAATCAAATGGTGCAAGAGAATAAGAAATACTTCTATTAAAAGGTAAAGCGGAAAAATTTTCCAGTTTACAACCACTATAATAAGAAATGTCACGAGTTTGTAAATCTCCTAATTTTCCTGTAGAAGCTAAATATTTTAAATGAGAGGCTGAAACATGACCAAGGCGAGAATGCCATAAATAAAAACTAGATGAAGATGAACTCAAACGAAAGGATGACAAGTCAACACTAGAAGCTGCAACAACTGGTACATTGAGCTTGTCCAAGATGTATAATCCCCCTTGCCTACGGCCTGTCCCGATCAGCGTCTGAGACTGCGGATCCTGCACATGATAAAAAGTAGAAGAAAAAGAGACTAAGTAATCTGCATCACAAAGCTGACCAACAGAAACAAGATTCATAGTAAGTTTGGGAATGTGTTAAACACTAGAGAGAGATACATAAGGTGTGACAACAGACCCAACACCTTCTAATGACATGGGAGTACCATCAGCAGTCATAACAGGTAAAGAGGAAGTAGGACATAAGAAAGCAAAAGACGTCAAGTCAGGTGATATATGATTAGAAGCTCCAGAGTCTAAAACCCAAATACCTGAGGACATACTTGAAGACATACCTGAATACATACCTGGTGAAGAGGTGGCCATAGCATGTGGCTGTGTGGCAAGGAACTTCTAAAACTGCTCAGCAAGGAAGGTCATAGATGGAGTGGATGGGGAAGGGGAACCGTGTCCAAATGAGTCTGATGGTGGTACAACTGCTGCAGTGTTAGGCTGTAGAGGCCTATGCGAACACTGCTGAGATTGGTTGCCAGATTTCCAATGAGAAGGTTGAGGTTACTGTTATTGTGATGGTCGACTATGTGAAGGCTGGTTGCTGCTATTGGGCTGCTAGGACACTGAGCCTTTCAACGCCCCTTCTCCTTACAGTAGCTGCATACATCACTACCAACTCTCAAGTAAGGCTTATTCTGATTATTGGACGGTGTTGAAAAGGGGCTGCTACAATAGACGGAGTAGCGTCGGGGAGAATTCCTTTTCCAGAATGAGTCTTGAGACGTATTTCCTCGGCTACTAACTCATGGACAACAAAATCAATTGACGAAAGTGGGCTATGATGGAGACATATTCAAACTTTGCCAATTGCATACCTATCGAGGGAGCAACAGATTTGTTGATCCAAGTAATGATTTTTGAATTATTTATGTCCCAAACATCTAGCAATTCCGCAAATTTATTAGCATTTTCATTCGTAGGTTTACTAAAATCCCCATTGATATAACCCCACATCTTCTTCCCCTTCAGAAAAATTTTCATCACATAATTCCAATATGCAAAATTCTTTCCATCGAGTTTAATACTAATCGCTTGAAGCGAATCATCGCGTTCAGCAGCCATTACGAAAATGATTAATTAAATAACACAAAACAAACGAACCAAAATCAAAGACAGATCCAAAAACACAAAACAAATTAAAACCAAAATCAGTGACAGATCCAAAAACGAACGCGAATCAGTGCGAGATCCAAATACGAATCCGAATCAGCGAGAAATCCAAAAATGAACTGCGGTAGGGAGAGAGAGAGAGAGAGAGAGAGAGAGAGAGAGAGAGAACTAAACCTCTCTTCTCTTAATTAATTCCTTTCTCTCCAAATTGGAAAGAAAATGAGAGAAAAGAAAGTGGGAATTAATGAATATTTCTTAATACCCATAATACCTAATGTTTTAGCCTAGATTTTTTTTTATTATGTCCTAAAGCACCCACGAGTACACCATATATGTTGCTTATGTAAAAAAAAAATTGATTCATCTCTCTTCTCATAAAAACTCTCATTTCTCCATTGATTTGGTGTTAAAAAAAGGAAAAGAATAAGCATTAGAGGCTTTATTACTTAGGCCTTCATGGGTAGAATTGTAACTTTCTATTTTTTTTTTCTTTTCTATTCTTTTTCTTTTCTTCTCAACTTGCAAATAAGAGGAAAGAAAGTAACTTTCTATCCTCTCGTTAACTCCAAAAGAAGATGAAAGAAACCACCATCATTTCTCGTCCTTTTCTTTTCTCTCCACACTTATTACTTTCTCTTCTATTCTTCTCTCCCAAACTCCCAAATAATGTTCATGTACGGGTTCAGTGAAAATTCACTCAATATTCATGTATGCCTGGTGAAATTTCACTAAATTTCTTTTGTATGGAGGACATTTCCCTAATCAAGAATCTTAATTGTCTTTACCTCTAAAATATCTTATCATAATGTCATTTTCACTAATTATCCCTTCAATTAATTCTACGAATTACCCAGTAGCCAAACAAAAATTATTTCGTGTGGTTATAATATTTGTGTGACTTCCATTATGATTTGAATATTTTATGGATTCCACGTGAATCATCCAGTATTGAAGAGATCGCAATGGCCATCACACGGTGTGACAATCACGTAGAATAATTTCTCCAATCGAACATTGTTTATTTAACCCTGACTAGCTAGCTTCAAATATTTATAGAGGGCTTAAGCCAAAGACCCTCATACTCAAATATGGCCTAGAAAAACCTCTCGCTTCTTTTTCTTAACCGATTAAGCCCTTTGCACTTGTTTTGGTAAAAAAAAAAAATCCATTATGCCTAAAAAAACTTTAAATTATCATAACTTTTGATTTATAAGTACGTTTTATGTAAACTTTGATGTTTTGGAATCAGAAAAATGAGATCAATATCCATCCATGGTTCTGTCCTTGATCCTCTTGGCACACTCGATGCCCCGGTACTCATTCTCGGTTGTCTCTTACTCGAACAATTCTTCGCTATATGCCCCGATTGTCCACACTCAAAACATTTCCCTCTCATCTCAGGGTTATAGCTTTTGGTGTTCGTGGTTGTGTTCGGTGTAGTCAAATTCGTATTCATAGGACGATTACGGGATATGTGTCCTAATTGCTTGTTAAGATAACAGGTGCTCAACAGAAGGCAAGTACCCTTGTGTCGCAGATTACATGTAGGGCACAACTGTCTCGAGTCTCCGATGAACATACTCCCTCCTTGGCTCCCCATATACAATCCCGAACTTTGCGTGAACGGTTTCTTCACATTTCCTTGACTCTTACCTATTGCCATTTGCTCTCTTCCCTTGTTGCCCTTATCGATATCGTTCAACACTCTTCTCAGCTATGCGGCCGGCTTCCTCAACTAGTGAAACGGTCGGGTGTTGCAACCTATCCACACGGCTATGGATATTCTCCCTAAGCCCTTCCTCAAACTTACGAGCTTTATCCTCATCAGTTGGAACTGTAGTCTGCCCAAAAAGCAACAACGCATTGTACCGAGAAACATACACACTCACAATCATGTTTCCCTGAACTAAACTCACAAACTCTTGACGTTTCTGAGTATGGGTAGATCGCGAAAAGAAATGCTTGTTGAACTCATCCTTAAATGTTTCCCATGTAGTTAGCTTCCCTTGTTCGAGCACATTATTCCACCAATCCAATGCTTCACCCATTAACGTCTCGCATGCGCACAAAATTTTCTCCTCATCGGCACAAATTACTGTACAAAAATGTCTTTCCATATCCATCATCCAATGATCGGCCAAGTCTATGTCAACTTGTCCATGCTACAAGGTCGGTTTTCGTTTATGAAACTGTTCCACGATTGTGTGTTGATGTCTAGGTACCGGTGGTGCATTAATGTATCGAACTTCAACTGGTGGGACCTGAACATTCATCTGACCTCGTTCACTTACTTCTTAAACAAACTTTTCCACCATATTCACTATTTGATCCATTCATAAATATGGTGAGAGTTCTCTTATCAGCTTAGTCGTGACGGATCAAGTCTTCGTCCTGTTGAGTATAATGCATAATGACCATGCATGCTATGCCACAAGATATATATATGTGCACCATTCGTCAACACAAATAATAGATACAAACATATGAAGCATCTCTACAAAGATAACAATATTATCGTCATGAGCATACACTCCACTCGATGTCACTCAGCATATAACATCACTAGTTCCCAAGGCTCTAAACCTATTGCTTTAATACCACTAAATGTCATAGCCCATTCCCACAATAGTGGAACCGGAGCCCGTGGCATGCCACCGAGGCTAAACCAATTCATTAACGTTTCCAAAAAATTTGTTTTAAAAACACGCAGCGGAAAAGAAACAAACCATTTAAAAACTAGCAGTCCAGTCGACTGCACCTCATGCCTAGTCGACTGAGACTGGTCCAGCAGAAAGTTTGATTTTTGAAACATAATCCAGTTGACTATTTTCTACATCTAGTTGACTGGGGTGCCAAATTCCCAGTCGATTGTACTGTCCGGTCAACTGAACTCCAAACAAGCAGAAAGATAACTCTTGGAAAACATAAACCAGTCGACTGTGTCGGGGGACCAGTTGACTGTACCTAATGCAGTGTCTCGTTCACAAAAGGGGTCCAGTCGACTATTTTCGAACAGCAAGGCATTCTATAGAATTCCCCAGTTAAAAGCTTTCTGAAATCACCCAGAGTTTAAATACGCACTCCAAAATCATACCTAGGCAATCTAACTGAATTATAACACTACTAAAACATAATTACAAAAAATTCCTAATGATTACAACATTATGAATCTGTTCTATGAATCTAAGTTAAACATAGTTCAAAAGTCATGGAATCTCTATTACAACAACTCTATTACATAACTACAAGATAGGCATAATAAGTCGCCTTCTACAAGAATTCCCAAACCCACGTGCTCACTTCTGCGATTCCTCACTAGCGTTTACACTTGAAATGGTTATTTGAATAAACATACATATTCGATTTGTTTAAGCTAACGCTTAGTGAATAAAACAACCATGTACATGAATGACAAACATCCTCGCATTCACATCTCTACATTTCATACTAGTCTCCGGAGTCTCATGTATACATTCCATACTCCTAATCCGCGACTCCTCACCAATAAGTCCACACAAAAAGGTAAGACCGACGTTTCTGTTCTTCAAACGTGCGACCTTAAGGCCTATATCGGCTCTACAAGATGGCTTGGTACCATGTGATCCTTTGACCCAAATATCAACTAAACATGCTCAAATCACATATCACCATGCTCTCGACATAATCAAACATTTCACCATGCTATTCGGCCTACTTATCAACATAGTTGCCAATATGAACTAAACAACATATATCTAAAAACTAACACATGCTTTTCATATCAAGCATGAATACATGTCAAGAAATCATTCTAAAAAACATAGTTGAATCACTCACCTCCGATTTACGCTTCTAAAATACAATCCAAGGAAAAACCCTAGTATAAAGAACGTGCAGTAGTTCGTTTAGCACAATTCCTACCAATCAGAATTCCAATTATCAGCTTTTATGAAAAGTTCTAGAAAAGAGTTTTCGGAAAACTTATCCAGACGAGTCCTAATAGGTATCAAAACGACGGCCTTAACTCGAGGAGTTCGGATATGAAATCTAGGAGAAAACAAACGGGCAGAAGTCCTTCGATTATTGTCGTGAAGCTTTAAGCAACCAAAATATCCCTTTGGCCTCTCTAGAAACTTAGGTTAGAAGTTTTGTAAAATATCTAAAGTCATCTCTATCTATGTATAGGCAGTACTTTCCAAAACTGTGTTTACCTCCCCAAGAGTTCTCAAAACTCCAAATAAATCTGTAAAACTTTCTATACAACTAATTCATAGCTTCACGAGTGAAAACTAAAAATTATAAAAGTTTTCGTCTAAGTTTTGTTTGGTTGCTAAAACGCAGTCTCACATGATTTTACGAAATTGCTAATTAGCCTACCAAATTAATAGCATGTTAATTCATCCTCACAAGGATACTAAAATTAATAACAGAAATATATTCTAAACTAGAAAATAATATAGATAGTGAAATACGTAGGTAAACATTTATTTTCAGATAAACATTTAAGGTATTCCACAATGAACGTCTCATACTCGGAGAGACTTCACAACATCAAAACACTCATCAACACCGTCTCAAAGAGTTCTCTAACACAGACACCCAAATCGATTCGTGAGTCCAAACTCACTCACACATGTGCCAACATGCAAAACACATCACATTATCATGCATGACAATGTAATGAAATGCAAAAATACAAATACGGTTGTTATACGCTAAGTGCCAAGCGACATTCGCTGACCGTCGAACTGGCACTCAGAGAGTGCCGCCGCGTCTGTTTTGTGTGCTATTGAGTTGACAGTTGGCCATTCTCCCAGATTTTTTCATATTCGCATGGGGACCACCAAATTTTTCTTAGATGTCCCTCAAAGTTTTGCCTCATTTTGAATAAGGCCCCAAGATTTGAAAAGTAAGTCTTAAAGTCCTTGTCGTAAATAGAAATTGAGCCCAATTTTGTGAAATATAAATTCTTGTGAGTCAAATTGGCTTCCAATTTTGGAAATTTGAAACAAATGGAGTCAAATTAACTCTGGATTTTGAAAATTGAATTGATTTGTGTCAGATTGACTCCGAGGTTTAGAAATTGAAAATCGATTTGAGTCTGATCAACTCCCAATTTTAGAAATTTGAATTGAGTCAGATGTATTCTGTATTTTATGAAATTAAATTTATTCGAGTATGATCGACTCCTGATTTTAGAAAATGAAATTGAATCGAGTTTGGTTGACTCCTGATTTAGAGTAAGAATTTAATTGAGTCTGATTGGCTCCCGATTTTTTAAAATTCATTTAAATGGAGTCTGATCGACTCCTGATTTTAGAAATCAAATTTATTTTAGTATGATTGACTCCTGATTTTGGAAGTTGAATTTATTTGAGTCTGATTGACTCCAGATTTTAGAAATTGAATTGATTTAAGTCTGATGGACTCCGAATTTTTGAAAATAAATTGAATTGAGTTTGTTTGACTCTCGATTGTAGAAATTTGAAAAGATTTGAGTCTGATGGACTCTTGATTTTAGAAATTTTAATAGATTTGAGTCTAAAGGACTCCGAATTTTTGGGAATTGAACTGAATTGAGTCTGACTGACTCTGAATTTTTGAATTGAATTGAGTCTGATTGACTCCTTAGTTTAGAATATAAATTGAATCAAGTCCGACTGACTCCAGATTTTGAAATTTGAAATGAATTGAGTCTGAATAACTTTGGATTTTGAAATGAATTGAGTCTAATTGACTCCTGATAAGGAGAATTTGAATTTGAATTTGAATGAGTCGAAGTGACTCATGATTTGGAAAAATTTAAATTGAGTCTGATTGACTCATGATTTTAGAAATTGAATTGATTTGAGTTTGATGGACTCCTGATTTTAGAAATTTGAATAAAATTTGAGTCTGATTGACTCCTAATTTTGGAAATTGAATTAAATTGAGTCTGACTAATTCCCGATTTTGAAGATTGGAATGAGCAAACATATCCGATGGGGCAGAACAACTGCGGATACTTAGAGCAAACCTACGTTGACACCAGGGCATAATGCACAAAGCGTAGTCCAGTCAATTGCATTTTGGAAAGAGCAAACCTGCATTTTGACACTGGGGCATAATGCGCGAAACACAGTCTAGTCAATTACATTATCCGACGAGGCTGAAGGGCTATGGATTGCTGAAGAGCACATTATCCAACATGGCTGAAGGGCTGCGGATACCAAGAAAAATGTATCTGTGTGGGGACGAAGGACTGCGAATGCCAAGAGCAAACGTATATGTGCGGGGCTGAAGGGCTACGGATACCAAGAACAAGCGTATCTGTGTAGGGTCGAAGGGATGTAGATACTAAGAGCAAGCATATCTGCCAAAGGGCTACGGATACCAAGAGTAAGCATATCCAGGGGGCTGAGGTAGCTACGGATAATGATGATAAATACTTATCTGGGGGGCTGAGGTAGCTACAGATAATGATGACAAACACTTTTCTTAGGGGCTGAGGTAGCTACAGATAATGAAGAACACTTATCCAAAAAGGGGCCGAGATGGCCACAAATAATGAAAAGCATTTATCCCGAGGGCCGAGGTGGTTACGGATAATGAAAACCAAGCATTAGAAACATAGGGCATGGAATGCATCTATAAACATTGAAACAATGTGGTTTTAAATCACTGCATTTTGTTTGTATAACATGAGGCATGGAATTACATTGAGTGTCGTTATTTCATGAGCACATGCATCACAATAGGATAGGTGCATTCACCGTCGAGCACGACCACCACCGACTGTCTATGCGATTGTTTTTGCAACGTACTTTATTTTTTGTTTACGTGAATTTGACAGTTTAGTCAAAGGCTTGTCTTTACACAGGCTTCGACATTCACTTGTAATACGTGTTACTTCACAAGTTCTGCCGAAGAGGGGCAAATTGTAGACATCCCAATTTTGACCAACTGTCGAATTCAGGAGATGATTACCTCTAAAACCGATGATGACATTGTTCGACGAAATTTGAAGATCTTTAAAGTGATTCAAGCTCTTCGAAAGGTTCTTCAGTCTCGATCAAATTTTCAAGAGAGAGAGAGAGAGAGAGAGAGAGAGAGAGAGAGAAGGGAATTCTTAGGTGTAGAATATGTATGAGAAAAGTAAAAAAAAAATCAGTCTGGAAAATATAATAAAAATGGATGTTATTTTTAGAAAAGAAATTGAAAAAAGAAAAGAATTTCAAAAGAAAAAAGAAAAGAAAATGAAAATGAAAAAGTATATATATATATATATATAAACGAGGCGGCACACGGCGAAACCGGCAGCACTCACTGAGTGACGCGCCGGCAGTCCGTGAGTGATGGACCGGCACCCACTAAGTGCCAGAGACAACTCATCGAGTGTCGTCTGCTGTAACAGAATATTTTTTTTGTAAATACGTATTGAACAAAAAAAGATGCCATTGCACATAGGTTTTTATCCCCATATTTACTAAATTAACCTCACAAGGTTGGTCTATATAAGGAGATGTTTGTCTCCATTTCAAGGGCCTTGGGTTGAGCAATTTTGATATATATATAGAGAGAGAGAGAGAGAAGTAAGAGAGAGAATTGGTGAATGAAACCATGAGAAGAGCTTGAAGAACTTGAAGGAAAGTATGATGACTTCGAAGATCTTCATCAACAAACAAGAGAAAATCTGAGGATTCCTAGCGGTAATCTTCTATTCTTAATTTAGTTTATCCCTAATTCAATCACAATTTATAGAATTCTAGGATCTTTTACACAATTTTCAAAAAGTCTCTTTCCGCCTCATTTCATCACACACCACTTGAATTGTGATTGAATTCTTATCTATTTGTTGATTTGGATCTAGTTGATCATGAGTTGAGTTTTGAAATAAGCTTCTTAAAAGAAAATTTGCTTTGGATCATCAATTGACTTAGATTTTAATTCTCTTCGTTTATATTTTTCTTTTGAGATTCATGAGATCTTCAATATCTCACTTGAACTTTCAAATTTGGATTCTTTAATTTTCTGTAAATTTATGATTTACATGGGAATTAAAGTTGATCTTAGTTATATTTATACATAATTGGTGGATCCAAGTCTATGTTCATGATTTGAGTCCTCCAATTAGAAGTTTCATGGAATTTTCTCGATATTCCATTAGGATTCATGTGGATTAGGTATATTTAGTCTCCAATTTGTGAGGAGAATTAATCAAATTAAGTCTTAATTCCTCATGAATTATCAACTTGAGAGAGGAATTAGGCTTAAGAAGAGCCAATTTTCATAGCTTGATGATTTGGGTTCAACAAAGAAATGACAATTCAACAATGAAATGACAATTCAACAATGGTGCAGTGATTCCAATGACGATCTATGATCAAAGATTCTTAGTTAAATCATGATCCATTGAAATTGGATGAGACCAATTAAAATTTATCCTCAATTCATAGATATACCATTGAAAATTTTGTTTTGATGAGATTTTATGGTTAACATGGCTTGGTTATGGGTTTTGTAACCCAATTGTTCTCTGTCCAGAATTTCAGAACAATAACTTCTTTCTAAAATGAATGGATCAGAGCCTTAATCAAACATTATTAGTTATAATATTTTTTTTCTATGAAGTTTCATGAGTTAATTAGATCTTATAAAAAGATTGAAGTGATTTAGATTCGTTTATTATTTTTAGAAAATCACACAAAATCTCTAGACAGAGAGTTCATAAATTCACGTAGTGTTTGGTCATGGTCCAATTCCCAGAGATTGGACAATTTGTTCTTTGATTTCATTTTTGAGTTAGAAACTAGACATGCAGAGGCATGACATACTAAAAAATCATTGAAATCAAGCCATGGAAACTATGTTTTTTTTCTATTTTTTAATCTCAGGTTTCTTCTTTGTAAATTCTGGAAACCTGAGGCAAATTTGGTAAATCTTGCTAACTTTGATCCAAATAGTTTTCTAATGCCTTAAGGCTTGAAATGTGTTTTGATTGTGATTAGTTGAACTCAAATTTAGAGATTGAATGATCCAAATCAATGAATGAGTCATATCTTATCTATGCTCATGTACCTCACAATCCTCATAGAAAGTTATGATGGTTGTATGTTAGGACTTTAACTTGTAAATCATTGAAATAAGTTGTGATTGATTGAACTTAGTCATTTCCAACTATATTGAGATTATATTGTTTCTATATGGACATTGCATTGGCTCCTCGTTGAGACTTGTATATCCACATGGATAAATTCTTTGGAATGTTGTGATTTTAATAATTGGGAAGAATTCATGAGTTAGTCAATCGTCCCTTTCTTTGTTAGATTTAGGTTAAAACTTTGTATAATATTGTGGTCAAAGCATGTGGACTAATCTTTGTTTTGTAGCGCTATTAAGGTATGGCTTCTTGAACCACCCTTCATTTTTGTTTTATTTAATTTTATTGATTTTCAACTTCACGCGCGACACCTTAGATTAGGGTTTGCCTTATGTGTATATATGTGTTAGAGACTCGTTTTCTAGGTTTTCTATTTATTTTTATGCATTGCTCGTTTCCTTACGCAGCTGGATCCCGAGTAAGTTCCTTTGTTCCCTATTGCATATCATTCGCTTGCTAGATGAATCTACTTGGTTTTGTGTGCCTTTTATCATTAGCAATCTTGCCCCTTTTCAACATGCTCGTGGAATGTATATTTATATCCATGTATTAATTGAAGGCATGCTTAAAATATTAATTCGAGTAAGTTTCTTTGTTCCGTATTGCATATCATTCGCTTGCTAGATGAATCTACTTGGTTTTGTGTGCCTTTTATCATTAGCAATCTTGCCCCTTTTCAACATGCTTGTGGAATGTATATTTATATCTATGTATTAATTGAAGGCATGCTTAGATTATTAATTCGACTGTAAGGATGTTGAGTAGAGACCTGTCATGAGATAGGATGAGAGGGGGTATTTTAGTCCGCTGGGCTCCTTCCCTCTCATTCCATAATCCCCAAACCTAGAAATCTCTAGTTTCCAAAAGATCAGTTTCTTTTTAAAATGGTTTCTTAATTTCTCTTTAAAAATTAAGTGGCGACTCATATTTGAATTTGAAAAAGTTAAAACATGGCTAGCTTGTGATATCCACACAATTCGATCGCCAAATTTACTCAGGAGCCGGTTGATATCGATCAATGCTGGGGTTAGACTCAGAATCCTTTCCTGGAACTCAATCGGGATTTTTGGTACGGTGGAGGACCCAGCTGCAAACAAACTGTATGGTGGTTAGCATTCGAAGAGGAGAAAAACCAGTTGTACGAGGAAAGCTAGAAAAATATAGCAAGAGCCTTTCCCCTCAGCTTGGCCGACCAAGTCGTGGGCACGACAACCTCCGTCCCGAGGTCGGTTTTGTACAGCTTACCAAAGGACACCTGGAAGAACTTCTTCTTCCAGCCCTTGTTGTTGCTCGGGTACTTAACTATAATCCTTCTCCCTTGACGAGCACTCAGAGAGAAAAACCCGAGCTCCTCGACCAAAGGGAAAGCTCGGTAGGTCCACAGGAACTCGTAGAGGGGTGTGTACCCAAAATAGTAGGTCCATAAGTACACCACCCCCATCAGGAGTCTCCAGGCATTGGGTACAAGCTAGGTGGGGGCAATCCCGAGAAGACTCAAAAGGTCCCAGACCAGGAGGTTCAGAGGAACACGGACACCCGCATTGAACACGTCCTCGTAAAAGGTTACATACCCGTGTTGCCGAAAGCAAGCCCCGTAGTGTTTCTCTGTGACAGCCAAAAGGAATCGAGGATAAAATATCTACTCCTACACCTAACTAGATCATGCACCCCCAAATCACTATCGATGCCCCTGCAGGAGAACTCGGGGATAGATCCCGCGGACACCGACTCATTATTTCCCGAGCCAGTGAGTTCTCACTGTGGTCGCCAAAATGTGTGAGTTCTTTTGAGTGTGGATGGGATGTGAAGAGAGGTATAACACGTAGGCATGCTAGTGAGTGTAAGATATAGTAAAATAATAGAAAAGTAGTAGTATAGTCAGATGGGTCCCAGAGAGGACGTGGCTCGAGTGAGAGCCAAGGTAGTTCCAAATAAGTGAGAGAGAAGCAGTAGGTGTCCTATGATGAGGATATGAGTATGGGAGGAGTGAAGGTGGAGTAGGAGTGGTACTAGGGTATGAGTGAGGGTGAAGGAGGAGTGGTAGGTAAGGTATGAGTGCCTGAGGCTAAAAAAAAGGGGGAGGGTGTTACCCGTGCCGTCCTAGCGAGGCTCGTAGGGGGAGAGCGCGATGCTCGTGCCGACCCTATGGTGGAGAGCGCGATGCTTGTGCCACCCTTCTCAAAAGGGGAAGAGCATGTTGCTCGTGATCCACCTTAATGAGGCTCCTCAAACGAATGGAGGGCATTACCCGTGCCACCCGAGTGAGGGAGGGGGAGAGCGTGATGCTCGTGCCGCCCTGAGATGGAGAGCGTGATGCTCATGCCACCCTTCTCAAAAGGGGAAGAGCGTTTTGCTCGTGCCGCCCAGGTGAGGCTAGTAGGGGGAGAGCGCGATGCTCGTGCCACCCGGAGGTGTAGAGCGTGATACTCGTGCCATCTTGATTAGGTGTGAGCTTGGAGCTCTTTTTTGTGAATCGAATGGAGTGTTCGTGTGACTGGAGATGGCAAAAACTTAAATTTGAAGGCATAAAGCTGTATTTTGCAGCAAGTCCTTCCTCCATTTTTATAATGATAAGAAGAATATAATGTTGAAGGCAAAAATTGTGGTATGAGGAAGTTGAAGAAAATGATGTGAAGAACCTACTTATTCCTCCCCCCCTCTTTTATTAAAAAAAAAATGGAGGAGGGTAAAAATGAAAAACTTTGTTCTTCTCCTGTTTATGAAAGATAATTGAGGAAGGTAAAAAAAAAAAGTTTGGAGAACTTTGTTCCTCCCCCTTTTTTTTGGAAAGAAAAATGGAGGATAAAAATGGAGAATTTTGTGAGGTCTTGATGGTGTGTGGTGGCTGTTGATGTCTCTGAGGAAGGATAAGTATGATTTCTGATGAGAATATGTTCTTTCATGTGATGTAATATTTGCAAAAGAGAATGTATTCCTCTAGTCAAGAGAGCCCGCCCGCTAATAGAGATGTGCCCCATGGGCCAAGGGTGTAGGAATAGACGACGAGAGGTATGGCTCTGCAAGCGCCAAAAAAAAAAAAAAAGATTCTACAACTTCCAGAAAATTTAAAATTTTCTGGAATTTTGAAATAGTTTGGGACCATTTTGTAGTTTCAAAAAACATTTGGGGCTAATTTGTAAATTTCAAAAAAAAATTTTGGGGCCTTTTGTAATTTATGAAAAACATGGGGTGTTTTTGTGATTTGAGAAGATTCTAGGAATGTCTCCATAATTTCTGAAAGTGCTGGGGTTGTATGTCAAAAATATACAAAATTGAGCAGTCTAACTTAAGGAGGAGGTGATACCCTTGGTGTGACAACACACCCTTGAGTAGGAGGTGACACACTTGGGGAGAAAGTGAAACTTTGGTGTGGTGACACCTTGGAGAAAGTGACCCCCTTAGTGTGGTGACAATGGGGAGAGAGGGAGGTGGAGCGGGAAGGGTCCGAAGGTGGAGGTGGTGTGATGTCCCTTTTTTTTTTTTTAGAATGGAGGTGGAGCCTTGGAAGGAGGGGGAGGGGGAGGGGGAGGGTCCGAAGGTGGAGGTGGGGTGATGCACCCCACCTTTTTTTTTTTTTTTTTTGTGCGGAGGATGGAGTTGGAGCCTTGGAAGGGGGAGGGGGAGGGTCCAATTTTTTTTTTGGAGGATGGAGGTGGAGCCTTGGAAAGGGGAGGGTCCGAAGGTGGAGGTGGGGTGATGCCCCCCACTTTTTTTTTTTTTTGGGAGCCTTGGGGGTGTTGGGGAGGGGTGGAGGTGGGGTGATGCCCCCCACTTTTTTTTTTGGAGGATGGAGGTGGAGCCTTGGGGGGGGGGGGGGGGGGGGGGGGGAAGGGAGGGGTCCGAAGGTGGAGGGAGGGGGGAGGGTCCGAAGGTGGAGGTGGGTGATGCCCCCCACACTTTTTTTTTTTTTTTTTTTTGCGGAGGATGGAGTTGGAGCCTTGGAAGGGGGAGGTGGAGGGTCCAATGGTGGAGGTGGGGTGATGCCCCCCCCCTTTTTTTTTTTTTTTTGGAGGATGGAGGTGGAGCCTTGGAAAGGGGAGGGTCCGAAGGTGGAGGTGGGGTGATGCCCCCCCACCCTTTTTTTTTTTTTGTGCGGAGGATGGAGTTGGAGCCTTGGAAGGGGGAGGGGGGAGGGTCCGAAGGTGGAGGTGGGGTGATGCCCCCCTTTTTTTTTTTTTTTTTTTTGGAGGATGGAGGTGGAGCCTTGGAAAGGGGAGGGTCCGAAGGTGGAGGTGGGGTGATGCCCCCCACCTTTTTTTTTTTTTTTTTTTTTTTTTTTTGTGCGGAGGATGGAGTTGGAGCCTTGGAAGGGGGAGGGGGAGGGTCCAATGGTGGAGGTGGGGTGATGCCCCCCCCCCCCCCCCCCCCCCCCCTTTTTTTTTTTTTTTTGGAGGATGGAGGTGGAGCCTTGGAAGGGGGAGGGTCCGAAGGTGGAGGTGGGGTGATGCCCCCCACCTTTCCTTTTTTTTTTTTTTCTTTTTTTTTGTGCGGAGGATGGAGTTGGAGCCTTGGAAGGGGGAGGGGGAGGGTCCAATGGTGGAGGTGGGGTGATTCCCCCCCCCCCCCCCCCCCCCCCTTTTTTTTTTTTTTTTGTTTTGTTGAAGGATGGAGGTGGAGCCTTGGAAGGGGGAGGGTCCGAAGGTGGAGGTGGGGTGATGCCCCCACTTTCTCTCTTTTTTTTTTTGCGCGGAGGATGGAGTTGGAAGGGGGAGGGTCCAAAGGTGGAGGTGGGGTGATGCCCCCTTTTTTTTTTTGCGAGGGAGAGAGTTGGAGCCTTGGGGGGGGGGGGGGGGGGGGGTCCGAAGGTGGAGGTGGGGTGATGCCCCCCACCTTTTTTTTTTTTTTTTTTTGCGGAGGATGGAGTTGGAGCCTGGGGGGGGGGGGGGGGGGGGGGGGGGGGGGGGGGTCCGAAGGTGGTGGTGGGGTGATGCCCCTTTTTTTTTTTTTTTTTTTTTTTTTTGCGGAGGATGGAGTTGGAGCCTGGGGGGTTATGGCCTTTTCTTTTGTTTAAAAAAAAAAAAAAATCCACAGCCAGACCTCCAGCCGTGCCCCTTTTTTTAAAAAAAAAATTTCACAGCCAGACCTCCAGCCGCGCCTCATGAAACCGATCCTTCGCTAAATTATTATTATTCTTATAAAAATATATGAAGAACTTTTACAAAGAAGGTTACAAAGATCCACTGGTTAAAGTGTCATTTAAAGGTTGTGAATTACTCAATAGATTTTTTTTTTAATCTATCGGAACAAGATAAAGGGTGTGGAGGTACATGTACTTACTTGATGGTGTGATTGAGGGTGATTCGGTGTTGTGCGGCTGTTGCTGTGAGTAGGTCACTTGAGATTTACTTGTTCACTTGAGATTACTGGTTCTCATGTACAAGGGAATGGAGAGAGAAAGTTGAGGAGAGAGAACCGTACCCCTCAAGCTCACTCACATTCCAAAATCATCCTCCTTGGAGTCCTACATTTTCCACAACCTTTTTTTTTTAGGGAAGAAAGGGGGAGGGACGCCCAGCAGAGGGACAAGGAGAGACGACCCTAGCATGAGGGACAATCTCAGGAGGGACGACCCTAGAATTATAAGGGACGGTCCTAGCAGGAGGGACGGCCCCAGAGGAACGACCCTAGCAGTAGGATGGACGGCAACAGGGACGGCACCAACAGGAGGGATGAACCAGTAGAGGGACTAGGAGAGACGTCCCTAGCATAAGGGACGATCTCAGGAGGGACGGCCCCAGCAGGAGGGATGACCCTAGCAGTAGAAGGTTTTGTCCTCTTTTTCTGTCTTTGGGTCCTCTTCTTTGGTATTTTTTCTGTTCGTCCTTTAATTTTGGGAGCGCTTCGAGCTTATGGGTGTAGATAGATGTTTCTGGGAACTCCTCATCTACGAGGGTGACGTGACCTGGAGATCTCTGTTTCTCCCCTTTCATGGTCAAGGGGATGGTACCATTGTTGGGTATTGCCTCCAGAATTTTCATAGGGGATTGGGGACCAACAGAGGTCCATAGGAAATTGTACATCCTCGAAGTGGCATTGGGTATGGGTACAATGAGACTCCTCGTGCCATGGCAACTTGAGTCTCCATAATGGCAACTTGCATGTATTGTTGTTTCTCAAGTTTCTAGAACTGTTTTTGCTGCGCCTCCATTTATTCAAGCCATTTTGGAATACTGAGTTATACATCGAAAAATGACTCCAAAGAGTTGTGAGTGAGAGAGTGGCCAAGTTCCTCCCTACTGGGGTTCGTACTCTGGTGAGTAGTAGACCCAGTAGGTAAAACATTGGACTTCTTTGTTTAGGGAGCTAGTGTTGCTACTGTTGCGTACTTACCATGTCTACGAGTATACCTCCCACCGTGGTCGCCAAAATGTGTGAGTTCTTTTGAGTGTGGATGGGATGTGAAGAGAGGTATAACACGTAGGCATGCTAGTGAGTGTAAGATATAGTAAAATAATAGAAAAGTAGTAGTATAGTCAGATGGATCCCAGAGAGAACGTGGCTCGAGTGAGAGCCAAGGTAGTTCCAAATAAGAGAGAGAGAGAAGCAGTAGGTGTCCTATGATGAGGATATGAGTATGGGAGGAGTGAAGGTGGAGTAGGAGTGGTACTAGGGTATGAGTGAGGGTGAAGGAGGAGTGGTAGGTAAGGTATGAGTGAAGGTGGATAAGGAGTGGTAGGTAAGGTATGAGTGAAGGTGGAGGGGGAGTGGTAGGTAAGGTGTGGGTGAAGGTGGAGGAGGAGTGGTAGGTAAAGTGTGGGTGAAGGTGGAGGAGGAGTTGCTTAGATAATAGCAAGGAGGGTGTGATAACTTGATTAATTGCTCAAGCTTCGGGTTGATTCCGGTTATTTTCAGATCCTTGAATGTATTGAATGAGGTTGGTATTTATAGAAGAGTTGTGAGGGATTATGGTCTTGCTGGAGGAGCTGCCAATGTGATGTGTTGGAGCTATGGGATAAGTCCCTCTGTTTAAGGTAGGTGGCTTAAATGTGGTGGTTGGGGTATTAAATGGGATTTGACTAGGAGATGGTCAAGCAATGACGGGTCATGTAGAAAAGCAAAGCTAACATTGATGAGTGGCAGGTGAGGCAGCAGGTGTTGTAAGTGTGTCAACGAAAGTGTGGCTTGCTATTGGTTGCAGAGGCTTAAACAAGGGAGTGTATCAAGATCATGTTATTGGTCTGCAGAATGTGCTGCAAGGTTGAAGTGATAAGGCATGGGAAAGTTAATGGCCCAGCTGGTCTTACAGTCATGGGACTCCCTAATTGGTTTGTGAGGCCTGGTTGCAGGGCACGTGAAGGTCACGTGTCTCTCTCTCTCTTTGGAACCAACCCTAGCTTTGCCTGGGAGGCATAAGCTAGGGAGATGCCCTTGGCTCTAGCCACCTAGCCATGAGCTCTCGAGATCCCAATGGGCCAGGCCACCCTTCAGTACTGCTCCTGACTAAGGGTGGTTGACCCAAGTGTGAATATGTGTGTTTGTGTATTGATTATGGGCTCTTGTAATTGCCATCGGTCTGGCCTCTAAAGTGCCATGGCCTTGGGGCTGGGGCTCTCATCATAAACTGGGCCTTTTGAGGTGGAGGGCCCTAAGTATTGGAATTGCACTTGAGCAGTGGGTCTTCTTGGAGATTCATGGAGAGAGCCTCCCATCATGGGCTTAGCCCTTTGAGGCGTCATAAGTGTTGGAGATGTACCCTTCCTACAGAGGGAATTCCATTATCTTGGGCTTGGCCCTTTGGGGTCCCCAAGTATTGAAGTTGCAGCTTCCTAGGGAGGGCCTCCCAGCATCATGGGCTTGGCCCTTGGAGATGCTATAGGTAGTGGAGTTGTGGGGCCCTCTTGGAGATTTAAGTGAGTAGGTAAGTAGTCTATGTGGACATATAAGTAATGACGATGTTGGAGATACGTTTCCCTTTCGGTGACGTATGCAACTACCACGTGGAGGATTAATACACATTACCTACAGAAAGTTTCTAAAAAATATCTAAGTCATCTCTATCTATATATAGGCAGCACTTTTGAAAATTATGTTTACCTCCCCGCGAGTTCTCAAAACTCGTAATCAGTCTTTGAAATTTCTACACAGCTAATTCATAGCTTCACGAGTGAAAACTAAAAATTTTAAAAGTTTTCGACTAAGTTCCATTTGGGCGTTAAAACGCGAATTTCTACATGACTTTACGAAATTGCTAATTAGCCTACCAAATTAGTAGCTTGTTAATTCGTCCTCACAATGATACTAAAATTAACAACATAAATATATTCTAAGCCAAAAAAAATAATACAGATAGTGAAATACACAGGTAAACATTTATTTTCAGATAAAATTTAAGGCATTCCACAGTGACCGTCCCAATCTCGGAGAGACTTCACAACAACACAACACTCATTCTACACTGTCTCAAAGGGTTCTCTAACACAGGCACCTAAATCAACTTGTGAGTCTAAACTCACTCACACCGGTGCCAAAATGCACAATACATCACATTATCATGTATGACAATGTAATAAAATGCAATAACGCAAATACGGGTGTTATAATTCTCTCCCTCTTTAGAGAAGTTTGTCCCCAAACTTTTACCTCATGTATCGAAAAGGTGCGGATACTGAGTACATATCTTATCCTCTATTTCCTATGTCATCTCTTCCGTCGTTTGGTTACGCCATAACACCTTCACCTTTGATATCACCTTATTTCTTAAAACTTGATCCTTTCGATCCAATATCTCTATCAAATACGAAACATACATCAAATAACTCTGAATCTCATTTAGCGTTGGAGTCATCACTTGATCTCTATCCTCCGCTAAGTGTTTTCATAGCAAGGATACATGAAACACATTATGAACTTGAGCATACTCACCCGGCAAGTTCAATTGATACGCTACGGGCCCAACTCTCCCAATGATCTCAAAAGGTCCTACATATCTCGGATTGAGTTTTCCGTATCTCCCAAATCTAGTAATCCCCTTTGAAGGTGACACCTTAAAATAGATAAAATCACCCACGTCAAATTCCAACGGTCGTCTACACCTGTCGGCATAACTCTTATACCTACTTTGAGCTGTCAGCAACCGTTGTCGAATTACTTTTTTCTTGCCCGTCGTCTCTTGCACGATTTTCAGCCCTTCAATCATTCTTTCCCCGACTTCTGTCCAACTAAATGGTGAACAACATACACGACCATACAAAGCTTCATAAGAAGCCGTTCCAATACTCGACTGAAAGCTGTTGTTGTATGCAAACTCAATTAACGGCAAATGGTCTTCCCAATCACCCTGGAAATCAAGTACACATAGACGAGCATGTCTTCCAAAATTTGGATTACTCTTTTCGATTGACCATCAGTCTGAGGATGAAAAGTAGTACTAAAATACAATTTGGTACCCATTGCTTCTTGCAAGGCTCTCCAAAACTTCGATGTAAAACTACTATCTCTATCCAAAACAATAGAAACTAGAATACCATGTAGTCTCACAATCTCGCAGATATAGAACTTAGCTAACGTCATCGGCTTAGTTGTTCGAAGTGGTAAGAAGTGCAACGACTTTGTCAAATAGTCAACGATCACCCAAATGATAGTATTTGATTTCTTTAATCTCGGAAACCCACTAACAAAGTCCATTGTTATGTGTTCCCATTTTCACTCGGCTATCGATAACGGTTGTAACAATCTCAAAGGTACTTGGCGTTCGGCCTTCACTTGTTGATAACCCGTAAAACGTGAAACTTAGTGTGCTATCTGACATGACTAAAAAGTTGTGCGCTCTTGTGCAACACCCAAGTGTAGGTGATCGTGCAAGTAATACTGGATAAGTCCAGGTTAATCCTACAGGGAAGGAATAGGGAGAATGTCTACTAAGTTATAACCTAAAGAAAATGAAAAAGATGAATATACGGGTGGAGGTTCTAATGAATCCTAATCAATTAAATTAAACTAAATAACAAATTAAAGCATAACGAAACATAATAAATTAAAACAGATGAATTAAAGGTGTTGGAAACACGTGAATCCACATTGATCCTAACCATCTACCATGCATATTCATTAACGCTCTATGGAGTACATTCCTTTTCAGTATTCCGTATTTTTCTAAAGATAAAGAATCAATAACCCTTTCATGACCGGGACTACATCATCACAGTTGATTTAAAATACTGGGAAGACGGTTTAAAACAATGGTAATTACTTGCACTCTAAATGGTGTTAGCATTCAAAGTGGTTTTCAAAAGTCATTGAAGAAAAGGCCTTAAGGCTTTCGTTTCTAAAAACTGTTGTGACAAACTGAGCTTATAAGGACAATTTGATGACAGATTTCTAAAACAAAAAGTCATGGATTACTTAAAAGAATCATATCAGGAATTAACATGTTCGATCGATCGAAGCGCTCTCGATCGATCGGACATCTTCATCCTTCAATCGATCGAAATGTCTTCAATCGCTTGACTATGGCTTTGGTTCGATCGATCGAAATACCTTCGATCGATCGAGCCTAGGTTTTCTAAAGATTGCATGGCAGAGGTCGGGAATCAATATTTCATCACATATTCCCAACGTCTAGACTACGAAAACATGAATAAACCAATACAGAAATAGTAACCTAGAGTAATCATTAACATCTAAAGCAATAAACAATGAAACAAAGAAAAGGAGAAGAAAAACCTGGAAACAATCATATTATAACTTGTAATAAACTTGAATCTTCAATAATCTTGAGAATAACAATGGAAAAGATGAAAAATAACATGAATCTAACCTAACCTACTCCTAATCTAACCCTAAAACTACCCTAAACTGCTGTTTTTCGCGTTCTGCAGCGTCCTCCCTTCGTCTGGCATCAAAACGACTTATATATAGGGTTCCTGCAGAGTTTGCGCAACTTTTGGGTGAATATGAAGTTTGATCGATTGAACTCTACTCAATCGATTGAACTCTCTGATTTTGATAGCTCTGCGCACCGATGGAAGAATGACCATAACATTTTACTCGGACCTTAGATTGACCTTCCGTTTACGGCCACACGACCATAACTCAAAGATCTACATTTTGTATCTCTGGAAAAATCTTCCAAATCTAAAGTCTTCATTGTCAAAATTGGTGTTTTCTCAGCTGCTCCTGTTGTTCTCTTCACCAGAATCACTTTCTTTGGCTACACTTCATTGATTTTGCATTCTAATACCTCTAAAACAACGCATAAACATATGTTTTAGCATTAACACCATAAAAAGAATATTGTTATTAGAATGCACCTAAATGTAGGGACTTTGGGGATAAAAGTATGCATAAAGAATCATGTAATACACTAGAAATATGCACTTTTCACCACGAATCACTATCTCTCTCTTTATTCCTGGCCACCAATAAACATGTCTCAAGTCTCTATACATCTTGGTGCTTCCTGGATGAACGGTGTACTTCGTATTGTGTACTTCCTCTAGGATGTTCCGTTTTAACTCTTTCTTATTAGGTACACAAATTCTACCCCTTAATCTTAAACATTGTTCTCAAAAGTAAATCCCGGTTGTTTACCCATTACAATCTCATCACAAATCTTCTTCAAAGCTACATCTTGAAGTTATTTCTCTGTAATCTCGTGAATCAAGAGTGGTTGTGCCACAATCATCGACATTAAGTCACTTTCAATCTCCGAAATCACTTCAAGTTCCAAATTCTCCATATCTTGAATCAATTCTTTCTGAGAAGTCAAATCTGCTACCATGTTGGTTGGTTCTTTACGTCTAAGAGCATCGACAACTACATTCGTCTTGCCAGGATGATATTGAATTGACAAATCATAGTCCTTCATCAACTCTAACCATCTCCTTTACCATGTTCAAATCTCGTTGCGTGAACAAGTACTTCAAACTCTTATGATCCGTATATATCTCACATTTTCTCCCATATAGGTAATGATGCCAAATCTTCAATGCAAAAATCACAACGGCCAATTCTAGATCATAAGTCGGATAGTTTTTCTCATGCGGTCTAAGTTGTCATGACGCATATGCAATGGCTTTATCATATTGCATAAGAACGTAACCTAAACCCCTATATGAAGCATCACTATAAATGACAAACCCTTCAGTCCCTGTTGGAGCAACTAATATTGGTGTCTTCACTAGTCGACTCTTCAACTCTAGAAAACTTTTCTCGCATTCTAGACTCTATACAAAAGCAACATCGTTCCTCATTAACTGTGTCATCGGCATTGCTATACGTGAAAAGTCTTTTACAAACCTCCGATAATAATCGACTAATCCTAGGAAACTTCAGATATCTGTAACATTCGTAGGTCTTAACCAATTGGTAACTGCTTCTATCTTTTGAGGATCTATAGAAATTCCCTTTGCCAATACTATAAGTCCAAGAAAAGCAATTTCTGTCAACCAGAACTCATACTTCTTCAATTTCCCAAACAATCTCTTCTCACGTAATCATTGTAAGGCTAATCGCAAATGATGCTTGTGATCTTCAACACTCTTGGAATAGATTAGGATGTCATCTATGAATACAATAACAAACTCATCTAGATAGTCCTTGAAAACAGGATTCATCAAGTCCATGAAAGTGGCTGGTGCGTTAGTCACTCCGTACGACATAACTAGAAATTCAAAGTGACCATATCTAGTCTTGAAAGCTGTCTTCTCAATGACTTCCTCTTTGACTTTCAACTGGTGGTAACCGGATATCAAGTTAATCTTTGAAAACACCTTTCCTTGCAATTGATCAAACAAGTCATCTATCCGCAGTAAGAGATATTTGTTCTTGATGGTTAACTTATTCAACTCTCGATAGTTGATACACATACGCATTGTCCCATCCTTCTTCTTCATAAACAAGACTGGAGCTCCCCATGGCAAAACACTAGGTTAGATAAAACCTATCTCAACCAGCTCCTGTAACTGAACTTTAAATTCTACTGGTGGCATTCGGTACGGTGCTTTGGATATTGGTTGTGACCTATGTAATACCTCTATCGTGAATTCAAGCTCTCTTTCAATCAATACATTGGGTAACTGATCGGGAAAAACATCTGGAAATTCTTGAACTACTGGAATGTCTTCTACTAGTGGTCCAAGAACTTGTGTGTCAACAATCGAACATAAGAAACCCGAACAACCTTTCTTCAACATCTTACTTGCTTGAATCGTCGATATCAAGTACGGCAGTACGGTCACACCCTTACCCTGAAAAGTAAACTCTTCTTGTCTTGTTAGATAAAAAATAACTCGTTTTTATTCACAATCGATCTTAGCTTGATTGACCAACAACCAATCCATGCCCAAGATAACATCAAAGTCATTTACTGTCAACAAAATCAAATCGACGCTCAAGACCTTATCGCCTATCTTGATCTCACATGACTTGAATACTGCAGAAGTTACTAGAGGTTCACTAGTGGGCATTGATACGCACAAGTCATATCCTAGCGGTTCGGACTTGACAATTTAATGCTTAACAAAATCACGGGACACAAATGAATTCGTTAAACTAGAATCCATGAGTGTATGTGCAGGATATGAACAAATAGGAAGAATATCTGATACGACTGTATCATCCGTATTCCCTGGCCTGAGCTGGAAGTATCGTCGTTGTTGTTGCCCGACTCCCTTTCCTTTATCCACTTGTTGCCCTGCCTTTGATCCACCCGGCATACTCGATGCCCCGTTACTCATTCCCGATTGTCTCTTACTTGGACAGTTCTTCGCTATGTATCCCAGTTGTCCACACTCAAAACATTTTCCCCTCATCTCTGGGTTATAGCTCTTGGTGTTCGAGGCTGTGTTCACTGTGGTTAGATTTGTGTTCGAAGGATAATTTTTGGATATGTGCCCTAGCTGCTTGCAAAGGTAACACGTGCTCAATAAATAGTAAGTCCCCTTGTGTCGCAGGTTGCATGTCGGGCATAACGGTCTTGAGTCTTCGACGAACGTACTCCCTCCTTGGCTCCCCATGTACGATCCTGAACTTTGTGTGAACGGTTTCTTCGCATTCCCTTGACCCTTGCTCTTATTGTCATTTGCTCTCTTCCCTTGTTGCCCTTGTCGATATCAATCGACACTCTTCTCAGCTATGCGGGCGACTTCCTCTACTAGAGAAACAATCGGGTATTGCAACATGTCCACATGGCTACAGATATTCTCCCTAAGTCCTCCTCAAACTTACGAGCTTTATCCTTATTAGTTGGAACTGTAGTCTTCCCAAACACAACAATGCATTATAACGAGAAACATACTCACAGTCATATCTCCCTGAATCAAACTGGAAAACTCTTGACGTTTCTGAGTATGAGCTGATCGCAGAAAGAATCGCTTGTTGAACTCATCCTTAAATGCCTCCCACGTAGTTGGCTTCCCTTGTTCAAGAACGTGTTCCACCAATCCAATGCTTCTCCCATCAATGTATCAGATGTGCAAAGAATTTTTTCTTCATCAGTGCATATCATAGTATGGAAATTCCTTTCTATGTCCATCATTCAATGATCGACTAAGTCTATGTCAACTTGTCCATGGTACAAAGTCGGTTTCCGCTTATAGAATTGTTCCACGATTGTGTGTTGAGGCTTGGTACCGATGGTGCATTAATATATTGAACCTCGATCAACTGGTGGAGTCTGAACATTCATCTGATCTCGTTCACTTATAGCTTGAACAAAGTTCCCCACCATCTTTACTATCTGGTCTATATGCGAATGTGGTGACAACTCTTTTATCGAATCAATCATACTGTCTCAAGTATTCGCCCTAATAAATTCAATCCATAAAGACTATGCATGCTATGCTATAATATGTAAATGTGCACAAATCATCATCACAATCAACAGATGCTAAAATAGGAGCATATCTATAATGATAACAATATTAATGTCACAATCATACACTCCACTCGACGTCACTAAGCATATAACGTCACTCGTTTCCAAGGCTCTAAACTTAAAGCTCCAATACCACTAAATGTCATGCCCCAAATCCACACATATGAATCTAGGTCACGTGGCACGCCACCGAGGCTCTTCCTACTCATTTCAAAGTTGTAGCTGTAGAAAATGAACTTAAAAGATAACAATGAGTAGTCACTCTTTTGAAACAATACACCCGAAGTTAGTAAAATCCGTATAAATTAGAAAATGTAATTATATTTTGAAACGAATGAATTTATATTCAACGGGGTCCCAAAGCTGCCCTAAGAACCAATCAAAACATTTAAATAAGTTGCGGAAGGGTTATAAAAAGTTTTCATACAGGAGTCATTTCGACCGGTCGAGATGCCCCGTTCAACCAGTCGAGTGACCCCTTGGCAATAATCCTTCACAGCAGAGGGCATTTCGACTGGTCTGGTCGAAATGCCCCGTTCGACTAGTCGAGTGACCCCTCGGCAATAATCTTTCACAGCAGAGGGCATTTTGACTGGTCAAACTGACCCTTTCGACCGGTCGAATGACCCCTGACAGCAATCCTTCTTGCACTAGGATCTTGCCTAAGGTCAAGTGACCCTTGTGATCGTAACATACCTCAAGATTAAATCAGGACATGAAGCCGACAAGTAAAAAATTTCAAATCGCAAACTCGAGGTTTCGGATTGATAATAATTTAACCAATCCATTCCATGCTCTCCAAGTCAATACACAACGTAGTTCTAGTTTACTCAAAAGTAATTCCTTACAAGACTTGGAACTAAAATAAAACATATACAAGACTATTGTCCACTTCTATTACAAAACTACGAGATAGGCATAACAAGTCGCCTTCTAAGTGAACTCCCGATAGTTCGTGATCACTTCCCTGATTCCTTGCAAGCATTAACACTTGAAATGGTTATTTGAATAACCACACAAATTCGATTTGTTTAAGCTGACACTTAGTGAAAAAAACAACAAATGCACATAAAGATAAACATGCTCATATTCACATCTCTACATTTCATACTAGTCTCTGGAGTCTTACGTGTACGTTCCATACTCCTAATCTGCGACTCCTCGCCAATAAGTCCACTCGAAAAGGTAAGACCCACGATTCTTTTGTTCAATCGTACGACCTTAATGCCTATATCGGCTTCACAAGATGTCTTGGTAACCACATGCTCCTTTGACCCAAATAACAACTAAACATGCTCAATTTACATATCACCACGCTTTCGGTAATCAAAACATTTCACCGTGCTATTGGGCCTACTTATCAATATAATCGCCCAATATGACCTACACAATATATCTCTATGAATTAACACATGCTCTTCATACAAACATGAATACATGTCAAGAAATCATTCCAAAAACATAGTTGAATCACTCACCTCCGATTTACGCTTCTAAAATACGATATAAGGAAAACCCGAGTACAAAGAACGTGCAGTAATCCTTCTAGTACAATTCCTATGGATTAGAATTCCAATTATCAACTTTTATGAAAAATTCTAGAAAATGAGTTTTCAGAAAACTTTTCCAAACGAGTGCTAATAGTTATCAAAATGACGGCCTTACCTCAAGGAGTTCGAATATGAAATCTAGAAGTAAATTAACGGGCAGAAGTTCATCGTTTGTCACCGTGAAGCTCTAAGCAGCCAAAATCTCCCTTTGACCTCTTTCTTGATTTAGGTTAGAAAGTTTATGAAAAATATCTAAGTCATCTCTATCTATATATAGGCAACACTTTAAAAAATTACATTTACCTCCCTGCGAGTTTCTCAAAACTCCTAATCAGTCTCTGAAATTTCTACACAGCTAATTCATAGCTTCACGAGTAAAAACTAAAAATTATAAAAGTTTTCGACTAAGTTCCATTTGGATGTTAAAACGCGAATTTCTACATAACTTTATGAAATTGGTAATTAGCCTACCAAATTAGTAGCGTATTAATTCGTCCTCACAAGGATACTAAAATTAAAAACAGAAATATATTCTAAGCCAAAAAAATAATACAGATAGTGAAATACACAGGTAAACATTTATTTCTAGATAGACATTTAAGGCATTCCACACTGACCGTCTCAATCTCAAAGAGACTTCACAACAACACAACACTCATTCTACACTGTCTCAAAGGGTTCTCTAACATAGACACCCAAATCAACTCGTGAGTCAAAACTCACTCACACCGGTGCCAAAATGCAAAACACATCACATTATCATGCATGACAATGTAATGAAATGCAATAACACAAATACGGGTGTTATAGGCACGTCCCACACTACTCGAAACCAAGCAATTTCCTAAGCCAGTTAGGAAACTTCCCAAATTCGCAGCAACAGTTTCCTAATCAAATTAAGAAATTGGAGGGATATACCGCGATCATCACAAGCTGTCAATAAGTTACCTAATTGAACTTAAATGCCTTGTAAGGGGGGACTCTTAAGGGTCCTCCCATCCCCCTTTGAGGGGATCCGATCCCTAATGCATCCAAGCAAAACCTAGCAAAGAAATTGCACTACCTAGCCTCTTCCAAGAAACCCTAAGCACATATATTGTACGACTGATCATTTGTAGTTCTAGTCACCATTGTTGGATCACCAAGGTCCCTACAGAGGTTTTCTTTCATATAGTGGAAGTGCTCAGATACACACGTAGACATAGGCGCCTTCATTAATAGGGCCAAACCACATTTATACTCTCTCTCTCTCTCTCTCTCTCTCTCTCTCTCTCCTTTTATCTCTCTGCGTCATCTGTTCCTAATATATCAAATTCTCCTTACCCAAAAATAGCACCATCAGTAGGTATATGGATTCAAATATTGGTTAGTCAAAAGAATTCACATAGTGTGAGCATGATTTTAAAGTAATCCAAAATAATTCTATAGTTTTTAAAATATTGATTTGGTGCTTAATTTCAAAAGCACCAGCCCCTATCCAGTGGGACTAACCAAATGGATATATCATACGTCTAGAAGTATATGTTTGTATTACCATCACCACCAGGGACAAATGTACTAAGGGACAAAGGGGCTCAAGCACCTCCTAGATTTTAGAAAAATATTAGATGTGCCCTAAAAAAAACTTTTACACTTAGGTCATCCTAAAAATTCAAAAAACTCTCTGTTTATTGAGTTTTGAAAAACTCTACAATAAAATCAAGTACTTTGATTGTACATACATCAAATCTCTTGGTCTCAATTTTGTAGCAACAAGTTGTTATTTTGTTGTATTTTTGTTGTTAATTAGTAGTAAACTAACTTTTCTAATGTTTCATTTGTTAGTAACAAGTTAATAATATTGTGTAAGTAACATATCCGAAAGTATTGTATCAAATTAGTTGGTTATATAGGGAAATATATCTTAACTTATTGTATTAATTTTTATAGCATTGACTATATCTACACAAAAATATGTATAAATAGCCCTAAAAAAATTGTCCCGGGAGCGCGGCCCCATATACTCGACCACCCATATATGGGCAACTTTTGGATTTCGTTCCTACCAAGCCCCCAACTCCGAATTCCCGTATCAGCCCCTGGCCACCACCACTAACCTCGATCACCTGCCATATAAAATACATATTAAAAATGGATACATAAAGCAATTTCATTATTAAAGATAGACGAATAAAAAAATTATAAATGAAGGGTATATTTGTCATTTAAAGTAAAGATTAAACCATTAGGGTTTACTCTAAGCACAAAACCACAAGAGGATTAAGTGTCAATTTTTGAACCACATAATGTAAAGTGAAAATGCGTATAACCACATGGAGGTAAAATATAGTCAATCGCATGGACGGACCAAGGAAGGGGCAAGGGGAGACTCAAGCCCTCCCTTGATTTTAGAAAATGCCATATATACTCTAAATATATATATATTTACACTTAGCCCCCCTCCCAAATTCAAAAATACCCTATTTTGTTAGTATTTGAGTCTTTGAAAAATTCTACAAGACAACTACTCCGATAGGTATGAAAATTCAATTTCTAGATCTCAATTTGTAGTAACAAGATATCATTTTGATGTATCTTTGGTTCCAATCGGTACTAACTTTTCTAATGTGCTATTTGATATTGAGTTTTAGGTGTCATTGTTAGTTTGGTAGTAAAAGGTCCCAAAGTATTGTAACTGAGATGTATGTATCATATAATGGTAGAATATTTATTGAGTTTTTGTATTAATATTTATAGCATTAGCTTAAGAAAAGATTCTCTAAAGATGGCGCCGTCTCTTTATTAAAAGAGAGGGTCTCTGTTTTGCCCGTCGGATCGTGTTTAAAAACTGTGAAATGACAAACTACCCTTAATGAAACACGATCCGACGGCCAAAACAAAGGCCATCTTTTTAATAAAGAGAGGGCGTCCTCTTTAGAGCTTGACTGTTAGCTTAAGTATATCATCTACACGATAAATATGTATAAATAAACCACAAAACAAATCGATCGTCTCAGAGGCAGTACAGAGATTACCCCTTAGTGCAACTTCTTAGTTTCACCCTACCAACCCCCGACCCTGCATCCGTCCCTGGTCAACCCTAAAGTTTTATATGAGATTGAGTATGGTATGTGCCTTTGTATAATTGTATGGTAAAGGCAGAAGAGATAAAATTAATTCTAGCTCTTTCATTTAATCTAGAAGAAAGCAAAGCCTTAAGACTTCTTCAGGGTGGCATAGTGAACAATATAAAAGTCAAGCTCACCAGATTCTTGGTTCATGCATGTTTATCAATGGTTCTTTCCACAAGCTTACCCTCCTTTCCAATTTGTGGAAAACATGTGGAAATTGAAATAAAAGGGATTTTTGGTGAAAACCCCCTCAAAATGAGGTGTGTACGAGGAAAAACTCATAGTTTTTGGCTTTTTTAGTTAAGGCCCATTCGCTACTTTTTTTTGGCACTAATTAGAGTTATTTTTCATTTTTTTTTCCAGCCATATTAACCCTTTGAGAGTTTGTTATGCCATTTTATTAGTTTTTTTTAAACTTTAAAATTTCATAACTTCCAATTTTCAAACTCGTTTTTCATAAAATTTATATTTTTGGAATAGTGAAATTGAGATCTTTAAAATAAGATCCATATGTGATGTGGAATTCTGAAGGAAAAAAATCAAATAATCTGTTTTGATGACAACTTTATATGGCCATAACTTGATCATTTTTTAGCCTTTTTTGGGCGATTTTTTTTGTCACACGTCTTTTTTTTTTTTTTTTTGAGATCTACACATTGGACTTGGAAATCGTGCAAAATAGATTATTTAGATCCTCGTTTTGAGCTTTTATCTATTTGATTAGAGAATATTATCTTTTTACAAACACATATTTTTATCTTTTTGAATTAAAGAACCACAACTTTTCCTCTTTTTTGTTTTTTTTTTGCCTTTTTTGGTGATTTTTTTTTGATTTCTTGTATTTAAAAAAAAAGATTTACACACATATAGATGCCAATTTGATAAAAGAGGCTTGACTTTGTTTTCTGGCATAAGTTGTTGGGTAATGATTTTGTTTAAATTCAATAAAGGATAGAGGATCAATTTTAGGTGGATTTTGGTCAAGGTTTTAAGGTCTGATGGGGATGATCGTAGTTTCTTTTTATTATGTTTATTTTAGTTGCGAGATTTCTCTGTGTAAGGCTTTAGGTGCTTTCAATTTTCGTTCGGGTTTTGGGAATATTCTATGGTTGGGGGCTTGTGGTTGCTATGGATACAGTGGTCTCAGGTATGGTGCCTATATGTTCGCATCTGGGACGCATACTTGTTGATTCGGGTTCTACTCATTCATTTATATCGCAAAATTTTGTTGAACATTTGAACGTTAGATTGGTGCCTTTAGGATATGAATTATCCATTGTTGTACCTCTTAGTAAGCCGGTAGTAATGTCTACGATATACAAGAATTGTGAGATCAAACTAGGCGAGAAATTGATGACCGTAGACCTCATACCGCTTGTCGTAAACCATTTCAATGATACTAGGAATGAATTGGTTATCTCTTAACCAAGCCACGATAGATTTTGAAAGAAAAGAAGTCATATATGTTTGGATCATCGATTCACGGGAACTTCTGTTTGCAAGGGAGTGGGGTCACATGGCCACTTATTTAATTTCGCCTATCCGAGCCGATAAGTTATTGAGAAATGAATGTTAGGAATTTCTGTGTTCAGTGATTGACACGATGGCGACCAAATTGAAAGTAGCAGACATTCCAATCGTATAGAAGTATCCGAATGTATTCCCAGATGACTTTCCAGATGTTCTTATTGAGAGAGAAATGGAGTTCACCATTGAGATAATGCTGGACACAAGGCCTGTATCAAAAGCACCGTATCGAATGGCACCCGTAGAATTGAAAGAACTGAAGGTCAAACTACAAGAGTTACTCGACAAGGGTTTTATTCGACCTAGTATATCACCGTGGGGAGCTCCAGTGTTATTTGTAAAGAAGAAAGATGGTACAATGCGTATGTGTGTCAACTATTGGGAATTGAACAAGCTGACCATCAAGAACAAATATCTGTTGCCTAGAATCGATGAACTATTTGATCAACTGCATGGAGCATAGGTGTTTCTGAAGATAGATCTGAGATCAGGCTACCATCAGTTGAAGGTAAAGGTAGAAGACGTAGAGAAGACAGCTTTCAGAACGCGCTACGGACACTATGAATTTCTAGTGATGCCATTTGGAGTTACCAATGAACCAGTCGCATTCATGAATCTTATGAACCGGGTCTTCAAGGACTACTTAGGTGATTTTATTATCGTGTTCATAGACGATATTCCTATCTATTTACCAAGTGAGATAGAACACGAGAAATATTTGAGACTTATACTTCAGAGACTGCGAGAAAACAACAGTTTGGGAAGTTAAAAAAATGTGAATTCTGGCTACCTAGTATTGCTTTTCTAGGTCATATAATTAACAAGAATGGTGTTTCAGTTGATCTTCACCAGGTGGAAGCTGTATCTAATTGGAAAAGACTGACATCCGTATATGAAATTTGAAGTTTCTTAGAATTAGCGGGATACTACCATCGTTTTATTGCAAATTTATCTAAGATTTCATTGCCTATGACAAAGTTGATGAGGAAGGGTATTACATTTGAGTGGAGTTTAGAATGTGAAGTTAGTTTTCAAGAATTGAAGTTGCGTTTGACAAATGCACCTATCTTGACGATACCATCCAAAATTGAAGGATTTGTAATTTATAGTAATGCTTCGCATCAAGGTTTGAGGTGTATACTTATGCAAAGTGGCAAAGTGATTGCTTATGCTTCAAGACAGTTGAAGCCATACGAGATAAATTATCCGACTCACGACCTTGAATTAGCCGTAGTGATTTATGCTTTGAAGATTTGGAGGCACTACTTGTACGGGGAGAAGTGTGAGATCTTTAGGAACCACAAGAGTTTGAAATACTTATTTATTCAACGAGATTTGAATATGAGGCAGATGAGATGGCTAGAGTTGATGAAGGATTACGATCTTTCGATTGAGTATCATCCTGGAAAGGCTATTGTAGTAGCCGATGCTTTAAGCCGGAAGACGACAGGGAACTCAGCCGACGAGCTAACCAAGAAAAAGGAATTGGTCAGAGAAATGGAACAGTTGGAGTTAGATGTGATTCCAGAGACAAATGGTGGCTTAATGATGGCAATCATAGCCCACCTAGACATCCTTGATGAGATCAAGACAGAATAGATCAACGGCTACTACTTGTGCAAAATGAGAGGCGAGATACCTTTAGGTAAGCGACCGGGCTTTATTTTAGAACAAGGGGTATTGTTGCTGGGGAATCGACTATGTGAACCAAATTTGAAATACTTGAAGGAGAAAATCCTAGAAGAGACACATAGTACTAAATATTCAGTTCATCCGGGAAGTAATAAGATGTACCACAACTTGCGAGCGAATTTTTGGTGGAGAGGCATGAAATGGGAAGTTGCTAAATATATTTCAGAGTGTTCAGTATGTCAACAAGTGAAAGCATAGGGACAAGTGCCTGCAGGACTACTACAACCACTACCTGTGTCAGAGTAGAAATGGGATGAGATCATGATGGATTTTGTATTCGAATTTCCATGAACTCCTAATAAGAATGACAAGATTTGGGTGATAGTTGACCGATTGACAAAGCCATCTCATTTCCTACCGATCAAGACGACTAAACAATCTAGACTAGCGGAATTATATGTGAAAGAGATTGTAAGACTACACGGGGGTTCCAACAGTGATCGTATCGGATCGTGATAGTAGTTTTACATCGACATTTTGGGGAAGTTTGCAAAAATCTATGGGTACCAAGTTGAGTTTCAGTACCGCTTTTCATCCTCAGACCGATGCACAGTCAGAGCGTATGATTCAGATGCTAGAAGATATGCTTAGACTTTGGAAGTGATTGGGAGAAGCACTTACCATTAATTGAATTTGCTTACAACAACGGGTTTCATTCAAGTGTCAGAATGCCACCGTATGAAGCTTTGTATGGGCGTAAGTGTCGTTCACCGGTTTGCTAGACTGAGGTTAGGGAGACAAGGTTGACAAGACCTGAGATAGTACAGCTGACTACTGAGAAGGTGAAGTTAATTTAAGAGTGACTTAAGGTAGCTCAGAGTCGTTATAAGAGTTATGCAAACTCTAAGCGACAACTGATGACATTCAAGGTAGGAGACTTTGTATACTTGAGGGTATCACCTTCGAAAGGCATTGTCTGATTTGGGAAATGTGGAAAGCTTAATCCGAGATTTATAGAACCATTTGAGATCCTAAAGAAAGTAGGATCAGTGGCTTACCGACTGACCTTGTCATCTGAGTTGGCATTTGTGCACAATGTGTTTCACGTGTCTATGTTGAGATGGTGTATGAGGGATATGAGAAAGATCATCATATCGGAACCGTTACAGATCCAGGAAGACTTGACTTATGTAGAGCATCCAATAGATATCTTGGATCGAAAAGAGCAAGTATTGAAAACGAAGACGAATCCAATGGTAAAAGTATTATGGCGTAGTCACACAATCGAGGAGGCTACGTGGGAGAATGAAGATGGGATGAGGAATGAGTACCAGCATCTTTTCGACCTTTGAGGTATAAGTTTAGGGACACTTCCTTTTTAGAAAGGAGAGTTGTCACGCCCGTCCTAGAAAAAAAATACATTCATTTTTAAATGCATATTTGATTTCTAGAATTATTAACGTTGATTAATAATTGTGAATGGGGTTCACGGTCAACAATGAGTGTGAATTTGGGGACACGAGAAATTGGTAATCAATGAGGAATTGGTATGACTTAAGTGAAATTTATGTGATTAAATGTTATTTGACTTAATCTGGTATTTGTGAATAGTGATTATGCTTGTATAGCATACTTTTTGATAGTTTTGATCTTGTCTAAGATCAGGACATAGTATTAACGTAATTGATACATTGAATAAAAGGTACGTTATTTAGAAATTTCGCAGAAAAAGTTTTCGGAACGTAATTACGGACCCAAATGGAACTTAGACGAAAACTTTAATGATTCATAGATTTTCACTCGTGAATCGATAACTTAGACATTCAAGACGTTTTGGGGGTTAATTAGAATATTACAGAACTCGTGGGGAGTTAAACATAATTTCTAAAAGTCGCGCCTATATATAGAATGAGGTGGAGATATTTTCATTTACAACTTTTCTTAAACCTAAATCAAGAAAGGGGAAAAGGGGGATTCTTAAGCTTAGAACTTTCCGACGCCAATCGGCGATCGTTGTTCATCAACTTTCAACCAAATTTCATATTCAGATTTCCTGAGGTAAGGGCTAGGTTTTGATACCTCTTAGGCCTTATTTGGCTAAGTTTTTCCAAAAATCTATCTTTGAGAATTTTGGGAAAAACATATAAATACTTGTAGGATTCACTTGTAATCATAGATCCGGTGTAGAATCGGACTTCTAGTACTTCTCCTGAAATCTTAAGAGTGTAGCTTAAGGTATGAATTCTTAGCTTATGATATATATGGAATTTTAGATGCTTTGAATATTATGTACGGAATTGTGATCCGGGCAAAACTCATATGTTAATTTGGGCCTGTTAAATTCAGCGAGTACGTATGAAAAGCATGTTTGTATGACTATGTGAGTATGCTAAATGACTATGTGGGTCAAAGGGGAATTTGGTACAAGTTCATGCTGGGGTAAGCCTCTCGATATTTGAGAGTTATAGTAATGACGGCTACTTGCTTGATTTGGGAACTGGCCCTGCCAGATCAATTGGATACAATGGTTGATGGACTTTGGATTTGCCATTGACATCGCGATTGATAGACTTTGGGCTTGCCAATATTTCGGATGAGTGCGCATCTCTCTCCCTAGAGACTATTTGATGCGGTTTAGATGTTTAAAGCATGAATTGCCATATATGCATATGTTTAGAATTGTGCACTCAGTATATAGCTGAGCAGTGGAGATTTACTCTATTGCAGGTAAAAAGAAAAAGGAAAGAAGAAGCAAGAAGAGTGAGGCTTATAGGACGCTGGGATCGTTCTTATTTATACTTTTGTTTTCCATTCCAACGTTGTAATATATGTTTTAAGAAACTAGAACGATGTTTTGTCTTAACTTAGAAACTTCGGAATAGACATGTAATGTTGTAATAGGTGGTGAAACTTCCTTTGGTTGAGTTTGTAACGTATCTGAACTCTTGAGTTCGTATTTTGAATGCTTAACTTGTCAAATTCGGGTTTTGAATAAAGGTTAATAGTACTTTTATGATTCGATCCAAACGAGTCCTTAACTCATTCCGTTAATGTTTTCAAAGCTTAAACATGGTGTCTAATATGTTTACATTCCTTCGGTATAGTTTCAGAATGATTGAAATCTGTATGTTGAGTTTTGTTGTGTTTACAACGTTTTCTAAAAAAAAATAGTCTAAGTGGGCTGCCCGTGAATAGTGTTTTTACAAAGGAAGTACCTTTTTAGGAAAATATTGAAATGTTCTATTTTGCTTTTAGGGTACAGTTGGGGTCCCTAATACATTTTTATTGATAATTTGAAATATGATCAACTTTTCAAATTGATACGGATTTTCGGACTCGTAGTTCAATCTTTTTTTTCTTCCAAAATGAACTTTGTTTCAAAGAGTTTACTTATGTTTTTTTCCGTTACGTTTACTTTTATTGAATTGGAAAAGCCTCGGTGGTGTGTCACGTGTCCTATTTCCGTGTGTGGCGGAATGGGTCGTCACATTGGTAAGGTGAAAGGCGTAGCGAGTTTACGAGGGTTCAGGGGCTCTCTCTCTCTCTCTCTCTATATATATATATATATATTTTTCAGTCTATTCATACATATTTTTTAACGAATGAAGGAATTAGAAAAGTTGATACTGATTGGCACCAAAGGTACAATACAATGACACATTGTTACTACAAATTGAGACTAAGAAGTTGAATACAGAGTATTTCATACTTGGAAGGGGGGCTTAAGTGTAAAATAGAGAATTTTTTAGTTTGAGAGGGGGGCGTAAATGTAAAAATATATTTTTTAGGGTATATCTAATATTTTTTAAAAATCAAGAGGGACTTGAGTCCCCTGTTACCCCTACATATGTCCGTGCCTGTCTAACCTTGGTCCTCAATTTTAATGCAGTTGCAATCAAGTAAGTTGGTTCTTTTGGTTATGTTAGAATAATGGACTTCATCACATTCTATCACAGGAAGACAAGATTTGACTTCTCAGCAAACATAGATTAGGATTTTAATTTCCTTTTGGGTTAATTGGGGTGTAAAACTTCTTTCAATGTATTGTTAATATTTATGTTTCAAAGGGGGAGTTCGTTACAACAATATTTACGATTTTTGTTTGTTGCCTAAATTCCGTGAACAAAAACATAGAGTCTGTAATTTTGGTATGGTAACCGAGTACCTGAATCACCACCCACATCTACAAATAAAGACTGAAGGAACTACTCGAAGATTTTGCAAGCTCAGTCTTACTCCTAATTAGTAGGTTGATAAGTGGACTTAGATGCCATGTTCTTACAAAACAAAAAAGTAAATGATGTTACTCAATGACTCAATGCCTTAGTGTGTGACTCACCATATAACCACAATTGGCCTGAGTTTTACGGCCCTAAGCAAACTCTTAAAATGACACATAATCTTTGAGTAATGCTACACTTTTCAAATTTTTATCCTGTAAGTGCTTCCTAAATGATGTGGCAGTAGAGTCAGGTCTAATACAGTGGGGACCAGTTGAATTTTGATTCAAAGTTGTTTACCAGAACTCACTGTCATATCATTTGAGAAGTACTTTTGGGATATAAATTTGGGAAGCATAGCATTCCTCTTTGTATTTGAACCAATTAGACTATCCAAAATTTGGCATAAGTCCTGTCTTAAGCCTAGCATATTTTTCAGCCCAAAGATGAACGAACACCTATTGAACTTAATTTAGGCTTCCCTACCACAAAATTGCTTGGATAGCTATTTTCAGGGGAGAGCAAATTGGGAATGAGAAAGTGAAAGGAACACATCATTCTGAGCAATAATTTTGGATCCTCTATAAAAACAAAAAAAAAATGAAACTCTAATCCATTCATCCATTGCATTAACGCTAGTGAAAAAGGCTGCCCATGAGACGGTTTGTCAATGAGGCCGATTTGAGCCAGACCCAAGGCTGCCTAAGCTTATTTAAAATTAACTTAAGACTCTGCCCAAACCTGAGCTCTGACCTGTAAGAAAACAGACTCCTATATTTTGAACTTGAGTTATAGTTGTATATAATTGCAGGTTTCAATCAGTGGCGGAGCCAGGAATGTACACTTAGGGGGGCCGAGTTTGTCTTACAGGGGTTCTCCCCGAGAAATTTTTTTGGGTCTATGTAGAGTATTTATCCATATTTTTTGGTAGGATTTCTATGTCAAAATAATTACATATTTGCATAGAATTAGTAGGGCAATACGCACATTTACATAGACCATCGTAAAAAAACCTAAAAATTAGAGGGGTGAATATGTAAATTAATTTCATTTGCAAGGCCAAGATGTATATTACCCAAAAATTTAGGGGTAAAATCAGAATTCTTGAAATTTTTTTGGTTGAGTTGTGGATTAGAATTAGTGGTGCGTACATTTTCATAGACCATTACGTAAAAAAAATACAAATTTGAGGGGAGAATATATAAATTAATTTCATTTGCAGGACCAAAATGTATAATATCCAAATATTAGAGGCAAAATCAAAATTCTTGAAAATTTTGGGAGGGCCCTGGCCTCCATGTGGTTTATTATATTTGTCATGCCAATGATCTATTCAACATTATCTCTCTATATTGCAAAATTGTGATATCTTTTTTTTTTTTGATAGGCAAAAGTGTTATATCTTCATTCCACTAGTTTGTGCTATGTTTGGACATAAATTCGCTAAATGTCTAGTTAACTGGCACTACCCAAAGATAAAAAAATAAACAATTTATAAGTCTAAAATGAAGAGTAAAAACTATTTTTACTCTACAACTGTATAATGTGCACAAAAACTATTATACAAAAATAACGCGTGCTTTCAGCCAATATCTAACTTCACCTGACTTAGGCACTCCAGACAATTCCACGTGATGCAACAGGATGGAAACGTTAACGACTCATAGGCCAATAAAAAAGAAAAAAAAAAAAAAAGAAAAGAAAAAAAAATAGGGTTTTTCCTTAGTCTTAATTGTAACGTAAAATCAGTTTTTAACTCAAATCACAATTAAACTACATTAATCATATCATAACTTGTACAAACTTATAATAGCTAAACAGATCTGGAATAATATTGACTTAAAAGGAATTGAAGTGTACAAAGTATTAATTCGCTAGTTTATTACACTTGAAGTCATATACAAAAAGAAGAAGGAAAAAATGCCATTTTGAATTCATAAATTTCCCAAACAATGTGTTCTCACATGGTGTCTTTCAATTGAACTACACTTTGAATACAATCTACATATATTTAACAATCTGAGACAACATAAACTATCAAAATCACTCAACTAAACAGCAATAATAATGATAACATTCAATAACAATAATAATTATAACATTTACTCAACTAAACAACACGCTTCATCTTTCAAGCTAAATTCCAAATTATTCCCAAGCACTTCTAAGCCAATGCTCAAGCAACAGACTAATTTAGGGGTAAAAAATAATTGACTAATTTGTATAACGAAGAAGCAACATTATGTAGGCACTTGAGAGTTGTCCATGAATGAATAAGAATGGTATCATTTAGGCGGATTTAGTCACTTGTTCGTTAAACATTGCTAGAAAAAAGTGGATCAATCATTTTGCTATCCATCGATATATAGCCACTGCAATATCTTCTGCAACTATCTCTATATGCCTAGTGAGCTGTTAACAATTAACCCCGTATTATGTTTGATCCCTCTAACATTATCAATCAGTAACCAAAAGAGAGATAATCTACATTAACTAATCTTGAAGGACCATGTTTCTCAGGTAGCCAAGTAGAGAAGATTTCTTTGGCCTCTCCCAAATGTAGAATGAATCCCAAAATCTTTCCCACTAAACAATCACCATGACTTGTCAATGGGGAACCCAAAGAGAACCTGAACTCACCACTCACCTTTCTTCTTATACTAACAATAAGAAAATCAAAAGAAAGAAAGGAATTGCAAGGCAGTATTTGGATCCAATCCCGTATGAGTTACTAAAAGATTATTCGTGACCATATATATGCCTCAAAATTTAGTGCTTGATCTAAATATTATTTCTGAAGCTTGGGACTGAAATATCCCTTTCACTTCGATAGTTAAAAAAATGAGAGAGAGAGAGAGAGAGAGAGAGAGAGAGAGAGAGAGAGAGAGAGTCTTGAACCTGAAGTTTAGAATGTGCTGAAAATGATAAGTTTAATGATCGAAAAGCAGAATTGTAGTTAAAAAAATGAAAAGAAGAAATGTACCTAAACCAAACATGCTTGAGAGAGAGAGAGAGAGAGAGAGAGAGAGAGAGAGAGAGAGAGGGAGAGAATCAATTGAACTTACGGCTTTTCCTGTTGAACATTCTTTCGAACCTCTACCGCATACCCTGCTTCAATACATAGCAGTTACCATGATAGAGTAAGAGAATTAGTTGTACTTCTAATTAATCAATGCTATAAACAAACAAACAACATTAGGGAATATACCAACCAAATGACATGTTAAAACTGCATAAAGTTGGAGAAAAACCTCATCGAATACCTCGAAGAATAGGCCTTAAGAATCTGCAAGAAAAAACAATCAGTAAAAGGGTATAATGAGTAACCAAGAATCTAAAAATTAGAAATCTTACATTTTTAGGGGTACATGAGTGGAAAATTTGCAACAATGATCAGGTCATACAAAGGTTGTATTTGCATTTAGATTGAAATCACAAGGAAAGAGTTTATAATTGTAATGCAAAGCACATTTTATTCAGATTAAGAGCACATTGTTCACTTGGGTACTAATTTTTTTTTTTTAATTGAAGTACAATTGTTTTGGGATTGAAAACTAAGAAGAAAAAATAACAGCAATTTGCTCACATGAAACAGGTGAATAAGAAATTTTTTCACACTACCAAATTGACCACATACCTGGGCATCCATGCCCTTTCACTTTCATACCAAATGCAGCCTCACATATTCTGTGGAAGAAAAAAGCAAGCACAAAGATCAGCTTGAAACATTGAGGCACAGTTGGGTTTAGTAATTTAGTGAGTGAAAGAAAAAAACATTGAGGAAAACATTTTATATTCTTTGGTTAAAAACTCTTTTGAACCAAAGGAAAAAAGGTTTAACCAAAATACATTGACTGAAAGTTGTCACCATAATATATATTAAAAACATGTGGACCTAAAAAGTCATCGGGTGTGAAAATTAGAAAGATAAAAATAAGCATTAAAATCTTAGAACCTATTACCATTCCATTTGGAAATGGGCAAGGGAGAGATTTAAGTGTAGATATATCTACAAATATTTATAGAGAGAAGTACATTTACTATATCACCCAAATATTACACCCCAACATAGAGAGAGAGAGAGAGAGAGAGAGAGAGAGAGAGAGAGAGAGAGAAAGAGAGAGAGAGAGAGAGAGAGAGAGAGAGGTCCAAAAAAAAATCCTTATTGTGTTGATTGAAATAATAGCATTTATGTTAGATTGGGATTTTTGTGAGAGATAATTAGGAGATAGATTGGGAAAAATAATAAAAGGGAAAGTAAAAGTGTGAGTAATAAATGAGATCTGACTCATTTAATGCATATAATATCTCTAAATTTGGCAGCAAAATTTTGGAAGAGAAAATTACGAAATCAAGGAAAACCATAAATCTAAATTAAGGAAACAATAATACACAGAGAGTGAAATTAGAGAATAGATAGAGAGGGAGAGAAGAGGTTCAAAATATTGATTGTGTTGACCGAAATCAAAGCTTTTATTGACCAAGATTTTAATGAGAGATAATTTGAAAACATATTTCATGGCATTAAATTGGGAAAATAATAATTGAGGGCAAATTTGAAAGGAAGAAAATATGAAATGAATGAAATCAAAGAAAATCAAAATATGAAAATCAATGAACAAAGAATCATGGGTGTGCTCACTTAATATACTAAAATGGTCACTAAACTAAAATGTCATATGAAAACCTTGAATATACTAAAATGGTCACTAAACTAAAATGTCAATAGAAAAACAATGCAAATTTTGTTTCTGAAATGAAAGAGAAATTGAGGTGGAAACATTGTAATTCAAAAATTGAGAATGAATAAAGACGTTATGAAAATTAATAAACAAAAATTGAAGAGCCAAAAGTTAAACCCCTCAAGAACGCAAGAATAGACAAATGCATGACTAAACAGATCAAGCAATATTCCAAAATCAAAAACTCTATGGACCACAGATCAATCAAATGACAATGAAGCAACTTCTATTTTCTTTTTGGCAAGACAATGAAGCAAATTCGAAATGAGAACATTGTGAATACACATACCTATTATGAAGAAAGATAAAAAAAAAATACACATAGGCACAAAGATTGCCGAGAAATAAACAAACCCTATATTCTCACATATCGATGAAAATGAAGTAAATTCATAAATGACAAACTTACCACCAATTTATGGTGAGGGTAGTTTCTGCTATCTGCCACTCCTTTGCTCGACAGATAAATGATTAACCCTAAGCCTTGACAACACAAAGTTCCAATAAACATAGAATGGATCGACTAAAATACACATAAAAGACCACCCAAAAACAAAGGTTAAACACTCAAAAATGATTATACACATAAATAGTTATTCACAGAAATTGAAACCCACATGAAAGACCACCCAAAAACAGGGGAAAAAAAATCACCCCCATGAAAGACCACCCAAAAATTGATCGCTTACCACATAAAAGACCACCCAAAAATTGATCGCTTACCACATTTCTCGGACAACAATTTTTTCTTCTCGGACAGCACAATGTTTGTAGAAGGCGCTGGGGATCTGGACCATGGAACTGGAGAGAGAGAGAGAGAGAGAAAGAGAAAGAGAGAGAGAGAGAGAGAGAGAGAGAGAGAGAGAGAGCAAATTTGGACCACCGATTCAGCAAATCTGGACCACCAATTCTATGGGTGCTTACTCGATCAGAGAAAGGGGATGGTGGTGGGGGTATCTCTGGATCATAGAACTGGAGGAGAGAGAGAGAGAGAGAGTGACGATCTGAGGAGGGGGGTGGAGAACTAGAGGGGAGAGAGAGAGAGATAGATATCGGTGGGCAGTGTTTTTGACGAGACAGAGAGAGGAATGAGAGTAAAGAGAGGTTGGGGGAAAGTGTATAGCCTAGATAGATCTAATCAGCATCCTAGTCATACAAATCTTATCCTAGTCATATTTCTAATGTGTCCTAGTCACACAGTTCTACAATATAATATAGATATATATACGAAAATTCTCTAAAGAGGTCGTCCTCTCTTTATTAAAGAGAAGGCCTTTGTTTTGGCCGTCAGATCGTGTTTTCATTAAGGGCAGTGTTGTCATTTCATAGTTTTTAAATACGATCCGACAGCCAAAATAGAAGCCCTCTCTTTAATAAAGAGAGGGCGCCCTTCTTAGTTTGACTCTATATATATTGCAAAGTTCAAGATTGAGTAATGTCAAATTTTAGTAGTATGTGCCAAATATGATGAGCCAGTGAGCCACCATTGGCTAAGGATTAAGTCCCTTGACTTGGAAATCTTTTTGAACTCAATTCTGCTCAAATGATTCCATCAATTGACAATATAGTGTACATGTATGTTAACCATCCTCACATTAGTTAGACAATAAACTTGGGGCATGGATCAGCACCAGTATGCTGCTAATTCGGTAGCATCAATGGTGGGCTACACTATTTTTTTGACTTTTACATTTTTTTAAGAAGGAAAAAAAAAAAGAAAATTAAATAAATAAATGTGTTGTGTTGGCAATTAGTGATGCCGAGAATCCTTACTCAGAAACTTATCCATACTAATATAAAGAGAAAAGTAGGGGTACCAACAACTTTTAGTTTATCAATCATATTTACAACTTAACCATAAAACTTATCATATAAAATATTACTACAAGGTAGATAAAAGTAATTGACTAAAATTTAAAAAAAAAAAAATCCAAAATTAACCACCTCCCCCACTAACCATCTCCAACTTGCGCTAATCACCCCCAAACCAACACGCTAACATCACATCCCACCTTTTTGGGCTAAACCCACCCATACACTCAACACTCTTTCTCCTCTCTCCCCCTCTATGTGGCCGGCCATCTCTCTCTTCTTCTTCATTTTCTTTTTCTTTTTCTCTCTCTATCTCTATCTTTCATCTCTCATGTTTTGGGAGATTAAATCTCCATGGAAGCTCAACCTCCAACCTTCTTTTTGAAGACCTTAGAGCCATGATTGGAGCCTGACTATTAGAGAACAATTATTCCCCTTGCAAAGAGCTTCCTTTGGGAACTCTCCCTTTTTTTTTTTTCTTTTTTCTTTTTTTTTTTTCCATTTTGGCCTCCTATTTTATTGAGTTTCTTGGTCTAGAACTCAAGAGGTAGTTTGTATTATTTTGTTTCACCACATTTTTAACTCCTAAATGTGTTTTTTTTAAGTAGGTGTTGATAGCTTAGGGGTTACGCTAATGTACATAATTTCTCCTTTGGATCTCTTTGGTGTGGGTATTTACTCAAATACTCAAAAGGTAGATTTTCTATATATTGATATATTTTAATTCCTATTTCTAAGTATGATAATGTGTATTGGATTGTTTGGGTAAATTTCTAGGGTTATGTGGTATTTCATTAACTTAGTTCCTAGATTTTATGAAAATACATGATTATGTGTCCATTGATGCATTTAATTTCCTCCTTCTAAGTGTGAATTGCAAAGCTTGCTTAATTGGGTAAAACCCTTGAATTAGATGAACTTTCCCTAACCTAGTTCTCTCTAATTTCTTAACTTAGAAATGGAACTATGTGGTTTACATGCTTAAGTTAATATCAATATGCCTACTTGTCTACTTGCTAGTTGAAATCCATGTTAGAATTCATGTTGGAAATGCTAGCTTTGGTTACTGAGATCGCATGTGTAGAGGTCATGATTTACTATCCAAACTACATCATTTGTGATTCAATGTGTGCAAAGTGTGCTTAATTCTAGCTTAGTTCTATTTTGGAACATAATGTGCTAATATTATATTTGAACTCATAACATGAATTTCATTATTTTCCTTTTTATTTCTTGGCAATAATGCATAAGACATTATACAATGATTAGTGGACATGACACTGCATAAGCATTTGACATTGGTTGAGTGAATCAAAGGGATTCATTTCATCGGGTGCCATTTCGGCAAATACATTGCATACACATGATATGCATTGAAAAGATTCCTCACGAGGAAGGGCATAAAATGAGATGACGTGGAAATTCGGATGCGGGTTGTGATGTGAGACAGGGTGGACGTACCTAAGAACGTGCCAAACGCTAACTTATAACCGACTAGCTATCGGAAGGTTAGTATGCTACATTCCCAGTTGGGGGTGGCTCGCAGTCTGGTAACGAGGGGAGTGAACGATTACATGCATGGCTAAGAAGCCTTACATTTGCATTGTCACGGTGGCAACCTCACTGCATCGCATTTCATTCTTAGTCATAGAAATTACTCTGTGTCTTTACATACATTATCTACTTAGCCTTCGCGCTAAGGGACTATGATTCCAAATCATTTTGCAAGTAATATTGACAAGGTGAAAGACCCCAAGTCCGTGTAAGGAGTAGTATCAAAGGTATCCATTTTTGAAGCCTCTTGTTGGAGGACTTTGTTTTGAGAGCTAGTTCATGGATGGATAGAGCGACATGTAATTTATATGATCTATTGCCGGAGAATAGAACTAGATCAATAGAATTGCATGTACTAATTCATATGAACATTGTATATGAAATCTGTAATAGCTAGACTCACCTTCTTTTGGGACCGGCACATGATAGCTGCGTCGTTGTGTTGTGTACATATTCGAAACTTCATGTATGATGTAAAGAACTTCTCTTTTATCTTTACCTTCAAGTATATACTCATGTAGTATAATCTCCTTTTGAGCTACCAATCCTAGCCGAATTTGTTAAATTTTACTTATTAAACTTCTTTCCGTCGACTTGCCGTCGATATTGTTCTTGTTAGAAACTCCTTTTGAATATTGTATAGAATTCATATGAATTTTTGTCAATCGAACTTTTTGTGCTTAGTCCAACTTTTGTAAGTTCACTCAATCGAACATTTTTCTGCTTAATCCAACTTCTTTAGAGTGAACTCTCTGCCCAGAGTTCACTCAATCGAACTTTCTTTGCTTGATCCAACTCTCATCAGAATGCATAGATTACAAGCATGAGTCCCCTATGAGATATCAATGTTCAAATGAGTACTCCTTCATATATTTTAAGACCTTGTTTTGAAAATAATTACTTTCCTAAATTTTTTCGTGTATTATACCATGTTTAGAAGTGTTAAAACATGTTTGTGAAGTGTTTAGGATTCCCCATAGGATCTAAATAAAGTCTTCTGCATTCTTTGATTTGTTGTAAGGCTTGCTTAAAGCTATTTCTATGGCTTTTCTCTCTCCTCTTTCCCGTTGCCCACTCACGTTGTTTTCGGGGTGTTAAAGAAGAGGTCATTCAGCCTAGAACACTCAAAGTTAAGCCTATCAATGCTAGAGAGAGTATCCATCCATGGGAAGAGGATTTGAGAGCTAATGGGGACCGTCTGAGAAGGAAGTAAAGGAAGGAGAAGAGTGTTTTGCAGAGTTTTGGGGGAAAAAAAGGTATAAATAGAGAAATGGATCTTCCCAGACTATCGAGCGGCACTCGAGGAACCCAGTGGCATTCACTGAGTACTGATCAAGTATAACTGAGTGCCGCGCAGAGCTAATTTTGGCCAAGACCTGTTTGAAATGTTTTCATCCTAACCTACAAGAGAAGAACAGAAAAATACAATAAACGTGTGCATCAGTTTACAACACGTACCACATTCAACGATAGAAGACCAAGCTATGGTCACATTCATGAGCATATATATCATCCAGAAACAAGAAATAAAAAGCATGACCAACCCATGGTCGCAGTCGAGATAAAAGAAGAGAAGAAATAAAAGCAATCAATAAGTAAGGTGGATGTGTGCCTATCCTATCAAAAAATATATATAATAATGATAATAATCCCGGCTACCAAAGACCCATCATCAAAAAAGGAAGGGTATGCATATACAATCATCCATGTATAAATCCTCCCCAAAACGCTCAAAATAAAAAGGTGAGAGAGAGAAGAAATCTACAGAATTAACCTCGGCCTCGATCTCGAGTCTAGCGAGTGACGTGTCTAAGGGGCTCAGGGTCTGGCTTTGGCTCCGATCCCGTATTGCTCCCAGCACCACGAGCACTGCCTCCACCTATGCCACCCCCTCCGCCTCGACTAGCACCCCCATGAGCGCCACTCGTCCCCGCTCCAAACTGCTGCTCGAACTCTCTCACCCGCAGGGTCAGCATCCTGATCTCGTCATCCTGAATAAATCCAGAATTGGGTTAAGTAAAATTAAAGTGTTAAAAGGAATAAAAAATAAAATGGTAAAAACTTACCTTGGCTCCCAGCTGAGCCGCAGTAGCCGCCCGAGCCCCCTTAGCCTGAAATCGAAAGCCAAGAATAAAGAATCAGAGTCAAGAGATAATGCCCATCAACATAAGGAGTAAGAAGCATAGAATAAGGTCTTGTCTTACCATCCAATCTCGTCTGTGGACCCACTGTCTCACACGATGAGCATATAGTAAGCCCTCCTCAGCATAGTCCCATGGAACATCATCATACTGGAGCGGGACAGTAGGGGCACCCCGGCGATATCACGGAATCATCGTCATAGTCTGCTCGCCAAAGTACATAGTCAGGAGGGTCCAATCCCACTAAGGTAGGGCAGGAGGTCGAGCTGCAGTGTAAACAGGCTACAAGGAAAGAAAAGAGAATTCAATAATATGGAAAGAGCTAAAAAGAGTGGATGAAAAGTTAAAAGAAACTCATCCGAGTCATTTCCATCAGAGGGAAGTTCTTCATCAACTTGGCATCGCGGAAGGTGTCATATCCCTCGGGAGGATCCACAAAGTCCTGAATATCGAAACCGTACAAGGCAGTTGTAAGGGCACTGCCGGTGAGGGTCTCTATGTCTCTCATAGAACCAGGGGAGGGAGTGGCACAAAAAATCCGGGAGCCATCAGTGACTGCCTGGTCACCCTCTCTCCTAGGTACCATTCTCGAGCGTCAGGGCCATCCAATAATAGCCTCAGTGGATCATAACCCACCGACCCCCGCTGTACTAGAGTAAGGGTAACAAGAACGTCGACCTAGGGCTGCCACCGAATATGTGGAGCTCTCAGATTCGTCAGGAAATTCCTAAATGCAATAAAATCGTGGGCTCTAGTCTTCCGCCCCATGCGGTCCTTCTGCCATTTCAGCCCTGGGGCATGACGAGAGTGTCTGCCGATTGTGTTGATGGTGACATCATATGGAAATAATTGTGAGACCAGATCTGCGTCAAAAGAGATACACAATTTATAGTTCAGAATTCAAAAATTAATAAAGAAGAGAAAAAGAATAATAAAATTTGTACCTCCTATGCCCTCCAAAAGCTGCCCGTGGAAATAGGGCGATCTCGAGAAATCTCCCCCATGTACTTATAAAGAATGGCCAGTCCAGCACTGGCCCAATCATACTCGTAGATACGGCCCATGTGCTCCAGGGACGCCACTAGCGTGATAGAGATCCGATCACCCCTGATACTCAGCAGAGAGCACCCTAACATGTGCATGATAAACCCGTGGTCCATCTGCTCATTTGAAAAGCCCTCCTAACCTCTGAATGTATCGAGAAACCACTTGGCCGTAACCAGGGGCTCATCCGGGGCCACTCCCAGTAGCACAGAGACCTGGTCCCACTCCATCACTATATCCAAATACCGCAGGCACTCTCCCCCCCCCCCCCCCCCCCCCGAAAGGGATCCTAGTGATCATACTGAAGTTGAGAAGGGTCATCGTCATCTCCCCAAACTCGAAATGGAACATGTTAGTGGTGTCCTACCATCGCTCAGCTAAGGCATGTCTCTGTTGGAGATCGTTTGAGCTCTTCTTCAAGAGCTTGACGAAATCTCCAAAGCCGACAACAACAATGAAGCCCATCACCGTATCATTGAGGGTCTTATACCACTCATAGCCATGGGCAAGGCTACCACGGCCCTTCAGTGTTTCGGGATGAAGCTGCAATGAATCACGAAGTTTTTATATTAGTAAGGTGAACAAATAAAAAGAACAGAAGAGAACAAAAGAAAATAAATAATAATAATAATAATAATAATAATAAAGAGAAAAGAAAATAAAAATGAATAAGTACGTGAGGAACGATCAAAGCACTCAGAATCTCGAAAAGCAAGGCATATGAATTCAAAAAGCACATTTGAATAAGCAAAAGGGGAAGCATATTGATCGGGAGAGAACAAATCCTAATTATACGCCTTAACTCACATTTGTTGGCCGTTTTTGTCTTATTTTATTGTATTTTTACTTTGTTTTCTATTTTCTGTCAGGATTTGGAGAAAAGTAAGGATTCCAGGTTAAATGGGGTGAAAAAACCACATCGCGCGCGCGATTCGCTCGCGCGGAAGTCCAGAAATCACTCGTGCGACCTCCCAGAATCGCGCTCGCGCGATCCGTACGAAAAATATAAAATGCGTATTTTGAAGAGCTGAAGACTCCTACGTGAACGAAACTGCCTAATTACGTCTGGAAAGCTAAATACAGCAGTTTTAGTGCGAATTGGTTTAGGAAAGCTTCCAAACTTGCTCCAAATCTATAAATACTCAATTATAATTTAATTCTTGGGGTGGTAATTAATATACACATGATATAAAACTAAAAAACTTCAGCCATTGAAGAGAGAAAAGCAAGGAGAAGAAGAAGAAGACCAAAGATTTCCATGGTCTCCTCCATCAACCTCTTGACGTTCATCAATTCTATGGCCAACTAAACTCAAGATCTAGGGTTTCAATGAAACCCTAGCCAAGTAATAGGGTGTATTTTATGTTTTTATTTTAGTTTTATTATGTATGGATGACAGTTACATGTTCCGAGAATTTTTATAAATAAATCGTGCTTTTATTGATTAAATCGTTACTTTCAAAGTTTACTCTTGTCTTAGATCTATTTTGATGGTAGTGTGCTCAATGATCTATGCTTGATGTGCTTGTTTAGATTATTTACATGTAATGGTACGTAAATTGAATTGTGCTATCAAGTATCCGAATAGTCCATTCCTAGATTAGACGGATTATACCACAACCCTAGTTTAGTGTGGGATAATTCGTGCTAACCGAAGATGGATTATGTTGGTGCTTGAACCATAGTTATTTTCTTGACGGAGGAATTGGGCTTGTAGCTACAATTCCCCATTATCATCTAACGTAATAAGATAAAGTAATTTGTAAATACCCTTATCATGAAGCTAGTGGTGGATTTGCAATCCTAGGTTCCTTAAACTTATTATAAAAAACAAATGTTTAATTGCTTTCATAATTTAGATTTACTTTTATTGTTATTAGTTTAATTCAAATTAAATCCAAAATTCGTTTTTCTTAATTAACTAAATTTAGGTTTTAAAAATTAAAGTGCGTAGTATTCAATCTCTGAGGGTTCGACCTTTACTTCCACACTGCAAATCTTTTAAAAGTAAAGCATAAGTAAGCATACTTTTATATCTTGATTTTCATGAGATCACATATTGTCAAGCGTTGCATTCATTGGAGCGATAAGCAGAAAATTGAAAGAAATAAACAATAAGAAAGATGTACCTCTCGCTGGAATGCTTAGGCAGACAGGTGCTTGTCTGGATCCCAGAGTAAAAAGGTAGGATCAGGATGGGGAGTAGCCTTGTACTTCGTCTTCTTCCCACTTCCTAAGCCACTAGTCATAGCGGTTAATCTGTCAAAAGAAAGAGTCAGGCGATAAAATTTTGAAAGAAATAAAAATAAAAAAATAATAAAGAGAATGTTAAGATCCGGATCAAGGGGAACTAACTTGTTGATCCTGATCGATCACCGCGAGTGATTTTGAAAAATCTTCAGAGAGAGCTTCGGTTTGGAGAGAATTGAGAAATGAAGATAAATGAGGGAAACCAAAACACAAAAGCAGTCTGCTCGTTCCGAGCGGTGCTCGGGATGCGTGAGCGGCAGTCATTGAAGTGCCATACCGCACTTGCGGAGTGCTACAACGACATTTTGTGAATGCCATATGGCAGTCACGAACTGTCGCGTTTGTAAGCGTGTGCCATAAATGAGGCAGTTCAGGGGCCTTTGGTTTTCCCCTCAAATTTAAATTGGGTCCTGAAATTTGAATTTAGACCCCCAAAGTTTGCCTGCCGTATACACTTTGGCCCTTGGAAAATGATTTACAAGTCCACATGACCCCGAATTATGCCTGTAAATGGATCGGATCCGGATCGGATTTGTGATATCCGAATCCGAATCCGATAAGAATCCATTAACTAAATCTGAATCCGATCTGATAAAAAATCCGTTAACCAAAATCCGAATCCGAATTTGTTAGGATTCGGATATCCGACGGATATCCGTTAAGCAATAAAAAAAACCCCTTAAGCAAATCAAGTTTTTTTTTTTTTTAAATTTATTAATTGGATATCCGTTAAGCACCAAAGGAAATTTTTAATCGGATATCCGTTAAGCATCAATTTTTTTATTTATTAATTTTTTTCTCTAATCGAATATCTGTTAATTACCAAAAGAATTTTATAGTGTAGGGTCATTATGTAATTTTCACAAAGCAGGGGGAGCTAAATTGTAATTTTCACAAAACAAGGGGAGCTAAACGGATCGGATTTGTGATATCCGAATCCGATCCGCTTGCTAACAAAATATTCGGATTCGGATTCAGATTTTCTTATCGGATATTTTCTATCGGATTCCGATCGAATCGGATCCAAATCTGACCCGTTTACAAGCCTACCCCGAATTATGAGAGATAAATTTACAAGCCCTTGAAATTTGAAATGAATTGGAGTCTGAACGACTTCAAATTTTGAAATTTGAAATGAAATAGAGTCTAATCGACTCCGAATTTTGAAATTTGAAATGAATTAGAGTTTGATCGACTTTGAATTTTGAAATTTAAAATGAAATTGAGTCTGATTGACTCCTGATTTAGAGCAAACGTATTTGACGGGGCTGAAGGGCTGCTGACATTTAGAGCAAACGTATCCGACGGGGCCAAAGGGTTGCGAATATTTAGAGAAAACGTATCCGATGGGGCCAAAGGGCTGCGGATATTTAGAGAAAACGTATCTGACGAGGCTAAAGGGCTGCGAACATTTAGAGAAAGCATATCTGCGTTGACACCGGGGCCTAAGTTGCGAAGCACTGCACAGTCAATTGCGTCCGTCTGTTTGGCCGGAATGGCCACGGATCCTAAAAGGGAATCAACTCATTAGTCGAGGAAGCTACGGACTCGGAAGATAGCCCACCCAATAAGTCGATGTCACCATGAGCATCAGGAAGCCTAGGACATGGAGTGCATATGGAGATGTCGAAGTGATGCGGTCCCATCATTGCATTTCATTTGTATAGCATAGAGCATGAAATTGCATCAGCAACTATCATTGCATGAGCTCGTGCATCATGATATGATAGGTGCATTCATCCGTATGACTACTTGTGCTTGAGCGTTTGCCTCCTCTTGCTCGAACTACGTCCTGGTCTGATTCCTGCAAGGATACGTAGGCAGCTCACCGTTGAGCACGACCGGCTTGAACCTTACTGCGCGTCCGTTTTGTAATGCATTTTTTTAACCTAAATCCGACGGATTGGTCAAAGGCTTGTCTTCACACAGGCTTCGACATGTGCTTATGAAACGCATTACTCCACAAGCTCTGTCGAAGAGGGGCAAACTGTAGACAACCTAATTTTGACCAAACATCGGATTAAGGGGAATGTTACCTCCAAGTTCGATGATGACAAATGTTCAAACAAACCCAAGGTTTCCAAAGTGATTCAAGCTCTTCGAAAGGCTCTTCAATTTGAAACAAAAATGAGTAGAGGAAAAGAAAATGAAAGAGAAAATGGCACACGAGGAGTTCTGCGACAGTCACGCGATGCCGCTGCGGCACTCGCCAACTGCCGCACCGACAGTCAGTGAGAACCACTACGGCAGTCAGTGAGAACCGCTACCACAAAAATAAAAAGACGGCAATCCGTGGAGTTGTCCGCGGCATTCATTGAATGCCACGTGGGTGATCAGTGAAGGCCGTTCTGGCACATACTGAGTGCCGCGAACAGCTCCACTAACTACCGCATTTTTCAAATAGTCCGCTTTGATATAGTATGCTTTGTACCTTCAAAATTACATCCAGAATTAGGGTTTTGCCCCTAAAATTACCAAAATAACCCTTTAAAATTTACCTATATAAAGGGAGTGAATATCCCATTATAAAGCATCTTGATCTCAATTTCTTAAAGTTTTGAATCAAAAAAGTATCTTGGTATCCTAAGAATTAAGAAAATCTTAGAGAAAATTAAAAGAATTAAGAAGCAAGAGCTAGAAGAGGAGCTTGAACAACTTTTGGAAGACTTTCAAAAAACATAAAAGTTGAGGATAATTGGAGGTAATCTCTAATCTTAATTAGCTCTTAGCTTGAGTTCAGTAACAATATATAGAATTCCTTAGGATCTTTTAAACATTTTCAAAAACTCTTTTCCCACCTCATTTCATCACACACCACTAATATTATGATTGAACTCCCATTTTGTTGGTTTGGATCAAAGTAACCTAGGGCTTGAGATTAAATGAATCATAAAGTATAAGTTAACTTAGACATTATTTAAACCTTGATTTCCTTTTCTTTTGATTATGTTCATCTCTTGGGATTTATGATATGCTCAATATCTCATTAGATTCCTTTGAGTTGGTTCTTTTATGTTCTCTATGAACTTGTGATTCAAATGAGAATACTCATATTCATATATACTTAGTAAGTCCAAGTCTTAGTTCATGACTTTGGTCTTCTAGTTGAAAGTCTTATGGAATCCCTTCAATATTCCATTAAGACTCACATGGATTAGTCCTTTTATCTCCAACAACCATCAATGGGAAGGAGAAGTAGTCTTAGGATGAGTCAACCTCTAGAGTTTGATATGGTAGACTTAACAAAAATAAAACTCAACAAGAGTGCAGTGAGTTTATAAACCACTTTTGATCAAGGATTTTTAATTAAATAGTGGTCTGCTGGAATTGAATGAGACCAATTGGAGAGTGTTGATAACACAAAGATTTATCACTACAAATTTTGTTTTGAAGAGACTTCATGTTTAAAGCGGTTTGGTCATGAGTTTTGTGAAAAAAAACACAATCTGTCCAGAATTTTAGAACAGTAACCCCTTCTTGAAATGAGTACATCAGAGCCTTAATCAAGCTTACTTGGCTCTAAATATTTTTTATGTAGTTTAATGTGTTAATAAGATCTCCTAAAAAGATTAGAGTCATTCGGATTTATTTGCTATTTTTAGAAATCACACAAAATCTCTGGACAGAAAGTTGAAAATTTCTAAGTGATGTATGGTTTCTACCCAATTTCCAGAGATTGAACCGTTTGAGTTTTGATTTTCTTTTTGGGTTAGAGACTAGACTCACAGAGGCATCATGTGTCCAAAAATCATCAAGATCAAACTGTTGGAAGTATGATTTTTCTATTTTTTATTTTCTAGTCTGCTCTTTGAAATTTCTAGAATTCTATCACAGATTTAATAAGCTTTGCAAACAATGGTCCAAATGATCTTTCTATGACCTAGGGTTTGAACCATGCTTCAATAAATCTAGAGGCTAAATGATCCAAATTAACGAATAGTTCATAGCTTACTCTTGTTCATCTTCATGTATTCATATGCATTCATTCATGTGTATTGATACTTGTAGTTAGGGTCTATTTTTGGGATAAGTTACATTTAATTGAACCTAATTGTAAATTCCATATGATCATGTTGGGATTACATCATCTCTATATGGACATTACATTGGCTCCTAGTTGAGACTTGTATATCTATAGGGATGTTGTGTTTTCAACTAGTTAGAAGGAGCTCATGATTGTGTCAGTTCCTTCCATGCTTGATAGGTTTAAGCTAGAACTTTGGCAATGTTGTTTAGGACCCAATATTTTATATTGTTCAATGCATGTGGACTGACCCTTGTTTTGTAGTGCTATCAAGGTACAATTTCTGGACTCTTTCGTTAGAATATTTTACTTGTTGATTTTATTGATTTTTCGATTCCATGCACTACACCCTAGAATTAGGATGTGCCTTATGTGTGTATATGTGATTATAGACTTTTTATTAGGATTTTTATTATATACATTGCATGTTTTCCATTTCGCGGCTAGATCCCGGATAAGTTCTCTTGCTCCTTATCGCATATCATCTTGCTTGCTATTTGAAATATGTGGTTTATGAATGATATTTTATCATTAGCAATCTTACACCCTTTTAGACATGTTTTTGTAATGTATATTTAAACATATGTATTAGTGTGAAGGCATACTTAGATTATTAATTCGATTAAAAGGATATTGAGTACAGGACTATCACGATATAGGATGAGAGGGGATGTTTTAGTCCGCCAGGCTCCTTCCCCTCTCATTCCATAATCCCCGGACCTAGAAAACTCTGGTTTCCAAAAGAACCGTTTGCTTTTAAAATGGTTTCTTAATTTTTTCTTTTACAAAAATAAGTGGTAACTCATGTTTTGTATTTCTGTAATACCCTGTATTTTTGATATATATTAAGGCTAGTATTCGTTTCTTTATACTTATGTAAACCTTTCCTTTTCTTTTGGTGAAATTTAGATACCAATCGATTGCCTTTGTTTCCCAATCGATTGAGACACTTTTTGGTTACCAATCGATTGATATGTTCCCAATCGATTGCCACTTTTTAGATACCAATCGATTGCTATCTTTTCCAATCGATTGCCATCACACTGACTTAAATTCATGACGTGGCAACATTCCAATCGATTGCCATCTTTTCTAATCAATTGCCTTCAAATATCTGTTACCAATCGATTGGCATAAGCTAAGACAAGTTTTCTTCTTTGCTTAAGCTTTGGATGTATGGCACATTTCGCCTCTATATATATGTGTTCATTTTTGGCCTTGGGGCAGTTTTCACAGTCTTGAGAGAGGGAGAGACACATCTTGTAAGTATAAATATATATATTCATATATCTATATATATATATATATAAACACTCACATCCATACACACACTGCCTTGGCAGCTGGAAGAAGAAGAAGATAAGAAGAGAAGAAAAAGAAGGAGAAGAGAAAGAGGAGGAGAGACAGAGAGAGAGCTGGACAGAGAACAAGAGGAGGAGAGAGAGAAAGCTTGGATTTTCAAGCTCACACACTTCCCAAACACACCCTAGGTGAGTCCTAACTCACTTGGTCCCTTTATTTGATGTTTATATAAGTTATGGTGAAGATTAGATGTGTTAAATGCATGATTTCTACATTTATATATGTTGTTTTGTAAATCTGCTGGTGAAGACGAAGTGCCAGTCAATTGGTATAATTCCCAATCGATTGCCATCAGTCTAGACCCAATCGATTGGATATAATTCCAATCGATTGACATCCCAATCAATTTTCAATGTTAGCAATCAATTGACATTGTTTTAGACCCAATCTATTGTCATATTCTCAACCGATTGGTATGATTTTTGTCCCAATTGATTGAACCTTATCCCAATCGATTGGTATTGGCAGAATATGGATTCCTTTGCCTATTTATTATATTAAGGTTTTGATTATTCGATTCTTAATTCGGACTTCTGTTATGCGATTTTGGGTTAAACAAGGATAATGTAACGCCAAAGAATAAAGGATATTTTGATAAAATGAAAGAATATGACTACGTGGGTAACATGTTGATTCGTGTATGAGTTCGGTATCCGTTTCTTTTAATCAGAGTAGTTAGGCCACATTAGGAATTGTCATGTGTCGATGTTAGTACATAACATAAGTAGGTTTGATAAGTTCTGGGAATGGTACGTGGACGGACACTTGGTCATGATATGCTTTCACATGCAGTGGATGGGTTATATCCTTACCGAGCAGTGGGCAAGACCATGTAGTTCAGAAATAGCCAGATGATCCATGTTATATCCTTAACGAGTGGTAGATGGTTTATATCCTTAATGAGCGGTGGATGGGGATCACTAGTACACATCGATAAGTCGTGGTAATAGATTTGATGTGTCGTTATTCAAAGCGTTATATCTTGACATGCGGTGGATGGTTTATATCCTTAACGAGCGGGAGATGGACCGACGTGGTGTCTATGAATGTGATGGATGGTTTATATCCTTAACGAGCAATGGACAAAATGATGGTATGTCAATTTATGTGAAACGAATGAGTCAGTTGTTTCTAGAGAGTATGTTAATCATCAGTCTTCGAGTAACAAGACGATAAGGGTTGGTTAACGATGTTGAATAAAGGAGCAAGATATTATTATTATCATTATAGTAAGAGTTTAACTCGTGCCTTCATGAACTTATTTTTACTTCAAATAAGTGCTACCTTGTTAGTTTATACTCACTCAGCTCTCAGTAAGCTGATGGCCGTTATTGCCTGGACATTCCCCGTCCAGATTACCCTGTCCCTTTTAATGCAGATATTGGAGCTTATGACGATAGCTACTACCCAGAAGGGAATTATGTAAAGGGTGGCCCCACTAATGCCGATTACGCTGGGAAGGACTACTATGCTGATGTTTATGCCAGCTGAAGATTTGGAGATAGTTACTAGCTTATTATTTCTATTTAGACTATTTTGTTAGTTAACAGGTACTTGGGCATATGTTGTCTCCAGTGTGGACCACAATCTGATGAATTGTAATAATTAGAACTGTCTTATATTTCAGTTGATGTTATTGTTATTACTGTTGTTTTAGTTGGACTAGTACTGCGTGGTGTGGATAATTATTGACTTTCACTTGTCATTCCCTATGGACCCAAAAAGAAAATTTATTTTTCTCTATTTTTGCTGCTACGGGGCGTGACAGGGTTTTTGGTATCAAAGCCCTAGGTTGTGATACTTTTGTTCACTATTTGTTCCACAGTCCTAGCATTTTAAGATCCCTGAGATGAGATATGAGTTTGAGATAAGATCGTCCTTCTGACGATAGATTGTTTCTTTGTAAGTTAACATGGATCCAGCGTTTCATAGATTTGTGAATGACTCATATGGAGGACACGTGATCCATGGGGATACCGTACAACCAGCTAACCCTGAGCATTACCAGGATCATGTACGTTAAGTAGCTAGTCATTATTTAGAGGAGGACATGTGGAAGGCCCTCTATGTTGACGGACGGACTCACCCGACCCAGATGCGTATGGATGCTTACCATTTCGCGAGGATTGGCAGAGATATTTATCAAAAGATTCTACGATTGATTGGGAGTAAGTTGGAGATGGATGCTATTGAGCATTGAGCTATCCTTAGAGGACCTATTGAGGCAGCACCTACAGTACTGCCACCATCACCAGTACCTAAGGTACCCATTCCAGAGCCACATGAGCAGCCTGAGTAGCCAGAGTCATCAGAGGCTGAGTCGATAGTGGATGCTGACCTAGAGGAGGATCCCGTAGAGGACATCGAGCCAGTTGAGAATAACGAGGAGCTAGAGGAGAATCCAGAGGAGGACCTAAAGCTAGTTGTGGAGGAGATTATGGCAGTAGGGAATGACATAGGAGTAGTGGGAGATGAGATTTTAGAGGATATGATCGTTGACCTTGAGGTAGAAGAGGTAGTCGTACTAGAGATATCCGTAGTGTTTGATTTACTAGCAAGACCTGTGCTTCATATGGCAGCTATTGCTAATATGGCAGTCAAGTGGGTAGCAGCGATGGTTGTACAGCCAATCGGACTTCTGATAGGACCGGTTGCATTAGCAGATGCTATAGCCATTGTTGGGGATTTTGCTGAGTTGATCGCCGATGTTGCCGAGCCTGCATTTGATGTTGAGGAGATGGAGGTTGAAGACATGTTGTCGAGGACTGGGATATTGGAGTAGTAGTAGGAGCAGCAGCACCAACCAAGGATGATCCACCGGTAGAGATGGACATTGCACCTAAGGATGATGCACCAGCAGCAGGATCGGATGCTGACGACTGTTGAGTCAGGATCTGCAGGGGGTTTAGTTTTTATTAGTTTTAAATCATGACATGTTGTCTACATGATTTTTGGAGCTTGAGAGATAGCTATCTGACCATAGCTTTGTATAGTATTAGCAGTAATAGTCGTAGCATTGTAAATAAGTGACCTTAGTACTGTTTTAGCTTGTCCCACGTGGTACACAGTTTGACTAGTGCGTACTATGCGGTACATCTTTTGATATGTATACGAGCAGTACTTTTGATATTGATCGTATGGTTGCTTTGATGTGTTGTTTTGTAGAATTGTTAATTCTTGTTGCTTTTCACCCTATCTTGCTTTCGTTTCTACGAGAAGACTTTTAGCTAATCGATGTGTCTCTTGTAGGCAACACTCGTATTCATTATGGTAGGACCCTTGAGAAATCAACAAGCGCGAATTGGAACACCTATTCCAGAAGGAATAAACCCATCTGGAGTCTTTGAAGCATTCATGCAGCGGATAGAGCATGTAGGCGATACCCACAACCATGCTAATCAACGACCTGTTCAACCTCCCGCAGCACCGTTCCAGCCAAGGCAAACTGGAGACAAGTTATTAGCAAATTTTCGTGGGTTAAGTCCCGAGAAGTTCGATGGACTAACAAAACCATGGAAACCCAAACAATGCATAAGAGAAATGGAGTTGATCTTTGAAGCATTGGAATGCAACGAGCAAGAGAAGCGTCGTCTTGCTACGTTCCAACTTACCTATGCCGCCGTAGATTGGTGGGAGGCTGAGCGAGCCACTATAGGGATGAATGCTGCAAGAGCCATGCCTTAGGAAACATTCAAGGAAAGATTTCTCGAGAAGTACTTCCCAGAAGATGAAAAGGATCAACAGGAGAAAAATTTCATGAGCTTAGTTCAAGGAGATTAGACGGTGAGAGAATATATCACACAGTTTAAGCGACTGTCTCAATTTACCCAATATATGATTGACACACCGCAGAAGAAAGTGAAAAGAATTCACCAGGGACTGAATCCCCATCTTCACCATACGATGATTGGTCACCTGAACCAGAGCTTTAAGGGACTAGTCAGCGCTGTAAGTCTAGAGAAGGATGCATATCCAGTATAGTGACCTCAAACGAATCGACGCCATCAAGGAACTTCCAACAGAGAAATTTCCAGACACAACCACCGAGGAATACCCAAGGGTGGAGACCTCAGGGAAATTTCCAAGGAAACAAGAGAACCTGGGAAGGAACCAGGAAGCCCCAACAGAGTTATCTCTGACCTCAGCCGTATCGACAGCAAGGACCGCAACCCCAGGCACTGCTTACAGCTCCGCCATCAAATGACAGAGGTTGTTTTAACTGTGGAAAGCCAGGACATATTGCCAAGTTCTGCATAGTTTCCAAGGTTAACCACCAAATGGGTGCAAACTGTTGAAATTACAATAAACCAGGGCACTTGAGCAGAGATTGTCGTGCACCACAGGGAGGATACTATGGGGCACCAGTTCAAGGGATTCAAGGACCTCCAAATCAGACAAGGATGAATGCTATAATCCTGGGAAGTAGGTTTAAATGCTAATGAGCAGCAACATTTAGAAGGTACGCTTGTACTCTTTCATAGTCCAATTAAAGTTTTATTTGATACTAGAGCTGCACATTCTTTTATTGCTGTTAAGATTGTACGCCACTTGGGTTTAGAACCCCAGACACTTGAGCCAGCACTAAATGTTGTGTCGCCATTGGGAGTGACTGTTAAGTTGGGTAAAGTGTGCAAAGATTGCCCACTAACCTTGGGAGATAGGAATCTTCCAGTGGACTTGGTAGTTTTGTCGATGTCGGAGTTTGACATTATCCTAGGAATGGATTGGTTGACTAAGTACAGTGGCAATTTGGATTGCCCTATTAGGACCATTGTGTTTCCAATACCAGGATGCCCGACGATTAGATTCCAGTGTCATCCGATGAGCGACATGTTTCTTGCGAGTAGTTTGGCTACAATTGGGAGTACAAGTACGAAACTCAAGATGGATCAGATTCCTACTATACAAGACTTTCAGGATGTATTCCAGGATATTAAAGGACTTCCACCAAAAAGAGAAATAGACTTCTGTGTGGAACTAATACCTGGTATGTTATTGATATCTACGACTCCATATAAGATGGCACCAACTAAGATGTTGGAACTGAAAAAGCATGTCCAGGAACTTGAAGATTTAGGTTTTGTTCGTCCGAGTACGTTACCTTGGGGAGCACTGGTATTATTCGTAAAGGAGAAGGAAGGGACACTTCGACTCCGTATGGACTATAGGGAGTGGAACAAAGTCACAATCAAGAATAGATATCCACTTCCTCGGATAGACGACCTATTCTACCAGTTACAAGGATCGAAGATCTTTTCAAAAATCGAATTACGTTCGGGATATCACCAGTTGTTAGTTCGACTAGAGGATGTGTTGAAGACTGCGTTCAGGATAAGATACGGGCTTTACGAGTTTTTAGTTATGCCTTTTGGATTGACAAATGCTCTAGCAGTATTCATGGACTTAATGATTAGAGTATTCAGACCATATCTGGATAATTTCATTATAGTATTCATCGACGACATACTGATCTATTCAAAGAAGGAGGAAGACCACAAGAAGCACTTGCAGATTGCTTTACATACGCTTTGAGATAATAAGTTGTATGCAAAGTTCAACAAGTGTGAGTTTTGGCTACGGGAAGTCAAATTCTTGGGACATGTTATATCTCAAGATGGTATCTCAGTGGACTCATCTAAGATTGATACAGTCTTAAGCTGGAACAGACCGACTAATGTGAAGGAAGTTAGAAGTTTCCTCGGCCTAGCAGGATATTACCGAAGATTTGTAAAAGGATTTTCTAAGTTAGCAGGACCTTTGACAAATTTGACGAGAAAAGAAACGAAGTATGAATGGACAGACAAGCATGAGGGTGCATTCCAGGAGTTAAAGGAAAGATTAACTTTAGCACCAGTACTTACAATACCTAAGAGTGGAGAAAGGTACGTAATTTATAGTGTTGCATAGCACCAAGGACTTGGTTGTGTGCTTATGCAAGATGGGAATGTCATTGCATATGGATCAAGACAATTGAAGGTACATGAGAAGAATTATCCGATGCATGATTTGGAATTAGCAGCAATATTGTTTGCATTGAAGATTTGGAGACACTATCTCTATGGAGAAAAGTTTGACCTTTTTTTCGATCATAAAAGCTTGAAATATTTGTTCCCTCAGAAGGAATTGAACATGCGACAACGGAGATGGATGGAGTTACTCAAGGACTATGACTTTTCGTTATAATACCATCCAGGTAAAGCAAATGTGGTAGCAAATGCTTTGAGACATAAACCTCGACTAGTGATCGTTGCATTACTAATTTGAGAGTGGCAAGCATTAGAAGTTTTAGCTGAATTCGATCTTCACCCAGTGGGACCAATGGAAAGACAACATTTTGGATGTTTTATGATACAACCCACTTTGATCAACCGTATCATAGAAGCTCAGCAAACAACAGAAGATTTGAAGTTATGGTTTGCCAAAATGTCAGCCAAAGAACCAGAAGTCTGGAGTATTAGTACGGACAGAGCCTTACGATGTAAAGGTAGACTTTGTGTACCTGACGAAGAAAATCTTCGGAAAGAAATTTTGGATGAAGCTCATAAGTCACGAATGACTATTCATCCTGGAGGTTGTAGACACCCCATTTTGTCGGCTAACAGATTTAGGAGACCCATAGCTTGGTGGTTCACAATGATCGTAAAAGACTCAAAAGCACTCCTGGAAGTCAGCTCTATCTCTCAGAATGCTCAGATTGACCAAAATGCCCCTAAAAGCCCGAAGACTCCCAGATTTGGTCCCGAAGTTCTGAAAACATGCTATGTCGTAAGAAAAATGATAAAATGAGTTTTTAAGTAAAACTGGATGAAATCGTCAGCTCCCAGAGACCCCCGGAAGTCCCGGAAGTTCCCCGAAAGTCCCCGTTGACCGGTTTGACCAAGGTTTGACCAGGTTTGACCAGAGTTTGACCAAGTTTGACCAAAATCGTCCGAATTCACCGGAATCATTACAAAAGTATTAAAATGAGTTTTAAAAGAGAATCGAGCGAAAACGTCGGCTCCTGGGAGCTCCCGGAGGTTCCCAGAACTTCCTGGGAATCCCAGGTTTGACCAGTTCGACCAAGATTTGACTTTGGAATCGGGGCACCGAAACAATTTTCAAATATTTTTCATGGATACTAGAGGTCAATAGCTTTCCAACGGTATATCGCACATAATTCCTGGATTTAAAACGAATTTATTTTGAATTTTTGAAGGCGAAAAAGGCGATCAAATCAGCATTTATCGCGAATACCGCAAAACTTTTCAAAGTGACCTATCCCCGAACTATTTTGTATGTAAAGTAGACTCCATTACCTTTCCAACGGTATATCACAACCTCAATTTGTAGTTCGTATGCATTTTCTGTGAATTTCGGACAAAATAGGGCCTTTTCGCGAATACCGGAACCTCTGGGGGCCTAAACGTAATTTTCTGGGCTTCTGAGGAGCACTGCCGCCGCGGCACTGGCCCAGTGCCGCCGCGGCACTCAACCCTCGCAGAGTCCATTTTTGTAATTTTTTTGGGTGTCCAAATTGATTAATTGAAAGCCAAAACGACATAGTTTTATGTTCACAGTTGTTTGGGACCAATGGGAGTACTTCTAAAACCCCAAAACCACCCCCAAATTGGCCTATTTAAACCCTCCATTGCTCTTCATTTTGGGGGGCCCAAGTGCAAAGCTTGAAAAGTTGTAGAGAAGAAGAGAGATAGAGATAGGTTTAGAAGAAAGAAAGGGAGCTTCTCCCATTGATTTTCCATAAGAAAGTGAGTTTTATTCTTGTTTTCTTCCATTATCCTTCTATATACTTCACATTCAAAGTCCATTCCAACCCTCATTCTTGAGCATTCATGAGATAGGAAGCTACTTCCATGTCCAAATGTCAAAATCTATGAGTGAAATACCAAGCTACAAGTCCAAAATCACATTGATTATCATCTATTGATTGCTATTTACTTGCTTGTTTATATATATGTTCATCCCTTCTTACCTCATTTCTTTTTATTTTTCTTTATTTACTTACTAGTTCATCATCATCTAAATGATGACATGAAGTTTGGGGTGAGTGAATCCTTATGGATAGTAGCTCTTGACCTCAAAAACATGTTTGATAGATGATGATCATAACGTCAATACCTCCAAGGTATTCTTGAAGTGTATTGAAGTTATGTTCTAAATAAAATAAATCTCTCCAACAATCTTGGAGGTTCTTAATGATGAGTTTGATGTAGGTATTCTAAGTGGCTATGATCCTTATTGAGTGTTAAAAATATGTCTTCAACACATCTATTTCAAAACCCCTCTCAATCCCTCTCATTTGGTTTCAAGAAACCAAACTTTGTTTTCTCCAAAAATCTTCAAAATAATGAGTCAAAACAGTGAGTGAGTTGAGTTCAAAGATTTCTCTAGAAGTCAATACTCAACATATGGATGCAAGGCCACTTGGAAAGTCTTCCTAACTCATTGGAGAACACCCATGATTTTTGGTTTGACTTGGAAGTACTTGGAAATGGTCCATTTGGATCCCAATATTCCTTCCAAACATTCTGATTTTGCTGTCACAGCAGCTAGGTCCACTTCCAACCTCTTTTACAGAAACCGTTTCCAAAAGGGGTGGTCCTAACTTATTTTTCCCTTAAAATTCAATGTATTAGGGAACTTTCTGTATAAAATGGGCCCTTAGATCATTCTTTTTCATTTTCTAAGATTTTCTAACATTTCAGTCGACAGTACGGACTCTGTTTCTGAGTGACCTGTGTTGTATATATGATTTCTCTCAATCTGTGATAGCTATTCAAGATTGGCCTTTTGGGTTGTGTTCTAGACACAATAAGGAACATCTCCATAAAAAATCATGCATTGAAAACATTCTTAACCCCTCTTTTCAATTTCCAAAAGATGATGCTACTGTTCTGTCCACTATTCACAGCAAGCACATTTTAACTTTCATTCTTTGATTTGATGCTTATATGCATTCCAAATTAGTTCATATCTTAGGAAGTAGTTCATACTACATTTGTACATATCCCATATTGATTTCATCCGTCCATTCATACACATTTTAGACTTCTAAGTCATTCTAGAAATCCATGTACACAAAACACACTACAACCTTTGCGCATTTTAGATACATACATTGCATTCATGCAAGATTTGGGGTTTTTGTAACTCTTAATCTAAGAAGATTATAAGGAATGATCATGATCACACGTTCATGCTCCCCTCGACCTAATCATCCTTTCTCATCCGTCCCGGGGATTGAGAGATCTTCTATTCTCAAAGATTAACATGCATCATCCTAGCTTGCTAAGCATCCTTGTTTTCTTTGACTATTTGTTTCAAGAACAATTCATGTCCCCCTTTAGATTAGGAAGTCTTGATTATTTGATACATGATTAGGCTATTTTTCCTAAGTTTATTTGTGTGATCTTTCACTTTACATTGTATGATATTTGACTTAGATCTTATGAATGATATCTTATCTTTAGATCTTCCATTTCAAGTTTCTTATGTGATGTAACATACTATCATAGTATTAATTGCCGAACCATACATAGTATAAGATGATTATTTGGATGCTAATTGAGACCCGTCGAAAGACGGGGCGAGTTGAGGGTGTTTTAGTCGCGACAAAGGCTCCTTCCTCTCTCGTACCAAAACCCCGAACCAAGTCCTTTGGTTATGAAGGGCCGGTGCCCTTTATCCATTTGGGTGAGTCAAATTAGGTTTCTTGGTTCCTTAAAGACCAAGTGGCGACTCTGTATCTGTTTTCAACAGACCTATTTTCTTTCTTTGATTCAAATCAATTTCAAAACAATCTCAAACAAGAGAAGTGGTCCGATTCCGCGTGTCCACAATCTGGCGACTCTGCTGGGGATTTTTATTTTCAAAACAAAATAATACAGAGGTTTGACTCATAAGAAGCATCCTTAAAATCATCTTTTTGCTGTGTATGGTTCACTACATTGCACTTCTGCATTTCCCCTCCGACTGTGTCTGAAACGCGGCGCTGGCATTGTTCAGGTCTTGCTGTGCCAGGGCACAAGTCACCGTTGATACTGTACCTTCCAAGGTATATCAAAAAGAGTAAAAACCTCCGTACTGTCTCCCTGACGGTATATTGGAACTCTCGTCAACGGACCCTCTTTGACTAAACCCTGCCTTTGCATATAGATTCCTGTAGCACCTTTCATAGGACTGTTCATTTATCTTTTCAGATAGGACAATGTGATATAACTGCTGTATGCCCTAGCGGGATTACCTGCGCGGTGTAGACGCTTATGTGGCATAGAACAGAACCTCTTTCTTATGATTCCCAAGGCAATCACTCACATGTGATCACATTGAGTTGACTTGCCTAGGCACCATGACAAGGATGTCTGCTCCATGTTCACAAAGATATACACCGCAAACCTTATTTGTTGGTCCTAGGACATAGGAGTATGAAAACTAGCTAGACAGTATGATCATCGTCGTAACCTGTTTCCCCCAGAAACTCTGTCCAGATATCCCAGATATAACCATGCTAACCCGTTTTTCCCAGAAACCTTGTCTAAATCTCCCTGATTTCCCAGATATACCCGTTTTTCCCAAAAAACTCTGATTTCCCAGATATACCAGTTTCTCCCAGAAACTCTATCCAAATTTCCTAGAAATACCCAAAGTACCTGTTTTCTCAGGAGCTCTGCCCAAACCTCCCAGATTCTCCAAAAATTCCAGCAGCTCTGCCCAAATCACCTAGAAATGCCCGGATATACTCGTGTCTCCTAGAAACTCTATCCATATTTCTCATAAATGCCCAAAATACCAGTTTCTCCTAGAAGCTCAGTCCAAATCGACCAGAAATCCTTATTTCTCCTAGAAACTCAAATGACTTCTAGAAATTTCTCCGAATCTTCCAAATCCATGTTTCTCCCAGAAACTCTATCCAAAACTCCTGAAGTATCCCAGAAATCCCTGTTATCCCTTGGTGATCATACTGGAAAGTAAGGTTAGCACACTCTGTATGGCTAGGACCTTATTTGTTTGACTGCTATCTGTTAGAAGTAGGGGCATCATATAGATTAGGGCTTGCATCCGCATGCTTGTCTCATTTGCATACACCATTCCTATCGGTCTGCACGCACTGTTTCAGTCAGGCTGTACACGAGTCAGTCCACGTCTGTTAACATCACTATAGCTGTCATCTCAATCATCGCTGTTAAAAGTCTAACACAGTCTTTTCACACCTATATGTTAGTACAAGTTTTAAGCACCCAGGATCTGCATTTGTGAGTCAGAGGATTAGGGAGTCACCTTGTCAGAATCACTCAGCCGAAAGTCAGCTTTATGGATCCAGAAGTTTGGAAGCAAGAATGACAGAAATGATCAACCAACAGTCTGACCGGTTGGCCCAAGTTTTATCCTTCATGGAAGAATTAAAGCAACAGCAGCCGCAACCTCCACCTGGATTTGAACCACCCCTACATGAGAACGGCGGAGAAGAAGTATGGTTTCAAGGGGTCCCGCCGCCTGCGTATGAGAAGAAATTCCAAGAAAAAATGGAAAGGGTTGACAAGCTAGAAAGCGTACTGAGGAAAAGCAAAGGGATCAATGACTACATGCTAGATCTGGAAGGCCTTTTTGAGCCTGTTAGGCTGAAACTGCCGGAAAACTTCAAAATGCCTGAAATTGATCGTTTTGATGGAACTGGGAATCCGAAGAGCCATGTAAAGTTCTGCATGAGTGTTTTCCAATCAATGGGCTGCAACCATGAGCACATCGCAATGTTGTTCCCTCAAACCCTCGCCAAGGCTGCTCTATCTTGGTTTCTGACCTTGGAGGTTTCTAAGACACGGACTTGGGAAGATATAGTCCAGGTCTTCATTGATCATTACTCCTACAACCAAGAGCTCGATGTCACCATTCGGGATCTGGAGACTACCCGGCAGAACTTCAATGAGTCCTTCGCTGCATTCTTGAGCAGATGGAGGAACAAAGTGGCCCAAATGACCCACCGACCAGTCGAAAAGGAACAAGTCTGGATGTTGATCAAGAATCTACAGCCGCTGTACCATGAGAAACTATTCTACCAGTCCATCTCAACATTTGAAGAACTGTTTGAGATTGGGACTAGAATTGAGGATGCAATCAGGGAAGGGAAAATCAAGAATGAAGGATCACAAAGCCAGTCCAAGAGGCCCAACTACTCCCGAAACCCTTCGGATGTCAATGCCCTTAGTAACCAACCCATGGCCTATTCTCCTCAATCATACCAGCTCACAAACCAAACCAGCTCGCCTAGCCGCCCTTACCAAAATAGGGTACCCCGTGAATTTTCCAAGATAGATATCTCCCCCTCCGTAGCCTTAGGCCGCCTGCTAAAAAAGGGACACCTCCAACTCCTTCAGCCTCGTGCCGATCCCCCACCACCTAACTGTGACCTGTCCAAACGATGTGCCTACCACCAAGGCCCAGGCCATGACACCGACCGGTGCATACGTCTCCGCCATGATATCCAAGACCTTATTGACCAAAGAGTCATTGAACCACCAACCATTCAACCCCATGTCACCTAAGCCCCTGGCCGGTCCTTTCAAATGATCTCCTTCACTAAGGATTGTTGAAGCTACGCAGAGAGTTGATAGTGTTTGGAACTTCTGCTAAAATAATAATAATAATAATAAATGGGTCACAATGACACTCCATTTGAGACCAAGTCGAGTCTGTTCTATATTTTGTGTCTATTTCAAGTTTGATCTTGTGGTCGAGTCTGTCTAACATCAAGTTATTGTGAGTCCGTATCGAGTAATGTAATCCTTCTCTTCTGATGGAATGAAGTCTCATTTTGCCTAATCTGATGTGTATAAGTGCATGAATCGCTGAACTGAAAATGTCACTCTTCAAATTACCATGGACATTACTTTGCTAATAAATTTTTGCAACAAACAAAAAAAGAGAGAATCCCTAACAGGCCAAAGTCGATTTTGCGCCGACACCGATGAAGAGCCAAGAATTGAATAGTCTTACTTTAAGAATTTAAAGACGCTCTTGCCTCAATCTTGAAAAGACATACTTGAAACTGACTTGGGGCTTGCCCAACACCCTTTTTTTTCCACCATTTCAAAGCCTTAAGCCCAATCCAATTGGAAGCCATGCAATCTGTCCGATTGAAAGCAATACAGACTTAGTCCTTGATGGTAGCCAAACATTTTAGCAAGTTTCATCTCGACTTTAAAAAAAAAAAGAAAAAAAAAGAAAAAGAAGAAAAGAAAAGAAAAGAAAAAAAAAACTCGCTAGGTTGAAAACCCGAAAGGGCACCTAGGCAAAAGTTAGAGCCAAAAAGGTATTGATTTCCAAGATCTGAACTTAGCCAGTCAAAATGAGGGAGAAAATGAAAGAAAGAAGATTTTTGTGATACAGAGAATTGTACACTTCAAGGTACATCATGAGAATGTGTCTAGATCATATTTCAAAAGGCTCGGAACAACCATAAATAAATTCCAAGAGCTGACATGCACATTCCGGAATTTTGAGATTGCGGTCAAAAGGTCTCACAAGAATCAACTACATGAAAAGTAAAATTGACTGGCTAGGCGAAAGTGAAAAGGATCGATCCTCAAAATAAAAAAAAAAAGAAAGAAAAGACCGAAACTGAATCTTCTTATTCAAAGCTACCACAAGTGGCTCAAGTTTGAACTTCTTTGACGATTGGTTTGAAAAACCCTCATACCTCAAACCCCTTATTTCAAGCCTTACCTTGAACTACGCTCGACCTGATTCCCACTCGGGGATACGTAGGCAACCACATCGGTTCGGTCGACACCATCATAATCAACTCGCTTCTTTTCAACCATGGCCCGAACTACGTTGGACCTGATCCCCACTTGGGGGTACGTAGGCAGACTTTCAAAAAGAAAAGAAGGATGGCTCGCTAGGTCGAAAATCCGAAAGGACGCCTAGGCAAAAGTTAGAGCTAAATCTAAGGTGAGCAATAACAAAAGAGAGAAAAGAGCTCGCTAGGTTACCTCACTGGTGCCTAGGCAAAAAGTTATGAGCATTTGAGAGATTAAAGTCACGGTCCATGCCTCAAACCAGAAAATCACCTTCCAAACTAGGGGCAAACTTCGACTACCCGCCTCGTTTGCCTGACTTTTACTATCTACCCTTCACACAAGGGGCAAACTTCGGTCACCTACCTCGTTTTCCCAAAACCTCCAATGAACCTTCCTCCAAACTAGGGGCAAACTTCGGTCATTTACCTCGTTTGCCTACCGATCCCACTTCATGCCCTTCAAACTAGGGGCAAACTTCGTTTGCCACCCGATCCCTATACACCAATGGTAAGCCTTCAAGTCACAAACATTGTCTTGAACAGATGGAAATGGAGCATCTTTTATTCTATAAGCTAAGGCACTAATTCAAAGCATATCTTGGGAGAAGCAAAGAAATTGATTAGATCAGTAGGGAGGGATTTTCAAAAAACCAGATTTATTAGCAAAGTGCTGACATATCAAGATGAGGAGTGAACATAAAAGATGAGCGGTACATCATTCATGGTAAAGGCACTTTGGATCGTGGCAATTTGAGAATTTCATGTCCAAGTCAATCCTTCTTTATTTGAGTCAGTAGTAATCTGATCACAAGTGTGTCAGAGACCAAGGTTTCATACAAACTAACCCAACTTTCCTTGTCGTTCCTGTTAAGTCCATTTGTCCTGATGATCTCAAATGTGTGGGTTAAAGGTGATTCCCAATTATAAAAAAAAACTTTGGATATAAGCAGAAGTGCCAAACATTATTACTACACCAGTCAAGGTCGCAACATGAGAATGTCCCAGGTACGAGTGGCATAAACTCGTAAGTGGTTGCAAACTACAAACCGACAGTTGTTTCTCAAGGCGGCCGATCGGAGGAAATATCGCCAACACCGAGAAACTATTGCTGATAAGGTGTGTCGATGAGATGTGTTGTTGAGGTGTTTTAGGGTCCAAAGTCTAGATGTGTTGATGAGGAGTGTTGATAAGATGTGTTTTAGTGCCCAAAGTCCAAGTGTGTTGTTGAGGAAGAGCATCAGATGTGTCGAGGAACATCAGAAGAGAATATTGTTGAAGAGAACATCGGGTGTGTTGAGGAACATCAGATTTGTTGAGAAGCGTCGTTGAAGAGTTGAGGAATATCGGATGAGTTGAGGAACATCAGATTTGTTGAGAAGCGTCGTTGAAGAGTTGAGGAATATCGGATGAGTTGAGGAACATCAGATTTGTTGAGAAGCGTCGTTGAAGAGTTGAGGAATATCGGATGAGTTGAGGAACATCAGATTTGTTGAGAAGCGTCGTTGAAGAGTTGAGGAATATCGGATGAGTTGAGGAACATCAGATTTGTTGAGAAGCGTCGTTGAAGAGTTGAGGAATATCGGATGGGTTGAGGAACATCAGATTTGTTGAGAAGCATCATGGAAAAGTCGAGAAGCATCGTTAAGATTTGAAGAACACCGTTGACAATCAAGAAGCCTTGAGAAAGCACCGTCAAAGATTCGAGGAACAACATAAGCGCCATTAAGAATTGAGGATTGAGAAGCACCGTTGAGACTTTGGGAGTCACCGAGTCCATAGTGTCACGACTAAGAGGAGCACGAGTCAAGAATCACTTCACCCAACATGACACATAGCCCATCGGTTGTGGCACACACAAATCACAAAGCCCACTGGAGTGGCAAACACACCATACGCATTCTTTTGAGCACCACAGTATCACTTTGAGCACCACGCTCTTCCTTGAGTAAGACCTCCAGGTCGAGCTCCCTCACAAGTCTATTAGTCATAGTGAAGCATAGATCACCAAGCCCACTGAGAGTGGCAAATACACTGAACACATGTACTAGGACCACAAGCGTTTTAGAACACAATACAGGCACGACACAAGTCCACTCGGAGTGGTACACCCCACAGCACCAATTCATGCTAGGATCAGAACACTAGACATGATAGGACTTAGGACAAAATTCATATCACATCCATGCATAGCATATCACTCTTATAGCATAGCATCCGCCTGATTGTTGTGTATGTGCATGTGTGATTTATTCCTTTGTGCCCTGAACTACGTCCTGGTCTGATCCCCCTTGGGATACGTAGGCAGCTCACGCAGAGCGCGACCAGCACTAGCCTCAGCATCATTGCATCTTTTGCAACGCTTTTTATCCTAAATCTATAGCCTCCAAAAGACCTGTCTCTTCAAAACTTTGGCACTCGCTTGCGACATGCGTTGCCTCACAAGTTCCTGCCAAAGAGGGGCAAACTGTAGACACCCCATTTTGTCGGCTATCAGATTTAGGAGACCCATAGCTTGGTTGTTCACAATGATCGTAAAAGACTCAAAAGCACTCCTGGAAGTCAGCTCTATCTCTCAGAATGCTCAGATTGACCAAAATGCCCCTAAAAGCCCGAAGACTCCCAGATTTGGTCCCGAAGTTCTGAAAACATGCTATGTCGTAAGAAAAATGATAAAATGAGTTTTTAAGTAAAACTGGATGAAATCGTCAGCTCCCAGAGACCCCCGGAAGTTCCCCGAAAGTACCCGTTGACCGGTTTGACCAAGGTTTGACCAGGTTTGACCAGAGTTTGACCAAGTTTGACCAAGTTTGACCAAAATCGTCCGAATTCACCGGAATCATTACAAAAGTATTAAAATGAGTTTTAAAAGAGAATCGAGCGAAAACGTCGGCTCCTGGGAGCTCCCGGAGATTCCCAGAACTTCCCGGGAATCCCAGGTTTGACCAGTTCGACCAAGATTTGACTTTGGAATCGGGGCACCGAAACAATTTTCAAATATTTTTCATGGATACTAGAGGTCAATAGCTTTCCAACGGTATATCGCACATAATTCCTGGATTTAAAACGAATTTATTTTGAATTTCCGAAGGCGAAAAAGGCGATCAAATCAGCATTTATCGCGAATACCGCAAAACTTTTCAAAGTGACCTATCCCCAAACTATTTTGTATGTAAATTAGACTCCATTACCTTTCCAACGGTATATCACAACCTCAATTTGGAGTTCGTATGCATTTTCTGTGAATTTCGGACAAAATAGGGCCTTTTCGCGAATATCGGAACCTCTGGGGGCCTAAACATAATTTTCTGGGCTTCTGAGGAGCAGTGCCGCCGCGGCACTGGCCCACTGCCGCCGCGGCACTGGCCCAGTGCCTCCGCGGCACTCAACTCTCGCAGAGTCCATTTTTGTAATTTTTTTGGGGGTCCAAATTGATTAATTGAAAGCCAAAACGACATAGTTTTATGTTCACAGTTGTTTGGGACCAATGGGAGTACTTCTAAAACCCCAAAACCACCCCCAAATTGGCCTATTTAAACCCTCCATTGCTCTTCATTTTGGGGGGCCCAAGTGCAAAGCTTGAAATGTTGTAGAGAAGAAGAGAGATAGAGATAGGTTTAGAAGAAAGAAAGGGAGCTTCTCCCATTGATTTTCCATAAGAAAGTGAGTTTTATTCTTGTTTTCTTCCATTATCCTTCTATATACTTCACATTCAAAGTCCATTCCAACCCTCATTCTTGAGCATTCATGAGATAGGAAGCTACTTCCATGTCCAAATGTCAAAATCTATGAGTGAAATACCAAGCTACAAGTCCAAAATCACATTGATTATCATCTATTGATTGCTATTTACTTGCTTGTTTATATATATGTTCATCCCTTCTTACCTCATTTCATTTTATTTTTCTTTATTTACTTACTAGTTCATCATCATCTAAATGATGACATGAAGTTTGGGGTGAGTGAATCCTTATGGATAGTAGCTCTTGACCTCAAAAACATGTTTGATAGATGATGATCATAACTTCAATACCTCCAAGGTATTCTTGAAGTGTATTGAAGTTATGTTCTAAATAAAATAAATCTCTCCAACAATCTTGGAGGTTCTTAATGATGAGTTTGATGTAGGTATTCTAAGTGTCTATGATCCTTATTGAGTGTTAAAAATATGTCTTCAAAACATCTATTTCAAAACCCCTCTCAGTCCCTCTCATTTGGTTTCAAGAAACAAAACTTTGTTTTCTCCAAAAATCTTCAAAATAATGAGTCAAAACAGTGAGTGAGTTGAGTTCAAAGATTTCTCTAGAAGTCAATACTCAACATATGGATGCAAGGCCACTTGGAAAGTCTTCCTAACTCATTGGAGAACACCCATGATTTTTGGTTTGACTTGGAAGTACTTGGAAATGGTCCATTTGGATCCCAATATTCCTTCCAAACATTCTGATTTTGCTGTCACAGCAGCTAGGTCCACTTCCAACCTCTTTTACAGAAAACTTTTCCAATAGGGGTGGTCCTAACTTATTTTTCCCTTAATATTCAATGTCTTAGGGAACTTTCTGTATAAAATGGGCCCTTAGATCATTCTTTTTCATTTTCTAAGATTTTCTAACATTTCAGTCAACAGTACGGACTCTGTTTCTGAGTGACCTATGTTGTTTATATGATTTCTCTCAATCTGTGATAGATATTCAAGATTGGCCTTTTGCGTTATGTTCTAGACACAATAAGGAACATCTCCATAAAATATCATTCATTGAAAACATTCCTAACCCCTCTTTTCAATTTCCAAAAGATGATGCTACTGTTCTGTCCACTATTCACAGCGAGCACATTTTAACTTTCATTCTTTGATTTGATGCTTATATGCATTCCAAATTAGTTCATATCTTAGGAAGTAGTTCATACTACATTTGTACATATCCCATATTGATTTCATCCGTCCATTCATACACATTTTAGACTTCTAAGTCATTCTAGAAATCCATGTACACAAAACACACTACAACCTTTACGCATTTTAGATACATACATTGCATTCATGCAAGATTTGGGGTTTTTGTAACTCTTAATCTAAGAAGATTATAAGGAATGATCATGATCACACGTTCATGCTCCCCTCGACCTAATCATCCTTTCTCATCCGTCCCGGGGATTGAGAGATCTTCTATTCTCAAAGATTAACATGCATCATCCTAGCTTGCTAAGCATCCTTGTTTTCTTTGACTATTTGTTTCAAGAACAATTCATGTCCCCCTTTAGATTAGGAAGTCTTGATTATTTGATACATGATTAGACTATTTTTCCTAAGTTTATTTGTGTGATCTTTCACTTTACATTGTATGATATTTGACTTAGATCTTATGAATGATATCTTATCTTTAGATCTTCCATTTCAAGTTTCTTATGTGATATAACATACTATCATAGTATTAATTGCCGAACCATACATAGTATAAGATGATTATTTGGATGCTAATTGAGGCCCGTCGAAAGACGGGGCGAGTTGAGGGTGTTTTAGTCGCGACAAAGGCTCCTTCCTCTCTCGTACCAAAACCCCGAACCAAGTTCTTTGGTTATGAAGGGCCTGTGCCCTTTATCCATTTGGGTGAGTCAAATTAGGTTTCTTGGTTCCTTAAAGACCAAGTGGCGACTCTGTATCTGTTTTCAACAGACCTATTTTCTTTCTTTGATTCAAATCAATTTCAAAACAATCTCAAACAAGAGAAGTGGTCCGATTCCGCGTGTCCACAGAGGTACAAAGATATCATACCCCAAAGTACCAAAAATAGGGAAAAATAAATTTCCTTTATGGGTTCGTAGACACGTGACTGGTTGTGAGTGTCACCTGATTGTCCAAACATGCTTATAACAATAATGTGATATGGGAAAGTGACTAAGTTCAGCGGAAGCAGAAATTTAAAATATCCAAGTCTTGCGTCAGTAGTATATTATAGGCCAAAAAGATATCCAAAAGTTACATATTATAAGACCAGCTAAACTAATACATCACTAACATAATAATAACAGAACTATAACAAAAGAAAAGCTCCAAAGTCTTTAGTTGGCGAAACCGTAGCCTTCCTCGTAGTAATCTTCACCAGCATAGTCTTCAGTAGTAAAGTTAGCATCTTGATAGCAGTCGGCTCCGTTTGGACCTGCAAAGACTGGACGTGGAGGTCCGACGGCATGAAAAGCCGTTAGCGGTTAAGCTAAGTGAGGGTCCCCTTAAGGTTACCACCACTTAAGGTAAGTTATTCTTCATCTCTTCTTATTTCTCGAACCATATCTCGTTCATCATTTCTTATTCTCGATACTATGTCTTGTTCGTCTTTTCTTATTCTCAAAACCATATCTTATTTAAACCCAATCATTCCATTTGAAACTTAACCCAGAACTGAACTGACATGACATATGACATTGACTGAAAGAAGACTTAACTCCAAACGCATTTACTGGTCAAGAAAGAACAACACTCAACAATGAATAGTTAACTGTTGCCCAACTGGCACTCAAACTGTCGCCCAAATGGCATTCAAACTATCGCCCAACTGGCATTCAAACTGTCACCCAAATGGCATTCAACTATCGCCCAATTGGCATTCAAACTATCGCCCAATTGGCATTCAAACTGTCGCCCAAATGACATAAGTGTGCGGGACATTAACAATCTCTTGGTCGAACACGTCATGCCGATCCTCAGGTCGCCCGCACATTACCGAACACTTCATGTCGATCCTCATACCAAGGGTACGGGATATTAACAATCACTTGAACGAACACGTCATGCCGATCCTCAGGTCACCCATACTTGACCAAACACTTCATGCCGATCCTCAGTCCAAGGGTGCGAAAAAATAATCAACCACTTGATCGAACACGTCATGACGATCCTCAGGTCATCCGCACTTGACCGAACACGTCATGCCGATCCTCAGATCAAGAACACAAAACATAACTCTCCGATCGACACCATGGAATTACCAAAGACCAATTTGCAAGAAATATCCAAACACGACACGAAAGTTCACGAATCAACTTTGACCGGTAGTCCCTTATTCGCATTAAATCTGTTATCGAAGGTTTTATCGTTATTTTTCACGTTCGTATGTTTCGTAGTTTAGTTCATTAATATCATCCATTTATAACCGTTAATATTTCACTATACGTCCGACATTCCGTTTTACCTCTCAATATACTTATGATGGAAACTTTTTCGAACACTTATTAACGCAATAATCGTGCCATACAACACACTTATAGTTTGGGTATGAACTTTCAACGGTCATTAGACTATATTCATAACAATGGAAAATATAGCACGTAGCTCATGGATTTATAACATGAATTAATACCAATAAACCTATAGATGAAACCCTTAACATACTCATCTACGCGATAGCACTACCATAGCACAAGATTTTCATAACACCTCAAGTACAAGAAACTAGTATCAACCATCAACACCATGCATAAACAAAACATTATACAAAAAGCTACACAATCTGCCAGGATACATTTTCACTATGTTGACTGAAACAATATGATTTATTTGGACATGATAAATTGCTTTGTAGATCAAACTCAAAACTAGAACATTATAGGTATTTAGATCATCTTCATGTACAAAAAAAAATCTAGCTTCAATTACATTTTTGAGCTGCTCAAAATATTTATTCTACCTAGACATTTCTATAATTTCGGACTGCCATGTCCCAGATTTATAGCACTGCGTTGTACGTGAATTTCACCTATGAAGGAGGGGTTTTTAGACTGAGCTATAGAAGAGTTATTTGTAGAAAAATGAGTTAGCTTTCTCCAAAAAAAAAAACCTAGCCTAATTCAAATTTTTGAGCTACTCTAAACATTCATTTTACTAAACTATGTTCTGCTGAAAGTTTTAGTTTCTCAGATTTATAACACTGCGTTGTACATGCATTTCACCTATGAAGGATTGATTTTTATACTGAGCTATAAAAGACTTATTTGTAGATAAATGAGTTAGCTTTTATCACAAAAAAAAAACCTAGCTTAATTCCAATTTTTGATCTCCTCAAAACATTCATTTTACTAAACTACATTCTGTTGGAAGTATCTGTTTCTCATATTCATAACACTGTGTTGTACATGCATTTTACCCATGAAAGATTGATTTCTAGACTGAGCTATAGAAGAGTTATTTGTAGATAAATGAGTTAGCTTTCACCATAAAAAAAAACCTAGCTTAATTCGGATTTTTGAGCTGCACAAAACATTCATTTTACTAAACTACATTCTGCTGGAAGTTCAGTTTCTCAGATTTAAAGCACTTGTCTTGCATTTCATGAAAACTTCAACACAACAACATCAAACTCCTACTAAACATTAATACATACTATATATGTTCTAAATTGAGTTAGATTACTCACAATTACTCACCAAATCTTGAAATTGAGCTTGGATGTTGTTTTTGAGCTTAATGGAGCTTGAACTTCAACTTCAAGGATGAACTTCTTCTTCTTCTTAACTTTTCCTCTCTCTTTTTCTCATGAACTACCCAAGTCTCCTAATTTTCTCTCCAAAAATTCAAATTATGATCCAACTAAGAGAGTATAGTGTGTGCATGTGCTTGTTTATATAGAATTTCCATGTGCTAGGTGTCCTTTGCATGTTGCATGCTTTGGACATGTGTCCATTAAGTAGACATGTGTCCAAAGGGATGACATGTGGTTGCCACATGGCCAGCCATGTGGGCCCACCTCGAGTTGTGTGTCACTTTCTCAGTTTACATACATAAGTTCCTCGATATACGTATCGGTCTCGAAGTACATGCAAACTGGTATTATTTCTAATATCCGGGTCCGGGTATGGGACTAAGCTAAATCTTATTATGGTCGAGTCGGTATGGTTACTAAAGTCCATATGGTAATACTACAACACGTCCATACCGTCACGTAATGAAAATAATAATATAATAATATAGTCGGTCCAATACAGAAATTTGAAAAAGCTGATATTATAATGACAAAAAATTACAGGTGTTACAAAAGATGTACAAGGATCTGAAGAGGAATTCATGGTGGGAAGGAATGAAGCGAGAAGTAGCTGAGTATGTATCTCAATGTCTTACTTGTAAATAAGTAAAGGCAAAATATCATAAGCCACCGGGGTTACTACAGCCGCTACCGATTCCTTAATGAAAATGGGAGTATATAACTATGGATTTCGTGGTAGAATTATCAAAGTTACAACAGAACCATGATGTTATTTGGGTAATTGTGGATCGACTTACACAGACGGCACATTTCATTGCTTATAGTATGATGTATCTAGTGGAAAGTTTGAGCTAGATGTATCTGCAACACTTAGTATTGTTACACATAGTACCTGTTTGTATCGTGTCAGATTGAGATTCACGTTTTACTGTAGAGTTTTGGAAGAGCCTCCAAATAGTGATGGGAACAACATTGAACTTGAGCTCAGCCTTTCATCTGCAGACCGATGGACAGACTGAACGAGTTAGTCAAGTAATAGAGGATATGTTACGCGCTTGTATCATTGATTTTGAGAGTTCTTGGGAGATGCATTTATCTTTGATTGAGCTCGCCTACAACAATAGTTATCATTCAAGTATAGGAATGGCGTCGTTCGAAGCTTTGTACGGAAGACCTTGCCAATCGCCGTTGTGTTGGATCGAAGTGGGAGATACTGAACTTCTTGGGCTGGAGATGGTACGAGAAACAAGTGAGAAGATTCAGATTGTACGTGAGAAGATGAAGACATCTCAGACCAGACACAAGAGTTATGCTGACAAGCGACGCAAAGACTTAGAGTTTGCCGTTGGAGATCACGTGCTACTCAAGGTTTCACCTGTTTGAGGCATCGTCAGATTTGGCCAGAAGAGAGGCAAGCTATCGCCACGTTTCATCGGACAATTCAAGATTCTAGAGTGTGTTGAAAAAGTTGCTTATCACCTTGCGTTGCCGCTGAAGATGTCAGGAGTGCACAATGTTTTCCACATCAGTATGTTGAGGAAGTGTGCTCACAATCCAGCGCATGAGATCAACTTCGAAGATATTGAAGTCAACGTCAATGTTACATTCAACGAAGGACCAGTTTGTATTTTGGATCGAATGATCAAGAAGCTCAGGAATAAGGAGATCCCGTTGGTGAAGGTTCAGTGGAAGCATCATGATGAAGGAGGAGCTTCGTGGGAACTATAGTCAGAGATGCGAGAGAAGTTCTAGACTTGTTATTTCTGATTTTGAGGATGAAATCCTTAATGAGTGGTGGATGATGTAATAGCCTGTATTTTTTATATATATATTAAGACTGGTATTCATTTCTTTATACTTATGTAAACCTTTCCTTTTCTTTTGGTGAAATTTATATACCAATCGATTGCCTTTGTTTCCCAATCGATTGACACTTTTTGGTTACCAATCGATTGACATGTTCCCAATCGATTGCCACTTTTTACCTACCAATCGATTGCTATCTTTTCCAATCGATTGCCATCATACCGACTTTAATTCATGACGCAATAACATTCCAATCGATTGCCATCTTTCCTAATCGATTACCTTCAAATATCTATTACCAATCGATTGCCATCATTACCAATCGATTGGCATAAGCTAAGACAAATTTTCTTCTTTGCTTAGGCTTTGGACGTGTGGCACCTTTCCTCTCTATATATATGAGTTCATTTTTGGCCTTGGGACTATTTTCACAGTCTTGAGAGAGGGAGAGACACATCTTGTGAGTGTATATATATATTCATATATCTATATATATATAAACACACACATCTACACACACACTGCCTTGGCAGCTGGAAGAAGAAGAAGGTAAGAAAATGAAGGAGAAGAAAAAGAGGAGGAGAGACAGAGAGAGAGCTGGACAGAGAATAGGAGGAGGAGGAGAGAGAAAGCTTGGATTTTCAAGCTCACACACTTCCCAAACACACCCTAGGTGAGTCCTAACTCACTTGGTCCCTTTATTTGATGTTTACACAAGTTATGGTGAAGATTAGATGTGTCAAATGCATAATTTCTACGTTTATATATGTTGTTTTATAAATCTACTGGTGAAGACGAAGTGCCAATCGATTGGCATAATTCCTAATCGATTGCCATCAGTTTGGACCCAATCGACTGGATAGAATTCCAATATTGACATCCCAATCGATTACCAATGTTAGCAATCAATTGACATTGTTTTAGACCCAATCAATTGTCATTTTCCTCAACCGATTAGTATGATTTTTATCCCAATTGATTGGACCTTATCCCAAATGATTGGTATTGGCAGAACATGGATTCCTTTGCCTAATTATTATATTAAGATTTCGATTGTTCGATTCTCGATTCGGACTTCCGTAATGCAATTTTGGGTTAGACAGGGATAATATAACACCAAAGAATAAAGGATATTTTGATAAAACAAAAGAATATGAATACATGGGTAACATGTTGATTCATGTATGTGTTCAGTATCCGTTTCTTATAATCAGAGTAGTCAGGCCACATTTGGAATTGTCATGTGTCGATGTTAGTAGAGAACATAAGTAGGTTTGATAAGTTCTGGAAATGGTACATGGACGGATGCTTGGTCATGATATGCGTTCACATGCGGTGGATGTGTTATATCCTTACCGAGCAGTAGGCAGGACCATGTAGTTCAGAATAGCCAGATGATCCATGTTATATCCTTAATGAGCGGTGGATGGGGGATCACTGGTACATAGCGATAAGTCGTGGCAATAGATTTGATGTGCTGTTATTCAAAGTGTTGTATCTCTGACATGCGGTGGATTGTTTATATCCTTAACGAGCGGGGGATGGACCGACGTGGTGTCCATGAATGCGGTGGATGGTTTATATCCTTAACGAGCAATGGACAGAATGATGGATGGTATGTCGATTCATGTGAAATGATTGAGTTTGTTCTTTCTAGAGAGTATGTTAATCATCGGTCTTCGAGTAAAAAGACGATAAGGGTTGGTTAACGATGTGGAATAAAGGAGCAAGATATTATTATTATCACTATAGTAAGAGTTTAACTCGTGCCTTCATAAACTTGTTTTTACTTCAGATAAGTCCTACCTTGTTAGTTTATACTCACTCAGCTCTCAGTAAGCTGACGTCCGTTATTTCCTGGACATTCCCCGTCCAGATTACCCTGTCCCTTTTAATGCAGATAATGGAGCTTATGACGATAGCTACTACCCAGAAGGGAATTATGTAGAGGGTGGCTGCACTGATGCCGGTTTCACTGGGGAGGACTACTATGCTGATGTTTACGCCAGCTGAAGATCTGGAGATAGTTACTAGCTTATTATTTCTGTTTAGACTGTTTTGTTAGTTAACGGGTACTTGGGCATATGTTGTCTCCAGACCTGTAATGATCCTGTGGACCATAATCTGATGAATTGTAATAATTAGAACTGTCTTATATTTCAGTTGATGTATTACAATTCCTGTTGTTTTAGTTGGACTAGTACTGCGTGGTGTGGATAATTAGTGACTTTCACTTGTCATTCCCTATGGACCCAAAAGGAAATTTATTTTTCTCTATTTTTGCTGCTCCAAGGCATAATAATTTCGAATTTGAAAAGATTTAAAAAAAAAAGCCGTGGGTAAAGAAAAATGCGATATCCACAAAGAGGGTTAGGATAAACCATCTTATTACAGTCATGACCATAATGGTAGCATTTCTTACATCTTGTAGGAGTCCATTAGTACTCTACACTAATCTAAGTCATAACAGACCCCCGGGCCCCCACTTTCCTCATCATCAACTTCAATGTTAAACTCTTTAATGAAATCATTGGCAGCATTAACCTCAATGCAAACTCGAGTCTATGTGATACGTCTACGGCTGGCAGTCACCCGATCTATCCGAATCAGTTTCCCAAGGTAACTAGCAATAAAACTGATACCCTTAGGATTTCAATATTCCAATGGAATACCAAAGAGATTAACCCAAATGGGAACAGACTGAGCAGTCGTAAAATCATCCGAAATGTTAGGTTTCCAAGGTCTCAAGATAATTGGTTGCCTAGCTATGAACCATGGGCACCCTTCAAGCACTGCATCCCTTGATTCCTGATTGGAGAAAACAAAGAAAAAACATCGAGAATCGATGGCAAGGGTATCAAGTAGACCATCATTGGCCCAGAGACACCTAGTAGCATTAGTGGCTAGAGAGAAAGGCAACCTCTTACCCAAGAAGCGACCAACCAGAGTGGTGCTTCACTCTTCTTTTCCTTCAGGGAGGATTTCCTTAGGAACTTTGACAACCAAACTTTCATCCCTGACCCCATGATTAAAATATTCCAATTGGAAACAAGGGGCTCGGCTGTAGTAGAGCGAGAGTGGTATTGTTATAGGTGGGGTAAAACCATTATATATGTGGCAAGTGTTGATTGGAAGGGAGATGAAAAGGCTGAATTAATTTAATCCATTAAATGCTTGGGAAGAAGGAAGGCTGCCACAATGTTAGGGCATTAAATGCCTTGCAACTTGTTATAGCAGGTTTGGACTTTCTTAAGAGTTGTTTGGACTTTAATGAGGATTGTTTGGACCTTGCAAAGAAATGTGCCAAGTTTGTAAAATGATATGCATCACTATGTTGTACCTTATGGAATAAATATTGTACACAACTAAATAAAATTCAAGTAAGTAAAAAAAAAAAGTAAATAACAGATTTAGACTTTCATAAGGGTTGTTTGGACCTTGCAAAGAATTGTGCCAAGTTTGCAAAATATTAATCATCAATATGTTGTACCTTGTGAAATAAATATTGTACACAACTAAACAAAATTAAAGTTTGTAAAAAAAATGAAGAAAGTAAATAGTAGGTTTGGACTTTTCTAAGGGTTGTTTGGACTTTGATAAAGCTTGGTTGGACTTTGCAAAGAAATGTGCCAAATTTGCAAAATACTAAGCATCACTATATTGTACCTAATGGAATAGATGTTGTACACAACCAACTAAAGTCCAACTACCAGCCATAGACTGAAAAAGGTACAAGAATTTATGGTTTGTTTGGTTGGACTTTATTGATGTTTGCTTTGCTTTTATGAAGGTTGTTGTATTAAACACCATTTAATAAGCCAACAACCAACTTTGGACTAAGCAATGACTAGCCTTAATCAATAGGGCAGTACAGACCAGTCATTTGACTGAGCAGTGACTAGCCTTAATCAATAGGGCGGGATAGACTAGTCACTGACTGAGTAGTGACTAGCCTTAATCAATAGGGCGGTACATACTAGTCATTTGACTGAGTAGTGACTAGCCTTAATCAATAGGCGGTATAGACTAGTCACTGACATATCAGAAATAATGAATTTCTCAATAAAGTTCAACTTTTTCTTAATAAGGTACAATCGTTTCCTTAAGAAAGTCCAAATATTCCTTAGTAAGGTACAAAGTTTTTCTTAAGAAAGTCCAAATGTTCCTTAGTGGGATTTCTGTTCATATCATCATTGTTTATTAAAAATTACTAATTATTGTTTTTAAAAAGGTTGATTTATTAACAGGTGTGTAATTTTTTTACAGGTTGAATTATAATGGACCAGTATATTGATTTAACCAAAGATTCTGACTTCCATTTCAACGATGGTGTGGATTTAACCAAAGATGACGACAATGAAAAACAATACACATTTGGTGGATTTGAACGGGAATTTGCTATGGATGAAGAAGGTCCAAAAGTGGTACAACCAAGCTTTGACTTTGATGAGGTTAACGTAAGGTCAGACATGACTGAAGCAGAAGTCATGGCCATGAAATTCATATCCGTGGAGGAAGCTGATAATTAGTACAATACTTATGCCAAAGTGATGGGATTTAGTGTCCGAAAAAATGCTAAGAAGTGTGATCAAAATGGAAATGTTCAATCTAGAAGGTGGTATTGTTCTAAAGAGGGGTCCAGAATGAAGAAATGGATAGACCAGTTCAGACTTCATGGTACACTAGTCTGGGGGTTGTAAGAATGTTGGGTTCACTTGAAAGGACATGTACAATTACGTTGATGCTGCACGCCAAGTAGAATTGGTAGATGGTGATGTCAAAGGAGAATTGGCATATCTCTGTCGTACGAAAGAAGATGATCCTACATTCTTTTATAGCTACGATGTCGATGACGAAGGTTGCCTATCTAAATTATTCATGTGTGATGGAAGATCAAAACTGGATAACTCAAGGTTTGGAGATGTACTCATTTTTGACACAACCTACAAAACCAATTCATAAAAGAAACCATTAGTGTTACTGGCTGGCTGCAACAATCACTGGAAAAGTACAATATTAGGATCTGCGTTGGTAGCGGATGAAACGGTGGAGACGTACATATGGATTTTAGAGACCTTGATGAATGTAATGAAGGGAAAGACACTGATTTCAATTGTAATGGATGGAGACAAGGCAATGCGCAAAGCCATTGCACGAATTTTCCCATAGGCTTGCCATCGGTTATGCTAGTGGCATATCTCACGAAATGCCATGTCGAACATACATATGGAAGGCTTCGGGGGTAGATTTAAAGAATGCATGAGAAAAAGGTTTTCTCCCGAAGAGTTTGATGATTTATGGACGTCGTTACTTGATGATTTTGAACTTCATAATAATCAATGGATGAGAGAAATGTATGATTGGCGTCAATTATGGGCGGAGGTGTTTTTGAAAGACCACGTTTTCACAGATATGACAACTACTCAGCGAAGTGAAAGCATGAATTCATATATGAAAGACTTTGTCAAGTATAGAATGCGCCTTTACGAGTTTGTAAGAACCTATGAGAGAGCTCTTATCCGGCTTTGCAACAATGAGGCTATGTCTCATAATGAAATGGATCAAACGGAACCTGTTATCAGTACAGTATTGACTAGCATTGAGAGGCATGCTGCTGCGATATACACCCGTAAAATTTTTAAAAAAGTTTTGAGCAGAATTAATAAATGAGTCTATGTTTATTATTATCGAAAGGGTCGCGGTCGAGGGTTTTCCGTACATTCATTTTACCTTATGTACATATAGAAGGCCAACATTAAGGTAGAATGTTATTTACCATCCATCAGACGGCAGACTAGAGTGTTCGTGTATGTTGTTCACGAGTGTGGGGCTACCTTGTTGCCATATTATAGCTGTAATGAAATTTGAGCACCTCACATAAATCTCACACAGTTGCATCATGCAAAGGTGGATGAAAACCGACAATGATTTGATGAATGAAATGGCATCCAAGATGATTCCAGACATGGAGACTCGAATCATGCGCTGCGATATCCTTAGCACGACTTGCGAGGAGATGATAGACTATGCATCCCACACGAATGAAGGATGGTTGGAGTGTCGACAAGGTGTGGATGTTTTAAATGCTCGTATGAAAGACTTGTCTATAAATAGGAACAAACCATATGGAGGCCAAATGAGTGGCGATGCACCAACTGCAGGTACAATCTCAACATACATATAAACTCCAAATATTTCTTAAAAAAGTCCAAATATTTCTTAGTAAAGTCCAAATGATCCTTATCAAGGTATAAAGGTTTCTTATAAAAGTCCAAATATTTCTTAATAAAGTTCATATGTCCCTTTGTAAAGTCCAAATATTTCTTTAAGAAAGTTCAAATTTTCTTCAAAAGGTACAAGAAATTCCTTAAGAAAGTCCAGATGATCCTTATCAAGGTACAAATATAAGCAGTGTGCATTCAAAAAAATGTCCAAATATTTATTAAGAAAGTCCAAATGATCCTTATCAAGGTACAAAGGTTTCTTATAAAAATACAAATTTTTCTTAATAAAGTCCATATGTCCCTTTGTGAAGTCCAAATGTTTCTTTAAGAAAGTTCAAATTTTCTTCGAAAGGTACAAGAAGTTCCTTAAGAAAGTCCAGATGATCCTTATCAAGGAACAAATATAGGCAGTGTGCATTCAAAAAAGTGTCCAAATATTTCTTAAGAAAGTCCAAATGATCCTTATCAAGGTACAAATGTTTCTTATAAAAATACAATTTTTTCTTAATAAAGTCTATAGGTCCCTTTGTAAAGTCCAAATGTTTCTTTAAGAAAGTTCAAATTTTCTTCAAAAGGTACAAGAAGTTCCTTAAGAAAGTGCAGATGATCCTTATCAAGGTACAAATATAGGCAGTGTGCATTCAAAACAATGTCCAAATACTTCTTAAGAAATTTCAAATGATCCTTATCAAGGTATAAAGGTTTCTTATAAAATCATGATTTTTCTTAATAAAGTCCATAGGTCCCTTTGTAAAGTCCAAATCTTTCATTAAGAAAGTTCAAATTTTCTTCGAAAGGTACAAGAAATTATTTAAGAAAGTGCAGATGATCCTTATCAAGGTACAAATATAGGTAGTGTGCATTCAAAAAAATGTCGAAATATTTCTTAAGAAAGTCCAAATGATCCTTATCAAGGTACAAAGGTTTCTTATAAAGTCCAAATATTACTTAATAAGTCCATAGTTCCCTTTGTAAAGTCCAAATGTTTCTTTAAGAAAGATCAAATTTTCTTCAAAAGGTACAAGAAGTTCCTTAAGAAAGTGCAGATGATCCTTATCAAGGTACAAATATAGGCAGTATGCATTCAAAAAAATGCCTAAATATTTCTTAAGAAAGTCTAAATGATCCTTATCAAGCTCCACACATCCAAATAGTCATTGCATCAAAGTATCTTTATAAAAACTCTCATACCAAAAGTATCTTACATATGTTGACTACTATTAAAAATGAAAAGAGGATTCCCAGTTCACGTAAAGCTAGCAGATGTAACAAAGTGAGATAGTAAATGATCAGGAGGAGCACAACCTAGCTTTAGTGCTGGGTAAGCAAATATATCAAGCTTGATCTAATCCTAGCTTTAGTGTCGGGTAAGCAAAAACATCCCATCACGAGGAGCACAACCCTCCTTTTGAACTCATCCCTCATATCGCTTGTTTTACTAAGATCATTCTTCAACTTCTTAAGGGAAAGGACTCCATTAACAAATCCAAGTTGCCCAGCAAATTCGTCCAACTCCTCGGTGGAACAACTGCTTGGCACAACTCCACGTGCACGGACCCCCAACATCCTTCGGAACAATGTTGACTGTCTCCCCGTGGACCGTCAACGAACAGTCGGAGGTGTCAAATTTTTTCACGAGCCACTCGTACAACTCATGGTCCACTTGGTTGCACTGTAGCTTCAACACCCTCCCTCCCCAATCCAATACCCATGATGATTTGATCTTGTTTATCCAAGAAATTCTTTCTAACCTCAATAATTACAAGCAATGATTGTCGGGTACTGAAGCTATCGCTTGCCTGTTATTTCATAAAAACAAAAATATACATGAAAACTATAAGATATCAAAAGGAATTTATCTACAATAAACAAAGGTAGAAATATTATGATACCCTTTGTTTTTTCTCTTTGTCCCCTCTTTATCTTTCTCTATAAGTAGGCCCACAGCCCTCAACTCATTATTTTCCTCCCTAGCCTTCTTTCCCATCTCATTGTACGGCTCGACTTCATCAGAGCTCATTGCATTCCACTTATCCTGGATAGCATTCCTTACCTATAGCGATACAAACAAAGTGTTAAACAACACTCATTAATTATATTGTCTATATAACATCGTCTTTCTCATCAGCTTTTTCACTTTGATGCCCGGGTTTTCCTCTCTAAACTCATTATCTTCTCGTGTATGTGATGAAAACATGTAAGCATGATTTTCATGAATGCATTTTCAACAGAAATACTAGTGCTCGAGTTCAACTTACAAATATATTAGATAAGGAGCTTCAGTCCTCCCTTTACACATTTATTCTCGTTATTCAACTTCTTCAACCTCTGTCATTTTTCTCTTTTTCCTACAAAAGATGGACCATCAAATAAACCATAATAAAGTCCAATATGTTCCTTAAGGAAGTCCAAATGATCCTTAGCAAGGTACAAAATATCTTTAAAATGTACAAACAGTTCTCTAAGAAAGTTCAAATGATCCTTAGTGAGGTACAAAGGTCGGGAGTGAGGTTTCAAAACTTTCTTTGAAAGGTACAAACAGTCCTTAAGAAAGTCCAAATGATCCTTAGTAAGGTACAAAGGTGGGCAGTGGGGTTTCAATTTTTTCTTTGAAAGGTACAAAGAGTCCTTAAGAAAGTCCAAATGATCCTTAGTAAAGTACAAATGTGGGCAGTGGGGTTTCAATTTTTTTTAAAAGGTACAAACACTTGGTTAAGAAAGTCCAAATGATCTAGTATAAGGTACACAAGTAGGCAGTTGGTTTTCAAAACTTTCTTTAAAAGGTACAAATAATTCCTTAGGAAAGTCCAAAGGTCCCTTAAGAAAGTCCAGTGGGGATTCAAAACGTTTTTTGCAAGATACAAATGCTTTCTTAGGAAATTCCAAAGGTTCCTTAGTTAGGTCCAAAACTAGACAGTGGGCATTCAAATGTTTGCTTTCAAGGTTCAAATGGTTCCTTAAGGAAGTCCAAGTATTCTTTAATAATGTACAAAACCAAACAACGTGCATTCAACCAAATGAAGATGGATAATCATTCAACAAAAACAAATGTTCAATATAAGGCTCCATACATACCCCATTTTCGGGTTCTCAACCACCTTTGTAGGAGTCTTCTTCGTCAAACTCCTCTTCTTCTTCTTCATTGGAGGGATTTTAGTTGGAGGACTGCGGGATGGACGAACCTTATCTAAGGGATTCTTCTTCATAATCTAATCAAGAGAAACATACAATGAAACTAATCAAGAATTTTTTCAGGATTGACACTTATCTACAATGAAACTTATCTTCATAATCTAATCAAGAGAAACAAACAATGAAACAGTGAATCTAATGGTTGGGAATTGACTATGAATTACCACAATTGAGAATTCAAGATTTTTTTCATTAGATTCAATGCTTTCTAGAGTATGTATAGCAACAACCACCAAATTAGAGAGAAACAAACACTACTGCCCACTAAAAACGAGGATTAAATTGGAAATTCAAATGTTCAAACTTCAAACTAAGGCTTGTAGTTGCAGAAGCATAAATTTCTAAAGTGTAAAAGATAACTTAACAAACCCATGTAAATATTTACAGCTTTATCACCAAACAAGTTCAATTAAAATAAATACATGAATTTGGAAAGATGAACCAATTTTTTTTCATGACAAATAAACCCACCTATCAACTCAGAAACTCCATAAAACTACCAAACAAATACAAAGACAAACGAATCCCAATTTGAACCACAATCTCCAACTTCAAACACAAATTACCTTTCTCGCAAAGGAATTCAAATAACAACTATTTTGTCACAATTCTATGTGTATAAATTAAGGGCATAAATTCATCAAAATAATAATAATAATAAAAATAATAATAGTAATTAAGGGCATAATTCTATGTGTATACGTACACACAAAATTGAGGCAAATGCTTAAAGAAACATATTTGAAAATTCAGCAAGAAAAACATTAACCCAACAAAGATTCAAAGCCACCTGATGGAGTGATGTGATATTTTCAAAAGTCTCCAAACCAATAAAAAAACCCATGTGCTACAAACAATATAAAAATACAACATAAATCTTGTACACTGAATATAAATGGACAGAACAATAGCAAAGTAAGAAAGAATATAAATGTGTGCACTGATTAGTGTACAATTTCAAATTTTATTTGAAACTAATTTATTGCTTCACAATTTCAAATTTTGTGCACTGGATGTAAATGTGTATATCTCTCTCTATCTATATATTTTTTGCTAAAAGTGCATATGTCTACATATATATACCTGGAAAAATGAGATTCGGAAATGCTTGAGAGTGGGTTTCCAAAGTGAAATCGCCGGAAATGGGGTTCGGTTATAGTGGGGGATTCGGCTGAAAAAAGGGGGTTGGGATCGAAGATGGGAGAGAATTGGTTTCCACCGTCAACAGATGCCGGAGCACGCGAATACTCGCCGGAGCTGAGATGATTTTCTTTGGTGATGGGGGATATGTGGGTAGAGGAGAGAGATAAGAGGGATGGGCAGACGGTGATGGTGGGGGATTTTAGAGATTGTGATGGGTTTGCAGATGGTGACTTCAGAGAAGGTTTGCAGATGGTGATGGTGGGATATTTCAGAGATGCTAAGGAGGGGGTGTTGTGTGGGTCAAAATGAAAAGGGTGTTGTATTTTGGGTGTACAGGCTACCGAAACAATAGGTAAGAGAGTTTGAAATTTTTTAAAACCACTTCAGAAATGGGGTTGACATATGTCACTTCATGATCATCCCTTTTTTACATCCAAGGGCTCTTATTCGTTTGCTACACATGAGGCAATACCAGCCCGCCCAACTACAGAATTCCCAGGAAACAAGAGGGTTGACCAACCTCAGAATTGGCACTATAAAGAGGTGAAGCAACCTTGGAATGGTTAGCCGTATAAAATTTCTCTGAAGCTAATGGTTCCTATGAAAGGTTATTTTTACTTTGATCTAAGAGTAATGATAGGCATACAATGAATTGCACAACGAATTACACAAACGTACAGTATATAGTTGGACCTTGTGTTGAAAAGCCTGCACACACCTTTTTGTGTTTACAAACTTTTCAGCGCAAAGTTTAACCCTATATTACACATTTGTGCAATTCATTGTGCACCTATCATTATTGATGATCTAAACCAACTGAAGTGACACATGTGGGGACATGCATCAACATGTTTGAGAACCTCAGCAGAAGACTTCTTACAGGGTGATGGGCCACCCGCTCTACCAGACAAAGTTAGACTATCCTTTAATTGACGAAAACCACTTCCATCCAGTAAACTCAGTACAGGTCATACGATTCCTTATTGGGATCTCTACCACATGTATATTACCAATCTCAAGACTAACCAAACTTTAGCTCTGATTAGCCTTTAACGCTACCATCCAGAAAAGAGGGGTGGATTGTCAGTGTATTAAAAAAAATGGCAAAAGCCTTCATTGTTTTGGCACCAAATCATTGCCCCTGCGTCTTCACTTCTCTGCTGGAGTAAAGGTTAAGCTGATAAGAAACCTAATCTTTACCCATAATATCTCTTGAAGCAAATCTGATCCATCCTATGGATTCCCCCACAATACCTTCAACCATTAGCCAGGTATGTTGTCCGAAAGCCCTTCTATCTTGTCCATGAACTCCTTCTAATGGGTTCTTTTATTTATTTTTTAATTGTCACTTGATTTCTTTAATATGGTTTAAATAATAGTTTAAAATTATATTGATGTACCAACAAGACATTTATTACCTTTGACGACATTTATTTTTAATAAATATAGTTGTATTTGAATATAATGGAGGAGCACTTTGTATCAAGTTTATAAAATAAGCATTGTTTGATTGGAGTTTGTTGTCTTTTTGTTATTCCACCAAACTGTGCCAGGGCTAGGTGAGTCATTGTGTGTTAGTGGTTCAATTGCAAATTTTCACACCCACTGAAATTTGAGAAGTACACATTTTAATACTATAAAATTATTACTTATCAAGTCAATTGGACATTGTCATAGATACATAGGATTTTTAATGAAACAGATGGAAATTGATGATGTTATTTGCAACTTGAATGAGTCACATGAAGGGGACACAATCAATACTCACAAAGCTAACTTTAATATTGGAATTTCTGATTTTCCTTTGGAAGATGAAGTTAAGGAAGAAGATCTAACACCAACATTCGGAATGGAGTTCGAAACAGAAGACCATGCATACATTTATTATAATGCATATGCAAAAGTTGTTGGTTTTAGTGTTCAAAAAGATTGGAGGAATAAGAGCAAGGTTGATAATACTACAATTTCAAGGAAATGTTGTTGTTTTAAAGAAGGTTTTAGAAGGCAAGTAGATTGTGAAAGAACAACTTCTCAAAGGGAAACAAGAGTCGGTTGCCAAGCACAATTGGTTATTAGTCGTCAATTGAATGGTAAATTTCGAGTAACTTCTTTTGAAGCAAATCATATTCATGAATGTTTATCTCCACGAAGTGTCACAAATTACCTTCACATAGAAATGTGTCTCTTGCTCAAGGAGTGGAAGCTGAATTAGCTACTTCTTCTGGGATTCAAAAGAAGTTAATCTTTGAGTTTATGAGCAGGCAAGTAGGAGGGCGGGCCGCCATTGGTCGAGCTATGAATAAGTCCTATAATGGAAAGAGTAGGCATATACGCCTAAGACACAATATTGTAAGGCAGCTGCTTGATGATGGAGTAATATCTCTTAATTTTGTAAGGTCAGAAGTTAATTTGGCTGACCCTTTAACAAAACCACTAGGGAGAAAACTAGTGTATGAAACATCGAGGGGAATGGGGCTTATGCCTATAACAAAAATCAACAATGATGGTAACCCAACCTATGTAATTGGAGAACCCAAGAAATAGGTTCATATGGGTAATAACAAGTCATTGGTTGATTTGAGATGCACTATAATTTAATTATCTTTTGTCCATTCCTATGGTGTATAGTGCAATTGCAATGTGTAAAGGTTGAGTTAAACTCTTAATGAAATTCATAGTCCATATTATTTGGATGGTATGTTTAATTGCAATACATATTTGATGAATTCACCTATATAAGTGTGAAAGTGGGCCGCTTTCTATGAAAACTTAGGCAAGTTTTCTAGAGCACTTATGAAAAACTAGGACAGGCACAGGGCCTAGAGGTGCCACACCTATTAGAGTTGCTCAGATTCCGAGAGATCAATGTGGGTGTAAGACGATTGATTTACGATAAAGGGATTATGGTTCATAGAAATGTTATTTCACCAGATTCCTGTAATATCACTTCTTATATTCCTAGGGACTGGTTCATAGCCCTAAAGGCACCAGTTCTGATGCATTGAGGTCTCATGCTCCATTATTTTTTTGTTTGTTTGAATTTTTGAAATAGAGGGGGATTGTTGGATTAGTTTATTGGGTTTAAATATGTGTGGGTTATTTATTTGTTTGGGTTATAGTATTTGCTAAAACCTAGCAATTGGGCCATGGGCCTCTTTATTTCAAAAACCCAAACCAAGCTAAAGTTTGATTTATACTTCTATCCCACATTGAAATTTTACAAGAGTTTTCTACTCCTTTTATATACTCTCCTTTCATAAGCAAGTAAGCTTGTATTGGGGAAATGCTCTCTCACGCGCGCGCAGAGGGGGTGCAAATCTTGGGTTCGGACCGTCCGATTTGGCTTAAAAATTGTGACTTGCGCGTGCACGTCCTGCGGACACGAATGCACTTCGAATTGTACACTCGCGCATAGGGGTGGTACTGTCACGTTTTTGCAACTGGTATTAATTTTTTTGGACTGTTGAAGTATTCTGCACATGCCAAAAATCTCTATATGACTGTTGAAGTTTCTGCACATGCTAATATATATATGACTGTTGGAGTATTAAACTGTTTTAATCCAATATATGACTGTTGGAGTCATTATTTAATTTCTGTATTGAATTATATGACTGTTGGAGAGTCATTATAATCTCAATCTGTTTGCTATATATATGATCCCACTCAATCCAGTTTTAGATACAACAACAACAAAAAACATAATCTTCTTCTACTCTCCTTTTCTTTCTTCATTGATTTTCTGGAGCATTTTCTGAGCACTCAGTTTACTCTTCCAATTTAAGTGCATGTTTGGAAGAGTTGGTTGCTGAATCCTGGAAAACATAGCGCTGTGACCTTGTGCATCGAGTCACTGACTTAGAGGGGCGGAATTGTTCTTAAGGACTGTGCAATACATTGCACGCCTCAACCAAAATATCATAGTTTCATCCTTCAATTTCCAACACAAAGTACTCATGGGTACAGTGAGGGTGATCTTGTGTGGCACGCAACATGCCTAGCAAAGACTAAAGAGGACTGAGTATCAGGGCAATGGGCTCCATCCAAGCATAAGTTTTCTTAGTAAACAGAGATATGGGCCTTCAACAAGGGGACCCACCGTAGAGTTAACCTTTGCTAGGAGAGCTACCATGTGGTCAGTACGAGGTCCAATGTGGTCATCTCCATGTGAACACGCAATAGTGGGAGTAACAAGGCAGCTCGCACGTGGGGGACAAGAGGCAGTATCCTTGGACAGCTCACCTTTACACCCAATGGCGTATTCAGGATGGCAGTCTGGGTTGGGCTAAAAATACATATAGTGTGAGTCTTAGGAGGTTTAGGGACAGTCTTCTGAATATTTTTAAGGGGTCAAATTATGTTTATATTATGAATTCTAGCATAAAAAATATTATAGTTTACTTTGCTTCTAGTCATATTAAAAGTTAGAAAAATATATTTTGAGTTTATTTATGCACTTTTTTTAATTTTTGCATCATAAATAGTATAGTCTCATTTTGATTCTTGTCATTATTTAGTTTATATAAGTATTTAATAAATTACACCACAAGCAAAGAGAAGAAATTTTGAAAAAAAAGGAAATAGAAAATAAATGGCATGCAAATATGGGCTGGGCTAGAACATTTTTGAAATAACAAACACATCATAAATCCGGGTTAGAATTGGGATAGACTGAACTAAGGCTAATAGATTAGGCTTGAATACAAAGTACTTCTATCTATACTAGGAATATGGAATGGTCTGAAGAAGGATCAATGCTACTGGGCTGAGCTTTTTATTTTTTGTGAAGAAAAAAAAAAAGAAGAAAAATGTTGCACTACTAAGAATTCGAGGGAAAGTTAGTGGAAAATCCCTCAAAACGACTCTTAAGAGTTTAGGATCCAAAAGATTTCTTAGTTTGTTAAAAAGTCCCTCTAGTTGAAACTTATATTTGGTAAACATCCTTGGGCTAAATACTCTCTCTCTCTCTCTCTCTCTCTCTCTCTCTCTCTCTCTCTCTCTCTCTCTCTCTCTCTCTCTCTCTCCCTCTAACCACCATTACCACCATTACCACTACTCTTATCACCTTCGACCAGTGGTAATGGTGGCGGAGGTGGTAGGGGTGGTGGTAATAGTGGTTAGAGTTAAATGATAAAAATAAAGGCATTTTAGTCTAAGAAATAGAGGGAGAACTTATCCTTAATGATAGATTTAAGTTGTCCTTCCTATTACAAAATCTTATGCATTAGTCATTTCCACTAATTGTCTCTCTCTTATTATTTCATGAAGCCCCTACGTGGACAAAACATTTAGACTTTTGTTCATGTCTTCCTTGTTTTATTCATGGAGTTAGACTTGATGTAACATGCATGCATGATGGCCTATGAGCCTAATTTTGATATTCTATGCTCATGTATGATCACTTTAGTAGCCTTCTGAGAATGTGAATGTTTCTTTATTATGCTCTTATTGATGAAATGGTGCGGGAGTTGCCGCTTGGATTCCAATTTTGCAGTATATATATTTTCCAATTTTTTCTCGTGCAGGTTTTGGGCTTATTAGGATTACAAACTACACCGCGAACTGCTTGGACTCTGACCGGCACTCAGTGAGGCTAACTGACATTCACTGAATGCTGCACGGCACTCATTAAGTGCCAAACGGAACTTAGTGAGTGCTGCCGCTTTTCACCGAGTGCCGCCTGGTTCCCTTTTTCTATATAAAGGTGGTTCTTGCTCATTTAAAATTTCCAAGCCTCCTTATTCTCCTTCTTATCCAATCTCTCATCCCATACTCATTCTCATTTCATCTATCATGGCTCCTATTAGTTCCAGTATCCTTTTCCCATGGATGGATACCCTTTCAGGTATTGACAGGCTCAACTTCGAGTCCCATAGACTGACTGATCTCTTTTTTTTTTCGACGGATGGATTTGGATGAAAATCTACTTCGAGCCACTATTAAGTGTTGGGATCTTACACTCCATGTTTTTTGATTTGGTCAGGAGGAGATGTGTTCATTGTTTGAGGAGTTTAGCGCTATCTTGCATACAGACCCTTTTGCTGATCTGATAGTTCCCTGGTACAGGCAGGATACGTTTGAGATCTAGTGGCCCTTCTTTACATTTCTCGTAGCGCTGCCAGCTCTTTTATTCATGACCGACATATTGATTTTGACCGCCTTTCTTTTATTTATGCCTCTATCGGAGATCCGGATGATGAAGGATATCAGATTATCAGGCGTAGTGCACTCTCTATATCCATGCTCTCCTACTTTGTCTTTTAGTCTTCTGTCGATTTTCTCATTCCCATTATCTATGGTCTTCGAGAGATGAGGAGCACCGTTATGTTAGTCCTCGGGGAGACTCTATTGGGCCTAGATCATGCTCTCTTCTGGGGCTCCTCATGTTCTATAGATTTGGCTTCTGGAGCGCCTAGGTCTCTTTCTTCGCCCTTCTCACCCTAGGAGGCAGCTTCCTTATGATCGCCTGGAGATTCATTGCCCATTTCACTAAGTTAACAACTAGTTTGCTTGGCTTTAGAGTCTCTTCTACGAGGACATCCATTGGATCTGCCCCCGATGGGTTTATTGCTCCATCACGGTGCGGCTTCCCAAACGTCCCAAGGTTTGGCTACTAGGTTTAAATACTACCACTTTTTATATTTCGAGCAGGGTAGTCCGTCAGTTTGGGCTACTCCAGGACGTCCCAGATGATATCACTTCAAACTTTTCAAGGAGTTCCAGCCTACACCCTTCCACTATGAGGATTTTCGCCGAGGCTTGGTATGGTAGGGTGGCTACTCCCTTTCGGAGGGTTCTTGCTTCAGTTGTGCCTACTGCTGAGTACCTTTTCGAGATTCAGACTTTGATCGGGAGATAGTCTCATGACTAGACAGACATAAGTAAAAAAAAAAATAGGAAAATTTTCATTTTCCCGAAACTCTGACAAATCCTGTTTACTCTTACTGCACTTATTTGAAACATGTGATGTATTTTTATTTTCCAAAGATTTTTCCTTGTATTTAGAAAATGTTATAATCATATTGAATCAAAGGTTGCACTCTTTATTCTTTTTAGGTCATGAAAATTTTCCTCTTCATGTCTCTTTTAGCTTTTATTACCTTGCTTTGAGTCTTGCTTAGAGCTTTAATCATTCTATACCATGAATTCTCATTTGTTATCACATAATGTTCATCTTAATAGCCAGTAGATCCAGAGATGGGTCTAGGGTATTTATCTGGGTTCTTCGGATAGCAAACGAAGTTTGTCCCTGGTTTTGGGACTTTGACGTGGTTGCGGGTAAACTTGCGCAGCATAGGGAAACTCAAGACACAGGGTTTTTCTTTTCTAGTTTTAATTGGACCGAGGACCTTGAGAGCCCACCTACTTATCCCTGAGTAGGTATCAGGTTCGTAGTAGTTCAGCCAAGGTTTGAAGGAAGATGCCTTTTAGGCAATATATTAAGGACCAAATCGAGTAGGTTACCTACGTTTTCCCTAACAGGAATCAGGTCAAGCGTAGTTCATTAAAGTAAGAAGTTTTAAAAGACAAGATTTCAAGAAAAATATTTCTTGACGCTATCGAGGTTAATTGGTTATTTAAATTCAACTCCATTTAGGTCCATAAGATAGGCAGTCCCTCCAGAGAGGAGTGTCTTAATGATGTATGGTTCGACCCAGTTGGGTTTCAATTTTCCTCTATGGTCATAAACGGGCATTTAAGTTCTTTGAGGACCAGGTCACCGTCAGCAAGCTTCCTTGGGCGAACCTTTTTGTTGAAAGCATGAGCTATCCTTTTCTGATATCCCCGAGTGTGATTTATCGCTGCCAACCTCTTCTCGTCCAATAACATCAATTCTTCATACCTCCCTCGCAGCTATTCAAGCTAGGTTATTTAACACTCCGCCAAAACCCTAAGAGAGGGCATTTCCACTTCGATCAGAAGAACAACTTCCATCCCATAGACTAATGAATACGGTGTAGCTCCCATTGAAGTTCGCACAGAAGTCCGATATCCCCACAATGTAAATGGTAATTTCTCGTGCCAATCCCCACACGTATCTGTCATTTTTCTCATAATTGCCTTTCATTCTTATTAGCTGCTTCTACCGCTCCATTTGTTTGAGGCCTACATGGGGAAGATTGATGGCGGGTGATCCTATACTTCTCTAAGAGTGGAATGACTTCTCCTTGGAAATGACTACCATGATCAGATATAAACTCATTCGGGACCCCATATCTGCAAATTATATTCTTCTCAATAAAACTTACCGTGTTATTGGCTTTCAAAGTTGCATACGACGCACTTCTACCCATTTAGTGAAATAATCTATTGCTATGATTATGTATCAGTGTCCAATGGAAGCTTTTGGGACTACTTCACCAATAATATCACTACCCCATACAAAAAATGGCAAAGGGGTGGTCATACTATAGAGTTGGGAAGGCAGGGTATGCATCATATTTGCATGGATTTGGCACTTATGACATCTTCTGACATACTCACAGCAATCTTTATCCAAGGTCGTCCAATAATACCCTTGTCGAATTATCTTTTTTGCTAACATGTGCCCATTTATATGGGGTCCACATACTCCTTCATGTATTTCCTCCATCATCCTTCTTGCCTTTCTCCATACAGACATTCCAAATTGTACCTGGTATAGGACTTTTTCCACCATTTTCTCGTGTAGATTACAAATTGGGCGAAAAACCTCCAAATTGCCTTTGTATCTTTCTCTGAAGCCCCCTCAGGGTATTTTCCTTTTTCAATAAAACTCCAAGCATCCACATACCATGGTACTTCAACCTCCTCTCCTTCTTCAATGGATGCGACCATCTCAAATGAGGGCCGGGTTCTTTCTTCTATGGATAAGGGGATCATGGTAACTCCTACAGGGATTGGATCATTGAGGCCAGGGTTGCTAGGGAATTGGCTAATTGGTTTTCTTCACGGGAAATGTAATAGAATGAGATCTTTCTAAATTGCACTTTCAAGCTCTCCAGGTATTCATGGTAAGGCCTCAATTTCTCATGCTTTATTCTCCAATCACCTCGCACTTGCGATATTATCAGCTTAGAATCTCCAAAGACATCGATTCTCTCAACTTTTAAGGCCAAGGCTGCTTCCATCCCAATTATGCATGCTTTGTATTCTGCCATATTGTTGGTTGAGTTGTACTTAAGCTTGATGGCTAACGGGGTGGGGGCTCCACTGGGTGATACAAGGGTGATTCTGACCCCATAACCTATCTGATTAGCAGTTTGATCGAAATACATTCTCCACAAATCTTCTTTCACCTCCATTACTTCTTCATCAGGGAACTTAAACTCTCCCTTCTCCTCAAATTCTATAGCAAAGTCGGCTAGATATTTGGCGATGGCTCTCTACTTGACAGATTTGGAAGTGACATATCTTATATCGAATTCGGCTAACATCATGGTCCAACGAGAGATCCTACTGGTTAGGGCGGGTTTTTTGAACATGTATTTAAGTGGGTCCATTCGGGATATCAAGGTCATAGGAAAGGCTAGCATATAATGCCTAAGGCGATGGGTACACCACACCAAGGCCCAACAGGCTTCTCCATTGGTGAATAGTTAAACTTATATCCGGTCATCCTTTTACTCAAGTAATAAATTGATTTCTCCACGCACCTTCTTCTTCTTCTTGGGCCAACATACATCCCATCAAATTTTCAATTATGAACAGTTATAGGAATAAAGGTTTTCCGGGTTTGGAAGGTAGGTTTTGATCTTTTCAAAGGCTTTTTGGCATTTGCTCTCCCATTCAAACTTCTCCCCTTTTCTTAATAATTTAAAAGTGGGTAACAGGCCATGGTAAGTTTTGATATAAAGTGGCTAATGAATTGTATCCTACCCAAAAATCCCCTCAACTCCCTCTCACTCTTCGGCGGTTGCATTTCTACTATAGCTTTTATCTTGGTTGGGTCTACCTTGATCCCCTTCTGTATGATAAGAAATCCTAGCAGATTCCCAGTGGTAACCCCAAAGGTGCACTTCTGTGGGTTTAACCTCATTCTGAATTTTGTCAATCTCTCAAAAAACTTCCTTAACGCTCGTAATGACCTCTTCTCTTTGGAATTTACTATCATGTCATCCACATACACCTCTACTTCCTTATGGATCATGTTATGTAGTAACGTAGTTGTAGCCCTTTAATAAGTTGCACCCGCATTTTTAAGTCTGAACGGCATTACCCTATAGCAATAAGTACCCCAAGGTGTGATGAAAGTAGTCTTTTCCCTATCCTTCGGCGCCATGAGGATCTGATTATACCTCAAAAATCCATCCATAAAAGACAAATGCTCGTGTCCTGTGGTATTATCAACTAGTACATCAATATGAGATAAAGGGAAATCGTCTTTAGGGTTGGCTTTGTTTAAATCTCAAAAATCAACACAAACCCTAACACGACCGTCCTTCTTTGGAACTAGCACAATGTTGGCGACCCATTCAGGGTACTAAATGATAATCAAGAATCCAGCTCTCAATTGCTTTTCAACTTCCTCGTTTACTTTAAGCGCCCATTCAGGCCTCATTCGCCTCAATTTTTGTTTCACGAGTTTTGAATTTGGGAAGAGAGTGGTATGGTATTGGACTATCTCCGGATCAATTCCTGGCATATCATCATAAGACCATGCAAAAACATCTTTGAATTTATTTAATAGATTGATCAATTCTTTGCTTTCCTCATTGCAAAGTGTGGAGCCAATAGAAACATTTTTTGGATTATTTTTATTTCCTAAATTAATCATCAAAGTACTTTCTGTGATTTTGCATTCAGATTCATTTTCTTTTTCAGTTAATTTTTGCAATTCATCTGGTATTTCATCACATTCGTTACATGCATCACAGTTATTATTATGCGCTGTCCAGTAAGCAGAATTAGTCACATTCTCATTGATATTCTTAGGAGTGATTATAACAGACATTGAGATATTAACACGCCTCATATGGGCCATTACAGACTCCGGGGAGGGGGAATACCTATCACTAGACTCGAACACCCATTCTTTATTAACCCCTTATTTGAGCTCTACAGTGTCGCTACCTGGCAGACCCTTTGTCTCTTCCTCATCCTCTGGCTCTTCCTCCCTTGCTTCATTCTCTTCGATCTCTCCTTCATTCTGACTTTCCCCATTTTCTTCCTCCATGATCTTCTTTAGATTACCCTCTTCGGTCTCTCCATTTTCTTCTACTAGCAGATTCTTCATTGCCGAAATATCCAGTGTACAAATCCAATCTTCAACAGAGGTTGACTTTGTAGAGTATGGGTCTTCATAGTTGGTGATTTCATGTGGGAAGAAAATCTCAAACTCGGCTTTAAGCATTTGTCCTTTCTATCCATCCATGGCTTTGGGAAGCCATAGAAGGGGAAATCTTCTCCCTCTTTGATAAAGTACTCGTTGAGCATCTTTGTATATAGCTGTAGTGGTGCGTCAACTGCTTTCTTCTTTTCTCTCAACTCTTGTCTTGATGGCTGATAACCCAACCCGTGAGTATGGATCTGTGTCTTAATATCCAAAAACTCTGACAATCCTTGGTGCATCTTCCCCAACTCATACCTGGAAAGAATCCCATTTTCCTTATGATCCCTACGATTAACAGACTAGCATATTGGTTGAAGTATAGCAGCCAAAACTCCCGTGGCTTTTCATTCTCTAGCATGTTAATGAACTCAAACCTTCCCAAACTCATCTCTTCCTTTTGCAACTGTACCTCTAGGATTGGAGCGCTTGATGACGCTTCATTCATATAGACCCAACTGTCCCCAAAGATTTCATAATCTTTGTTTCCCCAAATGTATTTGACCTTTTGGTGAATTGTTAACGAAATTACGCCCAGACTATCCAACCAAGGCCTATCCAAAAGCAAATTAAAAGAGGCAAGAATGTCGATAATCTGGAGCTCAACTTCCTTTTTCTAATGGCCCGATAGCGAGATTAAGGAAAATGATGCACGTGATCTCCCTCTGAGTGTTATTATATGCTCTCACTTCTTGCTCGGATGGTATGAAAGTCAACTCATCTAAACCCATTCTTTTAGCTATATGGAGTAGACACACATTCAAGGTAGATCCATTATCAACGAGGTGGGTAAGCAGAGAAATCCCTAAGCATTCAACAGTCACGTACAATGGCTTGTTCTAAGTAGGCCCTCCGGGAGGTAAATCCTTTGACGTAAACATGATAGCAAGAGACGGAGTTCGATTGATCATTCCTACAAGATCCTCTGGTAAGATGTTGATAGACACGTCTGATTGGTTTAAATTGTCTAAGACAGCTTGTCTGTGACACTTGGAGGTGATCAATAATCCCCAGATCGTGATATTGGCTTGAGTCTTCTTCATTTGTTTTAATACCCTATCCTCCTCCTCTTCTTTGGCTATTTTCCCTTTTCCCTTGCCCAATTCTTGGCCAGGATGGTCTTCTTCCAGTTCATTTGGCTTGAAATGTCTCCCCGACTGAGTTAGATGGCTTACTTCTTCCTTCATCCATAGATCATCTTGTGCTTCGGTGACTTTTGGACCTTCCTCTGTATCATTTTTACTCTCATACCATAGATGTTCCATTGTTCAAATGATGCTCTTGCTACCGTCCCCCATATGCCAAATAGAGTTGTCAATTTTATGTGCCCACCAGTTTGAGGTAGCAGTTTCCTCTATTACTTTTCCCTTGCTTTCATCTAACGGCCCGCCTAGAGTGCAGATCACTATATCTCTTGGCATTTGATAAAATTTCTTTGGGTGACCCAGCTTTGTGATCAATTGAGATGAATCGAAAGAATTTTCTTCACACTCCAAATAGTAAATCCCCGGTGGTGGCATAGCATGATGGTTCGGCAATAGGTTCTTGGTGACATTTGGTGGATTGGCGGGAGGCTCGGATATCACTTTCTTGTCTATTAGGTCTTGAAATTTGTGTCTCAATCTCATACATCAGTCAGTAGAATGCCCTTGTTCTTGGTGGAACTTGCAATACAAATCAGCCTTAAAGTTTGGAGGAGGCGAGTTCGACCTTGGCTGTGGTTCTAACAAATGAAGATGCCCTTTTGCCACCAACCTGTCAAGGGCTGTGGATAGTGACACTCCTAGGTCAGAAAATTTCCTCAACGGCTTATCTCCCCCTCTTCTTGGAAAAGTCCTTATTATATCAAACTTCCTTTCTGGTTCACTCAGTGCATTAACATCCGTTGTCACCTGATTCCTAGTGTTCCCTCCATAGAATCGTCTTCTAGAGTGATGCCCTTGGGAATCTTCCTTCTTGATCTTCCCATCTTTGATTGCATCTTCGATTCTTGTTCCGATCTCAAATAATTCTACAAAAGTGTGGATGCATTGATACATGAGTTTCTCTTCATAGACATTTTGCAGGTTCTTGATTACGATTTGGATCTGTTCTCTCTCCGATGGTCATTGGGTCATTTTTGCGGCCTTCTCCCTCTAACGAGTCAAAAACTCAACAAACAACTCTTTATTCTCTTGCATAGTTGTTTCTAAATCTCTCATAGTTACATTGAGTTCTTAGTTGTACTCATACTGGGTGACAAAAGCTTTACAACTTCTTCCCATACACGAGTTTTACTTGGCTCCAACATAAAATACCAAGATAAAGCTACCCCAATCAAGGTTTGTTGAAACAGCATGGCCATCATGGAAGGACTCAGACCACTCAGTTGAAAGGCCCTGATGCGCATTCTCACATGGTTTTTGGGGTTTCTAGAACCATCAAACTTATCAATCTCAGGCATCTTGAAACTGACTAGCAGTTTTTTTCAAGTTCCCTCAAACAAAACCTCTAACTCTAGCAGGTAGGTGTCAACCCCATTGGACTTGCGGATGACTTTTTCTTACTTCTCCACCTTTTCCTTCATTTTGATATGCTCTTTTTCAGCTTTTTCAACTTTCTCTCTTTCTGCCATATTTGCAGCAACTCTGGGTGGTTCCAGATCCTCATACCAATCATATTCCATAGCCCAATCAGCAAGTGGAGGAGGATCGATTATCGGTGGGTCGATGGCGGGCCTTTGGCAAGTTTGTGTTTCAAACATTATCATCATTTGATCCATTTTTTCTCTTAGATGTGCTATTTCTGTGACATTTTGTTCTTGTTGCATTTATCTTTTCTATCTCTGGCTCTCTTCTCACTAATCTTGCACTCGAATCCCTGATCGAAACCATGCTTGTAGCAGAGTCTGCCTTTACCTACAATCATATTTTATTTTTAAATTAATTTTGATTTAAAGAAAACACATTATTTTTCTTCTTTTTTTTACTTTCATACATATTTTAATAATTTTTTATCAATTTATCATTTCTAGTTGATTTTACCAAATGCTTGATAAAAATGGTAATGAATGATTCATATGTCACACGGATGCAATGCACGTATGTGTGTGTGCCTATTCTATATGCCAAAAGAAAAGAAAATTCTAACCCTAATAGATAAGACACATAAGCACCTAAAATCCTCATCCATGTCAAGTGCGCTAATTTCTCCTTTCATTGTGATCCTTATTTACCCCTTCAAAAAAAATTGAAAATCATGTAGATGATAAAATCTTTTGAAAACAATTCTTTTGAGAACAAAGATGTTTAAAAATTGGATTGAAATTTTGCTTTGAAATTCATTTTAAAAAACATTTCTCTCAAAGACAATTCCCAAGATTTTTGGATCTTTCCTTTGAAGATGATCATATGAAAATGTACCTTAACAAGGGTTGATTTAGAATTTTAATCAAAAAGTGAACTTCAAAGATCTCTAAGAAATTGATTTTTGAAAAGAATGGCAAAATTATTTGGGTAAAAGGATCACATGGTCGGACTGTCATCATACTTTTCCTGAATTCGGATGCATACAAGGTCAATGATGGTTAGTTAACAAGATATAAGAAGTGTAATCTTATAATCAAATATCATAGGACATGAGAGGAATTGCTAAAAGGTGATTAAAAAGGTTACACATCCTACATTAAGTATTCATCATCATCATCTCAAATAATCCCTTCCGAGCATACAAAACTCCCTAACACATAATCCTAATTAAGAATTGATTTCCTAATTTTGAAAGGTTCCATAGAAGCTACTATGCAAAGGTCGGGTTTTGGTCAAATAAGGGACCCTTAACACACATTCGATAGGATGCTTCATATACCAACACATGGTACGAGATCAAGGGTGATCACATAGTCCCATGATGGCTTGACCGACCGGGCTGCCCATAGCCTCCAAAGTCATAGTTCGGTGCAATTGACTGGCGAGACATGCAAGTGCAATGCAATAGGCACACGAAAATTAATTAATTCGATTAAAAGGATGCTTTCAAGTCTAATCCTCAAGTGAACCCAAAATTAGAAATTCTGGTCTGCGAAACGAGAGATTCTGGGTTCAATCCCCAGCAGAGTTGCCAGATTGTGGATATCACAGTTTAACTATGCTTTTTAAAACTTTTTCAAATTCATTTACGAGTCGCCACTTAATTTTTTAAAGGAAAATTAAGAAACCATTTAAAAAGCAAACTGGTCTTTTGGAAACCAAAGATTTCTAGGTCCGGGGATTATGGAATGAGAGGGGAAGGAGCCCGACGAACTAAAACGCCCCCTCTCATCCTATCTCGTGATAGGCCTCTATTCAATATCATTTTTAATCAAATTATTAATCTAAGCATGCCCTCAACTAATATATATATACATATACATTACAAAAGCATGTCTAAAAGGGTGTAAGATTGCTACCGATAAAACATCACTCAAAACCACATATTTCAAATAGCAAGCAAGATGACATGCAAATAGGGAACTAGGAAACTTACCTGGGATCCAACCGCGAAATTGAAACGTGCAATGCATGCAAGAATTGAAGTCCTATAAAAATATCTCTAATTCACATATACACATAAGGCAAAACCTAGACTAAGGTGTCGCGCATAAAGTCAAAAATCAATAAAATCGAGAATGAAATAAACTAAAGAAAGAGTCAAGAAATTGTACCTCCATAGCGCTACAAAATAGAGGGTTAGTCCACATTCTTTGAACGAGATATAATGTATTAACCCGTATTTTCATGTTTAAATTGACGATTTAGATTTCGTGTGCGATTTTAGCGAAAATTGGTCACAGGGGTATTTTGGTCATTTTTTTAATTTACAAGTCATGAACTGAAAAATATAATTTTTTGGGAAAAGTTGCGTGAGATTAAATGATTTGGTATCCGTGTTGGAAGTTATGATTTTTCGATCTCCGTTTAGAAGATGTATCAGTTTCAGTACTTTTCACATTTAGTTGAATCCTAACTAACCTAGTTCAAATCCAACCGACTGGGGACCAAGCAAAATATTTAGTTGCTACCTAACCTAAATGATCTTGACCATCAAATAGATTACCTAACCTAAATGATCTTGACCATCAAATAGATTACCTAACCTAAATGATCTTGACCATCAAATAAACTACCTAACCTAAGTGATCTTGACCACCAAATAGACTACCTAACCTAAGCTAACCAATCGTGGCCATCCAATTCATTTTGGCCACCAAGAAGCTTAGCCTATAAATATGGATGCTATGATTCATTACTTTTACACCAAATTTCATAGAGTTCAAAGGGAAGTTCTAAGATAAAGTTAGAGGAATAAGAAGAAGCGAAGTGTTTGGGAATTGCTCAACATCATCTATAGGTACCGAGTTGTGTACAATATGCTTTCTAATTCTCCAGAGTATTTCTTTGTTCTCTCTACTAGTACTCTTTTTGCAGTTATATTGTGCTTTCATTTGAAATCAATGAATATGTGTGTATTGCTAAGTGCTATGGGACTAAAGGGTCATGAGCAAAGAGCACCTACCAACAATCCAACAGGCCTCAAGGACCGATGTACTAGAGAAGGGTGAGGTGAGGTAAGGTGACTCTTTGCTATGTGACCACGAGGAACCTGGTATGATGCTCTTTGTGTGAGCGGTTGGTTCGAGTGAGCGGTTGGTTTATGTGATTGGTCTCTTTATTTGATTTCGTTGTACCTTTTGAGCTTTTGATATTCCTGTCATAATGTATACTTCCTGGTGTGGTTTTAGATACAGATAGTACCGGTGACTGAAGCCTGGAAGGGAGATAAGGCTAAGGACAATATAAGAGATCCGTGGAGAATATGGACCTGTTGGGAGTTTTAAAGAAATTTTGTATTTTTATTTTAAAGAATCAAAGTGTAATTCATTTATTTTTCAATGAAAATACGCTTTATTTTTTGCCAGGCGTCACATATAATATGAAATCCTAAACAACATATCCAAACTTCTAGCTTAGACCTCTAATAGCCTCAAGAATTTCTTGATTGTTGATGAAGATTTTCCAAGTTCTTCAAATTCTCCTTCAAATCCTTCTTCAAAAAAGTTCTTGTTTCTTCAAAATCTTCTTTATTTCTCTCAATTCTCCCTCTATATTTCAATATATTTTCTTGCCCAAAAAGAAGATGGAAGAAGATCCTTGTAATGGAGGTGAACCTCCACTTATATAGACCATTCTCCAAGGGTCAATTAGGTAAATTCAGGTGAAAAACCCATGTGCAAGGATATTTCATACGTATTTGAGAAAAAAAAATCTGTTACAGTGAGTGGCACTCACTGAGTTGTCTGCGGCACTCAGTGAATGCCGTTCTGGCACTCACTGAATACCGGCGCAGCACTCAGCGAGTACCGCTGGCTTCACCGTGTGTCGCAGCTAACGGAATTTCCACCTTTTGTTTATTTTCAAATATACATACTTAATAGATTATATATATTTACTTATATACATATTTTTTGTTTTGTTTTCTTTTTTTCTTTTTTCATAATTCCTTTCTTTTCTTCCTCCTTCCTTTATTCTATTTTCAAAAGTAGTTTTTGCATTATTTATGTAACTTTCTTGTCAGAGTTAAATCCTCCAAACATTTTTTTTCTTTCCTTTTTTCTTATTATTTTCTTTCCAAAATTGTTTCTATCTCTTATATTTTGAAATCAATTTCTAGACTGTCTCTCTCACATGTATTTCATATCCGAGTTTTCCCTGAACACCCGGTTTCTCTCTTTTCCTTTTCTGAAAACTTAATTGGAGATGAAGAATCCTCCGAAGAACTTGAATCATTTGGAAAACTTTTGAATTTCTCCGGACATCATCATCATCGGTCTAGAGGTAACCATCCCCTGAATTCGACAGCCGGTCAAAATTGGGGTGTCTACACCCATGTTAGACCCTCTTGATTTTTATTGGAAAAAATGCTAGGCACATAACACATTTTACCACACATTCCACAACAAGGCTTTAAATGTGTTGTACTTTGTGCTGTTTGAATTTTTCACATTTTTCTATGCACTACTTACACAACACGAGGTACATGTATTTAAAACCCTATTGTGGAATGTGTTGTGGAATGTGTTGTATGCCTAGCATTTCTCTTTTGTTGGAGTATATTAAAGTAGTATCCTTATAATTGAAGGTGATATTCTATCACGAGCTACGAATCACTGTAGGAAGCATAATATTACTCATATATAATCTAACTCTATAATTGTCATCTTTAACTTGGAACAAGCTGATTGCAATAAAGTACCTATGATTCGTTTCTTATACCCTTCTTTAAACACATTTTTTAGTATTGTTCTAATGAAATGCATATTAAGATGTTGACCCATTTTTCTTTTATTGATTCATTCTTCTCTTTCTTTCTAGGTCATGCGATGGGGGCAGTCCAAAATAATACTATTCCTCTAAGGCGTATAACCCGTGCATTGCACGGGTTATCGACTAGTTCTATATAAAAGACAAGGCCAAAAGCCTTCTCTAAGCTATGCCAAGCGACACCCCTTTCCTTCCTCCAAATTTTTTATGTAGCACCCTCATATTTCTTTCTATAATTTTCTTTCTATTCCTTTTTAATGCCATGTGGCACAAGAGAGACATAGAGAAGTTAAATAGAATTAAATATTAACTATAGTTATAAAACTTCTATTCTATACAATATATAAAAGATGAAGCCAAAAATGGTTCCATATTAAGCCACGTGGATAGCTTCCCCTTTGTCTTTGAAGGAATTTTTTTTTTTCATATTAGCCACGTGGACAACCTTATTTTTATCCTCTTGAACAAACCTATCCTACCCCCCTCTCTCTTGAAACTTCCACAGACTTCCCCACCCATCTCCTCTTCGTTTTCCCCAACTCTCTCTCTCACCAAAAAAAAAAAACCTATTCGTCTCTGCCGTTCCGAAGATTCAATCCTGTCGTTTCGATTCCCATAATTGTCTCCTCACCTCCCACTGTCATCTACTACATACGTTCAATATTTACTTCGATTTATTACTCAACCTCTTTCTCTGAATTCACTTCCTTTTGTAACTAATGTCATATTCAGGAAAATAAAATTGGAGATTTGGATGTGGCTATAGCCTTGTTGTTCAATGTGGAGAAGCATGAGACCCTCCGGTGATGTGGCCAGCATGAAGAAGTTCTATATTCTGCAACTCTCCAGCTGTGTTATATCTATTTTGGCTTCTTACTTTAGAGGCATATATGTATGTTGATTATGATGGGTGTTTTATTTTTGTACACTTTGAGCTCCGGGGTTGGTGGTTATGCAACATAGGTGTTTGTTGATTGGCCTATGTGAGCTTTTTGATTGAGGTCTCTTTGCAGGTCAGTGGTGTTCTGGGGCCTTTTATGGGTGTTGTATTGTGTTGTTCCCTCCTCAATTCTATAATAAATTTTTGTTTCAAAAAAGCAGAAAAAAATATAAATTATGTTTGGTTTTCTTTTTCTACTTTTTTCCCCTTTTTAAATTTGTATACGTTGTTAAAAATCAGTTAAGTAATTCATTGAGCTTGTGTAAGTTCGATTATGGAATCTGGTCTTGCGGATTGACAATTTGGTTGTTAGACAAATTATTCAAGTGGATTCATCTATTATGTTGACGGCAGGTATATACTATCCCTCAGTTGTGGAGAATTCTATGGACCATCGCTGTGAAAGAGCTAAAAATGTTGAAGAGACCAGGTTAGTTCGTATATATATACTATCCCTCAATTATAGAGAATTCTATTGAACATTGCTCTTAAATGCTACGCAAAATGCAAAAATATATATATATATTAAAAAATAATAATAATTGAACCATAATCTGTTGAGAGTTTTGGAGGGTCCTCCACCCTATCATTGCACAAGGTTGACAAGTCAGTCCCAAGTAGTTTAGTCCTTCAATTATACCACTTCCCATGGTTCTCTTTCTCTCTTTCTAATTTCTATACACATGCATGCATATCTATATACAAATTGCTATTTAGGATTCTGATTAATGTTTGTTCCTGTTGATTTTGATTTATGAGTTATGGTGTTTGGACTATCTGTTATATTATATACATTTATGATTTGAATTAGATCATGGGAAAAGTGAAGTTAGATAGTTGCATTATCAATGTACCGTAGAACTTATTAATTTGTTGACATAAAAGGTGTGAAATTTTTCATACTAGAGGGAGAGACATTTTGAATGCCTATACTTAACCAAATAAGAAGTCAAAAGTTGTTCTTAGCAGGGTTTTTTTTTTCTTTGGTCAGAGTCTTAGCAGTTAGCAGCATGAGAAAGTGTGAATAGTCTTAGCATAACAAAAGAATAAGTATGAATAGATGCTTAATCATTGGCCATGTAACACTTTGAGAATTATGTGAAAAATGTTGTGCTTCCTTCTTTTGTGATAGCGTATGCAAGTATAACCATTTCTTAGTGGAGAGGCAGGATATACCCATTTGAGGCAGTTTCTTCATTTTACTGGGAGATGAGCTGATCTGGGACTTGCATTTTTATTAAATATGGTTGAAATTGTTTGGTTTCTTAGTTCTTAGGGACAAAAAGGGAAAAAAATTTCACATTGGTTGTGTGGTACAACCACATTTTTGGTCCCAAATTGTATTAGTGTAGTTGGATTCATTTTCTTTTTAATCTGAAGTTGGATTGAATCAAATCGGAATGTCACTTGTGCATTGATCTCTACAATTTATATTAAAATCATTTTCTGTATTTCTCTCGATGTAGGGTATCATCTTATACATTTACTCGACAAAATCTGTGGTTTGCAATTTATGGGTGTATTTGAATAAGGGGTCAGCTCACAAATTGGTCATGTTTTTTTTCATTTCCTTGATCTGCTTATTTGGAATTTACTTCCTTACATGATTACCTCTCCATCATTTTCTCTGTAAATCTACAAGTTCCCACGAAGATTTTTGCTTACTCACACTTGCTCAACCATGTCTCTGACAATGACTCACTTCTTCTGTCACTCTGATACATAAAGTTTTTATTTACATTCATTTCACTATATATTCCTAAGTCCATAAATACATATCTTCTTGCAATTTCTTTTTGTTTGTAACAATTTATTTATCTACCATAGTCAATAGTTTTGTATTGTGTACAACTCGTGCATAGCACGGGTCATAACCTAGTAACTAAAAAGGGTAAAAAAAAGCTAGAGGGTCCACGTGGCTCATTCTATGAACAGTTTTGGCTTCAGGTTTTGTATATGTATAATAGATGTGGCAGGAAAGTCATATCCAACATGTTTCCTACTTCCCAAACAATAGAACGTTCAAACTAATTTTCATGAGGCAGATACTAAACTAAAACTAAACTCATTCCATCCATATACTGAACCAAACAATCAAGCAGTCAAAACCCAAAAACATTAGTAACAACCTCTACAAACTAAAACCTTACGAAGGTTTAGAACATATATGTGACGATCACACCATCACTAGTAGGTGCTGATGCACGACGTGAGATGAGCAAATAGCGAAGACCTACCACCACCACCGGCACGGACTCTGCCATGGCCTACCCCACAGCCTGCCCCACTGGCACGGACATTGTCACGGCCATCCCTACTAGCACGGACCCTCCCAAGGCCAGCCACATTGGCACCGACCCTGCCATGGCCAGCCCCATTAGCAGGGACCCTCCCACAGGCAGCCCCACCCGAACCTGCCCGGCCATGGCCAGCCCCACCTGAAACTACCCTCCTATGGCCAGCCTCACCCATCATCACTCCACCAGCACCAATAGGATAGTTCACTCGATCGCCGTCTTCCACATTCACCGCATCCATGTCTTGCACATTCACCTGATCATTCACCGCATCCCTGTTTTCCACATTCATATTGTCGTTGTTCACTCCAACGGCACCTTTCCCACTGGCTGGTTCTAAGCAATTGCCTAAGGTACATATTAGATAGGGCACAATAACGGTGCCACCCTCATGTGTACCCGAGACAAGACATTTACCCCTATGGTTGTAATTTATCTTGTAAGTAGGTTCATACCAAAATCCAGTGTTCTAAAAATAGGCCTAGGCGTCCGCCTAGGTGCTAGGCGGAGCTTGGCCACTGCAATTTTCCCTAGGCATTAGTAAAAATTGCCCAAGAGATTAGGCGGGCCCGAGTGTCACGGGCTTTGAATTTTTTAACACCTTCCCGTGCGGCACTTAGACTCATCCCCACTACTGTAAGATAAGTAAGCCTTGCTAGTACTTAAAGTAGAGAAGAGATGGAGAGTTAAGAGAAAGAGTATTGTATTGTTCTCAAATGCTTTACAACTCTTGGATGGTTTGACCAAATGAGGGCCTCTCATTTTTATAGGGAACTAAGAATACAATGGACAGTCTAAATCATTTCGATCTGACGGTTATCATCAATCATCTTAAATACTCCTAGGAAATATCTAAATATTTACAAACTCTTCCATTTTCTAAAATTCTCTATTAAAGTTTACAATATACAAGATATAAAAGCACACAGGAAGCCCTATATTCTTCTAAAATGTATAAGTTATGCAATGCACTAGAACATTCTTCAATAGGCTGCCTACCAAATGTTTGAGAAAATGTCAAGCCGGGATATTAGGCGGGTCTTTTCTAAAATATTTTTTAAAATGCGGGGTGAGATTGTTATTTTAGTAAAATGAGATTAAATTAAATCAATGGTGTTTTTGAAAAAGATGAAAACTTTGATTGGTTAAGTTTTATTAGGAGTTAACTTTTGATAAGGAGCATAAGTTCCCATAGAGAGAGAAAGAGAGAGAGAGAGAGAGAGAAAGTATTGGAGGCAAGGATTAAATTGCTATTCGGTCTATTGTTTGTGAGCTAGGAAATGGAAACATTTCGGTTACATTTCAGAAACATGTGAAAACACTAGAAAATTTTGAAAACACTAAGAAACTTATTGAAACAAGACTTTTAATCTTAAGTGTATGCACATATAAAGCTAATAATTGATTAATTGATCTTTTGAGAGGTATAAGTATGTAATTATATCAATAATATATAATTTAAATTAGAAATACATGATGATTTAGTCATCAATCTACTGTCAAACAGTTCATAGAATACAGAAACCATTTTATAGAAAATAAAAGTTACATATAAGCACATAAGGAGCTAATAAGACATCTCTAAAATACATATGGTTGTTCATCTAACAAATTTACATCCATTCGACTATAGAGTGTCGAGTCGGCGCATAAACTGGTCCAGGCTCCTAGTATTCACAAAGAGGAACATTATATGTTTTATAGATATGGTGACAATATTCAGTCCAACTCATGTAAGCACGAAACCATGCCTCATAATCAGTCCTAAACCTCTCATAATCTCATCAACTACACCCAAATTGTTGAGCAGCAAATGAAGTTGTCAAAGTGTTGCTTCAAACGTTATACACCGCTATCTTTCATTAATTTGTGACAGTAATTATATCCAACATAGTTTTGATTATCTCCAACTTGCTCCCTGTGCTTCCAACCAATATCCTGTCTCGCTTCTTCTTCTTCTTCTTCTTCTTCTTCTTTCCAGTTGGTTGTGAAGTGACATCTTTATTTTTTGAAGACATTCCTACAACCAGAATTAAATTATATTAATTTTTTGAAGACATTAAATTTAGTAGGCTTAAATACATTTTGCACCCTCCTAGTTTGCCCTTTGTGTCAATTTGATACTTGTAGGTTAGAAAGTGTCATTTTAGTCCCTGTAGTTTCATAAGTGTGTCGTTTTAGTCCCTCACACACTTTTTGTGACAAATTTTTTACTTTCAGTGACAAAATTATTTGTCACTAAAGGACTTACTTGACTCACTTTTCTAAGTTATAGGAACAAACTGGCCATAGTTGGAGATTTTTGTGGATTACGTACCAAAATTTTGATGGGTTAATAAAACCATGGCAAGTCGAGCAGGGGATAAGGGAGATGGAATTGATCTTCGAAGCACTAGAGTGCAGTGAACAAGAGAAACGTCACCTTGCTACGTTTCAACTCACCTACTGTGGATACCGGCATTTGGTCCCACTTATAATTTTTAAAACAATTTCTTTCAAATTCAGAATATAAGAGTCGCCACTTAATTTTTAAAAGGAAAAATTAAGAAACCATTTTTAAAGCAAATTGATCTTTTTAGAAACCAAAGATTAACTAGGTCCGGGGATTATGGAATGAGAGGAAGGAGCCCGTCGGACTAAAACACCCTCTCTCATCCTATCTTGCGATAGGCCTCTACTCAACATCCTCTTAATCGAATTATTAATTTAAATGTGCCCTCAACTAATACATATGTATAAATATACATTACAAAAGCATGTCTAAAGGGCGTAAGATTGCAAGTGATAAAATATCATTCAAAAGCCACGTAATTCAAGTAGCAAGCAATATGATATGCGAATAAGGAACTAGAGAACTTACCCGGGATCCGGCCACGAATATTAAACGTGCAATGCATGTAAATAAATAAAACCTAGGAAAAGAGTCTCTAATCCATATATACAAGTAAAGCAAGTCCTAATTCTAAGGTGTCGCGCAAAGAGTCAAAAATCAATAAAATCAAAGAATACAATAAACTAAGGGAGAGTCAAAAGTCATACCTCATCGGCGCTACAAAACAAAGGGTTAGTCCACATGATGTATAGGATATAAAGTTAGCTCTTAAATAACAATCCTAGACTTCTAGCTTAAATCTATCAAATGTAATTAAATCTAAAGCAAATAAATCCTAATTACAAGTGTCAAGCCATATGGATGAATATGTTCATGAACAAGAATAAATTATGAAATACCCAATCGTTTAGATCACTTAAACTTTGAATTCAAGCTTGATAAATCATTATTGAAACATGGTTTGACCCTTAACTCATGAAAATATCATCTAAGCCATTATTCGTAAGATTGGTTAAAACTATTGCAGAATTCTGAAAATTGCTGAGAGCTGATCATAATTTAAAGAAATAAAAAGCACGGTTCCCGTGGTTTGATCTTGATGAATTTTGGACACAAGATACCTCTGTGTGTCTAGTTTTGAACCCAAAAAGAAATCAAGGTTCCAACGGTTGGATCTCCGGGAATTGGACAAAAGCCAAACATCACTCAGCATTCTATAACCTTCTGTCCAGAGTTCTTGCACAATTTTCTAAAAATAGCAAAGAAAATTAAAAATGCTTTGTTCTTTTTAAGGTGACTTCCTAACACATTAATCTACTTAGAAAAAATTATTTTGGGTCACAAGTAGTTTATTAAGGTTCTGATTTACTTATTTTAAAAGAGTGTTACTGTTCTGAAACTCTGGACAGATTGTAGTGACTTCACAAAACTCATGACCAAACCACTTTAAACATGAAATCTCCTTAAAACAAAAATTACAGTGGTAGAAATTTGAGAAAGTAACATTTTCCCGTTGGTTTCATTCAATTCCAACGGTTAGATTTCGAACTAAAAATCTTTGATCAAAACTGGTTTATGAATCCGCTGTTCTTTTATTGTCAAGTTCGACTTTTATTTGTTAACCTCAACTATTAAACCATGAAGTTGGACTTAAACTAGACCACTTTCTCCTACCATTTGATGATCATTGGAGATGAAGGTATAACTAATACTCATGAGTCTCAAAGGAATATAGAAAGGATTCCATAAAACATCAAGTTAGAGGACCCAAATCATAAATATGGACTTGGATCCATCTATTTGCTTATAAAATGAAGTGATGATCAAACTTTGACTCTCATGTGAAGTATAAGCTTACATGAGATTCAAAAAAATCAAACTCAAGAGTTTTCAAGAGAGATATTGAAGATCTCCAAGAATCTCAAAAGAAAAACATAAACAAAAAATAGAAGAAGGATCAAAGAACTAGGAAGCAAGGACTTCCAAGTTTACTTAACAAAACTCTAAAATTTAATCAAGAAAAACTAAATGACTTGAGGATTAGAGGCTAAAAAGAAAACACAACTAAGATTAGAGGGTCACCTCCAAGACTATCCTCAAATTTCTATATTTTGAAGATCTTCCAATTTCTTCTTCAAGCTCTCCAAAACTCTCTATCTCTCTAATATGTGTTGTTATAGTTGTAGTGATCTCTTGGTATATTATGGTATATCTCTCCTCTTTTCATCCCAAGGAAGATCCCTCTTCTTTTATAGACAAAATAACCCAGGTATTTTCAGTGAATTCAGAGTAAAAGACAGGTGTAAATATTTCATTTGGCGGTACAATGCATACTTTCTGAAGAAAAAAAAAGCAGACTGCTGGAGTTAATGGCAGTCAAGAAGTCTCCCGCGGCACTCTGGGAATGCCGGAACGGCACTCTGTGAAAGCCGCGGCGGCACTCCGTGAAAGTCGCGGCGGCACTCCATGACTGCCGCGCGGCACTTACTGAGAGCCGTGCCAAATTATTGATTGCCGCGTTTATGTCAGCCTTACTTTATCAGTTTTTTGTTTTTATCCGCATACATATACGTATTGTACCACAAAATACGGACTTTAAAAGCAAACGATAGTCAGAAAATGTTGGCGGCAGTTGATGAGTGCCATAACGGCAGTTGGTGAGTGACGCACGGCACTTATCGAGTGCCGCTAAAACTTCCAAGTGCCGCGTTATAGCAAATTTTCTCTTTTTCACCTTTTCTTTTCTTTCTTTTTCTTCTAAAAAGTTTATTTTTCCAAAAATAGTGTCTTATACCCGAATTTTCCTGAACACCTAGTATTTCTCTTTTCCTGTGCAAATTTTATCGCGATTGGAGAACTTTCTGAACACCTAGTTTGGAATACTTCAAATCTTTCGGTTATTATCATCATTGGACTTGGAGGTGACACTCTCCTAAATTCGATGTTTGGTCAAAATTGGGGTGTCTACAGTTTTCCCCTCTTCGACAGAGCTTGTGGAGCAACGCGTTTCACAAGTGAATGTCGAAGCTTGTGTGAAGACAAGCCTTTGACCAAACTGTCAGATTTAGGTAAAAATAAAATGCGTTGCAAAAAGAGAACATGCGCGCGGCAAGGGTTCACGCTGGTCGTGCTCAACGGTGAGCTGCCTACGTATCCCGTCAGGAATCAGACCAAGACGTAGTTCAGGTAAGGGTCAAACACACACAAGCGCAAATAGTCATACGGATGAATGCACCTATCTTATCGTGATGCACGTGCTCAAGCAATCTCGTGCTCCATATAATGTCTCAGCAGCATATTGTTCTTTCTTAGTATCAAAAATGCACCCTATGCCATTCTACTTATGATGTCATTCTATTATGGGAAAGTCACAACTGTCATAGATGTGCTTCCTATGCTTAATTCCCCGACATTCTTCAGGAGTCATCTAATCGACTAGAATGCGCTTCGCGCCTTATACCTTGGTGTCGAATTAGGAACTATGCTTTCCGAAAGACTAAGATGCGCATCGCGCCTTATACTCTAGTGTCTTCCAAGAATCATCTGATCGATTGAGATGTGCTTCGCGCCTTATACCCTGGTGTCAAATCAGGAACCACGCTTTTTGAAAGACTGAGATGTGCTTCGCGCCTTATACTCCAGTGTCTTCCAAGAATCATCTGATCAACTGAGATGCGCTTCGCGCCTTATATCCCGGTGTCAAATCAGGAACCATGCTTTTTGAAAGACTGAGATGCGCTTCGCGCCTTATACTCCAGTGTCTTCCAAGAATCATCTGATCGACTGAGATGCGCTTCGCGCCTTATACTCCGGTGTCAAATCAGGAACCACGCTTTTTGAAAGACTGAGATGCACTTCGCGCCTTATACCCCGGTGTCAAATCAGGAACCACGCTTTTTGAAAGACTGAGATGCGTTTCGCGCCTTATACTCTGGTGTCTTCTAAGAATCATCTTATCGACTGAGATGCTGTGGACCGTCGCGAATGGAGGAGGAGGTCCTGGCGCTCTCCCTCAATAGTGTCCCGGGACGGATCCCAAGGAGCACACTTCAGGGAAAACTAGGACTTCCTCACGCGATCCTAGAGACAAAGAGTCGCCACCTAATTTTTATCGGGAATTAGGAAACCCAAGCTTGACTCGCCCAAAATTGAATAAGGTTACTCGCCCTTCATTACCAGAAACAAGGTTCGGGGGTCTTGGTACGAGAGGGGAAGGAGCCCAAGCAGGACTAAAGCACCCCCTCCTCGCCCTACCGAATGGTAGGCCTTGATTCAAATATCCTTGTTATTAATTCATAATAGATGTTGTTTCCTCAAACATACTAGATAGATATATACATGGCAAAAAGAAACATCTAATGAAAATCATTTCAAGAGACTAAATCAAGTAGAAAGCGGATGCTCATGCAATACAAGGGAGAAGTATACTCACAGTGGCTAGTCCCGCCCGGGACCGATGCAAATAAAGTAAACATGTCATGATATGCAAAGGGAACGAGAAGACTTACATTGGTTGACTCAAGCGGAGTCGCGAAAGCAAAAAGAATGTAAACGTGCAATGCAATCATGCAACAATCCTAGATAAGATGTCTCTAACAAATAATCATATAAACGGAGACTATCCTAAAGGAATTGTGTCGTTGAAATCAAAGTTGTAAACCTAGAAAAATTCTAAGAGAAAGGATAGAGATAGTACACGATACATGGGCACTAAGCCACATGTAGACGAGGCAAACCACAAATCGACGTCCGGGTCCAAGGCACTTAATTCTCTGCACTAAGACACCAAAGAATACCCAAAGCATTGCAAAAATACAAGCAAACAAATGATATGCATGATAAACAAAGAAAACATGTCATCAATCAAATTTCCAGATTCAGCAACCTCTAATGAATCCTATCAAAAGTGGTCTTAAACATGAGCTGGATAAAAACCCTTTTACAGAAAGTTAGATACATGTCTTAGGGAACTTCTCCAAAAAGTGGGACCTCAATATCAATTTTATTGTTTGAGAAATAAATGTTTTGGGAACAGTGGATCAGGACTGTCCACTGTTCTTGTAAAAATCATAATTAAATCTACAAAAATCATATGAAGCTCTATTTGGTGTCAAAAGAAAGCTATTTCATTGTAGTATATGATAAAAATAAACCCATGGACATTCTGTAATCACAAGGTTTCTGAAAAAGTGTTTTAAACAGACTCTGTTATTCTGGAAATTTGGTATCATTTGACAAATGAATGCAAAACATAATAGAAGTATAATAGAAGTTCATGAATCATGTTAACCAAGTTGATTTAAGCTTTTGATCTCTCATCCATTTATCCTAGGTGATTTCTAAACCAAGTTTTATTCATCAATTGTTGTTGAGTGATCAAGGTATGACCATTTTGTATACATAATCATATTTGTAATTAAACTTAGAAAATTCTAGAATAGTTGTATCAACTTTAAACGCTTAGAAAACGATCCTAACTCGATCGTATGCTCACGATTTTACATCGGCATATAGATATATGAGTTAGGAATCATCCCCAAAAAGCGGAACGTCGATAACTATTATAGATTTTCTGAAATTCAAGCACAAAGAGACGATGTTCAAATCTGTCAACCGATTTCTCAACAATTTCTAAAAATAGTTTATGAATCCTAAAAGCTCTCAAAACGGACCGGATGAAAGCTAATTCATCAAAGTTTACCCAGAAAATTTGAAATCCATCAAACTATGGGTTTTGATGGACCAAATCTAATGGACAAAACCAATCTGCTTTGCTGAATTTTTATCTAGTTCATTTTAAAGTGTGAGGAAAATATTTTAGTGATAGTTGAAGCTTATTAGAGAGATCAAACTCATAGATCAACTTAATTATCATGATTCCCAATCAATTTAGCCCTCAAGTTCTATGAAGAACTTTTAGATCAAGGATCAAAGGGACTTATAAATATCATGTTGGAGATGAAATTCAATAGGAATTCTAGGTAATAGGAATAATCAAGAGATAGGTATGAACATAGAAATCATCCTTCTCATAGATCATATTTCCAAACCATCATGGAATTCAAAATAGATATATGTATATATATATAATCATGTATGCATGAATCTAAACTAAAATTGAAGAATGAAACCAAAATTGAAAATCAAAGTGAAAAACAATCTCTAATTGTAAATTATCAATAAAAATCAAAGAGATTTGGATCTAACTATGTGAGTGTGTGAAGAACATGAGAGGAAGAAGATGAGTGTTCTAATAAGTAGAAATAGAACTAAGTTAGATCCAAATCTTATAGATCTATATATACAAAGTAGGAATTAGAGATGAACTATAGTGTTTACCTCTTGGAGGATTCTCAATTACAAGACCAAAATTGATTTGAAGATCTTCTTCTTCAAGTGTTCTTCAAGTGTTCTTCAAGCACTCATCCATGGAAGTTGAGGGAGGCAATTGATGTTCAAATTGTGGTCTAATTAGCCTAAGTTAATCTAAATTCAATTCATAATTTTCTCTCTCTAGAATTCACCTAAATTGAAAGTATATTCAAAGTATACTTATCTCTCTTGTATGTGCTTCTATGTGTGTTTGTATCTCCAAGTATATTCAAGTGTATCTCTTCCAAGTGTCTAGTGTGTTAAGATGTGTGTGATCTCATATGAGATGTATGAGATCTTATATAGAGTTTTGAAGACTTAGCTCTTAAGTTTCAGGGTTAAAACAGGATTTTTAGAGCTTAAAAGAGGGTTAAAATGGCCATTTCGGAGCTTAAACGCAATTTCCAGGCAATTTCCTCGCAGTGGGAAGCTTCTAGAAGGGTCTGGAACTCAAAAAGCTCCGTGGAGAACACAAATAGTGGGTGGCGGTTATGGTGGGACCCGCCACCTCACAACCCAAAACCGCCACCTCCTTTTCTTGTTCCTCTGGTCACCCACAAGCTCTGTTTCAAAAATCACGTGCACTGCTTTTCCAGATTTTTGTAAAAATGCTTTTTGGTGTCCGAAATCGTCCGTTTACGTACCGTTGGAAAGCTGTCAGGTTGAATTTCAGTATAAAAATATTTCCAGAGGTTTTATAATGAGAATTGAAGTCCAATTGAAGTCCGGAAGTCCTCCGGAACTTTCGTCGTCTTTTTGAAATCAAATGACGTCTTTTCCAAAATTGCTTTCAAATGTGCGTCGATTTCGAACTTTTCTTTAAAATTGAATCTCTGGATACCTAGAATACTGCGTTTAGAACACTTAATGTTCATATAACCCTGAGAGAATATGAATTCTGAGAGATGATTTTGACAAAACCGGGATTTATCCATGGAAAAGGGCTTTTCTGAGCTTGAAGTCACTTTCCGAAGTCCGATCTTCTGATTGTGTGGAATCCAGTACCTTCCACGGGGTACTTTTCATCATCGAATCCTCCAAGACGTTGTCCACCCTAAATCCTATCAGTGTGGTCAAAATTGGGTGTCTACAGTTTGCCCCTCTTTGGCAGAGCTTGTTGTGAACAACGTGAACTGCAAGTGAGTGCCAAAGCCTTGAAGGCACCCAAATAACCATACTGAGAGGTTTTAGGAAAAACAAAAAATTCGCAAAATCAAGAAATTCAAAATCTGAAAAAAAATCAAGAAATTACAAATGCAAGAATGCAATGCAATGCTGGGTAGAGGCGGCTAAGTTGAAGCTGATGCTGGTCGTGCTCCGCTGGAGCTGCCTACGTATCCTTTCCAGGAATCAGACCAGGGCGTAGTTCAAGCGCGCGAGAAGACGGAAAACAAACAAACAACAACAATGCGGATGAAATGCTCCTATCCTAGGATGCTGGTGCAATATGAAAACATGAAATGTGAAAGTGCTGGAGGAATCATCCTCAAGGGTTCCCTAGATGCAAAATCTAATGCAAAGGATGCAACGACTCTCTCTCACAGTCGAATATGCTAAAGGTATCTTGGATGATTCTCGAGGTTTTTGTCAAAGTTATTCTTCTGATCTTAAGGCTCGTAGGCGTCATCTGTATCCTGGACGACTCTTGAAATAGCGAAGTATCTTGGATGAATTCTGAGTCATGTCAAACAACTAGACGATTGCTGGTGTAGAGTCCTTCTGCTGGGGACGATTACTGATGTAGAGTCCTTCTGCTGGGGACGATTGTTGATGTAGAGTCCTTCTGCTGGGGACGATTGCTGAAATAAGTCCTTCTTCTGTGGACGATTGCTGATGTAGAGTCCTTCTGCTGGGGACGATTGCTGATGTAGAGTCCTTTTGCTGGGGACAATTGCTGGTGTAGAGTCCTTCTGCTGGGGACGATTGCTGATGTAGAGTCCTTCTGCTGGGGACGATTGCTGAAACAGGTCCTTCTTCTGTGGACGATTGCTGATGTAGAGTCCTTTTGCTGGGGACGATTGCTGATGTAGAGTCCTTCTGCTGGGGACGATTGCTGATGTAGAGTCCTTTTGCTGGGGACGATTGCTGATGTAGAGTCCTTTTGCTGGGGACAAATCTTCTGAAACAGGTCTCTCTGCCGGAGACAAATCTTCTGCTCTTCTGAAACAGGTCTTTCTTCTAGACAAATCTTCTGTAACAGGTCTGGAAACAAGTCTTCTGAAACAGGTCTCTCTGCCGGAGACAAATCTTCTGTTCTTCTGAAACAGGTCCTTTTTCCGAGGACAAATCTTCTGTGGCAGGTCTAGAAACAAATCTTCTGAAACAGGTCTCTCTGCCGGAGACAAATCCTCTGTTCTTCTGAAACAGGCCCTTCTTCTGAGGACAAATCTTCTGTTCTGATGCACGGATTCTGAGAGATACACAAATTCTGAGAGATGACCCTTCTTCTGAGAGCAACCCACGGATACACGATTCTGATTTTGAGAGAAACCCTACATTCTGGAGGCAACCCTGATATGCGATGCTGAAAAATACATGATTCTGAGAGAAACCCTACATTCTGGAGGCAACCCTGGATACACGATTCTGATTCTGAGAGAAACCCTACATTCTGGAGGCAACCCACGATTCTGAGAGAAACCCCACATTCTGAGAGCAACCCACGGATACACGATTCTTGGCATAAACCTTGTATTCTGGAGGCGACCCACGATTCTGATTCTGAGAGAAACCCTACATTCTGGAGGCGACCCACGATTCTGAGAGAAACCCTACATTCTGGAGGCAACCCTGGATACATGATGCTTGGCATAAACCTTGTATTCTGGAGGCGATTTTGATGCTCAAATTCTGAGAGATACCCTTTATCTGGAGGCAACCCGTGGATACATGATGCTTGCGAGAAACTTAATTCTGAAAGTTCTCTACTGGGGAGATCCTATGATTCTGAGAGATGCACGAATTCTGTTATACCTTGACAATATCTGGAAATTCTCTGCTTGAGGAGATATCTGAGGTTTCTGGGACGCGAGCACATATTCTGGAGGCCCTGCTGATTCTTTCTGAGACTCATATTGGTGCTTCGACCAACGCAATCATTCTTGCAACACGTCAGGCTTACTCTAACCCTTTCTGAACATCTCGCATTCTGACTCATCTTCTGAAAGTCCTTTCTGGATGTAATTCTCAAGCGACAGTAGACTCAAATGTCCATTTTCTAAGACAACTCATAATCAATCCCAAAACGACGGGAGTTTGCCGTTTCTCGGCCACTTTCAGGCTGCGGTGCCTTTGATTCTTCTCATCTGGGGGACTTTTTTTCAATTCTTGAATGGATTTTTACCAAGATTCAAATCTCCAGAGGTCCTCTAGACCAATTCCAACAAGTTTTAAGCACTCTCAAGGCTTATATATCAAAAATGGACCAATCCGGGATCAAATCAAGAGTTCCGGGGGTCAAAACGCGAATATAGAGCAAAATGGGGAAATGGCAGGAAGTGAATAGTAAATGGCGGTTCCCCACACCCCCTTGGGAACCGCCAGCCGCAACTTTGGGGTTTTAAACCCATTTTCTTCTTTGTTCTTCATTCATTTCTTCTTCAATGCATCACCTCTTCCTTCTAAGGTGCTCAAATCTTGCAATTTCTTGATGTTTTGAGTGATTTCTTGCATTAAAACCTCCAAAAACTTTGTTGATTTCATCAACTCCTCCCTATTCTAGGGGATTCAAGTACCAAGGTTTTTACTATTCATCATCTTCAACCTCTTATCTTCAAGCTTCAAGCATCAACAACCATGAGTTCCCATGGACAAGGTGAAAATTCTAGAACACGTAGAAGCCAATTTCAAGCTAGTGGAGCTTCATCAACTCAAACCATGGAGTATGCAACCATGAAAAATCCACTAAATCATATCTCTAGGAGGGCCTTTCGTCAAGAGGTAACCCATTCTTTAATTACTCCTTTGTTTCACATCTTCATACGTGTCTCTTTATTCTTGCGATTCCTTAGAAATCATCCTTTTTTCTTTTTAGAATGTGGTTGGTCATCTTAGAGGTCATGGTAGCCATGGAAAATGCCTTGAATGGTTTAATGAATTGTCGGAGTCGCGTCCCCAAGTAGTAGCCAATATCAAGCAAGCGGGCTTTGGGTCGTTTGTAACCTTATTGGAGAGATCGACTAATGATTTGGCCATGATTCAAGCTCTTGCTGAAAGGTGGTGGGATTCCACAAATACTTTTCACATGCCTTTTGGGGAGATAACCATGACCCCTCTTGATTTTGCAATGATAACCGGCATCTCATTTGGCGGGCATCGTCTTGCCTTTGCAAAGAACATCCATAGACATCCTACTATCATTGAGCGTCTCCTAGGCATCATCCCATCCCAGAGAGATCTTCACGGATCGAGCGTAGGCATCACATGGTTCATCAACAACTTCAGGCCTTCTGAAAGAGCGGCTCAATTTACCGATATGCAGCTTACCCGTGCTTTCATCTTGTATTTGCTTGGTTGCTCTCTTCTTTCTACTCGAGCTGAGCGGATTACATTGAATATGCTTGATAGTCTTCGAAATCTTGAGGAGATTGCAGATTTTGATTGGGGCTCTGCTGGTTTAGCCATTCTGTATAGTCATATGGGGGAGCATTCTCGAGGCAAATCCCCTGGATTCGGCGGATTCTGGAGAGCTTGGGAGGTACTGAAAATATTTTCATTTCCAGTTTTTATCATTTGATGTTCTGCTGTTTTGACCACTGCTTTATTTTCTCTTGTAGGTGTGGGCCTTTGAGTATTTCTCCATGACGGCTCCATCATTCCGGGAGGAAGAGATTCATATTTTTCCACGGGCTCTGAAGTGGCGTCGCCAAGCCGTAGGTACCAAGAATGATGCTCATAATGTTATTTCTTGCCGGGATTTTCTTACCCGTCTCAGATTCACCCAAGTTAACTGGCATCCTTGGGTGACAAATGGAGATGTGACTGAGATTGGCTTAGCTAGACAGATGACTGGAGAGAGGATTCTTCTTGAGGGTCCCTCTGTTCTTGAGTGGTATCTTGGAGAGAGAGTAGCTCCTCAGACTGATTTGGAGGATCGTCTCTTAGTGCCACAGGATCCGCCTTTTTGTATGAGGTCGGCGCAGAATTTGGAAGATGAAGATCTTATTAATGCTTTGAACGGAATTCCTTCAGCCTCTTTTACTCTGTTTGAGGAGAACTATGACGTCTTCAGGGTTACTCATCTGATGCCTAATTTCCCGCTCTCGGATGACCCGCAGGTATTTCACGACTTCTTCATTTCTGATCGAATGCTTGCTTTATCTTATTTCTCATCATCATTTGCAGGGGAGTTCTTTTGTGGATGGCCCTGGTCGACCTCTACCTCTCATTCCTCCTTGTGATTGGCGAGCCTCGACCATGCTGCGCGGAGTTATATCTTCTGTAGAGATCCCCCGTGATCTTGTAGAGCCTCAGCTAGTTTCAGAACAACATGAGTCCGTTCCCCGAGCCGTTTTCAATGAAGAGCGAGCTTATGCACAGAATCTGAGGGCTTGGAGCCTTGCTCGTGAGGGACATGTAAGTAATTTCTGAACTCATTACCTCTGATTCTTCTGATCTTTCTGACCATATCTTTCTTCTCTTTGCAGTGGGATGGCATGTGCCAGACTTACATAGACCGTGATGCGGCCCTGGTAAATTTCTTGACCTTTTCTTCTTATCTCATTGCTTTTTCAAACCCCTATACTGATTCTTTTCTTCCACAGGTGGCTCAAGTTAGGCAGCTTCAATCACAGTTGGAGCGGATGAATGCAGGCCCTTCTGGTGGGGCTGGTGGGTCTAGGCGAAGGCGCCAAATTGAAGATGATGATAGCTCTACGGCCTCAGATATGCCTGCTCGGTACCCACGGGCTACTCGTCGTCGCTGATGATGATCATATGCACCCATGACTATCTTTCTGTTTTTCTTGCTTTCTGTGCTGAGACTGATGTTGATGTATTCTGTCTGAGACTTGATGGGCTTGTACTCTTGACTTTGCTTGATGCTGCTTTATGCTATCCTTCTGTTTCGCTTTGCATCCCTCGTCACGAGACTGATTTGATTGACACTTTGCACACTGACACACAGGACTCGATTTTACAGGGAAAGGAAATTTCTGACGATTCCTCTTTCTCGACAATGTCTTTTGACTTGGATATTTGAATTTTCTAAGGATTTGCATGTTTTGAAAATGAGATTTTATCTTGTAGCAGGATATTGTGTTGGCTTTGCATGTAATCTTGAAGCTTTTGAAAATTTTCCACATAATGTTTCAGTCTTGACATTAGATTCACATCTTTAGATTGCTAAAAAAACTTTTCAACTTAATATCAAGAATTACCAGATTTTTCACTTAGGTGCTTTAATTCTGATAGCCAAGTGATCCAGAGAGGACAGGTAGCGAGGTATGGGCAAACGACAGTTTGCCCCTAGTTGATAGAGATAAATGGAAGTTTGGGCAAACGCAGTTTGCCCCTAGTGTGGCAGTGATATCTTGAGGCTTTGGGCAAACTTGAAAGTTTGCCCCTAGTTTGCAAGGTTCAGGGATCGAGAGCCAGGAAAGCTCGCCTACTTATCCCCAAGTGGGAATCAGATCCAAAGTAGTTCGGCCAGGTCTTGAAAGAAAGTATGGTTGAGGGTTTCAGGAGCAGTGACCGAACCGAGCAGGTTGCCTACATATCCCCAAGTGGGAATCAGGTCAAGTGTAGTTCCTCGAATGCTGGAGGTTTTGAAAGAACAGGTTTTGAAAGAAAAGGCTTTTAAGCATAGTATCTCTTGAGACGGTCAATGTTGATTGGCTGATTGAACTCAACTCCATCTAGATCCATCAGGTATGCCGCTCCTCCAGAGAGAAGCTTCTTGATGACGTATGGGCCAACCCAATTTGGCTTGAATTTCCCTCTAGGATCGAAAACGGGTACTTTTAAGGCTTTAAGCACAAGGTCGCCTTCCTCAAGTTTTCTTGGACAGACCTTCTTGTTGAATGCTCGAGCTATTCTTCTCTGATACACATGCACATGATCAATTGCGGCCAACCTTTTCTCATCAAGTAACATTAGCTCCTCATATCTATCTCTTAGCCAATCAAATTCTGGAATCTCGGATTCTGCCACAACTCTCAAAGATGGTAGTTCTATTTCAACTGGGAGTACTGCTTCCATTCCGTAAGCCAATGAATAAGGAGTGGCTCCTGTAGATGTTCGGATAGATGTTCTGTATCCCCACAGTGCATACGGTAACTTCTCATGCCAATCTCGGTATGTATCAGTCATCTTTCTTAGGATCGTCTTCAAATTCTTATTAGCTGCTTCAACTGCCCCATTTGTTTGTGGCCTATACGGCGCTGACATGTGGTGCATGATCTTGTATTCTTCTAGTAGATCCAAAACCTCTTTCTGGAAGTGACTGCCATGATCGGATATCAACTCATGAGGGACCCCGTATCGGCAGATTATATTTCTTCTGATAAATCTGGCCACATCTTTAGCCTTCAATGTCGCATAAGACTCTGCTTCCACCCATTTTGTGAAATAATCAATTGCTACCAGGATGTATTGATGCCCATTAGACGCCTTCGGGGTTACTTCTCCAATAACATCTATTCCCCAAACTGAGAATGGCCAAGGGGTAGTCATGTTGTATAGCAGTGACGGCGGCACATGCTTCATATTGGCATGGATCTGACGTTTGTGACATTTTCTGACATATTCATAGCAGTCCTTGTCCATAGTAGTCCAATAATATCCTTGTCGGATGATCTTCTTAGCTAACATGTGTCCACTCATATGAGGACCACACACCCCTTCGTGAATTTGCTCCATCATCTTTCTCGCACTGTTTCCATATAGACATGTCAAGTTGAATCCATTGTAAGATCTCTTCAATAGACTTCCACCACAAATCATGAACTGAGCCGAGAATCTTCTTATGGCTCTCTTGTCTTTCTCGGAGGCGCTTTCCGGATATTCCCCATTTTCAATGAAGTTCCACACGTCGGTGTACCACGGAAGTTCTTCTGCTTCTTCTATTTCCCCAATCATCTCATAAGACGGCTTTTCCCTTTGTTCAATCATCAAAGGAGTTAGCTTTATCCCCACAGGAATCTCAATCATTGACGCTAAAGTAGCCAAAGAGTCTGCTAGCTGATTTTCTTCTCGAGGCAGGTAGAAGAACGTGATATGCAAGAAACGAGTTCGTAAAGAATCAAGATACTCATGATAGGGTTTTAACTTCTCTTCCTTGACTTTCCAATCTCCTCGAACTTGGGATATGATCAAATTGGAATCCCCGAATACATCAAGTTTCCTTACCTCCAAAGTCAATGCGGCTTCTAGCCCCAAGATACAAGCTTCATACTCAGCAGTGTTGTTGGTGGAAGTGTACTTCAGCTTAATAGAGAACGGGGTATGTGCTCCTTCAGGGGATACAAGGATGATCCCCACTCCATATCCTTTCTGGTTTGCAGCTCCATCAAAATACATTTTCCACACATCTTCTTTTAATTCCATCAATCCTTCGTCAGGGAACATGAACTCTCCTTCGTTTTCCAGATTTATCGGATGTTCTGCTAAATGTTCTGCGACAGCCCTTCCTTTAACAGATTTACTCGTAGCATGTATCAAGTCAAACTCAGATAGCATCAATGTCCATCGGGAGATTCTTCCGGTCAATGCTGGTTTTTCAAATAGGTACTTCAAAGGATCCATTCGGGAGATTAAAACAACAGGGAAGGCCAACATATAATGCCTCAGACGACGAGTGGCCCAAACCAAAGCCCAACATGTCTTTTCTAACGGAGAATACTTCAATTCGTATCCAGTCATCCTTTTACTTAAGTAGTAAATGGCTTTCTCTGTACGCCCTTCATCTCCTTCTTGGGCTAACATGCATCCCATAGCATTCTCTGACACGGATAAGTACAACAGCAAAGGCTTCCCTGACTTCGGGGGTGAAAGAACCGGTGGGTTTGATAAATAAGCCTTGATCTTGTCAAAAGCTTCTTGACATTGATTGTCCCATTCGAATTTCTTCCCTTTTCTCAACAAGCTGAAAAGCGGATCGCAAGTAGCAGTGAGCTTAGATATGAAGCGGCTGATGAATTGGATTCTTCCCAGAAATCCTCTTACTTCCTTTTCATTTGTCGGAGGCGGCATATCCATAATAGCCTTGATCTTTGTGGGGTCAACCTCAATTCCTCTCTGTGTGATGAGAAATCCCAGCAGCTTTCCGGTGGTAACTCCAAAAGTACACTTCTGTGGATTCAATCTCATTCTGTATTTCCTTAATCTTTCAAAGAACTTGGCGAGTGCTGTTAAATGCCCACTTCTTTCTTTGGACTTAACAATCATATCATCCACATAAACTTCTACCTCTTTATGGATCATGTCATGTAACAAAGTAATAGCAGCTCTCTGATAGGTCGCTCCGGCATTCTTTAACCCAAATGGCATTACTCGGTAGCAATACGTCCCCCAGTGAGTTGTGAATGTAGTCTTTTCTCTGTCTTCGGGTGCCATTAAAATCTGATTGTACCCTGAGAAACCATCCATGAATGATAACAACTCATGCCCCGCGGTGCTATCTACCAGAACATCTATGTGTGGAAGCGGAAAATCATCCTTAGGACTAGCCTTGTTTAGATCTCTGAAGTCAACACATACACGGATCCTTCCATCCTTCTTTGGCACAGGAACTATATTGGCTATCCATTCCGGATATTGGGTTACCATAAGGAATCCAGCTTTCAATTGTTTCTCAACTTCTTCTTTGATCTTCAAAGTCCATTCGGGTCTCATGCGTCTCAACTTTTGCTTAACAGGTTTTGAATTTGGAAAGAGAGGGATGTGGTGTTGGACAATCTCTGGATCGATGCCTGGCATATCTTGGTAGGACCAAGCGAAAACATCTTTAAATTCTTTTAATAAGTTGATTAGTTCATTGCTTTCTTGTGAAGTGAGCGTGGTGCCAATATGAACATTTTGTGGATTATCTTCATTATCCAAGTTTATTAGCAAAGTTTCTTCAATAATCTTGCATGCAGATTCATTTTCATTTTCAATTAATCTTTGCAAATCCTCAGAAATTTCAAAATCAAGATCATCAGACACAGAAGAGTAAGCAAAATCCTCGTTCATTTCATTAACATTTTTGGGTACATCAAAAGCAAAAGCAGACTCAACATCATGGCTCATATTGGCCTTTACAGACTTCCGGGGAAATGGGGGAGGGGATTTGTTGACTTCCGATTCTATCACCCAATTGTTCAGAGCTCCCTCTATTGGCTTGATTTCTTTCATATTTCCCAGTGCTTCTTCGGCATCCATCAGCATGTTCAGCTCTTCATCCATTAGCATGTTCAAATCATCACTTGTCATCAGCTCAGCCCAGTCCTTCCTTTCTTTCTTGATAGGCGGAGTATACAAGAACGGATCCTCATAGTCGGAGAACTCATGTTTGAAGAAAATCTCAAATCCAGGCTTAATGTTCTTGGTAGCCGGATCATACCATGGTTCAGGGAACCCACAGAAGGGAAAGTCATCGCCTTCTTTCACGAAGTATCCATTCAGGATTCTTGGCCCAGAAACAACCATCGGCCCTTTTCCTTTTGTCATCTTCTTTTTATCTTCTTCAGTCAATTGATACCCAAGCCCAGATTTATCTTTCTGTTCGTGGAAGTTCGGTGGTTCAGTTATTCCTTGTTGACGACGACCTAGTCCCATTCCAGGAAAATAGTTCATCTTCCGCACCATATGAGCCACTTTAGGATTGGCATACTGGTCAAAGTACAATGGCATGACTTCAGGGATCCAATTCTGTCCCACTTCTTCTTGTAGATCTTTGGCAACCGGGTTTCCCTTCTCGAACATCTTTCTATATTCGCGTCCGGTGATGAACGGCTTCTTTTTCTTGATCGGAGTGATTTCTTCGCCCCAGACAGATGCATCAGGAAGTTTCTTCTCATAGCTGAGTCGATCCCAAACGGATTTCTTTTTCTTAGCTCCTTCATTTATCATTCCCACAAAGTTGAATCCTCCTAATTCATTTTCTTCTTCCGGTGTTTGGACTTCTAGCACAGGACCATGGCTTGTCCCTTCTTCTTTGATCCAGCTATCCCCAAAGATTGTTACCACATCCTCTTTCCAGATGAACTTGACTTTCTGGTGGAGAGTGGAGGCGACTGCATCATTCACATGTAACCACGGACGTCCCAATAGCAGATTAAAGCTAGCCGGAATATCAATCACTTGGAAATCAGCTTCTTTGTTTAATGGCCCGACTTCAATTTTCAACTTAATCATTCCCACAATGGCCCTTTTGGTGTTATCATAGGCCCTCACAGTTTGTGTTGATGGCAAGAGTTCTGAAATAGACAACCCCATTCTGAGAGCTGTTTGGAGAGGACATACATTCAAGGCTGACCCATTATCTACCAAGCAGACCGGTACTCTATTCCCCAGGCAATGTACAGTGATGTAGAGAGCTCTGTTGTGGTGTGCCCCTTCCGGCGGTAAATCTTCATCTGTGAATGTGATTACAGGCTTACAAGGCTTTGAAGAGATCATGTTTACTAGATCTTCGGGAGTAGTATTGACAGAAACATCCAAACGATTGAGAGTATCGAGCATGGCCTGCCTGTGTTTGTGAGAGGTCATAAGTAATCCCCATACTGAGATCCAAGCTTGTGTTTTCTTCAATTGCTTTAGGATTTCATCTTCTTCTTCGCTCACGGCTCCTTTACCAGCCTCTTTTGCTTTGACGACTTCTTTCTCATTCCATGTTTCTTTTCCACGATTTTCTAACTCATGAGGCTTGAAATGATGTCCGGAACGGGTCAAGTGGTTTGCTTCATTGGTGATCCAGATAGACTCAAGTTCTTTGGCTAACTTTTCGGTGCCAACAGTGATTTTCCAAACAGAATCATCGGGGATTATGGTATTATTAACGGAATCATCCTCATCATCATACCACCAATCTTCTTCTTCTTCCATCATTGCAATAAGATCGTCATCTTTGATTTCAAGGTTCTCGACAGGCTTTAGCAATTCTTCTATCGGCTCAGTGCTTTGTTTCTCGGTGACTGCTTCTATGGGCTTTTCTTCCTCATACCAGATCGAGTCGTCGGTGATGGCATTGGGATCCCACCATTCAATCGTAAGATTTCCGTTGGCTATTTCTTCTTCAAAAGCCAGTGCTTCTTCGACCCATTCTTCCTCTTCCATATTCCTCAAGATGCAAATTGCAGCGTCTTCCGGAAGTTGAACATCCATAGCTGGTTGATTCGAGGATGTGATGTAGATCTTTGGGTTATAAATCTGAGATCCTTCTTCTACAAAGTTAACATTTGGCATGTTCCCCTTATGATTAGGGAGAGGATTCTTCTGAACATTTGGCTGAGAGGGAGGAGGGGAGATGACCCCTTTTTCAATCAAGTCTTCAATTTCATGGCGAAGTCTCCAGCATCTATCTGTGCTATGTCCACGGCCTTGATGAAAGTCACAAAAGAACTCTGTTTTGAAACCCGGTGGAAGTGGATTTGGCTCTGGTTTAGGTTCCAATTTCTGCAAGTACCCTTTTTCTATCATTCTTTCAAGTGCGGTGCTTAGTGGCATCCCCAAGTCGGAAAATTCTCTTTTCTCTCTCGACTGTTTCTGATTTTGACTTCCTCTTGCATTAGCCATACTTCGACGCTCTTTCTGAAAAGGCTGAGGAGATAGTGTGTTGACGTCAGCAGACTGATGATAGACTGGCCTTTCTGTCTTTCTGTATCGATTGCTCGTGTTTTCTTTCTTGATCTTTCCATCTCTAATGGCATCTTCTATCAAAGTTCCCACATCAAACAGCTGTTCGAAACTCACAATGGACTGAAATTCTAGCCTTTCCAAGTATTCGGGCTGTAGATTCTTGATGATCATTCGGACCTGATCTTTTTCCGCTGGCCTGCTAGTCATTTGAGCAGCTTTAGCTCTCCAACGAGTAAGGAAACCTGCGAAGGATTCCCTATACTCTTGTCGGGTGGTTTCTAGATCTCTTGCAGTTACATCAAACAACTGGTTATATGAATATTGAGCCACGAAAGCTTTGGCCAATGCCTCCCAATCTCTGGTTATGGCTGGTTCCAACGTCAAGTACCATGAAAGTGCTGCTCCACTCAAAACTCTTGGAAACAATAGAGCGAAGAGGTCAGATTCAATGCCCATAGGCTGCAAAGTTCCTACATAAAGCCTCAGATAGCTCTTCGGATTTCCAGTTCCATTGAAAAATTCAATATGCGGCATCTTAAACTTCTCTGGGAGTTTGGTTTTTGGAGCGTCACACAACCCTTCAACATCGAACAAATACTCATCCACCCCTTTGCTCTTTCTGATCACACTCTCTAGTTTGTCGATCTTGGCCAACTTGTCCTGAATTTCCTGATCTAGCTGAACCTTTGGTTGAACTGTCTCCCCAAAATCTTCTTCTTCATGATGCTCTGGAGGTGGTGGTGGTGGATTAGTTAGCTGCTCAATCATTCTCATCATAGTGGCAAGTTGTTCTCGATTCTGCTCCCTGCTCTGATCCAAGGCAGCTTGCATTGCGGCCAATCTGGCTTCCATATCCGCTTCGTATGTCATATCTTCAACCCTAGTCGACTCGGCTGTTCCTTCTTCTAACCCTGATCTGATCAAACGGCTGTTCGGAGCTCTGACCCAGAAAGGAGTACAACTTTTCGGTCCTATCTTTTCTTATCTGGTTTATTTAGGGATTTTCAAATAATCAGGTATCTTTATTGCAAAAGAATTTTTCAAAGAATGATATAAGAAGGTGGATTTACAAAGATGGAAATCATAAATGGAAAATCATTTCCTTTTTCAAAAACATTTTTCTTAAAATCAAAGAAATCTTTTCAAGCTTTCAAAATTCTGAGGAAAACAAATCTTTTCTTTTGAAAGTATATTAGAGGCGTCGCACTCGTGAGTCGTATATGCAATGCTCGTGTAGTGCATGCAATGCAGATGAAATGCAATCTAATCTAAATGCAATGCACCTTAATCTAGCTTAGACCTAGCACATCAGCACATAAGCACATAGGATTCCTTGAGTATGCTAATCACCCTACTAATCCAATCATTATCCAAGGATTTTGAGTTTTGAAATTCTTGATGGTTCAGGTTTGAAAATTGAAATTTTTCATGAAAATCTTTGAAAGAGATGGGGAGTTTTGTAATTTTCAAAAGAATTTTTGAACCATCAATGCTTGTGGTGAGAAATCATGATTCTTAAAAATTGAGGTGGGAATTTTGAAATTCTAAGATCTGAGAGGAAGATTTTGAAATTGAATCATCATGATTTCTTGAAGACCAAAGTAAAATTTTTTTTTTTTGAAATTCTCTAAAATCTAGGAGAATTTGAAATTGAATCATCAAAGTGTGATCATGATTTCTGGAAATAGGAATTTTGAAATTCTCTAAAATCTAAGGAGAATTTTGGAAAGATTTTGTGAAAGTGAATCTCAAAGCAAATTTTCAAAAGGGATATTCTTGGAATTTTCGAAAGACTTGGGGTTTTTCAAAGAAGTGCTTATAATTTCAAAAATTTTCAAAATTGTCCTCAAATAGTGATTGGATGTTCGGATAAAGACCATACTACCCTAGAGGAATCCACCATACAAGGTTTGATGATGCCTTCGCATACACGTCCTCATCATCCACATAATCCCTTACGGGCAAGCGCAAATAATTCATCACATTGTCCTAATCAAAGATGATAATCAAGATCCTAATTGAAGGGTTCTATAGAAACTATATGCAAAGGCCGGGTTTTAGTCTCATAAAGGGTCCATTAGCAAGCTCAGCGGTGTGGTTGACCGCCTCCCCGAGGGCGTGCCGTTCACACATAGGCTCTATATACCGCACGCGGTACAAGGCTAACGGTGACTACATGCTACCAAAACTCTTGACAAATAGAGGAAAGAGGGCCCTCTATCTTCAAGGCAATGATCTCAAGCAGTCGCGGTGAAAGAACAATGCAAGTGCAAATGCAGGCAGAAACAACATGATTATTGAATTAATAACAAGGATATTCTTTGGCTCAAGTCAAACCCTCGAAGAACAAGAAACCATCGGTTTCATGTTCAAATCCCCAGCAGAGTCGCCAGATTGTGGACCGTCGCGAATGGAGGAGGAGGTCCTGGCGCTCTCCCTCAATAGTGTCCCGGGACGGATCCCAAGGAGCACACTTCAGGGAAAACTAGGACTTCCTCACGCGATCCTAGAGACAAAGAGTCGCCACCTAATTTTTATCGGGAATTAGGAAACCCAAGCTTGACTCGCCCAAAATTGAATAAGGTTACTCGCCCTTCATTACCAGAAACAAGGTTCGGGGGTCTTGGTACGAGAGGGGAAGGAGCCCAAGCAGGACTAAAGCACCCCCTCCTCGCCCTACCGAATGGTAGGCCTTGATTCAAATATCCTTGTTATTAATTCATAATAGATGTTGTTTCCTCAAACATACTAGATAGATATATACATGGCAAAAAGAAACATCTAATGAAAATCATTTCAAGAGACTAAATCAAGTAGAAAGCGGATGCTCATGCAATACAAGGGAGAAGTATACTCACAGTGGCTAGTCCCGCCCGGGACCGATGCAAATAAAGTAAACATGTCATGATATGCAAAGGGAACGAGAAGACTTACATTGGTTGACTCAAGCGGAGTCGCGAAAGCAAAAAGAATGTAAACGTGCAATGCAATCATGCAACAATCCTAGATAAGATGTCTCTAACAAATAATCATATAAACGGAGACTATCCTAAAGGAATTGTGTCGTTGAAATCAAAGTTGTAAACCTAGAAAAATTCTAAGAGAAAGGATAGAGATAGTACACGATACATGGGCACTAAGCCACATGTAGACGAGGCAAACCACAAATCGACGTCCGGGTCCAAGGCACTTAATTCTCTGCACTAAGACACCAAAGAATACCCAAAGCATTGCAAAAATACAAGCAAACAAATGATATGCATGATAAACAAAGAAAACATGTCATCAATCAAATTTCCAGATTCAGCAACCTCTAATGAATCCTATCAAAAGTGGTCTTAAACATGAGCTGGATAAAAACCCTTTTACAGAAAGTTAGATACATGTCTTAGGGAACTTCTCCAAAAAGTGGGACCTCAATATCAATTTTATTGTTTGAGAAATAAATGTTTTGGGAACAGTGGATCAGGACTGTCCACTGTTCTTGTAAAAATCATAATTAAATCTACAAAAATCATATGAAGCTCTATTTGGTGTCAAAAGAAAGCTATTTCATTGTAGTATATGATAAAAATAAACCCATGGACATTCTGTAATCACAAGGTTTCTGAAAAAGTGTTTTAAACAGACTCTGTTATTCTGGAAATTTGGTATCATTTGACAAATGAATGCAAAACATAATAGAAGTATAATAGAAGTTCATGAATCATGTTAACCAAGTTGATTTAAGCTTTTGATCTCTCATCCATTTATCCTAGGTGATTTCTAAACCAAGTTTTATTCATCAATTGTTGTTGAGTGATCAAGGTATGACCATTTTGTATACATAATCATATTTGTAATTAAACTTAGAAAATTCTAGAATAGTTGTATCAACTTTAAACGCTTAGAAAACGATCCTAACTCGATCGTATGCTCACGATTTTACATCGGCATATAGATATATGAGTTAGGAATCATCCCCAAAAAGCGGAACGTCGATAACTATTATAGATTTTCTGAAATTCAAGCACAAAGAGACGATGTTCAAATCTGTCAACCGATTTCTCAACAATTTCTAAAAATAGTTTATGAATCCTAAAAGCTCTCAAAACGGACCGGATGAAAGCTAATTCATCAAAGTTTACCCAGAAAATTTGAAATCCATCAAACTATGGGTTTTGATGGACCAAATCTAATGGACAAAACCAATCTGCTTTGCTGAATTTTTATCTAGTTCATTTTAAAGTGTGAGGAAAATATTTTAGTGATAGTTGAAGCTTATTAGAGAGATCAAACTCATAGATCAACTTAATTATCATGATTCCCAATCAATTTAGCCCTCAAGTTCTATGAAGAACTTTTAGATCAAGGATCAAAGGGACTTATAAATATCATGTTGGAGATGAAATTCAATAGGAATTCTAGGTAATAGGAATAATCAAGAGATAGGTATGAACATAGAAATCATCCTTCTCATAGATCATATTTCCAAACCATCATGGAATTCAAAATAGATATATGTATATATATATAATCATGTATGCATGAATCTAAACTAAAATTGAAGAATGAAACCAAAATTGAAAATCAAAGTGAAAAACAATCTCTAATTGTAAATTATCAATAAAAATCAAAGAGATTTGGATCTAACTATGTGAGTGTGTGAAGAACATGAGAGGAAGAAGATGAGTGTTCTAATAAGTAGAAATAGAACTAAGTTAGATCCAAATCTTATAGATCTATATATACAAAGTAGGAATTAGAGATGAACTATAGTGTTTACCTCTTGGAGGATTCTCAATTACAAGACCAAAATTGATTTGAAGATCTTCTTCTTCAAGTGTTATTCAAGTGTTCTTCAAGCACTCATCCATGGAAGTTGAGGGAGGCAATTGATGTTCAAATTGTGGTCTAATTAGCCTAAGTTAATCTAAATTCAATTCATAATTTTCTCTCTCTAGAATTCACCTAAATTGAAAGTATATTCAAAGTATACTTATCTCTCTTGTATGTGCTTCTATGTGTGTTTGTATCTCCAAGTATATTCAAGTGTATCTCTTCCAAGTGTCTAGTGTGTTAAGATGTGTGTGATCTCATATGAGATGTATGAGATCTTATATAGAGTTTTGAAGACTTAGCTCTTAAGTTTCAGGGTTAAAACAGGATTTTTAGAGCTTAAAAGAGGGTTAAAATGGCCATTTCGGAGCTTAAACGCAATTTCCAGGCAATTTCCTCGCAGTGGGAAGCTTCTAGAAGGGTCTGGAACTCAAAAAGCTCCGTGGAGAACACAAATAGTGGGTGGCGGTTATGGTGGGACCCGCCACCTCACAACCCAAAACCGCCACCTCCTTTTCTTGTTCCTCTGGTCACCCACAAGCTCTGTTTCAAAAATCACGTGCACTGCTTTTCCAGATTTTTGTAAAAATGCTTTTTGGTGTCCGAAATCGTCCGTTTACGTACCGTTGGAAAGCTGTCAGGTTGAATTTCAGTATAAAAATATTTCCAGAGGTTTTATAATGAGAATTGAAGTCCAATTGAAGTCCGGAAGTCCTCCGGAACTTTCGTCGTCTTTTTGAAATCAAATGACGTCTTTTCCAAAATTGCTTTCAAATGTGCGTCGATTTCGAACTTTTCTTTAAAATTGAATCTCTGGATACCTAGAATACTGCGTTTAGAACACTTAATGTTCATATAACCCTGAGAGAATATGAATTCTGAGAGATGATTTTGACAAAACCGGGATTTATCCATGGAAAAGGGCTTTTCTGAGCTTGAAGTCACTTTCCGAAGTCCGATCTTCTGATTGTGTGGAATCCAGTACCTTCCACGGGGTACTTTTCATCATCGAATCCTCCAAGACGTTGTCCACCCTAAATCCTATCAGTGTGGTCAAAATTGGGTGTCTACAGATGCGCTTCGCGCCTTATACTCTGGTGTCAAATCAGGAACCATGCTTTTTGAAAGACTGAGATGCGTTTCGCGCCTTATTCTCCAGTGTCTTCCAAGAATCATCTTATCGAATGAGATGCGCTTCGCACATTATACTCCGGTGTCAAATCAGGAACCATGCTTTTTGAAAGACTGAGATGCATTTCGCGCCTTATACTCCGGTGTCTTTCAGGAATCATCTGACCGACTGAGATGCGCTTCGTGCCTTATACTCCGGTGTCAAATCAGGAACCACGCTTTTTGAAAGACTGAGATGTGTTTCGCGCCTTATACTCCGGTGTCTTCCAAGAATCATCTGATCGATTGAGATGCGCTTCGCGCCTTATACCCTGGTGTCAAATCAGGAACCACGCTTTTTGAAAGACTGAGATGCGCTTCGTGCCTTATACTCTAGTGTCTTCCAAGAATCATCTGATCGACTGAGATGCACTTCGCGCCTTATACCCCGGTGTCAAATCAGGAACCACAATTTTTGAAACACTGAGATGCGTTTTGCGTCTTATACTCCAGTGTCTTCCAAGAATCATCTGATCGACTGAGATGCGCTTCGCGCCTTATACTCCGGTGTCAAATCAGGAACCATGCTTTTTGAAAGACTGAGATGCATTTCGCGCCTTATACTCCGGTGTCTTCCAAGAATCATCTGATCGACTGAGATGCGCTTCGCGTCTTATACTCCGGTGTCAAATCAGGAACCATGCTTTTTGAAAGACTGAGATGCGTTTTGCGCCTTATACTCTGGTGTCTTCCAGGAATCATCTAATCGACTGAGATGCGCTTCGCGCCTTATACTCTGGTGTCAAATCAGGAACCACGCTTTTTGAAAGACTGAGATGCGCTTCGCACCTTATACTCCAGTGTCTTCTAAGAATTATCTGATTGACTGAGATGCGCTTCGCGCCTTATACTCCGGTGTCAAATCAGGAACCACGCTTTTTGAAAGACTGAGATGCACTTCACGCCTTATACTCCAGTGTCTTCTAAGAATCATCTGATGGACTGAGATGCACTTCGCGCCTAATACTCCGGTGTCAAGTGAGTTTGCTCTGAAAAATCCACAGCCCTTTGGCCCCGTCGGATATGTTTTCTCACAATGATCCACAGCCCTTCGGCCTCGTCAGATATATTTGTTCTGAATTCGGGGTCAATCAGACTCAAATTCATTTCAATTTTCGAAATTAGGAGTCAATCAGACTCAAATTCTTTTCAATTTTCAAAATTTGGAGTCAAATTGACTCAAATTCTTTTCAATTTTCAAAACTTGGAGTCGAACAGACTCAAATTCTTTCCAATTTTCAAAATTGGGAGTCAACCAGACTTAACTCAATTTAATTCAGAATTTTAGAGTCAGTCAGACTCGAATTAGTTCAATTCTAAAAATTCAGAGTCTTTCAGACTTTATTCGATTTTCTAAAATTGAGAGTCCATTAGACTCAAACAAATTCCCTTCTTAGTCAAACAAATTTTATTTCATTTACTTTCAAAAATTCGGAGTCTAGTACATCATACTCAAATTATTTCAAATTTCTAAATCGGGAATCTGATGGACTTAAATTATTTCAAATATCTAAAACCGGGGGTCCAATGGACTCAAATCCACTCAAATTAATTCAATTTTCCAAAATTGGTAGTCAATCGAGCTTAATTTTTCAAATTTCGATCAGGATTCAGTCAGACTCAAATAAACTCAATTTCACCAAGTCTGGAGTCAATTCAACTCAATTCGAGTTCAAATTCAAATGCTAAATTAGGAGTCACCTGGACTCGACTTAATTCATTTTTTGAAATCAAGAGTCAGTCAGACTCAAACAAATTCAATTTCATCAAGTCCGGTGTCAATTTGACTCAAATCAATCCAATATTTCAAAACTTGCGAGTCGATCAGACTCAAAAGAATTTCTTTTCAAATTTCTAAAGTAGAAGTCGAGTCAGACTCCAAGAATTTCTATTTCTCAAAATTGGGAGTTGAATCGGACTCAAAGAATTTTCGAATTTCCAAAATTGGGAGTCGGATTGACTCGAACGATTTCAAATTTTCAAAGAGAATTTCAACTTTCCAAATCGGAGTCAACTCGGCTAAACGAAAATTTCCATTTACAACATTGGAGTCAATTCGACTCAAAAGAATTTCAATTTTCAAAATCGGTAGTTTGAATGAGACTCGAAGAATTATTGAGGACTAACGTGAATGCGAGGCTGCCATTGAGGACTAATGCAGATGCTGCTACCATTGAGGTCTAATGTAAGGTTTCCATTGAGGACTAACACAGATGATGCTGCCATTGAGGACTAATGCAAGTGCCATTGAGGACTAACAAAAATGATGCTGCCATTGAGGACTAATGCAAGTGCCATTGAGGACTAACAAAAATGATGCTGCCATTGAGGACTAATGCAAGGTTGCCATCGAGGACTAAAGCTTATGAAGAGAAGCTGCCATTGAGGACTAATGCTTCGAGAGTCTCCTCGTGCTCAAAGAACCAAATTTTAATTTTCAGAGTCACTTTAAAGAATTGATTTCACAAAAGTTTGAGAGTCCGCGGACTCAAAGAGTTGATTTTTCAAAATTTGAGGAGTTTTCAGACTCAAAGAATTTGAACGGAGCTGATAGAAAGAAAAAATTTTATGCATTTGCGGACCTTTGGAAGAAACACATCGATTCTGTCAAAAGAGGAAAGTCACCTTTGCCCCTAGTATTGGACTCTTCTTATATTGCCACTTTAGCACTATGTTGTGATAGTGTTCAAAAACCTCTGCTCGTATTGTTCTTAGGATGCTCATGAAAACTTTTCAAATCTTTATTTATCATCTTAAACCCACACATTTTGAGACCATTTATTGACTCATCAAAGGAAGACATTACTCAAGATGACTGACTCAAACTCTACATTCATTATGAATCATTGTGCTTTCTTTGTGAATAATGTATCATCTCACTTTTCATTATTCATCATATTACGAATGTTAGTGTTTTGCTGATAAACCGACACTTTGAAAATTTCCCCTTTTCGATTCAGCGAATTCTTTGCCTATCTAGAGTATGCTTCAAATTAGTGCTTTAGCTTACAAAATGAAAAGCACTCTATTTCAATCCTTTCAAAATAAACTTGATTACTTGAGAACTTGTCTCTGGTATAGAGGAATTTTGGCAAACGAAGTTTGCCCCTAGTCTAAAGGGAAAATAGGCTCATCCAAGAGTTTTGAGAACATGATGGTACAGGATGCCTGCAGTGCATTTACTCCCAACCTAGAGATAATCATCATGAATGTAGTGGGCTGAAGCGGGAAACCCAATACTGATAGGCAAACTTTGTTTGACCCTGGTTTGGCAGTACATATATGGCTCTAGGCAAACACAAGTTTGCCCCTAGTCTGAAGGAAGGAAACCAAAGGTGCAAAGGGTGATGCTTTCGGTTTAGGAATGGTTATGGACCGAGAACCTTGGAAGGTTCGCCTACTTAACCCCAAGTGGGAATCAGGTCCAAAGTAGTTCGGCCAAGGCCTGAAAGAGCACACCTTATTATGACGATGGTGGTGACCGAACCAGATAGGTTGCCTACGTATCCCCGAGTGGGAATCAGGTCAAGCGTAGTTCAAGTACTCTAGAGGTCTTGAAAAAATTAGGCTTCAAGAATTGGTGGGCTTTTCGAGCCATGTTGCCATTTAGGTCTAGGGAGTGCATGTCACTTGTGGTAGCCCTTGTGTAGCATGATGAACTAGTTTTCCTTTATTCTCCTTTCTCTTTTCTTTTCTTCTTCTGTTTTTTATTTGACGGTTGATTCTTTAACCTTTTCACTAGCCAGTTAATCTTTACAACTCTCATCATGTTTTATTCATATTCTATGATATTCACAAAGCAATATTAGCCCTCCAAATCACTCTTTATTTTTCTCAAAGATATCTTTGCATTGTTTTATGCCTTCTTAGTCATTTAGACTCTCACAAAATTGTGAGCTTAATTGATACTTTCAAATCTCTCTTTTCATTTCCAATTTCTTTAGAACAACACAAAGTCTTGAGATAGTTCATGTGTCAATGACCTACTTTGAAGTGCTCAAAAATTCTATTCCCTGCCTTTTCTTTTCTCTTTCCTTTCCTTTCTCTTCCTTACTATCTCTTATTCTCTCTATGATTTTGACTGGCTAGGATTAGGATTTTGAAATCAACACGCATCTTATTTTTGCTCTAACTTTTGCCTAGGCACCCTTTCGGGTTTTCATCCTAGCGAGCTCCTTTTTCTTTTTCTTTTTCTTTTTCTTTTTTTTTTCTTTTTTTTTTGTGTTCTAACTTTTGCCTAGGCGCCCTTTCGGGTTTTCATCCTAGCGAGCTTTTTTTTTTCTTTTCTTTTTCTTTTCTCTTGGAAGAAGAAGTTCAAAAATGTCTGGCTACCATCAAGGACCAAGTTTATGGCTTTAGACTGGTTGGGCTCATCTTTGAGGCTGGGTATTTGAGAAAAGGGGATGGTGGGCAAGCTTCAAGTTCCAATTTTGTCTTTTCAAGATTGAGCAAGAGCATCTTTAAATTCTTAAAGTAAAGCTAATCAATTCTCTACTCCTCCTTGGTTTTGGCACAAAATTTGCTTTGATCACTTGGGGATCCTTTTCAATGCGAAGATTTATTAACAAAGTATTTTCCATGATCGTTTGAAAAAGTGACTTTTTTCTTTTTCTTCTTTTTTTTGTTTTTTTGTTTTTTTTTTTGGGCTTAATGATCCATACATTCACGACTTAGCACACTGAATGAGATTTTATTCAAATAGTAGGGATGGAGGATTACATTACTCGACTCGATAAATTCGACAAAGACTTGCAGACAAACTTGATAATAGACTGACCAGAAGACTCGACTGGACTTGACATTTAACTCCAGCCTAACATAACTCGACTACCAGACATGACTTGGTGTCAATTGGAGTGTCACAGATAATTTTCAATTTATTGGGTCCCCAAGAGCATCCACATTTGATTCAGCAGTAGCATTTTCAAACACTATTACCTCACTAGCATCTTCCTCAGGTTCATCATTCCCCTTCTGTATCTTTGTAGGAACATCATCTGCCCTTATGGCCCATTTTTCAGTCGAATGGCCCTTCTCTGACTCATACCGAGTATTGTCGATGTCTTTTTCGATTCTGTTGATTGGGTCAAGGCCAGTTGGTTGTTGCGCACTCATAGAGGCAACGAATCCCTTGAGAGTATTCATCGATGGCTGTGATTGAAAAGATTATATGTCATGCCAAGATGCCACTCGGTGGGTTCGACAAAGGAGTGATGATTTTATGCTCAATGAAATCTTGGATATCATGGCGGAGTTTCATGCAATAGCTAGTTGTATGGCCAGGGGTCTGGTGGTAGGCACAGTACAAAGACAGGTCACATTTGCAGGGTAAGGGATTTGGTAGTGGCTTTGGGTCTAGGGGGTTGAGGTGACCATTCTTGACAAGGTGACCAAGGGCCATGGATAATGGCATGCCAAGATTGGTGAAGATTCTCGGCTTGCGGGCTTGGTTTGATTTTGAATTCGACTTTGAGCTAGAGTTGGTTTTTGGGTTGAGATGTGAACTTGGAATAGCTCTTTGGTTAGTTGGGATTGGGCCTGGATATGGGCTTTGGTGAATGGTTAAGCTTGGGTATGAACTTTGGTGATAGGTTGGGTTTGGACATGGGCTTCGGTGCACAGGTGGGTTCAGACATGCCTGTTGGTGCTTCCTTAAGCAATCCATTATTCTCTGATTTGTCGTTTCCTCATTAGGGCTCATTTGATTTTTCAATAATTGAATGAACTCAAGCATGACCCCCTCCAATTGCTTCACCCTAGAATCTTGCTCAACAACGACTTGCAGTTTGCTCACTTTCTCCTCCAAAGTTTTGTGGGCCATTGGTGGGTATGTCTCAACATGATGGTCCATGATCTCCTCTAATTAATAGAGATAAACCCAAGAAGATTAGAAGTGTCCTTACTTGGGGATCTGGTTGTTCCACTCTTTTTTTTTTTTTAAACAGATAGGAAAAAGGTCCGCATGCAGAATTGAATAGTAAGGAATTTTTTTTCTTTTTTTTTTATGTGTCACACGGATGCAATGCATGTGCGTGTGTGTGCCTATTCTATATGCCAAAGAAAATAAAATCCTAATCCTAACACATAAACACATAAGCACATAAGATCCTTACCTATGTCGAGTGCGCCAGTTTCACCTCTCATTGTGATCTTCATTACCCTTCCAAAGGTTGGTTATTTTCATTTCTTAAGGTGATGAGACCTTCCAAAAACAATTCTCAAGAATTTTGAATCTTTTATTTCGAAAATGAGGATGAAAACATTTACCAACAAAAGCTGATTGGGTTGAAAATTCATTTAAAAAAACACTTCTTTAGTTGGTGAACTTTTTCAAAAGCAAACACCCCAAAAATTTTGAGTTTTTCCTTCGAAGATAAGAACGTGAAAATATACCTTAGCAGGGTTAGTTTGGAGTTTTATTTAAAAAAAATAGGACCCAACGATTTTGAAAAGAACGATTGAAAATTTTCGAATGAAGACGGCAAAAATCCATTTGCTTTTAAAGATGGATTTGAAATTTATTGGGTAGGAGGACCATATGATCGGATTATCACCGTACTCTTCATGGATTCGGATGCATACAAGGTCAATGATGCTTAGTAGAGCCGCCAGATTGTGGATACCAGCATTTGGGCCCACTTTTAATTTTTAAAACAATTTCTTTCAAATTCAGAATATAAGAGTCGCCACTTAATTTTTAAAAGGAAAAATTAAGAAACCATTTTTAAAGCAAACGGATCTTTTTAGAAACCAGAGATTAACTAGGTCCGGGGATTATGGAGTGAAAGAGGAAGGAGCCCGTCGAACTAAAACACCCTCTCTCATCCTATCTTGCGATAGGCCTCTACTCAACATCCTTTCAATCGAATTATTAATTTAAATGTGCCCTCAACTAATACATATGTATAAATATAAATTACAAAAGAATGTCTAAAGGGCGTAAGATTACAAGTGATAAAATATCATTCAAAAGCCACGTAATTCAAGTAGCAAGCAATATGATATGCAATTAAGGAACTAGAGAACTTACCCAGGATCCGGCCGTGAATATTAAACGTGCAATGCATGTAAATAAATAAAACCTAGGAAAATAGTCTCTAATCCATATATACAAGTAAAACAAGTCCTAATTCTAAGGTGTCGCGCAAAGAGTCGAAAATCAATAAAATCAAAGAATACAATAAACTAAGGGAGAGTCAAAAGTCATACCTCATCGGCGCTACAAAACAAAGGGTTAGTCCACATGATGTATAGGACATAAAGTTAGCTCTTAAATAACAATCCTAGACTTCTAGCTTAAATCTATCAAATGTAATTAAATCTAAAGCAAATAAATCCTAATTACAAGTGTCAAGCCATATGGATGAATATGTTCATGAACAAGAATAAATTATGAAATACCCAATCGTTTAGATCACTTAAACTTTGAATTCAAGCTTAATTAATCATTATTGAAACATGGTTTGACCCTTAACTCATGAAAATATCATATAAGCCATTATTCGTAAGATTGGTTGAAATTATTGCAGAATTCTGAAAATGGCTGAGAGCAGATCATAATTTAAAGAAATAAAAAGCACGGTTCCCGTGGTTTGATCTTGATGAATTTTGGACACAAGATACCTCTGTGTGTCTAGTTTTTAACCCAAAAAGAAATCAAGGTTCCAACGGTTGGATCTCCGAGAATTGGACAATCACTCAGCATTCTATAACCTTCTGTCCAGAGTTCTTGCACGATTTTCTAAAAATAGCAAAAAAAATCAGAAATGCTTTGTTCTTTTTAAGGTGACTTCCTAACACATTAATCTACTTAGAAAAAATTAATTTAGGTCACAAGTAGTTTATTAAGGTTCTGATTTACTTATTTTAAAAGAGTGTTACTGTTCTGAAACTCTGGACAGATTGTAGTGACTTCACAAAACTCATGACCAAACCACTTTAAACATGAAATCTCCTTAAAACAAAAATTGCAGTGGTAGAAATTTGAGTTAGTGACATTTTCCCGTTGGTTTCATTCAATTCCAACGGTTAGATTTCGAACTAAAAATCTTTGATCAAAACTGGTTTATGAATCCGCTGTTTTTTATTGTCAAGTTCGACTTTTATTTGTTAACCTCAACTATTAAACCATGAAGTTGGACTTAAACTAGACCATTTTCTCCTACCATTTGATGGTCATTGGAGGCTAAAGACCTTTATATTTGTAGATTTCAAATGAAATATGAATAGACTTCATGAAATCTCATGATAATGAATCCAAACCATGGAGATGGCCTTAGACTCAAGGCTACTTTCTCCTACCATTTGATGATCATTGGAGATGAAGGTATAACTAATACTCATGAGTCTCAAAGGAATATAGAAAGGATTCCATAAAACATCAAGTTAGAGGACCCAAATCATAAATATGGACTTAGATCCATCTATTTGCTTATAAATGAAGTGATGATCAAACTTTGACTCCCATGTGAAGTATAAGCTTACATGAGATTCAAAAAAATCAAACTCAAGAGTTTTCAAAAGAGATATTGAAGATCTCCAAGAATCTCAAAAGAAAAACATAAACAAAAAATAGAAGAAGGATCAAAGAACTAGGAAGCAAGGACTTCCAAGTTTACTTAACAAAACTCTAAAATTTAATCAAGAAAAACTAAATGACTTGAGGATTAGAGGCTAAAAAGAAAACACAACTAAGATTAGAGGGTCACCTCCAAGACTATCCTCAAATTTCTATATTTTGAAGATCTTCCAAGTTCTTCTTCAAGCTCTCCAAAACTCTCTATCTCTCTCTAATATGTGTTGTTATAGTGGTAGTGATCTCTTGGTATATTATGGTATATCTCTCCTCTTTTCATCCCAAGGAAGATCCCTCTTCTTTTATAGACAAAATAACCCAGGTATTTTCAGTGAATTCGGAGTAAAAGACAGGTGTAAATATCTCATTTGGTGGTACAATGCGTACTTTCTGAAAAAAAGCAGACTGCTGGAGTTAACGGCAGTCAGGAAATCTCCCGCGGCACTCTGGGAATGCCGGAACGGCACTCCATGAAAGCCGCGGCGGCACTCCATGACTGCCGCACGGCACTTACTGAGAGCCGCGGCAAATTATTGATTGCCGCGTTTATGTCAGCCTTACTTTATCAGTTTTTTTTTTATCCGCATACATATACATATTGTACCACAAAATACGGACTTTAAAAGCAAACGACAGTCAGAAAATGTTGGCGGCAGTTGATGAGTGCCGCACGGCACTTATCGAGTGCCGCTAAAACTTCCAAGTGCCGCGTTTTAACAAATTTCCTCTTTTTCACCTTTTCTTTTCTTTCATTTTCTTCTAAAAGGTTTATTTTTTCGAAAATAGTGTCTGATACCCGAATTTTCCTGAACACCTAGTATTTCTCTTTTCCTGTGCAAATTTTATCGCGATTGGAGAACTTTTTGAAGAGTTTGGAATACTTCAAATCTTTTGGTCATTATCATCATTGGACTTGGAGGTGACACTCTCCTAAATTCGACATTTGGTCAAAATTGGGGTGTCTACACCTACGCTGTCGCCAATTGGTTGGAAGCCGAAAGAGCTACGATAGAAGCCGAAGCTACACGAAGAATGTCATAGGGGATATTCAGAGAAAGATTTCTAGAAAAGTACTCCAGAGGATGAGAGAGACCAATAGGAGAAGAACTTTCTCAATCTAGTCCAAGGAGGATGGATTGTGTGGGAATACACAACACAGTTCAAGCGTCTATTCCAATTTTCCCAGCATATGATAGATACTCCATAGAAGAAGGTGAAGAGATTTCACCAAGGATTGAACCTCTACCTCAGACATATGATGGTTGGTTATTTGAATCAGTCGTTTGAGGGGATTGTTAGATTCGCTGCAGGATTGGAAAAGGACGCTTATCTAGCACAATGACCATAGATAAATCGACTTCAGTCGTCAAGAGGTTTTCAACAGTAGAGTTTTTAGAATCAACCACCAAGAAATACCCAAGGGTGGAGACCTGAGGGAAATGTTCAAAATAACAAGAGAACCTGGGAAGGAACCAGGAAGCCTCAATCAAGCTACCTTCGACCCCAGCAATATCAACAGCGAGGGCCATAACCTCAGGCACTGCTTACTGCCCTACCCCCCAAGTGATGGGGGATGTTTCAATTGTGGGAAGCCGGGGCACATGGCGATGAATTGCACTATTCCTAAGACCCACTGCCGTAGCAATCAATTCTACCGCAATTGTAATAAGTCTGGTTATTTGAGCAAGGATTATCGTGCACCACAAAGAGGATACTATGGGGCACCAGTTCAAGGAATTTAAGGACCCCTAGATCAAACTAGAATGAATGCTATAATCCCAATAGAAGTAGGCTTTAATGCTGAGGAGCAACAATACTTAGAAGGTACAATTGAACTCTTTCATAGTCCAGTTACAACTTTATTCGATACTGGAGCTGCACGTTCATTTATTGCTATTAAGATTGTGCGTTAGTTAGGTTTAGAACCCTAAACACTTGAGAAGCACTTAATGTTGTGTCACCAATGGGAGTGACTGTTAAGTTGGGTAAAGTATGTAAAGATGCCCATTAACCTTGGGAGATAGGAATCTTCCAGCAGACTTGATAATTCTATCAATGTCAAAGTTTGACATTATCCCAGGGATGGATTGGTTGGCTAAGTATGATGCCAATTTGGACTGCCCTACCAGGACGATTGTATTTCCAATACCAAGACGTCCGACGATTAGATTTCAGTGTCAGCCGACGAGTGATATGTTCTTGACAATTGGTTTAGCTACGATCGGGAGTATAAGTACAGAACTAATGATAGATCAGATTCTTACCGTACAAGACTTTCAGGATGTATTCCAGGATATTAAAGGACTTCCACCGAAGCAAGAGATAGACGTTTGTATGGAATTAGTACTTGCCACATTGCCGATATCTAAGACTTCATATAGGATGGCGTCGACTGAGATGTTAGAACTGAAGAAGCAAGTTCAGGAACTTGAAGATTTAGGTTTCGTTTGTCCAAGTACGTCACCTTAGGGAGCACCAATTCTATTCATAAAGAAGAAAGAAGGGACACTTCGACTCTGTATGGATTACAGGGAGTTGAACAAGGTAACAATCAAGAATAGATATCCACTACCCAGGATAGATGCCCTATTCAATCAGTTGTAAGGACCAAAGATCTTTTCCAAAATTGATTTGCGTTCAAGATATCATTAACTACTAGTTCGACTGGAGGATGTGTCGAAGACTGCGTTTAGGACGAGGTACGGGCATTATAAGTTTCTAGTTATGCCTTTCGGACTAACGAATGCACCAACAGTATTTATGGATTTGATGAACAGAGTATTCAAGCTATATTTGGATCGATTCATTATAGTTTTCAATGACGACATCTTGATCTACTCAAAGACAAAAAAAGATCACAAGAAGCACTTATAGATCGCTTTGCAGTCGCTTCAAGATAGCAAGTTATATGCAAAGTTCAACAAATACGACTTTTGGCTACAAGAGGTCAAATTCTTGGGACATGTTATATCTCAAGATGGAATCTCTATGGACTCATCTAAGATCGATGCAGTCGTAAGCAGGAACAGATCGACTAATGCGACAGAAGTTAAAAGTTTTCTTCGAAGATCACAAGACCGTTGACAAATTTAACAAGGAAGGAGACGAAGTACGAATGAAAAGACAAGCATGAGCATGCATTTCAGAAGTTAAAGGAAAGATTGACTTCTGCACCAGTACTCGCGATACCTAAGAGTGGAAAAAGGTATGTGATCTACAGTGATGCATCGCACCAAGGACTTGGTTATGTAGTTATGCAAGACAGGAACGTGATTGTATACAGATCAAGACAATTGAAGGTATATGAGAAGAACTATCCTACGCATGATTTGGAATTGGCAGCAATAGTGTTTGCATTAAAGATTTGGAGACACTATCTCTATGGAGAGAAGTTCGATCTATTTTCTGATCATAAGAGATTAAGGTATTTGTTCTCTCAGAAGGAGTTGAACATGCGACAACGAAGATGGATGGATTTACTCAAGGATTATGATTTTTCATTGCAATACCATCCGGGTAATCGTAGCAAATGCTTTGAGTCGTAGACCTCAATTAGTTATTATTGTATTATTAATTCGAGAATGGAAAGCATTGGAAGTTTTAGTTGAATTCGAGCTTCAGCCATTGGAACCAATGGAAGGACTACATTTTGGATGTCTGATGATATAGTCAACTTTGATCAGTTGTATCATAGAAGCTCAACAGACAATGGAAGATCTAAAGTTATGGTTCGCCAACTTGTCAGCCAAAGAACCAGAGGTTTGGAGTATTGGTACAGACGAAGCCTTTACGATGTAAAGGTAGACTCTGTGTACCTGATGAAGACAATCTCCAGAAAGACATATTGGATGAAGTACATAAGTTACAGATGACTATTCATCCTGGAGGTACGAAGATGTACAAGGACTTGAAGATGAATTTCTGGTGGGAAGGAATGAAGAGGAAAGTAGCTGAGTATGTGTCTCAGTGTCTTACTTGTAAACAATTAAAGGTAAAACATCAGAGACCACCTGGACTTCTACAGCCATTACCGATTCCATAATGGAAGTGGGAACATATCACCATGGATTTCGTGGTAAGATTGCCAAAGTCTCAGCAGAACCACGATGCTATTTGGGTAATCGTGGATCAACTTACAAAGATGGAACATTTTATTGCCTACAGTATGACGTATCCAATAGAGCGTTTGAGCCGGATGTATCTACAGCACGTAGTATGGTTACACGGAGTGCTTGTGTCTATTATGTCAGATAGAGATTCGTGCTTTACTGCAGAGTTTTGGAAGAGTCTCCAAACAGTGATAGGAACAACACTGAACTTAAGTTTAGCCTATCATCCACAGACTGATGGACAGACTGAACGAGTCAATCAAGTGATGGAAGACATGTTACGCACTTGCATTATCAATTTTGAGAGTTCTTGGGAGACGCACTTACCTTTGATCGAGTTCGCCTACAATAATAGTTACCATACGAGCATAGGAATGGCACTGTTTGAAGCTTTATATGGAAGACCTTGCCAATCGCCGCTATACCGGGCCGAAGTCGGAGAAACTCAACTTCTTGGTCCAGAGATGGTACGAGAGACCAGCGAGAAAATTCAGAACGTACGTGAGAAAATGAAGACAGCTCAGACCCGACACAATAGGTATGCTGACAAGCAACGTAAAGACTTGGAATTCGCCATTAGAGATCATGTGCTGCTTAAAGTTTCACATGTTCGAGGGATTGTACGTTTTTGTCAGAAGAGAAGCAAGTTATCGTCACGATTCATCAGACCATTTGTAGACACCCCATTTTTTCGGCTATTAGATTTAGGAGACCCATAGCTTGGTGATTCACAATGATCGAAAAAGGACTCGAAAGGACTCCTGGAAGTTGGTTCTATTTCTCAAAATGCTCAGAATGATCAAAATGCCCCTGAAAGCCCGAAAGCTCCCAGATTTGGAGCAAAAGTTCTGGAAACATACTACGTCATAAGAAAAATGATAAAAAGAGTTTTTAAGTAAAATCGGATGAAATCGTCAGCTCCCAGAGACCCCCGGAAGTCCCGGAAGTTCCCGAAAAGTCCCCGTTGACCGGTTTGACCAAGGTTTGACCAGGTTTGACCAAGTTTGACCGATATCGTCCGAATTCACCAAAATCATTCTAGATCATGAGAAAAGTATTAGAATGAGTTTTAAAAGAAAATCGAGCGAAAACGTCAGCTCCTGGGAACTCCCAGAAGTTTCCAGAACTTCCCGGGAATCCCAGGTTTGACCAGTTTGACCATAATTTGACTTTAAAATTGGGGCACCGTAACAATTTTCAAATATTTTTCATGGATACTAGAGGTCAATAGCTTTCCAACGGTATATCGCACATAATTTTCGGATTTAAAACGAGTCTATTATGAATTTTCGAAGGTGAAAAAGGCGATCAAATCGGCTTTTATCGCAAATACCGCAACTCTTCTCAAAGTGTCCTATCCCCGAACTATTTTTTATGTAAAGTAGACTCCATTACCTTTCCAACGGTATATCACAACCTCAATTTGGCGTTCGTACACATTTTCTGTTAATTTCGGACGAAATAGGGCCTTTTCGCGAATACCGGAACCTCTGGGGGCCTAAACAGCATTATCTGGACGAAGGAGGAGCAGTGCCGCCGCGGCACTGGCCCAGTGCCGCCGCGGCACTCCCCTCCAGAATAGTGTATTTTTGTAATTTTTCTTGGGGATTCATTTTGATTAATTGAAAACCAAAACGACGTAGTTTTATGTTCACAGATGTTTGGGACCAATAGGAACACTTCTAAAATCCCAAAACCACCCCAAATTGGCCTATATAAACCGCCCATTGCTCTTCATTTTGGGGGGGCCAAGTGCAAAAGCTTGAAAAGTTGTAGAGAAGAAGAGAGATAAAGATAGGTTTAGAAGAGTGAAAAGGAGCTTCCTCCTACTATTTTGCTATAGAAAGTGAGTTTTAATCTTGTGTTCTTCCATTACCTCTCTTATACTTCACATCCCAAACACCCCAATCACCATTCTTGAGCATTCTTGAGTTAGGAAGCTACTTCCATGTCCAAATGTCAAAATCTATGAGTGAAACACCAAGCTACAAGTCCAAAATCACATTGATTATCATCTATTGATTGTTATTTACTTACTTGTTCATATTATGTTCATCTCTTCTTGCCTCATTTCTTTTTTATTTTCTTTATTTACTTACTAGTTCATCATCATCTAGATGATGACATGAAGTTTGAGGTGAGTGAATCCTTATGGATAGTAGCTCTTAACCTCAAAAACATGTTTGATAGATGATGATCATAACTTCAATACCTCCAAGGTATCCTTGAAGTTATGTTCAAATGAAAATAAGTTTCTCCAACAATCTTGGAGGTTCTTGATGATGAGTTGAATGTTGGAATTTTAAGTGGTTATAATCTTTATTGAGTATTGAAAATACACTTTCAAAACCTCTATTTCAAAACCCCCTTCAATCCCTCTCATTTTGATCTCAAGAAAGAAAACCTTGTTTTTCCCAAAAATCTTCAAAACAGTGAGTCAAAACAGTGAGTGATCTGAGTTCAAAGATTTCTCTAGAACTCAATACTCAATGTATGGATTCAAGGCCACTTGGAAAGTCTTCCTAACTCATTAGAGAACACCCATGATTTTTGGTTTGACTTGAAAATACTTGAAAATAGTCCATTTGGACCCAAACATTCTCTCCAGATATTCTACCTCTGTTGTCATAGCAGCTTGGTTGACTTCTAACTTCTTTTTTCAGAAACCCTTTCCAAACGGGGTGGTCCTAACTTATTTTTCCCTTAAACTTCAATGTCTTAGGGAACTTTCTGTATGAAATGGGCCTCCAGATCATTTGTTTTCATTTTCTAAGATATTTCAACATTTCAGTCGACAGTACGGACTCTGTTTCTAAGTGACGTCTGTTGTTTATATGATTTCTCTCAATCTGTGATAGTTATTAAAGATTGGTTTTTTGGGTTGTATTCTAGACACAATAAGGAACATCTCCATAAAAAATCATGCATTGAAAGCATTCCTAACCCCTCTTTTCAATTTTCCAAAGATCTAGTTACTGTTCTATCCACTATTCACAGCAAGCACATTTTAACTTTCATTCCTTGATTTGATGCTTATATGCATTCCAAATTAGTTCATATCTTAGGAAGTAGTTCGTACTACATTTATACATATCCCATATTGATTTCATTCATTTATTCATACACATTCTAGACTTCTAAGTCATTCTAGGAATCCATGAACACAAGGCACACTACAACCTTAGCACATTCTAGATACATACATTGCATCCATGCAAAGATTTGGGGCTTTTGTGACTCCTAATCTAAGAAGATTATAAGGAATGATCATGTTCACACGTTCATGCTTCCCCTCGATCTAATCATCCTTTCTCATCCGTCCCGGGGATTGAGAGATCTTCTTTTCCCAAAGATTAGCATGCATCATTCTAGCTTACTAAGCATACTTTGATCCGTTTGATTTATTTGTTTTAAGAACAATTCATGTCCCCCCCCCCCCCCCCCCCCCCCTTTAGATTAGGAAGTCTTGATTATTTGATATATGATTAGACGATTTTTTCTAGGTTTATTTGTGTGATCTTTCACTTTTGCACTGTATGATATTTGACTTAGATCTTATGAATGATATCTTATCTTTTGATTTTCAATTTCAAGATTCTTATGTGATGTAATATATTATCATAGTAGTAATTGTCGAACCACACATAGTATAAGATGATTATTTGGATGCTAATTGAGGCCCGTCGAGAGACGGGACGAGTTGAGGGTGTTTTAGTCGTGACAAAGGCTCCTTCCTCTCTCGTACCAAAACCCCGAGCCAAGTTCTTTGGTTATGAAGGACCGGTGCCCTTTATCCATTTGGGTGAGTCAAATTAGGTTTCTTGGTTCCTTAAAGACCAAGTGGAGACTCTGTATCTGTTTTCAACAGACCTTTGCTCTTTTTTTTAATAAAATCAAACAAGTTTCAAAACATAACGAAGCGGTGGAATCCCGGTATCCACAATCTGGCGACTCTGCTGGGGAATTTTATTTTAAAACAAAATAATACAGAGGTTTGACTCATAAGAAGCATCCTTAAAATCATCTTTTTACTGTGTTTGGTTCACCGCATTGCACTCTTGCATTTCCCCCCTCCGACTGTGTCTGAAACGCGACGCTGACATTGTTCAGGTCTTGCTGTGCCAGGGCACAAGTCACCGCTGATACTGTACCTTCTAAGGTATATCAAAAAGAGTAAAAACCTCCGTACTGTCTCCCTGATGGTATATTGGAACTCTCGTCAACGGAACCTCTTTGACTAAACCCAGCCTTTGCATATAGATTCCTGTAGAACCGTTTATAGGGCTGTTGATTTATCTTTTCAGATAGGACAATGTGATATAACTGTTGTATGCCCTGACGGGATTACCTGCGCGGTGTAGACGCTTATGTGGCATGAGGCAGAACTTCTTTCTTATGATCCCCAACGCAATCACTCATATGTGATCACATTGAGTTGACTTGCCTAGGCACCATGACAATGAGTTGACCTCCATGTTCACAAAGATATACACCGCAAACCTTGTTTGTTGGTCCTAGGACATAGGAGTATGAAAACTAGCTCGACAGTATGATCACCATCATAACCTGTTCCTCCCAGAAACTTTGTCCAGATATCCCAGATATAACCATATTAACCAGTTTTTTCCAAAAACTCTGTCTAAATCTCCCTGATTTCCCAGATATACCAGTTTCTCCCAGAAACTCTGTCCTATCTCCTAGAAACTCTATCCAAATTTCCTAGAAATATCCAAAGTACCTGTTTTCCCAGAAACTCTGTCTAAATCTCCCTGATTTCCCAAATATACCAGTTTCTCCCAAAAACTCTGTCCTATCTCCCAGAAACTCTATCCAAATTTCCTAGAAACATCCAAAGTACCTGTTTTCCCAGAAGCTCTGCCCAAATCTCCCAGATTCTCCAAAAATCCCAGCATCTCTGCCCAAATCACCCAGAAATGCCCAGATATACTTGTTTCCCCTGGAAACTCTATCCATATTTCTCAGAAATACCAAAAATACAAGTTTCTCCTAGAAGCTCAGTCCAAATCAACCAGAAATCCTTATTTCTTCTAGAAACTCAAATGACTTCTAGAAATTTCTCCGAATCTTCCAAACCCATGTTTCTTCCAGAAACTCTATCCGAAATTTCCAAAGTATCCCGGAAATCCCTGTTATCCCTTGGTGATCATACTGGAAAGTAAGGTTAGCACACTCTGTATGGCTAGGACCTTATTTGTTTAACTGCTATCTGTTAGAAGTAGGGGCATCATATAGATTAGGGCTTGCATCCGCATGCTTGTCTCATGTGCATGCACCATTCTCATCAGTCTGCGCACACTATCTCAGTCAGTCTGTACATAAGTCAGTCCATCTTCCTTAACCTCACTGTCATTGTCTCTCTAATCATCACTATCAGAATCTGATACACTCCTCTCGAATCTATAGGTCATTATAGATTCCCAAAATTAGCCACTGAGATCCCCATCCTGGGTCAGAAGTTCGAGCAGTCATTTGGTTAGAATCAGTCCGCCGAGAAAATTCAACATGAATCAGGAAACTTTGGAAGCCAAGGTCACTGAATTAATCAATCAACAGTCAGATCGGCTGACTCAAGTTCTGAAATTTATGGAAGAGTTCTGACAACAGCAACCACAGTACCCACCTAGGTTCCCACCACCACAAGGGTTCATGCCACCACCACCGCCTGGATTTGGACCGCCTCCCGAGAACAATGGGGAAGAAGAATGGTTTCAAGGAGTCCCGCCGCCTGTATATAAGAAAAAGCTCCAAGAGAAAATGGACAAGGTCGACAAGCTTGAGAACATACTAAGGAAGAGTAAGGGAGTCGACGATTACATGTTAGATCTGGAAGGATTGTTTGAGCCCAACAAAGTGAGGCTACCCGAGAACTTCAAGATGCCTGAAATCGACCGTTTTGACGGAACTGGAAATCCGAAGAGCCACGTGAAGTTTTGTATGAGCATTTTCCAGTCAATGGGCTGCACCCATGAGCACATAGCTATGTTGTTCCCTCAAACCCTCCAGAAAGCCGCACTATCCTGGTTCCTAACCCTTGAAACTTCCAAGACCCGAGTTTGGGAAGATGTTGCTAGAACTTTCATTGATCACTACTCCTACAACCAAGAGCTTGATGTCACCATCCGAGATCTGGAAACTACCAGGCAGAATTTTAATGAGTCCTTCACTGCATTCTTGAGCAGATGGAGGAATAAAGTAGCCCAAATGATCCACAGGCCTGTTGAGAAAGAGCAAGTACGTATGCTGGTCAAGAACCTGCAACCAGTATACCATGAAAAACTATTCTACCAGTCCATCTCAACATTTGAAGAGTTGTTTGAGGTTGGAACTAGAATCGAGGATGCTATCTGTGAAGGCAAGATCAATGGAGCTGGGTCACTGAAAAAGGAGAAGAGACCCCACACCTTTGGTGAAGATCAAGAGAGCCTAGATGTCAATGCCTTAAGCCCGTCATCAAGCCAAAATGACTGCAGTAAGTGGCACAAGAAAGGAAACCAAAGAGTCTTCACACCACTTGACATGAGCTTATCCTCCGCTCTCAATCACCTTGTTCAAAAGGGCCACCTTGTACCTTTGGAGCCCAGTAAGCCTCCTAATCACCCACCTCCTGGGTATAATGAATCCAAGTATTGTGATTACCACCAAGACCAAGGCCATGAGACCGACAACTGTAAGAGGCTTCATCACTCAATTCAGGATCTCTTAGATGATGCGCCGCACCCCAATCCAATCCACCACCTCGGTCTCGACCAACCCTTGACCTATCCATTTAAATGATCCCCTTCGCTGAGGACCATGAATGTTGAACCTGTGCCGGTGAAGTGATGGTGTTTGGGACTCTTGCTAGAAAACCAAATGAAGATGCTCTTTAAAAAAAATTAATAAAAAGAATAAGTGAGTCACTGTGACATTCCATTTTAGATCAAGTCGAGTCTAGTCGAGTCTGTTGTATGTTTAGTCTTGTGGTCAAGTCTGTCTGTCACCGAGTTGTTAATGAGTCTGTAATCCTTCTCTACTGATGGAATGAAGTCTCATTTTGCCATATCTGATGTGCCTAGTCATAGTGCATGAATCGCTGAACTGAAAATGTCACTTTTCAAATTACCATTACTCTGCTAATAAATTTTTGCATCAAACAAAAAAATCCTGAAAGGTCAAAGTCAATTTTGCGCTGACACCGATGAAGAGCCGAGAATTGAATAGTCTTACTTTAAGAATTCAAAGATGCTTTTGCTCAAATCTCGAAAAGACATACTTGGAACTGATTTGGGGCTTGCCCAACACCCCTTTCCACCATTTTAAAGCCTTGACCCCAGTCCAATCAAGAGCCATACAAACCTGTCCAATGCAGACTTAGTCATTGTTGGTAGCCAAACATTTCAATGAGTTTTTTCCCCCTTCAAAAAAAAAAGAAAAAAAAAAAAAGAAAAGCTCGCTAGGTTGAAAACCCGAAAAGGGCACCTAGGCATAAGTGAGAGCTAAAAAGGTGTTGATTTCCAAAATCTGACCCTAGCCAGTCAAAAGGTTGAAGAAAATTTTGATGAAACAAATGAGAAAATTGTATGCTTCAAGGTACGTCATTAGAACTCGCCTAGATCATGTTTCAAAGGGCTCGAAACGACCACAAACAAATTCTGAGGGCTGACGTGCACATTCTGGAATTTCGAGATTATGATCGGAAGATCTCACATGAATCAACTATGTGAAAAGGAAAATTGACTGGCTAGGCAAAAGTGAAAAGGATCGATCCTCAAAAGAAAAAGAAGAAGAAAAAGAAAAAGAAAAGAAAAAGAAAAAGAAAAAGAAAAAGAAAAGAAAAGAAAAGAAAGGGAGATGGAAACTGAATCCTCCTCTTCAAGGCTACCATAAGTAACCCAAGTTTGAATTTCTTTGACGATTGGTTTGAAAAAACCTCAACCGATTTCTTTCAAGACCTTGAACTACGCTCGACCTGATTCCCGCTCGGGGATACGTAGGCAACCACAACGGTTCGGTCACCCCACCTACCTAAAAATCAACCCGCTTCTTTCCAACCATGGCCCGAACTACGTTGGACCTGATCCTTACTCGGGGGTACGTAGGCAGACTTTCAAAAAGAAAATAAGGATGGCTCGCTAGGTCGAAAATCTGAAAGGACGCCTAGGCAAAATTAGAGCTAAATCCAAGGTGAGCAATAACAAAAGAGAGAAAAGAGCTTGCTAGGTCACCTCACTGGTGCCTAGGCAAAAGTTATGAGCATTTGAGAGATTAAAGTCACGGTCCTTGCCTCAAGCCAGAAATCACCTTCCACACTAGGGGCAAACTTCGGCTACCCGCCTCGTTTGCATGACTTTTACTATCTACCCTTCATACAAGGGGCAAACTTCGGTCACCTACCTCGTTTGCCCAAAACCTCCAATGAACCTTCCTCCAAACTAGGGGCAAACTTCGGTCATTTACCTCATTTGCCTATCGATCCCACTTCATGCCCTTCAAACTAGGGGCAAACTTTGTTTGCCACCCAATCCCTATAAGCCTTCAAGTCACAAGCATTGTCTTGAACAGATGGAAATGGAGCATCTTTTATTCCATAAGCTAAGGCACTAATTCAAAGAACATCTTGGGAGAAGCAAAGAAATTGATTAGATCAGTAGGGAGGAATTTTCAAAATAAGATTCACCATCAAAGTGATGTCACGTTAAGGTGAGAAGTAAACACAAAAGAGAAATGGTACATCATTTATGACAAGAGCACATTAAGTTTTGGCAAGTCGAGCTTGTTTCATTTCAGTGTCAAATGTGTCGCCCTCGCACGTCGGTGTCTGTCAGTTTCTGAGTCTGTCATAGTCTTTTTCAGAAAAAGAGTCTGTCGTAGTCTCAAATGTGTAAGTTAATAGTGACGAATAATGAATTTTTCAAATCAAGTTATAAAGAGCATTCTAATGACAATGTAAGCAGAAGTACCAAACACTATTACTGCACCAGTCAAGGCGTCAGCATGAGAAGCGTCCAAACTTGGGGAAAATTTCATCCCTTTCCAAACCGCCAAAAGTTAACCATCATCTTCTAGCAACATAAGTCCATGAGTGGCTGTTGATCTTTCATCTTTCTTCATGCAACATAAGTCCATGAGTGGCTGTTGATGATCTTTCTTTCTTCATACAACATAAGTCCATGAGTGGCTGTTGATGATCTTTCTTCCTTCTTGCAACATAAGTCCATGAGTGGTTGTTGATGATCTTTCTTTCTTCATACAACATAAGTCCATGAGTGGCTGTTGATGATCTTTCTTCCTTCCTGCAACATAAGTCCATGAGTGGTTGTTGATCTTTCATCTTTCTTCATGCAACATAAGTCCATGAGTGGCTGCTGATGATCTTTCTTCCTTCCTGCAACATAAGTCCATGAGTGGCTGTTGATCTTTCATCTTTCTTCATGCAACATAAGTCCATGAGTGGCTGTTGATGATCTTTCTTCTGTCACAGCCCGATCCCACAATAGCGGAACCGGAGCCCGTGGCACGCCACCGAGGCTAAACCAATTCATTAACGTTCCCAAAAATTAGGTTTGAAGAACACACGCAGCGGAAAACAAAACACATTTTAAAACCAGAGGTTCAGTCGACTGCTCAGTCGACTGCACAGTCGACTGCTCAGTCGACGGAGGCGGGCAGGGATTTTAATATCGAAAATCAGTCGACTGCAAAAGGAGGTCCAGTCGACTGCTGAGGGGTCCAGTCGACTGCCGAGGGGTTCAGTCGACTGCTTCTGCTAAAAATGAAGCGGAAGCCAACAGGCTCAGGGGTTCAGTCGACTGCTCAGTCGACTGCTCCCCTGGCAGCAGCCCAATCTGCAGGAAACAAGTTTTAAAAGCTTTCTAACTATCACCAAATTAACCATTCAATCCAAACTCAAGCCAAAGTAATTCTAGCTGTATTAAAGTATTACCAAACATAATTACAACATGTTATAGTCTAATACAACGGTTTAAAATCCATTCTAACATACCAAATTAAACATGGGTTAAAACAATAGAAATTCTTATTACAACATTTCTATTATCCCAAAACTACAAGATTATCTTTCAAGTTGCCTCTCAAGCGAACTCCCAACCCTCGTGTTCACTTCTGCGATTCCTCGCCAGCATTTATACCTGAAATGGTTATTTGAATAACCACACATATTTCGATTTGTTTAAGCTAATGCTTAGTGAATAAATCAACATATGTACATGAATGATAAACATGTCCGCATTCACATCTCTACAATTCATACTAGTCGCCGGAGACTCACGTGCCCGTCCATATTCCCAATCCGCGACTCCTCGCCAATAAGTCCACGCGAAAGGGTAAGACCCACGATTCTACAAACAATCGTGCGACCTTAATGCCACTCTATCGACTCCACAAAATGGTAAGGTGACCACGTGCTCCTTCTGACCCAAATAAGCAACTTAACATGCTCAAATACATATCACCATGCTCGCGGTAATTAAAACATATCACCGTGCTATTGAGCCTACTTATCAATATAATTGCCCAATATGAACTACACAATATATCTCTAGGAATTAATACATGTTATTCAAACATAACATGAATACATGCCAAGAAATCATTCCAAAACATAGTTGAATCACTCACCTCCGATTTACGCTCCTATAATTCAATCTGAAGAAAACCCGTGCACAAAGAACGTGCAGAAGTCCGCCTAGTACAATTCCTATGGATCAGAATTCCCTTTATCAACTTTTATGAAAAATTCTAGAAAATAACTTTTCGAAAAACTTAGCCAAACAGGCCCTAACAGGTATCAAAACGAAGCTCTTACCTCGAGGAGCTCGAATACGAAATCTGGGAGAAACCAGACTGACGGAAAGTCGTCGTTTGGCGTCGCAAAGCTCTAAGCAATCAAATCTCCCTCTAGCCTCCTTTTTGGCCTCCTCTTTATGGAATTAGGTTAAGACTTAGAAAAATCTAAGTTCATCTCTATCTATATATAGACAACATTCTCGGGGAATTACGTTTACCTCCCCACGAGTTTTCCAAACTCCTAATCAGTCTCTGAAACTTCCTATACAGCTTATTCTTAGCTTTATAAGTAAAACTTCAGAATTATAAAAGTTTTCGACTAAGTTTCGTTTGGTCGCTAAAACGCGAATTTCTATATGACGTTTCCGAAGTTGCTAATTAGCCTACCAAATTAATAGCGTGTTCATTCGTCCTCACCAGGATACTAAATCTAACATCAGAAATATATTCTAAGCCAGGAAATAATACAGATATTGAAATACACAGATAAACATTTATTTTCAGATAAACATTTAAAATGTTCCACAGTGACCGTCTCACACTCGGAGAGACGTCACAACAACAAATCCTCAATCACCACAGTTTCAGAGGGTTCTCTAATACAGACACCCAAATCAACTCGTGAGTCAAAACTCACTCAATCATGTGTCATAGGACACGCCACATCACATTATCATGCATGACAATATGATACGAATGCAATAACACAAATGTGGGTGTTATAATACTCTCCCCCTTAAAAGAAATTTGTCCCCAAACTTATACCTCATGTCTCGAAAAGGTGTGGATACTGAGTACGCATCTCATCTTCTATCTCCCATGTCATTTCTTCCGTAGTTTGGCTACGCCATAACACTTTCACTTTCGATATTACTTTGTTCCTTAAGACTTGATCCTTCCGATCCAAGATCTCTACCGGATATGCGGCATACGTCAAATCACTCTGAATCTCATCCGATGTCGGAGTCATCACTTGATCTCTATCTTCCACTAATTGTTTGCGTAACAACGATACATGGAACACATTATGAACTTGAGCATACTCGCTCGGCAAGTTCAAACGATAAGCTACGGGTCCAACCTTTCCAATGATTTCAAAAGGTCCTACATACCTCGGATTGAGTTTCCCGTATCTACCAAATCTGGTTATTCCCTTTGAAGGTGACACCTTCAAATACACCAAGTCTCCCACGTCAAATTCCAACGGTCGTCTACGCTTATCGGCATAACTCTTATACCTACTCTGAGCTGTCAATAACCGTTGTCTAATTACCCTTATCTTATCCGTCGTCTCTTGTACAATTTTCGGCCCTTCAATCTTTCTTTCTCCCACCTCTGTCCAACTAATTGGTGAACGACATACACGACCATATAAAGCTTCATAAGGAGCCATCCCAATACTCGACTGAAAACTGTTGTTATATGCAAACTCAATCAACGGCAAATGGTCTTCCCAATCACCCTGAAAATCAAGTACACATAGCCTAAGCATGTCTTCCAAAATCTGGATTACTCTTTCTGATTGACCATCGATCTGAGGATGAAAAGCTGTACTAAAGTGCAATTTGGTACCCATTGCTTCTTGCAAGGCTCTCCAAAACTTCGATGTAAAACTACTATCCCTATCTGAAACGATAGAAACTGGGATACCATATAGTCTCACAATTTCGCGAATATACAACTTAGCTAACGTCATTGGCTTAGTTGTTCGAAGCGGTAGGAAGTGCGACGACTTCGTCAAACGATCAACGATCACCCAAATAATAGTGTTCGATCTCTTCGATCTCGGAAACCCACTAACAAAATCCATTGTTATGTGCTCCCATTTCCACTCAGCTATCGGTAACGGTTGTAGCAATCCCGAAGGTACTTGGCGTTCGGCCTTTACTTGTTGACAACTAGTACAACGTGAAACATATCGTGCTATTTCCCTCTTCATTCCCGGCCACCAATAAACATGTCTCAAGTCTCTATACATCTTGGTGCTTCCCGGGTGAACGGTATACTTTGTGTTGTGTGCTTCCTCTAGGATGTTTCGCTTCAACTCTTTCTCACTAGGTACACAAATTCTACCCCTCAATCTCAACACATTGTTCTCATACGTAAATCCCGGTTGTTTGCCCATTAGAATCTCATCACAAATCTTCTTCAAAGCCACGTCTTGAAGTTGTTTTTCTACGATCTCGTGAATCAAGAGTGGTTGTGCCACCATTGTCGACATCAAACAACTTTCAATCCTCGGAATCACTTCAAGTTCTAAGTTCTCCATATCTCTTATCAATTCTTTCTGAGAAGTCAAATCTGATGCGGTATTGGTTGGTACTTTGCGACTAAGAGCATCGACGACGACATTCGCCTTGCCCGGATGATATTGAATCGACAAGTCATAGTCCTTCATCAACTCTAGCCATCTCCTTTGCCTCATGTTCAAATCTCGTTGTGTAAACAAGTACTTCAAACTCTTGTGATCCGTATAGATCTCACATTTCTCCCCGTATAGGTAATGACGCCAAATCTTCAGTGCAAAAATCACGGCGGCCAATTCTAGATCATGTGTTGGATAATTCTTCTCGTGCGGTCTAAGTTGTCTTGATGCATACACAATAACTTTATCACCTTGCATAAGAACGCAACCTAAACCTCTATATGAAGCATCACTGTAAATAATGAATCCTTCAGTCCCTGATGGAACGGCTAAAATCGGTGCTTTCACTAGTCGACCTTTCAACTCTTGAAAACTTTCTTCACATTCTGGGCTCCAAACAAAAGCAATATCTTTCCTCATTAACTGTGTCATCGGCATTGCTACACGCAAAAAGTCTTTTACAAATCTCCGATAATACCCAGCTAATCCTAGGAAACTTCTGATGTCTGTCACATTCGTTGGCCTCACCCAGTTGGTAACTGCTTCTATTTTCTGAGGGTCTACAGAAATTCCCTTTGCCGACACTATATGTCCAAGAAAAGCTATCTCGGTCAACCAAAACTCACACTTTTTCAATTTGCCGAATAATCTCTTTTCACGCAATCGCTGTAAAGCTAATCGCAAATGATACTCATGATCTTCAACGCTTTTGGAGTAGATTAGGATGTCATCTATGAACACGATAACGAACTCATCTAAATAATCTTTGAAAACACGGTTCATCAAGTCCATGAAAGCAGCTGGTGCATTAGTCACTCCAAATGGCATAACCAAAAATTCAAAGTGACCATATCGAGTTCTGAAAGCTGTCTTCTCAACATCTTCCTCTTTGACTTTCAACTGATGGTAACCGGATCTCAAGTCGATCTTCGAAAATACCTGAGCCCCTTGTAACTGATCAAATAAATCGTCTATTCGTGGCAACGGATATTTGTTCTTGACGGTCAACTTGTTCAATTCCCAGTAGTCGATGCACATACGCATTGTTCCATCTTTCTTCTTCACAAAAAAGACTGGAGCTCCCCACGGCGAAACACTCGGTCGGATAAAACCCTTCTCCAACAGTTCTTCTAACTGAACTTTCAGTTCTTTCAATTCTATCGGTGCCATTCGGTACGGTGCTTTGGATACCGATTGTGACCCTGGTACTACTTCTATTGTGAACTCAAGCTCTCTTTCAATTAATACGTCGGGTAACTCATCGGGAAAAACATCTGGAAATTCTCGAACTACTGAAATGTCTTCTATTAGTGGTCCAAAAACTCGCGTGTCGACAATTGAACATAAGAAACCCGAACAACCCTTCTTCAACATCTTACTTGCTTGAATCGCCGATATCAAGTACGACGGTACAATCACTCCCTTACCCTGAAAAGTAAACTCTTCTCGTCCTGACGGATAGAAACTAACCCGTTTCTGTTCACAATCGATCCGGGCTTGATTAACCGACAACCAATCCATACCCAAGATAACATCAAAGTAATTCACCATTAACGGAATCAAATCAACGCTCAAGACTTTATCACCTATCTTGATCTCACACGACTTGAATATCGAAGAGGTAACTAGCGGTTCACTACTAGGCAATGTTACACACAAGTCATATCCTAGCGGTTCTGACTTAACAGTTAAATGCTTAACAAAATCACGTGATACAAATGAATGCGTCGAACCAGAATCCATAAGTATACGTGCAGGATACGAACAAATAGGAAGAATACCTGATACGACGGTATCATCCGTATTCCCCGGCCTGAGCTGGAAGTATCGTCCTTGTTGTTGCGCGACTCCTTTCCCTTTATCTACACGAGGCTCTACCCTTGACCCGCTTGGCACACTCGATGCACCAGTACTCATTCCCGGTTGTCTCTTACTCGGACAGTTCTTTGCTATGTGTCCCGGTTGTCCACACTCAAAATATTTCCCTCTTATCTCTGGGTTATAGCTCTTGGCGTTCGAGGTTGTGTTTGGTGTAGTCGAATTTGCGTTCAAAGGACAATTTCTAGACACATGTCCCAATTGTTTACAAATATAGCAAGTGGTCAATTGATAGTAGGTTCCTCTGTGTCGCAGGTTATATGTTGGACACAACGGTCTCGGGTCCCCCATGAACGTACTCCCTCCTTGGCTACTCATATATGATCCCGAACCTTGCATAAACGGTTTCTTCGCATTCCCTTGACTCTTGCCCCTATTGTCATTGGGTCTCTTTCCTTGTTGTCCCTGTCGATATCTGTCGACACTTTTCTCAGCAATACGGGCAGCTTCCTCAACGAGAGAAACGGTCGGGTGTTGCAACATGTCCACACGGCCACGGATATTCTCTCTAAGCCCTTCCTCAAACTTACGAGCTTTATCCCTATCAGTCGGAACGGTAGTTTTCCCAAATCGTAACAAGGCATTGAAACGAGAAACATACTCACCTACAGTCATATCTCCCTGAACTAAACTCGCAAACTCTTGACGTTTCTGAGTATAAGCAGATTGCGGGAAGAAACGTTTGTTGAATTCCTCTTTAAATGCTTCCCACGTGGTTGGTTTTCCTTGTTCAAGCACGTTATTCCACCAATCCAATGCTTCACCCATCAACGTATCGGATGCGCACAAAATTTTCTCCTCATCGGTACATATTACCTGACGGAAATGTCTTTCCATGTCCATCATCCAATGATCGGCCAAATCTATGTCAACTTGCCCATGATACAATGTTGGTTTTCGCTTATGAAACTGTTCCACGATTGTGTGTTGAGGTCGCGGTGCCGATGGTGCATTGACATAACGAATTTCCACTTATGGAGGCTGAACGTTCATCTGTTCTCTTTCACTTACCGCTTGTATGAAATTTCCCACCATGTTCACTATTTGGTCCATCCGCGAATGCGGTGACAATTCTCTTGGTGGATCAGCCATAACGTTTCAAATATTTCCCCTGTTGAGTCCAATGCATAATGACCATGCATGCTATGCCACAATATAGATATATGTGCACAGTTCATCACAATCAACAAATGCTAATGCATGAAACATTTATACAATGATAACCATTATCTTTACAATTACACACTCCACTCGACGTCACTCAGCATATATAACGTCACTCGTTCCCAAGGCTCTAAACTTAAGCTCTGATACCACTAAATGTCACAGCCCGGTCCCACAATAGCGGAACCGGAGCCCGTGGCACGCCACCGAGGCTAAACCAATTCATTAACGTTCCCAAAAATTAGGTTTGAAGAACACACGCAGCGGAAAACAAAACACATTTTAAAACTAGAGGTTCAGTCGACTGCTCAGTCGACTGCACAGTCGACTGCTCAGTCGACGGAGGCGGGCAGGGATTTTAATATCGAAAACCAGTCGACTGCAAAAGGAGGTCCAGTCGACTGCTGAGGGGTCCAGTCGACTGCCGAGGGGTTCAGTCGACTGCTTCTGCTAAAAATGAAGCGGAAGCCAACAGGCTCAGGGGTTCAGTCGACTGCTCAGTCGACTGCTCCCCTGGCAGCAGCCCAATCTGCAGGAAACAAGTTTTAAAAGCTTTCTAACTATCACCAAATTAACCATTCAATCCAAACTCAAGCCAAAGTAATTCTAGCTGTATTAAAGTATTACCAAACATAATTACAACATGTTATAGTCTAATACAACGGTTTAAAATCCATTCTAACATACCAAATTAAACATGGGTTAAAACAATAGAAATTCTTATTACAACATTTCTATTATCCCAAAACTACAAGATTATCTTTCAAGTTGCCTCTCAAGCGAACTCCCAACCCTCGTGTTCACTTCTGCGATTCCTCGCCAGCATTTACACCTGAAATGGTTATTTGAATAACCACACATATTTCGATTTGTTTAAGCTAATGCTTAGTGAATAAATCAACATATGTACATGAATGATAAACATGTCCGCATTCACATCTCTACAATTCATACTAGTCGCCGGAGACTCACGTGCCCGTCCATATTCCCAATCCGCGACTCCTCGCCAATAAGTCCACGCGAAAGGGTAAGACCCACGATTCTACAAACAATCGTGCGACCTTAATGCCACTCTATTGGCTCCACAAAATGGTAAGGTGACCACGTGCTCCTTCTGACCCAAATAAGCAACTTAACATGCTCAAATACATATCACCATGCTCGCGGTAATTAAAACATATCACCGTGCTATTGAGCCTACTTATCAATATAAATGCCCAATATGAACTACACAATATATCTCTAGGAATTAATACATGTTATTCAAATATAACATGAATACATGCCAAGAAATCATTCCAAAACATAGTTGAATCACTCACCTCCGATTTACGCTCCTATAATTCAATCTGAAGAAAACCCGTGCACAAAGAACGTGCAGAAGTCCGCCTAGTACAATTCCTATGGATCAGAATTCCCTTTATCAACTTTTATGAAAAATTCTAGAAAATAACTTTTCGGAAAACTTAGCCAAACAGGCCCTAACAGGTATCAAAACGAAGCTCTTACCTCGAGGAGCTCGAATACGAAATCTGGGAGAAACCAGACTGACGGAAAGTCGTCGTTTGGCGTCGCAAAGCTCTAAGCAATCAAATCTCCCTCTAGCCTCCTTTTTGGCCTCCTCTTTATGGAATTAGGTTAAGACTTAGAAAAATCTAAGTTCATCTCTATCTATATATAGACAACATTCTCGGGGAATTACGTTTACCTCCCCACGAGTTTTCCAAACTCCTAATCAGTCTCTGAAACTTCCTATACAGCTTATTCTTAGCTTTATAAGTAAAACTTCAAAATTATAAAAGTTTTCGACTAAGTTTCGTTTGGTCGCTAAAACGCGAATTTCTATATGACGTTTTCGAAGTTGCTAATTAGCCTACCAAATTAATAGCGTGTTCATTCGTCCTCACCAGGATACTAAATCTAACATCAGAAATATATTCTAAGCCAGGAAATAATACAGATATTGAAATACACAGATAAACATTTATTTTCAGATAAACATTTAAAATGTTCCACAGTGACCGTCTCACACTCGGAGAGACGTCACAACAACAAATCCTCAATCACCACAGTTTCAGAGGGTTCTCTAATACAGACACCCAAATCAACTCGTGAGTCAAAACTCACTCAATCATGTGTCATAGGACACGCCACATCACATTATCATGCATGACAATATGATACGAATGCAATAACACAAATGTGGGTGTTATATCTTCCTTCCTGCAACATAAGTCCATGAGTGGCTGTTGATCTTTCATATCTCTTCATGCAACATAAGTCCATGAGTGGCTGTTGATGATCTTCCTTTCTCCTAGCAACATAAGTCCATGAGTGGCTGTTGATCTTTCGTCTTTCTTTATGCAACATAAGTCCATGAGTGGCTGTTGATGATCTTCTTTCATCCTAGCAACATAAGTCCATGAGTGGCTGTTGATGATCTTCTTTCATCTGTCCAACATAAGTCCATGAGTGGCCGTTGATGACCTTCTTTCATCCTAAAGCAACATAAGTCCATCACCCTCCTCTTTCAATATCAAAACCTTAACTGCCACAGACCATCTCCGAGAATCCTACATCATCCCCCGAGGACAGAAACAGACAGATACCAGCTCCTGGAGGCCCCGACCGGCCCTCTTGGATTGAGCGCCGAAAGATCTTGATGAATTCGAATTTGAATCCCGATCAAGAGAAGCAGTTGAAGAGAGATCCCAGAAAGAGTCGCTTCATCCCCAGGAAATTCAGTTTAATCCCCAGCGGACGTATCGATTCATACACCGTCAATTCAATCACGACAGTCATAGTAGTTCACTGTTGACCCATCATCGACACTTCTTCTGGTCACGGTTAGCCAAACTATTTGATCCGATCCATGATAGTCACAATAGTCCATTATCGACTCATCATCTTTTTACCAATCGCGCTCATTAAAAATATGCCATCTTAGGCTTCTATCAATGGGGATTCCATGATCATCACTTGACATCTCAGGATTTCATGTCCATCACTTGACTTCTGTGTCCGTCTCTTAATTCCTAGGGCATTCGTATCCGTCGGTTAAATGGCATCTCCGATTATAGTCCTCTGGGACCCCACGTTCGATTACATCCGCTTGCAAAGCACACTTCCCAAATTCCAGAAATTTGCCCCTAGACCCAGAGTCTTCTAAACCTTGATGTCCTTATCCGAGTCATCCACCACATCACAGTCGCAAACACTATCACAACACCAGTCCACTCGGAGTGGTACACCCCACAGCACTTGCTCATACTAGGATCATAACACTAGACATGATAGGACTCATGACACAATTCATATCACATCCATGCATTGCATATCATCCTCATAGCATAGCATTCGCATGTCTTGTTGTGCATGTGTGATCTGTTCCTTTGTGCCCTGAACTACGTCCTGGTCTGATTCCCCTTGGGATACGTAGGCAGCTCATACAGAGCGCGACTAGCACTAGCCTCAGCATCATTGCATCTTTTGCAACGCATTTTATCCTAAATCTATAGCCTCTAAAAAGTCCTGTCTCTTCAAAACTTTGGCACTCGCTTGCGACATGCGTTGCCTCGCAAGTTCCTGCCAAAGAGGGGCAAACTGTAGACACCCCATTTTGTCGGCTATTAGATTTAGGAGACCCATAGCTTGGTGATTCACAATGATCGAAAAAGGACTCGAAAGGACTCCTGGAAGTTGGTTCTATTTCTCAAAATGCTCAGAATGACCAAAATGCCCCTGAAAGCCCGAAAGCTCCCAGATTTGGACCAAAAGTTCTGGAAAAATACTATGTCATAAGAAAAATGATAAAAAGAGTTTTTAAGTAAAATCGGATGAAATAGTCAGCTCCTAGAGACCCCCGGAAGTCCCGGAAGTTCCCGAAAAGTCCCCGTTGACCGGTTTGACCAAGGTTTGACCAGGTTTGACCAAGTTTGACCGATATCGTCCGAATTCACCAAAATCATTCTAGATCATGAGAAAAGTATTAAAATGAGTTTTAAAAGAAAATCGAGCGAAAACGTCAGCTCCTGGGAACTCCCAGAAGTTTCCAGAACTTCCCGGGAATCCCAGGTTTGACCATAATTTGACTTTAAAATTGGGGCACCGTAACAATTTTCAAATATTTTTCATGGATACTAGAGGTCAATAGCTTTCCAACGGTATATCGCACATAATTTTTGGATTTAAAACGAGTCTATTATGAATTTCCGAAGGCGAAAAAGGCGATCAAATCGGCTTTTATCGCAAATACCGCAACTCTTCTCAAAGTGACCTATCCCCGAACTATTTTTTATGTAAATTAGACTCCATTACCTTTACAACGGTATATCACAACCTCAATTTGGAGTTCGTACGCATTTTCTGTGAATTTCGGACGAAATAGGGCCTTTTCGCGAATACCGGAACCTCTGGGGGCCTAAACAGTATTATCTGGATGAAGGAGGAGCAGTGCCGCCGCGACACTGGCCCAGTGCCGCCACGGCACTCCCCTCCAGAATAGTGTATTTTTGTAATTTTTCTTGGGGATTCATTTTGATTAATTGAAAACCAAAACGACGTAGTTTTATGTTCACAGATGTTTGGGACCAATGGGAACACTTCTAAAATCCCAAAACCACCCCAAATTGGCCTATATAAACTGCCCATTGCTCTTCATTTTGGGGGGCCAAGTGCAAAAGCTTGAAAAGTTGTAGAGAAGAAGAGAGATAGAGATAGGTTTAGAAGAGTGAAAAAGAGCTTCCTCCTACTATTTTGCTATAGAAAGTGAGTTTTAATCTTGTGTTCTTCCATTACCTCTCTTATACTTCACATCCCAAACACCCCAATCACCATTCTTGAGCATTCTTGAGTTAGGAAGCTACTTCCATGTCCAAATGTCAAAATCTATGAGTGAAACACCAAGCTACAAGTCCAAAATCACATTGATTATCATCTATTGATTGTTATTTACTTACTTGTTCATATTATGTTCATCTCTTCTTGCCTCATTTCTTTTTGATTTTCTTTATTTACTTACTAGTTCATCATCATCTAGATGATGACATGAAGTTTGAGGTGAGTGAATCCTTATGGATAGTAGCTCTTAACCTCAAAAACATGTTTAATAGATGATGATCATAACTTCAATACCTCCAAGGTATCCTTGAAGTTATGTTCAAATGAAAATAAGTTTCTCCAACAATCTTGGAGGTTCTTGATGATGAGTTGAATGTTGGCATTTTAAGTGGTTATAATCTTTATTGAGTATTGAAAATACACTTTCAAAACCTCTATTTCAAAACCCCCTTCAATCCCTCTCATTTTGATCTCAAGAAAGAAAACCTTGTTTTTCCCAAAAATCTTCAAAACAGTGAGTGATCTGAGTTCAAAGATTTCTCTAGAACTAAGGAAATACCGTTAGTAAAGATTCAGTGGAAGCATCATGGTGAGGGAGAAGCTTCGTGGGAACCAGAGTCGGAGATGCGTGAGAAGTTTTCATTTTTGTTTTAACTCTGTATGCCTCTGATTTCGGGGACGAAATCTTTTATTGAGTGGTAGATGATGTAATACCCTATATTTTCAATAATTATTTAATACACAGAGTTTCTATATACTTCCCTTGATCATACTTGAAATTTTATCTTCGATCGATCGGAGTTCGTTCGAGCGATCGAGCATTTTGGTTGTTCAAGCAATCGAACCATGTTCAATCGATCGAAACCTTACCGACATGAATTTATGACGTGGTCCCCACTTCAATCGATCAAAACCCATTTCAAACAATCAAACCTGACCGAACTGCTTTCGAGCGATCAAACTTAATTCGATCAATTGAACCTGTAGTCATCAGGATTTCCAGGTTTCACGCAAAGACAGCCACCTGTCCACCCCTTCCCTCTATATATACCTTGTGCTCGTGTGTGTGTGAGGTTTGCTGAACCTAAGAGAGTTTGAGAGAGTGTGTGCTTATGTTTTGATATATATATATACACACTTATATACATATACACATACATCCATATATATACAGTCAAAGAGAAAGAGACGAAGAAGAAGAATAAGAAAAGGAGACAGAGAGAGAAGAAGGAGACAAAGATGAAGAGAAGAGCAGAGAGAGAGAGAGAGAGAAAGGGGAGAAGACATTGGAGAGAGAGAGCTCAAAGCTTAAGCCAAACACACCCTCAGTGAGTTTTTACTCACTTGGTCCCTTTATTATAATGTTTACAAGCTTTTGGTGATGTTTAGATGTGGTAAACACATTCGTAAGACGTTTATATATTTCTGTTTACAAATCAGCTGGAGAAGATGACTCTTGAGCAATTAAAATGAGTTTAATCGATCGAAGGTTCAATCAATTGAATAAATTTCGATCACTCAAACATTCTTTTTCCTCAATCGATCGAACTGAGTTCAATCGATCGAACGTAACAGAACATGGTTTAGTTCTTTTATTTATTATAAGAGGTTCGGATGTTCAATTCTTGATTCGAACTTCTATTATACGACTTTGGTTTGATCGGGGGAAAATATGACAACAAAGATAAATATGATTAAGAATAAGGTATCAACAAGATGACGTTAGATACTATGTGATTTATATCAAAGTTTGATATCCGTTCATTTTATTCAGAGTAGTCAGGCCACATGGGGCTGTCATGTATCAATAGCAGTAGAAATGTTAAGTAGGTTTGATCAGTTCTGGGAAGAGAACGGGGACGCATATTGCTTGATCATAAGTACCCAGTAGACAAACGAATAAGTCTATGACATGCAGTGAACCTTGATCATAAGTATGCGATAGATTGATGTTGCATCTATGACATGCAGTGAACCTTGATCATAAGTACGCGGTGGACAGACGAAAGTGTCCTTGACTTGCAGTGAACCTTGATCATAAGTATACTATAGACAACTATGTGTGTTTATGACTTGTGGTGATATAATATCCACGACTTGCGATGAACCTTGATCATAAGTACGCGGTGGACAGACGAACGTGTCCATGACATGCGTTGAACCTTGATCATAAGTACGCAGTAGATCTGTCGATAGGTTGTGGCAATAGAATTGATGTATCGATGCTTAAAGCGTTAAATCCCTGATATGCGGTGGACTGTGCATATGTTCTTAAAAGCAGGGGATGGGCTAACGTATTATCTACGACTTGCGGTGTACGTGGTAGATGACCTCTACGAATTGCAGTGTTATGCGGTAGAAGGTATTTATGACTTGTGGTTATGAAATAAACAGAGCATTGGTGTATCCAGGAGTTTTACAATCAAGTCTATTCCAAGAGTCAGTAGTGTGCTGAGTTTGTTATTAACAAGACGATAAGGGTTGAGCAAACAATGCTGAAATACAGAGAAAGATACTATTGTAACACTATCTCTTAGACACTTTAATAACTTGTTATTGCATTACATCATTGATACCCTGTGAGTTTCTATTCACTCAGCTCTCAGTAAGCTGACGGCCGTTATTGTCTGGACATTCTCCATCCAGATTACCCTGTCCCTTTTAATGTAGATCATGGAGCTTATGACGACGGCTACTATCCGGAAGGGGATTATGCAGAGGGTGGCCCCACTGATGCCGGTTACACTGGAGAAGGATGTTACGCGGATGATTATCCTTACGCCAATTGAAGATCTGAAGATAGTTATATTTAGTTTTATTTCTGTTGAACTTATAGTTATATTTAGTTTTATTTCTGGAGAAGGATGTTACGCGGATGATTATCCTTACGCCAACTGAAGATAGTTATATTTAGTTTTATTTCTGTTGAACTTATAGTTAATGGGTACTTGGGCATATGTTGTCTCCAGACCTGTTGTGATATTGAGGACCACTCTGATGTTTGTAATAGATACAACTATTGTATTATATTCAGCTTGTGTAAGTTGTTGTTCTTATTCTTTAGTTGACTTGTTCTGTGTGGTGTGGACACTTTAGTGACATTCACCTGTCATTTCTTATGGACACAAAAAGGAAATTTATTTTTCTCTATTTTTGTTTTTCTGGGGTGTGACAATTTTTGAATCACACAAACTAATTATTACCTTTTCTTCCCATTCTTCCGTTGAATCTAAATTTCTCCGTCGACATTGGCGAGAGGATCGAAAATTTTCTACCTTATATAGCTTAATACATTTTTGGGTTGAAGCTGAACTACATTCTCACGAATGAAGATGGAAATCCAACATTTTTGAATTTTGAATTTGAAATTCCGAGATTGTTGCAGTGATCGTTGGTCGCTTTTTTCGCAATTTTCGTGAGATTATGTTTTTGGAATAGAAGCTGTGTTATTCGTGGGCTAGAGTTAGGGGCAGTATCGTCTCAAAGATTTTTGTGGACCTATCCCAAAATAGTTTTTGGGGTGGACCTATTCCAAAAAAATACACCTTTTAGGGTTTTGTACTAGTTAACCCTTGAAATAAACCCGAACAAAGTGATATTTTTTACCTTAATTTTTTCAATGATGTTTGGGAGCTCAATTCTTTTAAATAGAGCCGCAATTTCTTTGGAATTCATGGGTTTGTTCGGCGTCCCATGAATTTGAATGTTTTGTTCATTCATTTTTTTTTTTTTTGCTACTTCTTGTTGGATTTAATTCATATTATTAGGTTTGGGTTACAAACATTTTGAACATCCCCCTTTTGGACTTTGGGCCTTCTAATTTTTATTTCAAAAATCCAAACAAAAGACTTGTTTTACTTGGTGTGACTTATGTCCCACATTAATTAGAGATGAGACCTCTTCACATCTTGTATATGATTTTTCCTTCTAAGCTTAGTAAGCTAGTATTGTGGTAAGGCTCTCGGACGGCTTACGAATGCCGACCGATTTGCTATCTGAAATAATTTTTTTGACTGTTAGAGAGTCAGATTTATGGACATGTTTCAATCTCATGAATTCAATTTGTTTTAAAAATTGCATTTAAGTTTGGGGGGTTAAAAATTACTTAAATATTTACTGTTAAATAGTTTAAGAGTAAAACTTCACACACAACTTTTTGTTCACAATCCACAAAACTGCGTCTATCTCTCTCATGTCATCCTGTGATGTCAGTGGCCCCCACAGTGACACAGGAGAGAGATAGACACATTTTGTGGGTTGGAAACAAAAAATTGTGTAAAAATTATATGTGAAATTTTATTCATAGTTTGATCAGTTTCCGATCTATAAGAACTACACATTCTTTTCTCATTCTAGGTGACACACATATATTATGTTCTTATATTGAGAGGTGTACATAAATTGTTTTCCTCTATCTTCCGTTTTTTAAACCTTTCTGAAAGACAAGGGCAGACCCAAAATGATTAGTTGGGGTGGGCTAGGATTGAACAGAAGTGAATATTGACTGTGTCGTATTTTTATGGGGATTCGCACAAAATATTTTTTTTTTTTTGTCCATTTGGTCCACAGATACTCCTTTTTTTTCTTTTTCTTTTTTTTTTTGGGGGGGGGGGGGGATGGTGTTTCCATAACCTACAAAAATAAACAAACATGGAGTGAAAGAAAAAAAATGTTGGATCAAATATTTAAAGAAAACAAGTGTTAATCATGTCAAATATGTAGAATGAACTGTGTTACAATTAGGCCAAATAATATGTATATATAAATATATATGATATATATAAACATAAATAATATGTATAAGTAAATATAGCACTTAGGAATGGACTCATGGTGTAACAGATCATATTATTACTATTATAATTCATTAACAAATAGTGAAATAATAATGGTTGTAGTAAATGTTCACAATTGAGAATTATTTCAGTGGTTTTATTGACCAACGTCATATCAAGAGATACAGAGTTCGAATCTTTTTAGCCCCCAAAATGAATTTTTTTTCAACAGCTAGTGGGCTGGACTGTGTGAATTTCTCATGGGCTGGGCTAGAACACTAAAAAATAAAAATTCTCATAAAACTTGCACTAGCTACAGCCCAGTCACAGTGTCGCGTCTGTCACTACTGAAATAACCCTTTTCGAGTTGGTGCAATTTTGGGCGCTCAATTAATCTTTTAATTGAAACATAAGGTTTGGTCCCTATTTTAGACCATTAATAGGAATTGATCATAGTCATACTGCATGTATGGTAATTAGTCCCTAATTTTCGAAGGTAATCAATATCTAGTCCATTTTTTCAATTTGATAGAGATTTTATGGACCAATATGCCCTTTGTTACATACATACATACATACATATATACATATGTGAGAAAATAAATTTCTCACTTTTTACACGCTTCTCACTTTTTTGTGAGAAATTCTCACTTTTTACACAGTCCGTTTTTTAAGATTCGAACCATGTATATAGTAATAAAGATATATATAGTAATAAAGACTTGAATTTAGGGGTTTTAAATTTAAACCCCAAACAACTATCTATCTATACATATATATATATATATATAGAGAGAGAGAGAGATAGGATCTCCACAGATTTTATATATATTTATATATATATATATATCTCTCTCTCTCTAAAAAATACAATCACACAAACGGATTATACTCATCATCATCATCATCGTTGTCACGACCCATCCCGCTAACGTGCGGAAACAGGACACGTGGTACGCCATCAAGGCTTATCCAGTTCATTTCATAACCATACGCAGTGGAAAAGACTTTAAAACAACCTTGAGTGTACAAAACTTTTGGAAACAAAACTCTTCGAGTTGTAAAATACGTATAAAATTGAAAACGGAATTATATTTTGAAACGAATGATTTTATGTTGAAAGGAGTCCCAAAGGTACCCTAAGAACCAATCAAAATCTTTTGAAAATTTCCGAAAGTAGTAGAAAAAGATTTTTGGCAGGGGGCATTTCGACCGGTCGAATGACCCTTTAGCAGAATCCTGCCCAAAGCTGCAGAATTTGCTTAAGGCATCAAACAACCTCCACCAATTCTACTACTCCAATCACACTTACATTGATCCAAACGTCACAAGCTATAACAAGCTTTCAGAAGTTTAATCTTACTAATTCATGAAAAGAAACAATAGCGGAACAAGCTAAGGCTTGTTTGGCTCTATTCACAAAACTCTAGCCACAATCCTTCAAAATCCAAATTTAACAAATTAAGTTTACAAAACACGAACTTACGAGTTCGGACGAATTCAAAACTAACTATAAGAGTTTAATTACATATTACAATATTTCCAAAATCCTTCCAAGGTTTCCAATTCAACCAAAACATGGTTAGTTCCACAATTTCATTATTACAACATATGGAAAGGAAACTAAAGCATGAACAAAGGTAATCCCCAGCATTCCCACGGCCTCACTCTTCACGCTTCTTCGTGCCTTTCTTCATACCTGCAATAGAGTAAATCTCCATTGCTCAGCTACATGCTGAGTGCACAATTTCTAACATATGCATCTATGATAAATCATGCTTTAACCTCATAAATCATATCAAATAGTCTCTAGGGAGAAAAATACGTATTCATCCGGTAGCGACAAGTCCAAGCCTTAAACCGCGATATCAATGGCTAGTCCAAGCCTACAACCATTACATCCCCAAGTGCCCTGGCAAGTCCAAGCCTTAAACCATGTATAGTAGTCGTCGCTACTAAATTCTCAAATATCGAGAAGCATACTCTGGCATGAATTTGTATAAGCCCCCCTTTGACCCACATAGACAACTCAACGTGCTCACATAAAAGTAGACATGCTTTTCACTTTTAATCACGTGCATAATTAACGGGCCTAAGATTAGCACATGAATTTTGCCCCGATCACAATTTCGTCGTCGAAATATAAAATATGTATTTCACCTATATAACATAGACTAGAAATTCATACCTCGAGCTATCGTCGTATAACTTTGAGGGAACGACTAGAAGCCCGACTAAACGCCGAATCTCCGATCCTACGCAAAACCTTATAAAAAGTTAGCCAAACATGGCCTAATAGGTATCAAAACGTAGCCCTTACCTTGGGGAGTTCAAATATGAAGTTTGGTTGAAAATAGACGGACGAAAGGTCACCGATCGTCGTCGCAAAGCCCGTGGCAACAATCTCTCTTTTCTCTCTCCTCTCTAGTAATATTTTGTAAAGTTTATGACAAATGAAATTCTCACCCTTGCTATTTATAGACAAACTTTCCAGAAATCGTGTTTACTACCCCGCGAATTCTCAAAACTTCTAATTAACTCCTGAAACGTCGCACACATCCATTTTATAACTTTACGAGTAAAAATTAACAATTACAACAGTTTTCGACTAAGTCTCGTTTGGGTCCAAAATTACGTCCAAAAACTAAATTCTGTGAAATCTTTAAACAACCTACTTTTTTATATAACGTGTCACTCACGTTTTCACCATAGTTCTCAAAATGATATTAACAATACCAAAATTACCAAAAATTATACTATACATATATAACTTACTATTCATAAAGTACTAGATAAGTCAAATAACATTTAAATCACATAAATGTCATTTACTCATGCCAATGCAAACTCGATTTCCGAATTCCCGCGTCCTTACTGACACCTTACCGTTAACTCACAGTCAACCTCAATCCAATTATCAAATAACATTGATAATCCACAAAACTAAATATGCATGATAAATTATGAAATTTTGGAACGGGTGTGACAACTCTCCCCTCCAAAAGGGAAGATTGTCCCCAAACTTATACCATCTCATCTCATCAAGTTACAAGACTTCTCATAAGTACTCCAACGTTTGTCTTATTACAAACTACACATCTTCCCCAAGATATACAATCTCACGAGGAAAATAAATCCTCAGGCTTTGAAGGAAAATAAATCATCGGAGCCCTCATCTCAAACCGATTGAAGATTCAAACCACCTTCTAGTAATACATCGAAGCACCAGGATAAGTAAGGGTAACAATACCTGAGTAGATCATACTCAATAGTCAAACCTGACATGCAATCTCCTCGCGACGTCGCAACGTCAACTCACATATACTTTCATTGTACTTGTCATATATCATTGCCGAAACCCAACGGTTTTATCACAAGACCCAAAACAAAAGAATAACTCATCTCACTTTCACCCATATTTCTTTTCGACTAAAAGTCGTTTTCAATACATACCCACTGGTTAACAACCATTCACGATTCTTCATCTCGAAGTGAACCAAAACTTAGTACTATCATATTTACATATTGTCGATAAGTCAACGCCTCAACCAACTATTTCATATATCATGGATTCAATCCCTTATCCTGTTAATCGCAAAATACTTGTAGAATGACACACATTTTCAAATATCTCTCATTTCTTATCAAGTTTAAATCTTCCTTTCCTAAGGAATTCATACAACGTAACATCAGTTTACATAACCATCAATTTGTCAGTAGCAAATCGCACTAGTACTCTCTCTGTTTTTGACAATGGTCATCATTCCATTTTGGTTTAACCAACCCCGTATTTTACTTCCAATCATATATGCCTCATAAGATACTATCCATTTTCTTAACTGGCAATTTCATATCATTCTACCTCTTCGAACCCACCTGATGTCCCGAATGGTTAACACACTTGCCCCTTTATCTCTCACTTCTGTACTCGAACTACTGTCGATTAACATAGGAGATTTCACTTTATACTTTCAATTTAAAACTTTTAACAAAGTCAAATACATATTCCCCCTTTTTGTTTTTAAACAAATTATTTTAAAATTGTGCATAATACTTTCACAACACAATTTCCCCAATATCCGTCGGAACAAGTAACGTTATTAACCCAATTTAACTTAGTCAATCATACACCTACCACAGAGCTCATCAAAACATATTCCCATGCTTAGAACATACCTTGTTTCTATCTCAAACCCTTGAGCATTCACAATCCATTATACTCCCATAGTGTACACACACCCTGAGTCAGTCACTTCTCTGTCGTAGATCTCAATTATAATGTAATCCCTTCTTATCTTATATATATATATATATATCCCGCTTGTCTAATATCCTTTAGTTTATCACTCTAGGTAGGTCCTCTACCCTTTTACATAGTTATACGACTCCATAAGTCTCTGGCGTTTCACTTTTACCTTTACACAAGTCCATACCAATTGTTCTCTTGTATCTCCACCCTTATTGAGTTTCTGACAACCCTTTATACTGAACATATACTCTTTTTATAACATCTCAAGGCTTCATACCACATTTAATAATATAATATTTCACAATTCTAGTCAGCTTAACTAAACTCCAATTCAGATTCTTCAATCCTTTATCTTTGCTATTCGGATCTCAAATTCATTGTTCTCAAAGAACCTGTTGCTCAAGTATTCATACTATTCCTGTAACCATCTGAAGACAACTCAGTAATTTGATCTTCCCAATCAAGTACTATAGTCTCACTGTGTTCAATAAATTCCGTATCAACTTCTAATTTATATACCTTTCGTGACAATACCCAAGGTCCTATTCTCACTTCGACTACTAATGTCAACTGATTCATAACTATTGTCTTTCCAGTGTTTCATACTTTACAGATCTCATTAAGTTCCTGATTATTCAAAACTCTAACTCATTCATTACCTCGGGTTATTCCAATTCTTAAATCGGAACTGAATCCCCTTTGGAACAATACGCACGACAAATCCCTTAAAGTCATAACTTTCAATTACCAAATCCAGGTGCACAACACCTCACCACTTCTTTAATTTAGTAATTCTAATTCACACTTGATTCACGTAGGACTCACTCGTTCAACAAACATTGATGCGTCTCCAGTACCAGATATACCATATCATTCCACGACACTCGACTTCCAAAGCCCACTTGATACCTTCTCATATGTATCTATAACCACTTTTCTTTTTTTCAAAACAAAAGTTATGTTTTAAAACATTTCAAACATTTTAAAAGTTACTTGGGGTAAAATCTGACATTTGCAAAACCCTCCAACCTCGTTGGAATCCAAGACAATTGAGATAGCATTCCACTACATTCACCATTGTCCTCTGACCATTTTACATTCCTTCTATCATATCTGATAATGTACTTGATGTACTAAGTCTTCATCCCACTCGTACCATTCATGTTCACTTACTCGTCGAAGCCTCATCTTCCCAACTTATATTTTCATTTCTCTCACTTGACTTACCCCAAAGTCACTTTACTTAGCCATTTCTACAACCGCTCTTGTTCAGTATCGTACTACTTGTCATACTCCAACCTCACATTGACAATCACTCACTTCAAACACTCAACGATGTTTTACAACAATTAAAAGAACTTTCATTTTGTTTGAAATATGATAATTGGCAAAGAAAGCACGAATTAGACATCTTAAAAGAACTTTTCTTTGACAAAACAGCCCAAGGGCAAAATAGTTATTTATAAAGTATGGTTAAATTTTACACCAAATATAGCTCTTTGAGTCCCAGTTCCAACTCAAAAAATGGCGCGCTAATCCGAATTTCCTATGAAGAGTTATGCCTGTTTCCGTAAAAGTCGACGAAAAAAATATTCTCAAAATCACTATTTGGATCAGAGGGGTGTTCGACCGGTCGAACTGCCCATTTCGACCGGTCCAAGTACCCCCTGGACCATATTTTCCCCCACTTAACATCCTTAAAAGTCTTCAAGCTCACAAGGCATTTGGGGCTACTTCCCAACCACTTTGGAACCACCAAAAAGTGCTCGAAAACATCGAAAACTCATCAAACTACACTGGATTCATGGTTATCCGCACTACAACTCACTGTAATAAAGACTTTCCTATAGGATTCCCTACCAAGAACCCCTTATCTTTAGGATATCCAATATCAATTTGATTTCTCCGAATCTCCTATTACGTTCAATCATTCACACTTATCCTTCGCCTTAAGTCTTATAGTCTTACATCTTTTGTTCTACTTCCTTTGACAAGCCACACCTCAAAAACACCAAGAAACCCTTATTCATATTCATTTCTATTCCTTTAATCTCCATCAAGGAGTTCTACCATTTCTCCTCCGACCTATGTCGTCCTTATTGTTACATTCACACACATATAATCATCAAATCTAAGCAGCTGCTTCAGAGGTCCATCCCCGGCTAAGCTTCGACCAATTGTTTTAAGTATCCAAGCATACTTTATCATTTCCATTCTCAACCCCTCGTCGTAGGTAAATCCTTAAACACCACTTCCCACTTACACAATCATTCCGGTACCTTCCATTACCAATCCTTACACTACATCTGAATCCGCTATGGTCCCACGACCACTCCATTCCAGGTTCAGTTGAGAGATTCCTCAACAACCATGATACTCACAATCTGTGAAGATATTCTTCAACCCCCAATACATACCGTAAGATAGGTTAAGAGATTCCTCAACCATCCAATACATACTGTAAGATAGGTTAAGAGACTCCTCAACCATCCAATCATCCTAATACCATACAATAAGTTGAAAGATTCTTCAACCACCCGTCATACACCGTAAGAAAAAACCGTAAGATAACCCGTACGATCACATCGTAGGTTTACACTGTAAGATAAGGTGAGAGATTCCTCACCTGTCCCACACACGAGCAATACATGCTACTGGACTATCTTTCTGTCATAGCACCCAACTGTACCTCTCTATTCTCTAGCTTCATGGCGTTTAACCCATGTTTGAGACGGAACTCTTATCAATTAATCTCAATCCCAAAACTCGACTACAAACAATCACTTTCATTCTCTATGTGAACTACAAGGAAATCTCTCCTGACGCTCACTATTCAAACTCCGTTCTCAGTGAAATCCCCCAAAGGACACTGGTCACTATCGTTGAAAACATCCACTGATTCGATCAAAAATCATTTCATTTTCATTTAGAAATTCAACGATTCACCACTACCAGAATATCATCTCACCCTCGCATCACCATACAAGGCCTATGATAACGCCCGGTAAGTCTTACCTCATCACGCAGCTCTACATACGCATGATCCCACCGATTCACGAGTGCATAAATACTATGCATGTATGACAATAACATAATCTTGTACGTATAATAACATACCATATGCATCAAACATCTCTATAATATGTGGATACAGTCTAGAATATGTGTCAATTCACTCAACACTCCACTCGACGTCGAACGTTCCCAAATTTTTGTTACCTATAGCTCTTATACCAATGAATATCACGACCCATCCCGCTAACGTGCGGAAACAGGACACGTGGCACGCCATCAAGGCTTATCCAGTTCATTTCATAACCATACGCAGTGGAAAAGACTTTAAAACAACCTTGAGTGTACAAAACTTTTGGAAACAAAACTCTCCGAGTTGTAAAATTCGCATAAAATTGAAAACGGAATTATATTTTGAAACGAATGATTTTATGTTGAAAGGGGTCCCAAAGGTACCCTAAGAACCAATCAAAACCTTTTGAAAATTCCGGAAGTAGTAGAAAAAGATTTTTGGCAAAGGGAATTTCGACCGGTCGAACGACCCCCTTCGATCGGTCGAATGACCCTTTAGCATAATCCTGCCCAAAGCTGCAGAATTTGCTTAAAGCATCAAACAACCTCCACCAATTCGACTACTCCAATCACACTTACATTAATCCAAACGTCACAAGCTATAACAAGCTTTCAGAAGTTTAATCTTACTAATTCATGAAAAGAAACAATAGCAGAACAAGATACGGCTTGTTTGGCTCTATTCACAAAACTCTAGCCACAATCCTTCAAAATCCAAATTTAACAAATTAAGTTTACAAAACACGAACTTACGAGTTCGGATGAATTCAAAACTAACTATAAGAGTTTAATTACATATTACAATATTTCCAAAATCCTTCCAAGGTTTCCAATTCAACCAAAACATGGTTAGTTCCACAATTTCATTATTACAACATATGGAAAGGAAACTAAAGCATGAAAGATCCCCGGCATTCCCACGGCCTCACTCTTCACGCTTCTTCGTGCCTTTCTTTATACCTACAATGGAGTAAATCTCCATTGCTCAGCTACATGTTGAGTGCACAGTTTCTAACATTTGTATATATGATAAATCATGCTTTAACCATAAATCATATCAAATAGTCTCTAGGGAGAAAAATACGTATTCATCCGGTAGCGGCAAGTCCAAGCCTTAAACCGCAATGTCAATGGCTAGTCCAAGCCTACAACCATTACATCCCCAAGTGTCCTGGCAAGTCCAAGCCTTAAACCATGCACAGTAGCCGTCGCTACTAAATTCTCAAACATCGAGAAGCATACTTCGGCATGAATTTGTATAAGTCCCCCTTTGACCCACATAGACAACTCAACGTGCTCACGTAAAAGTAGACATGCTTTTCACTTTTAATCACGTGCATAATTAACGGGCCTAAGATAAACACATGAATTTTGCCCCGATCACAATTTCATCGTCAAAATATAAAATATGTATTTCACCTATATAACATAGACTAGAAATTCATACCTCGAGCTATCGTCGTATAACTTTGAGGGAACGACTAGAAGCCCGACTAAACGCCGAATCTCCGATCCTACGTAAAACCTACGAGTTTACATGCATTTTTCCCAAATTTCTAGAATTAGAATTTTATAAAAAGTTAGCCAAATATGGCCTAATAGGTATCAAAACGTAGCCCTTACCTTGGGGAGTTTAAATATGAAGTTTGGTTGAAAATAGACAAACAAAAGGTCGACGATCGTCGTCGCAAAGCCCGTGGCAACAATCTCCCTTTTCTCTCTCCTCTCTAACCTTATTTTGTAAAGTTTATGACAAATGAAATTCTCACCCTTGCTATTTATAGACAAACTTTCCAGAAATCGCATTTACTATCCCGCGAATTCTCGAAACTTCTAATTAACTCCTGAAACGTCGCACGCGTCTGTCATGCCCGTTCTGAAAAATGTACTCTTTTTAAATGCTTAAGTGAATTTATGAGAATTATTAATGTTGATTAATAATTGTGGATGAGTTTGACCGTGGGTCAACGGAAGGTGTCATGAGAGGACACGGGAACATGGAGAATCATGTTGCATGGGCATGACTAAATGACATTTATATGATTTAAATGTTATTTGACTTATCTGGTATTTTGATGAATAGTAAATTTACCTGTGTAGAGTAAATTTTGGTAATCTTGATAGTGTTAGATATCTTTTTGAGAACTGTGGTGAGAACGTGAGTGACACGTCATAAAAAGGTAGGTTGTGTAGAGATTCCACAGAATTCAGTTTTCGGACGTATTTTTGGACCCAAACGAGTCTTAATCGAAAACTTTTGAAATTGATAATTTTCACTCGTAAAGTTGTAAAATGGACGTGTGCGAAGTTTCGGGAGTTAACTAGAAGTTTGAGAAACTCACGGGGGAGTAAACGAGATTCCCGAAGAGTTTGTCTATAAATAGGAGTGGATGTATTTGCATTAGTTACAAAACTTATATAATATCTTGGGAGAGGAGAGAGAAAGGGAGATTGATTGCTACGGGCTTTGCGACGACAAACGGCGACCGTTCATCCGTCAGTTTTCAACCAAATTTGAGATTCGAACTCCTTGAGGTAAGGGCTTCGTTTTGATACTAGTTAGGACTAGTTTGGTTAAGTTTTATAAAAATCCTAATGATAGAATTTTGGGGTAAACGCATGTAAACTTGTAGGAATCGCTTGAAATTCGAAATCCGACGTTTAATCGACCTCCTAGTTCATCCTTCGAAGTTATAGGAAAATCGCACGAGGTATGAATTCCGAACCTATGTAATATAGACAATTTTGGATGTTTTAGATATTTTGTATGACTTGTGATCCGGGCAAACTTATGTGTTAAATTAGGCCCGTTAAAGTTAGCGAGTATGTATAGAAAAGCACGGTGACATGATTATGTGAGTATGTTAAATGTCTATGTGGGTCAAAGGGGAGCTTGATATAATTTTACGCCGGTGCACGCCTCTCGATGTTTGAGAGTTTATAGTAGTGACGACTACTTGCTTGGTGTGGGAAGTGGCCAACCAGAGCAGATGGGTGTAATGGTTGAGTGATCCTTGGCTAACCATTGACATCGCGGTTTAAGATTTAAGACTTGTCGATATACTGGGTGAATGCGTATCTCTCTCCCCGGAGACTAAATTATGTAATTTAGATGTTTAAAACATTAATTGCCTCATATGCATTTGTTTAGAATTGTGCACTCAGCATATAGCTGAGCAATGGAGATTTACTCCATTGCAGGTATGAAGAAAGGAAAGAAGAAGCGTGAAGAGTGAGGCCGGGGGAATGCCGGGGATTACCTTTGTGCATGTTTTAGTTCCTTTCCATATGTTGTAATAATGAAATTGTGGAGCTAGAATCATGTTTTGGTTGAATTGGAAACCTTGGAAGGATTTTGGTAATGTTGTAATATGTAATAAAACTCTTGTAGTTAGTTTTCAATTCATCCGAACTTAAGTCCGTGTTTTGTAAACTTAACTTGTTAAATTGGATTTTGAAGGATTGTGGCTAGAGTTTTGTGTATAGAGCCAAACAAGCCTTAGCTTGTTCCGCTATTGTTTCTTTTCATGGAATTATAAGTCTAAACTTTGTTTTGATAGCATGCTAGAGCTCGTGAAGTTCGGTTTTGGTTTGTTGTTGGAGGAATGTTGAAGTGAAGGTCGGATTGGATCCTTAGGCAAAATTCTGCAGCATTGTGCAGGATTCTGCTAAAGGGTCATTCGACCGGTCGAAGGGGGTCGTTCGACCGGTCGAAATGCCCCCTGCCAGAAATCTTTTTATACACCTTCCGAAAATTTTCAAAAGGTCTTGATTGGTTCTTAGGGTACCTTTGAGACCCCTTTCAACATAAATTCATCCGTTTTGAAATATGATTTCGTTTTAAATTTTATACGGATTTTACAACTCGAAGGGTAATGTTTCCTAAAGTTTTATATACGAAAGGTTGTTTTAAGTTCTTTTCCGCTGCGTATAATCGTTTAATTAATTGGATGAGCCTTGGTGGCGTGCCACGTGTCCTGTTTCCGCACGTTAGCGGGATGGGTCGTGACATTTATTGGTATCAGAGCAATAGGTAACAAAACTTCAGAAACGTTCGACGTCGAGTGGAGTGTTGAGTGAATTGTCACATATTCTAGAATGCATCCACATATTATAGAGATGTTTGATGCATATGGTATGTTGTTATACATACATGATTATGATATTGCCATACATGCATAGTATTCATGCATTCGTGAATCGGTAGAATCACGCGGATGTAGAGCTGTGTGATGAGATGAGGTTTACCGTATGGTATCATCGACCTTGTGTGGTGACCCGGGGGAGAGATGATATCTTGGTGGTGAGGAGCCGTTGAATATCTAAACGAAAATCAACTGAATTTTGATCGAATCAGTGAATGTGATAAATGATGGTAATGAGTGCTCTTTAAGGGTGTTAACTGAGAACGAAGTCCGAGTAGTGAACTATCGAAGAGATTTCATTGGAGGTTCACACAGAAAGCTAAAACGATTGCTCATAGTTGAGTTTTGGGATTAGAATTAATTGATAAGAGTTCCGTCTCAGACATGGGCTAAACGCCGTGACGCGAGAGAATAGAGATGGACAGATGGGGTTTATGGCAGAAAGATAGTTCAACAATATGTATTGCTCGTGTATAGGGTAGGTGAGGAATCTCTCACATTTTCTTACGGTGTTATCCTTTGATGTTAACCTACAGTGTAATCGTACGGGTTATCTTGTGGTTTCCTCTTACACGGTGTGTATTGGGTAGTTGATGAATCTTTCGACTTGTTGTACGGTATATGGGATGATTGGATGGTTGAGGAATCTCTCAACCTATTGTATGGTAAGTATTATAGTTGTTGAAGAATCTTTCAACGTATGGTATGGAGTTTGAGATGTTGGATGGTTGAGGAATCTCTCAACCTATCTTATGGTATGTATTGGGAGAGGGATCGAAGAATATCTCCACGGATTGTGAGTATCATGGTTGTTGAGGAATCTCTCAACTGAACCTTGCTTCGAGTGGTCGTGGTATCATAGTGGATTTAGATATGGTAGGAGGATTAGCAGCAGATGCTACCGGTGGAGGTATAAATGGAAAGGTTGGGTTTAAGGATTTACCTAAGATGTGGGGTTAAGAACGGGAATGATAGAGTATGCTTCAACGGTTTGAAACTACAGTGAGTAAAAAGTTAATTAATGACGGACTTCGGGGGTGGTTACTTAGACTTGATGATTATGTGCGTGTGAATGAAATGACAAGGATGATATAGGTCGGAGGAGAAACCACAGAACTCCTTGATGGGGAATAAGTGAATGGAAATGAATGGTAGCAAGATTCACTTGGTGTTTTGAGGTGTTTTGCCAAAGAAAATGGAATAAAGGAAGTAAGAATATGGGAACTAAATTCAAACTGCCGTGTGATTTGAGAAGTTTCGAAGTTTTCAAGCATTTACGGGTAGTTCTAAAAGGGCTGGGAAGTATCCCCAAATGCCTTGTGAGTTTGGGGACTTTTAAAGATGTTAAATGAAGGAAAAATATGGTCCAGGGGGTACTGGACCGGTCGAAAGGGATTGTTCGACCGGTCGAATACCCCTCTGATCCAAACAGTGTTTTCGGAAACATTTCTTCGTCGAGTTTTACGGAAACAGCCATAACTCTTTCTAGAAAATTTGAATTCGCGCACCGTTTCTTGCGTTGGAACCGGGACTCAAAAATCTATCTTTTGATGTGAAATTTAACTATATTTTCTAAATGACCATTTTGCCCTTGGGCTGTTTTGTCACAGAAAAGTTGTTTTAAGATGTCAAATACATGTTTCCATTTCTAGTTAGTGTATTTCAATTAAAGTGGAGAATCTTTTATTGTTTTTAAAACATTGTTGGGTGTCTGAAGCGAGTGGTTGTCACCGGGAAGTTGGGGTATGATAAGTATTACAATACTGAACAAGAGCAGTTGTAGAAATGGCTAAGTAAAGTGACTTTGGGGTAAAATCAAGTTAGAGAGATGAAAATGTAAATTGGGAAGGTAAAGCTTCGAGGAGAAAATGAACATGAACGGTATGAGTGGGATTAAAACTTTGTAGTACGTTGAGTACATCATCAGATATGATAGAAGAACTGTAAAACGGTCAGAGAACAATAGTGAATGTAGTAGAATGCTATCTCGGTTGTCCTGAATTCCAACGAGGTTGGAAAGTTTTGAGAATGTTAGATTTTACCCCAACTAAATTTTAAAAGGTTTTAAAATATAACTTTTGCTTGAATAAGAAAAGTGGTAATAGATACCTATGCGAAGGTACCAAGTAGACTTCGGAAGACGAGTATCGTGGATGGACATAGTATGCTTAGTGCTTGGGACACAACAGTGTTTGTCAAATGAATGAGTTCTACGTGAACATATTATAAACTTGGAAATTCTAAAATAAGGGGTTAGTGAAATGTGGTACACTTGGACTTAGTAAGTTGGATGAAGTGCTACTAAACGAGTTGACTTGAGTATTGTCCAAAGGGAACTTGATCTTAGTTTAAGTATCAGAATAACCCGAGGTTATGAATGATTTGAAGTTTTGAACGATCAAGAACTTGATGAGATCCGTAAAGCGTAAAGCACTTGAAGACAATAGTTATGAATGGGTTGATATTAGTACTCGGGGTGAGAATGGGTGACTTTGAGCATTGTCATGAAAGGTATGTGAATTGGAAGTCGATATGGAATTTATCAAACACAGTGAGACTATTGTACTTAATTAGGAAGATCGAATTACTGAGTTGTCTTCAGATGGTAATGGGAGTAGTATGAATGCTTGAGCAACAGGTTCTTTGAGAACAACGAATTTAAGATCAGAATAGTAAAGATAAAGGATTAGAGAATCTGAATTGGAGTTAAGTCAGGTTGACTAGAGTCATGAAATATTAAATCATTGAATAAGGTATAAAGACTTGAAATGTTATACAAAAAGTATATGTTTAGTGCAAAGGGTTGTTAAAAACTCAGTAAGGGTGGAGATACAGGGGCATGATTGGTATGGAGTTGTGTAAGGGTGAAAGTGAAATGCCAGAGATTTATGGAATCGTATAACTACATGAGGGTAGTGGATCTACTTGGAGTGATAGTATAAAGGGTGGTAAACGAGTAAGGTATGAGATGAGAATGGATTACATTACAGTCGATATCCTCGGCAAAAAAAAAAAAAAAAAAAAAAAAGTGATGGACTTAAGGTGTGTGTACACTATGTGAATAGAGCGGATTGTGAATGGTCAAGGGTTTGAGACAGGAACGAGGTATGTTATGAACATGGGAGTACATGTGATAAGTTGTGCGATACGTGTCTGATTGACTAAGTTAATATTGATTTAACAATGTTATTCGGTGCGAGTTGTATTGGGAAAGAGATTAAGTGTTGTGTGAAATTTCAAAATATTAGTTTTAAAAACATGAATGGGGAATGTAATTTGACTTTGTTAAAAAGTTTTAAATTGAAAGTGTAAAGTGAAATCTCCTACGTTAATCGACAGTAGTTCGAGTACAGCAGTGAGAGATAAGGGGCAAGTGTGTTAACCATTCGGGACATCGGGTGGGTTCGAAGAGGTAGAATGATATGAAATTGCCAGTTAGGTCTCTGGATAGTATCTTACGAGGCATATATGATTGGAAGTAAAATACGAGGTTAGCTAACCCAAAATGGAATGATGACCATTATCAGAGACAGGGAGAGAGTACTAGTGCGATTTGCTACTGACAAATTGATGGTTATGTAACTGGTGTTACATTATATGAATTCCTTAGGAAAGGAAGATTTGAATTTGATAAGAAATGAGAGATATTTGGAAATGTATGTCATTCTACAAGTATTTTGCGATTAACATGATAAGTGATTGCTTTCATGGTATATGAAATAGTTGGTTGAGGCGTTGACTTATCGACAGAGTATGTAAGTATGATAGTACTCAATTTTGGTTCACTTCGAGATGAAGAATCGTGAATGGTTGTTAGCCAGTGGGTATATATTGAAAACGACTTTCAGTCGAAAAGAAATATGGGTGAAAGTGAGATGAGTTATATCTTTTGTTTAGGTATTGTGATAAAACCGTTGGGTTTCGGCAATGATATGTGACAAGTACAATGAAAGTATATATGAGTTAACGTTGCGACATCGCGGGGAGATTGTATGTCAGGTTCGACTATTGAGTATGATCTACTCAGGTATTGATACCCTTACTTATCGTGGTGCTACGATGTATTACTAGAAAGTGGTTTGAATCTTCAATTAGTTTGAGATAAGGGCTTTGAGGATTTATTTTCCTTCGAAGCCTGAGGATTTATTTTCCTCGTGAGATTGTAATATCTTGGGGGAGATGTGTAGTTTGTGATGAGACAAACGTTGGAGTACTTGTGAGAAGTCTTGTAACTTGAATTGATAAGATGGTATAAGTTTGGGGACAAACTTCCTTTTTGGAGGGGAGAGTTGTCATGCCCGTTCTGAAAAATGTACTCTTTTTAAATGCTTAAGTGAATTTATGAGAATTATTAATGTTGATTAATAATTGTGGATGAGTTTGACCGTGGGTCAACGGAAGGTGTCATGAGAGGACACGGGAACATGGAGAATCATGTTGCATGGGCATGACTAAATGACATTTATATGATTTAAATGTTATTTGACTTATCTGGTATTTTGATGAATAGTAAATTTACCTGTGTAGAGTAAATTCTGGTAATCTTGATACTGTTAGATATCTTTTTGAGAACTGTGGTGAGAACGTGAGTGACACGTCATAAAAAGGTAGGTTGTGTAGAGATTCCACAGAATTCAGTTTTCGGACGTATTTTTGGACCCAAACGAGTCTTAGTCGAAAACTTTTGAAATTGATAATTTTCACTCGTAAAGTTGTAAAATGGACGTGTGCGAAGTTTCGGGAGTTAACTAGAAGTTTGAGAAACTCACGGGGGAGTAAACGAGATTCCCGAAGAGTTTGTCTATAAATAGGAGTGGATGTATTTGCATTAGTTACAAAACTTATATAATATCTTGGGAGAGGAGAGAGAAAGGGAGATTGATTGCTACGGGCTTTGCGACGACAAACGGCGACCGTTCATCCGTCAGTTTTCAACCAAATTTGAGATTCGAACTCCTTGAGGTAAGGGCTTCGTTTTGATACTAGTTAGGACTAGTTTGGTTAAGTTTTATAAAAATCCTAATGATAGAATTTTGGGGTAAACGCATGTAAACTTGTAGGAATCGCTTGAAATTCGAAATCCGACGTTTAATCGACCTCCTAGTTCATCCTTCGAAGTTATAGGAAAATCGCACGAGGTATGAATTCCGAACCTATGTAATATAGACAATTTTGGATGTTTTAGATATTTTGTATGACTTGTGATCCGGGCAAACTTATGTGTTAAATTAGGCCCGTTAAAGTTAGCGAGTATGTATAGAAAAGCACGGTGACATGATTATGTGAGTATGTTAAATGTCTATGTGGGTCAAAGGGGAGCTTGATATAATTTTACGCCGGTGCACGCCTCTCGATGTTTGAGAGTTTATAGTAGTGACGACTACTTGCTTGGTGTGGGAAGTGGCCAACCAGAGCAGATGGGTGTAATGGTTGAGTGATCCTTGGCTAACCATTGACATCGCGGTTTAAGATTTAAGACTTGCCGATATACTGGGTGAATGCGTATCTCTCTCCCCGGAGACTAAATTATGTGATTTAGATGTTTAAAACATGAATTGCCTCATATGCATTTGTTTAGAATTGTGCACTCAGCATATAGCTGAGCAATGGAGATTTACTCCATTGCAGGTATGAAAAAAGGAAAGAAGAAGCGTGAAGAGTGAGGCCGGGGGAATGCCGGGGATTACCTTTGTTCATGTTTTAGTTCCTTTCCATATGTTGTAATAATGAAATTGTGGAGCTAGAATCATGTTTTGGTTGAATTGGAAACCTTGGAAGGATTTTGGTAATGTTGTAATATGTAATAAAACTCTTGTAGTTAGTTTTCAATTCATCCGAACTTAAGTCCGTGTTTTGTAAACTTAACTTGTTAAATTGGATTTTGAAGGATTGTGGCTAGAGTTTTGTGTATAGAGCCAAACAAGCCTTAGCTTGTTCCGCTATTGTTTCTTTTCATGGAATTATAAGTCTAAACTTTGTTTTGATAGCATGCTAGAGCTCGTGAAGTTCGGTTTTGGTTTGTTGTTGGAGGAATGTTGAAGTGAAGGTCGGATTGGATCCTTAGGCAAAATTCTGCAGCATTGTGCAGGATTCTGCTAAAGGGTCATTCGACCGGTCGAAGGGGGTCGTTCGACCGGTCGAAATGCCCCCTGCCAGAAATCTTTTTATACACCTTCCGAAAATTTTCAAAAGGTCTTGATTGGTTCTTAGGGTACCTTTGAGACCCCTTTCAACATAAATTCATCCGTTTTGAAATATGATTTCGTTTTAAATTTTATACGGATTTTACAACTCGAAGGGTAATGTTTCCTAAAGTTTTATATACGAAAGGTTGTTTTAAGTTCTTTTCCGCTGCGTATAATCGTTTAATTAATTGGATGAGCCTTGGTGGCGTGCCACGTGTCCTGTTTCCGCACGTTAGCGGGATGGGTCGTGACAGCGTCCATTTTATAACTTTACGAGTAAAAATTATCAACTACAACAGTTTTTGACTAAGTCTCGTTTGGGTCCAAAATTACATCCAAAAACTAAATTCTGTGAAATCTCTACACAACCTACCTTTTTACATAACGTGTTACTTACGTTCTCACCACAGTTCTCAAAATGATATTAACAATACCAAAATTACGAGAAATTGTACTATATAGGTATAATTTACTATTAATAAAGTACTAGATAAGTCAAGTAATATTTAAATCATATAAATGTCATTTACTCATGCCAATGCAAACTCGATTCCCGAATTCCCGTGTCCTTACTGACACCTTACCACTGACTCACAGTCAACCTCAATCTAATTATCAAATAACATTGATAATCCACAAAACTAAATATGCATGATAAACTATGAAATTTTGGAACGGGTGTGACAATCGTTGAGATGAAGTTTGGGATTCCGATGCATATTGAAGCAGCCATACCCGATTGGAGGGCTAAATTTCTCTATTACAAACCATTAAAGAAGCTCCTCAATTACTTTCCGCTGGCCACTACCAATTAACCTTACCTTTTAATTGATGCCAATACCGTCATCGGAGTTGACGATTTAAAGAGTTACATGCCATCTTTGAAAGCTCTACAGGATTGGTAACAATTTATGTTGTGAATGAGAACAAGAAACTTGAGGGCCAGAGTTCTCGACACAGATTGATGCAAGAAAGAGAATCACAGATCAGAAATTCGAGAGAAGCACAGTCTGGAGTTCTGCAATAGAGAGAGAAGTGAGAATTTCTCTTCGAAAATTGAGAATTTCTCACCTAATAGTGATAAATTTGTATTAAAAAGTGAGAAATTTATTTTTATTTTGTGAGAAATTACTCGTCATATCAATTTAAAAGGTGTGAAAATTTTTTTTTTTTGAATAATTCTCAAAAATTGTTAATTGTTGATAAATTTCTCATCAAATCCTCTCTATGTGTATGCTTATTTTTGTTTTAAAGGGTTGTTCTACCATTTTAGTATGAGTGAGAAATTTTTCATTGTTATACACATTAAAATAAGAAATTCTCACTATTTTCAATACTTAGTTAATATAGTGAGCAATTTCACACTATTTTAGTGCACTCTCGTTGATAATTTTCTCAGTTTTTAAGTATGAAGTTTTGAATTCGTAGTGCGAATTTATCAAGAGTTTGTGATAAATTTCTTGGTGATGGTGGACTTTATATGGTGATATTTTCTCAATTTTTAGCTATATATGATAACTGATTTATCATATATAAATCAGTTTATATATGTACATGTATGGATTATGGAGTAAATGATGATAAATCAGTTACCATATATAGTTGTACATATATATACATTTCTATAAAAATGATATAGGGGTATCTTAGTCTTCAAATTAGTCAAATTAGGCAAGGGACTAATTTCTAGATTCGTTCTAAAAAATGACATATTTCTAGTTAGATGCATATATTAGGACTATATGTTAAGTTACCCATGTTTTAATTCGTGTACACGTTTGGAAGATTAGTTACTGAATTCTGGAGAGCATAGCACTGAGACCTTGTGCATGAGTGGCAGAATTATTCTTAAGAACAATACAAATTATTACACGACTCAATCAAATTCGTAACACTATCCTTCCTATATTTCCAACACTTCTATCCATTCATAATTCCCTTATAAGTAAATGAATGTAGAAATCATAATCTTGAATTGATTCCTCCGAAAAGATGCAAGTTACATTACCCCAAAAAAAAAAAAAAAAAATTTGTTTAAACTCCTCAATTGCATACGAGACTCCTGGAATAACCACGTATGAAAGAAATATGAGAAACTTTTACACTTTTCATAATGAAACACATTTAAGATAGTAAGCTTTTCTTTTCTTTTATGTTTTTTTTTTATATTTAAGTACTTAGATTATGGCTAGACACACACACACCCCTTTAACCCAACGTAACCCAACCTCTAAAGTCTCACAGTAAAGTCCAACAAAGGCACTCATTCCGACTGAAGAACAAACAGTGAGGCAAGCAAAGACTCCTCCTATGGAGAGTTGAACCCTCAATCTCCACACTGAGGAAAAAAGAGGTCATGTCATTTGGGCAAAGCCCGGTTGGTTAAGATATTGAGTTTTTATATTAAAATTTTTTACAAATTGTGAGTGAACTCATTTCTTTTCTTTTATTTTTTTTTTAATACTTAAGTAACTGGATTATGGCTGGACACGCACACACCACACACACACCCCCTTAACCCAACGCAACCCAACCTCCCAAGCCTCACAGCAAAGTCCAACAAGGGCCACTCATTCTGACTGAAAATCAAACAGTGAGGCAAGCAAAGACTCCTCTTATGGGGAGTCAAACCCTCAATCTCCCCACTGAAGAGAAAGAGGTCATACCATTTGGGCAAAGCTCGCTGGGTTAAGATATTGAGTTTTTATATTATATTTTTTTAACAAATTGTGAATGAACTCATTCAAATTCATGGACGCACAAACATGCCATAAGTTCAAGGGTAGCTGGTATCGTAGGCTACAACGCCCCATTGTTTGGTGAAAAACAGATATATGGGAAAAGGGAAAGTTTTGTGTAATAAAAGTACGTGTTAAATATTGGCCCAATTGTAATTCAACCCATCACCATTTCTACATCATATCTTTTCTTCTTCTTTTTTTTTAATCATTTCTTAATTTAGCCCCACTCAATTGTTTTACCATCAATCAAACTTTATAAATTACAATAATCCATCAACTCTTATCAGCGAAAAGTTGTGATATATACAATAATTTATACTCAAAAATATGTATATGGACTTATAAAAAAAAAATAAAAAAACCGCCTCACCCCTGAATCCCATGTAGAACCACCACTATATGCGCATCCATCATCTTCCAACCTCTCCCAATAAAATCCTGGGTCTACAGTTGCACAAGTTTTTGTCAAAGGGCATAACTCTTAGAGTAATATTTGGGGTACTAACAACTTCCACTAATATTTACTAACACACTCTATCTCTCTCCTAGTGGCACTGTGGGGTCTGCAGTGGACCCCGCAGTACCACTAGGAGAGAGATAGAGTGTGTTAGTAAGTGTTAGTGAAAGTTGTTTGTGCCCCTAGCAAGACTCTAACTCTTATTGTTATATACTTCTCCTCATTGCATGGTGTGGGTGCAGGGGGGAAAAATGCGGCACTTGGTCTTGGCCGGTATATTATAACCAATGTTTTGAAAATCAGACATGCCATTGAACCGGAAAAATGACCGTGTTTTGGGTCACTGGTTCAACCGTTGGGTCAACCGGAATTGAACCGTGATGTCATAATTATGTAATAAATATTAATAATAATACAAAATATAAAAAATAAAAATTAAATTTAAAAAAATTAAATTTAATTTAAAAAATCAAAAAATTTCGGGTTTTCGGTTCAATTTGCCGGTTTTTCGGTTGTTACAAAATAGACCAGTTTTTTGCATTTTCCAATTTTCCTGTTCAAACCGGACAGTTTCTTGAACCGGTCGACGGTTCAACAGGCTGATCTAGTCCGGTTTTTAAAACAATGAATTTAACTAACGATCCACAGTTTTTCAACCCCGTCTAAAGTCCTCAATATTTGTTGGACAAAAAAGTCATTGTACCTGCAGCACTGACGTCGACGCCTCCTTCTGTTTTTTTTTTTTTTTTTGTGCTGACGTCAACTTTCGAAATGGCTATAAAAGTGGAAAATTCAGAGACATTTCAATTCAAAGACATTTTGGGGCAAATATTTCTGAATTTTCCTTCTTCTTTTCTTTTTTTATTAGAAATAGATGTCTCTGCAATTGAAATATTCAAATACATTTCTATGAAAAAGTCACTAAAAATGTCTTTGAATCCAAAAAATTGAGAGACATTTAGGGATAAATGCCCCTAAAACCAAATTATTATATGTTCTAAAAATTTAAGAGTTGGCATAAGACAAAAAAGAAATAAAAAATAATATTGGGGCATTGACATCAATGCGACAGGTACAATAGGGAGATGGGTAATTCATCACCAAAATTAAAAAAAATTTAAATGAGGGACTTTAGTCAGAGAGAGAGAGAATAGGCGTCCTTTTGGGTTGATAAAATTTGTAGCTATCCTTTTGGCCTTATTGATCCAACCTCAAAGACTTTAACCCAACATATCAAAAAAAAAAAAAAAAAAAAGTTGAATGAGTGTAATTACCATCCCTCTTGAAAGAATTTACCATGCATGGAAGCTTCCTCTAGATAGTCATGTAATAGGTGACCAAAGAAATAGGAACTAGTCTCTCTTTTGAGTTGTAATTTTAGTCTGTCCATGCGGAAGACAATTTTTTTGACTAATTTCAAGCTCAGTTAACCAAACACCTAAACAGTCTCAGCTTTCTAGAGGCAATCAGCGTTGAAAAATCTTTCTCATTTTCTCATGGATTCCCCCACTTTATACGTAGAGAAACAATGACAAACTGTTACTAAGGTCTTCACCCCCTAATAGTGGAGTCTTGAGAGGTCTTGGGTTGGACTATAACCCCTATTTGTTTGAGATTTTTTTTTTTTATTATGATAAAATAAATAATTTTATCTCTAATATGTAATCGGCTCGTCTCAAACTTATAAAAAGAAAGAAAAAAAAAAGATTAATTACCCATCATCTTTTCTTAACACACCTTGAGGATGTATTTGTTCTACACATCATCTTTTCTTAACGCTTTTTCCAATTCAAATTATTTTACCATTAGTCAAGCTTCACAAATTTAAATAAACAATCAACCCTTATTGTAAAAACAAATTTAATATTCAAAAATTCAAACAAAAAATATGAATAAATAAACCCAAACAAAATTGAAAACTTGTATATCAGGAGGGCAAAGGAGAAAGGGGGACCAATTTTTTTCAAAGTTGGAGAAACTATACGAGTGAAGATGGGTTAAAGACTTTGAGTTGGAGTTGCTTCAAAGAGGCTCTACTAAGTACAAGAAGTCAAGAAGTATACATAAAAGGCAGTCAGGCTCTAAGGAGGGTGTCCTCTCTTTATTAAAGAAAGGGCTTTTGTTTTGGCCGTCGGATCGTATTTAAAAACTGTGAAATGATAACACTGCCTTTAATGAAAACACGATCTGACGGCCAAAACAAATGCCCTTTCTTTAATAAAGAAAGGGCGCCCTCTTTAGAAAATTTTTTACATAAAAGGATATATTATACTCCCTCCGTTCCATTTTATGTGTCCATCTTTCCTTTTTGGGATGTCCCAAAATTGTTGTCCACTTTCCTAAATTAGTATACAAATTTTACTTAGTTTCCCCAACTACCCTTCCTTGCAATTAACACCAAAACAAAATAAAAAAAGAAAGTGCAATGATTATGGGCATTTGTGGAAAGTAGGTGTAGATTCTTTTTGTCCCCTTAAATAGTTGGATTCCCCAAAATGGACACATAAAATGGGACGGAGGTAGTATTCAAATCATATATATATATATATATACTCTAGAGATAAGAAAAATATGAAAAATGAAAACAAAAAAGAAATATATAGAAAAGTGAGAAAAAAAAATCACAGAACCGCCATGTGGTAATTTACATATATATATATGTATATATATATATATATGCATACAGTCAGGCTATAAAGAGGGCGCCCTCTCTTTATTAAAGAGAGGACCTCTATTTTGGCCGTCAGATCGTGTTTTCATTAATGACAGTTTTGTCATTTCACAGTTTTTAAACACAATCCAATGGTCAAAACAGAGGTCCTCTCTTTAATAAAAAAAAAGGTGATCCTCTCTAGAGAATCTTTATATATGCATAATCTCTATCTTTTCCTTTACTCTATCTCTTACCTTATCTCTCACCCACTCTCCATCTCTCTCTCTCTCTCACACACACACACATATATATTTATATAACAATTATAGTATAGATCTCAAAATTGTAGCAGTCCAAAATTAGTTATAGTATACTTTTTAAACCATATCTAATCTTATCTTAATCTATCTAGGCTTAGTTTGGCCCCCATGTGGTGCTTCTCCTTTTTTAAAGCCCAATTTCATGTTAATTCATTTGGTAACTAATTTATGAGCTTTGCAAAAATTGAACTTAGGGCTTTTTTGGAGGGAGCTTTTAAAAGCTCTAGAATGGAGCTTTTAAAAGCTCAAGGTTGCTTTTTGGTTTTATGATGTCTTTTTGAAGAGTAGTGTGTCACTTGTATAAAATTATCAAAGAACTTAGTAATAAATTTCATAAGCTCCTTTTAAAAAGCCACGTGGGGGCCAAACTAAGCACTAATCTGTCTTAATATACATATATATATATAACCAAATATATTCAAATATACACATGTACATGATCGAAACCAAACTAATTAACTAAAATAATATAACTACATGTCACACCCCAACCCGCCCCCGCGGGCTAGGCCACGTGTAACCCAGCCAACAATGACCAAACCATTATTTATAATGTTCCAAAAATAACATTTGTAAATTGAAATATCAGGGGTAAAATAGCTTTTTATCAACAAAATAATAAAGGAAATAAAATAAAGTTTTAAAACCATCGAATGGTACTTGGACAGAGTTCCCTCTATTACAGCACCATTCCCCATGTTAAACAAGAATTTAAAATACCAAACATCACCAAAACACTTGAAAATACTTTTAAAACTTCAATCCACAATTTATATTACAAGGATTAAATATAAATACTAAAACATAAACTTATTTTCAAAATTCACGCACTAGTAATGTAACTACTCAGTTAGAAGTATTTACATATGAACATATTAAACAAAAATTATTAATCTCGAGCTATCCCAGAACCCCCACACTTCAACGCTTCTCACTGTGGTGCTCTTCCGTACCTGCGTGGTCATTAGCCACAAAAATTGAATAAGCTTTCGCTTAGTAAGTACGTGGTACTAATCATGCAATTGGAGTATTTAATGAATCAAACCACCAACTATGCAATCACAATAATAAATGGTCGTAGGCGTGTCAAGTAATCAACCACCATCGTTCTGGACCCTTGATTCTGGGTCATTCTCACTTTTTCTATCGCATATAGCGAAATCACACTCATTCATTTGTGACCGTAGTCAATTCGTTCATGTGGTCGTCACCACTATCCCCTTTTCTCTGAGGATTTCAACATCTCTCTGTCCCTTATATATGGGCTAACTAATGGTGATTATCACTTGAGACCCTTTGACCCAAATAAGCACATAAGCAACTCAACATATCAACATGGCAATTTCATCATTTTTGGACATATTTTTAAATAATAATTAATCACATGCTTTTCTATTTAATCACAATTAAGCAATTTAAGCATTTACTAACAAATAAATAACATTAAATATCCAATTTTGGGATTAGAACACTCACCTCACGAATAGGTCCAAAAATAAGCTAAGAATTCCCAAATTCCTTCACAAAACTAGCTCTAGGTATTCCCAATGATATTCCTACATATATAGGTCACATATATGTATCACCCCTTAAAATGGGTCGCAGAAAAATATTACCAAAATTGAAAAAGAAAGACATAGAAATAATCCTCTTACCTTCACGAGTCCGAATATGGCTTCGATTCGCAAAATAGAGGTCACAGGGCGAAACTACAGCGACAAAATAACGCGGAACCCTATTTTTTTTCTCTTCTCTCTCGTTGGAGTTTCACTCTCTGGAAGTCTTGACTCTTGTTTGTTTTTTTTTTTTTTTTTTTTTTTTTTACCTAACCGACTAGTATATCCTCTTAGAGGATGTGTAACAACTTCGTCATAATTATATTTACACCCCCACATATTTCTAAAGTCCTATTATGAAACCCCCTAATGAATATATTAACTACCAAATATCTAAGTGGGTATTTGTCTATGTCACGTATGGTCCCAAAAGTGGTCCCAAATATTTTATGAAGTTGCTAATTAACCTACTAGTTATGGATCATGTCCCTATTCGCTCTCATTAAGGTACCCAAACTGGTACCATAAAAGGGCATAACTAGCATTAAAATATTAAAACAATTTAACAAATATCCATTTAATCACATAAATGCAACTAAATGCAATTTATCCAATCTAAACCTCCCGTGAATCCCACGTCATATCTATCAAACTGTGCCCTTATCAAGCACTTATCACATTGGGGTAACTGGAACTTACCCAAATATCACATGCAATTAATTATACTAATTAATGCATAAAAAATAAATATTACTTCCATTTTCTGGGTACGGATATTACACTACATTATACAGAAAATACTAATACTACTAACAAATTTGCGTAAATAAAATTTGCTTAGCAAATTAAAAAATAACTACTTAAAATTTAGAATATTTTCTCATGCATCGCACGAGTATTACTTCTAGTTTGACGTAAATAACAAAACAAAGATGGATTTGAAGTTGGAGTTGCTCTAAATAAGCTCCTCAAAGTTTAAGTTTAAGAAAATTGTAAACAAAAATGGGCATATATTGGTGTTTAATCAAAGATATATGCTATACTTTCCAAAATTGAATATCAAATTTAATTTTCAAATACTTTAAAAATTAACATTGACAATGATGGATAGTAATGTTTAGAAAACTGTACCGAATTGATGGGTTGAACCATCAACCGATCAAGAAAACAATCGATCAAATCGGAAAAGTCTAAAAATCGTTCCATTTTTATTTATTTTTTTTTTTTTTTGAAAATCGAAATCAAGTGATTCAACTAGAAAAACTTGAAAATTTTTGTTTTTAAAATTTTTTTTTCTATCTTAAATTTTGATTTATGTTAACTCGACGATGAACCAGTAACCTATTACCCGATCGTTTTTACTATTTGATAATTTATTTCAGGACAGTAATCCTATCGGATAAGCTGTTATGTTGTCCTGTATTTAGAACGTGCTGGATAACACTGTTGGATAAGTTGTTATATCATAATCCTGTGTTTGGTCGTGCCTAGATACAAGTTTTGAATAATAACCAAATTATTATTTTTTTAACACCCAAAAATGGGTCTGAAGAAAGGAAAAAAAAAAAAAAAAAAAAGAAGAGTAGATCTAAAAATAAAAATAAAATAAAATAAAAATAAGAAGAAAAGATTTGAAAAAATCGAATATGAAAAGAATAAAATAAATAAATAAACAGATCTGAAAATGAAAAGTGAGAGGGAAAAAAACATATATGAAAATGAAAAAGAAAAGAAAAGAAAAAACTGAAAATGAAAATTGAAAAAATAATAATAATAAAAAGTCTTAAAAACAAAAAATAAAAAATAAAAAGTTTTTTTTTTTTGTCCCAAGAAGTTATCCCAAACTTCTAATCCCACATAATACAACCCCCCCCCCCCCCTATGGGTTAAAGTTATCTCACACTCCATGGGATAAAAACCTAGTTCAGAACTATTTTATCATGTCCAATAGCGCCAACAAACACCGAATATGATAAAAATTAGGGTTAATTACAGAAACACCCCCTATGGTTAGGCCTTTTATCAGTTACCCCCCTATACTTTAAATTTTATCACTAATACCCCATGTGGTCTGGACTAAAGTGAAATAGTCACTTTTTCCATTAAAGTTAACGGAAAATGGGTAAAAATATGAAATTACCCCTATTACATGCTAATTTAGCAACATCCTTATATGCTTAAATATTTATTTAGATATATATGGTATACTATTATATTATTTTGATATTATATTTGTTGTTAGAGAGCATTCTATAGTCACTTTGAGGGACATTCATGAGAGCAAATTTATTTAATTTTTTATTTTATTTTTGATCTACCCTTGGACACACACACACACACACACACACACCACACACAATCTTGGCGATATATTTTTTTTTAATTTTTTTTAATCTACTCTTAGACTCACACAATTTTGGTGATATGTTAGTTTTTTTTTAATCTACTTTTGACCACACACACAATGAAATCCAGTGTAGTGATGTACTAAGATCTAAAAAAAATTTACCCCAAAATTTTTTTTGTGTGTGTGTCAAATTCGCTCTCACAAAGGTACCCCTAAGTGACCACATAATGGTCTTTAACAACAAATGTAATATCAAAATAATATAATAATATACCACTTATACCTAAATAAATATTTAAGCATATAAGGGTGTTATTATTAGCATGTAATAGGGATAATTTTATACTTTTATCAATTTTTCGTTAACTTTGACGGAAAAAGTGACTGTTTCACTTTAGTCCAAACTACAGGGGGTATTTGTGATAAAATTTAAAATACAAGGGAGTATTTGATAAAAGATCTAACTATAGGGGGTGTTTCTGTAATTAACCCTAAAAATTATCATATCATCTCTTATCCAGACCACCAAACAAGGCCTAGTACGTTTTACTAACTCTACGCCTGCTACGTACATTGAAATTTAACCAAGAAGGCCCAGCAAGCACGTGGAGCCCAAATATTTTATTTTTTTTTTTGCTAATTTACAAAAGCAAATTTCCAAAAAGGCCAATTTTTTTTATTATTTTATTTCTTTTTTTTATAAAAATAAGTCAAACTTCACCTTCAAGAAAATTTGACAATAATGAAATGAATTTTTTTGGATGCTTTAGCCATAGCTCCTCAAATAAAATTTATTGAAGTTAAAATTTATGTTATATTTTTTTAATTTATTAGGGTTTTTTTTTTATGTCTAACCAATTTCAAATTGTTATAGCTTTTATTCTACAAGTCCTTTTTTTTTTCATAAAATTTGATATTTTGGAATCAGCGTATTATCTGTTAAAACAGATAATATCATTTATTTTGACAGATAAAATAAAAAAAAAATGAGGTTCTAAATTAGTCTTTTTTTTGTTAAATTTTCAACTTCATTGAGTAAATCTCGAAGAAATACATGAAATCAGGGAAAAAAATTATTCACTCAAAAAAACTAAAAAACAAGTGAGTTATGATGATTTAAAGTTGACAGATAATATTACCTTAGCTATTTTCTGTTCCAACGAGGGACTTTTCACCAAATTCAAAAAGTAAGCGAGAGGCTTTTAAAAAATAGCCAAATCGGACCAATACACTTAATTTTAAGGGGTTTATAACCTAGCATCTCTTTTTTTTTTTTTTTTTGGCAAATTACACTTTAGTCCATTAAACTATAACATATTTTCAATTGTGTCCAATAAACTTTTTTTTTTTGCAATTGGGTCCTTGAACTTCAAAAATTCATTCAATCAGACCCAAATTCTGACACTGTTAGCTTAAACTATTAGAAATTGTCACGTACATTGCGTGTAATGCTTACCTGTCACATGTTAGGTTAAAACAAACACGAGAGATTATGAATAGTGCAAAAAATCGCATTCAATCAGATCCGAAATCGCGTTCAATCAAATTCGAAAACACATTCGACTAGATCCAAAATTGCATTCAATCATATCCAAAATCACATCATTTTTTAGCCATTCACAGTCTCCCGTGTTTATCTTAACCTAACATATGACAGGTAAGTCTTACGTGCAATGTATGTGACAATTTTTAATAATTTAAGCTAACAGTGTCGGAATTTGGATCTGATTGAATGAATTTTTGAAGTTCGAGGACCCAATTGCAAAAAAAAAAAAAAAAAAAAAAGTTTATGGACCCAATTGAAAATAGTTGTATAGTTTAATGGAGTAAAGTGTAATTTGCCCCCCCCCCCCCCCCCCCCCCCCTTTTTTTTTTTTTGGTGTTCATGAAGTAGTTTAATAATTTAAGTGTTTGGTGGGTGCTATTTTCTTTGTGTGATAGTCTATGTTTAAAGTAAAACCTTTATGATCTGTTTGAAAATATCTAAAATATGATCTGGTTCAGTCTAAAGCCAACTTGTTATTTGGTTCTTGTGAGAACCAAGAGTAAGTTATTTTATTTTTATTTTTTTTAACAGTGAGAAGGTTCTTGTGAGAACCAAGAGTAAGTTATTTTATTTTTATTTTTTATAACAGTGAGAACCAAGAGTAAGTTAGTTTGACATAAAATCAGTTTTAATATTAGACTGAACACAGAGTCTTGTGCAACATATTGCTAGATACTAACGAAACTTGATTCTCACAAGACCCAGATAAAAGTTGGACTTGGACTGAACCTAATTCTACTTTAGACTTTCCCAAACAGGACCTTAGGCTCAGTTTGGAAGTGTTGAAAGCTAGACTAGTATAGTCCAGAACCAAGTTTAGCTAGCTGATGTAAACCAAGTCACTAGCTCTTCTCATGTACCCATTTTTTGACTGAATTAGGACGTGCTAGAATCGGAACTTTTGTTGCCTTGCTGTTACCATACTAAGGCCTACCTTTTGTGAGCCTAACTAGACCAGAAAGAACCGGTTCTGGTGGTTGCCAAGCAGTGCCTAAAATTACATTTAAAATTGGTTCTTCGTGATGGGTTGTGTATAGGATGGAAATTTGTCTCCTTTATTAACGAAAGGGTAAATATTACCTACCTAGCTCCTTTGAGTTAGGCCATAATATAGATACATTCACTCACGTCTTAGGAGTCACACTTACCTCTCTTAATTTTAATTTTAGTGTTTGATTCCCTTAAATTTTCTATCGATTTGTCAAATTAAGGTGGGGAAATTTGATACCAAAATTCAAAAATAAGGGAGGTTATAAATTCCTGAGATGTGAAGGGAGGTATGTGTATTAAAGCCAAACACCAGGAGAGGTAGGTGATATTTACCAAACGCATTTATGTTTGAGTTATGATGTGCCAAATTCTTTGCCAATTGTACTACTACTTGCAGTGATATGTGGTACCACCAACCACTGCCACAGATATGATACAATTAGTAAAACATTTAAGAGCTAATTTGGGATCGAATTTATAGTGTATAGCATTACTCATAAGTATGAGTGTATACAAGGTGAACCGCTCAACAAGTTCTCGCAAACATGTTTGACAAGGGTTTGACTTGTATTTATTTGTTTAGAAAACAAGTCATGCTCAATTATACATGAGCTCGGCTCAATAGACAAAGGGGGGGGGGGGGGGGGGGGGGGCTATATGGGGGTCGAAGGCTGCACTCTCGCAAAAAATGTGTCAAATTGAGTTTATTTAAGAACAATATTATCTTTTGGGGTCTACTTATCAACAACTTATATTGTCAAATTGAGTTTAGAACACTTAATTTGGGTGGCTAGATTACATTTGGGCCAAAATATCACATGTGCTAAAAAAAATTCTCAAAATTTGGGGTGGACTAGACTACATTTGAGTTAAAATATCACATGTACTAATTTTTTTTTTTTTTTTTCAAATTTGGGAGGGCTATACTACAATTGGCCTAAAATATCACATGTACTAAAAACAATTCAGATTTTAGGAGGGGCTACAGCCCGACCGAGCCTCTACATACCTCCGCCCTTGTCAATAGAGCTCGTGATTATATTTGGATCAGGCTCGTAACCGATTTACACAAACTAAATTTACATTTTAGAACCAGAAATGTTAAAACTTGATATACATTGTTGTGCCGTGTTATCTAACAATTTGAGCTTTTAGAGTAATTAGTTATTCAATATGGTTTCACAGCCTTGTTTGTGAGAAGTCTCAAGTTCGAGTCTTTATCCCCATTTTAATGTACATATTTATACTTTGTTGTCTAACTCCTCTAAATTGGAGTTCACTTTGTTTGGAGTTAGGGATGGCAACGGGGCAGGTATGGGACGGGGCCCCCATATCTCGCCCCCGACCCGCTTCACTGAACCCTCCCCCCGCTCCCGTCCCGTTTCATTGAACCCTCCCCATGCCTCCGCCCCGCACTTGGAGTACCCGACCCCGCCCCGCCATGCCCCGATTAAGATTTTTTTTTTTTTTTTTTTTTTGTAAACAAATTGAAAAAAGTTGTTTTTTTAATGCATTCTTTTTCCCATACACAATCACACACAGTACACAAACAGATGAGAGAGAGAGAGAACTGTTTGAATTAATAATTGATGTTTGAGGGTCTGTCACGAACTATTCCATAAAATTATGAATTGGACGAACCACTAAGCTTATCAAAAATCTGGGCGGGTTCGGGTTTTTTGACCCTACTCCCGACCCCGACTCGGGTTTTAAAAATCTCTCCCATACCCGCCCCTAACCCTATTAAGCCCCTCTCCCATACCCTACCTATTAGGGGTGGGACGGGACGGGACGGAGAACCCGAAAAATTCGTCCCATTGACATCCCTATTTGGAGTACCTGGTTACTATGGGTGTCAACGACACCAACTGAACCAAGCGGGTTGGTCGATTTTCTATGTTAATGAAAATCGAATGAATCGAAAAAAAAAAATTTTATGGCATTATTAGAAAATTGCAATGAGACCGGAAGATTTAGGACAAGTGCCAAGGAGCGGAGTCCCCACTGGTCCGATAAACACCAATGTAAAGGGTGGAAACTGGAATGTAAGAGGAAAGGCTTTACGAAGTGGGGCCCACTTCGAGAATCAAAGAACTAGTTGTACGCGTTACTAAACTCCACGTTTGCTACGTACTTTGAAAGTTAACCAAGAAGGCCCAGTAAGCCCGTGGAGCCCAAATATATGTATCATACCCTTATAATAGAAGAATGCAGCACCTCAATATGGGACTTCGTCAAATACCATACACCCCTTGCACTATCTCACACCTGCTTCAACATGCAACCTCTTGCACAGGGTCAAATATATATATATATATATATATATTTTGCTAATTTACAAAAGCAACTTCCAAAAAGGCCAAACTTATTATTTCTTTTTTATTTCTTTTTTTATAAAAATAAGTCAAACTTCACCTTCTAGAAAATTTGACAATACTGAAATGAATTTTTTTGGGGTTTTGGCCATAACTCTCAAATAAAAAATTTTTCAAGTTAAAATTTATGGTATATATTTTTAATTTATTAGATTCTTTTTATTTCTAAATAATTTCAAATTGTTATAGTTTTTTATTCTACAAGTCCTTGTTTTCATAAAATTTAATGTTTTGAAATCAGCGTATTATATGTTAAAACAAATAATGTCATCTGTTTTGATAGATAAAATCAAAAAATAAGTTTCAAATTACTCTTCTTCTTTTTTTTTTGTAAAATTTTCAACTTCATTGAGTAGATCTCGAAGAAATACATGAAATGAGGGTGAAAAAATTCACTCAAAATGCTAAAAAGTGAGTGAGTTATAATAGTTAAAGTTGACATATAATATTGCCTTAGCTATATTTCTATTCCAGCGAGGGGCTTTTCACCAAATTCAAAAAGTAAGCGAGAGGCTTTTAAAAAAATAACCAATTCAGACTAATACAATTAATTTTAAGGGGTCTGCAACCTTTTTTTTTTTTTTTTTTTTGTTCATGGAATAGTTGTAATAATTTAAGTGTTTAGTGGATGCTATTTTCTTTGTGTGAGAGTCTATATTTAAACCTTTATGATCTATTTGAAAATATCCAAAATATAATCTGGTTCAATCTGAAGCCAACTTGTTATCAACTTCTTGTGAGAATCAAGAGTAAGTTTTTTTGTTTTTTGATAACAGTGAGAACCAACAGTAAGTTAGTTTGACATAAAACCACTTTTAACATTCGACTGAACACCGACTCTTGTGCAACGTTAACATATATCTAGACACAAACGAAACTTGATTCTCTCAGGAACCAGATAAAGTTAGACTTGGACTGAACCTAATTCTACTTTAAACTTTCTCAAACAGGACCTTAGGCTCAATTTGGAAGTGTTGAAAGCTGGACTAGCATAGACCAGAACCAAGTTTAGCTAGCTGGTGTAAACCAAGTCACTAGTTCTTCCCATGTTCCCATTTTTTGACTGAATTAGGACGTGCGAGAATCGGAACTTTGGTTGCCTTGCTGTTACCAAACTAAGGCCTACCTTTTGTGAGCCATAACTAGACCAGAAAGAACCAGTTCTGGTGGTTTCCAAGCAGCGCCTAAAAGGCTAAAATTACATTTAAATTTGGTTCTTCGTGGTGGGTTTGTAAATAGGAGGGAGATTTGTCTCCTTTTTTTTTTTGGTCGGAATTTGTCTCCTTAATTAATGAAAGAGTAAATATTATCTAGAGGTTTGGGCTTAATACACATACCTCCCCTCACGCTTCAGGAGTCTCACTTACCTCCCTTAATTTGAATTTTAGTGTTCGATTCCCTTAAATTTTCTATCGTTTGTCAAATTAGGGTGGGAGAATTTATACCAAAATTCAAAAATAAGGGATGTAATGAATTCCTGAGATGTGAAGGAAGGTATGTGTATTAAGCCAAACCCCAGGGGAGGTAGGTGATAGTTACCAAACACATTTTATGTTTGGGTTATGCTGTGCCAAATTCTTTGTCAATTGTACTACATGCAGGTATGTGGTACCACCACCCACTGCCACAGTCTATGGTGCAATTGGTAAAACACTTGAGAGCTAAATTTGGGATCAAATTCATAATGTATAGCATTACTGTATACAAGATGAATTGCTCAACAAGCTCTCGCAAACATGTTTGACAAGGGCTTGACTTGTATTTATTTGTTTAATAAACAAGTCATGCTCAATTATACATGAGCTCATCTCTATAGACAATGGCGGAGTGAGAATTTTTTTTTATTTTTGATTTATTTATTATTTTGAAGGGGGGGGGGGGGGCGGCGCGAGGGGATGGATGGCTATATAAGGGTCGGGGGCAGCGCTCTCGAAAAAAATTGAGATATAATGTCAAATTGGGTTTATTTAAGAACAATATTATCTTTTGGGGTCTATTTATCAACAATGTATATTATCAAATTGAGTTTGGAACACTTAATTGGGGTGGTTAGACTACATTTGGGCTAAAGCATCGCATGTGCTAAAAAAAATTCTCAAAATTTGGAGTGGGCTAGACTACATTTGAGTTAAAATATCATATATACTAATTTTATTTTATTTTCAAATTTGTGGGGGCTAAATTATAATTGGGATAAAATATCACATGTACTAAAAAAATCCCAGATTTTAGGAGGGGCTACAGCTCGGCCGAGCCTCTATATACCTTCGCCTTTGTCAATAGAGCTCGTGAATATATTTGGATAAGGTTCGTTCGTAGAATTGATTGAGAAAAGTTTGAGCTTGACTCATTTATGCCAATTAAGTTAATTAAGACAAACTGCATTTACATTTTTATAACACCCGCATTTGTGTTATTGCATTTCATTGCATTTGTCATGCATGATAATATGAGGTGTTGTGCATTTTGGCACGTGCTTGAGTGAGTTTCGACTCACGAGTTGATTTGGGTGTCTGTATTAGAGAACCCTTTGAAACTAGTGTGATTGAGGATTTATTGTTTGTGAAGTCTCTCCGAGTATGAGACGGTCACTGTGGAACATCTTAAATGTTTATCTGAAAATAAATGTTTACCTGTGTATTGCAATATCTGTATTATTTTCTGGCTTAGAATATATTTCTGTTGTTAGATTTAGTATCCTGGTGAGAACGAATGAACACGCTATTAATTTGGTAGGCTAATTAGCAACTTCGAAAACGTCATGTAGAAATTCGCGTTTTAGCAACCAAACGAAACTTAGTCGAATACTTTTATAATTTTGAAGTTTCACTCGTAAAGCTATGAATTAGCTGTGTAGAAAGTTTCAGAGACTGATTGGGAGTTTGGAAAACTCGTGGGGAGGTAAACGTAATTTCCAAAAGAGTTGCCTATATATAGATAGAGATGGATGAGATATTTTTCATAAGCTTAACCTAAAATTTCAAGAGGAGGCCAAAAAGGGGGGCTAGAGGGAGATTTTGTTGCTTCAAGCTTTGCGACGCCAAACGACGACCTTCCGTCAGTTTGTTTTCTCCCAGATTTCATATTCGAGCTCCTCGAGGTAAGAGCTTCGTTTTGATACCTATTAGGGCCTGTTTGGCTAAGTTTTCCGAAAAGTTATTTTCTAGAATTTTTCATAAAAGTTGATAAATGGAATTCTGATCCATAGGAATTGTACTAGACGGACTTCTGCACGATCTTTGTGCACGGGTTTTCTTTGAATCGAAGTTTAAGAGCGTAAATCGGAGGTGAGTGATTCAACTATGTCTTTAGAATGATTTCTTGACATGTATTCATGTTTTGTGTGAATAGCATGTATTAATTCTTAGAGATATATTGTGTAGTTCATATTGGGCATTTATATTGATAAGTAGGCTCAATAGCACGGTGATATGTATTTGAGCATGTTAAGTTGCTTATTTGGGTCAGAAGGAGCACGTGGTCACCGTGCCATTTTGTGGAGCCGATATAGGCATTAAGGTCGCACGATTGAAGAGAAGAATCGTGGGTCTTACCCTTTCGCGTGGACTTATTGGCGAGGAGTCGCGGTTTGGGAGTATGGACGGGCACGTGAGTCTCCGGCGACTAGTATGAAATGTAGAGATGTGAATGCGGACATGTTTATCATTCATGTACATATGTTGATTTATTCACTAAGCTTTAGCTTAAACAAATCGAAATATGTGTGGTTATTCAAATAACCATTTCAGGTGTAAATGCTGGCGAGGAATCGCAGAAGTGAGTACGTGGGTTGGGACTTCTCTTGGAAGGCAACTTAAATGTTAACTTTGTAGTTTTGGGACAATAGGATGTTGTAATAAGACCTTTTTCTTGTTTTAACTTATGTTTAACTTCGTATGATAGAATGGATTTTAAACCGTTGTAATAGTTAGTAACATGTTGTAATCCTGCTTTAGAAATGTTTTAATACAGTTAAGATTACTTTGGATTGAGTAGTTGATCATTGGTGATGGTTAGAAAGCTTTTAAACTTGAAATTCTGCAGATTGGGCTGCTGCCAGGGGAGCAGTCGACTGGTCCTGTGTTCAGTCGACTGAACTCCTGTGTTTGCTAGCTACTGCTTCTTATTTTAGCAAAAGCAGTCGACTGGACCCCGTCTCAGTCGACTGGACCCCCTAGCCTCAGTCGACTGGAATTGCTATTAAATTCCCTGCCTTCTCCCGTCGACTGAGCAGTCAACTGAGCAGTCGACTGAACCTCTGGTTTTAAAATGTGTTTTGTTTTTCCGCTGCGTGTGTTCTTCAAACCTAATTTTGGGAACGTTAATGAATTGGTTTAGCCTCGGTGGCGTGCCACGGGCTCCGGTTTCGCTATTGTGGGACCGAGCTGTGACATTTAGTGGTATCAGAGCATAAGTTTAGAGCCTTGGGAACGAGTGACGTTATATATGCTGAGTGACGTCGAGTGGAGTGTGTAATTGTGAAGATAATTGTTATCATTGTTGAAATGCTTCATGTGTTAGCATTTGTTGATTGTGTTGATGATCGGTGCACATATACATATCTTATGGCATAGCATGCATAGTCATTATGCATTGTACTTATCAGGACGAAAATTTAGAACGTTATGGTTGACTCGATAAGAGAGTTATCACCACATTCGAGAATGGATCAGATAGTGAATAGGGTGGGGAAATTTCGTTCAAGCCATAAGTGAACGAGATTAGATGAATGTTCAGGCTCCACCGGTTAAAATTCGATATATTAATGCACTATCGATACTCAACGATTATAGAACAGTCCAGAAATGATATGAGATGAGATGGGATGAAGTGTGATTGGATGATGGTAAGATTTCTATGTATACTGTAGACACTGTTGATAGATGATATCATCTTGGTAACCATTTGATCTTTCAAAATCTTAAATCGTAAAAGTTTTCAAAATTAATGGGAACGAGTTTTCTTTGGGCACGAGGTGGAGATGGAATTCGGATGGCCAACAATAGAAGAAGTTCAATGGTAGTTTACATGTTGAGAGAAGTACTTTCCGCATACAGGTAGTGCGAGTGGTTGTTGAAAGTTATCGTTTCGGGATTGGTTTATCGATTGTGACGCAAGTATATGAGATTGTGTGACATGAGTATATCGGGGGTGACGGCAGAATTGATGGGATAGCAAGCATCAAGAAATATATATAGATATTTTTGTGTATGGTGTATAGTTGAGGAATCTCTCAACTCACCTTACGTTATTGAAATAGGGGATGGTTGAGGAATCTCTCAACCTATCTTAAGGTGGATATCAGATGGTTGAGGAATCTCTCAACCTATATTACGGTAATTATTGAGAATTGAATACAGTATTGGGATAGTGGACGATTGAGGAATCTCTCAACCTATCTTATGGTCAGTATTGTGGGATGTTGAGGAATCTCTCAACTGAATCTATTATCTCTGGTTTGCTAGATGATTTTTTTTTCTATCAATGGTCAATACGAGTTTGAGAATAGCCGCAATGAGAATACGATCGAAGATTTGATGAGTTATGCGACGTTAATTGGTTTGGAAGAAAGATGATGTCAGAGTGATCGGGAAGAAAAGAGGGTTGAGGTTTGAGTACGGAAATTTTGGTGTGACTTTCAAGATTTATATTGAACGTGGAATTGATAGAACTATTGGGTGCATGGACATTGAGCTCATACCAAGAACCAACAGCTCAATCCAAGTGTGACTTGTGATGGGTGCGGTGCGGACTTGACTCTTGTGATGTTCCCAAGTAGATCTGAGGTTCACATGAAACGTAGATTGAATATTGGTGGGTAGCAATGAATGAGATTGAGAGAAGTGTATGTAAACATTATTGGGGGTTTTGACCTTTACAACTACGAAGAGGGCAAAGGAATGAATATGTGAGACGAGAAGTTTAAGAATTTACGAGATTGGTTAGAAGTGATACGGATGATGTGTAGTAGGACAATTGTAGCGTTGTCACTTGAGGCGTTGATGTAGTAAGTGGATATTGAATTGAGGATACATTTCGGAAAGTCAAGGGCGAAGTAGTAAGCAGAAAATGTTGATCGATAATGTGTTTAACGAGTTCTATGGAGAAGATGACGCAAAAGGCGGTTTATAAGGACGTGAATGTATAGATTGGGAAGATGGTACTTGATGAGTAGGTGAACGGTACGAGTATGATGGACGCTGGTGATACGTGAATTTGATTTCGATCTTGGCTATGGTTAAATGAATTTGTCTAAAAAAAAAAATGTATGTGTGAAAACTTTATTTTGTTACGATACCGTGAATGCAACAATTGGAAGGAAGATGTAGAACGAGAATGAAAGTGAAGGAAAGTTGTTAAATCAGGGAGAAGACTGCAATGGGCTTGAGCGAGGGTAATGTCTTGTTAGGAAATTACCGACGGAATATTGGAGTTAATATTAGCAAATGACCGAAGAAGTATGGAGAATGATGAGAAAGAGACTAGGAAGTGGCTATTTGGATTTCGGAACAGGAGGTTGGTTTATGTGAGGAGTTGGTTCAGGTGGAAATGGAGAACAGAATGGTTAGCCAGAATTACAGAGCTGTTGTCTGAAGGACACAAGTTTTGAACTTTTCAAATATTTGGTAATGATCAAAATCGAGACTGAAAGTGGATTTGAAGCAATTAGAAAAAAAAAAATTTAATAAATAAATAAATTTTGTTTTGTTTTAAATGCAAACAAGTTGGTTATGAGAAACGTAGTAGGAATGGGGAAGAACAAGAGTGGTGTTCGATGTGGTTTCAGTAGAGGGAAAGATTGGGGATTGTGAGACTATTAGAGCTATAACAATATTTAATTTCGATTGATGAATTTGAAAGATGGGATGAGATTAGTTGAGAATGATTTCCATGAGTATGAGATGGAAGTGAATTGAAGCATTGAGATTGATTAACGGTCTGCAATAGAAAGGTAATCAGATCAGACGTGATTGGGATGGATTCGAATTGTTACCGATGAGAGAAACAGAATATCAGAGATTGTATTGTAAACTTGAATATGTTACAAGTAACAGCATGTGTTGAAAGAATTATGAGGAGTGTTGAGTAGCACGTAGATCAAATTCTGTTAACAATTTTTGGTTATTATGTAACAACCTGCATTTCCATTTAATTTAAAATTCATGTCCATGTTTAATTTATGTGTATTTGCATTGGCATATTTAAATTCAATTAGCATGGTCTGCTTTTATTTCAATTCCAATCACTTGTTTGGAATATTAAGTTCTTATTTAATTCACATTTAAAGTTTTTGGGGGCCAAACTACAATTTTACAAAGTTAGTAATATCAGTATGGATTTCAAAATCTGTATTTCAAAACGGTGAAAATAACTTCTATTGACTCAATCAGTATTTTTATGAAGTCAGAAAATCAATTCTTACGTTAAAATGAATTTCCTGTATTTTTGTGGTGACCACCGCGCCCCGAAAATACCAGTTTATGTTCAAAACTGTCCATGTTGTGTTTAACTTCCACAGATTTTGGAAGTGACCGATTTGGACATTTGCTTTATTTTCAATTATGGCAAGTGATGATTGCCTTGTGCCTTGTTTGGGAACATACAACTTATATGTGCAAGTGTTGTGTCCATAAGCTATATTGCCAAACACCTCAAGATTGACCCCTACCACCCTATGTGCCTCTTCACAATCTGAGGGTGTATATATGTATACGTATGTATATCACACACACACACATCTGTGATTTTGTGGTTCATTTAGGATTGAATGGGAAAAATAGTAATTGAAATCTAATGTAGTGTCTTCAAGGTTGAACTTGGTGGCCAAGATTGGCTTTCTTTATATACACTCACATACACTCCCTCTAAACACACACATTCTGCACATCATTTTCACAGAGAGTTAGAGTAAGCTTGAGAGTCTAACCACTGCAATTTTAGAGAGAGAGAACTTCACCTCCATAGCCAAGCTTGTATTTGGATTCTTATTTGGTCTTTCTTTCTCAACAATTACTTCACCTCTTAATCACAGTGAGTATTTCTAACTCACTCTAAATGTAATCCTATACTTATTTACTGATATTGTGTGTGTATATTTGGAACTCCACTACTAAATTCGTCCATGGAAGCTTGAGCTTCAAAAATCACAATTTCCCAAACTTAACCAAAATCTGTTTTTAGAGATGATTATGAAAGATCTTACATCATATATGCTATGTTTGAAGTTTTAGAGCTTAATTTATTCATATGGCAAAGTATATTGAAAATGAAGTTTGGACATGTTTTAGTTTTTCCTAAAATTGGTGAGCTATGGATCAAATGGTGTTAAATTAATCATAGATTCTTAATCCTTGTTTAAAAACAAAGAGATCCATATATAACATGATAAACATACTTACAGATTTGAAATGGGTCAATTTTAGACCCTGTTTTCTGAAACAGAACAGTTCCTGCGGAGAAGATGAAGCCTCAGCTTCATCTCGCGCCACGATCGCGCGCGCGAGGAATCGCGCGAGCGGCCCGCGCGAGCGACCTTTCGCGCGAGCGGCCCGCGCGCGCGAGGTAGGCGTCTCCAGGCAGACGTAAGAGTTTTATTATATAAATGAAAAATTGGCTGGTCGCGCGAGCGAGGGTCGCGCGAGAACCCCTTCGCGCGAGCGATCCGCGCGCGCGACCTTGGCTTTCTCAGGCAGACAGAAAAGTTCATATATAAAAAGGAAATTTGGGCATATCGCGCGAGCGGCCCGCGCGCGCGAGTTCTGACAGTTTCTGTTTTTGTCTGTTTTGTGTTTAAGGTCTGTTTGGTTCAACTTTTTAGTACTGTTAAGGCTCTGTTTGGGAATTTAGTTGATCAGAACTCTATTTGGTTATGTTTGAATGATTAAAAACATTGTAGTATGACTCATTAACCCCCGTACGCGTGTTGTTCCTTTAATTCAGCATTTTTGTTTTCGTTTAAGTGCATACCATTCATATGAGTCAGTGGTACATGCATAGGGGTGTCAGTCTGTGTGGAAAAGAGTAATGGTAGTGTGGAAAGAGTATGAGTTTGTGTTTGTGGTCGTGGTTGTGGTTGTGGTTGAGTATGAGTTTGTGGTTGTGGTTGTGGTTGTGGTTGTGGTTGAGATTGTGGAGAGGGTATCTTTGAAATGCGACGGTGGCAAATATGGACACTCCCTGACGCCCATGGAAGCGTTAAAGTGTGTGAAGCCGAACTCGGACATTCCCTGGCACCCATGGTAGTGCTAAAGTGTGGCCTACGGACACTCCCTGATAACTCGAGTCTGGATACTGTGTGAGGGGTTGCCCCGGTATTTGCATGGCGGTTAGGGTATTCAAAGTGTGAGGCATTGGACACTCCCTGGTACCCCGGACCAAAGTGTGAGGCAAACTGGACACTCCCTGGCGCCCCGTTGCTAAAGTGTGACTATCTGAGTGTTTCAAAGATACCAGGAGTAGGATAGTGGGTTGTTGTGGCTGTCGAGAGAAAAGAGTCGGCAAGATGAGTGTGGTGCATTGTTCTCATACACGGTCCCATCTGTGTAAATTTACCCTCTTTAAATAATGTTGTGATTGTTTTCTAAATGAGCTCCTTACTTCAATTATAAACTTGTGGATTTAAATGGGAAATGGAAAAAGGTAAATGGGTATGTTTTACATTTAAAGTCATGTTTTTAATACTCACCAGCTTCTTGAAGCTGACGACGTTGATGCGTCCTGGACATTCGTGTTCAGGCTTTTCAGGTTATAATCAGGAGGAATCATACGACTATGCTAATTGAGAATGGCTGCTTCTGGAATAAAGAAACTGTTTATTATATGCTTTAAGTTTATCTGTTTTAAGTTATGAACTATTTTGTTTTATAAGGATGACTGTAACAGACACTAAGTTATTATTTTATTTTCAAGGCGGTCTGTGCCTTAGTTGACCCCGGTTCATAAGATGTAATAAGTTAGAAAATTTTTGTAAGCCTTGATTGCTTTACTCTGATTATTATGTTTTGTTGTTTGACGTTTGGGACGGAATCGATCCTTCAAACTGTCGCGACCTACGGGTCCATAAAGGAAATTAAACGCTTTCCTTATTTATGCTACGTCGGGGCGTGACGGGATTTAGTGGTATCAGAGCCAGGTTATTATTTATCTCAAGATAGTTTAGCCAGGTTAGGGTTTACCAGTATAGACCCGATTCCACATTCCATTAAGTGTTACACACCAGATGATACGACAGAGAGGATAGACTCAGAACCCAAACGCCTAAGATTATTCTGTTCTGACTTTAAGTAGTACCTTTTTATCAGGTATGGATCCAGCTCCCCCACTATATGTACCAGACAGGTTTGGAGGACACTTCGTGATACCTGGGGCAGTGATCCCAGCCTTTCTCGACTTATATCAGGTGGCCGTAGAGCAGTTGGTCGTGACGACGGTAGTATCTGAGGTATGGCACCAGGTACACGTGGTAGGCCTAGTTGACCTGACCCGTATCCGTTTAGAGCTTCGTTATTTCGCAGAGGCTCAGCGTTTGGTTTTGGTCGAGATTCTGAGGTTGGTCGATAGCGATGCTTTCTACCTTCCCCTCGAGATCCAGATCGTGCATGCCCATCTGGCTCAGTTGGAGATGCCTCCGCCGGTGGTCCCCATTGCTGAGGACGATGCAGAGGTTGTTCATGTGGTCCCTGTCGGAGGGGAGATTATAGAGGACGGCATAGGTCTAGATGATCTTGCCGCTGAGCTCGAGGCTGAGCTAGCACTAGAGCTAGCCCTACCTGAGGAGATGGTAGATGAGGCAGATGCCCCTGTACTTGCTTCATCATCCATCTCTCACAGCTATGACGGGGTTGGACCGTTCGTTGTTCAGCGATTTCGCTAGATCTCCTGATAGCCGCTTATGGAGATGATTGACGTTCTAGTTATGACTTGTACATATTAACCACTTTTGACTATTAGCTCTGTCTCTTTTTGCAACTGTAATTACATGCATTAGAGTATAGGGCGATGACCCCATTTTTGTAACATTAACTCTTGCATGCGTCCTAACCCATGCAGATAGGGTAGGCATTGATCTGACCATACATGATTTTTGTATCTACTTGACAGAAGTGATATATATAAAATATACCCTTTTGAATGTTGTTGTCATTTAAATTACTTCATAGCACTGTTGCATGCATGTTTTTCATTCTACTACCACTATCATTCATAGAATGGCTGGAGGAGTCAGGAGGAACAGGAACCTGATCGAGGGAGCACCCGAGGCTGCTGATCCTACAGGGATGTTTGAAGCATTTATCCGACGTTTAGAAAGAATCGGTAATACGAATGACAACCGAAGAGACCGTCAAACGGGAGACAAGTTGCTAGAGAGATTCCGTGCTCTAATGCCCGAACAGTTTGCGGGTACCGCGGAACCCTGGAAAGCGGAACAGTGGTTGAGACAAATGGACCGCATGTTCGGAGCTGTCCTGTGTAACGAAATGGACAAGAGGAGGTTGGCAACGTTTCAGTTGACCGATGCTGCCGCAGATTGGTGGGATTCGGTCATAGCTACTATCGGGAATGGAGCTGCAATGGGGAGGACGTGGACTGCGTTCAAGGGGAGATTTTTGGAGAAGTATTTCCCGGCTACGGAGAGGCACAGAAGAGAGAAGGAATTCATGGACCTGACGCAAGGAACCAAGTCGGTGCAAGAGTACACCACACAGTTCGACTGTCTCGGTTTGCCCCACACCTGGTTGATACTGAAGAGAAGAAGATCCGCAAGTATAACCAAGGGCTGACACCGCAGATTCGTCGCCTGAGTCTCGGCCACCTGGATAAATCATTTGAAGGACTTGTTGGTTTGGCTACCGATCTGGAAGAGGATGCTCGAGTGAACCGTAAACAATTTGATTTCCGACCGCCTCAAAGGGGTAATTTTGGGAATAGACCACCAATGAATCGTACCCAAGGGCAGAAGAGAAATTTTGACGGAAGCAAGAAGACCCAGGCTATTACCTATCCGACTCAACCCCGATTAGGAGAAGGAAGTAGTAGTGGAAAGTGCTTCAACTGTGGCAACCCTGGTCATTTGGCTCGTGATTGCAAGGCACCAAGGCGTGCTACTCAGCAAGGGATAGTCTGCTTCAACTGTGGTGAACCAGGTCACATCAGCAGGTTCTGTACTGCTCCTAAGCAGGTGACTTATGGTCAACATGGTCAGACTCGCTTGAATGCTATTATCCCTGATGCTGCTGGATATAATGGAACTGCGTATGAAGAAGGAAATTATGGAGAAGCTCAACCTGATCAGCAAGCAGTAGAAGGTACATTAACTCTGTTTAACTCCCATGTTAAAGTGTTATTTGATACGGGTGCTGCTCTTTCGTTCATATCTGTTAATACAATTCGAAGATTGGGTATTTTACCTCATCGCTTAGAGAAAGCTTTGAAGGCTACTTCGCCACTAGGAGCTGCGGTCAGATTAGGACACGTGTGCAAGGATTGTCCCTTACGGTTAGGAGACCGAGAAATCCCTGCTAGGTTGATTGTCCTATCGATGAAGGAGTTCGACATAATCCTAGGAATGGATTGGCTCTCTCAGAATCAAGTGAAGTTGGATTGTGCGAGGAAGAGAATTACATTCCCCAACAATGAGAACCAACCCTTTGATTTTCAATGTAACCCTACGGAAGATATGTTCCTCACGAGATGTTTAGCCAACATCGAAGTCGTCAGTACAGAGGTGACAGCTTCATCTATACCTGTAGTCAAGGACTTCGAGGAAGTATTTCAAGACGTTTCTGGTTTGCCGCCCGAGAGAAGTATAGAGTTCTGTATTGAGCTTATACCGGGTACCGTACCGATCACCAAGGTTCCCTACAGAATGGCCCCCACAGAACTGTTGGAATTGAAGGAACAAGTTCAAGAGCTCGAGGACCTAGGTTTTGTACGTCCAAGTACATCGCCTTGGGGAGCACCAGTGTTATTTGTGAAGAAGAAGGACGGAACACTCAAACTGTGTATCGACTACAGAGAATTGAACCGCGCGACTATCAAGAACAAATATCCTTTACCTCGGATTTGACGATTTGTTTGATCAACTACAAGGAGCTACGACATTTTCCAAGATAGACCTTAGGTCGGGATATCATCAGTTGAGGGTACGGAAGGAAGACATACCTAAGACTGCTTTCAGAACCCGATATGGTCATTATGAATTTCTGGTGATGCCGTTTGGAATGACGAATGCCCCGGCAGTGTTTATGGATCTGATGAATAGAGTGTTCAAGCCCTATTTAGATCAGTTTGTCATCATTTTTATTGATGATATTTTGATCTATTCTAAGTCAGGAGAATAACACGAGCAACATCTACGGATTGCGATACAGACGCTCAAGGACCATCAGTTGTATGTCAAGTTCAGTAAGTGTGAGTTCTGGTTGCAAGAAGTGAAATTTTTGGGACACAAGGTGTCATCTCAAGGAATTTCAGTGGATTCGTCCAAGACCGATGCTGTATCAAATTGGGTTAGACCAAGCAACCCTACAGAAGTTCGGAGTTTTCTTGGACTCGCAGGCTATTACAGGAGATTCGTTGAGGGATTCTCAAAGATAGCAGCACCTTTAACAGGGTTGACAAAGAAGAATTTGAAGTTCGAGTGGACAGAGAAGCATGAGCGCGCCTTTCTGGAGTTGAAAGAGAGACTCACTACCGCACCGGTACTAGCAATACCCAAGCCTGATGAAAAGTTCACTATCTTTAGTGACGCATCATATCAAGGGTTAGGGTGTGTACTTATGCAAGATGGCAGAGTTATAGCCTATGGATCTAGACAGCTGAAGCCGAATGAGTTGAACTATCCCATTCATGATTTGGAGTTGGCAGCAGTAGTTTTCGCACTCAAGATTTGGAGACACTATCTCTACGGTGAGAAGTTTGATTTATTCTCCGATCACAAGAGTTTGAAATATTTGTTCACACAGAAAGAGTTGAACATGAGACAACGCAGATGGATGGAGCTGATCAAAGATTACGACTTCACATTAGAATACCACCCGGGTAAAGCTAATGTGGTTGCTGATGCCCTGAGTCGACAGACTCGTGAGACGATCGCCTCCTTAATGGTTAGAGAGTGGCGAGCATTGGAGACCTTGGCGGAATTCGATGTACAGAGTGCTGAAGAAGGAAAAGGACAATTGTTCGGATGTCTTATCCTACAGCCTGTCCTTATCGACCGCATTATTGGAGCTCAGAAAGAAGATGAGAAGTTTCAGACGTGGTTCATGAAGATGTCAGAAAAAGACCCGACAGAATGGAAAGTGGGAGTCGATGGAGGATATCGGTGCAGGAATAGATTATGTGTGCCAGGTAATGAAGAGTTAAGGAAGGATATCCTGGAAGAAGCACATAAGTCGAGATATACAGTTCACCCGGGAGGAACGAAGATGTACAAAGATTTGAAGAGAAATTTCTGGTGGGAAGGTATGAAGAAAGACGTGGCCGAATTTGTATCCAAGTGTTTTACATGTCAGCAAGTCAAGGCCGAACATCAGAGACCGTCAGGATTGTTGCAACCACTACCTATTCCTGGTTGGAAGTGGGAGCACATTACGATGGATTTTGTAGTAGGATTACCCCGATCGCAGCAGAATCATGACGCTATTTGGGTAATTGTGGATCGACTGACGAAGTCAGCTCATTTTATCGCTTATAGTATGACATACCCGGTAGAGAAGATGAGCCGGATGTACATACAACAAGTTGTGCGACTTCACGGTGCACCTGTGTCGATTGTGTCAGACCGTGACGCGCGTTTTACCTCTGGATTTTGGGAAAGTCTGCAAGAAGCTATGGGGACCTCGCTCAAGATGAGCACTGCTTTTCACCCTCAGACAGATGGACAAACTGAGCGTGTTAATCAGATCATGGAAGATATGCTTAGGGCTTGTGTTATCGATTTTGAAGAATCTTGGGAGACACACTTGCCGTTGGTTGAATTTGCCTATAACAACAGTTATCACGCGAGTATCGGTATGGCTCCGTTCGAAGCATTGTACGGACGACCATGTCGTTCCCCATTGTGTTGGGCAGAGGTTGGGGACTCAGAATTGTTGGGACCAGACTTGGTTAGAGAAACCAACGAGAAGATTTCTTTGGTCAAGGAGAGGATGAGAACCGCTCAAAGCCGATATAAGAGTTATGCTGATCGACGCCGGAAGGATTTGGAGTTTAGTGTTGGAGATCACGTGCTTCTCAAGGTTTCACCAACCCGAGGAGCAGTACATTTTGGTCTCAAGAGAGGGAAGTTAGCTCCGCGTTTTATTGGACCATTTGAGATTTTGGAACGTGTCGGGAAAGTAGCTTATCGACTGGCGCTACCACCGAAGATGTCTGGGGTTCACAACGTGTTTCACGTGAGTATGTTGAGGAAATACATAAGAGACCCCTCACATGTGGTTAGTTATGACGACATTGAGACAAGTCATAACGTTTCTTACAAGGAGAGACCTGTGAAGATTTTGGATCAGAGTATCAAGAAGCTGAGGAATAAGGATATCCCATTGGTGAAGGTTCAGTGGAATTACCATGACGAGAACGAAGCCTCGTGGGAGGTTGAAGCTGATATAAGGAGGAAGTACCCGGAGTTATTTCAGGACTAGTTAGTCTTGATTTCGGGGACGAAATCCTGTTTGAGGGAGGAAGGATGTAACAACCTGCATTTCCATTTAATTTAAAATTCATGTCCATGTTTAATTTATGTGTATTTGCATTGGCATATTTAAATTCAATTAGCATGGTCTGCTTTTATTTCAATTCCAATCACTTGTTTGGAATATTAAGTTCTTATTTAATTCACATTTAAAGTTTTTGGGGGCCAAACTACAATTTTACAAAGTTAGTAATATCAGTATGGATTTCAAAATCTGTATTTCAAAACGGTGAAAATAACTTCTATTGACTCAATCAGTATTTTTATGAAGTCAGAAAATCAATTCTTACGTTAAAATGAATTTCCTGTATTTTTGTGGTGACCACCGCGCCCCGAAAATACCAGTTTATGTTCAAAACTGTCCATGTTGTGTTTAACTTCCACAGATTTTGGAAGTGACCGATTTGGACATTTGCTTTATTTTCAATTATGGCAAGTGATGATTGCCTTGTGCCTTGTTTGGGAACATACAACTTATATGTGCAAGTGTTGTGTCCATAAGCTATATTGCCAAACACCTCAAGATTGACCCCTACCACCCTATGTGCCTCTTCACAATCTGAGGGTGTATATATGTATACGTATGTATATCACACACACACACATCTGTGATTTTGTGGTTCATTTAGGATTGAATGGGAAAAATAGTAATTGAAATCTAATGTAGTGTCTTCAAGGTTGAACTTGGTGGCCAAGATTGGCTTTCTTTATATACACTCACATACACTCCCTCTAAACACACACATTCTGCACATCATTTTCACAGAGAGTTAGAGTAAGCTTGAGAGTCTAACCACTGCAATTTTAGAGAGAGAGAACTTCACCTCCATAGCCAAGCTTGTATTTGGATTCTTATTTGGTCTTTCTTTCTCAACAATTACTTCACCTCTTAATCACAGTGAGTATTTCTAACTCACTCTAAATGTAATCCTATACTTATTTACTGATATTGTGTGTGTATATTTGGAACTCCACTACTAAATTCGTCCATGGAAGCTTGAGCTTCAAAAATCACAATTTCCCAAACTTAACCAAAATCTGTTTTTAGAGATGATTATGAAAGATCTTACATCATATATGCTATGTTTGAAGTTTTAGAGCTTAATTTATTCATATGGCAAAGTATATTGAAAATGAAGTTTGGACATGTTTTAGTTTTTCCTAAAATTGGTGAGCTATGGATCAAATGGTGTTAAATTAATCATAGATTCTTAATCCTTGTTTAAAAACAAAGAGATCCATATATAACATGATAAACATACTTACAGATTTGAAATGGGTCAATTTTAGACCCTGTTTTCTGAAACAGAACAGTTCCTGCGGAGAAGATGAAGCCTCAGCTTCATCTCGCGCCACGATCGCGCGCGCGAGGAATCGCGCGAGCGGCCCGCGCGAGCGACCTTTCGCGCGAGCGGCCCGCGCGCGCGAGGTAGGCGTCTCCAGGCAGACGTAAGAGTTTTATTATATAAATGAAAAATTGGCTGGTCGCGCGAGCGAGGGTCGCGCGAGAACCCCTTCGCGCGAGCGATCCGCGCGCGCGACCTTGGCTTTCTCAGGCAGACAGAAAAGTTCATATATAAAAAGGAAATTTGGGCATATCGCGCGAGCGGCCCGCGCGCGCGAGTTCTGACAGTTTCTGTTTTTGTCTGTTTTGTGTTTAAGGTCTGTTTGGTTCAACTTTTTAGTACTGTTAAGGCTCTGTTTGGGAATTTAGTTGATCAGAACTCTATTTGGTTATGTTTGAATGATTAAAAACATTGTAGTATGACTCATTAACCCCCGTACGCGTGTTGTTCCTTTAATTCAGCATTTTTGTTTTCGTTTAAGTGCATACCATTCATGTGGGTCAGTGGTACATGCATAGGGGTGTCAGTCTGTGTGGAAAAGAGTAATGGTAGTGTGGAAAGAGTATGAGTTTGTGTTTGTGGTCGTGGTTGTGGTTGTGGTTGAGTATGAGTTTGTGGTTGTGGTTGTGGTTGTGGTTGTGGTTGAGATTGTGGAGGGTATCTTTGAAATGCGACGGTGGTAAATATGGACACTCCCTGACGCCCATGGAAGCGTTAAAGTGTGTGAAGCCGAACTCGGACATTCCCTGGCACCCATGGTAGTGCTAAAGTGTGGCCTACGGACACTCCCTGATAACTCGAGTCTGGATACTGTGTGAGGGGTTGCCCCGGTATTTGCATGGCGGTTAGGGTATTCAAAGTGTGAGGCATTGGACACTCCCTGGTACCCCGGACCAAAGTGTGAGGCAAACTGGACACTCCCTGGCGCCCCGTTGCTAAAGTGTGGCTATCTGAGTGTTTCAAAGATACCAGGAGTAGGATAGTGGGTTGTTGTGGCTGTCGAGGGAAAAGAGTCGGCAAGATGAGTGTGGTGCATTGTTCTCATACACGGTCCCATCTGTGTAAATTTACCCTCTTTAAATAATGTTGTGATTGTTTTCTAAATGAGCTCCTTACTTCAATTATAAACTTGTGGATTTAAATGGGAAATGGAAAAAGGTAAATGGGTATGTTTTACATTTAAAGTCATGTTTTTAATACTCACCAGCTTCTTGAAGCTGACGACGTTGATGCGTCCTGGACATTCGTGTTCAGGCTTTTCAGGTTATAATCAGGAGGAATCATACGACTATGCTAATTGAGAATGGCTGCTTCTGGAATAAAGAAACTGTTTATTATATGCTTTAAGTTTATCTGTGTTAAGTTATGAACTATTTTGTTTTATAAGGATGACTGTAACAGACACTAAGTTATTATTTTATTTTCAAGGCGGTCTGTGCCTTAGTTGACCCCGGTTCATAAGATGTAATAAGTTAGAAAATTTTTGTAAGCCTTGATTGCTTTACTCTGATTATTATGTTTTGTTGTTTGACGTTTGGGACGGAATCGATCCTTCAAACTGTCGCGACCTACGGGTCCATAAAGGAAATTAAACGCTTTCCTTATTTATGCTACGTCGGGGCGTGACATATTACGACAGACGTTGTTGGAGTAGTAGTGTTGTGATATGGAAAAAAAAAAAAAAAAAGGAGAAAACGTATTTCTGTGCGCGAAAGTTTTGGATTGAAATTTTATAGTTCCTTGTTTGTAAATCGATAGCGGTTCAAGTGAAATGCTACTCGGAGGATAAGAGGTTATGACGTTGGACCTTACTCGAGTAAATAAGGTGATAGTTTTGGAAGTTCGGTTATAGCAAAGATTTGCAGTTGAAATCCAGAATGATACTTTAAAAGGTATTGAACGAACCAAAGCCATTTAATCGGAAAAATATTAATTACAACAATTACGTAATCCTATATGATATAATAAGACAATAAAAAGTATACATGATCAGGGATGAATTTAATTAAGGGTAAGGTAGACTCAAGCTCAAGAAAACATTGAAATTTACAAAAAAAATTCCAAAACTCTTGTATTCTGTGATCCCCAATATTTGGTCCATTTGGACCATTTGGTCGGAGTTGAAATATCCCAAAAACCTACCTGATGACACCTTTACTGGTTACTCAATAGAAACACATTTGAACCTTCAAGTACGTTTTTAGAATTGATTTTAAACATGCCATCTGTCAACTTTTTCCCTTTCTCACTTCCTGTTCTTCTAGATGACCAAGTAGTATCTTTTACTCTATTGCTGCCTCCCTTCCATCAATTCTTTCTTATTACACAATTCCTCTAGAAGCCATACCCATCAACCCAAAATCTCTCTCTCTCTCTCTCTCTCTCTCTCTCTCTCCAAAACACATGTATATATGCACACCCATCCCACAAGTCTCTGTCTCAATCTACAACTCACCCAATTGTCTCCTACAAACACTCCTTCCATTCCATTCTCTCTCTCTCTCTCTCTCTCTCTCTCTCTCTCTCTACCAATGGATGAAAACACCAATCATAACCAATATGACGCAGATCAAGAAGAAGCAGAGGAAACACTCTCATTATGTGATCTTCCAATCTATAGCAATTTGGAAGATTTCTCAAAAGAAGATCAAAATCTATTCCAATCATCACCCTCCAATCAAGACTTTTTCGAGTTCTTCAGTGATGATCAATCGAGTCTCAACATTTCATCTGAAAACATAATTTTCTGTGGAAAACTCATTCCTTACAGAGAACCACCCATTTGTGAAAATCACACCAATTTCAAAATCAACAAACAAGAAAAGCCCAAAATCACGAAATCCAAAAAGGGTCAGCCTCAATTTCAATATATTTCGAGTTCCAAGTCTCAGATTGCCGGAAAATATGGGGAAAATTGTGGGTTTTCGATCGGAAAGGTGGTTTTGAGTTCGCCGCCGTCGAAGAGTAGGTGGTACTTGTTGATGTTTGGGTCGGCTAGGTTTCCGGTGGAGATGGAGTTGAGAGATATGAGGAGCCGGCAGAGAAAGAGAGCTCCGGCGAAGATGGTTCGGCCTGACGGCGGTGGAGAGGCGGCTGTGGGTGACGGTGGTCGGAGGAGAGTGAAGGGATTGTGGAGTTTGATTAGAGCTTTGGGTTGTGGTGGTGGGCCCACCCACTACCATTCAAACGAGATTATTAAGGCCTCGTTTGGGGATTAAGGTGGACATAGACAGCTGAGGAGCTAGGGCGGTTTTGAATAGCATTAGAATTTCTTAATGGCAAAGTAGAAATTGCTAATACCGAAATATAAAATGTCGCTAAAATGCTAAAATTTTATCAACAAACAATAACTGTTGCTAAAATTTTAGCAACACTTTCCGCTTTGACTAACAATATCTGCTTTGGCTTTAACATTTCACTTACTTTTTCCATTGTACCACTGCTTACATGAGGATATGATATACAATTCTATTTAGTACTAAGCAAATTTTTTTCTTGTATACCCAAATTTCTTTATTGAAAATATCAATTGGGAGAGAGCAGACCTGAAAATGAAAAAGAGAGGGAAAAGGAGGGAGGAAAAAAAACGAAGAAGAAGCAGACCTGGAAATGAAAAAAAACAGAAAAAATGGATCTCAAAAAATTAAAAAGAGATCTAAAGGGGGAATAAAAAGAAAAAATAGATCCGACAAAAAAAAAATGAAGAGGAGATCTATAAACAGAAGGCAGATTTGAAAGAGAGAGAGAGATGTCTGGAAAAAAAAAAATTGTCTCAAGGAGTCATCCAAAACTTCTAATCTCACTTAACACCCGCTCCCCATGGTTAGAGTTATCCGACTCTCAATGACGTAAAAACCTAGTTAACCTAGTTCAAAATTATTTTATCATGTTTGATGGCAACACCAAACGTTGGATATGATAAAAAGCTATCATATCCTGCCTCTTATCCAAACCACCAAACTAGACCTTATAGTAGTATGAAATTGCTATTCCTCTACGCTCCGTTTGTAGTGTGAATTTTTCGATTTCTTGTCTTTTGGTGGTTTGGGTAATGTGTAATGTTATACATACACCTACTTCATACCAAAAAATTCATAAACACTCACAATCACTCATAGGTGACACTGTGGGGTCTACGATGAGTGATTGTGAATATTTGTGAGTTTTTTTTTTTTTTTTTGGTATGAAGGGGTTGTGGGTGTAGAGCATTACTCATGAGTAATGAGTAAGTATGTGGGCACACATAAATCTCACAAACACCTGTGTCTATCTCCCTACTAATGGAGTTCACTAACATTTTAGGATCCACATAAGAGAGATAGACACATTGTGGTATTTATAGATTGTGTTTGTGAGATTTGTTTGTGTCCAAAAACTTATTCCGTGGGTAATACTCTTTATCTAACCACATCCTTTGTGACCGAGTAGTAAGCTTCTTCGGTGTATTACCCAAGATGTTTAGTGTACAAGTTATGGAGAGCGTGGTCAATAGAGAATTCACTCGGCAATTTCATAACCTCGAAGGATTAGTCAAGGTGCGCGCAAGCTGGTCCGGACACCCAATTACCACACAAAAAAAAAAAAAAATTTACTCGGAATCTATTTTGCATGTAGAAACGTGGGGCCCTCACTCCACGAAAGCCGCCGCTGAACTGATAAAAATAAAAATGAAAATAAAAATAATAAAAAAGTGGTGGGACCCTAATCTCGAATCTTACAACTTCTACGTTGATATGTTGACCCAGAAAGACATAGTCAGCAGTTGCCACGTGGACCCTCCGCAAACAAACTTTCCTAAATCTTTGTCCAAACTTGAGCTTCTGGAAAGAGTAAAAGCCAAAAATCGGACCCTTAAAAAATAAATAAATATTACTCCTACAAAAAAAGGATAAATATTTCAATAATGTGGACTCCGCAGACAAACTTTCCTAAATCTTTGTCCAAACTTGAGCTTCTGGAAAGAGCTAAAGCCAAAAACAGGACCATTAGCAAAAATAAATAAATAAATAAATATTATAAAATAGGATAAATATTTCAATAATGATATACTCACACTCACTACCACATCTAGTACATTCTGACCCTTAATTCCAATAGGAGCCATGTAAGATCCATCAAAATTAAGGACAATCAAAGGTCAAAATGTGCTGAATGTGGTTGTGAGTATATCATTACTCTAAATATTTTAGTTACTTCTTCTATGGTTCCCATTTGGAATCAGGGATGCCAAAATTCTCCTTCATATTTCGTTATTAATAGAACAGCTTTTGTGGAGGTGTTATTGGTAATTTAAAAGTAAGATCTTACAAAAAATAGAGGTTCTTCTTTTCGTTTCTTTTTTTTTTTTTTTTTGCTGAGCATTAGAGTCTGAGTTGATAAACGGGTATTCATACTGAATCCGATAATGGGATTTATTAACTAGTGTACTAAAAATGTTTTGTTTTATACACTTAAATGCTTTTTTTTTTTTAATGTAAATCTATCTTATATGTTTCTAGCCATGTAAAACTGTAACTATTATGTATGATCATTCCATAACTTATGTTACATGTATTTTATTTTGTAATCAACAAGTGTTTTATAACATGAAACAGAAAAATAGCTTAGGTGAGACGGGACAGAATGGAGTCGGAGTGTCAAAAGTTAAATGGAGTATGAGCTAGTATATTTGAGACGAGGCGGGACAGAATTGGATAAATTATATGTGTGTGTATATATACACAACATTGTTGCAGTCACCGAAAAAATGCACTGAAATGGTGCACCGAATCATCGGTGCCGTCCATTTCGGTGAAACCCACACCCTGCACGTGTGGGTCCCACTAAAATGGATGGCACCGATGATTCGGTGCACCATTTTGGTGCATTTTTTCGATGCTCCAATCATTTCTCATATATATATATATATATATATGGCGGGGTGGAGTCAGTAGAGGGGGACTCCTAACTAAATCCACCTCGTTACAATGGCGGAGCTACATGGGGAAAGAGGGGGCACTTGTCCCCCCTTAACTTTTGAAAATTATTGTTTACCCTATGTATTTTAGATTCTATGCATTTGTGCCTCTCTCAAATTTTTAATTTACCCCTACTAAACTCTTAAGTTAATCAAGTCCTTAAAAATGTTAATAATTTTCACCTAAATAAGCATCTTCTTGACTCAATTGTTTAAGGCCCTATAGATATCCATTTTAAACATATTAAGGCTTAGTTTGGCCCCCATTTTGGTGCTTCTCTTTTTTTAAAGCACAACTTCATGTTAATTCATTTGGTAACTAGTTAATGCACTTTGCAAAAATTGAACTTTAAGACTTTCTTGTGGGGAGCTTTTAAAAGCTCTAGAATGGAGCTTTTCAAAGCCCAAGATTGCTTTTTAATTTCATGATGATATTTTGAAGAGTAATGTGTCACTTGTACAAAATTATCAAACAACTTAATAATAAATTTCATAAACTACTTTTAAAAAAGTCACGTGGGAGCCAAGCCTAAGGGTTCTTCCTTTTTTTTGTGGAGAGATTAGTTTCTATTTGAATAATCATACATTATTCTAACACACCATACGTCAAATTCAATGAATGACCACATAATTTTTAAACCCTAAAATATAATATTATACCATTTTCTACCAGGGAAAAAAATTGGCTTAAGGGCGCTGCCCTAAATCCTCATGTAAGTTTGTGCCCCCTCTGAGCTCAAGTCCTGGCTCCGCCCTTTATTACCATTTCTATTAGGAATATCTTAAATACTATGAAAGTGGTATCATTAAGTGGTCTATAATACCACGATGGTTGCCACAACATGAAGTGTCAAAAGCCTTTGGAAACCATTTTTAAATTTCAAATTTGATAAACATAACATTGCTAATAATTATTTTCCTAAACTCTCACTTTTATTTTGTCGAAATTCAAATCACGCAATTATGTTTATGCATTTTAAGTGGTTTAAAGAAGGCCACTATCTCAATTAAATAGCATGAGAATGAATAACCAAAATACATAGTCGGGTTGAATATTTACCAGTTCAATTTTTTAGATAAAGTTGGATCCATGGTTTCAAAGCTTTTAGATAAAGTTTTGGGTTCCGGAATTTGGATAATATATACTATGTGTTGGTGGTATTGAAATTTTGTAGATTGTAGGAAGTGGGTATCAGAGGTATGATGTGCACTAATACTGAAATGATGCAGAGTTAGTGGACTCTTACACTATTTCTCTTTTCTCATTTTTTGAGCTCCCAAGCATAGTGGACTCAAAAGAGTGCATTCATGGACTTTCTGGTTGGCTGTAATGTAATCAATGGCGGAGGCAAGCACTTTTAGCAAGAAAATGTGAGTCCCATGGCTCCTGGATCACAACGTTTCAGTGTGGTGCATAAGAAGAGTATCAACGTTCACAACCAAAGTCACTGAGAGTAAGAATAAAGGGTTACACGGCTCTGTTTGGTTCAGGGATTTAGGGATTTAGTGAGAAAAAAAAAAAAAGTAAAGTAAGGAAAGAACGCTTTGTTTGGTTAATAGAGAAAACAGTGAAAAACATAAGACTTCAAAGAAAACATGATAAAATTTTGCGGGTCAATTTCCTCTCCTCTTTCTTTTCTTTTTTTTTTTTTTACAAACTCCTTTGTACTTTAAGGTTCTGTGTGGTTTGCAAAATTAAAGGGAAACAAAATGAGAGGAAAACTAGTTCTCTTGGATTTTCTCCAGTAATGGAAATAATATTATAACAAAATCCACAAAGTAATAGGAAGTATTAAAAAAAGAAGGGATCTGACACAAAAATCAGCATGTTTAATATTTCAAAAAATAATAATAATTTATTACTCAAAACCAATTTTCTATTCCTTCCTTTTTTTACTTACTAACAAAATAAAGGAAAAGATTTTTCTCTATATTTTCGTTACTTCTTTTTCCCTCATTAAATCCATAAACTAAACAAAGTCTAAAAAAGGGTTAACTTCTAATATTAGCATGAATGAAAACACAGGAGAACACTAGAGAAACAATTTTCCATACCTATTGATAGAACCCATCAGTTAAATAGCAATAAAGAATGGCTAATATACATTTTTTTGGCTAGGAAAACCAACTAATATACATCATTGGACCCAAAATCTGCTAGCTTAAAATTTTCGGTCAAGTTGGTTTCCAGTCTAAACACGATGTCTCCATTCAAGGATTTCGTACACTCAAAACTCTTATTTGACGTTCCGACACTAGCTCCTCGCCACAGTCGCCCCCATCCTCACTCCAAATCCAACCACCAATACAAACCCAAACCCCCCCCCCCCCCCCCCCCCCCCCCCCCCCCCCCTTCTCTCTATGCAACCCACAAACCCTAGAATAATACAAAACGGCATTTTTGGACAACACCGACAAAAGAGGTGAGGGGAGTATTTTGAAACTTCAACGTCCACCGCAGTTTTGTAAAATAGGCAATTGAAAATGAAACCACTTCGTTCTCCATAAGGGTTGCTAAACACGTTATAAATAAATAAATAAAACTTGTGGAGGCATTAATAGTCAAATCACAGGCCTTAATAATCAATCATCTTTCGGCATTACCCCTAAAAAGCAAATTATATAAGACCAATGACATTACTAAGTGTTTACTATGTTGTCAACACACATAACATTCTGCAATTAGAGTTGACATGGACATATTTTTACAGCAAGGGTGACTTGTTTGCAAGCAATTCTTAATGAAAAGCAGGCAGATTTGTAACACACTAAATATTCTTTTAAATGCAACATTAAGGCATTAAGACCTGGCTTAGCATAAATATAATAACAATAATGATGATGATGATGACAACGATGATGAGAGAAGGAAATTCAGTTTCTCTCTCACAACATAACTAGCTCAATGTAAACAAAATAACATGATGAAATAATCTGTTTTACTCCCAAAATGCATAATAAAAAAACTGGTTCAACCTTGTCCATTTAGTAATAAATATCACAACAAAACTAGTTTGACATAGAACTAAACAATGATTTTTCGCCTGACCTAAAGAAATTGACCCCCTTTAGAAAGAAAAATAACACTGATCACCTCTTCAATCTAATAATTTTAACTACCACAAAATCTAACTACTAAAAATTGAGGATGTGTCAAAAACCATGTACTCCTACAAAATTTTGAAACACGATTAAATGGTTCAGCATACCTGATCAAGTTCTTCTCTTCTTCCCCCTAATTTTGTCTCCACTGTTGACAGATAAACCGTTTTCTATTGAATCTCTTTTGTGATTGACACCTTCATCTACCACTTTTTTCACAAGCCCACCTCTTTGTCTCTTCGAATTTTTCTTCTCCAACAAACTGCATTTAATATCATTGCAAACTATAGTCATTCCAGAAAATGAGCAAAGACACGAGAAATTCAGTTTTACCCTACTATTAAAGATTTAAAGGCTTGTTTGGGAAGGGAAAGAATCAGTCCTGTAGTTTATACATGAACCAATTCTACATATCCTTTTTTTTTCACAGAGCAATCAATTAATTCAAGTATTAGGCAAATATGCTTTTATGGATAAGAGACCGTGCTCAATCTAAAATCACCCAAATAAAATAGGTTCCTAGTCAAACCAACATGATACTGGTTTTCATAAAAGCCATACAGAAAAAAAAAATGAAAGGAGAAGACTGATCTTGATCCTATTTTACATCCCCAAACAAGGACAACAACCACTAGTTATCGCGTGCACACACACAATAGAAATGACAGCACTTGATCCAATAGTACATGCCAATTCCAAATTATGACAGCATAGTTTTTTCTGCCACACATGCAAGTTATGCAACCGTCTAGGTAGACTATGCCTAACCAAACCCAAACCGTAAATGTCTACCATATATATCGTGTTCGAGATTGTTTAAGAAGATTGAAAGAGATCTCATTAAATAAGGCGCCACAAGGAGCCATAGAATAAGGCCCAAAGTTCAGTTTTGCCTCGATAAACGGAAGCATCAAACTAAAATTCAACTATACTCGTGCTTGACATTAGAAGATTCTCAAAGAGATCATGAAAAAGCAAAAAGCAGGAGGAAAAAGGAATAGACTGCACCTTATCTTTTCCTTCACATACAGATTCCTTGAAGCAGCCTTTTCCATGACACTTCTGTAATACTGAGAAAATGAAGTCTTGGACGTGCCCTTTTCAATCTGCAAATCATTGATTTATTTAAAAAAAAAACAAAACAAAACAAATAAATAAATAAACTACTTTCACCAAATTCTCAAAAGTAATTCTTGCCTATAGATATATTAAGTAAAGTTAACCTGAAGAAATGATTCAACAGACTGATGATCATTAGGTGAAAATGCTACATCATCTCTTTTCTTCTGCACAAACTCAACATTCAACTCAACCTGCAGTACCAGAAGAGAGAGTTTCACTCGCTAGAGGAAAGGTTCATTTAAGATTAAGTTGCCAATATAATACATCGTCAAACTATGATCTTTCTTTTACAGTAATAAAATCCCCAAACCAACCCCCCCCCCCCCCAAAAAAAAAAAAAAAACCCACCCACCCACCCACACACATAGGAGTAATGCTATGCTTCCCAAATGCTTTAAGAGTTGCACCACCTGCTGGGGCAGTGGTTGGTGGTACCTTATACCACTGCATGTGGTACAACTGGCAAAGCATTTGGGAAGCAAATTTGGGAATCATAGCATTCTCTCTCTATATATATACACTAATATATGTACGGGAACTCGCCGCGAAATTCAGATTGTTAACAACCATGGGAACGCATACCTGATCAGCCAGACGCTTCACTACACGCCGGAGGCTTTCAACAGTGGTTACTTCATGAAACTTCTTTAACCGGATAAGCGGAATAGTTGCTAGATCAGGGAAGGAAATGTGGTAACTCCACTGAGCAAAGTACACTGAAAGCAGTTCAATTGTAGAGAAAACACATTCCTCTTGGAGTTCTCGAGATTTTAACCAATGCTTGGGCAACTGTACATTTGGAACCAGAATTAGTCTGGATTGCATAAATAAGAAGACATATACTTGAAAAAGTATTGCTAACTACAGAGACACAAGTGAACAGGAGCTCCAAACTAACGACCAGTTTGTTTCGTGTAAAATGTTTTACATCATAAAATATTTCGATGGAAAATGTTTGCATGGAAAAAACTGTTGTCGTTCTTATTTTCCAGTGTTTGACGGACACAGGAAAATAATAATAATAATACTTGCAAGCAATAAAACAATGCACTTTTATGCACTGTGTTAAGGACGAATATATTAGCACATATGAACGTATTCAAGCGATAAAATATGCGTGCATGTATATGTATGTATGCAACATATGTCTATAAAACAATATATGCATGTATATAAGTTTGGATATATACCATGTACATAGGTTTGGATATATACATCTATGCACATATATACATATATATATGTGGATATGCATATAGATATACATGATACGTAATAACATATATACATGGTGATTAATTGGGCATTTCAATTTAAGTATTGTTCCGAAAAATTATTTATGCAATTTTTTTCCGCTAGTCATTTTCAACATTTTAAGGTACTTCCATTTTCCTGAAATCTCTGTAAAACCATTTACCAGCAACCAAACACTGGAAAATGCTGCAGACATTTTTCAGAAAATGCTCTCATCGTTAACACTGACGGGGAGTAAAATAAACATCGATGAAAAATGGTGTTTACAAACCTTTAAAACAGTTGAGAAGTTGAAACCCTTTCCAGGTTTCCCACCCTCTTTGCCTATTTTGTACTCCAAAACATCCAATATCAATGATGAAACAGGGATGAAAACCCCACTAGATGCAGAGAGATGGTTTAGCCACTGAATGCACCTACGACGTAAAGGAAGATATCTTGGGCCCGGAAACAGGGAAGCCACCCCATTAATCAGCTGAATGATCATATAAAACAAAGTCTGAAGATCGTAATCACGTATAATCGATGATAGGAACATAACCCAAAGATCAATACAGTTCGCATACTGCCAACTGCAGATCTTCTTAATTGCTTCCTGTCCACAGACACAACAAAATAAAGGATCATGAGGATACTCCCTCCACATTGTAATGTCACAAAAATAGACAACCATGCATATCTTTATGCCACGTTTGGATAGGAGTAATCAAGGTTGGGAATGGGTATCCTAATCCGATTCCAATCTCTTCCTTTGTTGGGGTACCATTTTAGAGGATTTTTAGTGGGTATGGAATGGACATGGGATACAAATTCCAGTGACAGTGGGTATCTCAATCCCGTGATCCATAGAGGTAGTTATATTGCCATCAGACAGGGTATTGTGAAATAAAGAGAAAACATATGCCTAGATTAGATGTAATTACATCTTTATGATGCATAGATATCATTACATTCCCATATTAAATGTATTTGAATCTAACACAGCCAGGGGAATGTGATAAGTTTACTGGACTAACTGGACTCCTGACATAAACCAAACAATAACAATCATATTGCAATTTAAGACTATGTGGAACCTGCTAATCCATTATAACAACAATTGAATACCCACTCCCATTATTTATTACCGTCATCCAAACGAGGCCTTAGCATCTAATCTATAAAAGCTATATGTTTCTAAATGCAAGGAACCAAACAGTAGAGACAAATCATGCTCATTATCATACCTTTTTCTTTGTCCGCACACCCAGTTGAAATATCTTAGCAAGTTGCTGAATAGACAGAAGGGCCTTGCTACTTGATTTCTGCACATCTAGGGAGCACAGCTCGACAAAGGAGTTTCGAAGGTACACTAGATGTTCGATATTAAAAGGCTCCACAGATTTGCACTGGACAATATAGGCTTTATAGGCTTTTATAAAGCAGGTATCAAAACAATCCGAGCTAAACACAACAGCCACATCCCGTATGATAAGAAAGGAAGAAGAAGATAGATCCCCTCTACCTGTTGCCCAAAGCTGAACTGTAATCTGCATCAAATACATAGAAGCGAAAGCAGTCATGACCAACCACAACATGATATGGGCAAATGCCATCACAAAGCATTGAGCTATACAATTGAGAACATACGTTAATTCAACATTAATCGGTTTGCCGAACCTATTAGATTCACGAATCGTAAGATTCAGTTTTTGTAGAAAATATACATTTGCAATTACTATACATTTATAAACATATGCACGTTGCTTAAAATGAATCAAATAACAATTTAACACAAGTATCGAGCAATATCACATCTCATGAAAGTTTTCACCTGAAACTTAAAACCTCAAAGTTCAAAATAATGAACCGTGATCCATATCGGATTGTATGAAGCTCAATCGACTGATTCAAACCTCGATGGTTGAAAATAAACTAACTGGAATAAAACACTTTAGACTAGTATGAAACCAGGATTTTGAAGTAAAAACTAAAAACATGTTGTCATTTGAAAATCAAAACATTGATTACACAGATTTGCTTTCGGGGCACTTAAGCTGACTCGACCAAGCGTAGTTTTGAAGTTTATGAGGACATTACTGATAAGTTCATCGTTTCTCTGAACTAGAAAGGTTTGCAACCATGCATATATATATATATGAGTATATCTGTAAATATAAATATATGTATATAAAGCTGTAAATTAGAATATGACCGGCAAAAGTTCATTAGAATTTCAAGTTCAAAGCACCTTATGGCAAGAACACACACAATTACACACACACACACACATAAGTATATCAGTTTATGTATATATTGCTGTCAGCAACTTAGCAGTCAAAACTAAATTACCTTAATGAGTCTTTGCAGCAAAGATGGAAAAGCAGCAAAAAAAATTATAGAAGCTCTGAGTCTGGTTAAGGAGAAAGCCAATATCCTCGAGTCAGTAATCTCATTAATCAGAAATAACGTACTCCTCAAATAAGACTTGACAAGTGGCTTAATGTTTTTCCATTTTGAAGAATTCTTCAACTCCAATATTGCCACTTTTTTGCAATTGGATGGCGAAATTTTTAGAAGGCCCCGGAATATATTATCAGCCTCACGAAGGATAAACATTAATATATTGTTGAAAGCTTCGCCGTCCTGAATTCTATAGAAGGAAGCAGAATCGGATTGGCCAACTGATTCAGTTCCATAATGGCACGCAGCTCGATATCCATTTAGTAGATTAGTAAGAGCAGACTCGCTATGCTTCTCCGTGACTAAGTGAATCCAAGAACTGATGGCAGAACTTGTCAACACTTTTCCAATTTTTTTAACAGAGCCATCTTCATCGGTTGACTGCATGGTGGGTTCATTTTCCTCATCTTCATCGGAAAGCTATTGCAGAGGAAAAGATATCAATTCGTAAAACCGGAAAATAGCTAACAAAAATAAAGCAAGTTACTTTTATTCTACTTCCACAATAACGAGTCAAAATAAATTCAAATTAATTTTAGTGATATCATTTAAGTTGGAACAATTGGTATAGATTCCATATTTTTGCCTATCACTCGATCCTCTAAAACTAACTTCGGCACAAAACACATATCGAACTTGATGTAAAAAGAATATGCATAATAGTGACGAAAGTACAACAGAGATATGCGAAGTAAGCAATCAATCAAAATCTTACTAAAAGATGCCCCAAGACAATGCTTATATACCTATCTTTCTAAAGAAACACAACTTGATTAAGTAGCTTACCATCTCTTCATTTTTTAATGGTCGAAGGCCCTTATTATAGCTTTCCAAGAACTTTACAAAGTCTGGATCCTGAAATTTTTCCATTACAAAGGTATTAACAAAGAGGTATCTGCAAGATATTTGTTCATAAGAAATAGATAACGAATACATTGGAGTGGGTTTGCAAAAGATGGTAAACAAAAACGGAGTAAGTTGACAAGCTAGGGTATGAAAAAAATAGAGTAATAAATGCAAATAGAAGAGAAACTGTGAAACTTGTAGGAATGTTTCAGATTTTCATGAAATTAAATTCGTCTGTCAAAATCTATTATCTATGTAGCACGGATACGGAGACGAGTCACGAATATGACACAAAATGGACATGTCGACATGGAAAATTTTAAAATGTAGGATATAACCGGATGATTTTAAAATCTGAAGAGTGCTGAACCAAATATCGTTTTTGAAATATTAAACTGTAACACTAAACAAGGACCAGAGAGTAAGGTGGTGAAATTGTCAATCTGTTTGCCAATATTGTGAATCGTGAATCATAAGTCACTTTTTAAGAAGATAAATACTAAGATAAATGCATTAGTGCATACATATATATATATATATATATATAGGGTCAGGCTCTCCAGTGCACTGGGCTTTTACGCCTAAAAAATCCGCGGGTCAGCGAGGCGGCTCACTTTTAGGCTTAAAAGCCTAGTGCACTGGAGAGCCTTTCCCTGTACACATATATATATATATATATATAAACACATGTACAATCCTTAAAATGAACAAATAACAAGTTAATACAAGTTTCATACTTTCCTGTAATTTGACGGCCCAAAATAGTGTAAGTTTTCCACTTAAACCTTCAAAGTTCAAAATCTTGAATCATGAATGGTATTGAACTCGAATCGACCCATTCCAACAACCATACTAGAGGGTATTCTACATTCTGTTGATGACCAATGACCATATCACTATGACTATGCTAGAAAACTAATTGGTAAGGACAAGTCACAAAACCACAAGCAAACAATACTTCCCCTTTTCTCCTCTTATTTTTCACAATGGATGGAACCAATCAATTGCCAAACTTTGCACTAATTTACAGAAAAATATGAGTATCAAAGATATACACATCTAAAAAAAAAAAACCCATCTTTTATAAATATATAAAAGAAGAATCAATCACTTTATTCTTCAGGCTATCCAACTTCTTCTTTGGGCCCGCAAGCTCTTCATGAATCTTGCTGTTTTGCAACAATAACACACCGCTACTGCTGTTGCCTGTGTATATGGCAGTTCATTTGATGGAAAATAGAGTGAGGATGGGATGGTGATGAAAAATAGCCACACACACACACACCAAACCACAAAACAAAAAAAAAAAAAAAAAAAAAAGAAGAAGAAGAAGAAGAAAGAAAGAAAGAAAGAAAGAAAAAGAAGAAGAAGAAGAAAGTTTTCATATATAAAGAGTTAAAAAAGGCAACCAAGAACAGCGTCATCACCTTCCAAAATACTCTCGCTCTCACTCTCACTCTCTTCAGTTTGTGGGCAGCCTGAGTCCTGATCATCAATCCATAAAATCATCCTCAAAGAGCATGACAGGAAACAAATGCAGAATCAAGCAACAGAAATTTAAAGTATAACTAAAATTAACCTCTGAAAGAAATCCATCACTTTCTGAAGCATCTCCATGCAAATCAATGTCATCTTCACTGAATATTGCATCAAGAGAAGTATCTTTTGTGTCTACGTCTTCAGGATTTCTGAGAACCACAATTTCTCAAAACTAAAACAAGATAAAGACAAGTACCATGCTAAATGAAATCCCCATCACCAATTAAAATCAGCGATGACGATGCAGATGTAGTAAGAAACAAGTGGTGAGCCAAACATAGTTGAAGGCTAGATGGCACTTCCATTGAACAAATTTGCTGCTAAAATTAAAAGATATAAAACGTAAATGTAAAAAACATTTTTTACACCAAAAAAAAACCACTTGGAATGAATGACCTCACACTGAGTGAACACTACCTTAATGTGAATTCTTTAAACTCAAATTTAGGAGTGTACCAATCCTAGTAGTCTTAGACTATGTAGCACAGATACAGACACAGCTACGACAAGGCAAAGACATGTCGACGTGGCAAATCCTAAATATATAGGACACAGACACGGACACGGCTGGGATAGGACGAATAAAAACAAATTTTCAATTAATTATATAAGAAAAGTAATCAATTCTATAGTACAAGTAAACAATTACATAACGCACTCACAAATTATATTTGTAAAATCACAAATTAGTGAAATCATATTCACCATTCAAGCAACAAGGAAACTATTATGATATCAGCCAGTAGAATCAAATTATTATTAAGAGAAGAATAAAAGATTAACATTACAAAGTCATCCATAACAAGATTATTTTACCATTGCCAAGTCACCTATAATGACAATATTTACTCCCAGGAATAGTTTATAGGACCATGCAACTGCTTGGTCATGGACCGCGCGCCGTGCCTCAAACATGTCCAGACGTGTTGGCCGCGTGTTCGACTTACAAAAAATTACAAAAAATACCAAACACGTTTTTTAGTGTGTCGGGTACGTATTTGGACCTGTACGAGGAGTGTCGATGTCCGACGCAGGTACGGTAGCCCAAACGAAGTGTCCGTGCTACATACGTCTTTGGGTCCAATTGGATTGGTAGCTGTTTTGTGTCTAATCAGATGCCCTTATCATGACGACACGGTGGTAATTAAGAAAAATTCATTAAATCCTTAACATGCTTCCCGCATCATGTCTGGGCTGAAGCAACTCTGGACCTTCTTTAGCCAAAACATGCTTTGGAGCTCTAAAGTGCTTCCTACAATTGACTAATATATGCATTTTGGGTGCCAAAAGCATATTTAGGCCCCAACTTGTGTATTGGAAGTGATTCCAAGAGGCCCATAATGAAGCAATAAGAATCGCCATCGAGCTCATTGTAGAGTACTACAGCCGTACATGTGACACGGATTAAACAATACCTTAACGACCCACTTGAAGAAATAATAATCTCTATTCGAATTCACTCCAATTCCTACTCACCACCAACTTAGAAGAAGCTAATCTTAGGTGTGAAACTGTTTATACCACGAATGGGAAGTCCCAACAAGAAGAAAGAAAAAGAAGAAAAAAATGAGGGAGAAAAGTAGGAAACCAAAAACTGATGCGAGAAATCGACATCTGACTCTTGAAGAAATAACCCAACTTTAGATGCATCATGGCAAATAGTTTCAACAAAGTGATAGCATTTGTAGACGAAAGACCCTCATGGCCCAATGAACAAGTTCCTTGGGCTTACATATCTAACCAAAAGAGAGGACATTACAGTGGATAGAGATAAATGCAAATGTGAACAAGCTGATAATACCATATCAAAGACCTCTTTACTAGTAAAAGTAACTAAGCAACTGTAGAATATTCTAACGAGTTTTCTAACGTTAGTTAACTAACATTATGACATATAGGTATACTACATGTACTACAATCAGACACTAAAGTTAACAAAGTAAGCAAAAATGAGTGGACTAGAATTTTAAGGATAACTAATAAGTAAATTAAGACATACGAAAAAATGCACCAAGTTATGCTATTAAATTAGCAACTTGTATTACAATATTCTGCCTCACGACGATAAGAGTTAAAATCGAAATGGCCATACAGACAAGGCAAGGGTCATCACCTTATTGTTCTTTAAAAATGCTGCCAAAAGGGAGGAAACATCTCTATTGTATCATAAATTTCAACCACTTTTTTTGTATGTTTCCATGGACTCTAAATCGTCATTCATGGAATCATGTGAATTTCAGGTTTTTCACAGACGTTTTCTTTCAATTTACTAGAAAACATAAACGTTTGTCCATTACAATGGGAACAAAATGGAATTTAGGTTTGTGGTACATGAACAGTTGGAAAGAAGAATGGTGGCTAGTGCTACCAAATGGGTAAGCCCGATAAAATCGAGGCACGGGACCATTGCATGATTTTTACGTCTACCAAATGCATACCTTTCATAATCATGTACTAACATTAAGACCTATGAAGCGCAGACTCTTCGAAAAGGCCGCCGCACCCGCACTTAGTGCACACCCGTACTGGGTGCGCCGTGGATTCTTTGCGTTCTTTTGGATTGTGGTTGGGGCTTTTTTGTAGCATCCTTTTGAAGAAAAAAAAATCACAAGTTCTTCAAACAATTTTGAAAACTTTGGGGGTATATAGAGAAATAATAGAAAATAATAATAGAAATTATCTAAGATATACACTAATGCACTGATAATTATAAAATAATCTGAATATACTATTAGATAAAAATATAATTTTAATATTTTATCCAAGTACTTCCGCCGCACCAGTACCCTTACTTATTGGAAAATTGGCAAATCCCTTGCACCCGAATCCCCGCACCCGCTCCAGTGCTACCTAGATGGACACGGATATGCCGACACAAGTACGACATGACACGGGTACGTTGACACGGAAAATCATAAAAGATGAGGACACGACACTGCAGGAATGCACCACTTTTTTAAAATTTATATAAAAAAAAAAATTATTTTAGATATTTAAGTATATTTGGAAACAACCTCTTTGCTTGTAGGGGTAAGGCTGCGTACATCACACCCTCTCTACACCCCGCAATGGCGGGAGTCTCATGCACTGGGCTGCCCTTTTTATTTTAAAAAAAAAATGAAACGCTATTATTAAATATTTCGAGTTTTATTTGTCAAAAAATTATTCTTTACCATTAACACCACGGAGAGAGGGAGACGATCGGAAAAGAAAGGGAGACGATTGGAGAGAGAGAGATGGAACGAAAGTGAGTGCTATCTTGACAAATGAGGAGATAAGTGATGCAATATTTTGATAATATCAACGCCGTTAATGTTTTAAACATGTAAAAAAAAACCCACCAAAAGCGTTCATTTTGGTCAAAAAAGAGTTTTCCTCCATGTCCCTTTAAGTGTCCCGCCATGTCGATGCCGTGTCGACCCTAGAAATTGCAAAACAAAAAATTGACACGTATTTGCCGCGTCCGATACGTGCTCAGAGGTGTGTCGGACAAGCGTCGGTGTCCGATACACGTCGAACACGGGTACGTGGCCCTTTTCAAAGAATCGGTGCTTCCTAGGATTTCTCTTCCTCAAAACTTAAAATAAAAGAATTTTTCATGCCATTTTAACAACCAATTTATTTTAACTCAAAAACCAAGAATTAATTTGAACAACGTAAATTCATAATCATGTTCAAGAAATTTCAAACAAAATCAAGTCAAAGAACTTTTACCAATCCATGACTACTTATATATGCACGTAAATGTTGGCACATAAAATTCAACCCAAATCTCAGTTTGGACAGATAGGCTAACCACCCCCAAGAAAATTCAGTGGACCAACAACAATTCAATAAACAAGCTACATGACTTGATGAAATACAAGTTAAGCAAAATTCACAAACTTTCACTGTTGTGTGGGACCGACATGAGTTTGAAAACAGATGAACCAATAGTTTTCCTGAAAGAGTGGACGAGAAATGATCAAAAGCACAAGATGAAAAGCAAAATTCAAAATTTGAATGAATATAGAATTTCATCTCCAGAAACAAAAGGATAAAGAGAGAAACAAAAGTATAAGGAGAACTTATCATCCTAAATCTCCTCTATAAATAGTGGGCTCAAATGCCATAGATGGGGATAGATCAAAAAAGATTTCTGGAGAAAGAAAAGCATTCGCAAGAGAAAATTTTTAGATCTATCGAAAGACTTATTTGGAGAGAGAACGAGACCAGAAAACTTCCTAGCGCGTCAATCCCTCTGATCAAATGTATTTCAATGCCATGTAAAGGGGACTTGAAGTCTAAAACTTCTCACCAAAAACAAAGAGTCTAAAACCCATTAATCCTTTATATACTTATTCTTTCTATTTTTTATTGTTTCTCTCTAATTAAGTTAATTTGCTTCTCTTCATTTTATTATTAATCAAGGGTTAAAATAATTGACAATGTGTCAACAGGCAGATTGGAGACAGGGGCACCCCAAATAAATAATCACATTGCCGCTATAACAGCAGCGGTTGTTTGATGCTCTTGGATTTCTAAAACCCTACAAACATATAAATACATGTCAGTGGGTTTTGGTATTTTGTGTCAACTGTATAGTGAACTCAAGTAAATGCTAAACTAAGAGGATATCTATTAAATGAGTAGACAAAAGGCAGGTGAAGAGGAAGATAGAGGAAAACACTAATTATAACAATCAAGGTAAAGACTCCGTAAAGCAAAGTCTTTGAATAGTAAAATCATGGTACAGGTGCATTAATTCACCTTTTACCTTCCGTTAGAGAGCTCCACTATATTCTCCACTTGGACTTCGATACTATCCTGCTTATCTTCTGCAACAAATGAATTGAAATATGATATCAAAATGGGCTTATGACAGCAAAAATAGTGGCCAAAAGGGTTGAACTTTAGCTCAGGCTCAAAACTGAAGGTTGAAAATCAACCACAACAACCAAGACATATGCAAAGGGAAGTTGATAATGAAAACAACGTAAACTTCTTCACAAGAATTTAGACAAAAGAAGTCTAATTGCGATAATTTCAAAGTCTACATAAGAAGTAAAGGATTTAGACTAAATCAATTCGCAACTGTTCCGAAATACTTCCAACAACAGTTAGGTGCTTGCACCTTACGCGTTTATCGTGGTCAAGATCTCCAATTCCTATATTTTTCCCAGAATATTAATTGAAGTATGTTTACTGTTCCACCATGGCGAGTAAGTCCTTTGGGGCCACCATTCTCGGATAAGGCCAATATACATGTGGAGACTTTGGGAATTTTACCCTGCAGGATCTAGTCTTTTGGTCCGGCCTTGGAGGGGTTCTCTCATAAGCATAAGCTAAACATGCAGATAGGCCCCACTTCATCTACATTAAAAATAAGCCGCACCCCATATCATATGTGTAGTCGAACATTAATGGCCTGTTAGAGCGTCTAGTGAATTTTGAATGAGCCCAATCATAGTTGTCAAAGCATATCAATGTAAAATCTCTTCCATTTCGAATGAGTCCATTTGAAAAATGGTAATTTTGTCCAAGCGTTATGCTCAAAACACATCAACTACATCATATCCTAGTAGAACCTAGGAATGACCACATGTGAAGAAAGGAGATAAAGTTCTTCATTTTTTCTCAAATGAACGAGTTTTTGATGATGAGTTTCTATACTGAAATGCTTTACAAATTGTGAATGACTTCGTTCAAATTCATGAACGTGCAAATGGACCATAATAATTCAAGTTTCCCAGTAATACTCTTAACATACCTGATACCATACATCAAGTACAAGTTTCATGCTTACATGAAGCACAAATTTTGATACTAACAATAAAGAATCAATCAATACATGTTCATAAATGAATACACATACATATATATATACAGAGAGGGAGAGAGAGAGAGAGAGTTACTTGGAGCAGACTTCTTTTTGAACAAAGCGTTAGTCTTTCGCTTTCTTTTTTGCACAGACTGAAGATTCTTCTTAGCAAATTTCCTAGCTTTCTTCCCCAATTTCCCCATTTCTTAATCTGAAATATTACAAATGTTCTAAAAATCGCTAGGCGGTAGGTGGATGGCCCTACTAGGCAAACAATTAATCTTAAAACAAAATTAATAATATAGAGACAAATCTCATATAAACAAAACTCACATTATCAACAAACTATGGGAGCTAAGTTTGGTTTTCAGTTTTTATTTTCGTTTTTGGTATTGATACGTGCCTCTAATTCAATACAAAAAATTAAAATATAAAAACCAAAACTGAAAACCAGAAGCCACAAAGTTGACCATGCGAGCGCCAAGTTTCTAATTCTTCTTTCTCCATATCACTCCAATCCTAAGGATCAAAATTTCGTTTCGAACCAAACGACGGAAACTTCTCAATGGGTTTTCGTAGTTGAAAGAAACGAAACCGAAACCCACCAGGAATCACGAAATCCCAGTGGTTGGAGCACGAAATGAAGTCGGGTTTCGGTGTGTGTTTCGTCCGAAAAAGGAAACGAAACGAGGGTACATGCGTCGAATGAATCATGTTCAGAGAGAGAGAGAGAGACCCCCATCCCATGTGAAAACTGAAAAGTGGGGGTTCAAATTTCAATCAATTTGGAATCAAAATGGTTTATGGGAATTGGGGAAGCAAAACCAGAGATTCTCTAAAAAAAAAAATTTTGAGGGTTGGTTATATAAATCACTTACAATGATTGAGTCTTATTCTTCTTCTTCTTCCTCCTCTTCGTTCGATCTAGGGACTAGGGTTTCCCTTGGAGTCACTCTTCTTCTTGCAGTCACTCTAAAAAATTTCTCTCTAAGTCTCCTTCCTTTTTCAACTCATATAGGGTTTTTGTTTGCCCTCTTGTAGAGAGTTAAAAGAGGTAATACAGCAAGGATAGTCATCAAATTTGGGTATTCAAAATGCTATTTGATTATTTAAATAGTGTTTTACATATCAAATAGGTCTCATGCACTCCAACATACTAACCAAAACTAGTAGTCATTTTATTGTTTAATATATTTTGATGTATCTCAACCATGGATACACTAAAAATATTATTTTATTCTCAAACCAATGGCTAGGATCATCCCACCAAATATGCATCCCCTCATTTTCTCTCTCCAAAGGCTATAACTTTGGAGACTCAAACCATGAGTTTGCATAATGGATCCCCCATTGGAGTGTATTTTTTGGGATGAAGGGATCCATTTTAGCATCTTTTGGATTTAGATACCCATATGCATCCTAAGAGCAACTCCAATGGGAATGCAAATGAGTATCCAAATTCAAAAGATGCTAAAATGTATCCTTTCATCTCAAAAAAATGCACTCTAATAGGGGATCAAAAAGGGATCGAGCAACTCCAATAGGGGATGCATATGGGTATCTAAATCCAAAAGATGCTAAAATGTATCCTTTCATCTCAAAAAAATGCACTCTAATGGGGGATCAAAAAGGGATCCATTATGCAAACTCATGGTTTGTGTCTCCAACTTATAGTCTTTGGAGAGAGAAAGTGAGGGGATGCATATTTGGTGGGATGATTCTAGCCATTGGTTTGTGAATAAAATAATATTTTTAGTGTAACTATGGTTGGAGATATATCAAAATATATTAAACAATAAAATGGCTACTAGTTTTGGTTACTATGGTTGGAGTGCATTAGACTTATTTGGTATGTAAAACACTATTCAAGTAACCAAATAGTATTTTGGATACCCAAATTTGATGATTACCCTTGGAGTTGCTCTTACACACTAATTAGAGTTTTTGTTTTGGGCAAATTACACCTTTGTCCATTAAATCATACACCTGTTTTTAATTGGGTTGATAAACTTTTTTTTTTTAATTGGGTCATTGAACTTAAAAAATTCATTCAATCAGATTCAAATTATGACACTATTAGCTTAAATTATTAGAAATTGTCATATACATTGTGTGTAATGCTTATCTGTCACATGTTAGGTTAAGACAAATACGAAAGATTATAAATAGTGCAAAAAATTACATTCAATCAAATCCGAAATTACGTTCAATCAAATTCAAAAACACATTCGAGTATATCCAAAATCGCATTTAATCATACCCAAAATTGCATAATTTTTTAGCTATTCACAATCTCTCGTGTTTGTCTTAACCTAACATGTGACAAGTAAGCATTACGCACAACGTACGTGACAATTTCTAATAATTTAAGCTAACAGTGACAGAATTTGAGTCTGATTGAATGAATTTTTGAATATCAAGTACCCAATTGAAAAAAAAAATTTATGGACTCAATTAAAAACAGGTGTATAATTTGATAAACTAAATTGTAATTTGCCCTTTTGTTTTTTGTTCTTTTTTTATTTTTTTATTATATATATACACTTATTTAGATTAAGGCAGTACATATGCACACCACACCCGCACAGTTTGATCCTACCCTAAAGTCTAACAAGCGTCAGTCATTCTGACTGAAAAACAACAAAGGGAGGGGAAAAGAGAAAGGTCATACTAATTGGGCTAGACCTATTTGGTGAGTTTTATCTAATTCTATATATCTTATATAGGGTTTCTAGCACTCTGCACAGTTTTATTAATTGGTCTCTCCATGTCACCAAGTAAACTTATTTATTTATATTTAATTACTTATTAATTCTGATTAAGAATAAATTACATTTTAAAATCTTGTAGTTTAGATATGATGTCATTTTGGTCCATCTAGTTTCAATTTTATCAATTTGGTCCTTACAATTTCAGTTTTGGTTTAATGTAGTTTATTCATTAAATTTTTCTATATTTTTTTATAGAATAAATAATGTTTTGCACATGTGAAGTATTATTAAGAGCATAATGGTAAATTTACTTAGAAAAATTACACTTTACACACTTATAGTAAACATAAATCTTTCAAAAATTGTATAAAAATTTTGATGAATAGACTATATTGAACCTAAACTGAAATTGCATGCAAAGACCAAAGTGACAAAATTAAAACTATAGGGGCCAAAATGAGATCACACCCAAACTATTAAGGATAAAATGTAATTTACCCTTTTGATTAATTATTTATTACTTATTTATAAAAACTCCTTATTCATACTTAAATTTATAATGATCATCGACAAATTCAACAAATTTAATATCTTAGTAAATTTAAAGTCTTCAAAAAATTAACATAATTTAATTCTGATCATAGTAATGTCTTAAAAAAATAAAGATGGCACTTCGCAACCAAATGAAAAAAATAAGCGAGAACGAGATATTGGTTGGGAGTACGAAGAGCAAGCTGGATATAATCAGAACCATGTTCAATGTAAGTATTGTCACAAAATAATGAAATTTTCCCTACTACTAAACTAATTTGAGGATTTTTATGATTTTAAGTCGTAGAGGGAAAATGATTAGATCGATCTAATAATATTTGTCAATCACTCAACACTCCACTCATCGTCGGACGTTCCAAAGTTTTGTTACCTCTAGTTCTGATACCAATAAATGTCATGACCCATCCCGCAAATGTCACAGCCCGGTCCCAAAATTGCGGAACCGGAGTCCGTGGCACGCCACCGAGGCTAAACCAATTCATTAACGTTCCCAAAATTAGGTTTGAAGAACACACGCAGCGGAAAACAAAACACATTTTAAAACCAGAGGTTCAGTCGACTGCTCAGTCGACGGAGGAGGGCAGGGATTTAATAGCAATTCCAGTCGACTGAAACTCTGTATCTGGGAGTAACACCCCATCATTTTTGCTTAAACTTGTGGAAACAGAAAATGGGGGTGGAACAAGGTTTACAATCACCCATGTTAAACTTAAGTAGTAAGTCCCTAGCATATTTTTCTTGACTTATGAATATGCCCTGATCAGTTTGGGTAATTTCTAACCCAAGAAAATAATGGAGTTGCCTAAGATCTTTTATGTAAAACTCTGTGTGAAGCTGAGAAATAAGAGAGCTGATATAGGAGCTATCACTTCCGGTGACAATAATGTCATCAACATAAGGAAACAATATGATGAAAGAAGAGTTGCGAGATCTCAAAAATAAGAAGGGATTGGTTGAGGAAGCATTGAAGCCCAAGGTGTGGAGATAATTGGTGAATCGCTCAAACCAGGCTCGGGGGCATATTTTAAACCATAAATGGACTTGTGTAACTTACAAACATGGTGAGGATATGAGGGATCAGTGAAACCTTGGGGTTGGGATATAAACACTTCTTCCTTGAGGTAGCCATGCAAGAATGCATTTTTTTACATCCAGTTGTCGCAAGTTCTATTTAAATTGAGCAGCAAGAGCAGGGACTGCTCTCATAGTGGTGTGTTTCACCACAGGACTAAAAGTTTCCTCATAATCGAAGCCAACTTCTTGGTGAAAACCCTTTGCAACAAGTCTAGCCTTGTGTCTTGCAATAGACCCATCTGAGTTATGCTTAAGTTTGAATACCCATTTACATAACTTGTTTTTTAAGGGAAGTAAATTCTTCTACCATGGCTTTGCGCCAATGTGAAAATTTGGAAGCTGAGTTATAAGAGATGGGTTCAAGAGAGAGGTCTGGAGAAACGGCTGTGAAGCCAACTTTCTTCTTAGAAATTCCCGACTTAGCTCAAGTGGTCATAGAATGGTTATTTGAAGTAGAGGATGGAACTGAAGGTGGAAGAATCTGAACAGAAGAGACTGGAAGAGAAGAAGATGGGGTTGCATTTAAGGAAGGAATTGAGAAAGTGGGAACAGACAAAACAGAAACTGAGGAATCAACTAGATGAGTTGTAGCTGAAGGAAAAGATGAAGGAGGAGGACCTAGAACAGATGGGGAGTGGGGAAAAGGGGGCTTCTAGGAATGAGAAGATGTTGTAGATGAGGGACAAGGGGTAGACTTGGGCTTAGAAGCAAAGGAAAAGATAGTTTCATCAAAGACGACATGTCGGCTAACAAAGGTTCTTTTAGTGGCCATATCATAGCAAAGATAGCTTTTGTAGTTGAGAGTATAACCCAGAAAAACACATTGATATGTGCGAGGCTGTAATTTATTTGTGTTATAGGGCCTGAGGTAAGGATAGCAAGCACAACGAAGAATTTTAAGGGAAGAGTAATCAGGTGTTGTGCCAAATAAAAGTTCCCAAGGAGAACAATTTGAGTTAGTTTTACTAGGCATTCTATTGATAAGAAAAACTGTAGTGGAAAATGCATGAAACCAGAATTCAGTGGGTAATGATGCATATGACATGAGCGTTATAGCAGTTTTAACTATATGCTTATGCTTACGTTTAGCAATGCCATTTTGCTATGGGGTATGGGAATATGACTTTTGGTGGTGAATGCCACTAGTGGAAAGAATAGATTGAAACAAGTAACTTATGTATTCACCACCACCGTGTGGACATGCGGGATCGCTCATCCACTTATGTTATGCTTGTTTGAAATTGATTTGGATCAAAGAAAGAGAAAAGGTCTGTTGAAAACAGATACAGAGTCGCCACTTGGTCTTTAAGGAACCAAGAAACCTAATTTGACTCACCCAAATGGATAAAGGGCATCGGCCCTTCATAACCAAAGAACTTGGTTCGGGGTTTTGGTACGAGAGAGGAAGGAGCCTTTGTCACGACTAAAACACCCTCAACTCGCCCCGTCTTTCGACAGGCCTCAATTAGCATCCAAATAATCATCTTATACTATGTATAGTTCGACAATTAATACTATGGTAATATATTACATCACATAAGAAACTTGAAATTGGAAGATCAAAAGATAAGATATCATTCATAAGATTTAAGCCAGGTATCACACAATGCAAAGTGAAAGATCACACAAAACAAACCTTGGAAAAATCATCTACTCATGTATCAAGTAATTAAGTTTTCCTAATCTAAAGGGGGACATGAATTGTTCTTGAAACAAAATAATCAAAGAAATCAAAATATGCTTAGCAAGCTAGTATGATGCATGTTATTCTTTGAGAAAAGAAGACCTCTCAATCCCCGGGATGGATGAGAAAAGATGATTAGATCGGGGGAAGCATGAACGTGTGATCGTGATCATTCCTTATAATCTTCTTAGATTAGGAGTCACAAAAGCCCCAAATCTTTGCATGGATGCAATGTATGTATCTAAAATGTGCCAAGGTTGTAGTGTGCTTTGTGTTCATGGATTCCTAGAATGACTTAGAAGTCTAGAATGTGTATGAATGAATGAATGAAATCAACATGGGATATGTACAAATGTAGTATGAACTACTTCCTAAGACATGAGCTAATTTGGAGTGCATGTAGGCATCAAATCAAAGAATGAAAGTTAAGATGTGCTTGCTGTGAATAGTGGACAGAACAGTAACATGATATTTTGGAAATTGAAAAGAAGGGTTAGAAATGTTTTCAGTGCATGATTTTTTATGGGGATCTTCCTTGTTGTGTCTAGAACACTACCCAAAAAGCCAATCTTTAATAACTATCACAGATTGAGAGAAATCATATGAACAACAGAGGTCACTCAGAAACAGAGTCCGTACTGTCGACTGAAATGTTGAAACGAATGATCTAGAGGCCCATTTTATACAGAAAGTTCCCTAAGACATTGAAGTTTAAGAGAAAAATAAGTTAGGACCACCCCTTTTGGAAAAGTTTTCTGAAAAAGAGTTTGGAAGTGGACCTAACTGCTGTGACAGCAAAAAACAGAATGTCTGGAAGGAATGTTTGGGTCCAAATGGACCATTTCCAAGTATTTCCAAGTCAAACCAAAAATCATGGGTGTTCTATAATGAGTTAGGAAGACTTTCCAAGTGGCCTTTCATTCATACATTGAGTATTGAGTTCTAGAGAAATCTTTGAACTCAGCTCACTCACTGTTTTGACTCACTGTTTTGAAGATTTTGGGAAAAACTTGAGTTTTCTTTCTTGAAGTCAAAATGAGAGGGATTGAGAGGGGTTTTGAAATAGAGGTTTTGAAAGTATATTTTCAACATCAAATAGAGATTATAACCTCTTGGAATATCAACATCAAACTCATCATCAAGAGCCTCCAAGATTGTTGGAGAGATTTATTTTTATTTTGAACATAACTTCAAGGATACCTTGGAGGTATTGAAGTTATGATCATCATCTATCAAACATGTTTTTGAGGTCAAGAGCTACTATCCATAAGGATTCACTCTGTAGCACCTGAATTTCTCCAGAAATTCCACGTAGGATATTAGAAATTAATGATGTTGCCACCAAGGTTGTCAGGTATTCACAATGTTTTTCACGTCAGTATGTTGAAGGAGTATCATCAGGGCGCGACGCCACGTGTAATCGACTTCAAGGACATTGAGGCGAATAATAACGTGTCTTACACAGAGAGACCCAACAAGATTTTGGGTTGAGAAACCAAGAAGCTGAGGAACAAGGAGATCCCATTGGTGAAAGTTCAATGGAATCATCATGGTGAAAGAGAAGCTTCGTGGGAAATGGAGTTAGAGATGCGAGAGAAATATCCTTCTCTGTTTTGTACCTAGATAAGCTCTGATTTCGATGACGAAATCCTTTAATAGGTGGTGGAAGATGTAACACCTGTAATTTTCTTTTCATTAATAATATCAGTTTTTTGAATTTCTGTATTGGACCGACTATAATATTATATTATTATTTTAATTATGTGACGGTATGGACGTGTTGTAGTATTATTATATTAGACTATAGTAACTATACCGACTCGGCCATAATAAGATTTGACTTAGTCCTGTACCCGAACCCGGACATTAGAAATAATACCCGGTTGCACATAAATCGAGACTGACACGTATACCGAGAGACTTATGCACGTAAATTGAGAAAGTGGTACACAACCCGAGGTGGGCCCCACATGGCCGGCCATGTGGCAACCACATGACATCCCTTTGGACACATGTCCACTTAATGGACACATGTCCTAAGCATGCAACATGCAAAGGACACCTAGCACATGGAAATTCTATATAAACAAGCACATGCACACACTACACTCTCTTAGTTAGATCACAATCTGAATTTTTGGAGAGAAAATTAGGACTTGGGTGGTTCATGAGAAAAAGAGAGAAGAAATAGAAAGTTAGAAGGAGAAGAAGTTCACTAGTGAAGTTGAGTTCAAGCTCCATCAAGCTCAAATCAACAATCCAAGCATAGTTTCAAGTTGTTGTGAGTAATCTAACTCAATTTAGAACCCATATAATATGTACTAATGTTTAGTAGAAGTTTGATGTTGATGTGTTGAAGTTTTCATGACATGCAAGACAAATCCATAAATCTGAGAAACTAAAACTCTCAGTAGAACATAGTTTAGTAAAATGAATATTTTGTGCAGCTCAAAAATCCGAATTAAGCTAGGTTTTTTTGTGGTAAAATCTAACTCATTTATCTACAAATAACTCTTCTATAGCTTAGTCTAGAAATCACTCCTTCATGGGTGAAATGCATGTACAACGCAGAGTTATAAATCTGAGAAACTAAAACTCTCAGCAGAACATAGTTTAGTAAAATGAATGTTTTGTGCAGCTCAAAAATGAGAATTAAGCTAGGTTTTTTTTATGGAGAACGCTATATCATATATCTACAAATTACCCTTCTATAGCTCAGTCTAAAAACCCCTCCTTCATAGGTGCAATTCACGTACAATGCAATACTATAAATCTGGGACAGAACTGTCCGAGATATAATAAATGTCTTGTAAAATAAATTGTTTGAGTAGCTCAAAAAATGTAATTGAAGTTAGATTTTTTTTGTACATGAAGATATTCCTATTATCTATAATGTTTTAGTTTTGAGTTTGATCTACAAAGCAATTTATCATGCCCAAATAAATCATGTTAATTCAGCCAACACAGTGAAAATGTATCCTGGCAGATTGTGTAGCTTTTTGTATGATGTTTTGTTATCCATGGTGTTGATTGTTGATGCTAGTTTTCCAGTACCTGTGTTGTCATAAAAATCTTGTGCTATGGTAGAGCTATCGCGTAGATGAGTATGTTAAGGGTTTCATCTATATGTTTATTGGTATTAAATCCATGATTATAAATCCATGAGCTACGTGCTATATTTTCTATTGTTATGAATATAGTCTAATGACCGTTGAAAGTTCATACCCAAACTATAAGTATATTGTATGGCACGATTATTGCGATGATAAATGATCGGGAAAGTTTCCATCGTAAGTATATTGAGAGGAAAACGGAATGTCGGACGTATAGCGAAATATTAACAGTTATAAATGGATGATATTAATGAACTAAACTACGAAACGTGCGAACGCGTAAAATAATTATAAAACCTTCGATAACAGATTTAATGCAAATAAGGGACATTGGGCCTCGTTTCTAGTCGTGTGACTACCGGTCAAAGTTGATTCGTGAACTTTCGTGTCGCGTTTGGATATTTCTTGCAAAACTGGTCTTTCAGTAATTCCATGGTGTCGATTGGTGAGTTATGTTTTGTTCCTTGATCTGAGGATCGGCATGACGTGTTCGGTCAAGTGCGGATGACCTGAGGATCGTCGTGACGTGTTCGATCAAGTGGTTGATTATTTTTCTGCACCCTTGGACTGAGGATCGTCATGACGTGTTCGGTTATGTACGGGTGACCTGAGGATCGGCATGACGTGTTCGTCCAAGTGATTATTAATTTCTCGTACCCTTGGTCTGAGGATCGGCATGACGTGTTTGGTAACGTGCGGGCGACCTGAGGATCGGCATGACGTGTTCGACCAAGAGATTGTTAATGTCCCGTACACTTATGCCATTTCGGCGACAGTTCGAGTGCCAGTTGGGCGACAGTTAACTATTCATTATTGAGTGTTGTACTTTCTTGACCAGTAAATGCGTTTAGAGTTAAGTCTTTTTTCAGTCAATGTCATTGGTCAGTTCAGTTCTGGGTTAAGTTTCAAAAGGAATGATTGGGTTTAAATAAGACATGGTTTTGAGAATAAGAAAAGACGAACAAGACATAGTATCGAGAATAAGAAATGATGAACGAGATATGGTTTCGAGGAATAAGAAGAGATGAAGAATAACTTACCTTAAGTGGTGGTAACCTTAAGGGGACCCTCACTTAGCTTAACCGCTAACGGCTTTTCATGCCGCTGGACCTTCCACGTCCAGCCTTTGCAGGTCCAGACGGAGCCGACTACTATCAAGATGCTGACTTTACTACTGAAGACTATGCTAGTGAAGATTACTACGAGGAAGGCTACGGTTTCGCCAGTTGAAGACTTTGGAGCTTTTCTTTTGTTGTAGTTCTGTTATTATTATGTTAGTGATGGAATAGTTTAGCTGGTCTTATAATATGTATCTTTTGGATATCTTTTTGGCCTGTAATATACTACTGATGTAAGACTTGGATGCTTTAAATTTCTGCTTCCGCTGAACTTAGTCACTTTCCCATATCACATTATTGTTATAAGCATGTTTGGACAATCAGGTGACACTCACAACCAGTCACGTGTCTACGAACCCATAAAGGAAATTTATTTTTCCCTATTTTTGGTACTTCGGGGCGTGACACACTCACCTCAAACTTCATGTCATCATCTAGATGATGATGAACTAGTAAGTAAATAAAGAAAGATAAAAAAGAAATGAGGTAAGAAGAGATAAACAATGAATAAACAAGCAAGTAAATAATGATCAATAGATGATATTCATGAAGTATAGAACTTGTAGTTTGGTGTTTCACTCATATGTAATGACATTGGACATGGAAGAAGCTTCCGCTCTCTTAAATGCTCACTAAAATGGTGGTTGGGTGTATTGAATGTTGAAGTAAATGGGAGTAATGTAGTAAAAACAAAGTTTAGAACTCACTTTTGTTTTGAAAATCAAAGAAGGAAGCTTCTTTTCTCTCTATTCTAACCTTATCTCTACAACTTTCTCTCCCAAACTTTTTCTAAACTTGCATTTGACACCCCCAAAATGAAGAGCAATGGGGGGTTTAAATAGGCCAACTTGGGGTGGTTTTGGGATTTAGAAAGTACTCTCATTGGCTCCAAACATCTGAAATCATAAAACTATGCCGTTTTGGTTTTTAGTTAATCAAAATGGAACCCCAAAATTATTTACAAAAATACACTATTCTGGAGGGGAGTGCCGTGGCGGCACTGCTCCTCCTTCGTCCAGATAATGCTGTTTAGGCCCCCAGAGGTTCCGGTATTCGCGAAAAGGCCCTATTTCGTTCAAAATTCACAGAAAATGCATACAAACTCCAAATTGAGGTTTTGATATACCATTGGAAAGGTAATGGAGTCTAATTTTCATAAAAAATAAATCGGGGATAGGTCACTTTGAAAAGTTTTGCGGTATTTGTGATAAAAGCCGATTTGATCGCCTTTTTCGCCTTCGGAAATTCATAATAAACTCGTTTTAAATCCAAAAATTATGTGCGATATACCGTTGGAAAGCTATTGACCTCTAGTATCCATGAAAAATTTTTGAAAATTGTTATGGTGCCCCAATTCTAAAGTCAAATTTTGGTCAAACCTAGGATTCCCGGGAAGTTCTGGGAACCTCTGGGAGCTCCCCGGAGCTGACGTTTTCACTCGATTTCCTTTTAAAACTCATTTTAATATTTTCCACATGATCCAGAATGATTCCGGTAAATTTGGACGATTTCGGTCAAACTTGGTCAAACTTGGTCAAACCTGGTCAAACCTTGGTCAAACCGGTCAACAGGGACTTTCCGGAAACTTCCGGGACTTCCGAGGGTCTCTGGGAGTTGACGATTTCATCCGATTTTACTTAAAAACTCATTTTATCACTTTTCTTACGACGTAGCATGTTCCAGAACTTTTGGTCCGAATCTGGGAGCTTTTGGGCTTTCAGGGGCATTTTGGTCATTCTGAGCATTCTGAGAGATAGAACGGGCTTCCAGGAGTACTTTTGAGTCTTTTCCGATCATTGTGAACCACCAAGCTATGGGTCTCCTAAATCTGATAGCCAACAAAATGGGGTGTCTACAGTTTGCCCCTCTTTGGCATGAACTTGCGAGGCAACGCATGTCGTAAGCGAGTGCCAAAGCTTTGAAGAGACAGGTCTTTTGGAGGCTATAGATTTAGGATAAAAAGCGTTGCCAAAAAAAATGCAATGATGCTAGGGTCTAGTACTGGTCGTGCTCTGCGGGAGCTGCCTACGTATCCCAAGGGGAATCAGACCAGGACGTAGCTCAGGGCACAAAGAAATAAATCACACATGCACACACACAACAATCAGGAAGATGCTATGCTAAAAGAGTGATATGCAATGCATGGATGTGATATGAATTGTGTCATGAGTCCTATCATGTCTAGTGTTATGATCCTAGTATGAACATGTGCTGTGGGGTGTGCCACTCCGAGTGGACTTGTGTTGTGCTAGTGCTTCTGACTCTGATGCAGTGGCCGACCACGGTCTAAAAAGACTCTGGGTTTCGAGGCAAACTTATCAAATTACGGGAAGTGTGCTTTTGCAAACAAGTGAGATAGATCAGATGCGCATTTTTTAGAAGATGACAGCTAAAGGTGACCGAGGGATCTTGTGATAGATGAGAAAGCTCATGATAATCAGGTGACACGGAGCCGTGGAAGGATGGTGGTTCGTTTTTAAAATCTGGATGGGGGCGATGTTCTGATTGGTCCTGATGGCCGATTTTCGGGAATCGGTTCCTCTTTTGTCACTTTTTGCTAGAGGTAATAGGGATTAGTATCTTTTGGTATCTGTCCTCGGGGGATGACACAGGGTTCTCGGGGAATCTCTTTGGTATCTGTCCTCGGGGGATGGCACAGGGTTCTCGGGGAATCTCTTTGGTATCTGTCCTCGGGGGATGGCACAGGGTTCTCGGGGAATCTCTTTGGTATCTGTCCTCGGGGGATGGCACAGGGTTCTCGGGGAATCTCTTTGGTATCTGTCCTCGGGGGATGACACAGGGTTCACAGGGTTCTCGGGGAATCTCTTTGGTATCTGTCCTCGGGGGATGACACAGGGTTCTCAGGGAACCTCTTTGGTATCTGTCCTCGGGGGATGACACAGGGTTCTCGGGGAATCTCTTTGGTATCTGTCCTCGGGGGATGACACAGGGTTCTCGGGGAATCTCTTTGGTATCTATCCTCGGGGGATGACATAGGGTTCTCGGGGAATCTCTTTGGTATCTGTCCTCGGGGGATGACACAGGGTTCTCGGGGAATTTCTTTGGTATCTGTCCTTGGGGGATGACATAGGGTTCTTGGGGGATCTCTTTGGTATCTGTCCTCAGGGGATGACACAGGGTTCTCGGGGAATCTCTTTTTTCCTTGATCGGGAACCAAAACCCATCTCTGAATCTTCTTCGGTTGATCAAATCTTTCGACGCTCAATCCAAGAGAGCCGGTTGGGGCCCCTAGGAGCGGGTATATGTCCTCGGGGGATGATGTAGGGTTCTCAGAGAACCTCTTTTCCTCTCTTTTGGTAAATCAGCCAAAATCCAGGATTCGTTATCAGAGCTCTCGTGTTTGATCAAAATCTATGACGGTCGTCCCGCAGCAGCCGATTCGGATCTTCGGGAGTCGATTTTTCTCAGTTTCTGCCTGTTGGAGGTAGCCCTAAAGACTTTTGGACCACTGGGGGTGAAACCTCATGAATCATGACCGAATTGGGCCACCGGGAGTGATCGGGGCCAGAGACGGACTGAAAAAGGCCAAAATAGGTCAAAACAGAGCAAAACAGAGCAAAATAGAGCAAAGCGGGGCCCACGGGGAGCAGTGTCGCGGCAGCACTGGGTAGTCGGACTTCATCTTTGTATATCTCGAGTTTTTAAGCTTTTGAAGCTCATTCTTGGCCATTTTGGGGTGTTTTTGGAGCCAAAAAACGTCAAAACGTAGCTTGTGCGCGCTCAGGTGAGTAATCCTACCCCATAGTTGGAATTTCGATTGGTGTTTTGGTTTGCTTAATTTTGCAAGAAGAAAGTTTAACTTTGACTTTCATTTTCTTTATAGATCCATGGCTTCGAGCTCGAGGAGACCGTCTAAGAAGGTCAAGGAACGGATGAAAGCCGAGATGCAAACCCTGGACTTGATTTTACGGGACCCCCAACATCATCTTTTGGCCGCAGCTCTAGCGAGCTTGGTATGTGAAACCTTCGATAGTTTAGGACTATTTCCATGTATTGTGCTAGTTTTGTGAGCCGTAGTGTGCACCTAGAGATCGTTAGAAGTTCGATTTGTGCTCAAATGTTAATTTTGCCAATTTGGACCTCGGGTCGTGAATAGTGATTTTGTGCATCGCTTTTGTCGTCTCTGGTATGTGCAGGTGCCGGAAGTATCATTGAAGGGGCCACGGTAGCCTCGCTCATGCTTTCCTGTGGTACACTCAACTCTCGCCTACCGTCAAGAGAATGGTAGACGATGCTGGGTTTGGCGGCTTCGTTCGCCTGGTTTCAAAAAGCAGCAATGATCTGGCACACTTTTATGCTTTGGCTGAGAGATGGTGGGACACCACCAATACTTTCCACCTGCCGTTTGGTGAGATGACCATGATGCCCTTCGACTTTTCCATGATTACCGGTTTGAGGGTAGGCGGGAAACTCCTAATTCTGGATTATTTCTATGATATCGACCCTGAGGCTGTAGAGATGTTGATTGGGGCTGTTCCCCCTAATTTGGAGAGGCACTGGTTTCCTTGTGGCTGGCTTTACCGGGCTTATGTCAGAGGGAATCATAACCTGAACAATTCCCAGCTTTTGAGGGTGTATCTTTTGTATGTCCTTGGTTGCTCGATCTTTGCGACACAGAATGACCGGGTGAACTTGAGACTTCTTTCTTGCCTGGCGACCATCGATGAGATCCCCTCTTACGACTGGGGCGGTGCTGCCTTGGCCCATCTTTACAAGTACATGGGTGAGGTTTCCCGAGGTGATGTTAAATCAACAGGAGGATTTTGGCGAGCTTGGGAGGTATGTGCTACATCTTGCTTTATATTCTGGCTTTTCAGTTTCTGTACTTTTTCTGATTTTCTCCTTTATCTGTGCAGCTTTGGAGCTTCGAGTACCTGAAGATGTTGGCTCCCTCCCCTGCGGATGAATCAGGCGAAGACGAGGATGGCATAGCTCCTGTGCCTCTGTTTCCACGAGGCTTGAGATGGCGGATGGATATTATCGGGGTGAAGAGTGGGGCCCACTGGATTGTTTTGCTCAGAAACTTCTTAACCGGACTGACGGCTGCTAATGTTGATTGGACGCCTTGGGAGCGCGTTGCCTATGCTGCCCCAGAGGAGATACAAGCGGTCAAACCTCTTTCCTCTTGCCGACTTCTGATAGAGAGTACCGAGTGCAGGCAGTGGTTCCTTGGTGAGCGAGTGTCCCGGCAGGTGGTCGGTGGTTCCAGGTATCGTGTCCCTCATAATCCCCCTGCGATGGATGCTAGTGACCTTTCTGGTGATGCTCTGCTGGCAGCCTTAGCTGGCACTGACGTTTGGGACCATTTTCTCTCTGAGACCGGCTATGAGGCTTACCGTGGCCACTTCCTGATGCCTAACTTCCCACTCCTGGAGGTAAGTTTTCTTTATGTTTTTGTCTTTATCCATTGCCTATGTTTTTGACTCATCTTTTCCCTAACTTGTTTTGTGCCTACAGCTTCGCGAGATGTATAGGAGACAGGCTCCTCCGGCTTCTGATCCTATCCCTCCTTGGGATTGGACCGTTAACGTTCTGGGCGCTGATGGCACTCCCCAAGTGATGGAGGTGCCACGAGTCACATGCGGGTGCCCTACTCAGCTAGTGGGCGTCCTCAACGTTCCTTGGAGTTATGCTGAGGAGGGTCACGCCTTGGCGGCTAGCTTACGGTCCTTGGTCCTTACGCGAGACCATCGGGTATGTCTTTAATTTTTCACTCCTTAAGGTTATGAGGTTTTAATCCTGATTTTGCCCTTGACAGATGGATGGTATGCGGTAATTTGCCGCCAATCAGATGGCGTCTTTGGTAGGTTTCTGACTTGACTCTGTTTTTGTATTTTTTGTTGTTTTCCTACTGATTGCCTTTATTTTATTCGTGTGTGCAGTACCGTGGAGGCGGAGCTGGCTCATCAAGAACCGGTCCGAGGTGCAGAGGTGGTAGGAGGAGACCGTCGCCGACATACACTCCGGGCGGTCCGACAGAGGACGAAGAAGAGAAGGACTGAGGCCCCCCAAGCGGGAATTTTATTCTATTTTCTTTTTATGTTTTCGATCGGGTTATACTGGTGATGTGACTATTTGGACAGTGTAGGGCGATGTGTGGAACAGTTTGTGACCTTTGACATATTATTTTGATGTTTTGCCTTTTAGGCCGGATAGCTTCCGGTTTGGAGGCGCAGTTGTGTACTTGTTTTAGTTGATGATCGTGTGATGATACATGTGCACTGTGATTGTTGGGTGTTACTGTGATGGGCAGTTTTGTAATAGTGAGTATTTTTGCCTTACAGGTGGGATAGTCCGTGAAACGGGGAGGTGCTACCAAAATTTCAAATTTTCCTAGAGTTGCGACCGAAAACATGGCTTTGTATGATCCCGCTCAACTCACAGCTTGGCTAAACATCACGGATGGTGTGGAACGGATCAACCTCTTTAGCTACGGCCTGACCGAGCTATTCTCTCTTCGCCAGATGACCCTGAACACCGAGTTCTTGCGTGCTGCTATTGCTCACTGGGACCCGGTGAACCATGTCTTCAATTTCAATGGCTTGGAGATATGCCCCTTGTTTGAGGAGTTCTGTGCTATCCTTGGCTATAATTCTGATTCGGACCTGATTCTCCCTTCTGCTGATACCCTCAGTCCTACGCGAGGCTTGGCTGAATATCTGAATTGTTCCATCACTATTTCCCGCCGGCTGATTCAAGGTGAGGTTCTTGACATTGCTTCCATAATTGCTCGATATGCCAGTCCTGGGAATCCCAGCGTGTATGATGCTACTCGTGGGGCTGCTCTGATTCTGTGTATGACTTCACACTTCTTGTTCTCGAGTGCTTCTAGCGACTTAGTGCATGTATGTCTTGGACTGAAGGCAGGTAAGAACCCCCATGGCCATGGTTCTGGCTGAGACCCTGAATGGTTTGGATCGTGCTTCAAGTCAGGGAATGCTTCTACTTTCTGGGGCGCCTTTGGTGTTATAGGCTTGGCTCTACGAGCGTCTTCAGTTATGGACCGGTAATGTGCCGCCAATTTATTTTCGCAGAGCTGTGCTTCATACTCATTTTACTTCTGCTGATTGGGTGGGTATGATGGGCGCCTTATCTGAGGCTGACATTTGCTGGATCGTGAGGTGTTGGGGCCTTTATGCTGTGACCACTAGTCTTGGGGATTTCCAGAGGGTGTGGCTGATGGGACTGAGAGAGACCTCCTTCTATCATCCTCATCGATTGGCCAGACAGTATGGGCAAGTTCAAGAGATCCCCCGGGGGTTTACTGAGAGGGTCTTTGCTTCCAGAGTCAGAGCCACTACCATTGCTGCTTTCATCAGGGGCTGGGCCAGTCGAGCAAGGGCCTATTTCTAAAGACCTTTGAAGAAATAAAAGACACAAAGATAAAACTAGACCTGACTGATTCTGCTCATTCCTCCAAGTGTCTTTGAACATGTGTGATTGCTTTCTGAAAGAACTCTTTATGTTTTTATTTATCCCTGCTTATGTAATATTCGAAGCTTGTTTATTGGTGAATCTGGGTTACTTGGAGAACCTTATTTTATGCATTTGGCCTTCTGAAAACATTTTTAATATTGATTTTGATCAGATGTTTGCTTTTGGTACTTTCTTGGGCATGCTAGGATGATTAGAGGCAAACGAGACAGGTGGCCGAAGTTCGCCCCTAGTTTGGGCTATGGATGGTTGTGAGGCAAACGAGGTGGATGACCGACGTTTGCCCCTAGTTCGGAAGAGGTGCAGGCAAACGAGGTGGGTGGCCGAAGTTTGCCCCTAGTGTGGAGGGTGATTTCTGGGTTAGGGTAAGGACCGCGACTTTATTCTTCTCACATGCTCATAATTTTGCCTAGGCACCAGCTAGGTGACCTAGCGAGCCCTTTTCTCTCTTTTGTTATTGCTCACCTTGGATTTAGCTCTAATTTTTGCCTAGGCGTCCTTTCAGATTTTTGACCTAGCGAGCCATCCATCTTTTTTTTGAAAGTCTGCCTACGTACCCCCGAACGGGGATCAGGTCCAACGTAGTTCGGGCCAAAGCTTGAAAGAAATCGGTTATTTTTTGTGAGTGGGGCGACCGAACCGATGTGGTTGCCTACGTATCCCCAAGTGGGAATCAGGTCGAGCGTAGTTCAGGCCAAGGTTGGAAAGAAATGGTTATTCTGGCGGATTGGTCAAGCATAGTACTTTTTGAGACGATCTATGTTGATTGGTTCTTTGAATTCGACACCATCGAGGTCCATGAGATAAGTTGCTCCCCCGGAAAGAATGATTTTGACGATGTAAGGGCCAACCCATTTAGGTTTAAACTTCCCACGGGGATCAAAGATCGGAGCTCAAAATTCATTAAGGACAAGGTCACCCTTGACAATCTTCCTCGGACGAACCTTTTTGTTGAAAGCACGGGCTATCCTCTTTTGATAGATTCGAACATGGTCGACTGCCACTAGGCGCTTTTCATCTATGAGGGCCAATTTTTCATATCTTTCCCTCAACCAATCGGACTCCGAAATTTCACATTCTGCCATCACGCGTAGGGACGGCAATTCTATCTCGACCGAAAGTACCGCTTCCATCCCATACACTAGTGAGTAAGGCGTTGCTCCTGTGGACGTCCTTATCGATGTTCTGTATCCCCAAAGTGCGAACGGTAGCTTTTCATGCCAGTCTTTGTAAGTATCGGCTGATTTCTGCAGTATGGCCTTAATATTCTTGTTTGCAGCCTCGACTGCCCCATTAGTTTGCGGTCTGTACGGTGATGACTTATGATAAGTGATTTTGTATTCCTCAAACAGATCCCTGACTTCTGCTTTGAAATGACTACCATTATCTGAAATGATCTCATGGGGGACTCCATAGCGATAAATTAGGTTTTTCTTGATGAATTTGGCCACTTCCTTAGCCCCTATCTTGGTGTAAGATGCAGCTTCTACCCACTTCGTAAAGTAATCGATGGCCACCAAGATGTACCGATTTCCGTTCGAGTCTCTCGGAATGATTTCACCGATGATATCGATTCCCCAGGTTGAGAATGGCCAAGGTGAAGTCATGCTGTACAAAAGGGATGGTGGTGTATTCATCATGTTTGCGTGGATCTGGCACTTGTGGCACCTTCTCACGTATTCGCAACAATCTTTCTCCAATGTTGTCCAGTAGTACCCTTGTCTTACGATTTTCTTGGCCAGCATGTGACCGTTCATGTGCGGGCCGCATACCCCCTCGTGTATTTCCTCCATCATTCTTCTGGAGCTTTTCGCAAACAAGCAAGTCAGGTTGTGACTGTTGTATCCTTTCTTCAACAATTTCCCACCGCAAATGATGAATTGCGCTGCGAATCTTCGAATTGCCCTTTTGTCTTTCTCGGTAGACTCTTGGGGGTACGTTCCATTTTCTATGAAGTTCCAGACATCCTGATACCACTGCGTTTCATTCTCTTCTGCTTCGATTGCGGCAATCATGTTGAACGAAGGCTCGTACCTTTGCTCAATTACCAAAGGCATCATCCTGACTCCCACAGGAATTTTGATCATGGAGGCTAAGGTAGCCAAGGAATCTGCTAGCTGGTTCTCTTCCCTAGGCAAGTAGAAGAACGTTATGCTCTTAAAGTGCTTCTTGAGTCCATCGAGATGGTCATGGTAGGGCTTCAACCTCTCTTCCTTCACCTTCCATTCCCCTCTGGCTTGTGTCACGATGAGATTCGAATCTCCGAAGACATCTAACTTTTGAACTCTCAATTCTATGGCCGCTTCCATCCCCAGAATGCACGCTTCATATTCCGCGGTATTGTTGGTGGAGTTATAATTGAGCTTGAGTGCCAGTGGGGTGTGGTCCCCATTTGGTGATACTAGAATTATTCCTACTCTGTAGCCTTTCATGTTGGCTGCTCCATCAAAGTACAACTTCCATTGTTTTTCCTTGATTTCCATGATATTTTCGTCCGGGAATGGGAAGTCTCCACTTTCTTTGGAGTCAATGGCGTGTTCCGCAAGATGCTCAGCCACGGTTCTCCCTTTTACCGATTTGCTTGTAACATACTTGATATCGAATTCGGATAGTAGAAGTAACCAACGGGATATACGACCGGTCAGGGCAGGTTTTTCGAGGAGGTATTTTAGAGGATCCATGCGGGATATGAGCACAACCGGGAAGGCCAGCATATAGTGCCTCAGTCGGCGGGTGCACCAAACCAAGGCCCAACATGTTTTTTCGAGAGAGTAGTTGAGCTCATACCCAGTCATCCTCTTGCTGAGGTAGTATATGGCTTTTTCGGAGTGGCTTTCTTCTCCTTCTTGGGCTAACATGCAACCCATGGCATTTTCGGAGACAGACAGGTAAAGGAATAAAGGCTTATGAGGAGTAGGCGGTGAGAGGACAGGCGGATTCTGAAGGTAGGCTTTTATTTTGTCGAAAGCGGCTTGGCATTGGTCATCCCATTGGAACTTCTCCCCTTTTCTCAGCAATCGGAACAAAGGATCGCATGTAGTTGTAAGCTTGGAAATGAAGCGGCTGATAAATTGGATTCTTCCGAGAAACCCCCTCACTTCTTTTTCATTCCGTGGTGATGTCATTTCCAGGATTGCCTTGATCTTAGAGGGATCCACCTCTATCCCCCTTTGTGTGATGAGAAAACCCAGGAGTTTACCGGAGGTCACACCGAAAGTGCATTTATTTGGATTCAACCTCATCTTGTACTTACGCAACCTTTCAAAAAACTTTTCCAGTGCCACTAGGTGTCCTTCCCTATCCTTGGACTTCACGATCATGTCATCTACGTGTACTTCTACTTCCTTGTGAATCATGTCATGCAGCAGAGTGGTGGCAGCTCTTTGGTAGGTTGCCCCAGCATTCTTGAGTCCGAAAGGCATTACTCTATAACAGTAGGTTCCCCAAGGGGTGGTGAATGTCATCTTTTCCCGATCTTCTGGCGCCATAAGAATCTGATTATACCCTGAGAAACCATCCATGAATGATAGTAGCTCATGTCCTGCGGTGTTATCTACCAAAACGTCAATGTGGGGAAGCAGGAAGTCATCCTTGGGACTGGCTTTGTTTAGATCACGGAAGTCGACGCACACACGAACTTTTCCATCTTTCTTTGGGACTGGCACAATGTTGGCAACCTATTCCGGATATTCAGTGACAATGATGAACCCTGCTTTGAACTGCTTTTTCACTTCTTCTTTAACCTTGAGTGCCCACTCTGGCCTCATGCACCTCAGTTTCTGCTTGACAGGATTAGAATTAGGGAGGAGGGGAATATGATGTTGGACAATGTCAGGATCGACCCCAGGCATGTCCTCATAAGACCAAGCAAAAACATCTTTGAATTCTTTTAGCAAGAGAGTCAGTTTTTCTTTTTCTTCTTTATTAAGGGCTGAGCCAATTTGCACAATTTATGGATTATCTATTTCACCTAGGTTAACCGATAAAGTATCTTTGATTATTTCACAAGCATGTGGTTTTTCAATTAGTTGCTTAAGTTCAATTGGGAGATCCTCGGAGGGATCTGTGCAATCACCGGTATTAGACACAGAGGAGTAAGTAGAATCGTCTTTCATTTCATTCATGACAGGTGGAGTGATTACATTAGACAGTGGTGGGCTTACAGCAGCCGACTTTGATACAGACTCGATAATTGGAAGTATAGACTCTGGGGAAACAGGGGATTGGGAGACACAGACAGATGACTCTACAGCCTGGTTGCTCAGACCCTCCTCAGTTGACTTGATATGATCATCCTGGCTCTCGGCCCTCTTTCCTTCTTTCTCTTCAACGAACTCTTCCCACATTTTCCCGATGGCTTCAGTATCTAGGTATTTCAACCAATCCTCCTCTGAGATTTTGACAGCTTCTTCCGGATAGAACGAATCTTGATAGGGGGGTTTTTTTACAGTTTGTAAAAATTTCCAGCCCGGGGTGCCTTTTTCCAGTGGCTTGATGGATCCAAGGTTCAGGGAACCCAAATTAGGGGAAGTCATCCCCTTCTTTGATGAATTGTCCATTCAAGGTTTTGCGGTATGGCGGGAGACTCCTCACTCTTTTCTTCCATGGCCTTTGTATCTCGATGTCTTCTTCAGTGGGCTTGTACCCCAGCCCAAAAGTTCCTTGCTGTCCTTTGATCTGAGGGAACTCTCGAATCCCTTGCTGGCGTCGGCCCAATCCCATTCCAGGGAGGTAGTTCATTTTACGGACAATGTTGCAACCGCAGAGTGGATCTCGGGGAACCTGTCTTCATCATTGATCATGTGGACTTCTTCCATGAAGAATCCCCCAATTTCTCCTTCTTCTAGCTCAGGTATTTGGATTTCAAAGATGGGAGCGTAGTTTGGGAAAGCTTCATTACCCCAACTATTACCGAGAATGATTTTCACTTCCTTCTCATGGATGTACTTGATCATTTGATGCACAGTGGACGATACGGCTTTGTTGACATGCAGCCAGGGCCTTCCGATCAACAAGTTGAATGAGGCAGGTATGTCCATGACCTGAAAGACTTCGGTGCTCACCAAAGATCCTACCCGGATTTGGAGAAAAACGGTTCCCATCACATTTCTCCTGGTGTTATCATAGGCCCTCACAGATTGCACAGATGGTGTGATGTCAAGGACATTGACCCCCAAGGCAGTGGCAGTCCTTAGGGCACATACATTTAAGGCAGAGCCCGTATCGACTAGACAAAATGGCACCTGTAGTCCCTTACATCCAACGGTGATGTACAATTCTTTGGTGCGGATCCTTCTGGTGGCAAGTCTTCATCAGAAAATGTAATGATTGGGTCGGGGGTAAGTGCGCCCAAGAAAGCCACCATGTCCTCTGGTGCGGCATCAATGGGGACCTTTATTCCAGCCAGGGCGTTCAACACAGCTTACCTATGCTTGTAGGACGTCACCATGATGTCCCACATTGAGAGATGTGCTTGGGTTTTCTTCAGCTGTTTTATCAATTCATTATCTTCTTCGATGATCTTATCCATCTTACCCTTCCCCTTGTCTTTAATTGGACCCTTCTCGACAGCTTTAGTAGTAGGCTGCAGAGGCTGGTAGTGACGGCCTGACCTAGTCAGATGATCAATTTCAGCAGGAGTAGGCCCTTCTACAGTCCCATCCTTTCTGAACCAGTCGCAGTCTGTCCCTACAAATGGTTTTTCTGGCTCATCCCAGATAGAAGCATCACTTTCATTATTGGGGTCATACCATTTGAGGTCCACCACCCCTAGATCATGCTCTTCCAAAAAGAACAAGTCTTGCTCATCGTCTAGCTGTTGCTGCCACTTGTCATTCTCCCCTTCAATCAGATGAATTCCCACAGAGTTCGGGATGTCAATGAGGGGTAAGGTTTGTCCTAGGGGGGTGATATAAGTAGCAGGGTTGAAGGATACAGGGTTGGACTCAATGAGGTTGACATTTTGGTGGTTTGGTAGAGGATTTTGGGTGATATGGGGCTGCTTTGGTGGTGGCTCGATGATGTTCTGGTCAATGAGGTCTTGAATATCATGGCGGAGGCGCACGCAATCATCAGTGTTGTGGCCCAGGGCTTGGTGGTAGGTACACCATTTGGACATATCGCAGTTTGGCGGGAGCGGGGTGTTTCAGGGTTGGAGTAGTTGGAGGTGGCCCTTCTTGAGGAGACGATCTAAGGCTGAGGAGATGGAGATCTCTAGCTTGGCGAAGTTACGAGGGGGCTTTTTTTGGAAAGGGCGACTAGAAGTGTTGGCTTGGTTGAGAGGTTGGTATGGCCTAGGAGGGTACGCCATGGGTTGGCTGCTAAGGGCATTGACATCCGGGGGACTCCGGGAATAGTTGGGCCTTCTTGAATGGCTCGGAGGCTCTTCCTTTTTGATCTTTCCTTCTCTGATAGCGTCTTCAATTCGAGTTCCAACTTCAAACAATTCCTCAAAGGTGGAGATGGACTGGTAAAACAGATTTTCATGGTAGAGTGGTTGCAGATTTCGGATTAGCATCCTCACTTGTTCCTTCTCAATCGGCCGATGGGTCATTTGGGCTACCTTGTTCCTCCATCTGCTCAGAAATGCAGCGAAGGATTCATTGTGGTTTTTCCGGGTTGTTTCCAAATCCCTGATGGTGACATCCAACTCTTGATTGTAGGAGCAATGATCGACGAAGACTCGAACAATGTCTTCCCATGCCCGGGTTTTGGAGGCTTCCAAGGTTAGGAACCATGATAGTGCAGACTTTGCAAGAGTTTGCGGGAACAACATCGCAATGTCCTCGTGGGTACAACCCATGGACTGGAAGATACTCATACATAGCTTCACATGACTTTTCGGATTCCCAGTTCCGTCAAAACGGTCGATGGCCGACATCTTGAAATTCTCTGGTAGTTTCAGCTTAACAGGCTCAAAGAGGCCTTCCAGGTCTAGCATGTAATCATCGACCCCCTTGCTTTTGCTCAGTACGCTTTCCAGTTTGTCAACCTTATCCATCTTTTCTTGGAGCTTCTTCTCATACGCGAACGGTGGGACCCCTTGAAACCAGTCTTCCTCCCCGTTGTTCTCACGTAGGGGTGGTTCAAACTCTGGTGGTGGAAACCCGGGAGGAGGTTGCGGCCGCCGCTGCTTCATTTCTTCCATGAACTTCAGAACTTGGGCTAAGCTGTCGGACTGCTGGCTTATATAGTTGCTCCCAACTCGGTAACCTTGTTTTCCAACTCTTCTCGATTCATGCTGAAGTAAGCTGTCAGACTGATTCTGATCAATCGATTATCCAAACTCTTGACCCACGAAGAGGACCCTGACTGCTGACCTTGGGAATCTATACTGACCTGACAGATTTTGAGAGGACTAGATTAGATCTTGACAGTGGTGACTTTAGACAGACAAAGACAGTGATGTTTAACAAACGTGGACTGACTCGAGACAGTACGTGCAGATTGATGGGGATGGTGTATGCATGTGAGACAAGCACGCGGATGTAAGCCCTAATCTATATGATGCTTCTATTTCTAACAGATAGCAGTTAAACAAATAAGGTCCTAACCATACAGAGTGTGCTAACCTTACTTTCCAGTATGACCACCAAGGGATAACAAGGATTTCTGGGATACTTCGGGTAATTTTGGACAGAGTTTCTGGGAGAAACTGGTTAATATGGTTATATATGGGGTATCTGGACAGAGTTTCTGGGAGAAACTGGTTAATATGGTTATATCTGGGATATCTGGACAGAGTTTCTGGGAGAAACTGGTTAATATGGTTATATCTGGGATATCTGGACAGAGTTTCTGGGAGAAACTGGTTAATATGGTTATATCTGGGATATCTGGACAGAGTTTCTGGGAGAAACTGGTTAATATGGTTATATCTGGGATATCTGGACAGAGTTTCCGGGAGAAACTGGTTAATATGGTTATATCTGGGGTATCTGGACAGAGTTTCTGGGAGAAGCTGGTTAATATGGTGATAGTGATCATACCGTCTAGCAGGTTTTCATACTCCTATGTCTTAGGACCGATAAATAAGGTTTGCGGTGTATATCTTTGTGAGCATGGAGCAGACTTCCTTGTCATGGTGCCTAGGCAGGTCAACACAATGTGATCACATGTGAGTGATTGCCTTGGGGATCATAAGAAAGAGGTTCTGTTTTATGCCACATAAGCGTCTACACTGCGCAAGTAATCCCATCAGGGCATACATCAGTTATACCACATTGTCCTATCTGGAAAGATAAATGAACAGTCCTATGAAAGGTTCTACAAGAATCTATATGCAAAGGCTGGGTTAGTCAAAGAGGGTCCGCTGACGAGAGTTCCAATATACCGTCAGAGAGACAGTATGGAGGTTTTTACTCTTTTTGATATACCTTGGAAGGTACAATATCAACGGTGACTTGTGCCCTGGCACAGCAAGACTTGAACAATGTCAGCACCGCGTTTCAGACACAGTCAAAGGGAAAATGCAGAAGTGCAATGCGGTGAACCAAACACAGTAAAATGATGATTTTAAGGATGCTTCTTATGAGTCAAACCTCTGTATTATTTTTTTTAAAATAAAAAATCCCCACCAGAGTCGCCAGATTGTGGACACGCGGGATCGCTCATCCACTTTTGTTATGCTTGTTTGAAATTGATTTGGATCAAAGAAAGAGAAAAGGTCTGTTGAAAACAGATACAGAGTCGCCACTTGGTCATTAAGGAACCAAGAAACCTAATTTGACTCACCCAAATGGATAAAGGGCACTGGCCCTTCATAATCAAAGAACTTGGTTCGGGGTTTTGGTACGAGAGAGGAAAGAGCCTTTGTCACGACTAAAACACCCTCAACTCGCCCCGTCTTTCGACGGGCCTCAATTAGCATCCAAATAATCATCTTATACTATGTATGGTTCAAAAATTAATACTATGGTAATATATTACATCACATAAGAAACTTGAAATTGGAAGATCAAAAGATAAGATATCATTCATAAGATTTAAGCCAAGTATCACACAATGCAAAGTGAAAGATCACACAAAACAAACCTAGGAAAAATCATCTACTCATGTATCAAGTAATTAAGTTTTCCTAATCTAAAGGGGGACATGAATTGTTCTTGAAACAAAATAATCAAAGAAATCAAAATATGCTTAGCAAGCTAGTATGATGCATGTTATTCTTTGAGAAAAGAAGACCTCTCAATCCCCGGGATGGATGAGAAAAGATGATTAGATCGGGGGAAGCATGAACGTGTGATCGTGATCATTCCTTATAATCTTCTTAGATTACGAGTCACAAAAGCCCCAAATCTTTGCATGGATGCAATGTATGTATCTAAAATGTGCCAAGGTTGTAGTGTGCTTTGTGTTCATGGATTCCTAGAATGACTTAGAAGTCTAGAATGTGTATGAATGAATGAATGAAATCAACATGGGATATGTACAAATTTAGTATGAACTACTTCCTAAGACATGAGCTAATTTGGAGTGCATGTAGGCATCAAATCAAAGAATGAAAGTTAAGATGTGCTTGCTGTGAATAGTGGATAGAACAGTAACATGATATTTTGGAAATTGAAAAGAAGGGTTAGAAATGTTTTCAGTGCATGATTATTTATGGGGATCTTCCTTATTGTGTCTAGAACACTACCCAAAAAGCCAATCTTTAATAACTATCACAGATTGAGAGAAATCATATGAACAACAGAGGTCACTCAGAAACAGAGTCCGTACTGTCGACTGAAATGTTGAAACGAATGATCTAGAGGCCCATTTTATACAGAAAGTTCCCTAAGACATTGAAGTTTAAGAGAAAAATAAGTTAGGACCACCCCTTTTGGAAAAGTTTTCTGAAAAAGAGTTTGGAAGAGGACCTAACTGCTGTGACAGCAAAAACAGAATGTCTGGAACGAATGTTTGGGTCCAAATGGACCATTTCCAAGTATTTTCAAGTCAAACCAAAAATCATGGGTGTTCTATAATGAGTTAGGAAGACTTTCCAAGTGGCCTTTCATTCATACATTGAGTATTGAGTTCTAGAGAAATCTTTGAACTCAGCTCACTCACTGTTTTGACTCACTGTTTTGAAGATTTTGGGAAAAACTTGAGTTTTCTTTCTTGAAGTCAAAATGAGAGGGATTGAGAGGGGTTTTGAAATAGAGGTTTTGAAAGTATATTTTCAACATCAAATAGAGATTATAGCCTCTTGGAATATCAACATCAAACTCATCATCAAGAGCCTCCAAGATTGTTGGAGAGATTTATTTTTATTTTGAACATAACTTCAAGGATACCTTGGAGGTATTGAAGTTATGATCATCATTTATCAAACATGTTTTTGAGGTCAAGAGCTACTATCCATAAGGATTCACTCACCTCAAACTTCATGTCATCATCTAGATGATGATGAACTAGTAAGTAAATAAAGAAAGACCAAAAAGAAATGAGGTATGAAGAGATAAACAATGAATAAACAAGCAAGTAAATAATGATCAATAGATGATATTCATGAAGTATATAACTTGTAGTTTGGTGTTTCACTCATATGTAATGACATTGGACATGGAAGAAGTTTCCACTCTCTTAAATGCTCACTAAAATGGTGGTTGGGTGTATTGAATGTTGAAGTAAATGGGAGTAATATAGTAAAAACAAAGTTTAGAACTCACTTTTGTTTTGAAAATCAAATAAGGAAGCTTCTTTTCTCTCTATTCTAACCTTATCTCTACAACTTTCTCTCCCAAACTTTTTCTAAACTTGCATTTGACACCCCCAAAATGAAGAGCAATGGGGGGTTTAAATAGGCCAACTTGGGGTGGTTTTGGGATTTAGAAAGTACTCCCATTGGCTCCAAACATCTGAAATCATAAAACTATGTCGTTTTGGTTTTTAATTAATAAAAATGGAACCCCAAAATTATTTACAAAAACACACTGTTCTGGAGGGGAGTACCGCGGTGGCACCGGACCAGTGCCGCGGCGGCAGTGGGCCAGTGCCGTGGCGGCACTGCTCCTCCTTCGTCCAGATAATGATGGTTAGGCCCCCAGAGGTTTCGGTATTCGCGAGAAGACCCTATTTTGTCCGAAATTCACAGAAAATGCATACGAACTCCAAATTGAGGTTGTGATATACCGTTGGAAAGGTAATGAAGTCTACTTTTCAAAAACAATAAATCGGAGATAGGTCACTTTGAAAAGTTTTGCGGTATTTGCGATAAAAGCCGATTTGATTGCCTTTTTCGCCTTCGGAAATTCATAATAAACTCGTTTTAAATTCAAAATTTATGTGCGATATACCGTTGGAAAGCTATTGACCTTTAGTATCCATGAAAAATATTTAAAAATTGTTATGGTGACCCGGTTCTAAAGTCAAATTTTGGTCAAACCTGGGATTCCCGGGAAGTTCTGGGAACCCCTGGGAGCTCCCCGGAGCTGACGTTTTCGCTCGATTTCCTTTTAAAACTCATTTTAATATTTTCCACATGATCCAGAATGATTCCGGTAAATTTGGACGATTTTGGTCAAACTTGATCAAACTTGGTCAAACCTTGGTCAAACCTGGTCAAACCTTGGTCAAACTGGTCAACAGGGACTTTCCGGGAACTTCCGGGACTTCTGGGGGTCTCTGGGAGTTGACGATTTCATCCGATTTTACTTATAAACTCATTTTATCACTTTTCTTATGACGTAGCATGTTTCCAGAACTTTTGGTCCGAATCTGGGAGCTTTTGGGCTTTCAGGGGCATTTTGGTCATTCTGAGCATTCTGAGAGATAGAATGGGCTTCCAGGAGTCCTTTTGAGTCTTTTACGATCATTGTGAACCACCAAGCTATGGGTCTCCTAAATCTGATAGCCAACAAAATGGGGTGTCTAGACACCGTCTGTTCTAAGTCTTGTATTTCTAAAAAACATGCACAATATCTAATTTATTGAATAAAGGAAAGACCCAACAATAACGTGTGCAATTATCAATGAAAGGCACATAATATCTGTAACCTTCTACAGATTTAGAAGGGGCAGGTCTCCACACATCACTATGTACAAGATCTAATGTACATGAAGAAAGGGACTGTGATTGAGGGAAGGGAAGCCTTGTTATTTTTTCATGAAGATAATGTTCAAAAACTATGTCATCAAGATGATGAGCTGAAGGTGAAGCCTTATTGTTGTGTAGAATTTGCTGTAAAATGGCAATAGAAGGATGTCCCAGTTGGGCATGCCAAAGATGATTGGGAACTTTATTTCCAAGGAAGGCAGTATTTATGAAAGAAGATGAAGATGAGCTGTGAATGGCGTAAAGACTATTGTTACTGAGTCCTTGGTACAGAACCTTCCCCGAGGAATTGTCCTGGATTCTAAAGGAATTGTTATCTTGACATAACCTTTGTACATAAATAAGGTTAGAACTCTGAGAATATTAGTGAGAGAAAAGTGATGTGAATCAGTGGAAAGAGAAGAAATACCAGTATGAGAGATAGGAAGACCTTGACCATTACCAACAGAAACTATGTCATTGCCATGATATTCTTCAGAAATAAAGAGATTGCTGAGATCAGAGGTGATGTTGTTGGTAGCACCAGAGTCAGAGAGCCAGGTTTCAGAATTTGGAGAAGCCGCAAATTGAGTTGAAATTATCATAACAGAGAGTTGAGCTAGTAGAAATCATCCTTGGTATGCATAGTTCATTCGATTATAACAATCAATAGCTAAATGATTGGGCTTATTACAAATCTGACAGATGACCTGAGGTTTCTGAAGTGTGTTGTTGTTGGAATAGTTCTGGTTTGGTGATGGTGGAAAACCTAGAGAACTTTGATTGAAGAATTGATTTTGTCCTCGAAAACCACCATTTCTGCCAGATCTGCCTCAGCCTCTGTTAGAGTAGCGACCTCTACCAAATGGTTGAACATTCTGATTTCTACCAAAAGAATGAAAGCCTTTGTTCTGAATTGAAGTTAGGGCAGAGAATTGGGATTCTTGAGTAGTTGAGAGATTATTTACTTCAATTGTTTGTTCTTCGGCTCGTAGAAGAGAATGAAGGTCATTGATGCATAGATGTTCAGATCTAGTACGAATTGTAATTCTGAATCCATTGTACTCCATATGTAATCAATTGAGAGTGTATAGCAATAAGGCTTAGTTTGGCCCCCACGTGGCTTTTTAAAACGAGATTATGAAATTTATTACTAAGTTGTTTGATAATTTTATACAAGTGACACACTACTCTTCAAAAAGACATCATGAAACCAAAAAGCAACCTTGAGCTTTTAAAAGATCCATTCTAGAGCTTTTAAAAGCTCCCCCTAAAAAAACCCTAAGTTCAATGTTTGCAAAGCTCATAAACTAGTTACCAAATGAATTAACATGAAATTGTGCTATAACAAAAAGAGAGGGTAAAATACCATTTACCCCCTTGTGGTTTGAGCTAGTGGCACATAACCCCCCTTGTAGTTTCAAATGTGATACATAACCCCTCTGTGGTCTTGTGCAAAGTGAAATGTTAAGGGTTTCCAACTGTGGTTTGTATAAATTCTATTCTACACTTGAAATAATGTGCTAAATTTCCCTCCTCTCACTTTTTCTCTCCTCCCATGATTTCTTGACTCTCTTTTTTCTTCACCAAAGAGTTTCATCTTTCTGTCTCCAGTCTCCACCGGCCGCCGCCACCTACACCTGCAGCCACCATCATCACTTTCAATAGGAAACTTAATGAATTTAGGATATAGGACAACCCTGAGAATTCCATTCGCTGCTAGATCTCCTATGAAATCGAGATCAAAATCCTCTCTCTCTCTATATATATATACACACACACACAAAATAAGACAACCATAAACAAATCATGGGAGGTTTCAAATTTTCGAAACTATGTCAATGGAATCTCGCTGCTGCTCTTGGGGTTGGGTAATTTTTGCACTAGTTTTTCACCTTAAATTAGATATTTAGCTCTACTTCTCGAGATTCGATATTGGAGCCTCTTTGGTCTATTCTCCCACCCTGTTCACAATGCAACTATGGGTACTGGTAGTTTTCTTTGAAGTGCATCTGAAACTCATGGACTGGAATATGAGTTGTAAATCAATCAAGGTGTGTCGTGAATTTAGTAAGCTCTGAATGACATTTTTGGGGGCTCAGCTGTGTCTGGTTCTTATTGGTTCTGATGTGTTTAGTGGCTTGGATTATCATGTGTTAGATATGGGTGGTTTTTGTTGAAGTTATTAATTGCATAAATTATATAATCTAGAATATAAACATAAATCTGAATTTGAATAAATACACAAAGGTATAAATCAATCCACTTACAGTATTTCGGAGAAAACAAAATTTCAATCTCGGAATCAATTGGATGAAGTCTAGTGTTTGACACTATCTCCTTAAGACAGATTCGTCCCCGCACTGGTGCTCACAGTTACAACGAACGTCTATCTCCCAAGATAAAGTGATCGCTTAGACACAGAAGAGGCAGCACTATCAATCTGTGAATCTGGCGAACCAATCAATGCCTAACTACTCTCTCTTTAACAGTATGACTATATGTATATGCAGCAAAGGATAAGGACGAATTTAATAATCGTGAATGCATATGGAAATAGTTGTATATATAACCACATATGTACCTTATATGGAGGACCGTGATTGTTCCAAATGTCTGTTTATATGGGTCTGTTTGGAACAGTCATATTCAAACAGACATGAAGAGGAGGTGTATTTGTTTGAATTCACATGTCTATTTCAACAAACACAAATGTTGGCTAAGGCTGCGTTTGGCAGCGCATTAATTAGTTCAAATAATTTGCACCCTTCAACCAATTCTCAAATGGGAACTTTGAATGTCAATTCTCATTCATCTAAAAAATCACAAACAGTTTTTCTAACAGTCCCCCACATGAATGAAATTGGCTGGATAAACAATGCAAGTGAAAATGAAAACATCAGAGAGAGTAATTAATAGAGAGTTACCGCACCAGGATAGGTACCTTTTAGCCTTGAACCTTCCCTAGTGAAAACCTATCGGATTTACTCGGCTAAACAGTGAACTTGATGTATTGAACTATTCAGGCTTTTATGTAAACCTAGACAGTAGAAGTCACACAGTTTCCCTCCAGACATCGTTGGTTCTTATTATTGTGTTATGGTATTCGTAAGTGCTGTTAGAGAATTTAAGCCTTGTCAATTCTCACATAAGCGACCCCTTCTCACTCATATGGATGATTTCCTATTAAGAGTATCCTGCTATACTCCACTTGGATTTCCAAAGTATAGGAATCATTAAAAGTAAAGCTTATCCTAAAACTTTCTACAGGCATCACTATCGTTTGATCGTAGGACTGGGTAGAGAAGTATCTCTCTAGTGATACGGTTACGTCACGCACAATTTGGTCATCTCGCTGAACCTAGATCTTGGGATCTCTAGTCAACTAGGTTGGGTTGCCATTATGATGACTTTTAAGATATAGGCTTTAATCCCATTCCCCTCGATGAACAGTTTACTTTGATCTCTCGTTAAACCTTTTGTTAGTGGATCCGCTATATTATTTTTTGACTTTATATAGTCAATGGAAATAATTCAGTTAGAGATCAACTGTTTTATGTATCTTCGACGTATATGTCGAGATTTACCATTATAAATACTACTCTGTGCCCTATACATTACTGATTGACTATCACAATGTATGCATATAGCTGGCACAGGTTTTGGCCATATCAGAATGTCCTTTAAAAAATGACAAAGCCATTATGCTTCCTCTCCAGCCTTGTCTAAGGCAATAAACTCATATTCCATTATGGATTGAGCAATACATGTTTGTTTGGAGGATTTCCAAGATATAGTAACACCTCCGAGTGTGAAGACACATCTACTTGTGGATTTCGAATCGTTTGAATCATATATCCAATTTGCATCAGTGTACCCCTCAAGTACTACAGGATATCTATTGTAGTGAAATCCAAAGTTCTGGGTGTATCTCAGATATCTGAGAACCGTTATTATTGCTTTCCAATGATCTTCACCCGGATTACTCGTACATCTGCTCAGTTTGCTTACTGAGTATGCTATGTCTAGTCTAGTGTAGTTCATAACATACATTAGACTACCTATGAATGCGAGTATTCTAATTGTGATATACATTGACCAGTGTTTTTAGTAAGATGAAGATTTACGTCTACAGGTGTTCTTGCCAGACTATCGTTATCTTTGTCAAATTTCTCAAGTATATTTTTCCAATGTAATGAGATTGAGATAATATAAGTCCATTAGATGTCTTAGTAATCTTGATTCCTAAAATGACATCTGCAACACCTAAATCTTTCATGTCAAGCCTACTAGTCAACATTCTCTTTGTAGCGTTAATAACTTCATTATTGCTACCTATGATAAGCATATCATCCACGTAAAGGCAAACAATGACATATCCGATATGAGTGCTTTTAACATAGACACACTTGTCACACTCGTTAATTTTAATTCCATTTGACATCATAGCACTGTCAAATTTCTCATGCCATTACTTCGGTGCTTACTTTAATCTATAAAGGGATTTGACAAGTTTACACACTTTCCTCTCTTGTCCTTGAGCAATAAACCCCTCAGGTTGCTCTCTATATATATTTCCTCATTCAAATCACCATTTAAGAATGCCATCTTGACATCCATTTGATGTATCTCAAGATTGTGTAATGATGCAATTGCAATCAACATTCGAATGGATGTTATTCTTGTAATTGGTGAATAGGTGTCAAAATAGTCCACGCCTTCCATTTGCTTATACCCTTTGGAGACAAGCCTAGCTTTGTACTTGTCAATTGATCCATCAGCTTTCATCTTTCTCTATAAGATCCATTTACATCCCAATGGTTTATTACTACCAGCTCCTATGTATAGTTTTGCATGATGGAGTCAATCTCACTATTCACTGCCTCTTTCCAGATTGGTGCTTTCGGAGAAGGCATTGCTTCATTGAAGCTTTAAGGCTCACTCTCTAACAAATATGTTAGAAAATTAGGGTCAAAGGACATAGAAGTTCTTGCCCTTTTACTGCGTCTTAATTCATCCTCATCTATAGACCCTTGATTATTGTTAGACGCGTTGTTTTAAGTTCTTGTAAGAGATCTTGGCTCTTGAGCATTTTTAAACGGAAATATATCCTCAAAGAATGATGCATTTCTAGATTCTATAAATGTATTAACATGTACTTCTGGATTATATGACTTATGAACTAGAAACCTATATGCACTACTATTGTTAGCGTAACCAATAAAGATATAATCTATGGTTCTGGGCCCTAGCTTAGTCTTTTTAGGGACTGGAACAACCACCTTAGCCAAACACCCACACACTCTTAAGAATTTATAGGAAGGTTTTCGACCTTTCCACAATTCATAAGGAGTATTTCCTGCTTTCTTATGAGGTATTTTGTTTAGAACATAATTTACAGAAAGCAAAGCTTCCCCCCATAAATTTTGGGGTGATCCCGAACTTATTAACATAGCATGAAGCATCTCTTTTAAAGTTTATTTTTACGTTCAGCAACTCCATTTTGCTGAGGTGAATTGGGTGCGGTAGTTTGGTGTATAATTCCATGTTGTGCACAGAATTCACCAAACGGCGCTTCATATTCACCACCCCTGTCACTTCTTAGAGCGTTAATCTTTTTACAAAGCTGGTTCTCAACTTCATTCTTATAATGAATAAACATCTCTACAACCTCATCCTTACTTCTTAAGAGATACACATAACAATATCTAGTGCAATTATCTATAAAAGTTATAAAGTACTTTTTTCCTCCTCTAGTTTGAACAAATTTTAAATCACAAACATCTGTATGAATTAAGTCTAGAGGTTTGATACTTCTTTCTATAGATTTAAAAGGTAATCTAGTGAATTTAGATTCTACACAGGTTTCACATTTATGATTCGAATCTATATCAAATTTAGGCAAATAGTCTAAGTTAATTAATTACGCATAGTGTCATAATTAACATGTCCTAATCTACCATGCCAAACATTAGAAGACTCAGCCATATAAGCAGAAGAAGAAATATTATTATTAATAATTTTTGGTACAACAATCATTACATTAAGTTTAAAAAGCCCATCACTCAGATATCCCTTTCCCACATACATCCCACTTTTGGTGAGTACAACTTTATCACTTTCGAAAACCAATATAATTGAAGCCCTTCTTACTCAACAATGATCCATAAATAAGGTTCTTGCGAATGTTTGGCACATGGATCACATCGTTAAGAATAAGTTCATTTCCGAGGTCATCTTTAGTACAATCTTTCCTTGTCCTTCCACTTTGGAAGCTGAAGCATTGCCCATGAACAGTTGTTCTTCATTATCTAATACTTGATATGATAAGAACATATTCTTGTCCGAGCATATATGGCGAGTAGCTCCAGTGTCCACCCACCATGATTTGGTGTTACCTACCATGTTGACTTCGGATACCACGGCTGAAAGATTCTCAACCTCTGTCACATTTGCTTGAGCGGTCTTCTTCTTGAAGTTCCCTTGTTCATTTCATTTGCGACAGTCCTTAGCCATATGCCCAGGTTTGCCACAATCATAGCATTTTCCCTTGAACCTTTTATTGTTACTACCTTTAGGGCCTTGTTTAGGCTCTTGGCCAGAATGCTTCCTCTTTTTGTTATTGCTCTTTGGCACATGCCCCACCACATTAGCTTTAGATACTATAGAGTTGTGTTTCTTTTCGGAACCACAATTGTCTTCCTCTTTCCTCAACCTTACGATCAAATCTTCAAGTTTTATCTCCTTACGCTTGTGTTTGAGATAGTTCTTGAAATCCTTCCAAGATGGAGGTAATTTTTCAATAATTACCGCCACTTGGAATGATTCACTTAGCGACATTCCTTTTGCATGAATTTCATGCAGTATTACTTGAGATCTTGAATATGAGCAATCACTGTTTTGGAATCCAACATTTTGTAGTCAAGGAATTTACCAACAACAAATTTCTTTGTTCTGGAATCTTCGATTTTGTACTTTTTATTCAACGAATCCCATAGTTCTTTTGCAGTCTACAGTGGACTATACACATTATAGTGTGTTGTCTAAATTGTTAAGGATATAGTTCCTACATAGAAAATCTGAATGTTTCCATGAGTCCACAACAAGCACAGTCTATATATCTAAATCATTACTCAGATTACGAGCATCTTCACGAAGGAACCTTGCCAAATTCAGAGTTATGAGATAGAACAACATCTTTTGTTGCCATCTCTTTTACCACTGAATTTTTCCGATTTTTCTCCATGGGTAACATGAGCTGGGATAGTTGGGGTAGGAATTGCCACAATAACATTGTTGTTGTTTTTGTTTGCCATCTAAACTAGAATTGGTATGAAATTTGGATAAGGCAATTTAAATAAAATAAAAAAAATGCAATATAGTTATTTATTAATTTTGCACTAAGTTAGAAATGCACAACACTGTTTATTAATAAATAGAGACAATATCTTTGACTTTATGTATTTGCACCAAATAGTAATAATGAACAACAATTGACACTGTCTTGTAAATATACCAACGCTGATATTATTCTATAAATATGAACCAATGTGATATTGAATTGTAATAATTAAACCAACTCTACAACCAACGAAGTCAAACTTATCAAAACTTTAACTAATGAAAAAGATATCTCAGTACACCTATTAAAAAAAACTAAACATGCATTATATCTATATCTCCACTGACTTCAAGTTCCAAGAATTAGAGACAAGAACATGTGAAATCCTTTGTGATAATATGCAGTTCTAGAAACAGACACAAAACAGACGTATCTCTGTTTTACAATTGCTTTACCCAAACAATTTTTTTTTCTCCTTTCCGAAAGTGATGCAGTTTACACAAACAAATCAAGACTCAGATTGAATCAGAAACAAACTAAGAATAGGCGTAATTCTATTTTCAAAAATAATTCTGAAAAAGCAATTACGAACATACCACTGGTTGAATACGAGTTTCAGAAACCCAATTACAAAACACGTCCAAATTCTGGTTTCTATATGTTTTATAAAAATTGATTCCAGATTATATAATTCAATACGAATCTGTCTTAAGATTGTAGAAAATATTAATTGCAGAAATTATATAATGTAGAATATAAACATAAATCTGAATTTGAATAAATACACAAAGCTAGACATTAATCCACTTACAGTATTTCGGAGAAAACAAAATTTCAATCTCGGAATCAGTTGGATCAAGTCTAGTGTTTGACACTATCTTCTCAAGACATATTTGTCCTCGCACAAGTGCTCACGGTTACAAGGGACGCCTATCTCCCAGGATAATGTGATCGCGTAGACACAGAAGAGGCAGCACTATCAATCTATGAATCTGGCAAACCAATCAATGCCTAACTACTCTCTCTTTAATAGTATGACTATATGTATATGCAGCAAAGGACATGGATGAATTTAATAATCGTGAATGCATATGGGAATAGTTATATATATAGCCACATAGGTAATCTTACATGGAGGACCATGATTGTTCCAAATGTATGTTCATATGGGTCTGTTTGGAACTGTCATATACGAACAGACATGAAAAGGAGGTGTATTTGTTTGAATTCACATGTCTGTTTTAACAAACATAAATATTGGCTAAGGCTGAGTTTGCGCATTAATTAGTTCAAATAATTTACACCCTTCAACCAATTCTCAAATGGGAACTTTGAATGTCAATTCTCATTCATCTGTAAAATCACAAACAATTTTTCTAACAAATTTTGCTCTTCAAATTGTTTTGGACTTTGAATGGTCAGCTACAGCATAGGTTTAATTTATTGATTGTGCTTTTCCTTGTGTGGGTTGTTTGGGGTTGATTGTTACTCCCAGTGAGCTATCTTGTTTTTTCAATAAAATTGATATTAGTTAGGTGTTAGATAAAATGACGAAAAAGTAATGGTGAGGGTTTGTTTCGCTAGTAGGTGGGGAGATGAACAATGGTTTCCCTCCTCTTTCTTTCCTCTACAGATGGACAAAGGTTGAGCTTTTTGTTAAGAGAAGAGGGGTACTCTCGTCATTTTCAGCATTCGTACTTCTTTTCCGGACAATACCAACAGATTGACCGTTAAAATAGACAAATTTTCTAACAGATCGAACCTCAGGGGGACTACGTGTCACATTTAAAACTAAGGGGGTTATGTGCCACTAGCTTAAACCACAAAGGGTAAAGGGTATTTTACCCAAAAAGAGAAGCACCAAAATGGGACCAAACTAAGCCGAGATCCTCATCATCTATCTGAACTGAAACCGTAGCAAGTTTACCTCAATTGAATCTGATTTCTTCGTTACTGTTTGCAGATCAGATTTTAACTGCAAAATGTTAGATCGCGAGAGTAATGAGTATTGTCTCTCCAATGCAAGCCAAATTTCTCTAGAAGATGACTTTCCAATAACATGCGATAAGGCATTTTCAATTAGCGTAGCATTGATCAAGTGATGAGTGCTTGATCTTGTATGATCCATGAATGATAATCTATATTTGGGCTTAGTTTAGCCCTCACGTGGCTTTTTAAAAGTAGCTTATGAAATTTATTACTCTTAAGTTGTTTGATAATTTTGTACAAGTGACACATTACTCTTAAAAAAATCATGAAACCAAAAAGAAACCTTGAGCTTTTAAAAGCTCCATTCTAGAGCTTTTAAAAGCTCCCCCCAAAAAAGTCATAAGTTAAATTTTTGCAAAGGTCATAAACTAGTTACCAAATGAATTAACATGAACTTGTGCTTTAGAAAAGGAAAAGCACCAAAATAGGGCCCAAACGGCCCAAACTAAGCCTTGGTACCGTGGCCTGATCAGCTTCGTTGATTAGAAATTGTGATGGACATGAAACATCAAGAAAACCAAACAGAGTAAGACTATGAAAAATTGAAGAAATTTTATACTTCCACAAAATGTAATTTGTGTTATCAAGCTTGAAAGGAACAAGGTTTGTGATATTTGACTGAAGATAAATGATGATGCCAAAATTTGGTTAAAGTAAATTAGAGCAGATTAAGGAGAGAGAGAGAGAGAGAGAGAGAGAGAGAGAGAGAGAGAGAGAGAGAGATAGTGAGAGACTGATTTTTTGTATGTGGTTCGGCCCTTTTAATGAAGGAACCTACATCCACGTTTGTGTCTGAGCACTTCCACTATGTGAAATAAAACTGCTGCAGGGACCTTGGTGATCCAACAATGGCGACTGGAACTGATGTTGTCAATATCAAGATATAAAAAAGTGTACTTTACTTTCTAAGGATTTGTAGTAGTGAAAGCAAAGGTCGAACCCACAGAGATTGAATTACTACGACTCTTAATTTTTAAACCTAAATCTAATTAATTATAAAAACGAGATTTTGATTTTGAATTTAATTAAACTAAGAACAATAAAATAGATCTAAATTATGAAAGCAAATTAAAAGTGTTTTTGTAAATATGGTTAAAGGAACCTAGGATTGCAAATCCACCACTAGCTTCATAATAGGAATATTTATGCATTCAATTAGATTATTAAGTTGGATGATAATGGGAAATTGTAGCTACAAGCCCAATTCCTCCATCAAGAAAATAACTATGGTTCAAGCACCAACATAATCCATCTTCGGTTAGCACGAATTATCCCACACTAAACTAGGGTTGTGAAATAATCCGTCTAACCTAGGCATGAACTATTTGGATACTTGATAGCACAATTCAATAAAGCACCATTACATGTAAATAACCTATATAAGCACATCAAACATAGATCATTGAGCACATCACAGTCAAAATAGATCTAAGACAAGAATAAACTTTGAAAGTGATGATTTAATCAATTAGAAGCACGATTTATTTATAAAAATCCTCGGAACATGTAACTGTCATCCATACATAATAAATCTAAAGGAAAAGCATAAGATACACCCTATTACTTGGCTAGGGTTTCATTGAAACCCTAGATCTAGGTTTAAGCGGCCATAGAATTGAAGATTGGCAAGAGGTTGATGGAGGAGGCCATGGGAATCCTTAGTCTTCTTCTTCTTCTCCTTGCTTCCCTCCCTTCAATGGCTGAAAGTGTGGTTGTATATATATGTGTATAATAATGTCTACTAATGACTAACACTTAATTTGAAGTAAAATAGGGTATATATAGATTTACAACAAGTTTTGGAAGCTTTCCTAATCCAATTCGCACTACAACTGCTATATTTTGTAATCTGGACGTAATTAGGCAGTTTCTTTCGCGTAGGAATCTTCAGAATATTGAAATACACGTATTTGATTTTTACACAGGTCGCGCGAGCGGGCCGCGCGAGCGCGATATTGGGAAGTCGCGCGAGCGGGTCGCGCAAGCGATTTTTGGTATTTCGCGCGAGCGGACCGTGCGTGTGAGGTGGCTTTTTTAGCTTCTTTCAGGTTGCTTTTTCTCCTTATTTAGCCTGGATTAGTGTTTTCTTCCAAAACCTGCTCTAAAACAGAAAAGGAAATAAAAATACATAAAAACAGGATAGAATATGCTAACAAATGTGAATTAAGGCATGTAATTAGGATCTGTTCTCTCCCGATCACACCCCCAAACCTACATTTTGCTAGTCCTCGAGCAAAGAGAAAATAAAACTACTATTAATAAAATTCCTAATCTATTTTCGTATGGATGACGATTGCATTTAGCTTATGCAACAAGCCTTTTAAACCTCTAGGTGTCCCCAGTCGGACGAGTGAAGTCTCATGAGGGTTCTCGTCAACAAGTCACCCACAACCATCTTTATTAACTTGTAAATTTTAAAACAACTTTTATTAAGAACAAAAAACTAATAGTCAATACTCCTTATTATAAAACAATGATTTGAAATAGAATAACGAACAAAAGAAACATAATGAAACATCCACCTAAGTCATGAAAAACAATTCCAAGCACATGCATCGTATAAATCAATAGAGTTTCTCATAAAATCGCACGTGTGTGATGTGGTAGTCAAATGAACACGTGTATGTCATGAACATGGAATATACTTCGGATAACCATTTAACTATGTCTCGACTACGAATCTCACAATGTCAATTACATTCTCAAATGAAACACTCAGAAACAGGTGTAATTTTTCTAATATATGGGAGCAAAGAAATATATTTTCAAAACGAGAAATGCTCACATATGACTCGAAAAAGACGCATGACACGAAAGAATGGTAGTCTCATGGATAGGATGCCAATAATCAAGAAAAATGAATCATTATCATGTTTTAATCCCCCTCCCATCATTTTCACATCCAAACCATGTTTCCTAAGATCAAATATGACTTTTCAATGGTTATAATGTGGCGCAGGTAATAAAAAAGGATAGAAATGATTCATTAGGTAGTTTATCTCAGAATGTCATTGTAAGGCATGTTTGATTTCTTTCATTCGTCTCTTCTACCAACTTCATCATTTCATTCTCTTCTTTTCATTCCTTTCAATTTTTTTTCTCCTTCTGTTTCTTTTTTTTTTTCAACCTTATTCTTTTTTTTTTTTATTCTTTTCCTTCTCGTTGCTTTTGAAACGAATATTCAATAAATAACAAGGCAACCACCCCAAACATCATCTTATTTTCTTTTTCTTTTTCTTCTTCTTCTCAATCACACATCATCTTAACACCACTAAAAGTTGATCAATCTTTCAGGGGTGAACTCCAAGTTGGCCATATTGGAGCAAAAACAGGATAATGGTAATTAAAGAAAGAAATGGCATTTTAACGGCTCAAGGGGCGAACTAAGAAATTTTTTTTCATTTATCGGTCGGCAGTAAACAAAGAGGGCCTAAAATCATGTCCTATGGTTATATGGTTCTTCAACATTACAACGGAAGATTATTTAGCATGGTAGCAAATATTTTAACTTGACTCTCAACCAAAGCAAAAATAATGAGACTAAACAACAAGTAGATGCGCTATTTCAATAAAATTCGACAAACACAATGTATTTATAACCCTCAATAAAGAAAAGATAGGCTCAAAAGCTCATTGGGCTTAGTCTCTACCATGTGTTATCTAGAAATCCGAATCATATTATAGTTCACATCAAACATGTATTCAAGCGACTACGTGCAGTGCATAGGTTTGTGTGCAACTTTATGATATAAAACTACGATTCAAACGATACATGACCTAAAACGTTGCATCATAACTTCAGTAAATGTTTAACCACATTTTTTCATGTTTAGCATTCTATAACAATCCAAGTTACATAACAAGAAGTATCGAATCAAGATTAAAAAAACCTCGGTAACATCGTTTATTTAAGCACAAAAATAGAAAAATTTTGAAAAAATCGGTGCATGTAATGTGCATGTGAGTGCATACCCCCAAACCTAAACCATTCATTGTCCCGATTGAAACAATAAAACAAAAGAAAGGAGAGTACGTAAAGAAGGAACGATAATTCCTCGATCTCGACAAGCATAGAACAGGTGAACACAAAGGAATATGGTAATAAAGTTCAATGTTATCTGTTACTTCTTGATAAAAGAAAACAAACAAACAAAATAATAAAAACAGCTAAAAGAATTATAACTAAGGTAAACGAAACGAAATAAACTATAAGACCGAACAAAATTATGAAAACAAAAAGATAAAAACTATAAAAGAAAATAAAACATAACTATAAACAGGAAAACAACACATGACTTGATCTAAAAGTACCTAAGAAACAGAAACAGAAAAGTAAAAACTATGTGACAGGTGGGGAGAAGGATATATAAAACAAAAGAAAAACAAATCAGGAAAATGGGGGATCGCGCGAGCGGCCGTCGCACGCTCGAATCCCAAAATTTCTTTTTTTTTTATAATCAATATCTCGCGCGAGCGAGACAGCCTCGCACCCGCGAATCAAGGCGTGAGGAGAACCTGAGAACTCATAAACAAAAAGTAAACAAAAATTTCACTAAGGCACATTCTCGCGCGAGAAGGATATTTTCTCTCGGTTCACTTATTTTATGTATATAAATTAAACATAACTTTACTCCAACCCCCAAACCTGTCCAAAAACTCAAAAACTGACCAAAATGACCCAAAAACATGCAAAAATCATTAAAACAAATGAATTAAAGCTTGGGTTGCCTCCCAAGAAGCGCTATCTTTTACGTCTTTAGCTAGACCGTTCTAGCTCAAGATTTTATGGAGGTCGTAACTCGGACTGTGAACCTCTTAAGATATCAAGGAGACTCCGGTGGAAAGTAGAAAGAATGTTGCTTTGGATTAATTCATTTGACGGTTCATCCTTATTATGTTCAAATCTATTTCTTTCCTTCCGAGTAAATTCATCTTTGGGGTCTTGATTATTCAAATTCATCTGCTCATCACTAACCATATTATTTTTCTCACCCATGTGTAGTGCATTAGTAGGTTCAATTCATCGTATAACCTCACTACCCTCTATACATAGATAATCATCGTCTTTGGGAGGTTGATCGACAGCGTTAAACACGTTTAATTTTAAGTTCAAATTCCCGAATGACACTTTCATCACCCCCGTTCGACAATTGACACGCGCATTAGCGGTGGCTAAGAATGGACGACCAAGAATAACAGGGGTGTGCTTTCTAGCATCTAGGACATGTTCAGTGTCAAGGACCATAAAATCGACAGGATAAAAACATTGATCAACTTTAACTAAGACGTCCTCGATGATTCCTCTAGGTACTTTAACGGAATGATCTGCTAATTGAATAGTAGCGGCCGTAGGTTTAAGTTCACCTAAACCTAGTTGTTTATAAACGTGATAAGGTAAGAGATTAACACTCGCACCTAAGTCAAGGAGAGCCCTATGGATGACAGTGTCACCTATGACACATGAAATAGTTGGCGTACCAGGATCCTTATACTTTGGAGGTGAGTTTTGAAAAATAGAACTTACTTTTTCTGTGAGAATGACCTTTTTTCGGAGAATGACTACGCAATTTACGCTTTTGAGTGCAAAGGTCTTTTAGACATTTAGCGTAAGCGGAAATTTGTTTAATAGCATCGAGGAATGGAATATTGATTTTAACTTGTTTAAACACCTCGAGTATATCCTCAACCTTTGACCCTTTCTTTGGAAAATTTGATGGTTCATCAACGTTTGGTTGAAAGGGCAATTTCGGTATATGATTAGTCAGGGCCGTTTCTTTTTCTTTCTTATTTTTAATCGTATCCTCACCCTTCTCTTTATTAAAATTAGTATTCGTATCCTTCCCATTCTCATTATTATTAGGGGTTTCTATCACCTCCTCTCGTGTAGTCATCCCAGTTGAGACGGCGTTTACTTGTTCATTCGACCCCTTAACCTCATATTGTCCCTTAGGGTTTTGAATTGTTTGACTAGGCAACGTCCCCTCATTTCTACGACTCACTACAGTAGCTAGTTGTCCCATTTGGGATTCAAGTTTCGCAATGGATTGTGTGTGTGAGTGCACTATTTGTGCTTGTGTTTGAACTTGCGTTTCAATAGTATTAAGGGACGCCAACACCTTCTCCTCAAAAGCATTACTCCTTGAAGGGATAGGGTTATGAGGCGGTTGTTGGTATTGATTGGGTTGGAATTGCGGCCGATACGCATTTGGAAAATTAGTTGCCTCATTAGGATTATTAGTATTATTTTTCCACGAGAACTTAGGATGGTTTCTCCATGGCACGTCCAGATTATTAGTAGTCGAATTATAATTATTTCGTGGGTATTGTTGAATAGAATTAATGTGTTGCTCCATGAATTCCGGAAATTGAGATGCAGAAGGACATGCAAAGATATTATGAGAGGGTTCAGAACATAATGCACATACTTCTGAAGAAGGTGGAGTGGACCTAATTCCCATCCTCATAAGTTGGTCAAGTTTTCTATTTAATTCTTGAAATTCAATTGAATGACTTGACTCGAACTTTACCTCTCTTTTTGGTGGTGGCAGATATCCTCCAGAACATACCGACATAGATTGATTCATCGAATTCTCACTTAACATTTCAAAAAATTTCCATGCTTCGTCAGCGCTTTTGTGTAGGAAAGTACCCGCACAAACGGCATCGACGGTATTACGAACAGAGGAAATAAGTCCCTCGTAAAAGACTTGAACTAATTGCCACTTAGGAACCTGATGATGTGGGCAGGAATGTAATAATTCTTTAAATTTCTTCCATGTGTCATAAAGTGTTTTCCCATCTTGCATCACAAAATTAGTTATAGATTTTCTTATTTGATTTGTTCTTGTGATTGGGAAAAACTTTTGTAAAAATTCAGTATGTAACGCTTCCCATGTTTTTATAGTGTTTGGCTCCAAAGATTGGAGCCAATACTTCGCTTTATCTTTTAAAGAGAATGGGAAGAGATGCAGTTTTAATTCATCATTAGTGAAATTTTGGATTTTTAAAGTAGAGCATATATCTTGGAAATCCCCTAAGTGTTGATATGGATCTTCATTTAGACGGCCATGGAAAGATGGAAGTAGCGAGATGGTAGACGACTTTATCTCAAAGTGAGATGTCGTAGCCTCCGGTAATTCGATACCAGCCTGTGGCGTGTAAGTCGTAGGAATAAAATAATCTTTAAGCGGAGGAGGTGGCGGTATATTAAGATCATTCATATTATTTCCGTTGTTTTCATCTTCGGCCATTGGAATAGGTTCTATGTTTAAAGTTTGAGTTTTTCTTAAACGTTTACGGGTGCTTTGAATTTCAGCCTCAAACAATGACGATGGTTTTGGAGTCGACTCGTCGTTTATTTTCAACTGAACTCTCGGAGCTTGGGTTGAAGACTTACTAATTCTAAGGGTACGTTCAAGTTCAAGATCGAAAGATTTTAATTCTAGTTTATTTGAACGCGTACCAAACATAAAATAAAAAGAAAAGAAATTAAAATAAGGACTGACTCAACAAATACAAAAAGAATCACGCAAATCAGACAACAGGCAAGCACACAGTACTACTATGATGCATGTAATTATCCTTATGCAGTGATTCGCGTTAAAGCCCAGCGCCCCGGGTTTCCTAGCTAATGCAGTGCTCACTCCACAACTAACCTAATGCAAGTAATTGTGTCTCAGCGCCCTAACTTACAGTGATTTGATGCGAAGTTTCAAAGAAAGAGATTTACTTGAATTTTATTTATTTATTTTTTTTCTGCGTAACCTCCTTTGACATGCACAGCTGCTCCACTCTGAAAGCTAGAATTTTGAGTACCTAAGAAATTACAAAAATAAAAAGAAAAGCTAGTAACTTAAAATAAAAACAAATAATAAGAAAAGGAAAAACCTAATCTAATATTTACGAATTAACTAAACTAAGATTATAAAACTAAAGGTAGTAATGCAATCCCCGGCAACGGTGCCAAAAATTGATGTTGTCAATATCAAGATATAAAAAGTGTACTTTACTTTTCTAAGGATTTGTAGTAGTGAAAGCAAAGGTCGAACCCACAGAGATTGAATTACTACGACTCTTAATTTTAAAACCTAAATCTAATTAATTATAAAAACGAGATTTTGATTTTGAATTTAATTAAACTAAGAACAATAAAATAGATCTAAATTATGAAAGCGATTTAAAAGTATTTTTGTAAATATGCTTAAAGGAACCTAGGATTGAAAATCCACCACTAGCTTCATAATAGGAAAATTTATGCATTCAATTAGATTATTAAGTTGGATGATAATGGAGAATTGTAGCTACAAGCCCAATTCCTCCATCAAGAAAATAACTATGGTTCAAGCACCAACATAATCCATCTTCGGTTAGCATGAATTATCCCACACTAAACTAGGGTTGTGAAATAATCCGTCTAACCTAGGCATGGACTATTTGGATACTTGATAGCACAATTCAATAAAGCATCATTACATGTAAATAACCTATATAAGCACAGCAAACATAGATCATTGAGCACATCACAGTCAAAATAGATCTAAGACAAGAATAAACTTTGAAAGTGATGATTTAATCAATTAGAAGCACGATTTATTTATAAAAATCCTCGGAACATGTAACTGTCATCCATACATAATAAATCTAAAGGAAAAGCATAAGATACACCCTATTACTTGGCTAGGGTTTCATTGAAACCCTAGATCTAGGTTTAAGCGGCCATAGAATTGAAGATTGGCAAGAGGTTGATGGAGGAGGCCATGGGAATCCTTGGTCTTCTTCTTCTTCTCCTTGCTTCCCTCCCTTCAATGGCTGAAAGTGTGGTTGTATATATATGTGTATAATAATGTCTACTAAAGACCAACACTTAATTTGAAGTAAAATAGGGTATATATAGATTTACAACAAGTTTTGGAAGCTTTCCTAATCAAATTCGCACTAAAACTGCTATATTTTGTAATCTGGACGTAATTAGGCAGTTTCTTTCACGTAGGAATCTTCAGAATACTGAAATACACGTATTTGATTTTTACACAGGTCGCGCGAGCGCGATATTGGGAAGTCGCGCGAGCGATTTCTGGTATTTCGCGCAAGCGGGCCGCACGCGCGAGGTGGCTTTTTCATCTTCTTTCAGGTTGATTTTTCTCCTTATTTAGCTTGGATTAGTGTTTTCTTCTAAAACCTGCTCTAAAATAGAAAAGGAAATAAAAATACAAAAAACAGGATAAAATATGCTAACAAATGTGAATTAAGGCATATAATTAGGATCTGTTCTCTCCCGATCAGGAACTACCAAGGGTCGATCGTGCAGGGTGGTGTTTAAGATTTCTCGAGAGAGGGGCTAGACAGTGTATTTCTCTTGGTGAGATTTTGACTGGGATCCCCTTTAATGGGGGTGAGTGGTCTCTTTTATAGATGCAAGAGACCTACTCGTACAAGGATAAAGAAATACAATCCAATTAGGATTGATTGGCATTAATTATGGGGGTTTCCAAATTAGATTAGGAAACAATGTGCTCTTTCCATTAGTCTTCTAACTTGATTAGGAAACAGCCTGGAATATTCTGGAGCGTGTCTCGCGAGCCTGGCTTGACTGCGCCTGTACGGACCGTGCTTGCTCGGTCTTCCTAACCTGTTGGCTGGGTCGTGGATGAACCGCTCGGGAGACCTTGACCTGACCAAACCGCTCAGGTTGATGCTTATCCAAGGAACTGTGCATGATTTGACCGGGATAGGAACCGGCTGCTTAGTTGAACCGCTCGGCCATAGGATAGGACCAATTTTGGGCGTATCAGCTGCCCCCCATTTCCAAGGTTGGCCGGATGCCATACTGGGGCAACTTTAGAAATTTGTTTGATGCCACTTGCCGTTGTATGAGTGCTCGGGGAAGCTGCCTTGGAGCTTTTGAATCTCGAGAGTTCTCAAAAACTGGCTAAGATTTGAGACTTAGCCAAGCTCGGAGTCTTTAAGTGCTTGGGAATTGGCCAAGAGTTGAGACTCGGCATAATTTAGAGTTTTTTGCTTGAGTTAGCTCTTAGGGTGGTTATCTTGTACCCATAAACCTTTGTCAATGTTGTGGGCAGAAAAATTTGACCATGTTGGAAAAGCCAACCTAAAGCATATTGCTTTAGGGTCCTTTTATGTTAACTCCCCAGGATGGTTATCTTTCGCCTAGTCAGCCTTCGTCAAGACTGTTGGGAGAAGAGTTTGACCATGTTGGCAGAGCCGACCTAAAGCATGTTGCTTTAGGGTCTTTTTTGCTCCTCTATCGTGGGCTAACCAAAGAGGTTTTAGTCACCTCTATCGTCGGTTTGGACCAAGTGGAGTTATTGCCTCTGAGTATTGTAGGCACTTGGGTTGTCTAAGAGTTTGACTTAGTTAACCCCAAGGCCTGTAAATACCCAGTGTAATTGCCTGTTTAATTCATTGTGCCTTCCTGCCCCCCAAGCTTTTGCTAAGATGGGGGTCTGTAGAGTCCATGACTGTAGATAACCAACCTGGAACATGGGTGGTTGCAGGGTCTTTTGAAGCTTACCATCATCAGCCACCTAGGGGGATTTGTCCCCATCGTCGGTTATGAACCTAAGCAAAACCGGTGCCTCGGATGTGACCTCGAGGTCTTTTGTGCCTCGGGTGTAGTCCCGAGGTCTTTTATGCCTCGGGTGTCATCCCGGGGTCTTTTGCCAACTATGCAACAGTGGTCTTTGGTTGCCTCGGGGACGAGCCCGAGGTCTTTTGATGTGCCTCAGGTATGGCCCGAGGTCTTTGCAAGAGCTCTCTGACAGCTTATGGAGCCTCATGCGATGATCGGGCAAGTACCACTGTAGTCGGGCTCATCTAGACTGATGAAGATAGGAGGTCGGATCAGGATCACTAGGCTCCTGATTATTCTAAGCTGGAGGCAAGGTCGGAATCACTGGATCCTGACTGCTGCAAACTGGAGGTCGGGTCGGGGCTACCAGACCCGGACCATTGTGAACTGAAAGAACTGCCAGAATTATCGGGCTTCTTTGCATTGCTCCTCTCGGGCTAATCTCGCTTTCTCTTATTTCTTGAAGGCTCGTCGCTTACGAGCCCGAGATCTTTGATCTTTAGAAATTCTTCAATATCGACATACTTTCCGACCCTCTCTTCCAGTTTAACCAAGGTTTTCGGTCGGTTTTTGTGAAACGACGTGGCGCACTTAGTGTTTTGAACTCCCGAGCAAAAGGCTGTAATTACAACGCTTTCATCAAGATCATAGATCCCGAGCTTCTCCCGGATGAACCGATCGGTGAACTCCTTGAGGGACTTGTTATTCCTTTGTCTGACTGTTAGTAACTGCATGTTAGGCTTTGGCCGTTCATGCATACTGATGAACTGCTTGCTCAGTTGCTTGAAATCTTTAACCGATCGGGGTTTCAGAGAGTGGAACCATTGCGCGGCCGGGCCTTTCAAAGTGCTGGGAAAGGCTAGGCAGTATAGTTCGTCGGCATTGGTGGCGAGAGCCATCTGGGCCTTATAGGTCCGAACGTGGTCGATCGAGCTTCCCGAGCCGTTATAGGAATCTAGGCGAGGTTGTTTAAATTTGTGCGGGATGGTGAATCTCATGATCTGGCTAGAGAACAGTGACTCTGTCTCAGTATTGGCGTGATTTTGAGTAGTGTTTTGGCCTAGCTTTCTGGCCACTCCATCAATCTATTTCTGCAAATCCTTGATACAAGCCACCACACCTTCCCGACCGGTATCCGGGTCGTAAGTCGGGTTAGTGGATGAGGCTTCCTTCTCATGGCGGTGTGCTGTCCCCTTGGATTGGACTTGGCTATGACTCCGGTTGATCATGTGCCTAAGATCACCTCAACTTTTGACCGAGTGACCCTGGACCGATTCTCAGGCCATGAGCTCCTGTCTCTCCTCTTGGGTAGCACGCCTAGAGTTGATGTCTTTGGCGTCTTCAATGCGGGACGGGTTGGCTTAGGCATGATGTTTGGCCAAGATTGGTTCCTGACCGTACGCAACGTTCCTGGGCTATTTCCCGGCCACTGCAGGATTGCTTTGTTGGGCTAGCAGGGCTTCGATCTACTGCTGGGTTTGACACTGAATCTCTAAGAGTTGTGCGAGGGTCGTAGTGATATGCTTCGGTGTCAGGACTGCCGGGGTCGTCAGGATAGCCCGGTCAGCCCGCTACGCAGCCTTCTTACCCTTCTTCAGAGGCATGATTATTAGCTAAAATATTTGTTCTTCGAGAAATCTGTCGATTCCCACAGACGGCGCCAAGCTGATGATGCCAAAATTTGGTTAAAGTAAATTAGAGTAGATTAAGGAGAGAGAAAGAGTGAGAGACTGGTTTTTTGTATATGGTTCGGCCCTGTTAATGAAGGAACCTATGTCCACGTTTGTGTCTGAGCACTTCCACTATGTGAAATAAAACTGCTGTAGGGACCTTGGTGATCCAACAATGGCGACTGGAACTACCAAGGGTCGATCGTGCAGGGTGGTGTTTAAGATTTCTCGGGAGAAGGGCTAGACAGTGTATTTCTCTTGGTGAGATTTTGATTGGGATCCCCTCTAATGGGGGTGAGTGATCTCTTTTATAGATGCAAGAGACCTACTCGTACAATGATAAGGAAATACAATCCAATTAGGATTGATTGGCATTAATTGTGGGGGTTTTCTAATTGGATTAGGGAATAATGTGCTCTTTCTATTAGTTTTCTAACTTGATTAGGAAATAGTATGGAATATTCTAGAGCGTGTCTCGTGGGCCTGGCTTGACTGCGCTTGTACGGACCGTGCTTGCGCTGTCTTCACGACCTGTTGTCCGGGTCGTGGATGAACCGCTCGGGAGGCCTCGGGCTGACCAAACCGCTCGGGCTGATACTCATCCAAGGAACTGTGCATGATTTGACCGGGACAGGGACCGGCTATTGAGTTGAACCGCTCGGCCAAGGATAAGGCCAATTTTGGGCGTATCAATAAAGATGATTAAGCTGTGGAATTGCATTTGTAGAAGAAGAAGACAAAGCATTTGTTGAAAAAGACGAATAATTTGGCGTGGTGGAAGCCATTGTTGAATGCTTGTTCACAGTAGCTCTGTTACCATGAATGAGTCTAGATTGAGAAAATCAAAGAGCTAAAACATATTCTCACCTATTGAATCAGAAATACAGATGTCACTCATATATACAACTTAGTGCAAGTGGACACACAAGTGGACTTAACAAACCAACTTCTTGCAACAATCGCAACAGTGAGCTTTTTGATCTGTCAAGGGACTGTTTGGCTATCATGGGTATGGGTTAAGGCCATGTTTGGCTTGGAAAAATTATGGCTTTAATTGGCCAAAAATGGTTACATTGCGAGAAAAGGTTGGAGCATAATTTTAGACTAAAATAGTACTAAAACGGAATTGGGTCTGATCTAGAATGTAATTAATTCGGTTACAAACTATAGTCAAAACAGATAAAAATTGAAAACCCTTTTTAAATTTTTGTTATTCGCGGGTGTTGCACATTTAATGGGTCAAAGGACCTCCTTATCTTACAAAAGTAACAATATGAAGGACTTTTTAAAAATTCGATAATTAATCTTGTCCTTAAGAATAGTGAATAGTATTGGAGAATCAAGCCTAATTTTTTAATTATTTAACTTAGCCAGAATTGGAGGAAACCAAGCTAAAAAGAATATAAAGAAGAGTTAACTTGGTTAAAATGGGTAGGAAATCACGCCTAATTTTCACTTTATCCGCTGTGGTAAATTAATAACTAACCCATTGTGTCACGACCCATCCCGCTACGCGCGGAAATAGGACACGTGGCACGCCATCAAGGCTATCCAAACATCATATAACTATACGCATCGGAAAGAACCTTAAAACAACCCTAAAATTTTTAAAACTTTAGGAAACAATGCCCTCTGAGTTGAAAAACCTATTGAAATTAGAGTTATAAAAAGATTTGGCCAATTGGAAACACGTCCAAAAGAATCAGTTTTGAAAACAGAGGTTCAGTCGACTGTGCCTAGGGTCCAGTCGACTGTGCCTAGCAGAAACCAAAACCCAAAATTCTCAACAGAGGTCAAGTCGACTGATCAGGGAATCCAGTCGACTGCACTGGTTACTATTTGGATCAGTAGCTAAAATCTACAGTAGTTCAGTCGACTGATCACTTCCCCAGTCGACTGTGTTATGCAGAATCAAAATGCAATATTTTAAAAAGGGGCTCCAGTCGACTGATAGATGGTGCAGTCGACTGGTTTTGCCATATATAAAAGCAGTAGCCAAAAATCAACAGTGTTCAGTCGACTGATAAAGGGTCCAGTCGACTGCTTCTCTCACTATTCACTTTCAGTGTCAGTCACACGGGATCCAGTCGACTGACATAGGGTCCAGTCGACTGCTCCCCTGCTGGGCAGCCCTGTTGTGAAAATTAACAACTCACGCTTCTCCACACCAACAACAATCACAACCATAACTGAATTACAACATTTAAACATAACCACGGACGTTCAATTACAGGATTACCATACTACGGAACTAATCCAAAGATATATTACAACGCACTACATAACCCAATTCCTTGATACCAGTTTAGGAAATAGGAACAAAAATATAAACAAGTAATTTCCCCGGCGTTCTTTAACGGCCTCACTCATCACGCTTCTTCTTGTCTTTCTTCTTACCTGCAATGGAGTACATCTCCACTGCTCAACTATATGCTGAGTGTACAAGTCTAACATATGCAATATAAGACAAAACATGCTTTAATATCATAAATCATATCAATAGTCTCTAGGGAGAAAAATACGCCTTCATCCGGTAGCGGCAAGTCCAAGCCTTAAATCGCGATGTCAATGGCTAGTCCAAGCCTACAACCATTACATCCCCACAAGTGCCATGGCAAGTCCAAGCCTTAAACCATGTACAGTAGCCGTCGCTACTAAAATTCTCAAACAACGAGAAGCCTACTCCGGCATGAATTTGTATAAGACCCCCCTTTGACCCACATAGACAACTCAACGTGCTCGCATAAATTTAGACATGCTTTTCACAATTTAGCGCGTGCATAATTAACGGGCCTACAATTAACACATGGATTTTGCCCGGATCTCAATTTCATAGTCGAAATATAAAACATGTATTTCTCTATATTTCACAAGTTAGGACTTCATACCTCGTGCGATTTCTCCCAAACTTTGAAGGATCGACTAGGAGGCTAATTAATTGTCGGATTTCGAATTTGAGACGATTCCTACAAGTTTATACCTGTTTTTCCCAAAAGTCTAAAATTAAGATTTTTACAAAAATTGGCCAAACACAGCCTAAGTAGTATCAAAACGTAGATCTCACCTCCACGAGTTCAAATCTTGAATTTGGTGAAAAATTGACGGACGAAAGGTCGTCGTATGTCACCGACAAGCTCGTGGCAACCAAATCTCCCTCCTCTCTCCTCTCTTTAGATATTTTGTGAGTTTTGGATGAGAATGAATCTCACCCCCCACCTATTTATAGAAAAACTCTTCGGGAATTGCGTTTACCTCCCCACGAGTTCCTCAAACTTCTAATTAGCTCTCGAAACTTTGCACACGTTCATTTTATGCCTTTACAAGTAAAAATTATAAATTCTAAAAAATTTCGACTAAGTCTCGTTTGGGTCCAAAAATTACGTCCAAAAACTAAGTTATGTGAAATCTCTACACACCTTGTATTTAACGTGGCACTCACGTTCTCACCACAGTGCTCAAACTAATATAACCATATCGAGATTACCAGAAATTATACTACACTGGTATAATTCACTATTCACGAACTACCAGATATTTCAAATAACATTTAAATCATATAAATGTCATTTAGTCATGCCAATGAAACATGTGAAATTCCATGTTCTCGTGTCCTCACTGACACCTTACCGTTGACCCACGTCAACCTCAACTCAAACTATTAATAACATTAATAGTTTCAAAATCTCAAATTATGCATTTTCAAAAGCATGAATTTCTGGAACGGGTGTGACACATTGTGATTCTTTGCAAACCGTAACTATGTGAATTTTCCTTCAAACCTGTTTGCACCCAAAAACCGTCAAAAGTTTTTGAGCCCGAGTGGCGTAAAGCTGGACAGAGAAGAGGCCGGCCTGGGAGTATATGACTCATCGGACTTAAGTAAAGACTGTAAGCCCGGTGGTAGGTACAAGGTTGTTGGGTGTTGTGATGTGAGCCCGATGGGAAGGATGAACAGGTATAAGGATTATCGGGCATTGGAATAACATAACTTCAATGTGACGTGAGCCCGATGTTGGATTAAAGCAGCATGGAGGCCAACCGGACACCGTGTAATGAAGGATGGTTGTAGCAGTCCGATTAGCCATGGGCATTCATAGAAGGAGAATCGAACATGAAAGAAGAAGGTATTTAATTGGGCAAGCCCAATTCAGCCAGGAGGGTAATTGACAAGGCCGATGGACTGAAAGGGGAAGGCGATGCTATCCACAACTGTCAGGATGACGTCATCCTAGAGTTTTGGAAACAAAGTCCGTTTAGGAAACGAATTTGATCGTGTCCAGCTGGATTTAGAAGGTTGATCCCTAAATTAAAGGGATTGATTCAATCAGAATCTGGATAAGGTAGGAGTCAAAGATTAGGAAGGTTTCTTCCACCATCAGCCAATCAGCCACGCAGCTTGGGGCGTAAGCTAAGGAATCCTTTTCTAATCAGGAGTCATTCATGGCCGCTATAAATACAGCAGACTGGCCAACCATTAGGGGACTCCGCGTCATCTCGAAAACAGCACCCACACTGCATTCGAAGCATTCAAAGCATTCAAGTCTTTATGTTTTTCAGCACATAGCAAATAGGTCTGTCCTGTTTTGTTATTTCTTTTTTTTCTTTTTTTTTTTGTTCTTTTGGATAATCAGCCTGTTCTGGTTTGTTCTTTAGATCTGTTTATTTTTTCCAAACACTTAATAAAATCTTCATTTTATTAATCCGTTTGTGATTGTTTACCTGTTAAACTCGACATTGTTTAGCTTGTGTGCTTCAGTACTGCTAAAGAATTTACGGTGAGGGTACTTTCCTACTCACTGCACACAATCACTCTGTTTAGAAGTCAGATTCATAAAGCCTTGTGTATCACTCACACAAGCGTTTAGGAAATTAGTTTGCTCGCACACACACACATACCGAGCCTGTTTGGCTCTGGCACGCCCGAACAAATTACACAGCAAACAAAACCACAGATATACCCTTCTTTTATTTTTGTTTTGTTTGTTCATTCTTGCTTATAAAATTACTTTATGTACTCATTTTTACTATTTACTTTAATATGAAGGTGGTTGTGGTAGTGGTATAATGGTGGTTTGAGTAAGAAAGAATATGATGAAAGAAATAAATTAAATGAAGATAAGTGAAGGGAAAATAGCTTATGGGTACAAAATTGACATCTTAATTTAAAAAAAAAATATTTAAAACATTTTCCTTCCAAATTGAATTTCAATGAATCTATTAGTTTTAACTTAAAATTATCAATTTCAGTTTAGTCGCAACTATAAGAGGAATAAGTGTCAACTTTTGAATCATAAGAAAATAAAATAAAAATGACTCTACCTCCAAGAAGATAAAATGTCGGGAAATAAACACATATGAAGTTGTTATAGCTTACTTACCTTTCCGAAAAAAGAAAGAAAATAATAAAGCTATTATAAAAGTGGGTATTTCCACAAAATTATGGAAACATTCCTTCTCATCACATCTTCTTTCTCAACCAAACCAAAGATCTTGTATAGACCTCTTGAGCAACAATTTCCTCCCTATGTTAGAGTGTGTTTGATAAAATTAAAAATTAATTACTGAAAATTAAGTGCTGAATTTTAAGTACTGAAAATTTGAAGCGGTTGAAGTTTTATTCCTTAAAATAGTGTTTCAACTATTAAAGTAGAATGCATTCAGTGATTAATTTCAGTAGATTTTTTTCACTTAAAGTTTTCAGTGGTTTTGGAGCTACATTTTCAATTAAGTGGTATGTTATCAAACGCACTGAAAAAGAATAAGTGCTGAATCTTTTCATTTTCAGCACTTAATGAGGTTATCAAACACACCCTAGTCATTGTCACTTAACCGTCATCGTTTTTTTTTTGAAATATTTTATAATATCCAATTTGTCCTTATCAAAGTTAGTAAAAAATTTAGGGATAGTTGAGTGAAATTACTCACTGAATATGTTTTTTAGCCTTAAAAAAACTACGGGCTGCCCCATTGACCCGTGATCATAAGTTCACTCTATCCTGTTCACTTAAGAGCCTCACCGTATATATATATATATATATATCAAAATTTGGATTACAAGTATTTTTTCATAATTTATCGAAACATGCTGAAAGCACACAAAATTATCAAGTATCGAAGACACGTGCAAGGAGTTGGTTATTATTTGGATGACGTGTTAAAATTAATGGGTAGATGGCAGTACCTTTAGACGTGAGTTATAAGTTATAAGTATACTTTATATATGTATATACATATACATTTCTATATTATATATTATAATATAGAAGTCTGTCATGCCACGTGGCATGAGCACAATTTTTTTGATTTTATATTTTTTATTTCCTAAAATAACTGTAATAAAAATTAAATTTGTAACAAAAAAATTAATGGAGAAAATTGATAGCATTTATTGGGAAAAAAAAGGTTCATATCATTCATTGATGTACAATAAATACATTTTAATTTGTGAATATCTAAACATCTTATCTTATCTTATTATATTATTATAATATAGTAGCCTCAAAATGCCATATGTCAAACTAATGGGCAACCAAGACAAATGTATATTGAGGCTTTCCAAATTTATTCTATACATTTTATTTATTCTTAATTTCACAGTTAATTAGGCCCGTTATACATTTTCTCTCCTTATCAATTATAATACCACTCAATTCAATTTTCAGTTCATCCTTAAAAATTTCTCTTGTGCATTTAGGGGTGTCCACGGGTCGGGTGAGTCGGGTTTCACCCTCACCCGCTCATCCACTCGAATCCCATCAGGTTGGGCAACTCGCACTCGTCATTCATCCAACTGGTCGGGTGAAACCGACTCGTCGGTTTCGGATGGAGTCGGGTCGGGCTCGGGTGAAAACCGAGACTTTGATCAATTCACAAATATGAAAAACAAAACACAAATCAATGATTTTTGAAAGCCAAATTGATGCTCAAATTAACCAAACCATTGAAATCAACAAGGGGAAAGAGAGATACGTCTCATAGAGGATCAAATCTACTACATATAGGGTAAGATCTAAACAAATACAAAACAAAAAATATACAAATCCAAAGTAATCGTGAGTTATCTCGACAACGAACTGATGTTGCGAGTTAGATCTAGTAGCGACGACGAGATGAAAGAGAAGATAGGTGACTCGCAGTTTTGTGTGACACGACTCACGAGGTCCTTTGCCCCGAGATGATGTCGATGACGACAACATATCCATGGACGGTGGCGACTGAGAGTGGAAATGGAGGTGACAAGAAGACAATGGCAACCGTGAAGAAGTATCGGCGAAGCAGTCAAGGGCCAATGGCGACTTAGTGGGCTACAACGACTCTAGAGGGTTTTGAGCTTAGGATTTTCTGTGGGTCAGAGTCGCTGCTTCTTAAAAAAAAATGAATGCAGATATATGATATATGTATGATTATATATGTGAGTACAAGAGTTATTGGGTCGGGTCGGTTATTGTCGGGTTTTGAGTTGCAAAACCAAGAACCATCTAATAGCCTTCGGGTCTTGTCCTTTCCAAACCGTGACTCATCTAATAATCCACCAAAACCATCCAGTAGCCTTCGGGTTGGTCAAGTTCGGGTTTCACTTGGATAGCCCTACCTGCATTGCACGGGTTGAAAAGCTAGTTATACGTATATGCACAAGGAAACCTTTGTGGGTTTCAATATGGCATAAGGAAACCACACTTTCCTAATTAAACTATTTCAACCTTCTCAACATAAGTAACTACCAAAAAAAATCTAAATCGAGAATCTAGGTAATAAATCCCTTGAGTAAAACCCTTGGGGACCAAAGTTTTAGTGAGATTATTTTAGTAGTTTGCATTGTGATTTGTATTTGGTTGTTATTAAGACTTGAAAGGGGGCAAGTGACTTTTGTTGGTATGAAACACATTAAAGAGATTATTCATTTCTGGTTGTATTAAGATTTCATATAAATTGCACTTTGCACCTTTGTATATAGTTTGGGGTTATGAAATTTTGGTCCTTGCATCCTCAAGTTTGACACATTAGACCCTAGAATTTTCATAGTGTGCCAATTTAATCCAATCTTTATATTCCGTCTAAAAAAAATAGCTAAAAGGGCATTTTCTGTTACTGTCACATCCCAACCCGCCTCGTGTGGATTAGGGCATATGTAACAAGAATATACACACCCAAAATACACTAATAACCACTAAACATTGTTAGTTATTAAGGAAAACATGATTTAAACCATCAGAAAAGAGCTTGCTGTGCCAAAAGCAGACCCAAGGGTAAAATGGTTATTAATAAAGTATATCAAATTTTATACCAAAAGATAGATTTACGAGTCCCGGTCCCAACGCAAAAAACGGCGCACGAATCCGAATTTTCTAAAAAGAGTTCTGCTCGTTTCCGTAAAAGTGGACGTGCTGTGAAATTGCATACGGATCGATCTGCGAAAAGGACGGATGGATCCATCTTCTCATTTTTCTAGCAGAATGTCCCCGAAAAAGGCCGGATCGATCCCTTCATTAACCCGGATCGATCCGGGCTTCCCAGGACTTGTTTTTGCTTCTTAAACACTGTCAAAACCTATCCAACTCATACCCAAACCAAACCAAACTTCATGGGACATTATGAAAACATTTCAAACACATTCATAAACATGTTTAAGCATTACCCAAGCATATATCACATGTCCACAACCAAAATTTGATCAAAATCATTCATGAACTAAACTCTTTTTTAATCAAAATAAGCTTTGAAGTTCAACTTATGTCAAGAATTTGTATCTCATAAGACCTTGTTGGAAATGAACTTAAAGCTACAACCAACCACATAGAACATTAAGAAACCATATCAAAACCAATTCCAAGCATTCAATCCATGAATGCATCCTCATTTGAATTGAATAAGTGAATCAAATCTAAACTCTTTCCAAGAACAACCATAAGCATAAAACTTTCCAAATAGCATTTCCAAAACCATCTCAACCATAGTTATATGTCACACCCGTCCCGGAAAATGCATTCATTTTAAAATGCATATTTGAATTTGTGAGAATTATTAATGTTGATTAATGATTGAGGAATTGGTTGACCATGGTCAACGAAGGGTGTCAAGTGAGGACACGGTGATTCGATATCCATTGAGGCATTCGTAAGATTTATATGACATTTATGTGATTAAATGTTATTTGAAATATCTGGTACTTTATGAATAGTAATTTACCTGTGTAATATAATTCTGGTAAATTTTGATATGGTTATATCATTTTGAGAACTGTGGTGAGAACGTGAGTGCCACGTTAACTAAAAAGGTAGGCTGTGTAGAGATTTCACTGAATATAATTTTCGGACGTTATTTTGGACCCAAACGAGACTTAGTCAAAAACTTTTGAAAATTCTAATTTTCACTCGTAAAGGCCTAAAATGGATGTGTGCGACGTTTCAGGATTTAATTAGAAGTTTTGAGAAACTTGTGGGGAGGTCAACTTAATTCCCTGAAAGTTGCCTATATATATATAGATGAGGATGAGATTGAAATCTCATCCAAACCCACAAATATCTAGAGAGAGGAGAGAGAAGGGAGATTTGGTTGCCACGGGCTTTGCGACGACAAACGGCGATCGTTCGTCTGTCAGATTTCCTCCAGATTCTAGATTCGAACTCGTGGAGGTAAGACCTACGTTTTGATACTACTTAGGCCACGTTTGGCAAAGTTTTTCTGAAAAGTTAATTTTAAGAATCTGGGAAAAACATGTTTATACTTGTAGGAATCGTTTAAGATCGGAGATCTGACGTTTATTTGGTCTTCTTGTACTTCTCCTGAAGTTTGAGAGATATAGCTCGAGGTATGAATTCCGAACCTATGTAATATAGACAATTTGGGATGTTTTAGATATTTTGTATGATTTGTGATCCGGGCAAACTTATGTGTTAAATTAGGCCCGTTAAAGTTAGCGAGTACGTATAGAAAAGCACGGTGACATGATTATGTGAGTATGCTAAATGTCTATGTGGGTCAAAGGGGAGTTTGATATAATTTTACGCCGGTGCACGCCTCTCGATGTTTGAGAGTTTACAGTAGTGACGACTACTTGCTTGGTGTGGGAAGTGGCCAACCAGAGCAGATGGATGCAATGGTTGAGTGATTCTTGGCTAACCATTGGCATCGCGGTTTAAGATTTAAGACTTGCCGATATACTGGGTGAATGCGTATCTCTCTCCCCGGAGACTAAATTATGTGAATTAGATATTTAAAACATGAATTGCCCATATGCATTTGTTTAGAATTGTACACTCAGCATATAGCTGAGCAGTGGAGACTTCCTCCATTGCAGGTGAAAAGAAAAAGGGCAAGAAGAAGCGTGAGGAGTAAGGCCGAGGAACGCCGGGGGAAAACACTTGTATATGCTTTTGTTTTAAATCCTAAACTTGTGTAAGGATTGAGAATTTTGTACTATGTGGTAATAGAACCTTAGATTAGCTCCACAGCATTGTAATTGAACGTCTGTAGTTATGTGCAGCATGTTGAAATCAGTAGTAGTTGTGATTGTTGTTTGTATTGAGGAGCATGAGTTGTAAATTTTCAACACAGGGCTGCCAGCAGAGGAGCAGTCGACTGGACCCCCTGATCAGTCGACTGGATCTCGTGTATTTGAGACACTGTAAGTGAATATCAGAGAAGCAGTCGACTGAACCCTTTGAGCAGTCGACTGAATACTGTAGATTTTTGGCTACTGCTTCTATTAATTGAAAAGCAGTCGACTGGGTCCCCAGATCAGTCGACTGGACCCCTTTGCAATATGCTGTATTTATGGTTTTGCTTGACACCGTCGACTGAGCAGTCGACTGGACCCTATTACAGTCGACTGTACAGTCGACTGAACCTCTGCATTTTCAAATAGATTCTTGTGAACACTTTCAATTGAACAAAATTCTTTCCAACTCCAATTTTCAATGGATTCGTCCACTCTGAGGGAAATGTTTCCTAAGTTTTAAACTACTAGGGTTGTTTTAAAGAAGTTCTTTCCGCTGCGTATATTTATATGATTGGTTGGGATGAGCCTTGGTGGCGTGCCACGTGTCCTATTTCCACGCGTAGTGGGATGGGTCGTGACATTATAGTTGAAACTTAAGGACATACGTAGAATTTACAAGGCAAACTTCAAATCCTCCACATTCTTACTCAAACTATCAACATAGAAAATAACACAAGTTTCTACAAATTTACATTCACTATATGAGTCATGGGACTCCAAAACTAACTCCATGAATACAATCACGAGTCAAGTCTCAAATCCACAAGTCAAGGATACTAACCCACAATTTACATTATATTACAAGTTATAAACTTAATTACAAGCCCCACATCTCTTCCCCACTCCCGAGCACGCTATTTCCTCTCCGGATATTGCTCTGTACCTGCGGTGGTTGTTATTTACCACAACAGAAACAGAAAACGGTTTTCTTAAGCATTACGCTTAGTGAGTAATCTAAACATGGCTGAATGTTTAACATGTGCAATGCAACAATAAGCACATAAATCATATCTTTTTAATCGCCGAGTCACCGGTTCAATGATTCATTCAAACCCGGGACCTCCCATGGTCCCGTAGCCACTTCTATTCCTTGGACTTCCGTATTTCTCGGATTCTTCCTCTTCACCACCCTTATTACTCCCAACTAATGAATCATTTTTTCGGTGCTCATTGAATACCACATAAACATATAAGCACATAAACTTGTAGGCATGTATAATCTTCATAAAGCTAACATGCAATTCACAATTTAGTAACTACATGCTTTTGAAACATGAATAATCAACATAATAAGATCATTCTCTACATCTCTACATCATTGATGCCTTGAACATAGTTAAACTCAACAATTCTTTAGGCTAGAAAACTCACCTTAGCAAGATCTACCCAAATTCAAGCTAGAAATGAAGAATTCCTTCACAAATCTTGCTCAATTCTTACCCAAAGTAAATCCTACATGGTTTTGGTTCAACAAATATCATTTATCAAGAACGGTTACCGGAAAAACGTTGCCGAAAATGAAAACAAAGTACGTGCATATGATCCTCTTACCTCCACGAGTCCAAAAGTGGTCTCGGATCGTAAATCCGGCGAACGGCGGCGACGGTACGGCGAAAAATGTCGTCGGTGACGGTTCCGTCTTCTCTCTCGGTGAGCTCTCCTCTTCTTTTGTTTTAATTTCAGTGATACATGAGATAAGTCTCATGTTTTGACACACACACACACACACTCATGCACAAGCATGAGGTGTCAATGCCTCACTTTAGCCATTTTTTCGTTTACATCCCCGGAATTTCTTAAGTTCTCATTATGAAATCCCCCAAATATTCCATTAACTACCCAATTATCTAATGAGTGTTTGTCTAAGTTCCGTATGGGTCCCAATGTGGGTCCCATATATATATATATATATATTTTGTGAAATTGCTATCGCACCTACAAATTTTAAATCTTTCTCATTTATACCCTGATTTGGGTGTCCAAGCTAATGCTAACACATATTAATATGATATTATGAAAGCAACTTAACAATATCCATGTAGGCATATAAAATGCATTTAATCATTGAAAATACAAATTACCAATTTACCCTTCGCTGGGTTCCATTTCAATACATGTCCCACCTCACTAGGGACTTTTTCAACTAGTGTCCCTCTCTGAACACTTTTTACATGGGCGAGTCCAAGCCTCCCCTTAATCTATTTTATACACTAATTATATAATTAATGCATATTAACACAATAATTTACCCGTTCCCCGTGTACGGGTGTTACAGTTACTCCTTGCATTTTTCTATTAATTTTTATGGACAAAATACGATGATTGAACTAAACTGCAACACTAATGAAACTCTAATGTCTAATATGTTGAAATTAATAATATAGGGGCCAAAATATCACAACCTCCAAACTATAAGGGTTAAAAGTGAAATTTTCTTCGGCAGTTATTTATGACTAGGTGAATAGGCATGTGCAAGGCAGTGAGGCACGTGCCAGTTAATAAATTTGTTAATTTGGTCATTAATATGGCCATTAATAGCAATTGATCCTGACTTAATATGGCCATTAATAGCAATTGATCTTGACTTGATTTGGTGTATAGAAATTAATCCTTAATTTGCAATAGAAATCAATAATTAATCCCTATTCTTAAATGGTTAGTATAAATCCGGACCATTATACCCTTGACATACATATATATACAGTTATATATATACAGTTATGGGAAACATGTTTTTAGGAAATAATGGATAAGGGAATTAATATCCCAAAAATTAAGGGATTTCGGTTATTAACAGTGTAATGTGAGAATTTCTCATTTTTTTTTCCTTTGTATATTCCGAAAACTTCCAAAATTGTGTTATATGCAGTTTTGGAAAACATATTTTTAGGAGATCATGTATAAGGGAATTAATATCCCTAAAATTAGGGATTTTCGATTTAACAGAATGATGTGAGAATTTCTCACTTTTTTGTGCAAAATTTCTCACTAACTTCATTTACATAACATATGATCTATTGATTCCAGTCTATGCAAGTGAGAAATTTCTCACTAATTTAATCTACATACGATGTGGCAAAGTATAATCGTAGTAAATCAAATTTTCTATAACAAAATATAAGAAGCATAAATCAAACCGCAAGAAACTTCTCACTAATTTTTATTGATTTTCAATATGCTTTTGAGCAATTTCTCACTGAATTAATATCCCTAAAATCAAGGGATTTCAGATTTAATAGAGTAATGTGATAATCTCTCTCTCTCTCTCTCTCTCTCTCTCTCTCTGTTTATACTGCTTTGTATATTAAAAAAACTTCCAAAATTGTGTTATATGCAGTTTTGGGAAACGTATTTTAGAAGATCATGGATAATGGAATTAATATCCCTATGATCAAGGGATTTTCGGTTTAACAAAGTGATGTGGGAATTTCTCATTTTTTTGTGAGAAATTTCTCACTAAATTCATTTACATAACACATTATCTATTGATTATAGTCTATACAAGTGAAAAAATTCTCACTAATTTAATCTACATATAATGAGGAAGTAATTTTTTATAGCCTATATAAGTGAGAAATTTCTCACTAAAATCACTACATAACAAATGAGCAATTTATTACAATCTATAAAAGTGAGAAATTTCTCACTAACTTCATGTACGTAACAAGTGAGGAATTTCTTACAGCCTATACAATAAGGAGATCCTCATCAATACTATATGTATGTATACAAACGGTCTGGATCTTAAACGGACCTTAAAAATCGGACCTAAAGAAATTTCAAAAGTGAAAATTTTCAAAAAATGATAAATTCACACATTTTTGTGAGACTTTTTCGCTTTTTACACAGTTCGGACTGTGTATACAAATTCATGGAAGTGAGTAAATCTATGGCACAACCATCCATGAATGCATCAAATTCATGAGCCATTTCGGAGTGATCGTCTTCTGTATCGTCTCGCGATCGGTTGATTTTGTTGATGATGAGCTGCAAATTTGAAACCTTGCTTTTCACTCGCATTTCCGAGAACAAAGATGAAATCGAATTTTTCGCGCCTAAAACGATTCAATTTCTGTGAGGTATTTTGATTTTTTTTTCTCACGAACTAGTGAGTAATTTGTCCACAGAGTGGTCACCGACAGAGAGAGGTGGCCGTAGATGGTGGTGCATGTTGATTTAGTTGAAGGGAGGTAGAGAGGGGAGGAGGAGAAAGGTGGTGGGTGGTCGCCGATGGCGGTGGATGGGCTGCGACCCTCTCTCTCTTCTTTCTCCTTCTCTGTCTTCATCTTTCTCTGTCTAGCAGATTTTCTCTCTGTCTCTGTCTCTCTCTCTCTCTCTCTCTCTATATATATATATATATAGACAGTCCGGCTCTTAAGTTACCTTAAAAAACGGACCGTGTAAAAAGTGAGAAGCGTGTTAAAAGTGAGAAATTTCCTGATTTGAATTTGAAACCCAGATTTTATGTGGATATATATATATATATATATATGGGGGCAGTTTTGTCCTTAAAATACTATAGGTACCTATTTCTAGATTCATTTGAAAAATGGGCATATTTCTAGTTAGATGCATATATTAGGACTATATATTAAATTACCCAATTTGTTAATTTAGTTAAAAATTATTTAGTATCATGTAATTATACTTAAATTTTATTTTGAGTAATGTATTTTAATTGTAACACTTAAAACTTTCAATTTGTAAAATATATGTCATTCAAGGACAACTGTTAACGACGTATCTAAGAAATTGTGTCTTGGACCATGCGAATGACATGTGACTCAAAAGAGCTTAGAGTCTGTGTGAATTTTTTACACTTTTTTGTGCACCACTTATGCAATATAGAGTACATACATTTAAAGTTAATTATCAAATTCAGTATAAATTTTAAAGTGTGTCGAGCATTACTCGACTTAAAAATATGAATAATGTCACTAACAGCTGTCCCCTTTTTTAGTCCACAAATTTCTTAGTTTGGAGGGTGGGAAGCATGTAAGGTGTTTACAATATGCCTTGTCAAAAATTCGACTCAGTCAAAGAGACATCAGAACATGTTTTATTTAATATTTTATTTTTTAAAAATATAAAAGAAAAACATATTCAAGTCTTTCCTAAATTGAACTTGGTCAAGACTCAAGAGGATCTTAGTATCTTATCCTCTTATCCAATCCGAAACATCAAACAATTTATTAAGATATTTGGTTCCTATTCTGCTCACCATTATTGTTGGAAAGATTTCATTGTCAAACGACTCAAACAGTTCCTTATTCTTCTTTTTTGGGAATAAATCTATAGTTTTGAAATTTTTATTCCAAATTTAATTTTCAATATATATGACAGTTGGATCACATTTGATCATAGTGGGATCACCTGATGTTTATCAAAGATGATTTTAGTGATTCCAATGCCATATATGTTAGGAAGCATATTTAAAATAAAAATTTGCCTTAGTTCTTAACACATATATTAGTGGGACCATATTTAATAATAGTGGTACTACAAAATTTTTAGCCATAATTACAACACATTCCCTTAAAGTTTGGTCCTAATCTTATTTTTGTCGTTGTAGTTCAATTGCATCAATTTGGCACAGCACCTAAAGTGATTTTTAAATCGAAGCAATGTGATCTAAATGTCTAATTCTATTAGAAAAATTGATAGAAGTTACTCACATGTTATGCACTGTCACTCTTTTTAGAACCACAAATGCAACACCACCAATTTTTCCACCCTTCTATCCATATAATTGTGCATAGCAATTGATAAATTCCATTAAATTTTCTAATAAAATGGGACATTTAGGCCACATAGCTTCTATATAAAACCTTCAGGGACCAAATTGATGCAATTAAAACTGCCTGGACTAAAATAAAATGGCTAACTCTATTGCCAGAGCAGCAATGTCTAAGGCCATAGCTAAAAGTGTCGCTAAAAATTTTAGCGACATTTTTTACTCTGACACTAACCATTACTGCTTTGACAATAGCATTATCCGGATAATTAAATAGGAGCCAAACTTTGGAGATATATTTAAGCCTAATTTTTATCATTTTTTTTTTGGTGGTTGACACAAGATATTACAATTCCAATTATTGCACTATCTTTGTCACCTAGTGAATGACGTTTTTGGTACTAGATATAATATTGTCAAATTATAGCACCACATTTGGCACTTTATTGGAGAAGTATTTTTGGATGTTAGTGCTATAGTTTGACATTGTCAAATCACTTATGACACTCAATTGGTATGGCGGGATGATGTGCTATGTTATAATTTTGTATTTCATATGAAATTTGCCATTAGAGTATATATATACTAAAATATACTCTCTGTGTCCCATTTTATGTCTCAATATATGAGAGTCCAACTTTTAAAAAGAGCACTAATAATTACATTCAAATGCAAAAAAAAATAATGGCATTTTCCAAAACTATCATTTCTGTGTTTTTCTCTCTTTTATTTTTATATTGGATATTTTCAATCATCAAGGGCAAGTTAGGAAAGGCTTATGATTAGGATTGAATTTAAATTCTCTCTATCTCTAAAAACAAATCCCCCTCCTTTTCTCTAAACACCCCCGCTGCTCAGCTAAGTTTATCGATGGTCTCTCCCTCTATGGGAGAGTCCATGATTCTCTTTTTTGTGTAGTTTGTCTCTTTTTAGGAGGGTTTGTCCATTATTAGGAGGGTGTTTGTCCCTGTTTAAGATAGGGGTGTGTGTGTGTGGGTTTTTTTTTGTTGTTGTGGTTTTGTTTTGGTTGGTATGGGTTCTCTACTTCTCTCCCTAGTTTTCTTTTATCTCCTTGATCTGTGGTTAGATTCGACACTTTATCCATCAGATTCAACATTCTTTCGTCAAATTTGGCATTTTGGTGGGCTCTTTTCATAGTCACAGTGATTTTCAGAGTGATCTATATTGTGGGTCCTTTTGACAACTTTCTCTCTCACTCGGCCCAATCTTTAGCTATGCTACATACAATTTTATCAAAGATTGGGGAGATTTGTAATGCGGTTCAAAGCTTATATTCATGTATTTCCTTACTTCTGTATGCCTGTTCTGGTTCCTTTAGGAATCTGCTTTTAATGATATATTACTCTCGCTATTAAAAAAAAAAAGAAAAAAAGAGGAAAGATAACATTAAATATTCTTGATGGACGGTATGATCAAAAAAGGAAAGAATGATACATAAAACATGACAAAGGGAGTAGCATTGTAGCAAATGCCAAAATATAGGTAGCATCTCTAAAATAGCACATGTCATTGGAGATGCTATTAAATCCTATCATCACCGTTGGCCATCGGAGTAATGTTTTTGGGGGTGTTATGCTATATTTTGATACTCCATTCCTTTTGGAATGTAAAATTGAAACACATATACTAAAACATATCATTTTAGCACTATATCAATGCCAAAATATAAGTTTTGGTATCTCCAAAATGACACTTATCATTCAAGGCCAGCCCTGGGGTAGAAGCAAGTAAGCGGCTGCTTGAGGCCTCAAAAAACAAGAGCTTGTTTGGCTATAGAATATGGCCTTATTTGGCCAAAATGCATGTATTATATATATATATATATATAAAATAGAAATATATGATTTGGTCCCTAATTATGGCCATTAATAGAAATTGATCCTAACTTGATTTGGTCTATAGAAATTAATCCTTAATTTGCTATAGAAATTAATAATTAGTCCCTATTCCTAAATGGTTAGTATAAATCCGGACCATTATACCATTGTCATACATATATACATAACTGTATATATATACACACACATATATGACACATGTGAAATTCAAATAAAGTTAAATAAGACAGTTAATATATTGAGCGGATTGTTAGGAGTTCATGGATAATGATTTTTATCCCAAAGATCATGCTGATTTGGGGTTCAAAACAATGCCTTTTTAAATCTGTATGTGTTTATACTATAAAATATAATTCTAACATATTACTATATTTTTATATAGTATAGTTATTATTATCTCTTTTGGCTTGCCATGGAAGCCATTTGGAAGCTTTCTTCCAGGACACTTGTCATCATATGAAGACATCAAATATAGTTACTTGAAAATCAATGGTGGCAAGAGTGGAAGTCATTTTGGAGGGAGCTTCTTTGGGAAGAAACACATGTGTAATTGAATTTGAATAGGTAGTTAAATGTAATAGGAGGGAAATATTCAAATTCAAATGGGTAGTTATAGGTTTCTTCTATAAATATATGTAATGTACTCCTTTGTAAAGGTCCTTGACCACACAACAATGCAATAATACAATAGATATTGTTCTTCTATTCTTCCTTTAGCCGGCCACAATGGCCCTTTAGTTTAATTAGGATTGTTTAATTAGGATTGCTTACTTTGCTTTAGTTTAGTTGCTTCCCTATAGTTTTTCCTTAATGTTTTCTCCAAATAGCACTTATGGCATTTATTTATTCTTTAGTTTTCTTTAGTCATTACAGTGCTTCGATCTTTCTCTATCAATTACCAAGTTTTAGTTTTAGTTCTTTACTGTTAATGCTAAATTCAGGCTTCGAAGGCATTTGCTCCATTTGGTTTTTGACTTCGAACACTTCACTCTCTTCTTCTTTTCCTTTTTCTTTTTAGTATTTCATCTCACACGATAAAAGTCCTTGTTAAGGCATCGAACATCATCACAATCACCCTGGTGAGGCGCAGTTTGGATCATACACATTGGCAATTTGCTTGCCTGGCACGCTCGCACACATTTATAAATTTTCCAACCAAACAGTATGTAATATGCTTTTATAGTAGAAAATGATTTGTATGTTTTATTAATTCGAATCATGGAAAAAACAGATAATTTTGTGAGGAAGATTAAAGGTTGCTGATAAAAAGATGAGAAATTCTCACAATGTAGTGCGAAATTCATAACTTTAATTCACAATATAGTGCGAAATCATGCTGAAATTTGTAATATGAGATTTTGGTGATAAGCTTATTGAAAGAAGTGACTTAGTTGTGAGAAATTTCGTATTATATTCAATCAAAAAGTGAGAAATTTGTATTACTAAGTGAGAAATTTGTTATTAGAGCATTCGAAATAGGCCATATGATTATATGTACTCATATACATATGTATATATGTACCACCAGCACAAATAAGGCGTGTGAATGACGGGTATGGCAAGGGTAATCCATGGAGATCATGGATAAGAGTATAAATATTGCTAAAATCAAGAAGTTTCCTTATTTTACTCATCTTTCAAATTTGTTTGCTAATTAAGTGTCTATATTAGGACTAAATACTAAGTGCTAAAATCAAAAAGTTTCCTTATTGAAGGTTGCTGAAAAAAAGGTGAAAAATTCTCTTAATATAGTTCGAAATTCATATATATATTTATATATATATATATATATATATAGAGAGAGAGAGAGAGAGAGAGAGAGAGAGAGAGAGAGAGAGATGGGTATATTCAAAATACTTCCAAAATCGTGTATATGCAGTTATGGGAAACAAATTTTTAGGAGATCATGGATAAGGGGATTAATATCCCTAAAATTAAGGGTTTTCGGTTTAACAGAGTAATGTGAGAATTTCTCACTTTTTTTTTTGTATATATTGCTGTGTATATTCAAAATACTTCCAAATTCGTGTTACATACAGATATGGGAAGCGTATTTTTAGTAGATCATGGATAATGAGATTAATATCCCTAAAATCAGTTGATAATTTTCTTATTATTTAGTGAGAATTTCCCACTTAATAATGTGTAATAATTTTTTCTCATTATTAAATGAAAAACTTCTTAGTATGTTTGCATATCTTTCTTTTGAAATAATCATAGTTGTGTTATGTATATGCGTAATGGTATTAGCAAAAGTTTTTTTTCGAGTTTTATAATTTAAAGTGAGAAACTTGTGGTTATTTAGTGAGAATTTCTCACTTTTGTTCAAGTATATGCACACATGCAGACAATATTTATCAGAAATTTATCACTTCTCATTAACAAAGTGAGAAGTTCTCATCAAATAACCACAAATTTGATGAGAAATTTCTCACTTCTATTTGAAAACAAAAATTTTTATAAGACGAATTCTTTGTGAAACTTCTATTCAAATATATATGCACAAACAAATTTCTCACTATTATTCTCTTAGCGATTATGAAATTTTCCACATCACCAAAAAAATTACAAACAAAACAAATATAATGTAGAAAAAATGAAAAGATTACAGAGGTTAAATGAAATACTCGAGCTAGTGTTTTGGCCATTGCTGTCATGCAGTCTTCTAGTCAACGTCGTCGAATCGAAAACCTTTAGTGTGAAGCCAAGCCCTAATCAACACATTAACCGTTTTTCTCAGAAAACTCCAATGTTTGAATTGAAGCTACGTGAGATTTGTTCCAAAATTGTGAGAAATTTGTATCAAATTCATAGATTGCGTAGTCAATAGTGAATCGAGCTTCTGTGTCGACGATCTTCATGAATTGCCTATGAAGAAAGGTGATGGACGTGGTGTTGCGGAAGTAGTGTCGACGATCTTCTTTCTTTCTCTTCATCAACTTTTGTTTCTCTCTCTCTCTCTCTCTCTCTCTCTCTCTCTCGCTCTAGTGAATTTCAAAACCTTGATTGTGGGAAGTAAACACTATATATGTGTGTATATATATATATTTCTACATATAATTATATAGGGCTATTTTGGTACTCAAAATTAATTAGAGACCTATTTCTAGTTTCATTTTAAAAAGGATTCAATTTCTAGTTAGGTGTCTATAGTAAGACTATATACTAAGTTACCCAAAAAAAAAAATATGACCAAAATAGGGCCTAAAAAATAGAGCCTTATATATACATGTATTATATATAAAATAGGATAAAAAAGGGCCTAAAAAAATAAAGCCTCATATTCACTTATGAATATGCTGAACTTCACAATGAACTTTCCAATCTCAGAGCCGGCCTGTTATCATTGGATATACATATTGTTGTTCTATTAATGATCAGTCTATGTAGTCACTCACAACTTTTGTAGTTAGTCACAACTTTTGATATATTCTGAAACAATATCCCATGCACATATATAACTAGAGCCAATTCTTACACATTTTGAGCTATATAGTGTCACATAAGTCTGATGTCCTATCCGCGTTGGTTGGAAACAACTTTCACATACCTTAAGCGTAGGTCAGCAACAATGTCTACAGACCTTAGATGTAGAGGTAGGTTCGAATTCGCATATGTAGAAAATAATATGCACGCAAGCATACGAGTCGGGTTTAGGTCGTTACCTAGCGGAATAGCCCGACGGATCGCCGTACGGTGTTGTTACGAGCCCGGCGTCTTCACCCACGAACTGCTGCTACATGTTGCCTCCGTGTACTCTCTTATCCATCGCCTAGGTCGTAGAGGAAGCTTCTTGAGCGAACCCCATGACAATCACGCGCTAAATCCCCAAGCTTCCATGGTGACGGCTTTAGAGAGAGAAAACCGCGAGAGAGAGAGGGAGATAGAGAGAGAGAGGCTGCTGAAATTCCTTAGGTTAGAGAGCCTATGTGTTCTATATATCATATATATATAGACACACACATTCACCAAACCCTAGGGCCCATTGGACCCAGTCCAATATATGTGGGTGCCCGTATGGCCCGGCCACATATTTCTTACATCTCCCACTCACCCACATAGGGCTAGTACTAAAACCAATCTCTCCAAACAGAACTTCTCATCTCTTCATACAGGGAAATAGAACGTGCGACCTTACGAAAAGAAAGTACAGCGACAGGAGTGTAATGCCAAATCATCACCATAACCAGCAAGACACATCACTCGGAAGCTTCTCGTATATGCCTTAGACAATTCAACCACACCAGACACAGCATTCTCAATCCCTCGGTGAAAAGAATTGCTGCACCACCTCAATGTAATGTACTCATGACATATCAGTAACAAAATACGATTGTCGCAGGCCTGCTAATGAGTCACAAAAACATGGTGTGTTATTGAATGGTCTTCCCTGAGCCCACATGTCAATCCGACTAACTCGACCGCTTGCCCAGACACACCCCATAGAACGGAATTATCTCATCGTCCTAGGATAGCATGCTAAAGTAGCTGTCATCAAGCGTCCTCTTCATGACATAGTCTCAAGTCGTGAAGGCAACCAGTTTGTAGGATAACCAATGTCTTGGATATGCTACATGGCTCACACAGCAATGAAAAGGAATCCATTCACTGCTCCACAGTCGATCGCAAAAGCACATACAGTATGATATGTATGCTATGGCGTTCTTCCATAAAAATGGGCATGTCACTATATGTTTAGAAAAACAAGTAACGCCATACGAATCTTAGTCTAGACGTTACACAAAACGTCTAACCTGAGTCTCCAGCACAGTCGCTCCTCTTAGCGCCTGTCTGAAAACTCACATTCGGCTATAAACAGGCTACATAGAGTCGTGGGAACTCTCTATGTTCGACCAAATGAAAAAGGTCTCATCTTAGATCCAACTAAGGCGACATATATAAATAAGAGGGTTTATATCTAGCTCGCTGTTCTTACACTGCGTAGATATAAGTGTTCAAGCTCGCTTTCTAAGCGCTATGGACACACATGTCCTAGCTAGCTATCTAAGCGTCATGAACACAAATGTCTCATCTTGCTCGCCATCTAAGCGCCATGGACACGCATGTCCTAGTTCGCTATCTCGGCGCCAAGGTGAATCACCCGTGTGAGCAGGTCGATTCAAGCCCGGTGACATATAAGAAATGTGCATTCATTCCATTCATATAACAAACATATATGTATGGAAACCAATTAGTTTATAAAAACTTGAATAATAATGTCAATACCACAATAAAATGTCTAAGCACATCAAATCCCCAATTGGAGATATGCCTCAAGACAACATCCCTTTGCGCAAACTACATCTCAAAATGTGACAAAAAACGAATGTCTATGTGCTACAATGGTTTTTGAGATCTTTTGCATATGCTCAGGCTTATGTGCTGTCAACATAGGTAAGCACAACCTCATCACTATGAGGTGAAAAACCTAGCCACTACAAAAAAAACTTAAACCAAAACAGCTCCTCGAACAGCTGATAAGCACACCACATATTATGCTTCCATCGCGAACAGCATAAGGCAAGGTCCACAGTCCTCCTGCGAACATATCGCAAGATACTCTTCACTACTCTCTAGTGACAGGACCATGGTTGCTACGGCAACGACTAATTAAACCAACCGCATAGCAGGCATCTGACTAAGTACACACATTAGTATACTTCAGATTCTCTATTGCGGATGGATATGGCAAACTGGACATTTGTTTCCTCTTCTCATTTTTCTTAAGACAATGAAGTAAGGTCAGGGTGAGTCCCTTTTGGGATGTCAATGGGTAATTCAGCCTTTCATGTGAAAATGTTCAAGAACCTTCATCTTGTAAGTCCCTTAAGACAAATAGATGAGCTTCTGAGAACAATATATCACGGTCTAAACTTCCAACACATAGTTGGAATCACCCATGTCCTCAATCTCAAACTGAGAGGACAACCACTCTCAAATGGCGACAATGGAACTCATCTCATTCCCAGCTAAAAGGACGTCATCAACATATAAAGAATTAGAACACTTTCCTTGGACCATTTAATGTACACACATTGTACCACTGCCTAGACGATTTGAGATAATAAATAGATCGTTTGAGACAGCACACTTTTGCGCTCATTCCCTTTGGTCACAACACCAATGGGATGATCCACATTTATCTCGTCGTCTTGTTCTCCATTGAGAAAAGAACAGTTTAAACATCCAACTAAAAAGGTTCAAAAACTAAATATGCGACAATTGCTAGGATAAGGCGAATGGAGTCAGATCTCACCCTTTGGGAGAACATGTTTCCATGGTCTATACCCCCTCTGGGTACAAACTATCGCCACAAGGCGCGCCTAATACTTGTCAATTGAACCATTTGCCTTGCATTAGATTTTGAAAACACACTTGTCTCCAATCGTCTTACGCACAAGCGGATTGTCAACTAACTCCCAGACCTTATTTGCGTCCATAGAGCTCATCTCGTCTAGCATAGTAACTATCCACTCAACTTCAGCAGACGAAGAAAAACGCTTCAACAAAAGAAGTAGGCTCATCCTCATCCACTTGTGCACACATTTGCACACATATGAAAATGTCTTCCTCAATTTCAAAACAGTGATAGGGAACTTTTTCCTCATCACCATACAGTGTACTATTTGAGAATCTTGAGTGCCAAGTGGTGCACTCCCACTATCGTCTAGCGGTATACTCCCACTCGGCTGGAGACTAGTACCATTTTACAGCGATTACAGGATGTGGAATCTCAATCTCCCCACCCTCGCTTAAAGATGGTATGTTGTCTTCAACACCCTCCAACTCATAGAGGTCAAGATATCTCTTAGTAATACAAATCTGGGGAAGTCATTTTCAATATCATGTGGCACCATTTGTCATTCCTATACCCGTTTGTTCATTATACGTAACATAGGCTGTCGAGCTATTAGAATTCCTTATAAAGGTATGCTTTCTAGCTCTCGAGCATAGTTTCTCGCACTTATGCGAGGTATAGTAAACATAACCTCCTGAGCTCCACGGGCGTAAATGCTCCTAAATGAGCTTTCCGCCTTTCCATAGCTCATAAGGGGTAGAAGGAATTGACTGAGGAGAGGCACTCTAGTATGTAGGCAGCAATCAAGAGTACATCCTCCCAAAACAACTTTGGGAGGTTGACTTGCGCCATCATAGTCCTAGCCATATCTAGGAATGTCCTATTCCTTCTTTCTGCAACACCATATTGTTGCGGAGTTTCCGGAACATAAAGTTGTCTGCGTTTTCCCTTTTTCCTCACATAGTTCCCAGAACTGATTAGATAAATACTCGCGATCCTCACATCGCGCGAAATCATCTATAAAAGTGAGAAAATAAGAGGCGCCATGACGTGCCTGCCTTTACAACCATAGGTCCACAGATATATGAGTGAACTAGTTCTAATGCTTGAGTAGCTCTAATAGCCTTTCTAAAAGGCTTTCGGCATGCTTTGCCAACTAAGCAAGACTCACACATAGGTAGGTCAACCTTAGCGAGTGGGCCCGAAAGGGCTTCTCGAGCTAATCAAGTCATCCTATCAATCCTATGTGTTCAAGTCTAGCATGCCATGTCTCAGAATAAATGAATAACAGAGGAAACTAGAATTTATGAAAACAATTCTTAAGCTGTTATCCCTAGATAACCATGTCCTAGTAACACTACCACCCAAAGATATCCATCCTATTACCACCGAACTGGAAAAACGCCCTCGATTGCGCTCTTTCACCTTGTTAGCCTTGGGCGCAAACTTGCTAGCCCCACCCTACCTCTTGGCGGGTTTTACCCCTACCATTGCGTTTAGGCCCACTGGCCTTGCGCTTACTTCCACTTATGAAAGTTGTGGTAAAGAGTGTAGCAATACAGCTCGCCTTACCTCTTGGCGCTCCGTATTCGGCTCAACATGTCGGAAAATGTCAAAAACCAAAAATTTAACATTTCCGTTGTGGATCATGATTTGTTTTCTATGGACTCGCAAATCAGGCAAAGAACAAATCATAGCCTGAAACTGCAGTTCGCCAGTAAAGATGTTCCGAGTATTCTGAAATCACGAATCATACCTGTCATCGACCTTAGATGTCCAGTCATCGTGTACTTGGAACGTTTCCTTTACTTTCCCGAACTTCATAACTAGATGCTTAATCTAGTAGTGAATGTGCCATCGAAAACAAATTTGAGCTGATCTCATAATACTTTGGCTATTGGGTAGTACATATACTTCCCAACAAGATCATGGTGCATGCTGCTTATCACAAAGCGCGTGCTGTGATCCTTCTCGAACCAAGTACTATCGGCTATTAAGGTTATAATGATATTGGGCCGGAGGCCCATTATTCGGTTTAATTGGTTGGACTATAGAATAAGTCTAAAGCCCATAAGCTCTTACTTACTCTGTAGGTGTGTTACTTTGCAGTGCCATATTACAAAAATTAGTCCCTTTTTAAACTTGTTACTTTTATAAAGATTGACAAAATGTGGTTTGGAAAACATTTGTTTTTGTGAATCCAAAAAAATTTGAAGAATAATCTTTGAGAACATGCGCAAGGGATTGGCATTATTATTTGCACATTTCATAAAGTTTGTTTTAAAATCCAATTACAAATGATTTTTCCCTTTCTACAATTTAAGACCAAAAAATTCGCTATTGCTCATTAATCAAATCTTAATTTTGTAAATCAAGAAAAACCTTTATAATTGATTTTTCTAAACAAACATCAATTAGATGGTACAATTACCTATCTAAGATCATCCACAAGATATAAAATGCGCCATACAACAAGAGTGCGCATGGACCCCCACGTGGGTCCGAATTGACAACTTAGAGCTCATGTTAAGGTAATTCAAGTGTATGATGTATGAACAAAGAAAACCATCCCTTTACAAGTAGGCTTTTCCAAATACAAGAAATGTAAACACTCGTCCTCACATTACATTTATAGCCCATTAAAAATAGGGATGCTTTGTCCATATACATACACAGAAACAACCTTAAACATACATCGTGAGGACACAAGCTCCATAAATTGTCAATTAATTGTCCATTCATTTAAGCCAGATTAAAATCTATATTAATCACATACTCCAAGCACTCATGCGGTCTTATTATAAAATGAATGGACTCATCCGTCACTCCACTTAAGGAGGAGGAATTAGAGGTCATAGGGTCAACCAATCACAAACAATAGTAATTAAACGTGACCAACAATGCAATGAGCCTCTAAGGAAATAAAATGTGCATTAAAAAGATTATTGCACAGCCCGGATAGCTCCCATAAGCTAAGTAAAATCAATGAAAAAATCTTGGATTTTTCATTAATTTTAACCCAATTTTAGGTCTTAAAACATAATTTAAAACCAATTTATTGAGGGTCCTTTAAATTAACAATTAATTTAAACCTTATGGAAAATTTCATTAACTGAAAAACAGATTTTTCATTATAAATAAAAATTTCCGGAATTTCTTCAAGGCCCAAAAATATTTTGAATCAATTTATCATAATAAATTGATTTAGTTAAACAAAAAATTAACTATGAGCAACAAAAATTCCCAAAAATACAAAAATTTCAAGGAATTTGTTCTCCAAAGATTTTAAGTGGTCTAATATGGTGTTCCAAACACCCCATATTAATTTCAAAAATTAATAATCTATTTTGGCTATTTTAAGCAATTAAATAAATGCCCATATGCATAAATTTTATGCTCTAAAATACCAAAACAAATGTGAGAAAATTCATAAAATTTTCTCAAGTCTCCAATTAGTGTACAAAAACACTAGATATTAAATTCAAGAATTAACAACTTCATTGGTTATATTTTAAGCAATTAATATTGCGTATTTAACACAATGTATATGCTCTAAAATATGTCCCAAAGAGCGAGAAAATATACTAAAATGATTTTCTCAAGCTACCACTAGTGTTCTAAACACATTGTGTTAATTTCATGAACTAATAATCAATAAAAATATTTTAAGCAATTTAATATGTGTACAAAAACACACAATTGTATGCTCTAAAATATTAATATGATTGAGATAATTTACCAAAAATTATCTATGGGTCTCACAAAATTTTACATGGTCTTAAAACAGTGTCCCTTATGTCCCATATTAATTACAAAAATTAATAATGTATTATGGCTATTTTAAGCAATTAAATCAACGTCCATAAACATTAAATATATGCTCTAAAATCTCATAAATACATGATAATTTACACAAAAATTATCTTAGAGCCCCTTACAGTGTACTAGACACTATATATTAATTTCAAAAATTAATATGCATTTTTTTTATAGATATTTTAAGCAATTAAAAATACATTTAAAACATATCTTTTATGCTCTAAAATACCCAAAAAAAAAAAATTTGAGATAAAATATCAAAGAAAATTACCCCAGCTCCCTAAATGTGGGGTTTATGCAAAACCGTGGTGATTCCTTATTTCCAAACCTCTCACAAGATTTATTATGGAAAATACAAAATTTTCCAACATTTAAAAATAATTTTTCGTCAATTATTTCAATTAAAAAATGTGTTCAAAGACATTTATTAAGCCCCAAAAGTGCCAAACAAGCGAACAAGAAAAATCACCAAGAAGTTTCTTTGGGTCGAGAACAACAGTGTACCTAGTACTGATATTAAGTAGTACTATATTCAAAAATAGTATTTTTTTTTTTTTATAGAATTTTCTATCTAACTGATGTAAATATATTAAACCACTTTCAAAGCCTCTTTTGAATTTATTTATTTATTGATTTTTTATAGTAATAGCTAAATAGAAAATTCCAGAAATAACTAAATAGTTAAATATAAACCTTCCACAAAAAAAATCAAGCTTCACCGTTCCATTTGAAGGGGTTGTTTGGCTACAACTTTAAACCAATGTGATAGTTTACCAAACCAACCAAACATGGCACTACGCTAGATCCCACGAATCTATATCTACGATTCTACACAAGAAAGTGCTAGGCAATACAAAGAACTTTCTCAGTAATTGTCTTACCAAGGCAGCCAATAAGTGCTTGCCACATGGGTAGACAATTAAGTGCTCATGTAGGGTATGTGCTGAAGGCAATACAGTGATTGTAATCCACCCGGGTTGTTTCAACATCTTTTGGGCTACTGCGCGAACCAGTATATATACATATATATATATATATATATCACGCAGGTAATAACTCATTGGAAAGATAACGAATCAAGGAATCAAACCACAACAGATTCGCATAAAAAAAAAACTATGATATATACCCATTTAAAACATTATATTATGGCTTTTATTTTCTCCTTCGTTTGAGACAATCAAGCCATGGGACACATTGGGGGCTCTAGGGACTATTAGGAACACAACCATGTAAAAAAAATTTTGGACCCACATTGGAGTTTTGTACTAGATCTACTTGAAAATCAAATTTTCAAAGTTTTAATAAAAGCTTGCTTGATGCTTTTATGGCAGATCTTGTTTGGGTGATATTTACGGGCGAATCAACACCTAATGGCTCTGATACCAATGTAGAAAATAATATGCACGCAAGCATACGAGTCGGGTTTAGGTCGTTACCTAGCGGAATAGCCCGACGGATCGCCGTACGGTGTTGTTACGAGCCCGGCGTCTTCACCCACGAACTGCTGCTACATGTTGCCTCCGTGTACTCTCTTATCCATCGCCTAGGTCGTAGAGGAAGCTTCTTGAGCGAACCCCATGACAATCACGCGCTAAATCCCCAAGCTTCCATGGTGACGGCTTTAGAGAGAGAAAACCGCGAGAGAGAGAGGGAGATAGAGAGAGAGAGGCTGCTGAAATTCCTTAGGTTAGAGAGCCTATGTGTTCTATATATCATATATATATAGACACACACATTCACCAAACCCTAGGGCCCATTGGACCCAGTCCAATATATGTGGGTGCCCGTATGGCCCGGCCACATATTTCTTACAGCATAAAAAAGAAAAAATCATATTCACATGTTTTTATTAAATTAAATTTTATTTTATTTTTGTGATAATAGTAGAGTCACATGCTTGCACATTCAATAGGCCAAAAAACAAGAAAATCTACTAAGAAAACAAATTCTTTTTGAGTAATTACGGTAGCGTGTGATAGCAATAAATATGATCACCCAAAACATGCTTCTCTTATAAACGTCTGGTTGGAGTAACTGAATGACAGCGGTGGATACAGTTGAGACTGTCCACGCTCTTCATCCGGAGTGTGATGACACGCTCTCACATTATCCTCTTATCTTATTTTGAAAAATGTTTGGGACATAAAGAGTAAAGATTGAGATACACTCAAAGACATAATTTTTGGGACACAATTTAAGAGATTTGTTTATATCTCTCATGTGATATCACTGGACCCCACAGTGAGATAAGAGAGAGATAGACACATCTTTTGGTTGTGTCACAAAAGTTGTGTCTTTGAGTGTGCCCCAAGTATTACCCAGACAAAATGGTCACAAGAGATGCTCACAAAATGATATTCCATGTGGTAGTAGACCACCACACTTAACTCAATTCCATATGATATCACATCAATTATGAATATCTCTTTGTAACATTTTTGTGTCCCCGAACATTACCCACTTATTTTTGGCCCCTTTACAACTTGACCCATTTTTTCCTTAGTTCAAAGAATAATGTGATGCTTCACAAATCTCAATTTCAATGATGTGGCAATGTGACCACTATGAGGTCAATTTAATATATTTCAATCAAAATCTATTACTCTCACAGTGATGTCACTATCACATTATTTGAGATTGAGATTAATTTGGGAAGCATAACTTTACTCTATTTCAAATGAGTAATGCTATGCATTCCAAATTTTGGTTCTCAAAATGTTTACCAAATACACATGATAGTGAGACCACTTTCAATATTTGTGAGATCACATTACATCCCCCAACTAAAATTCAATGGGCTTACTGCCATATGTATTTAGGAATCATTTAGGATTCAAAATTTCAAAATAGCATTACTCATTTCAAATTGACCACCTCATGCCATATCCACATCCACGCCTTCATATATACAATCATATTCACCGAGTCCGTCATACTATGTCATTATGCCGATGTGGTATGACACTTTACTCATATTGAGTCATAACTACGGCATTGCCTCTTAAGTGAGCGATACAAGTTTACAAATTTTAATATTTTTTATTTTAGAACGATACGAGTTCACAATTTTAAGACCTTAAGTAAGCCTAAATAAACCTTTAGAGAAATTAAACATTTTCCTATATTGAGTTAAATACATTTTAGGTTTAAAGGTTTACTTAACTTTCCAATTAAAAAAAGAAGAAGTTTAACTTAACCCCTATTAACAGAATAAATACATTTATCTTGTATTCTTTTTACAAATGTGGTAAAAATAATTCTTCATGCGGAATTTGTTGATATTAAAGGTTAACTCGTTTTTAATTTTGACCAACAGTTCCTAATCAAATTATTCCCAATGTTACAAAAATTTTCATAATTAATTATTTAATATAATTTAAAAAAAAATTCAATTTTCAGATAATAAGTTATGTGAAATTGGTTAGAGATTCTTCTATTAAAATCAAAATAAAAGTTTAGGCAAAAGTCCTTAGAAACAACTACCAAGAGTTTAAAGTCCAATTTAGTTCTTAGTTTATTAAAAAGTCCATTTATTTATGTACGACTAAGTAAAATTTCACTTAATAATCATGTAAGATTCATATAAATTTCACTTAATATTCATGTACGGAGGACCTTTCCCTAATCAAAAATTTAAATTGTCCTTAAAACTAAAATAAATTGACAAAATAGACTAATCATCAAATTGCCCCAATTAAAAACGGGTTGAACCTTAATACCGAAAATTCCATTTACACGACCTTGCACAAAAATCCATGTTTTTTCAGCTTGCACTCAATTTACGGTGAAGAGATCCTCGGCAGCCAATTGGAGAAGCACCCGTGTGTAGGGATGGGCAAATAGTTTGGTTAACCGAAAACCAAACTAAACCGAGCCGAATTTAAAATTTTAGTTCAGTATTTTAGTTAAAAAATCAAACCGAAATAAAAATCCTAGTTCGATTTTTTGGTATCCTATAGGCAAACCTAACCGAAAATCGAATTTTATTTATTTTTTATTGTCCATATTATTAATAAACTTAATAATAACCATATATAATAAAAGTGTACGTATTTTTACAATTGAAAGCAAAGAAAGGTAAGTTTTTTTGCATTATGAAAGAAAAATAAAAAGACAAAAAAAAACCACAAAAGTTGTGAAAAATGAAAAAATATGTTTTTTTTTTTACAATTCGGTTAACCGAATTAACAAACCGAACCGAACTGAAATTTCAGTTAATAGAACCGAAATAACCGAATTATACTTCAGTAGGTTTTCAGTTCGTTAGTTCCCAAACAGAACCGAGTGAAACCGTATCAAATAAGCAAAACCAAACCGAGCCGAACAAGGGCGAACATATGTAGCGGCTCGGCGGGGCAGTAGCCCCTCTAAAATTTAGGAATTTTTTTTAATACATGTGACATTTTAGCCCAATTGTAGTTTAGACTCCCAAATTTGAAAAAAAAAAAAAAAAAAAAACAGTACATGCGATATTTTAACCCAAATGTACTCTAGTCCACCCCAAGATTTGAGAATTTTTTAATACATGTGATGTTTTAGCCCAAATGTAGTCTAGTACACCCTCATTAAGTGTTCAAACTCAATTTGACACATTCCATTGTTGATAAATAAACCCCAAAATGTATAAATATTACCATATGATACGCCCAAAACTATGGGCAGTTTCCTACTCAAGCTAGAAGACTAATGGAAAGTGCATCTATTTCCTAATCCAATTGGAAAACTCCCACAATTAATGTCAATCAATCCTAATACAATTAGGAAGCTTACTTGATTGGTGTCAATCACACCCTAATAGGATTATATTTCCTTATCCATGTATGAGTAGGTCTCTTGCATCTATAAAAGAGACCACTCACCCCCCATTGAGGGGGCGGCCAATTCTGTAGTCTACACAGCGCCTCTATAATTCACCATTATACGCCTACACCCGGCCGGTATTACTGGTAGTGCCGCCCCTCTTTGTTGGCTCACCAGGCCCGCCGGTGATCTGCTAGTGAACGTGCTTAGACACACCCGTGGACGTAGGTACCTTCATTAACAGGGCCGAACCACATACAAAAAATAGTCTCTCATTCTCTCTCTCTCTCTCCTTAAATTGCTCTACTTTACTCTTACCAATTTTTGGCATCATTAGTTTGGCGCCGTCTGTGGGAACGACAATTCTTCTCATCAACAAATTCTTGACTGATCAATATGCCACCAAAGAAGGCTGCGCAGCAGTCCGACCGGGATGTTCCTTCGGCCCCGGCGTCGACTGCAGCAGTCCCGACATATGAGCAAATCACCGCAACCCTCACACAACTCTTGGAGGGCCAGCGTCAAATCCAGCAACAGATCGAAGCACTGCTAGCCCATCAAAGCAATCCTCCAGGGGCCGGGAAACGACCCGGGAATATTGCGTACGGTCGAGAACCGATCTTGACCAGACAACGGACCCGAGTCAACCCGTCCCATGTTGAGGATGCCAGAGACATCAACTGTGGGCGTGCTGCCCGAGAGGAAAGGCAAGAGCATATGGCCCGGAAATCAGTCCAGGGTCACTCGGTCAAGAGCCAAGTCGTCCCTAGGCGAACGGTTACCCGGAGTCATAGCCGAGCCCGATCCCAGAGGACAACACCCTGCCATGAAGAAGCCTCTTCCACCAACCCGACCAGCTCCTCAGATACCGGTCGGGAAGGAGTGGAAGCCCGAATCAAGGACTTGAAGAAACAGATCGACGGAGTGGCCAAAAAGCTTGGTCAAAACTGTGTTCCGAATCCAGCCAATACCGAGACAGAGTCACCATTCTCCAGCCAGATCACAAGGTTCACTATCCCGCGCAAATTCAAGCAGCCTCGGCTAGATTCATACAACGGCTCGGGAAGCCCGATCGACCACGTCCGAACCTATAAGGCTCAGATGGCCCTAGCCACCAACTCCGATGAGCTACACTGCCTAGCCTTCCCCAGCACTTTGAAAGGCCCGGCCATGCAGTGGTTCTACTCCTTGGAGCCCCGATCGGTCTGCAGTTTCAAACAACTCAGCAAGCAGTTCATCAACCAGTTCGCCGGTATGCATGAACGGCCAAAGCCAGACATGCAGTTATTGACGGTCAGACAACGGAATAATGAGACCCTCAAGGAGTTCACCGGCCGGTTTAATCAAGAGAAGCTCAGCATCTACGATCTTGATGAAACCGCAGCTATCATAGCCTTCTGCTCGGGAGTTCAACACACCAAGTGCGTCGCGTCGTTCCACAGAAATCGACCGGAAACTTTGGTCGAGCTCTCTGAGAGGGTTGGAAAATATATTGACACTGAAGAGTTTCTGAAGACCAAAGACCCCGGGCAAGAAAGTAACGAGTCTTCCAGAAGTAAGCGAAAGCGAGATCAGCCCGGGAGTTCCGACAGTTCTTCCAGTTCACATCAGTCTGGGTCCGGTAGCCCCGACTCGACCTCCAGCTCACAGCAAGCAGAGTCCGGTAGTCCCGACCCGACCTCCATTTCATATCGGTCAGGATCAAACAGTTCCGACTTTGCCTCCAGCACAGAGAAGTCAGAAGCCCGACGATCCTGATCCGACTTCCTATCTCCATCGGTCTAGAAGAGCCCGACTACATTGGTACTTGCTTGATCACCATATGAGGCTCCACCGATTGTCAGAGAACTCATACAAAGACCTCGGGCCTAACCCCGAGGCATACAAAGACCTCGGGCCTAATCCCGAGGCATCCAAAGACCTCGGGCCTAACCCCGAGGCACGAAGAAGACCTCGAGCTCCGAACTCAGGCACCAAGAAGACCTCGAGCTCCGAACTCAGGCACCAAAAAGACCTCGGGCTCCGAACCCAGGCACAAAAGACCTCGGGGTCACGCCCGAGGCACCGGCTTCGCTTAGGTCCAGCCGACGATGGAGGCAAACCTCCTAGGTGGCTGATGATGGCAAGCTTCAAAAGACCCTGCAACCACCATGTTCCAGGTCGGTTACCTACAGATCATAGCCTCTGTAAGACCCTCGTCTTAGCGAAAGCTTGGGGGGCAAGATGGCGCAGTGAACTAAACAGGTAATCACACCGGGTATTTACAGGCCTCGCGGATAACCAAGTCAAAATCTTGGACAACCCGAGCACCTACAGTACTCAGAGACATTAACTCCACTTAGGTCCAGACCGACGATAGAGGTGACTAAAATCTCTTAGGTTGGCCGACGATAGAGGAGTAAAAGGACCCTAAAGCAACGTGATTTAGGTCGGCTCCACCAACATGGTCAAGCTCTTCTCCCAACAGTCTTGACGAAGGCTGGCCGGGCAGAAGACAACCATCCTGGGGAGTTAACAGTAAAAAGGACCCTAGAGCAATGCGCTTTAGGTCGGCTTGTCCAACATGGTAAAATCATTCTACCTACAGCCTTGACGAAGGTTTACGGGCAGAAGATAACCATCCTGGGAGCTAACTCAAGCAAAAAAAGACTCCGAAGTAGGCCGAGTCTCAACTCTCGGTCACTTCCCGAGCATTCAAAGACTCCGGATTAGGCCGGGTCTCAACTCCCGGTCAGTTCCCGAGCAACTAAAGGTCCCGAGCTAGGCTGGGTCTCACCTCTCAGTCAGTTCCCGAGGACTTATCAGGCTCAAAAGCCCCGAGGCAGCTTCTACAAGTACTCAGACAGTGGCAAGTAACATCAAACTGATTTCCAAACTTGCCCCGATATAGCATCTGACCAATCTTGGAAATGGGGGGCAGCTGATACGCCCAAAACTATGGGCAGTTTCCTACTCAAGCTAGAAGACTAATGGAAAGTGCATCTATTTCCTAATCCAATTGGAAAACTCCCACAATTAATGTCAATCAATCCTAATACAATTAGGAAGCTTACTTGATTGGTGTCAATCACACCCTAATAGGATTATATTTCCTTATCCATGTATGAGTAGGTCTCTTGCATCTATAAAAGAGACCACTCACCCCCCATTGAGGGGGCGGCCAATTCTGTAGTCTACACAGCGCCTCTATAATTCACCATTATACGCCTACACCCGGCCGGTATTACTGGTAGTGCCGCCCCTCTTTGTTGGCTCACCAGGCCCGCCGGTGATCTGCTAGTGAACGTGCTCAGACACACCCGTGGACGTAGGTACCTTCATTAACAGGGCCGAACCACATACAAAAAATAGTCTCTCATTCTCTCTCTCTCTCTCCTTAAATTGCTCTACTTTACTCTTACCAATTTTTGGCATCATCACCATAAATAAACTCAATTTAACACCATATCTCATTATCAAATATATTAAAATAGACCCCAATTTTTTTTTTGAATCGATCCAATGACCACCCCTACCCGTGTGACATTTACAGGATTACACATTTTATTTTTATTTTTTATTTTTTTTTATATTCCAAAAAACTAACGGTCAGGCACACGCGTTGCGTGAGCAACTTGTGTATTTGTTAAGAACTAAAAAACTTTAACTAATCACAAATATTTGCAACACAAATTACATTCATCCTATTCAATAAGCAAAAAGTCATGATTAATTGAAAATTTTCAATTAAAAGCGCTAGTCTAAGAGTAATGCTACACCCACATAATATTCAACACAAAGCAATCCTATCCCTTGATTTCGGTGGGTTTTGTGTGAGACCAATGTGTTCCCCATATGGGAGCAACTGGAATCAAGGGTCAAGATTATTTTGTGTGAAATTTTTTGTGTAAAATGTTGTGTGAGTCTAGTATTATTGCTAGTCTAAATTCTAATTTGCTGACTCCGTGAAAATTAATTAAGGTCTAACTAATCTCAAAAAAGAAATATTATATAAACTTGTATAAATAAATAATTACATACGGTTATACCTTAGTGTAAACAATGCCAATTTGAAGCTTGCCGAAACAGAAGACCATACCAAATTATTTGCTTCATTGTTCTTGCTCCAAATTTGCTCCAAATTTGCACATATAATTTCTGTCATGAACATGCCAGAGAAGACATGGTCTCCCAACTCCTGTCCGTGTCACAAAGATCAAGCTTACATGAAATATAATGTTCCTTGCATAAATTCTCAAATCTAAAATGCACAGAAATCAGAACCACTTGGCTAAGCAAAACCACTTCCGATAAATGAGTTGTGAATTGGTTTGTAACTTTGTACTGATGTGCACTATTTTCATGATGGGTATTGTATAGTATTATATAACCTCACAATTACCATTTGGCTGAGCAAGTCAATTAGTGTGTATATATATATATATATTATATTATATAATTGATAATAATACATATCTATTATATATATATAAAGATTGAGGCAAATCAAGCCTCCACATTAAGCCATGTCAGCTGCTACAACATCCTACGTGGCACCCCCCTATGAGTTCCCTCCACTTTGCTGTGTAAGTCTCTTACACTTCCAAATTCCAACTCTTCCACTTCTTGCTGTGTCTCTGTAGCTTCCTCCACTCATTCACTGCTTTTTCTCCTTCCAGTCATTCCTTTCTCCGTCTCTCACATACTCGACGTCCCCTCTACTACCTCAATCATTCAAGCATTCACTCAATTATGATGCCCATTAATTGGCAAGCTGCCTCCCTGTTTCATCTCCCCTCCACTGCCATTAAAAGACCTGCAGTTGCTCTCTCTCTCTCTCTATCTCTTTCTTTCTTTCTCTCTCGGTTGAACATCTGCCAGAGGTCCTGTCTACCCAAAGCTCCTGCAGTGGTAAGGCCTTCCACCCATTTCTCCTACCTTCATTGCCTACGTTATTCATAATCTATGTTGAATCCTGTTTGTGTGAAGTTATAATGTGCAATCTATGCTAAATATGCCCCTACTTTCATTTGCATAGTAGCTGTTTGTGTTTATGTCTCTCACAAAACTTATGCATGACTTAACATAGATTCATTACTAAACAAGCTTTTTGTGGAGCCCAAAACACACAAAGCTTATGCATGTCCAAACCTGTAACAATTACCCAACACTATTGAAGTAATACATTGAATAGCAGATTCAAATCTCCAGGTTTGGCTTGATCCCAAAACAATTTTTAAAATGTATGAAATACCCCCCATTGTACCATTCAAAATTTCCTTTTTGTAATCCAAGGCAACCATTTCACACATAATATATAACTTATATCCATTACTGAACTACCTTTTGGTGGACCCCAAAACACACAAAAGTTGTGCATGTACAAACCTCTAACAATTACCCAACACTATTGAAGTAATACATTCAATATCAGATTCAAATCACCAGGTTTGGACAGCCGGACACAGCACACCTTTACCCTATATCTCAGGTAATCTCTTAATCTTTCTGTAATGTTTTTTTTTCGTAATTGTAATATTAGGGTCTTGAAATCTCATAATTTTTGGAAGAAAGCTTCAAGGGTCTTCTAGATCTTTTTTCCCTAACTGTAATATCCAAAACTTATGCATGTACAAACCTGTAACAATTATGAAACACTATTGAAGTAATATATTCAATAGCAGATTCAAAGCTCCAAGTTTTGTTTGATCCCAAAACAATTTTCAACAATTATGAAATAGCCCCTACTGTAGCATTTTTACAATTTTCTTTTTATAATCCAAGCCAACCTTTTTCTCACATAAATCTTCGAAAACTGTAGGCCTATCATTGGTTGAAACATTAGAAATTATATGGACATTGCTTTTTCTACATAACTTGCATTATTATTGGATATGAAGAGGACACTAACAAGTGGGTTATTGACTGTTTTGGACATTTTAAATTTTAGCTTCTCTTTAATACTCTAAAGACTACAGAGATATAAGTATAATCGACGAACGTTTCCTTAGCGGCTCTTTTTCCCCCTGTTAGCCTATCTTTTTTACCTAGGCTTTTTATTTGTTATTAAAAGGTTCAAAATAAGAATATTGGAAAGTGAAAAATATAAACTTGCAAACCATGCCACTGTTTGTTTTGTTGCTCTGGAATATCAATTGATATTGATCTGTGTAGGGTGTGTACTTGGTTGTCTTACACTATTTTAGCGTGCAACCAAATGATAATTAAGTGTCATACAAATTAGGAAGAAATTAGAAGAAAATAGGCCTAAAAATGATAAGTTTCATAGAAATTGGGAAGAAATTAGAAGAAAATAGGCGTAAAAATGAGAGGTATCATAGAAATTAGGAAGAAATTAGAAGAAAATAGGCCTAAAAATGAGACTCCAAAATAAGGCCCCATGCGGTCGCCGGGGCATGGCCTCAAGGTCGGCCCTGCAACAGCCAACAGTAGAGTTTGTTTTCTTATATCTCGAATGAGCATTTTTCTTTGTTTGTAGCTTTTGTTATTTGTCTCAAGTTCTTTCAAATTGCCCTTTAATGGATTGATCGAATGAGCAAAAAAAAAATTAGTCTATTGTTTGTTTCCTTCATCTATTGTTCTTTTGCTCTCTGTCAAATAAATTTATTGTATTTAGCTGAGGAAAAAAAATTGTACCATAAGATTGTTTCCTTGATTTGGGTTTCTCTCTTGTGTTTTTTTAAGTGACCTATGTACACAATTTATTAGTTGAATAGTATGCCTCCACATTAATTCATGTCAGCATTCTATTATTCAACCAAAAAGCCTACATGGCAACACTAACGTGATATTGGCTCTCACACTCCCACTTTCTCACTTGAATTTTGGGCACCAGGTGTTTGTGTAAAGGGTTGATTTGGCTTATGTTGGTTTTTTCCTTTAATTTTGATTCTATTGGTTCTTCTGAATGATTTTTAGAACTGGGTTTTGATTCCAAAGGATTGTTCTAATGAAATTGGGTATGTTGTCACTATACTCTATCACTTTGATAACCATTTCAGAATTGACGATTAATAATTTCTTTCTTGGCATAGGTACAGTCAATCTATACACACGTGTGTGTATATATATGTGCTGACAGAAATCTAAAAAATGAAGGACAATTAGTTTACCCCAAGATTGGTTGATACATTTAGGGTTTTGATTAATCTATTTTTGTTTCTTATGAGCGGCTGTGACCCATAGGTATCAAAATGAATCTTTCAACTGCAGAAATGGTGAGTTTCTGACATGCATTAGTATGTGGAAAGTACTTTGTGAAATTGTTCATTTTTTAAAAACTAAGTGCAGTTTTGTATTCAATATCCATAGTTTGCTAAATTAGTTCATGGTTGGATTCATGCTATGACAATGATGTTATTTACAAAGCACTCTATGGCATGATCTTTGTGGTATCGTATTTACATACACGAAACTGCTCTTTATCTTTCTTATGCTAATTTAGAGCAATGATGCAATATAGTTTAAGTTTACCTATCTCATCCCCTCAGTACTTTCAATTTAAGTTTCTAATAAATATGTGGTGAACATATGTTAGGATTGACAAAAATTGGTGAAAATATGTGCTGAACATATATTAGGATTGCTGCAGTTTGGGAAAATTATTATCTACCTAAATCTGCCAACTTTTGTATCCTTAATGTATCATTGCATCAATGTGTCCGCTTTTTGACTGCTTGACCTCAGTTCCTTTTTGTGTCATTGTGTCCTCTTCATATAAGTAAAGCCTATTTCCGTCACACACACTTGGTAGTATTTCATGTACCCATATTCTTCGATCTTTCGCTGAATTTTTATTTTTGAAATTTTATTTCTTTCTTGCAGATTTGAAGATTATTCTTGGAGGTTTTTGTTGTGGTGACTGGTATACATACTCAAATTTTATCTTCTTTTCTAAATAGTACATTACAGCAAAAAAAAAAATCAGGTGCAATTGTTTTGTTTGTCTCTTTACACAAACAAAGAGAGATCTATGAACACTTACTTGAATACACACGCATACAGATTTGTGTTCATTAAAAGTGATTGTTCCTACAGATAAATGATTAAAATAACATAAAATAGATTAGGACCCGTTTGGTAGCACTTTTGTGGTTGTCTTGCAATTACACTATTTATCAATTGGTTCTAAAACTATGCACGGGTCAGGACCCAAAAAGAAGTCATAAAATGCGTTAACATGGCAGCAATACATGCATACATATTTGTGTGCATTAAAAGTGATTATCTTTTGTGGTTGTCTTGCAATTACACTATTTATCAATTGGTTCTAAAACTATGCACGGGTCAGGACCCAAAAAGAAGTCATAAAATGCGTTAACATGGCAACAATACACGCATGCATATTTGTGTACATTAAAAGTGATTGTTCCTACAGATAAATGATTAAAATAACATACAATAGATTAGGACCCGTTTGGCAGCACTTTTGTGTTGCAATTAACACTATTTATCAATTGGTTCTAAAACTATGCACGGGTCAGGACCCAAAAAGAAGTCATAAAATGCGTTAACATGGCAGCAATAGTGAATGGGTTTACACTCACAAAATTTGAAACTTCTTAACTTAATGTATAATTTAATTGATGACACGAAAGAGTCAAATATCTGAAAGGCCGTGTTTGTAAGAATCCCCTTTTAATGTACGCCTTCTTTTTCTTTCCCTCCAGGCCTCAAAGTTTCCACACAGTCCTTCTCTCACCGCGTTAAATAGTACAATGGTTGAAGTTTTTAAGACATGGGATTCAAGAAACCATTGAGGGGGTGGGATAGGTTAAATCTACTGTGGGTTACAATAGTAAGGCCTTATTTTGAGAAGCACCGTGCGAGTAAAATTTTCCTTCTGTAAATTTAAATTAAGTCACTTAAATGGCACTTAAAAAGAACTGGCTTCTACTAAAGGACATGGAGCTTCTCCACAGGGTTGGAATTAGTAGTTTTAGATTGTTTTCGCTCAATTTTCCATGTTGTGACAACTTTAATTTCTCCTTCTTAACCATCTATGGAGTTGTGCTTTCACAATGACTGCTGGAATATCTACATGAACTACATCTAACTAATTTTCACACCGACTCCTCTGAATTGTATTTATGGCGTTGCGATTTCACAATGACTATTGCAATATCTTATATTAATCAAGTGTTGATGGTTCACACCTTTTGAAAATGTGTGGTTTCATTCTATGCCTGAATGCAACAGTTTTCATCACCTTTTGAAAATGTGTGGTTTCATTCTATGCCTGAATGCAACAGTTTTGATTTCATACAGAGTGGACTTTTGTGGTGGATTAAACCTATCAGGCCTTCCTATTCAACACATTATTCCATACAGAGTGGACTTTTGTGGTGGATTAAACCTATCAGGCCTTCCTATTCAACACATTACTTGACATACATAATTAGATTGCCAATTTAATTTTGCATTATATGGTTGAATTAGCAGTATGGTAAATAAATTTGCTTGATCATTGTAAGTTGACCATTGAAGTTGCTGCTTCATCTTTTACAAATTTTGAATTTAACTACTAGGCTGAAGAGAGTTTTACCCTTTACTAATTATGCATCTTGTAGATGAGCGAAATATGCCAGCTTTGTCATATTGTTGGTCATACTGCGCGTATATGCCCATCATTAAACATAAGATGTGATGTTCCAAATTGTCATGGTGTTATGATTCTTCACAATCATTTGTTTCTGAAATGCCATCGTGAGACATGTTCAAGACGGTTAAAACTCACCGAAGTAGATCCTGCGCAGGTTGGTTTCGAATATAACGACTGCAACCACCAAATTGCAACCATATTGGTTTCTTATTTTTGATATTAATATTAAGGTGACGTAAACATTATGTTTCTTTTCTCCAGTTTCCTTGTGAGGTATGCGGCTTAAATGGGCATATGCCTTGCGACTGCCCATCGTCAAGGCCTTCCCCTGTGGTAGACAACCACAGTGATGCACCATTGTTTGATATGGAAATGCATGAGAAGTCTATCCAATATTTGCTTGACGAAGGCCAATGCTCACATGGAGAATTCACTTTACATTTTGACGTGGGCCGTGTATTTTGTGATTGGTGTGGCGAAGAAGTAGAAGATCTGTAGGAGAAGCAAGACTTGGATGTGCTGGTTGAATCGTAGAATAAAATCATTTCTGATTTTAGATTGTTGTATTTTATTTAACTAGAAAATTGAACAATATGACGTTTTTTATTATGACACATTCAATTATTAGGTCCATTGCACAGTTCTTATGTGTTTTCTTATAGTGACAATGGGGAATTTGGTATTAACTTGGCATTTGGTGGTTTGATTTAGGACTGATAGATCATTGTGAGAATATGAACATACAAACTTTGATTATATCATCTAACCATAGGCAGCCCTTGAAAGTTTTGCTCCTTTGCCTTAATCAGTCGGTTAATCCAGTTCAACTCACTCCTTGCTACATCTAATGCTGTAGAACCACTGCTGATGCTCCGGCCGGGAAAAAAAACAGGAGAAAGCTTGTGGATTGAGCGCTTCAGAATGCCGAACAAATGTTGTCTTTTTTTTTTTTTTGATGTAAAAGGACTGTTAGGATGTGCTGGAAGGCAAACATTATAACGATGTTGTCATCTATGTTAAAATGATAGCGTTTGTTCTCTTTCTTTTTAATGGCATTGTCAAACCATGAGAATGGGGATTCCCTTTTTCTAATGTTAATATCTTTCGTAAATACTACAGTATGCTTACTGCATGTTTATTGTCAACAGGCATATACAAATTTATGAAACATGTAGAAATTATGACAAATAACTTACCCGCGCATGGCGCGGGTTATCGACTAGTTTATATATATACACGAGCTTTTTTATAAGTTTTTACTAACGAGCTTTAATTTTTATAAGTTTTTACTAACGAGCTTTAATTTAACGTATTCACGAGTTTGTTCATGAACTTTCCTCTGTGCTCAAGTTTGATTCGTTTATTAAATGAGCTTAATATTCGAGCTCGAATTTGACTCGTTTATTAAATGAATTAAGGCTTAGTTTGACCCCCACGTGATGCTTCTCCTTTTTTAAAGTCCAATTTCATGTTAATTCATTTGGTAACTAGTTTATGACATTTGTAAAAATTGAACTTAGGGCTTTTTTGGAGGGAGCTTTTAAAAGCTCTAGAATGGAGCTTTTAAAAGCTCAAGGTTGCTATTTGCTTTCATGATGTCTTTTTGAAGAGTAGTGTAACACTTGTTTAAAATTATCAAAGAACTTAGTAATAAATTTCATAAGCTCCTTTTAAAAAGCCACATGGGGGCCAAACTAAGCCTAAGCCCCCTTATTGGGCGCTCAACTTGTATAGCACGCTGCTGGCTGGAGAGGATCTCAACCCACCCAATTTACGGTTGTTTTTGGAAACAGTGAAAAACGGAAAAGACAGCAAGGTTGTTCGCTGTCTCGTTGTTACAAAACAGTACTCTGTACTCCATAGCAATTGGGCCCACTTTTGGCTAAACATTGTAGGGTCCCACAACAAACGGTCGTTTAATTACCCAGAATACCCCTCTGTTATTCTTTTCTTCCCCGTGTCCCAATCGTGATTTTTCTTTGGCAAGATCTGGCCCCCGCTCTCTCTCTCTCTCTCTCCCAAGTCCTTTGATATTTTTTTTTGGGTTCATTTGTAGACAGAGAGAAGAAGAGAGACCGAAACTTGCCGAGATCTGCCTATTTTCGTTTGCAGGTATCCATTTTGTTATTAATCACATACTTCTTTCAATTTTTGTTATATTATTAAAAAAAAAAAAAATTACTTTTATTTATTTATTATTTTGCTCTTTTTGTGTTCTCTCTTGCCTTCTCTGTGTTGGTTATCTATATAATATTTTCTGAATTAGAAAAATGGAAATGGGTTTATGTTCATATGTATAGATCATGCAATTCGAATATATTGCTCCATTTGGTGATTGAATTTGTGTTGAATCTCGAGCATATTGATTTTTATTTTTGTTCTCAACGCATTTTTCTTATTCTGTGTGTGTGTGTGTGTGTGTGTGTGTGTGTGTGTGTGTGTGTGTGTGTGTGTGAGTGTGTGTGTAAAGTCTCAAATTGGGAAATTTGGTTTGTGTTTCTGTAATTTGTGAAAATATTACAATTTAGACATCAGGGTATGGCAGCATTATATATATTAATATATATATATATATATATTTAGTATGGTGATCTTGAAGATTTTATATTTTCTTCTCTGGGTGGAATCTCCATTTACACTCTTATCTCTTTTTCCACAATTTTTCTTTCAAATTGTTATACTCCAATTGGTTTGTTGTATAACTGCGGATATGTTTTTAAAAATTTCAAAGTTTTTCTCCAAGGAATTAACATAATGAGAGGTTTACTGCTAGGTAATTTTTACAAAATAGAGATATTGAAAATTTTTGGGTATTTTTCAACGGAATGAAGTTCAGAATATTTCAAATTTCATTGGATATGGTGTTTCAATACATTTTTGATGATTCATTCATTTGATTTGACTTGGGTTTTTCTAATTTCATGCATTTATTTCTTACTTTTTTTTTTCCCATAGATGAATTGATTAGGAAATGGGGAAGAAAGGGGGTTGGATTTCTGCAGTGAAGAAAGCTTTGAGCCCTGAATCCAAAGACAAGAAAGATAAGGTTCTTAGATAAAACTCAATTTTTCATAATTTCTTTTGTAAATTCACATGTTTGGATGGAAATGTGATTGAAAATTATGATCTTCTCTTTCCAGAAAACCCATAAATCGAAGAAAAAATGGTTTGGGAAGCACAAGAGCTTGGATCTGGATTCTTCAGCCGCAGAAACGGGAACAGACGTTCCTGCCCCTCCTTCTCCTCCTGTTGAGGAGGTGAAATTGGTAGACGCTGAGAATGAGCAAAGCAAGCATGCTTACTCGGTTGCACTTGCCACCGCGGTGGCCGCAGAGGCCGCAGTTGCAGCGGCTCAGGCCGCCGCGGAGATTGTTCGGCTCACATCGGTGGCTCGGTACTCGGGAAAATCAAAGGAGGAGGTAGCGGCTATCAAGATTCAAACGGCATTCCGAGGACACTTGGTATAAACATGGAAATTAATTCTTTTTACGTCGTTATACTTTATGAGCTATAATCGTTGGGAATGGTTATATGTTATTGAATTTGAGGAGTTTATGAGTATTTTTAACTTTTTTAGAAAAACTTTTCGTTGTTATATCTTATGAGCTAACTGTTGGAAATGTTTATATACATCGAAGTCGAGGGGTTTACGAATACAAATGGTTTGCGAAATCTAGGAGAAAAATTTGAGCTCTCTATATTTTTTGAGCTAATTGTGGGAAATGTCTACGCATATCAAAGTTGAGGGGCTTGTGAGTTACCTGTTGATCTATTTCTTTTGTTTCCTTTTGAAAAATGAGGAAGATTTGCCATCTACTTTCTTTTTTTTGTTTTGAGGAAATTTGTATTCCATCTATTTTCCATCTATTTAGCCTCTTCTGATGAGGAAATTCTACGAATATATATATATACAGATATGTATTGGATGATGTTTATAATTGTAAATTAGAATTGTGGGTTTCAGAACAAAATTTTCATTGTGGTTGCTTGAAACATGGTTCGAGCCATCTTCCTAGACTTGTTGTGGTAGTCTTCAACTTTAATCCTCTTTTGGTTCGCGGATTAGAGAAGGAAAAGAAAAGGGAAGGGAAAAAATGAGAGCGTGAAACCATTTTCCTTGTATTTTCCTCCATGCTTGAATAAAAGGAAAAAAAAAAAAAATTGAATATAGTAGTATATCAAGAAAAGAGCAACGGAAGTGACTTGTAAATTGATTGTTCCTTTTTTTTTTTTGGGTTTATTTTGCATTCTATTTCCTTTTCCTCTATGCTTTCCTCAGTAACCAAATTAAGAAAAGCATTTTTCTTAGTGTGCAATGAGGTGCGTATATGTGATGGTTTATGATTTGCGTTCATTGTTTTACAGGCAAGGAGGGCATTACGGGCTTTGAGAGGGCTGGTGAGGTTGAAATCATTGATACAAGGGCAATCGGTGAAACGTCAAGCGACTACCACCTTACGATGCATGCAGACTCTTGCTCGCGTGCAATCACAGATACGTGCAAGGAGGATCCGAATGTCGGAGGAGAACCAGGTTCTTGAGAGGCAGCTACAACAGAAACGCGAGAAAGAGCTTGAGAAGTTGAGAGACTCTGTGAGTGCCCTTTTGATTCTATTCTTGTTAAACTAAGGGAGTTTTTGGATGGGATATTTCCAAATTATATGTACTATACTCATATGCGATGTGTGTTACGTCTTCTGCTCAGCCATCATCTTCTTGGTTCACTACGATACATGCACATATATACATTTATATATGGGAAATGCTAGCCTGCTACATATCTAATAGTATGCATTTTTTGTGTCCTCATTTTTAATAAGGTGACAAGGACTTTTCTTGTCCATTTAAAATCGAACACAATGGTATCCTACTACCTTTATAGCAAGCCCCTATATGTGAATATATGCTTTATGGTGAACCTTTCTTAAAAATTTGGTAAACAATTTTTGAAACCTGGCCAGATTCAATGAAAGTTTTTTGAAATCTTAAGATCACCTTGTTTTTTCCTTAAGTTCTCCAGCTGTATGTTCTCCAAACTTCATTGTGATACTTTAGTTGATTTTAATTTCCTCGTATAGTTTTTATGATATTGTGAATATAATTGCCTGGATTTTCTCTATTAATTTTATTTTTCTGTTTTCGGTATTGTAAGGGGAACCAATTTTCCTTACAACCTAGAAACATATGTATACATACATATATAAAGGTGTCCTTTTCATTCCAATTGTGCATATTTTGAGTATCTTTGGTTTATTGATTATTTATTTATTTATTTATTTTTTTTATAAAGGAGAAGAAAAGGATGATAGGTGGTCTCATTAATTTCATCAATTCTCATGTATTGTGATGGTTCAGTAAATTTCTTTCCACGAGGAATCATAGTCTATGTTTCTTTTTTTCTTTTTTCTTTCTTTTTTCCCACTTTTCTGCTCTGTATTTGGTAAGAGCAAGTAGGAACACTTCTTTCTTCTCTAATCTTACTACCTTCAAAATACCACACCCCCACAGAAAATGTGTTTTACTATGTGTAACTGCGTAGTGTCTGGCTATCTTTGGCTTTATATATTGAATGATTCTACAACAGATTGGAGAAGATTGGGACGCTAGCATGCAATCAAAGGAGAAAGTTGAAGCAAAGCTGCAGAGCAAACAAGAGGCTGCGATGAGAAGGGAAAGGGCATTGGCTTATGCATACTCTCATCAGGTAATACACTTTTTCGCTTAGTAATAGCTCCATTCAATTGGTTTGATTCTTCCGTTGGAAAAATTAGAAAGAAATGAATTGTGGTTGCTAAATTAGGCCTGTTTGCTAAGTTACAGTTTAAAAGATGTCTTTGCTCTAAGAAGGTCGTCCTAGGATTTTCACCATAGGATCGTATGTTTTATACCGCCCAGATTCATTTTTGCGATCATGGTATGTGTCAAATTCGAGAATTGAGTTCCTTTTAGGTACAAGGCTGCAGGTCAAGTGTAATCTCTCATTTCCATGGGATCTTTTGAAGATGCTCACATTTGTTCTATATGTTTTTCGTATCATCACAACCATGACAGATATGGATTTAATTTTTCGCTTATTTCATGCATCTACCTTTTCTTTAGCACAGCACATTCCATTTTCTAGGAAAGGAGCAAAATTGCTGATCTGAGAATTTTCTCTCTCCCTCTTGAATTGAAAATTGTTCTGAAACTAACAAGGATTTCAAAATTTGTAAAAAGCAAATGTGGAAGAACTCTTCAAAATCCGCAAACCCGACTTTCATGGATCCAATCAATCCCCACTGGGGATGGAGTTGGTTAGAGCGGTGGATGGCAGCCCGGCCATGGGAAAGTCGAAGCACAGTCGATAGAGAAATCAACAGCGATCGTGCCTCCATTAAGAGCACCGCTAGCCGTCCAGTTTCGGTCAGTGAAATCAGCAAATCATATTCTCGTCGTGATCACAACCTCGATAATAAACATTCTCCAAGTTCCCCAAAGGCAAGCCGCAATCCCAGCCGTCGATCACCATCAACTCCCACTTCCAAGGGGCCCAACTCGGTATCTGTGTCGGGAAAAACAAAGGGGAGCGGTTATGGCGCGGACGATGATTCAAAGAGCACACTCAGCATGCAATCAGAGAAGTACAGGCGGCACAGCATTGCAGGGTCATCGGTACGGGATGACGAGAGCCAATCCAGCTCACCGGCTCTTCCAAGTTACATGGCATCCACAGAGGCAGCGAAGGCTCGGTCAAGGTTGCCGAGTCCGTTGGGGTTAGAAAAGAACGCATCGGAGAATGGATCTTTGGGTTCTGCAAAGAAGCGTCTCTCGTTCAATAATTCCTCCCCAGCCCCGGCCCGTCCAAGGAGGCACTCTGGCCCACCTAAAGTGGACATTAGCGTGCTTTCGGAGGAGAAAGTTAGCAACGGAGGGAGCCGGTAGTGCAGGTGGCATGGATAGAGATACGACGTATTATATATACATATATAGAAGTGGAAATGGAGAGGAGTGAATAAAAGATGGGTTAGTACTTTGATATTCATGTTTTTATTCTTCTTCTTTCAACCACTTGTGTTCCTAGATTTGTTGTTTATTGTGTGCATTTGTGGATGGTTTGTGGGTGAAATTATTTTATGGTAACACATAAAACATTTGTCATGGTTTATATTGTGGATTGATTCACTTCTCCCTTGTAATTCTATTTGGGTTCTTCAAATTGTGGTGTTTTTGTTTAATTTGTTTTGCATTTCATTTCCTTGTTTCTTGGGTGATGGAAAGTTTACTTGTTCGGTATAAGCAAATACGAGGAATATCTGTGTTTTAACTGTCCTTATCTCTATATTGTAAGTATATACTAATAGGAGATGATAAATACTTTGGAATGGTGAAATTGAAATTTTGTTACTTATAGAGGGAGAGAATGCCTTTTATGGCAGAGATGTTAAAGATTGTCTGGCGCTGTTTGTGCTGTCTCTATCTGGTAATGGTCCCCATTCTTATTGATGAATCTAGATGATATGCATTGCACAAGGTTGCATTTGAAAAAGAAAAAAATGAAAATGAATGCTCATAGCAGATAGACCCGGACTTCTTAACATTTATTTTGGTATAATTCCCAAGTTTGATTTCTAAATGTTTGGAAGGCTGTCCTCGTGCAGTGGTACGTAGTATCAAATATGTGGTAAAGCTTTTAAAGCATTTGAAAATTAAATTTGTGATTCAAATTTGAGAATCATAGTATTACTCCAACGTGAAAAACCTACAATTTACATGGCAAGATAACTCAATTAGAATGAAGTTTGTTTAGGAGGAAAGATAAAGGCAGACGTTTGAGTTTGAATTCTCTTAGTGTTTGCAATAACAGAGGGGCAAGTAGGGGCGACCGCCCCCCTAAAGTTGAAAAAATTATTAGTAGTATTTATAAATATGCTTCAGGTATATAGGCCCCTTAATTTCTAAGCTCCGCAAGCTGGATTCTTGGATCAAGGGATTTTATGAGGAATTTCATATTGGACGCAGTTATAAATGCAGTAAAAGGGCATTCACCAAACAATTGAATACATAAATTGGGTTCACTTATATACCCATAATTGGTTCTAAGCCTTTTCAAATAGTATCAAAGCCACGAGTTTGAGTACTCTTGGAGTGCACCTAATCTTACCCAATACTAGTGACTTGCAAGTGATTGATGATACTCAGATGATGGAAACACTGCAGTACATTTTCTTCCCTTTTGTATAATGTTCCTTGATGCTATTCGGCCAAATTTATGTCAGCATATGTGTTACATAGTTACACTTTTGAAAAAAGTATCTCAACAAATGTAGGTTACTCTTTTCTTATATAGATTACTCAAAAAGATTCCACGGGGAGAAATTATTCTATGATCCGGGACTATTGTCACATGGTGATTCTAGACTAAGGCACTACCATATAACTAAAGGGCTTGATTAATGAGAGACAAAAAATCAACACTTAACCGCATAACAACCCCTTACTAACCCCCATAACCATATAATAATTATTTCTCCACCTTGGAGTGTTTTTTTTTTGGGTCACCTTGGAGTGTTTCAAGGTCATAAAAAGAAATAATAAAGAGAGTGTTTTTGCTCACTCTTGCTGTAAGAAGTACTGACACTTTTAAGAATATAACGTGTCGTGTGTTATATTATGTCTGACACACGAACACGACACGTTATGGACACTTGTATTGGAGTGTCGGTGTTTAATTTTTTTAAGACTTTGTCGTGTTGATGTGTTCGTGTCGAGTCTTATTCGTGTCGGTGTGTCCGTGTCCGTGCTTTCTAGCTTTTGCTCATTCAAGTTTTTATTGGGTGACATGTGTTCATTCCATTAAATATGTTGATGATGCTGGAGCAAAATGAGAATGGAATGAGACACATGTCATCCAATAAAGGTCTTGATGGACAACAGTGAGAAAAAGAGTAATGTTTGGGATACTAACAAATTTTACTAACACTCACACCCACACTCTATCTCTTTCTTAGTGGCACTGTGAGGCCCGCAACGCCACTAGGAAAGAGATAAAGTGCGGGTGTGAGTGTTAGTGCCACAAGCATTGTTGGTGAGAAAAATAGAGGGAGCAAACATATATTCAAATAATGAAGGTTACTCAGATACTCTATTGCATAGGAGTAATATTGGGGGCTCTATCAAATTCTACTAACATTTACACCCACATTCTATCTCTCTCTTAGTGGCATTGTGGGATCCTCAGTAGATCCAAAGTACCACTGAGAGAGATAGAGTGTGAATGTAAGAGTTAGTAAAATTTATTATTGTCCCTAACATTGTTAATTGCATACCAAAAAAAATCTTTAACCACATGCTTTGTCAGTGTAACTTTTTTCAACAGTACTGCTAACCACCACGGCAGCACGTGACTGGAGGAAACAAAGCCTGTGTGAAAAATAACGTGAGCTCATTAAGACCACTGGGCGGCACAGAGACCTTTTCAAAAGTTAGTGTGTGTTTGGTATGTGGAAGTACAATAGTCAATTCTGGGTTAACGTTATTTTGGCAGTTGGCAGTGCCACAGGAAATTCTTGTTTTAGTGTTGAAAAGTGTTTTAACTCCCTGCTTTTTAAAACAAGGGGGAGCCCTTTGAGGTTGCCCTGGGCTATAGCCCCTCTAATTTTGGATAAAATGATTTTTTTTTTTTTTTTGGTAATCGGGGGTGTCCGGGCCTGTTAGAATCTTTAATCTATAAAAAACTGTAAAACCTTAGAGTAGTAAAACCACAGCCCTAGGATCATATCATGTTAGATTATCAAGGATATAATATAATAGAATATATACCTGTATCCATGGAAGCAATTAGTAAACCTTACAAGAACGATGATGACCAGTTATGTCTTCCTCAGTCAAATCTCCTTAGATCTGTAATGGGTTCCTTCTCTTGATGGGATGTAGTAGGAAGTAGTATATATGATTTGACATCTTGGGGACCATAACCTATATGTCTTTATATACTGATATATTAGGGTTCCCATTATTCCTAACAGGATCAGTATTTGGTATCCACTCATTAAACCCATACCCAGTAGAAGCCCATGGACTTCCTACAATTAGACCACATAATATAAGCCCAATTAATTAATAGCTTTATAATATAATTGATATTAATATGTTGTCCACTCTTATTAGGAAATATAATTTCCTAACAATCTCCCACTTGGGCTACATATGATTTCTGAAACAATTATATTACATGTTCCTTAGACGCGCACCTGTGTTATTTATCTTTGGACTTCACTTTAGTTTCAATCTGGTCCATTTCCTATATTAATATGGGATCAAGGCGGCTTTCGTCACACAAAATCGTAACTAGACCTTCAATGGTCACCATACCAACACATTCAATGACATAGATCAAGTATGGATGAGTAGCATGGAAACTACATGCAATATGATCTCAAACATGCCTATTTCCAACTGGTCCTACTTTAGTCTTTAGTGAGATCAATCCGAAATAATGCAAAATCGCATAATTAGATTCAGAGATAAACCATAAACCATCAACTTTATTCTGCAGAAAATAAAATCTCACAAATGTCAATAATAGAACATCCAAAGTTAACTCCCACTAAAACAAAGTATCGTCAAACAACCTAACACCCATATGAGCAGTGTGCTCGTGAAAGACCATAGGAGGTAATCCTTTGGTCAGCGGATCCACAATCATGGAGTTTGTCCCTATATGTTCTATCGAGATTTGACAACTCTGAACTCTTTCCTTAACAACCATAAACTTTTATTGTCACAATATATCTTTAATGGCCTTTAAATGCCATCTACCAAACGCAGTCCAGTGACAAAGTTTCGCAACCATATCCCATGATTGGATGCCTTATAATAGGCTATGAACTCCGCAGCCATGGTTGAAGAAGCTATGAGTGTCTGCTTAGCACTCTTCCAAGATATAGCTCCTCCAGCCAGCATATAAACATAGCCTGACATGGATCGCTTACTGTCTTGGCATCCAACAAAATCGGAATCAGAATACCCGACGATCTCCAAAAGATCTGATCTCCGATACGTGAGCATGTAGTCCTTTGTTCTCTGTAAATACCGCATAACTCGTTTGACTGCTTTCCAATGATTCATTTGTGGGTTACCCAAATATCTGCCCAATACTCCCATTGAACTTGTGATATACATAGTCATCAACCATATTCGCCTCAAAATCATACGAGGTGATTACTTGATGGAACTTGTGATACCATTGACGGGAAGCCTGCTTGAGACCATTAATGGAACTTTGTTTGACTTGGTGAAAGTTGATTGGATCATCTTCCACTATCCCTATGTCAAACTCATGTTCTTGGAGGAATACAATATAATCATTCGGAATTGCATTTCTCCTTTCCCTAGTGGATCTTCTTAATGGCATCTCCTCTTGAGGTTGTTGAGTTTGCACTTCAGGTGCAATATTTTCATTTTGCACAGGGAGCTCTTGTACATTGTCTCGTATATCCAGATTTGCATCTTGAACAATGTCAGGAATAGGAATTTGAACATTGTCAATAGCAATATGATTAGGAATAAATTCCTCTTCAAAGATAATGTCTCTAACCTTATCTCCCCCCACAAACTCAACTTACTCAAGAAATCTCGCATTTCCCGTTTCAAAAAATGTCCTAGTAGTGGGATCATAAAACTTAAAGCCCCAAGAGCGTTCAGCGTATCCAACAAAGTAGCAACTAATTGTTCTTGAGTCCAATTTCTTTTCATCTGGCCTATAAGGCCGTGCCTCAGCTGGACAACCCCAAATGTGTAAATGCCTAATGCTAGGCTTCTTTCCAGTCCATTATTCATATGGGGTTTTGGTTACTACTTTACTTGGAACCCCATTGAGTATATATGCTGCAGTCTTTAGAGCTTCTCCCCAAAGTGATTCTGGTAAAGAAGAATGACTAATCATACTTCTTACCATGTCCTTAAGCGTTCTGTTTCGTCTCTCAGCTACACCATTCATGCTAGGTTTGCCTGGCGTTGTGTATTGAGGGACGATACCGCACTCCTCTAGGAATTTAGCAAAGGGTCCTGGACATTGTTCACCTGATCCTTCATATCTACCATAGTACTCACCACCACGGTCAGATTTGACAGCCTTAATTTTCTTGCCAAGTTGAAGTTCAACTTCGGCTTTAAATGACTTGAAAACATCCAGGGACTGTGGCTTCTCATGTATTAAATATAGGTACCCATATCTTGAGTAGTCGTCTATGAAAGTAATGAAATATTGTTGTCCATTCCAAGAGGCTGTAGGGAATGGACCACATATATCAGTGTGAATGAGTTCTAAGACGTCTGTACACCTGTTGGCACCTAATTTCCTTATGTTTGTCTGTTTTACCTTAATACACTCAATGCAGACTTGAAAGTCTGCCAAATCTAAGGTGTCAAGAATCCTGTCACGCACAAGTCTCTCAATTCTCTGTTTAGAGATATGACCTAATCGCTTGTGCCATAAGGTGGCAGAATTCTCACTTAATTTTCGCTTTGTACCACGTGAATTAGTATGCAGAATTTCATTATAGGAAGTAACAGTGTCAAGCATATACAAATTATCAATCAAAGAACCGGTACCAATAAGTTTTGAATCTTGAAATAGACTAACTTTATTATTTCTAAAAGAACAAGCATAACCAGATTTTTCCAAATTAGAAATAGAAATTAAATTTCGTCTAAAAGACGGTGCAACAAAAGTCTCAATCAAATCCAAATAAACACCAGTTTTTAATAATAATCTAAAATTTCCTATTGCTTCTACTGTAACTTTCTTGCCATTGCCCACAAAAATGAATCTTTCAGCATCAGTTGGCAGCCGGCTCCATAGGCAACCCTGCATAGACATACTTATGTGAGTAGTAGCACCAGAATCTACCCACCAAGTATCTTTAGGTACAGAAGCTAAATTAACTTCAGAACAAACCAAAGCGAGAAGCTTACCCTTCTTTACACGCCAAGCGGCGTATTTGGAACAGTCTCTCTTCATGTGACCTCTCTTCTTGCAGAAGTAGCAAAGGAATTCCTCATTTTGCTTCTTTAGTTTCTTCTGCTGAGGTGTCACATCTGCAGCATCCTTAGCTCTCTTCCTTTTATTATTCTGAGAGGTTGATGTTAAGTGAGCACTTTCAATCTTGTCTCGCTGAATTCATTCCTCTTCTTGCACACAGTGAGATATGAGCTCATTAAGAGTCCATTTGTCCTTCTGGGTATTGTAACTCACTTTAAATTGACTGAATTGTGCAGGAAGAGATATGAGAACCAAGTGCACGAGCATGTCCTCAGACAACTCTAACTTTAGTGCCTTGAGTTTCCCACTGAGATGAGACATTTCCATAATGTACTCCCTTATGTTCCCCTTTCCTTTATACCTCATGGAAATCAGAGTAGCCAAAACGGTACTCATTTTCGACTTTTCATTTTGAGCAAAATATTGTTGTAATTCAGAGAGGAACTTCTTAGCATTTGTACTCTCAGTGATCGAGCCCCGAAATGCTTTCGGAATGGAACGTTTCATAATCATTAGACTCATGCAATTCGAGCGATCCCACTTCTCAATTTTACCCTCATTCGGGTTTTCCGTAGTCGAAGTGGGTCGTTCGGTCCTTAGCGCAAGGTCCAAATCCATACATCCAAGAACGATTTCCACGTTCTCTTTTCAGACCTTAAAGTTTGCCCCATTCAGCATTGGGATAGCACTAATTTGAGCAGAAACATTTGTAGCTGTAGCAGAAACTGAATAGAGAACAAAATAAAATAAAATAATATGCTCATAATTAATAACATGTCATGACATAAAATATTATGAATCCTTTATATATATGCATGCATGACACATTAAATAATTTATTTAATGGTGGGCCCATCACAGGATACTTGAGTAAGTTGAGTTTGTGGGGGGAGATAAGGTTAGAGACATTATTTTTGAAGAGGAATTTATTCCTAATCATATTGCTATTGACAATGTTCAAATTCCTATTCCTGACATTGTTCAAGATGCAAATCTGGATATATGAGACAGTGTATAAGAGCTCCCTGTGCAAAATGAAAATATTGCACCTGAAGTGCAAACTCAACAACCTCAAGAGATGATGACCAGTTATGTCTTCCTCAGTCAAATCTCCTTAGATCTGTAATGGGTTCCTTCTCTTGATGGGATGGAGTAGGAAGTAGTATATATGATTTGACATCTTGGGGACTAAAACCTATATGTCTTTATATACTGATATGTTAGGGTTCCCATTATTCCTAACAGGATCAGTATTTGGTATCCACTCATTAAACCCATACCCAGTAGAAGCCCATTGGCTTCCTACAATTAGACCACATAATATAAGCCCAATTAATTAATAGCCTTATAATATAATTGATATTAATACGTTGCCCACTCTTATTAGGAAATATAGTTTCCTAACAGGGCCAGCTTGCGCGCACCTCGACTAATTCCCTGAGGCCTGGAGGCGCCGGGTGAATACTCCAGTGGCCATGTCCCCCCATGACTCGAACACTAAACCTCTTGGATAGTACACCCAAGAAGCTTACCACTCGGCCACAAGAGACTTGGTTAAAATAAATTTTTATATGATAGAATTTTGTTTTTTTAGTATGTATAGTTGGTCCTTCTCAAATTTTGGAAATAAATGAACATGCACAATATATTGACTTAATTGTAATTTAACACGCTTTAAATATTTGGCCTATCACATTTTTTTTATCACTTCTTAATTTAGTCCAACTTTGTAGGAAAAATTGGTGAAAGGGTCAGTAAGATAGGCTTTATTGAGATTAAGGATAACTTAAAATAGATATTGGGGATAAGTCCTCCAATGCTCATGAACCAAAATACCCTCATCTTCATCCTCTAACCCTAGCCAAACCTTAGCCACCATTACCGCCACCTCCGGCGACCAGCTCAGTCACCTCCGACGACCGCCCCTCACATCACCGGACCTCGGGCGACCTCCCCTTGCCTCCACCACCATAGCCCCCCACCCTTTCTCTCTCTACAAATTGTGGGACTGAGATATATTAATCAGTATGTATCGATTAGTTATAAAGAGAGAAAGAAAATTACAGTGGATAATTCATCTTCTCACTCTAGACTTTCTATCTCTAACATTTTTTTCTCAGAAATCAGAAATCTTAAGTCAAATTTGACTTAGGATATCCTAAGTGAAATTTCACTTATGCTGAAGGCTTATCGACGTTCAAAATGCTCATTCAATGATTGTTTTCACCTTGGTGAACCATGATGTGTTGTGAAGGGGGATTGGGAAAGATATCCATACTATTTTCAATTGTTTAATGAGATTAAAATCAGATAGTATTTTCAGTTGAGGATAATTGGAAATCTTAAGAGAAATTTCTCTTAATAGTTTGACATCCTATCAAGCCTAGATCAATGATGATTTTTCTTCTCACAAAAACACCAATGAACCACCAAGTTTTACAGTAATTGAAATTTCACTTAACTTAACTTATAATAAGTGAAGTTGCACTCAAGATCTTCACTTAAAAACTAAAAAAAATTCACTTCAAAATAGTAAGTGAAATTTCTCTTACTGTGAATTTTCAGATTTGCAGAAATATGAAAATGACTCAAACAGATCTAGATCCAAATCTGGTTTGATGTGGTGATGGTGGCCAACGGTAGTGGTGGCGATGGTGTTGGTGGCGATGGCGATCTAGGTTTGTTTTGGTGGTGGTGGTAGTGGTGGCACTGCACCAGAATGGCCGATTTGTCACTGCTCTGTGAGGTGACAAAGGGTCTTTGTCACTGCTCTAGACTGTGACATTTTCGGGGGTGACAAAAAATGTTTGTCACTGCATAGAGCAGTGACAATTTTGTTTGCCACTGCCCATTTGAGGACCCCTTGAAGGGCTAATTTCCTTCTCTTTGTCACTGCTACGAACCGTGGCAATAATTTTAAATTTTTCACTGCTATAAGCGGTGAGAATGATTTTAATTTTGTCACTGCTCTGAGCGGTGACAATGTTGGTGACAATAATTTTAAATTTGTCATTGTTCTGAGCAGTGACAATGTCAGAGACAAATGTTGGTGACAAATTATGATTTTGTCATCCAATTTAACTGCGACAAATATTAGTGACAATTTATGTGAAAGATTTTACCTGTACAATTGCAATCCAAAAATGATTTAACAGTATACAACAATTGTAATCCAAAAATGATTTAACTATAATCAACACAAGTTGCCAAACACCATTTGTTCAAATTCAAATAAAATTTAAACACACAATTCAAAAGATAAAAAAAAAAAGAAAAAGAAATTACTACAAATTATGGTCCGATCGAGGAGTTGTCGTTGAAACAATCATTCCAGTTGCAATCGTCTTTGCATTTGACAAACTAAAAATATTACAACTTGAAGATGAATCTGGTGTAAAGAGTTGAGTTGCTTGGAGTGAGAGCTTGGCAAGCATGGCTGGGATATGGGACCATTTAAATTGTTCAAAGTAGAGATCCAAGCTCACCAAGTCAAGTACTGGATTCAAATGGCATCCTGCAAATAAAAGCACATAGCAAATAAAATATATGAAGGAAAAAAAAAAGCCAAGGAAAGAAAAGGCATGGAGTGAATGGATATGAAATTTCCATTTCTAAAATCATAAATATTTCCTAAAAAAAGCCACAAATCAATAAAACACAGCAATGATAGTCACAGAAAGGTAACAAAACTTGTAACACCTTCGATTGCCTACCTTAAACAAAATTTGGGATTATAACCTCATAGTGATGGAGTAGTTAGAATTGGTTAATCCACCTTTGACAATAATGGCTAGCGACATGTTAATTGGCCAGTTACAATAGTGGGGTTTCGTCCCTAGAGTTTTCCTCCACACTTAAATAGCTCCTAAACTTCAAAACTTCTAAATTTATTTTCACAATTCTTTTCCTTCATATTTTCCTCATTGTTTGAACTTTGAGTTACTAACCCAACAAAGAAAAGTATTTCTTGATCCAATGATCAATACGTAGCTCACTACATGGGCACTTTGGGTGACCCTCCTTAACATTAATAGATTTGATATAGCACAGTTTCTAGTCCAAGTGAATTTTTCGTTGTTAGAAAATGTCTATTTCCTCTACATTCCATAACCACCATGAATCGAATTGAGCACAAAAAGAATAAATCATTCTTGTTATAAAATTGAGAAACAATATAGGGATTGAGTGAACACAAACCTCAATTGCAACCTCATATTTTAAAAACAAAACATTGGGCATTGAGCCAATATATCAGGCTTTTTTCTTGAAGTCAACCTTGAGCCAATATATCAGGCTTTGAAGCCTTCACATTTGACTTTTGGTGGTCCTCCCTCTTCTCTAAAAGTATAAATCGGCCAATTGTTCTCTCTTCCTATATTCCTATCATCCTTTTCCATTCAATTCTACAACAACACTAACAACAAAAAACGAAGTGCAGTTGCTCATATAACTATTTGGGGAAATAATTTTAGGAGTTGTCACCATACTTGTTATGTAAGCATTTAGTTACTAAAAGGATTTGGTAAATAGTAAGCTAGCTATCAAGACAGCTCTTAAAGAACGTGCACTCTAGAAAACCATGTATATCATATCAAAAATTATTAAAGTATTGAGACATGAAAGACACAATCTAAGGAAACATTCCGAGAAAGAAGTAAAACATGGAACATATCGTTGGTGCATTATTAAAGTATTGAATGATTTTGCTGGACAACATCAAACTATCGAAGCATATTTGAAAGTGTTCAAGCATTAAGAGAGAAAAATGAGAGAATTGTACCTTCTCCAGAAGGTTCAAAGCGAATATGTCCAGGTTTGATTACGACAGGGGCAACCTCATCTTCCCCATCATTGTCTTGGTTTGGGAACAATGTCATCAAACCTTTTTCTACAACAGATTTTTTACACCCCTCTTCTGCATCTGGCTTTATACCATTTAACTGTAAAAATTAAGACCATGAGTTGTTAGTGGAAAATGTTATGTTGGGAGGTTTGGAAAACGAGTCTAAGTTTTTATATCATGTTCAGTATTGAAAAATACCTTTGTTTGAATAGAGGAAAAGATAGAACAAGTCCTAAATGCCAAAGTACCTCTTTACTTTTAGTTTTAACAAGTTCCGGCAACCATTACCTCTTGGCCTTCTTCCGTCGAGCACTTCTACTACGGCTCTGATAGAAAAGATCATGTAAGCAATACTTGAAAGCACTAATTGTTTATATAGCAAAGAAGAACCAACAAAACAAATTATCAGGTGAGGTCCAATTGAAATTAAACGATTAGGTAATGCCAGTTTTGCATTTATAGTTCAATTCCGGTGCTGCTTAGTTGTTTGGGAACTATTTAGGGGCTGTTTGGGGGCTTTTTAGGGGGCTGATTGGGGGTAGTTTATGGACCCATTTTGGTCTATTATTTGGGGCTGTTTTCAGTTCTATTTATGGGCTGAAAATAAAATAAACTCAACAAAACATGGGCTGTGTAAGAGCTGTTTTCAACTCTACTTGGGGGCTGAAAATGCAGTAAAATAGGGGTCTGTTTTCAGCTCATTGATGTGCTTCAGTAAAAAAAATAAAAAAATAAAGTCTCTTAAACTAAACTATGCATACTTTTTCATTACACTTCAGCTACTTTTTAATTAAAGATTTGAAAAGAGTTTGTTGTAATTTTATTGATGAAGTTGCGCTTTGAAATGAATGATCAATAAAAACTTGAAAACATGGCTCTCTACAAATTCGTCATTCAGAATTGCTTATTGCTTATTTAGTCTGTATACATGTAAGTGTAATGTGTAACATAAAACTTTAAGAAATAATATATTAAACTTACGCGATTGTGCCTACTCCACCAAACTTGAAAGGGATTTGCTCTACTTTTATGAGTTTTGGGTGTACAAAGGATAAAATATGAAGAGTTCCCAAACGCTGCAGTTGAATTTCTTCATTACATTCAGAATTTCTCAAGCCCGGGCATATTTGTAGCTAAACACAATTTCCATTTGTGATTCCTCTATTTAAAATGTACTAAACACCTAACCTATTCATTCACATTATAAATCCCTACGTACATTATACGTATCAATGATGATTTCTATATATTTAACGGTCCATGAAAATCTCGTATATTTACTCATAATCACATGTTATCATTATCAAATTTTCATACAAGAAAAAGGTTCACACATACAATTCTCCGTTATCACAGTTGACATGGAGGGCAAAGGTGAAAACATAAACAAGTGACTAAACAAGTAACAGCTCCCCAATGACAGCAGGTGTACAGCTTACCCACGGGCACTACGTGCTTTTGCACGCAGCCTGCCACTAGTATATATATATATATGTACTATACTATAAGAGTACAAAGAAACTTTAGCTGAGACACAAAGAAACTTCAGGAAAAACAGCCCCAAAAAAAGGAGCCAACACTCACAACAATACAAAATAAAGAAAGCCCAAGTGCAAACAGATACACATACAAAAAGTTGTGGATAAACATGTACACGAACATGCATGGCAGATTCTAAGCAAAAAAAAATATTTAAAAAAATAAAAAATTTATGCACAGATTGAGAGAGCAAAGTTGCTGGAATTACCAGAGCTCAAATGACGTTGCAAATCATGTACCTGTAGGCCTACACCACCCAATTCATGATGTCCTACAAATTTCAAAAAGATTCAAGTAAATGAAAATTATTAAATTATGTGAAATAAGATTAACTATAAGGAAGCAAATACATGAAATGAAATGCAAACTCATGCAATGAAGAACCTTTGAGATCTTGTAGTATATGACTATACGCACCCTTGAGATCCAAATGAGTACTTTTAACAATCAATACATAGCAGTGTTATAGAATTGAACTTGCAATTACAAATGCTCATGATTTAGGTAATAGTGCATACCATGCGCCAGAAGAAGAAAGCATTGATGAACATTAACATGATAGAGGACAATAAGAAAATTACACACTGGCTGATGAGAACGATTGCGATATCCTCTCTTGTTGTGAACTCTTTGAATGCCTCTTCAATTTGTTTAACCGTTGTTTCTAAAGCCAAAGAATTAGTCATGAGCCAAAGGAAAAGTCAATCAGAAATTCCCTTAAGAATTTGAGAGGAAAAACAAAAGCTTACATTTAGTTACCAGGAAAGCAGAGAAACAACAAAAATTGGAATCTATTACATTTACCCACTTCTGATATTTATAAATTTTTACATTATCCTAGTTCCTCCATCTTATTGGTAATCAAGTGCAGCATTAACAAATCTTACATTTCCTTGACTGAGAGTTTTTTGTTCATTTTGTAACGCATTGTAATGCAACTATTGCTTATTAAAATGTGTTGTGTAGATAGAGAAAGGTTTCGAATGGCTAAAATAAGGTAAAGTTTGCCAACCAGTACGTACCTAGAAAATCTTTTATCAACCAGTCTCAGCATTTGGTTTGGGGTTAACTTTAAATTTTTTCCCCTTTCTAGAACTTGGTGCTAAAAACATCGACAAAGTGTAAGAAACACCCAAACCATCGATATCAAGAGCTCGTTATGGTTAGAATTTAAAATAATCACCTTTTGGAATAAGAGATAAAGCTACAAATTGAAGTTTTTGTAAACAGCTATTTTTTTAGCTTTAAAAAAGACTTTAAGAGGCAGTGAAAAAGCTAAAAATAATACAAATGATCAACATTTTAAAAAATCAATATAAGCTATTGTTGGCCTCAAAAAAGCTATCCAAAACAGGCTCTAAGCCATTGATATGAATTTAGCAAAACAAATCCCCTCCTCTTTTCCCAAGGCTCCAATTCATTACCAAAGTTTGTTTTGTTTTGTTTCACATTATCTTTCTCTCTATCTCCCAATTATACTGACACTATATTAATAATATCCATAGAACAAATGTATAAGTTACAATCAAAAATGGATTTATATGATATTGAAAAGATTTTGTGGTTCACAAATGTAATAAACAAATGAGATTAGCTATCTATACTTATTCATATATATACAATCTAAAACTTTCCTGCTTAAAAATATATTAGAATTCAGGGATCAATACACACTAGAATCCACAATAAGATAATTTGTCTTTCTCCTCAAGTCAACATTGCCCACTCCAGCAAGCAAAAATCCAGTAACTGTGTCTACATCACATAACTTATGTATTGGATAACCTCCAAAGCTATTGAGCATACGACTACTAAAATGGTAGCAAATTTTGAACTTGACAATTATCATATCTAATATTACCTTTAAGAGAGCATTTTTGCTCACCCAGACCTTTATTGGGTGACATGTGTCTCATTCTAGTAATTATGTTGATAGTACGGGGACAAAATGGGAATGAAATGGGACACATGTCACCTAGTAAAGACCTAGGTGAGTAATGATGAACCAAAAAGGGTGAGCAAAAATGCTCTCTTCTTTTAACAATCTACTATGTTAGATAAGATATTTTTCTCCCTGAATCCTAAGCGATAGAGTTCATTAGTATAAAAATACATAGACTTAATACACAATGCAACATACAAACTTCTTTGTAGAACTGTCAACAACAAAGATAGATGGAGGATATTAGATTGTTTAGATCACCCAGTTTGTCAAAAAGACCCAAATTTGAAGAGGAAAAAATTATCAAATTAAAGGTTCCATGTTTCCATGAGTCAAAACAAACCTAATCCAAAAATCAAAACCTATAACTGGAATTCTATCAATTTTTTTTAGTTTTTTTATATACGAAATCAATTCAAGCACCTAGCAAATACACAAAAGTTCTAATTGAACAATTTCATAACTGAAGCATAAGTAAATGACTGCAATATTCATACCTCATCAGCAATTATGGCAATTAGGGAAATTAGGGCAGAATTGCTAGTAGAAATTTACACTCTGTTAGCCATTTAGGACAAACAACCAACAAAAACTACAAAAGCAGAAAAAACATATAAAGAAAGTAAAAAATTGCAGCAAACGAGCTTTAACAATCGATTATCAATGGATTGGATTCAAAGAAGTGGTTCAGATTTTCAAAATTAGTCACATGATCTGGAGAATGTAAAATATGCATCAAACAACATGAAACAACTCGAGCTCGGGATCGTGAAAATAATTGAATTAAAACAACATCGATAGAAAGAAGAAGAAGAAGAAGAAGAAGCACAAATCATTACAGATTTGCACGGTCGAAGAAGAAGCCCAAAAGAGATAGCAATCGGTGGTGGAGGGATGGAGAGAGAGAGTACCTGGTAATTGTTATGAGGTCTGGTGTGTGAGAGTTAATCTAGCTCTACAAATCTGGTACATATTTGAGGGTGGGAGATAGAGAGAGAAAGATCTGTACATATCTGTGTGTGTGTGTGTATGTGTGTGTGTGTGAGAGAGAGAGAGAGAGAGACAGATACCGAGACAGAGAGAGCAGCTGGAGACTCACTGGGGTTCGGCTGAGTGGGAGTGGAGCGACGATGGTGCGGCTGAGTAGCAGTGGAGCAGCGGTCCGGTGAATGGCGGTGGTGTGGCGCACAGTCGGTGGTTTCTCTCTTGTCGCCTTTTCTTTTCCCCTTTCTCTCTTTTAACCTAACTTTAGCTTTAATTTGAGAGTGAGAGAGAGGGAGCCAATGGGGGTTTCGGGGAGTAAGAGGGAGAAGAGAGATATAAAAGTGAGCAGATAGGGGGTTTCGGTGGAGTGAGAGTGAACAGATGGGGGGTTCTGGGAAGATCTCAATGATAATTTGAGAGTGAGGAGGGATATGAGAAAAATTGGGAGGGAAATTAAAGTGCCTAGAAAATATTTCATTGAGCCTACATTTGTCACTGTTGAAGACAGTGACTATTGTATTATAACTTTTGTCACTGCTAGAAGCAGTGACAAATTATTACTTTTGTCACCAACAGTAATTTGTCATTGTCAAAGACAGTGACAATTTTGTCACTGCTCTGTGCAGTGACAAAGCTAGCGAAAAAAGGGTGATAAATCGGCTGTTTTGGTGTAGTGTGGCCGGCGATGGTGTTAGTTGCTGTGGTGGTTGCGCGAAGGTCGTCGGAATTCACCGGTGGTGGTCGTCTAAGATCGCCAGAGGTGGTGGATGGAGGTTAGGTAGGGGTGGTGGTAATGGTGGCCATGGGAGGATGAAGATGAAGTGGGGTAGTTTGGTAAGATGAAAATGTTGAAATGACCTTGAAGAGTGAAATGTTAATGTTGTGGACTAAAGCTAAAAAATAGGCTTGGACTTTTGTCCTTGTGAAGGTTATTGTTAATGAGTTGTCCTTTAAGTCAAAGTTGTCCAACCTTACCCAAGCCTCCCAATATTTTATCATTCATCAAGCAACACAAATTAAAAATCAACTCTTATTAATGTTAGTGGTACACAAAAATCTAAAAAAAAAAAAAGAATAAATAGACCCAAAAAAAAAATTCACCTCGGAGGCGCTTTCCCGTACCATTGTACAGATCTATCAATGAATACACTCCATTAAATTCAACCCTCGTTGCTAAAATTCTTGGCTGGCTCCGTCGTTGCATAATATATATATATATATATATATATTGAAAAGAAAACAAAGCTCATAGTTAAATTTCGATAGGCTCACAACGAATTGTACAAACGTGCAACACAGAGTTGAACTTTGTTCACAAAGTTGGACCTTGTGCACAAGGTCCAACCCTGTACTGCACGGTTGTGCAATTCCTTGTGCACCAATTATTATTGTTTGTAAAATGTGGTGAACAGAAATTGAGTGGGTCCCTGCTTAAAATAATGAAAATGTCTTTCATCTTCCTTTAAAAAAAAAAGAAATAAAAATAAAAATTGTTTCTATAATTAATATCCATTTGTACAATGCTTTATTTTTATTTATTGTCTCTCTCTGCATACGCAGTACGTACGCACACCATGAACAGTGGCAACCTCGTTTAAGAGGGACCTGTGAAAGGAAAAAGGGTCACGACTTAGGTCTCATTGATAAAATTGAAAATTAATTATTAAAAATTTTAAGTGATTGAATTTGGCAAGTTGTCATACTGATAACAATGTTTCAACTATTGAAATGGACTGTATTCAATGATTATTTTCAGCAAAAAATTTTCACTTAAAATTTTCAGTGATTTTTGGCTGTTTTTTCAATTAAGTGGTTATTATCAAACGCACTGAAAAAATTAAGTGTTGAAAGCTTTTATTTTCACCACTTAATTGGATTATCAAACACACCCTTAATGAAGAAAAAAATTTATATTGAAGGCTGAAATTAGTCCCAAAATTTTTTTTTTGCTTGTTTTAATAAAAAGAAATGTTTGGTTTAAATTACCTATTGAGACCATCATACTAATATAGTAATATATTACCATCATACTCAGCGAGTAAAGGGTTACATGGTTCAAAAATGAGTTTTACCCGTTTTATTTTTGCTAAGTGTGAGATAGAGAACCCACCTTTTCTTTTCTTTTCTTTTTTTTTTAAAAAAAGGGGAAAAAACCCAAAACCCACTGGTTTGGTTTTGAGTTACCGAGTTGGGTTGTGTAATGTGCTGTTAAGCCTGTTATTATGCAAGTGGGCTTCTTATCCATGGGCCTTGGATGTTCCTCAATTGGGTACGTTAGTACTCCAAATTTTGGCAGGGCTAGTTGTTCTGGACACCACAATGCCAACCCAAAGAGTCATGCATGTAACTCACTACAATTGTGGGATTGGTAAGAACTTTGGAACTATGTTTGTGCACCAAAAACTCTCCGAGAGAGCATGCATGACGATTGGGAATTCCTTCCCCAAGGCCTAAGTGGATGATTCTATTGTGTGTGTGTTGTAATGTATAAGTGATCAGTATGTGTAATTGACTAATTACCTTAGCAGAAAAAAAAGAGTGAGAAACTATTTGGATAATACTAGAATTGGTTTTGTGGTTTAGCAGAGAACTAATTCTAATTAATTTAGTATTTGTGTAACTCATTTTAGTCATATTGAAATTCCTATCTGACTTCAATTTGTTCATCAGACTAAATCTTTATCAAACTAATACGATGATGATTTTTACAAACAATTAACTAGAAGTAAAGACTAGCTTGGTTCAAACCTGACTTATGTTAAATAAATTTTCATGTAGGCCTTTATTTTTTTGTTGTTATTGTTGTTGTTGTTGTTGTCGTCAAGTTGGCAAAATTCGATGATAATTCCTAGTGGCTTAGGATGCATCATACATCCTGTGGTGCGAAGGTGTTATACCTGGGGTGCTTAAGTGTTGTATTATTTACCCAATAATGGTATCAAAAGGAAAGTGATTTTTTTCAAAGTAAATATATATATATATATATATAGTGGTAACCGTTGGTGTTCAGGCCAGCTTGCGCGCACCTCGACTAATTCCACGAGGCTAGGGTGTCCGGGTGAATCACTTGTGGCCACCCCCTTAAGATTCGAACTTGAGACCTCTGGGATAACACTTACCATCAGGCCACAAGGAAAATGGTTAAAGTAAAATGGATTTCAAAGTTTTAACGATTTTACACCAACTGTTACAATACTTTGGCCCCATTTTGGTACCAAAATATTACAATTTGGAATGTGTGATACATCACACAATCTGAACCGCTAAGATGTGATGTATCACATTGTTAGAATATATAAGAGAGAAGGAGAGAGTGAGACAATACTATGAATTATGTATTGAATGGTGTAAATATCATTACAATAGGTAGCCATTATATAGGCTAAGGGAGAAGCTAAGAAAGGAAAGCGAATGTACTACACTAGTAGTACAACTTGTGTAGTACAATGTATCTGGACACCATGTTTGGTAAAAGTACGAAAGCTACATGAACCTAGACTAATAATCTATCATGATTCTAACAGCCCCCCTCAAACTCAAGGTAGAAAATGGAAACAACTTGAGTTTGAAAACTGAATCATGAAGTCGTCTTGGAGGTAGCTGGATGGTGCGGTTGATGGTCACGTTGTAGAGGATGCTTGAGAGAGTGGTGGCTAGAGGTTCCGTGGTGGCCAGGAGATGATAGACGAAGGTCCGGCTGATCGGGAGGTCCGATAAAGAGGCTGGTTGGTGAGAGTTGAGATCCGGCCGATCAGGAGGTCCGATAGAGAGGCCGATTGGTGAGGTTGAGATCCGGCCGATCGGGAGGTCCGATAGAGAGACCAGGTAGATGAGGTAGAGATTCGGCCGATCGGGAGGTCCGAAAGAGAGGCCGGTTGGTGAGGGTTGAAATTCGGCCGATCGGGAGGTCCGATAGAGAGGCCGGTGGTGAGGTTGAGATCCGGCCGATCGGGAGGTCCGATAGAGAGGCCGGGTAGATGAGGTAGAGATCCGGCCGATCGAGAGGTCCGATAAAGAGGCCGGTTAGTGAGGGTTGAGATGATTGGTGAGGTATGTGGGATGGGTTGATGATGATCGGTGATCATGTAATGATTGGTGATGATGGAATGAATGGGTTGGTGATCAAGGGGTTTGCGGCAGATTGGGGCAGATTGGGTTGGTGAATGCAGATTGGGGGTGATGGTGTTGATTCGTTGGATGATCAAGGACTTGTGGCACTTTGATGATGATGAGGCAAAATGATGGTGTTGTGGCAGGGGTGAGTTGGACTTGTGGCAGAATGACGATGATAGTGATCAATGGTCTTTTTTTTGGTTGGTTGATCAGTGAGGGTTGTTTGGTTGATATTTATTTGAACGAGGTCCGGCGGGTGACATAATCATCACCCGCCAGTGGCAGCAGAATATGATAGAGTTGTAGCCAAGATCCAAGAGCTTATAGCTCTGATACCATGTTAAGAATAAATAAGAGAGAGGGAGAGACAGTGAGACAATACTAAGAATTGTGTATTGAATGGTGTAAATATCATTACAATAGGTAGCCATTATATAGGCTAAGGGAGAAGCTAAGAAAGGAAAGGGAATGTACTACACTAGTAGTACAACTTGTGTAGTACAATGTATCTGGACATCATGCTTGGTAAAAGTACGAAAGCTACATGAACCTAGACTAATAATCTATCATGATTCTAACACACATAATGTTCCCAATAAAATTGACAAGCAAAAAAGTTAACATAGTATCAAGTTTGTATGGAAGTAACTTTTTGGTGAGGTACATGTGCAAATATTGAAATACTGTGGAGAAAAAGAAAAACAAAAGAGTGAAAATAGAGAAATGATTTTAATAGAAGTTGAGAAGCACCGGGTTTTAGAGATCCGTCAACCTCTAACTCATTTCTTTATAGGAAAAACAACATTTCCTATTTAAAAGTGGAATTAAGTAAAATTTATATTTTTGAAGAAAATAAACAAATTCATTATGTTAGAGTGCATCTTTAAAATAAGTTAAGAACAAATTAATATGTAATAACAATTGGTGAACTGCATTCAGCAAATTTTCCTTCAAACAAACCCTTAAATCAAAAGGACAACACGATATCAATTAATGCTGTTAAATGTTGTTTTCAATTGATAATGATATTTAAATCAAAGGATTTAATTGTTGTAATTGATGACATATATAGAAGACAAAGTAATTTTTATTTTTATTTTTCTAGAAATTTGGTTTTATGACATCTAATATATATATATATATATATATATGAAAGCGGAAGCTTTTGCTTCCGCAATGTGGCAACTTCTAATAATTAAATTTTTTTTTTTTTGCATTACATATTACATTAAATCACATTAAGTAGTGATTGACTTGGATTTGGAATCACATTAGGAATTTTTGACATACAATTATACTTTTATCTCTCATTTTACAAATTAATACCAACTTTATCAAAATTTTATAACTACATTACAACCCAACCGATACATACACTTTACTAACGTTTCTTACTGGTCTATGATTAATTGTAAACCAAATTGGCATTGGTTAATTTTTTTTTTTTTTGATTTTATTAAATATAGCATTGTTTAGGGCTCATATATACTACAATTCCCAATATTAATTCTTCCCATTGTAGTTTATTTGACCTATTAGTTACAGACGAATATTTTTAATTTGTTTTAACTCACTATTTTGCACTCTAGAATTGTACACTATAATATATGTTATATGTATTTAGTTTTAAATTCTTGATTAAGGGTAATAATGGAAAGTAGACAGAAGTTTGCAGATGTTGCCACCAAACGTATTAGCACATTTAGATGCACTTTTTTATTTAAAAAATATTCATTCACTAAACAATCACTTCTTTTTAAAATGCCCATTTAGAAAAGCCCATCTTGAAAAGCCCATTATAGGAATGAACTTTTGTGTGAGAAGCTCCACCAAACACTATATTAATACTGGTGGGACCACTTTAGCATCCTCCATTTGGGATGCAAATTTTGAAAGTGTCTCATCTTCACATCAATTATATTTAATTTAAAATTTAAAAAATGTCAATCTATATGACTTTTTCATACATTTTGACATTTTCAATATTTTGCTTTTATTACTTTAGGGTCCATCTGATAAAACTAAAAATTAAAAGCAAAATTTTAAGTACTTAAATTTTAAATCGATTGAATTTGCAATACTGAAAACAGTGTTTGAAGTGCTAAAATAAACTGCATTTAGTGATTATTTTCAATAAAAAATTTCACTTAAAGGTTTCAGTGAATTTCTCAACCTTTCAATTAAGTGGTACATTATCAAACGTACTAAAAAGAAACAAGTGCTGAAACTTTTCACTTTTAGCACTTAATTGGGCTATCAAACACACCCTTAGTTTGTTGAAAAGTTCCTTAAATGTTGAGTTAAGTAAAATTTCACTTAATATTTATGTATACCAAATGAAATTTCACTTAAAATTTTTGTTTAGTGGACCTTTCCCTAATCAAGAATCTTAATTGTCCTTAACTCTAAAAAAATCTTTTCATAATATCCTTTTCACTAATTTCTTTCCCAAAAAAAGTATTTTGCCACCTCAGCGGATATTTGGCTCTCATATTTGAAGACTATTTTATATAAACGATAACTTATTACATCTACTAATTTCAAATTAGGCATTACCAAACAACCCTTATTATTTTGGTTGAGAAGGGGTATTTCATTTATTATGAACCTAAAACTAAAAATGTCCACCCTTCATTATCTTAGTTGGAAAGGGTTATCTTATCCTGTATGTGGATATCGCATTTTTCTTACCCACAACTTTTCTTTAAAAAAAATCTTTTTAAACACAAAACAAAACAAATGAGTCGCCACTTAATTTTTAAAAGAAAAATTAAGAAACCATTTTTAAAGCAAACTGATCTTTCAGAAACCAGAGATTGACTTGGTCCGGGGATTATGGAATGAGAAGGGAAGGAGTCCATCGGACTAAAACACCCCTTCTCATCCTATCTCACGATAGGCCTTTACTTAACATCCTTTTAATTGAATTATTAATTTAGATGTGCCCTCGACTAATACATATGTATAGATATACATTACAAAAGCATGTCTAAAGGGGTGTAAAATTGCAAGTGATAAGATATCATTCAAAAATCACATATTTCAAGTAGCAAGCAATATGATATGCAATAGGGAACAAGAGAACTTACCCGGGGTCCGGCCGCGAATATTAAATGTGCAATGCATACAAAAAAAAAAAAAAGAAAGAAAAATCCTAAAAAGAGTCTCTAATCACGTGTATTCATATAAGGCAAGATCCTAATTCTAATGTGTTGCACATAAGATTGAAAAATCGATAAAATCAAGAAATTAAAATAAACTAAAGGGGAATTCAAGAAGTCATACCTTAATAGCGCTACAAAACAAAGGGTTAGTCCACATAGTATAGAAGATATGAAGTTAGAAATAGCAATCCTAAGTTTCTAGCTTTAATCTATCAAATGTAATTAAATCTAAAGCAAATGAGTCTTAATTACAAGTGTCAAGCCATATGGATGAATATGTACATGAACAAGAATAAATTATGAAATACTCGGTGATTTAGATCACTTAAACTTTGAATTCAAGCTCAACTAATCGTTATTGAAACATGGTTTGAACCTTAACTCATGAAAATATCATCTAAGCCATTACTCATAAGATTGATTAAAACTTACAGAATTCTGAAATTGCTGAGAGAAAATCATAACTTCAAATAAATAAAAAACATGGTTCCCGTGGTTTGATCTTGATGAATTTTGGACACAAGATGCCTCTGTGTGTCTAGTTTTTAACCCGAAAAAGAAATCAAAGTTTCAACGGTTAGATCTCCGGGAATTGAACAAAAACCAGACATCACTCAGCATTCTACAACCCTCTGTCCAGAGTTCTTGCATGATTTTCTAAAAATAGTAAAAAAATCAGAAATGCTTTGTTCTTTTTAAGGCGGCTTCCTAACACGCTAATCTACTTAAAAAAAAATTATTTTGGGTTACAAACACTTTATTAAGGTTTTGATTTACTTATTTCAAAAGAGTGCTACTGTTCTGAAACTCTGGACAGATTGTAGTGACTTCACAAAACTCATGACCAAACCATTTTAAACATCAAATCTCCTTAAAACAAAAATTACAGTGGTACAACTTTGAGTTATAGATACTTTCCCGTTGGTTTCACTTAATTCCAACGGTTAGATTTCGAACTAAAAATCTTTGATCAAAACCGGTTTATGAATCCACTGTTTCGTTGTCAAGTTCAACTTTTATTTGTTAACCCCAAATATTAAACAATGAAGTTGGACTTAAACTAAACCATTTTCTCCTACCATTTGACGGTCATTGGAGACTAAAGACCCTTATACTTGTAGATTTTCAAGTGAAGTACGAATAGACTTCTTAAAATCTGAAGATGATGAATCTAAACCATGGAGATGGCTTAGACTCAAACTACTTTCTCCTACCATTTGATGGTCATTGGAGATGAAGATATGACTAACACTCATGAGTCTTTAAGGAATATAGAAAGGATTCCATGCAACATCAAGCTAGAGGACCCAAGTCATAAGTATGGACTTGGATCCATCCATTTGCTTATAAAATGAAGTGATGATCAAACTTTGACTCTCATGTGAAGCATAAGCTTTCATGAGATTCAAAATATCAAACTCAAGAGCCTTCAAGAGAGATATTAAGGATCTCGAAGAATCTCAAAAGAAAAGTATAGACAAAAAGACGAAATGAAGTAAAGATGTAGTAACCCGTGTTTTCATGTTTAAATTGACGATTTAGACTTCGTGTGCGATTTTAGCGAAAATTGGTCACAGGGGTATTTTGGTCATTTTTTCAATTTTATAAGTCATGGACTAAAAATATATTTTTTGGGAAAAGTTACGTGAGATTAAATGATTTGGTATTCGTGTTGGAAGTTAAGATTTTTCGAGTCATATTTCAAATTAAATCTAATATTTTCTCTTTTAATTTTAACAGTAGCAGAATTTTGTTTTCAGATTTTTGTTAGGCAAACGAAGGAAATTTAAGATTCTGCCCGCGTTGTCCCAAGCAAAACTCGATTCTGCACACTTTTCGTCTAATGCAATTTTCTCAGATTCTGCACCGTTTGGGCAGAAAATGAGGATTTCAGTAGCAGTTTTTAGAATGCTACCAATTAATTAGAAGTTAGTGGATTGTTAGGCCAATGTCTCTAAGTGGAGTTATAGGTGCATTAGTGTATGTTTACATCATCTTGCATATTCCTTATAAACTACCCATTAATTAGAAGTTAGTGGTTAATAAGTGGATTGTTAGGCCATTGTCTCCAAGTGGAAGCTTGGCTATTTATACACTCACATACTCTCTCAAAAACACACATTCTACACTTCTAGCATAGAAAGCTTGAGAGAGTCACATAGAGAGAGATTTATATATATATACACAATTATAGATATACATACACCTCGAGTTAGAAGAAGAAGAAGAAGAAGAGAAGTGTTTGGGAGTTGCTCAACATCATTTATAGGTACCGGGTTGTGTACAATATGCTTTCTAAATTCTCCGGAGTATTTCTTTGTTATCTCTACTTGTACTCTTTTTGCAGTTATGTTGTGTTTTCATTTGGAATCAATGAGTATGTGTTTATTGCTAAGTGCTATGGGACTAAAGGGTCATGAGCAAAGAGCACCTACCAACAGTCCAACAGGCCTCAGGGACCGACGTACTGGAGACGGGTGAGGTGAGGTGAGGTGTCTCTTGCTATGTGATCAAGAGGAACCTGGTATGATGCTATTGGTATTAGCGTTTGGGTAGTGTGAGCAGTTGGGTTGTGAGACTGGTCAATTGATTTGATGTCGTTCTATGTATTTGATTGTCATTATCCTTTTGAGCCTTTATTATTCATGTCATATTGTATACTTCCCGGTATGGTTTTTTAGATGCAGGCAGTGCCGGTAACCGAAGCCTAGAAGGGAGATAAGGTTAAGGATGATATAGGAGATCCGTGGAGAATATGGACCTGCTGGGAGTTTTAAAGAAATTTTGTATTTTTATTTTAAAGAATCAAGTGTGATTTATTTAATTTTTCAATGGAAATACGCTTATTTTTGCGGGGCGTCACAAAAGAAGACAAAGAGAGGCCTAATGCTCTAAACCCATCAAAGAGCCTTTTGGTAAAACTTGTTTACTTCAAATTCATAGATGCTTTCTAACCAAGCTAAGAAGAAATAAAAGAGAATGAAAACTTAAATAAGATTAGAGACTTAAAAGAAAGAATGAAAAGGAGACAACTTATGGTTAGAGGATCACCTCCAAACTATCCTCAAAGCTTCTCTACTTTGAAGATCTTCCAAGCTCTTCTTCAAGCTCTCCAAAACTCTCTATCTCTCCCAAATATGTGTTGTTATATTGGTATATTATGGTATATCTCTCTCCTCTTCATCCCAAGGAAGATCCCTCTTCTTTTATAGACAAAATATCTCAGGTATTTTCAGTGAATTCGGAGTAAAAGACAGGTGTAAATATCTCATTTGGTGGTACAATGCGTATTTTATGAAAAAAAACAGACTGCTGGAGTTAACGGCAGTCAGGAAGTCTTCCGCGGTACTCTGGGAATGCCGGAACGGCACTCCGTGAATGCCGCGGCGGCACTCCATGACTGCCGTGCGGCACGTATGAGAGCCGCGCCAAATTATTGATTGCCGCGTTTATGTCAGCCTTATTTTATCAGTTTTTTTTATCCGCATACATATACGTATTGTACCACAAAATACGGACTTTAAAAACAAACGGCAGTCAGAAAATGTTGGCGGCAGTTGGTGAGTGCCGCACGACATTTATCGAGTGCCGCTAAAACTTCCAAGTACCGCGTTTTAGCAAATTTCCTCTTTTTCACCTTTTCTTTTCTTTCTTTTTTTCTTTTTCTTCTAAAAAGTTTATTTTTCCGAAAATAGTGTCTTATACCCGAATTTTCCTGAACACCTAGTATTTCTCTTTTCCTGTGCAAATTTTATCGCGATTGGAGAACTTTCTGAAGAGTTTGGAATACTTCAAATCTTTCGGTCATTATCATCATTGGACTTGGAGGTGACACTCTCCTAAATTCGATGTTTGGTCAAAATTGGGGTGTCTACACCGTCTAATCTAATATATATATATATGAAAACAAAAACTTTTGCCACCTAAGCTCTGATGTGGCACACTTCTCGATCAATTTGTGTTATATTTTTCACAAAATAATTCAAGAAATGACTAAGCTAATACATCTATTTTGAAGGTAACTTATGAATATTTTTTCCGCCAAATTAGCATATTTTTGTTGAATGAGAGACTAATGCAGTCAATGTATTTTACATACTTTACGCACATGATATAGATTAGATAGCTAATATTAAGGGATATAGCGGGTAAATTCCTCTACTACCATTATATTTTAAATTTAAATTGTGGTAAAAGGAGAAACATTTAAAACTATCCGTATAACAAAAAAAAATTAATTTTACATTGTTCTTTTGAAATTTTAAAATTTATTCACAGGATAAATGCATATCTTATTAATCGCTTAAATCAAAATTCAAATTGGTTGAATCTGACTCAAGGTCTTTGGTTGAGTATATAAATTTTATGATCCCATCCAACAAATTAATATTAGAATATTTTGTTAATTTGAAGTTTTTGTTCACCAAGTCAGACTTGATTGTATTCTTCTTTATAACTTGCTTTGGTATGGTGATTGATATCTTTATCTCTTTTTTGACTAAAAAAAAGACTGTTACTTGATTCAATCATACCAACCAATCCCCTAATCTAGAATATTTTGGCTCTAGAGCACATTTCAATTTTGAGGTAAGTTTATTTCTCTATTTATATGTCACACCCCGATTTTTGGACAACCAAATATTTAATCCAGAGCATGTATCCAGACTAATATTCAATTTCCAAAACACCGAGAGTGAAACCCGCCCTCACACAGGCTATTAAATAATTATTGAAAATATTTTTTTATACTCATTAAATAAGTACATGTGATTTTGTGTTTAAAGAAAAACTCTTTATTATTAAACTTGTATTCCTAAATATTCATTTTCATTATAAAAGAAATTAAACTCCATTACACATATTATATCCTTTCGATTTACAAATGAAATATTAGGTTCATTCAATAAAACCCTCTTTACAGAGTTCAGCGGAAAGAAAATAAATAAGCATAAAATCCATACATCCATTGGTCAGAGCAACTACAACGTTCCCAATACCCAATATATAATCCTTATTACGATTATACACTTGTGGCCCATACTGCCAGAAATAAAATAAAGTACAACAAAAAAATAAGTACAACTCTAATAATAAACAACACTACGACAATCTCTTCACTCAAACAGAAGCTCCAAATAAAATCTCCAAATACTAAACCTGCACATACATTCGACTACGTTTCATATAGAAACGCACCCGAATGCATAACACACTCGGGTCAGTCACATGACTGGTATGAGTTAAACAAAAATAACAATATCTGAGGGTTCCAACCTGAACCCGTCGACTACAAACCACATTACAACACTATTGGGCCAAGACAGGTAGTTCCACACACATATTTGGACAAAAGAGTAGTTTCCATTTATGTGATGGCAATTAGTTTCTTGCCCAAAATCCAAAGTTACTACGAGTTTTATACTTACCTCGGATATCTATGGTGAGCCAGCCTGCATAAAAGTTAGTGGACCCACCATCCTGTAAATCGAATGATCACAAACCAGGCGAATAATTTCATACATAAGCCGTCCACATTCTAACTTAAATGTCGCGTTCATTATTTCACGCTTATCAGTCTTATGAAATAATCCATTTTCATTATTTATTAGCATTAAATTTATCTTTGTGTTCCCTAGGTTCACCCCTTGGCCACCCTCCATGGTACAGCCCACACATATATCCCATGTGTGCTCGAACATATTACCAACACCCACTCCGGTGCTAGTTTGGTTGGGGTATCAACCAAATCAGGTATACACAACAGACAGCTGGTAAATATGCCTCGACGTTTATACAATATAAGCCGAGCATAAGGCTTAGGCCAGCTTGATCACGAAGCCACTGGCAAAAGGGTGCACTCAGCAAGTCTTAAGCCAGCTTGATCACGAAGCCACTGGCAAAAGAGTGCGAGCTACCAAAAATAATATATCACATAACGGGGAGCGGTGAACACTAAAGAACTATGTTGCAATTATCACTTATCGTTCGTATTATCCCCAATAATTATGATTTTCACGATTATCACATAGTTCCATTTCATCACAGTCTAATCACATCTCTAACTTTTAGATGCATTCCAATTTCTCACAATATAAGTTTTATCAATTAACCCATAATAATCTTCCCTAAAAAATTTCCAATCAATTACAAGATCCCCAATATACTATTCAACGTATCTAATTTACTCATTTTTATCAAAATGACTACAAAATAAGGTCAGTTATTTCAGGTACAATAACCTCAACCCAACATTCAATATTAGCTTACATGAACCCATAATAAAAATTCAAATTCTCATAACGTAAAGTTTTATAACAATCGATCCACAATATTTTCATCGGACTCAACGTTAATGACTATCACCCCCCCTTTTTTTTTTTTTTTTATAGCTCAACATTACATGAGAATTCATGTATCTCTAAGTAATTTCCGTTAAGTCATATGAATGAATAAAAAAAACACAACGAATCATATTTCTCCAATTTCGCACATTTTAATATACTAAAAACTGCTACTGAAATCTTCAATTTCTGCCCAAACGGTGCAGAATCAGGAAAAAACTCCATTTGACGATAAGTGTGCAGAATTGCGTTTCCTACAGGCCAGCGCGGAATTCCATAAATCTAAGCTATGGTTTTATAATGTTTTTCCAAAGTTTCTGCCACTGTTAAAATAAAAATAAAACGAATTTTCTATTATTTATTCATTATCAAAATAATTCCCCTTTGTGTAGTCATCAAATTAACTATCCACATGATCTATCCAAATACACCGAGATCACATTCATAAAATCACATGAAGAAAAATAAATATTTATATCATTCAATAATAACGAATGGGGATCAACACACAATTTAACACCAATCACAACATTAACAAGAAATAATTGGATTCTCTTGCACATATATATATATATATACATACGTGTATATATATACCCAAATATAAATTTTAACTCACCTCGTTGATCAAAAATCGACAATCACAAATGCTCCGCGATTCCCCACGTTCCCACGAACCCTAGACCCTTTTCTTTTTTTTCTTCCCTTTTCTTCTTCTTCTTTCTCTTCTCTCTCTCTCTCTCTCCCTATTCGGCGACTGTGCAGTGAGGTTCACTAGTTTTGTGTACTACTAACTAAACCTAATATAATATTATAATATGTATAATATGATGCACACACAATATTATATTATACATATATATAAATCCGAACCACACATGCCACACTAAACACACACACACGTGCACTACTAATTCTATCAATTTTAAAATTCAAGAGTATTTTCTATGGTGTAAAACACTCACACTAATTATCGTATACTACCCACATTAATAACACAAATAAAATCATAAAACACCAATTAATTGCAATAAACTATTTAAAATAGAACGGGGTATTACATTATTTACATAGTCCAACTCCAACTAAGTCTCACAATCGTAACTTTCCTACCTTTATTTAATTGGGAACCTTTTTAAATCATATAAAATTTCAAACTTAAATTTAAATCGATTTAATAAGACCTACGACTATAAAATTTATATAACCAATACAAATTAATAACAATGTAATACCCAAAATTAAATGAGCTCACTAATATTATAATCCGGTGCCTTCCAAACTTAAAATTTTTAAACACGTGTCGTACCTAGGTACACTCATATATCATTGCTAACAGAAGAAAAATTAATTAAAATAATTATTTACACACTTATAAATTTTAGGGTTGTTACATTCTACCCTCCTTAAAGAAATTTCGTCCCGAAATTTGTAGCAACGGTAAATACACAAGTCAGTCATAAATAAAGTTTGGCACGCAATTTCATACAACTATGTATTACGTTTGACTTTCAACCATATGAGACCAAGTACGTCGAGCGACTAATCCAAACAAGGAAACCCTCATATATATACCTTATTCTCGTATAGTCAATCGTCAAACGTTAATAGATATTCCAAAACACAGAGATTGATGCAAACAATGTGAATACGAACTATGCATGCAACATGCTCACAGTTAATCAAAGATTTAACTATATATCCATGTTGACCTCTTACATTGTCCCTTACCACTTCTCATCGGGATACCCAATACTTACCACTCAAACCGATAACTTCAAATCTTCCATAAGCTTGCACTAAGAATAAGAATACCCGTATAGATCCATAAGATGTCGTAGACATAAGAATACTGCCGGTTCAACATATGCTCTCGAAAAAAGTATAGAATTTCCACACGGAGATATACGAGAGAGATGCAGTAGTAGAATACCAATCGATAATAACAGCTTCATAATAAGAAATCCAGAGTGCCGATAATAGTAATGTCCACCAAAAATGGCCAGGTAAGAATAATATAAAGAATAGAAGTCTTGCAAATAATAATAGAAATCCCGATCCTCCGATAGAATAATAATTCAGCTGGAAGATAATTAGATAACTGTCCGATAATAATAGCTTGAAGAAGATAATTCGATATCACGCCAGAATTTCACTGCTTGTTCAAAACTCCAACTCCCCGCTACTTCTCCAACATGTCACAAAATATGCATGCATGCACTACTATGCGACTCATAATATAGCAAATGATTTTAACAAATTAACATGTAATGATAGGCTCGGAAAGTTATGCAATTAATCGATTGAAAATAATTATATAACATGTAGGCAACACATGGATAATACATAAGTACACATAACCCGGAACCCAAATAAATCACGACCTATAGCTCTGACCAACCTCTAGTCCACAATCCGAGGATCACCTAGACTCGCTAAGCTAACCATAACTGATACCAAACTGTCACACCTCGATTTTTGGACAACCAAATATTTAATCCAGAGCATGTATCCAGACTAATATTCAATTTCCAAAACACCGAGAGTGAAACCCGCCCTCACACAAGCTATTAAATAATTATTGAAAACAATATTTTAACTCATTACATAAGTACATGTGATTTTGTGTTTAAAGAAAAACTCTTTATTATTAAACTTGAATTCCCAAACATTCATTTTCATTATAAAAGAAATTAAACTCCATTACACTTATTATATCCTTTTGATTGACAAATGAAATATTATGTTCATTCAATAAAACCCTCTTTACAGAGTTCAGCGGAAAGAAACTAAATAAGCATAAAATCCATACATCCATTGGTCAGAGCAATTACAACGTTCCCAATACCCAATATATAATCCTTATTACAATTATACACTTGTGGCCCATACTGCCAGAAATAAAATAAAGTACAACAAAAAAATAAGTACAACTCTAATAATAAACAACACTGCGACAATCTCTTCACCCAAACAGAAGCTCCAAATAAAATCTCCAAATACTAAACCTGCACATACATTCGACTACATTTCATATAGAAACGCACCCGAATGCATAACACACTCGGGTCAGTCACATGACTGGTATGAGTTAAACAAAAATAACAAAATCTGAGGGTTCCAACCTGAACCCGTCGACTACAAACCACATTACAACACTATTGGGCCAAGACAGGTAGTTCCACACACATATTTGGACAAAAGAGTAGTTTCCATTTATGTGATGGCAAGTAGTTTCTTGCCCAAAATTCAAAGTTATTATGAGTTTTATACTTACCTCGGATATCTATGGTGAGCCAGCCCTGCATAAAAGTAAGGAGACCCACCATCCTGTAAATCGAATGATCACAAACCAGGCGAATAATTCCATACATAAGCCGTCCACATTCTAACTTAAATGCCGCGTTCATTATTTCACGCTTATCAGTCTTATGAAATAATCCATTTTCATTATTTATTAGCATTAAATTTATCTTTGTGTTCCCTAGGTTCACCCCTTGGCCACCCTCCATGGTACAGCCCACACATATATCCCATGTGTGCCCGAACATATTACCAACACCCACTCCGGTGCTAGTTTGGTTGGGGTATCAACCAAACCAGGTATACACAACAGACGGTTGGTCAATATGCATAGACGTCTATACAATATAAGCCGAGCATAAGGCTTAGGCCAGCTTGATCACGAAGCCACTGGCAAAAGGGTACACTCAGCAAGTCTTAAGCCAGCTTGATCACGAAGCCACTGGCAAAAGAGTACCAGCTACCCAAAACAATATATCACATAACGGGGAGCGGTGAACCCTAAAGAACTATGTTTCAATTATCACTTATCGTTCGTATTATCCCCAATAATTATGAATTTCACGAATATCACATAGTTTCGTTTCATCATAGTCTAATCACATCTCTAACTTTTAGATGCGTTCCAATTTCTCACAATATAGGTTTTATCAATTAACCCATAACAATCTTCCCTAAAAAATTTCCAATCAATTACAAGATCCCCAATATACTATTCAACGTATCTAATTTACTCATTTTTATCAAAATGACCACAAAATAAGGTCAGTTATTTTAGGTACAATAACCTCAACCCACATTCAATATTAGCTTACATGAACCCATAATAAAAATTCAAATTCTCATAACGTAAAGTATTATAACAATCGATCCACAATATTTTCATCGGACTCAACGTTAATGACTATCGCCCCCCCTTTTTTTTTTATAGCTCAACATTATATGAGAATTTATGTATCTCTAAGTAATTTTCGTTAAGTCATACGAATGAATAAAAAAAATACAACGAATCATATTTCTCCAATTTCGTACATTTTAATATACTAAAAACTGCTACTGAAATCTTCAATTTCTGCCCAAACGGTGCAGAATCAGGAAAAACTCCATTAGACGAAAAGTGTGCAGAATTGCGTTTCCTACAGGCCAAAAAAAGTTTCTAAATACAAACAACAATCTATTTTGAACATGTTCTTTTAGTTATAAACAACAAAATCAGTTTTTGCTTACCTAAACAGCCTCTAAAGTTAACAAATTTTAGTATTGGCCCCATCTTATTTACAAAATTGCTTTACCAAAAGATAAATATGATTAGGTCAATTACACTTAAGTACTTGATGTGACGTTGAATGAAATGGTAAAAAGATGAAGAAAATAGGGAGATCAAATAAATAGGCTTAGCTACACAGGTTCACTTATACTCAATTTATTGTCAAACTAATTATTTCATACAACCTAATGCCTTTATATAGGCAAAAGTAAGATACCAAATCTAAATAAATTGTAAAATATAACTTCATATTAGATGAAATCAATCATAAAAGTAGTTCCCAATAAATAAACTTCCTAAATCAAAAAGAAAATTATTCCTAAATCCAAATTGTTTTATTTTATTAATAAAGCTAAATTTGTTTCCTAATTTTGATTCACATCACTTTACATTTTTACAAAACTTTAAGTCCATCGTGTAGTTCTTTTTTCAAAATTATAATGGGGAAGGGAGATTCGAACTTTATATCGTGTAGCTCTTTTTTTTAAAAAAAATCGAATTTGCGACTAGGGCATTGGAGAGTTGGTACTAACCAACTCGGATAGGACCTCAATCCTAATCCGTTGTGTTGTTTTAATTGCATCTGTTGTGAAATTTTGTATTTGACAAGAAAGCACTTTCAATAACTAATTCATGTTAGGAAACTAGAGCACAATAAAATATCTTTAAGCAACAAATTTATACACATACATGTTCAAGCCATGCTGATTTGCTTTAATAAGAATTTATAGAAATCCCTCAATAGAAAAACAAAGGTATGGCTGTGCCTTCCTCTCCTCACTCTTGTATTTTCATGGACTCTAACAGCCCGTTTGTCTCTGCGATTTTGAGGGTAAAAAATAGAAGAAGCAAAATTGGGAGCAAAAAATGGCACCATTCGCAAGTGTTTGGATTACAAAAATTGCTTTAGACGAACTCCGTTTTGGGGGCTAAATCTGCATTTCCGTTAAGCACATGGTGGTGCTTTTTAAGATTCTCTCCGTGTTTGATAAATTGCACAATATATCAATTAAACACCCAAATCATAATAAACAATTCTACCAATCACAATCAAAATTACAAAAGCATAAGCACAAACAAACGGGCTCCAAGAAGTCACTCTTGGCTATATAATACATGTGTAAGAGTCTGAACCCTTACTGAAATGTAAGAGAATTTAGAATAATTTTAGAGAGATTAAGGAGGAAGAAGAAGAAGAAGAAGAATTATAGAGAGATTAAGGGAGATAAGAAGAAGATCTAGAGAGAGATTGAGTGAAAACTAGAGAGAGAGAGAATTACTATTATCATTTCCCATGAATTAAAAAACAGAGCTTCATCCCCCTAAATACATTTTCTTACATTGTTACAACCAAGCATAACTACTTAACAAACAAACTAACTCAAAACCCAATAGAAACATTACACCTGTCCAAACTACAACGATCACCTTTTTCATCTTCTACGTTTTATAGCAGGGTCATGACAATACCCACCTCTTCAAATCATTCTTGTCCTCAAGGATGAGATGGGGAGGAAAAGGGATTCAATTAATACCACCTGGGTCGGGTCTTCATAGTCAAACCATGGTTTCTTTGGTTAATCTGCATTGGATGAAGTTAACCATTCTCCAATTACCAAAAGTGAACTTGATAGTGACCCATAATTTCTCATTTGTGCATTGCTCATGACCTAAAGTTTTGAAATTTCTAAACATGAACGGACTATATGTAGCCTCATTATCCTAAATATCCTTTGCGATTGCTCTGGTATTTGGTCGAACAAGAGATTCTCTACTATATTTTATGCTAATTTCACCATATTTGGCATAATTGTGCCTTCATTCATTTTATTACAAAAACCATATCATAGTTCTTTGTCCTCAGGTGACCCAATCTCTTCATCTTTTCCTTGAGACTCAGGCCAAGTTTTAACAATTTTAGACACCAAATTCAATTCATACTGAACAGATCTTTGGCCTTCTTTCAAAGAATTGTTGGTACCCATTTTTTCAAAAGAAGAACATATAGCAAGATCCTTATTTTTAGATGCCACTTTGTTCTCCAAATTCTGCCCCAATTGGTCGTTATTCTGCAAAATATTTAAGGATGGACTCTTGTCCCTTAAAAGGAAAATTAACCCATTTTTTTTATTTGTTTTGCATGGATTCAAGATATTACTCTTGCATCTCAGCAATGACTTGAGCATGTGAAAGGGTTTGGGTCTCCACGTTAGCCCTAATTTCTTGATTTCCTCCTTCAAACCATGCATTAATGAAAATGAAGATTGTTAATAAATACGCACGCAAGCATACGAGTCAGGTATAGGTTCGTTACCTAGCGGAATTACCCGCGGATCGTCGAACGGTGTTGTTACGAGCCCAACGTCTTCACCCACGAACTGCTGCTCCTTGTAGCCTCCGTGAACTCTCTTATGCTTCGCATAGGTCATGAAGATCACTTCTAGAGCAGTCCTCGTACGTATCACGCGCTAAATCCCAAGCCCTTTGGTGATGTGCTATAGAGAGAGTGAACTGTGAGGAGAGAGAGAGAGAGAGAGATAGAGAGAGAGAGAGAGTGCTGTAGAGAAAGAAAGAAAGGCTGCTCTGTGTATCATATGTGGTTTGTGTAGTATATGTGTGTATATATATAGGCATACACAAACCCTATCTGATTAGGACTTCAAAAGCCCATGCCCCTTTGGACCCGGTCTTATACAATGTGGGTGCCCGTATGGCTCGACCACATTATTCTCTACATCTCCCACTCACCCACATAAGGTTAGTACTAAACCAATCTCTTAAAATAGAACTTCTCATCTCTTCATACAGGGAAATAGAACGTGCGACCTTACGAAAAGAAAGTACAGTGACAAGAGTGTAATGCTAGATCATCACCATAACCAGCAAGACACATCACTCGGAAGCTTATCGTGTATGCCTTAGATGATTCAACCACACCGGACATAGCATTCTCAATCCCTCGGTAAAAAGAATTGCTACACCACCTCAATGTAATGTACTCATGATATATCAGTAACAAAATATGATTATCGCAGGCTTGCTAATGAGTCACAAAAACATGGTGTGTTATTGAATGGTCTTCCCTGAGACCACATGTCAATTCGACTAACTTGACCGCTTGCCCAGACACACCCCATAGAAACGGAATCATCTCATCGTCCTAGGATAGCATGCTAAAGTAGCTGTCATCAAGCATCCTCTTCATGACATAGTCTCAAGTCGTGAAGGCAACCAGTTTGTAGGATAACCAATGTCTTGGATATGCTACGTGGCTCACACAGTAATGAAGAAGAATCCATTCACTGCTCGACAGTCGATCGCAAAAGCACATACAGTATGATATGTATGCTATGGCGTTCTTCCATAAAATGGGCATGTCACTCTGTGTTTGAAAAAACAAGTAACGCTATACGAATCTTAGTCTAGACGTTACACAAAATGTCTAACCTGAGTTTCCTAGCATAGTCGCCCCTCTTAGCGCCCGTCTAAAAACTCACATTCGGCTATAAACTGGCTACATAAAGTCGTGGGATCTCTCTATATTCGACCAAATATAAAGGTCTCATCTTAGCTCCATCTAAGGTGATATATAGAAATAATAAGGGTTTATATCTAGCTCACTGTTCTTACACTGCGTAGATATAAAGTGTTCAAGCTCGCTTTCTAAGCGCTATGGACATACATGTCCTAGCTAGCTATCTAAGCGCCATGAACACAAATGTCTCATCTTGCTCGCCATCTAAGCACCATGGACACACATGTCCTAGTTCGCTATCTCGGCGCCAAGGTGAATCACCCGTGTGAGTAGGTCAATTCAAGGCCAGTGACATATTAGAAATGTGCATTCATTCCATTCATATAACAAACATATATGTATGGAAACCAATTGGTTTATTATTAACTGATAATCAAACTTGAATAATAATGTCAATACCACAATAAAATGCCTAAGCACATCAAATCCCCCAATGGAGATGTGCCTTAAGACAACTTCCTTTTGCGCAAACCACATCTCAAATGTGATACTGTGGATATCGCAGGTTATCTTACCCACAACTTTTCTTTTTCAAATTTCTTTAAAGAGTCGCCACTTAATTTTTAAAAGGAAAAAATTAAGAAACCATTTTAAAGCAAACTGATCTTTTGCGAAACCAAAGATAAACTGGGTCCGGGGATTATGGAATAAAAGGGGAAGGAGCCCGGCGGACTAAAACACCCCATTTCATCCTATCTCGCGATGGACCTCTACTCAACATCCTTTTTAATCAAGTTAATAATCTAAGCATGTCCTCAATTAATACATATGTACATATACATTACACAAGCATGTTGGAAATGGTGTAAAATTGCTAACGACAAAATATCATTCAAAAGCCACGTAATTCAAGTAGCAAGCAACATAATATGCAATAGAGAACTAGAAAACATACCCGGGATCCGGCCGCGAATTTTAAACGTGCAATGCATGCAAGAACAAAATAAATCTAAGAAAAGGTCTCTATCACATATAAACACATAAGGCAAGACCTAGTCTAAAGTGTCGCACATGGGGTTGAAAATCAATTCAAAATCAAAGAAATGAATTAAACTAGAGAAGGGATGAGAAGTTGTACCTCAAATGCGCTACAAAACAAAGGTTAGTACACATTCCTTAGACAAGATATAAGAGTAATTAATCCTAAGTCATGTTCAATTAGATTCAACTAAGTCCAACTTTATCCAAGAACTAGTTCTAATTATAAGCATCAATGTATATGAATGAATGAATGATTATGAACAAGAATGAGATATGAATTTATTCACTAATTTGGATCACTTAGCCTCTGGATTTAAACTAAATTATCATTATTCAAAACATGATTTGGGTTCCAAGACATTAGGAGACCATTTGAGTTGAAATAAATAAGATTAGACAAAAACAGGAGCAGTTTTTTTTATGAATTACAGAGAGCAGACCAGACTTTCAAAGCTAGAAAAACCATTATTCCAACGGTTAGATCTTAATGATATTTGGATATGTTATGCCTATGTGGGTCTAGTTTCTAACCCAAAAAGAAAATTGAGGTTTCAACGGTTAGATCTCCGGGAATGTGGAAAACATTAGACCTCACTCAGGATTTTACAACTCTCTGTCCAGAGATCTTGTATGATTTTTTAAAAATATAAACAAGATGAGAAACACTTGGATCTTTTTAGGGGATCTTCCTAACACATTAAAGTACCCAGAAAAAATTATTAGAGACCCCAAAAACGCCATTAGAATTTTGATTTATGAATTTCAAGATAGACTTGCTGATCTGAAACTGTTTTGAAATTCTGGACAGATTGTGGTTGTCTCACAAAACTCATGATCAAACCATTCTAAGCATAAAATCTTATTGAAACAAAAATTACAGTGGTACAACAATGTGTTATTGACACTTTCCCATTGGTTTCACTTAATTTCAATGGTTAGATTTTGAACTAAAAATCTTTGATCAAAAACAGTTTGTGAACTCACTATTTTTGTTTTGCTAGTTCAACTTTGTTGGTTGACCTCAACTATTAAATCATAATGTTGGGCTTAAACCAAATCATTTCTTCTACCATTTGATGGTCATTGAAGACTAAGGTCATCTTTAGACCTATGGGCTTTTAATGAAGTATGAAATGGACTTCACCAAATCCCAAATAATGAACTCAAACTTATGGACCAAAACTTGAGTTCAAATCATTACTCCTACCACTTGGTGGTCATTGGAGGCTAAGGACACACATACATGTAGGTTTTGGATGAAGTATAGAGAACTTCTCAAAACCCAAAGAAGAGATTAGTCTAAGCCATAAAGGTGGACTTAAACTAAACTACTTCTCCTACCATTTGATGGTCATTGGAGACTAAAAAAAAACAAATCTACTCTAATCTCCATGGAATATAATATGAATTCCATAAGATTCATAGTAAAGAGATACTAGTCATGAGTTGATACTAGTATCTCACCAACTATGTGTAGATATGACCATGATCAACTTTAAACTCCATATGAATCATAAGATCATAGGAGATCAAAGGATCAACCAAATAAAAAGAAATACTCAATGGAAATTTACATGAAAATTTATGAATCTTCAAAGGAAAATTGGAATTTAGAAATCAAAGTTTACTCAAGAAAAATCAAAAGAACAAACACCTTGAAACCAACCCATTCATTTAAATCCAAAGCTCATTTAGATCCAAATTAGTAAATTATCATGAGATTCAATCACAAATTCTTGGTGGTGTGTGATGAAATGAGGTAAGAAGAAAGGTTTTGAAAATGTGTAAAGTTCCTAGTTCTAAGAATTTGTGATTGAATTATTATTATTATATATATATAGATTTGAAGGCTTTACCTCTAGATCTTCTCAAAACTTGTAGAGATGTTGAATTCCTCAAGCTTTTCCTCTTCTTCTTCCTCAAGCTTCAAGCTCCTTCAATGGTGATTTGATGGTTGGGTAGAGTTTTGGTGGGATTTGGGTAAAATAATTGGTAGAGTTTCTCTCTCTATATTTCTTTCCTCTAAAGCTCTCCCAATCTTTTTTCTATACAATTCAAGTGTCTCCTCTACAAAATGAGAGAAAATGGGTTTTTTATAGACTCTCATTATCTTAGGGGCTAAGATAAGGGTATATAGGTCAATTTGGGATGGGTTAGGAATATTCTATGGCATCTCTAACTCTCCATGGCACTTCTATGTAATTCTAAGAAACTTGAAAGGCATTTAAGTTGGCTTGAATAAAGGAACATTCTAGAGCATCTTCAAAGCACATGGGAGATTAGTGCCCAACAAAGGGCTTTTTGGGTATTTACTTTGGATTAGGAATATGCCAAGGAATCTCTAACTCTCAAAATCACATGGGACACTTTCTTTTATTATTTTCCTTTTCTTATATATATATATATGTATATATAGACACATTTTTTCATTTTAAATCTAAATTAATCATATGAGTCACCAAATAGTATCTTTTTCTTTTTTTTCTTTTTGAATCTAAAAATATGAGAAACAATGTTATTTTTTTTAAAAAAAATATCATTATTATTATTATTATTTAATCTATTTCATTATTTTTAGAAAGTAACCCATGATCTAGTGAGCTCGAGACAGATGGTCAGTGATTGGCCAAATCTAGGGATATTGGGAGCAAGGTTTGGGAGCTTGAAGCTTTTCAGAAGTTGAAGCGATGAACTTGAAGAAAATCGTCAGGACATTATTCATCATTGATTTCTAGAGGTAAATCCCCCCTAAGTCTAATAGTTCGATCAAAATTGGGGTGTCTACAGATACGTGCTAGAATGGTTTTGAGATCTTTTGCATATGCTCAAGCTTACTTGCTATCACCTTGGATTTGCACAACCTCATCGCTCATGAGGTGATGAGCCTAGTCACTGTAAAAACTCTTCAACCAAAACAGCTTCTCAAACAACTATAGAGCACACAACATATTATGCTTCCATCGTGGACAGCATAAGGCAAGGTCTACAGTACTCCTGTGAACATATCGCAAGATACTCTTCACTACCCTCTACTAACAGGACCAGGGCTACTACAACAACGACTAATTAAATCAACCGTATAGCAAACATCTGAATGAGTGCACTCATTAGCATACTTCAGATTCCTTATTGCGGATGCATATGGCAGACTGGACATTTGTTTCCACTTCTCATTATTCTTAAGACACTGATCTAAGGTCATGGTGAGTCCCTTTTAAAAATTGGGATGTCAATGGGTTTATAGCTTTTCATGTGAAAAAACATTCAAGAACCCTCGAGAGAAGCTTCTGAGAATGATCTCTCACAATCTAAACTCCCAACATATAGTTGGCATCACCCATATCCTCAATCTCAAACTGAGAGGATAACCACTCTCAAGTGGCGACAATGGAAATCATCTCATCCCCAGCTAGAAGGATGTCATCAACATGCTAAGAATTAGAACACTTTTCTTGGACCGTTTAATGTACACACATTGTACCACTGCTTAGCCGATTGCTAGCTTGAGATAATAAACAGATCGTTTAAGACGGCATACTTTTATGCTCATTCCCTTTGGTCATAAAACCAATGGGCTGATCCATATTTATCTTGTCAACTTGTTCTCTATTGAGAAAAGAACAATTTAAACATCCAACTAAAAATATTCCAAAACTAATTTTGCGACAATTACTAGGATAAGGCGAATGGAGTCAGATCTCATCCTTTAGGAGAACATGTTTCCATGGTCTATACCATCTCTGGGTACAAACTATCTCCACAAGGCGCGCCAAATACTTGTCAATTCAACCATCTGCCTTGCGTTAGATTTTGAAAACACACTTGTCTCCAATAGTCTTACGCACATGCGGAATGTCAACTAACTCCCAGACCTTATTCACGTCCATAGAGCTCATCTCATCTGGTGTACCAACTATCCACTCAGCTTCAGCAGACGAAGAAAAATGCTTCAACAAAATAAGCAGGCTCATCCTCATCCACTTGTGCACACATTTGCACACATATGAAAATGTCTTCCTTAATTTCAAAACAGCGATAGGGACCTTTTTCCTCATCACCATACAGTGTACTACCTGAGAATCTTGAGTGCCTAGTGGTGTACTCCCACTATCTGGTACACTCTCACTAGCGTCTAGCAGTGTACTCCCACTCGGCTAGAGACTAGTACCATTTTTCAACGATTACTGGACGTGGAATCTCAATCTCCCCACCCTCTCTTAAAGATGGTATGTTGTCTTCAACATCCTCCAACTCATAGAGGTCTAGATATCTCTTATTATTACCAACTTGGAGAAGTCATTCTCAATATCATGTGGCACCATTTCTGTCATTCCTATACCCATTTGTTCATTATACTTAACATAGCATGTCGAGCTATTAGAATACCTTATAAAGGTATGCTTTCTAGCTCTCGAGCGTAGCTTTTCGCATTTATGCGAGGTATAGTGAACATAACCTCCTAAGCTCCACAGGCGCAAATGCTCCAAAATGAGCTTTTCGCCTTTTTATAGTTAATAAGGGGGTAGAAGGAACTGACTAACAAGAGGCACTCTAGTATATAGGCAACAAGCGAGAGTACATCCCCCCAAAACAACATTGGGAGGTTGACTTACGCCATCATAGTCCAATCCATATCTAGGAATGTCTTGTTCCTTCTTTATGCAACACCATATTGTTGCGAAGTTTCCAGAATAGGAAGTTGTCTCATAGTTCTCTGAACTAATTAGATAAGTACTCGCGATCCTCATAGCGCACGAAATTATCTATAAAAGTGAGAAAATAAGAGGCGTCATGATGTGCCTTTACAACCATAGGTCCACAGATATCTGAGTAAGCTAGCTTTATTGCTTGAGTAGCTCTAATAGCCTCGTTAAAAGGCTTTTGGCATACTTTGCCAACTAAGTAAGACTCACACATAAGTAGGTCAACCTTAGCGAGTGGGCCCAAAAAGGGCTTCTCGAGCTAATCAAGTCATCTTATCACATCCTATGCATTCAAGTCTTGCATGCCATGTCTCAGAATAAATTAATAACAGAGGAAACTAGAATTATTTAAAACAACTCTTAAGTAGTTATCCCTAGATAACTATGTCCTAGTAACATTGTATGCAACAAAATTCAAGTATAGAAATAACGAGAAAATTGAGGAACAAATATGATTTTATTGATTTTAGAAAATATGGGTACAATCTCTGTATAATTCTTTTACAATGAAAAGAATTCCTTTGATTCGATCTCCTTGATTGTTCACGATTCAAGGGCTTCTGGAGCTTATTCTTGAACCGTAGATTTGTCCTTCAAATCTTCACAATGGATGGAACTGAAGGGAAGCTTGAACGAGGGCCAGGGCTTAATCTCGAACAAACGAGCGATTAATCTTTCTTCAACTTCTCGAAGAACGGATTAAACAGGCTTGATTTAAATCTGAAGAACAACAAACTGTATGTTTGTTCTTCAGAAAGACTTGGGTAATTTGGATGTAAAAGAGAACTCTCAATTTTATGGAGAAGTCTCAGCTTGTGGCAAGGCTCAAAAGTCCTTTCTACATGGGTAGAGACCCCTATTTATAGGCTTAGGGTATAGAGTTTTAATTGGTGACTCAATACATCCTAACCGTGGATTTGAAGTCCTCCCTTGAGATTTTGACACGTGTCACCACTTTAGAGACCATTATTTATATGGTTTCATGTGGTGTATATGACACATGTCACAAATAAATTGGTCCACTTGTATCTTGTAGGGCCGACATTTGAAATAATTTTGACTTCTTGATTTTGACTAATTGTAATAATTAAAATAAATTAATTATTAATTAATCAATTAGTAATTAAATAATTACCAAAATTTTAATGTCTACAAATGCCCCCACTTCATGGCACGTCAACATTATGTTTACCGTACACCCACGACGAGACTTGAAGTACTTGAAGTAGTTTTTCGACCTGCGATTTTTTGTCGGCATTTTTGGAATGGAAAGAACCGTCTCATACATGATTCACAATCATCAATTCCAGTATTTGGTAAGCGCACATTTCTTACATAGGAAAAGCGCCCGGTCTAAAAACTCTTTTAAAATGGGTTCTAACATGTTTCAATCTTTTTATTAGAACCAAATAAAAGTGAGACTTAGATTGAAATTAGTCCAATTTTAAACCTTTCCAAACGGACCGGACCCATAGGGTTAGATGGTAAACCAACCGAGTTACACCACCTCACATTAAATGATTACATGCTCTAGATATTGAAATCATGTAAACTTAATGCTAGTAGACCCAACAAATAAGGTGTCACGTGTGTTTGGAGACTTCATGCATGTTGATGTATATCACTTTCACCCAAAACCCATCTGTATTGGTATCTAGCATTTGAGATGATATAGGGAACGTGCTTTTGGCACGTAATTAAAGCTCTACTCCATATTATCCTATACCAATTTGCCAAACAAATCCTATACAAATTGAGTTCTCTTTAGCTGGCAACTGTCTTTTACTTCCTAAACATGTTAGGAATCTTCATTCCCAAGCCAAAACAAAATATTAGGAAACTTGTAATTTCACCATTGCTCAACCCACGTATATATATATATATATACATATGTTGATACTTGATATGCAATCACGGATTGGAGGCTTGAAAGAGAACTTCTGGGCAGAAACTGTAAGTCAGTCTCTTCTTTACCTTCGTTTTCTTTTTAATTATCAATTATATGCAATAAACCTCCATAGCATATTAGATCAATACATATTGTCACTAAATATGAACCAGAATATCCCATATATTAGTAGTTATACTCCATGCACTTTTGGTATTGGCATAACACCACTACAAACATGCATGTAGTAGCCCTCTAGTGGAACTAATTTTTTTTTAATGCAAAGAGTTGCACTAATGTACTTGGAAATATTACACCATAAAGTAATACTGTAATTCCCAAATTGGAATCTCCAAAATGTTACCGGAGCGGTACTGTTAAAACTTTCACAGAATGTGAACCAAACTTGGGCACTTTAGTGCCATTCCAAACTACTTCGGCTAGTAGACCCTTTTTCCTTCTTTGTTTTTTTTTTTACCACATGTCCACGTGCCCCTTTTACAATCAGTGTATATATGTATCATATGCACATGGATTTTGGAAGTCCAACTAAATAAGGAAAGCTTGCAATTACTTGGAGAATTGACCTCTTTTTCGGCAACTTTAGGCAAATCAACTTCTCCAACAGAATGAATTTATTCCTTGGAAATTTGGCTTGGACTTTACTTACCCCGTGTAATCCACGTATGATTTTCCTTGAGATTATGTATGGAGATTGTTTGTGTTACTTTACACAATAGTGGTATCTTATCCTAATTGCAAGTCCAAATCCTATTAGGACTTGACCACACATGATTGTACGTTGGATGACCACAATTGATTACATATACCCAAATACCAGATTTACACCATAAGAGAATGGTGACCACATGGTTTTAATGAGATATATACAGAGCCATAATTTAGTGGAACCAATGACATTCGGACATTTGAACACCACTTTATTAGGAAAGATTTCCTAACTCTTAAAGGAAACTATCACTGATGACAGCTTATGTTTTGCCTATTTATTCGGATCAAACGAGCACTTTATTCAATCGTAAAAGTTGCAGCATTCCAGTCTTAGAGAAGTTACTATGATCTTCACTTTTCCAAGTAACTTCACAGAGGTATTTTTTTGCTTCGGGGTTTCTTGTGTTGTGCCAATTTTTTTCTCTTTTTTTTATCACACGTGTACAAGCACTTTTACTTGCATATGTGAAATAAAAAAAAAAAACTACAGGTTTTTTTTTTGCGCCAAACCCCAGATTAGAGAATATGGTTTCTTTGCAAATCATTGATCTTTATTTCAACGTACAACTGAGCGAACCTCTTAATCAGTCTTAGAAAATTTGCAAAGCATGTTCCTGTTTGCCACTCGTTGACTTATACCTTCCAGTTTGAGTTGACCCGTGAACTTGCTTTCTCTTTTCTCTTATATTGATGCAAGCTTCCAAAGACTTTACAGTCCACCATTTTTTTAGTAAGTATTTCTTTAGCATTTTTCTCTTGGAAAGATGTATTTGTAGAATTGTTACAATTTGCCTTGCAGGTTTTTGTTTTGTCTGCAGGGATTCAAGGTAGCGCATTATTCGGCATCTTCGGAGAATAGCTTTGGACTTGCTACCCCAGAGTTATTAATCCTCATGGGCAAACACTCCATTGTGACTCCGACCTTCTGGGAACAACTTTGGAATTGCTACCCTAGAGCTATTAATCCTCATGGGCAAACACTCCATTGTGACTCCGACCTTCGGGGAACAGCTTTGGAATTGCTACCCCAGAGCTATTAATCCTTATGGGCGAACACTCCATTGTCACTCCGACCTTCGGGGAACAGCTTTGGAATTGCTACCCCAGAGCTATTAATCCTCATGGGCAAACACTCCATTGTGACTCCGACCTTCGGGGAACAGCTTTGGAATTGCTACCCCATAGCTATTAATCCTCATGGGCAAACACTCCATTGTGACTCCGACCTTCGGGAAACAGCTTTGGAATTGCTATCCCAGAGCTATTAATCCTCATGGGCAAACACTCCATTGTGACTCCAAAGAATCTTTCGGCACTTCAGCCTCTGCATGAAGCAACGGTATCTAATAAGCACTTTATGATTGTCATTGTAACTCATCTAGTTAACCCTTTATTATATCAATCGTAACTTGCCTATGCTTTTCATTAATTTTGAATGAACTTGAATTTCAAGTTGCCTACGTACCCTAAGAAAGGGATCAAGTCATTACGTAGTTCATAGCATTTATTTATCAAAAGACTGAATTTTTTTTTCTTTTTTTTTCTTTTACTCTTCTTTTTTTCCGTATTTTTGTGCCGTACACAGTTTATACTCGTGCGGGCCAGGAGTGTGGGGTGCTTTTATGGATAGTATCTTTTTAGGAACTTCCCATTGATTGAACCTACACGTAATCCTTCTTCATTAACAATCTTGTAGGCACCGTTGGTGTAGACTTCACGTACGACATAAGGACCATCCCACTTTGACGTAAACTTGTTGCCAGTGCGATGACTAAGTATAATGGGTCTTCTAACCGCCAATACTAAGTCTCCAACTTGAAAAGACCGATGTTGTACTCTCTTGTTAAAAGCTTTGGAGAGTCGGGCTTGCTGCGCTTCGAGTCTCTTTTCATCCATCGCTTCTAGTTCTTCGAGATGGAAACGTGCATTTTCTTCATTTGTTAGGCCCTCTTGTAATGCAATCCTCAACGATGGGATCTGTTGCTCTAGTGGCAAAACGGCCTCAACACCGTAAACGAGTGCATATGGAGTGCCTTGTGTAGATGTTCTATGAGTTGTGCGATACGCCCATAATGCCTCGCCAATCCTTTCGTGCCAATCCTTCTTTGAATTTGCTACCACTTTCTTAAGCAAGTTGCACAAGGTTTTGTTAAACGCCTCTGCAAGACCGTTGACTGGCGCATTGTACCTGGAAGAGTTCCGCTATTTGAAACTGAACTTCTCGCATAACTTATCCATGAGAGAATTGTAGAAGGGTTTTTCATTGTCAATAATGATGTATCTGGGAACACCATACCGAAAGATGATGTTAGTCTTGATGAAATCAACGACAGTTTCCTTCTTCATTTCTCTAAGCGGGACAGCTTCAGCCCATTTTGAGAAATAGCCAGTTGCCACGAAAATGTACAAGTGACCTCTAGATGATTTTGTTAGAGGTCCAACTACATCAAGTCCCCACGCTTCAAATGGCCAAGAAGCTACAGTAGGGTGTAAGGGTTCTGGTGGTTGATGGATAAAGTTTGCATAAAATTGACAAGCTTGACATCTTTTCGCATATTCCATGCAATCTTTCACCATAGTAGGCCAATAATAACCCATTCTTTTCACACGGAAGTGAAGCTTTGGTCCAGACTGATGGGCCCCACATATTCCAGAGTACGCTTCCTCCATAGTTTGAGTTGCCTCAACTTCTCCAAGGCAGCGCAGAAATAGTCCTTCAAAGGAACGTCGAAAAAAGGTATCTTTGTAGTATATGAACCGTGGAGCTCGACGCTTTATCTCAGTCTTGTGACGTAAGTCCTCTAGAAGTTTTCCATGCTCCAAGTAATCGATGAGAGGTCTCCGCCAATCGTCTGCCTCAATAGCTAAAACTTAGATCCAATTGACTTCCTCAGAATTGCAATAAAGCAAGTTGGGTAACACCCACCGTTGGCATATAGGGATGTCAATCTTTCCATCTTCCAATAATGCTAGCATTGTAGCCAAGTTTGCTAAGGCATCTGCCAGTCGATTATCCTTTCTAGGTACATGTTCCAACACGACATTATCAAACTTTTCCAAAAGATGGGAAGCATATCGGAAGTATGGCACCAAGTTATCTTTTCTAACTTCATAGTCTTTCAGAAGCTGGTTGACAACTAACTTTGAATCACCATAGATCTCTAAGTCGGGAATTTTCATTTCTGCTGCCATTTCAAGACCAATGATTAAAGCTTGATACTCGGCAACATTGTTAGAGCACCTTTCACCGAGTGTAAAAGCGTATGTAAAAATTTTTCTTTGTGGTGAAACCAAGACTACCCCTGCCCCCGCTCCATCAGATCGTGATGCCCCACAAAAAACATCATCCATGGAGGAAGTATGTCAATGAATAATACATCCTCATCAGGAAAATCTTTTGAGATTTCCCAATCAGCTGGGATTGGGTGATCAGCCAAGAAGTCTGCTATAACTTGTCCTTTGACGGCCTTTCGAGGGACGTAAATGATTTCAAATTCATTGAATAAGATTGACCATCGTGCAAGTCGTCCTGAAAGAACTGGTTTGGACATGACGTACTTTATAGGATCGGCTCTTGCCACTAAGTGAACTGTGTGAGCTAAAAAGTAATGTCTTAACTTCTATGATACAAAGACCAATGCTAGACATATCATTTCAATAGGAGAATACTTTAGCTCTGTCACAGTCAAGCGACGACTCAAGTAGTATAATGCTTTTTCTTTGCACTCTTCATTCTCTTGCGCAAGGAGAGCCCCAAGTGATTCTTCCTGCGCAGCAATATAAAGTACAAGCGGTTTTCCTAACATAGGAGCTCCTAACACTGGGGGATTAAGCAAGTACTTCTTTATGTTATCCAAAGCATTCTGACAAGCTTGATCCCATATGAAAGGTACGTCCTTATTCATAAGACGACTGAAAGGTTGGCATCGTCTGACTAAATTTGAAATGAATCTGCGAATAAAAGCGAGTTGACCTTGTAAACTTTGTAATTCATGCAAATTCTTAGGCGGTGACATTTTTTTTAATAGCATCAATTTTGGTTGGATCAACTTCAATGCCACCATGTCGAATAATGTAGCCCAAGAATTTTCTTGAAGTAACACCGAAAGCACACTTAAGGGGATTCATTTTAAGTTGATATTTTCTCAACCTATTGAACACCATACGTAGATCATGAAGATGGTCCTCCCTATTCTTTCTTTTGACTACCAAGTCATCAACGTAGCACTCCACATTTTTATGGAGTACGTCGTCAAAGATCTTTTGCATTGCACGTTGGTAAGTAGCCCCTGCATTCTTAAGACCAAATGGCATAACTTTGTAACTATAAATGCCTTTTGGGGTCCGAAAAGCAGTCAAATTTTCATCTATAGGGGTCATCCGTATTTGATTATAACCTGAAAAACCGTCCATGAAGGAAAGAGATTCATGTCCTGTAGTTGCATCGACTGTCAGTTCAGCAATAGGAATAGGAAAATCATCTTTAGGACAAGCATTGTTTAGGTCGCAAAAGTCGACACAAATGCGTATCTGTCCATTCTTCTTTTTCACCGGGACTATACTTGAGATCCAAGTGGGGTACTTTACTTCTCAAATAAACCCTGCTTCAATCAACTTATTGATTTCTTCTTCTATTTTTGGATTAAGCTCTGGTCTAAAGAAACGTTGAGCTTGTTTGACTGGCCGTGCTCCATGTTTGATTGCAAGGTTATGTACTGCAATTTTGGGGTCTAGACCTGGCATTTCTTTGTATGTCCAAGCAAACACATCCTTATATTCAAACAATAATTTAAAGTATTTTTCCTCTTCTGAAGGCTCCAATAGCGTGCTGATTAAGATTGGTCTAGGTTCTTCTATTGTACCTAAATTCAGCTCATTGAGCTATTCGACAGTAGGTTGCCCCCCCGTCTTCAAGTGTTGAGGGTGCTTCATTAACATCATCCCCGATGGAGTCGTCATCATATGCCTCTTCGAATGTAATATGATAAGATGATATATAAGCTACTTCTTCATTGTCAGTTTCTTGGTTCCCAAGGTCATCTTGGTTTGTCAACACGATAGTTCACCGTTTAGCTTTCAATACATCATCCACACTTACATCTAGCTCGGTAGTGCGTTTCATACGAGAGGGAATCAAACTTTGAGTTTCAATATCTTCATTTCTTTCAATTTTGATCCTTTCAGGAACGTCATTGTTACGTCTCCTTGTAGGCAAGCAATTTGTTTTGGTGATTCGAGAGGAGACTGAATTCTGTAATTAAGGGGTTTGATTTTCCTCCATTTTATTGGAAGTACCCAGCCTATTAAAAGCAGAAGTACGAGGCATGAGTCTCGCACGAGGGAATGAACGATTTTCATTTGGTACATAATCACCCAACCTCTCAAAGATGGAAGTACGTGAAGATGATGTTCCAATGCGGTCAAACACCGAAACACGAGAAGTATGTTGCAAATTTTTTCCGTCATCAATTTCTTCTACCGTAATGTACTGGACATTTGCTTTCTTTCTTTTCCTTCTGACTGGAATACGAATAGGTTCCTCAGGAGTGAATCCTAGACCAGTTTTGGGTAAGGTAATCATGTGTCCTTGTTGCCTCAGCTTATTTTGAGTTTTGGTGAGACCATGCACCTTCTCTCTTGTAGATTGGGGGTTAAGGACTCCAAGGGGTGTAGGATTCGAGAAATCATATCCCGACTTTGCCATTAACTTATATGCTTTTGGATCAAACCCTTCAATTGTTCTTTTGTCAGGGAGTGCTCCATGTTCTATCGCTATTCCAGATGGTTTAACAAACCCTTTTAAAGGAGTTTTCAATGAATCATCTCGTTCAACCTTGGTAAGCGGAATGGTTAAATTTTCTTTTATAAAGTGTATATCTTCTGGCTTTGCTCCTATGAGAGATTTTGTTTTCTGCTTTCTCATCTTTAGAGAATTCAATGAAAGGTGACTCTCCTTCTTTACGGCAAGACAATGTCACATACTTGAAAATCGGTGATGAGGTCTTGACACTCACCGATGATTCCAGCTTTTGAGGCAGAACAACCTTTGAAAGATCATCACTCTCGTTTGCCGTAATGTCAGTGAGAGGAACTTCTACATGTTTATCTTTTTTGTGCTCGCCATTTCCTTTTAAAGAAGTTTTTATGGAAAGAGCCTCTGATGGTGCATCAATATCAGTATCGATGTAAAACTTTGCATAAGCAAAGTAATCTTCAGCCTCAGTGAATGGCTTCATATCTCCTTTCACTGTCTTTACGCCACCTTTATTGAACTTTAAGCACTGATGAAGAGTCGACGGGATGATTCCATTCCAATGGGTCCAAGGTCGGCCCAACAACAGGTTATATGATGTCTTCGCATCAATCACATGAAATAAAGTGTCTGCCTTTAATTCTCCAACTGTGAGAGCGACACGAATCATTCCAATTGCTCATGGGCCTCCTTGGTTAAATCCTTGTATGATAAGACAACTAGAAGATAGTTCGTCGATCGTTATACCAAGGCGTTTCATGATGAATTTTGGCATGATATTTACCACTGATCCTCCATCAATGAGAATGCGATTAACCTTTTGTTCTCTTATGAAATCCGAAACAAAAAGTGGTCGATTATGAAGTTTTGACCCTAATTGTAGGTCCTCATCAGTGAAAGTAATTGCTGCATAGCAAGACCCACAAGAGCTCAAACTAACATTATCGTCGTGGAGTTTACTAATAACGGCAGCATGTTTGTTTGGTTCTTGTAGCACTTGAACTAGCGCAGACCGTACCTGTTGTGGAAATTGTGAGGCCTCGTGAAGACGAAACCTTGCTGGTAAACTTTGAAGTGCCTTTGACACTTCAACTTGTTCATTTGCTTGCGCAACGTCGATACTAGAAGTTTGCATCTGTTCATTTTCAGAATCATCTTCAGTATCGGCTTCTTGAGTAGAAATTGCGTAAGTTGTCACAACAAGGTTATCATTGAAGTAACCCTTAGGAAAATATTCCCATAAAGTAGCCAAACTTGGCGGCTGCTGTAACACATCATCAACATGTATCTCACGTTTTACCCATGCTTCTTGTTATTCTTCTTGGGACGCCAAAAGGTATTTCTCTTTTGAAGCACTCTATTTGCATTAACAGTGGGTTGTAAGAGTACTCGTTGTTTTTGTGCCTTTTTCCTTGTAACAAGGGCCCATCCTTCATCGTCTTCTTTTGATGATTCTTTATGAAAAACAGGACAGTTCAGCTGGCATTCTGGTAACAGTTGAATTTGCACTGGCTCAAAAGATCCGAACTAGATTGACTTGACACCTTCCCCCGGTGTAGAGGATGACGATCGCTTTTGAGAAGATTGCACATGTGCATTATTTGGAGGCTGAAAAACGGCAGCGGCATGATTTGATGCTGCTACTTCTTCTGTGTCCAACATGATTTTGCCTTCTTTAGCCAAATTCATGATAACCTCCTTGAGAATAAAACACTTTTCAATGGGATGACAGATAATGCGATGATATTTGCAATATTTTGGGTCATTCACACGTCCCATCTCATTAGGTCGTTTGCATTCTGGGAGTTGAATCACCTTCTTCTCGAGCAAGTACTCCAATATGCCTGGTACGTCAGCACTTGGAAAAGGGTACTCCTTTTCCTACAACTCTTTGAGCGTTGATCGTTGCTTTTGACTTTCACGGGGTTGGTCTTGTTTCCTTACTGCTTCCATTTTATCCTTTGAGGGAATCTTTACGGGAACAATAGTCACTACCATAGACCCTTTTGCTGCGGTCTTGCCCGTCTTGTCACTCTTCTTCACTTCCTTCACATCCTTACATTGTTCTACAAGGGGAGGATTTTTGCCACCATGATTAGCAATGCTAATCTCCATGTTATGCGCACGTGTCGCCAGTTCTTCAAAGGTACGTGGTTTTACGTTGGAGAATATAAAGAAGGCCCCAGTGCATACCTTACATGCACATCTCGATGGCAGATACTTCAGTGAGTCGGTCTTTACAATCTAGACTAAGTGACCGCCATCGGTTGATAAAGTTCACCACGGATTCGTCTTTCCATTGCTTGGTACTGGTGAGCTCGATCATGCTGACCGTGCGACGAGTGCTGTAAAAGTGATTTAGAAATTCTCGCTCCATCTGTTCCCAACTATCAATTGATTGTGACTCCAAGTCGGTGTACCAATCAAAAGCATTGCCTTTAAGGGTACGGAAAAACTGCTTGACGAGAAGATCCCCTTCAGTTCCAGCGTTGTTGCATGTTTCAACAAAGTGGGCGACATGTTGCTTAGGGTTGCCCTTTCCATCGAACTGTTGGAACTTAGGAGGTTGGTACCCCGCAGGCATCCTCATGTCGTTAATCCTTTTCGTGTAAGGCTTTGAATACATGAGATTACTTTGAGGAGCGCCGCCATATTGTGCTCTTATTATATTTGTTATCTTGTCATGGAGTTGTTGGACAAATAACGCACCAACGGATGTTGAGGTAGCAATTTGCTCTCCCTCTCGTTTAGTAGTCGGCACTTGTTGGTCATCACTTGTGGATGTAATTGGAGGTGTAAATCCAGGAGGGTGTTTCAGGCTTTGGCTTGACTCCCCTATGTTTTGACCCTCCAACTTGTTCATCAAAGAAGCTATTTGTAAGTCCATTTCTTCAACAGTCTTCGTAAGTTGTTCAATTGCACGAGCCATTGTGGCCAGTTGCTCTTCGATTGAAGTTGTATTGGTCATCATGACCGGCATCTCCATTGTGTAGGAAGACGTATTATAGTTTGTGTGCTTTGGGGAAATAGACTTTTTTAAGCTACTTGGAGATGACCCTGAGGACGAATCTGAGTCTGATTCAGCATCTGAGACCGAACGAGATGAACATGCTGACAAGTTCTTCGCGGCATCATCCTCTGTAACAACTGGAAGTTTCTTGGGCTGCAACATGTCATCCGTTTTTGTCCCTATAGGAGCAGTGTTGACAACCGCGCGGGCCTTCACATGTGCTAATTTCACCGAAGTGACTTGACCATTAGCGGAGGTAGCAACTTTTGTTTTGCTACAAGTGAATGGCCCTGAAGAGACGCTATCGGTGCTCTTCACAGAGGAGTTGTTGTTGCTACTTGCAGTAACAACGTTCTTGCCACTATTCTAGGTATCTTTGGGAAGTTGAACATTCTTAGATGCCATTGAATGTTGCTAGAGTAGGATTTTGAAACTTTGATGTAGGAGAAAGAGATGAAAGGCAGAGAGGTCCCACCGGGCGTGCCAGAAATTTCTACGCAACAAAATTCAAGTATAGAAATAACGAGAAAATTGAGGAACAAATATGATTTTATTGATTTTAGAAAATATGGGTACAATCTCTGTATAATTCTTTTACAATGAAAAGAATTCCTTTGATTCGATCTCCTTGATTGTTCACAATTCAAGGGCTTCTGGAGCTTGTTCTTGAACCGTAGATTTGTCCTTCAAATCTTCACAATGGATGGAACTGAAGGGAAGCTTGAACGAGAGCCAGGGCTTAATCTCGAACAAACGAACGATTAATCTTTCTTCAACTTCTCGAAGAACGGATTAAACAGGCTTGATTTGAATCTGAAGAACAACAAACTGTATGTTTGTTCTTCAGAAAGACTTGGGTAATTTGGATGTAAAAGAGAACTCTCAATTTTATGGAGAAGTCTCAGCTTGTGGCAAGGCTCAAAAGTCCTTTCTACATGGGTAAAGACCCCTATTTATAGGCTTAGGGTATAGAGTTTTAATTGGTGACTCAATACATCCTAACCGTGGATTTGAAGTCCTCCCTTGAGATTTTGACACGTGTCACCACTTTAGAGACCATTATTTATATGGTTTCATGTGGTGTATATGACACATGTCACAAATAAATTGGTCCACTTGTATCTTGTAGGGCCCATATTTGAAATAATTTTGACTTCTTGATTTTGACTAATTGTAATAATTAAAATAAATTAATTATTAATTAATCAATTGGTAATTAAATAATTACCAAATTTTAATGTCTACAAACACTACCACCCAAAATATCCGTCCTGTTACCACCGAATTGGAGAAACGCCATCAATTGTATTCTCCCACCTTGTTAGGTTTGGGCGCAAACTTGCTAGCCCCACCCTGCCTCTAGGCGGGGTTACCTTTACCATTGCGTGTAGGCCCATTGGCCTTGTGCTTACTTTCACTTATAAAAGTTGTGGTAAAGAGTGTAGCAATACGGTTCGCCTTCCCTTTTGGCGCTCCGCATTCAGCTCAACATGTCAGAAAAATGTTAGAAACCAAAGATTTAACATTTCCATTGTGGATCATGATTTATTTTCTATGGACCCGCGAATCAGGCAAAAAACTAATCATAGCCTGAAACTGCAATTCGCTAGTAAAGATGTTCCGAGTAATCTGAAATCATGAATCATACCTGTCATCGACCTTAGATATCCAGTCACTGTGTACTTGGAACGTTTCCTTTACTTTCATGAACTTCATAACTAGATGCTTAATCTAGTAGTGAATGTGCCATCGAAAACAAATTCGAGCTGATCTCACAATACTTTGGCTATTGGGTAGTACTTATACTTCCCAACAAGATCATAGTGCATGCTGCTTATCACAAAGCGCGTGCTATGATCCTTCTCGAGCCAAGTGTCATAGGCTTTCAAGATTTATAATGAAATTGGGCCGGAGGCCCATTATTCGGTTTAATGGGTTGGACTATAGAATAAGCCTAAAGCCCATAAGCTCTTACTTACTTTGGAGGTGTGTTACTTTACAGTGCCATATTACAAAAATTAGTCCCTTTTAAACTTGTTACTTTTATAAAGATCGACAAAGTGTGGTTTGGAAAACATTTATTTTTGTGAATCCAGAAAATTTGAAGAAAAATATTTGAGAACATGTGCAAGGGATTAACATTATTATTTGCACATTTCATAAAGTTTGTTTTAAAATCCAATTACAAATGAGTTTTCCCCTTTTTTACAATTTAAGATCAAAAAATTCGCTATTGCTCATTAATCAAATCTTAATTTTGTAAATCAAGAAAAACCTTTTATAATTGATTTTTCTAAAATAAGATGGTACAATTACCTATCTAAGATCATCCACAATAATATAAGTGCACCATACAACAAAAGTGCGCATGGACCCCCACGTGGGTCCGAATTGACAACTTAGAGCTCATGTTAAGGTAATTCAAGTGATGTATGAACAAAGAAAATCATCCCTTTACAAGTAGACTTTTCCAATACAAGAAATAAAACCCTCATCCTCACATTACATTTATAGCCCATAAAAATAGGGATGCTTTGTTCATAAACATATACAAGAACAACCTTAAACATACATCGTGAGGACACAAGCTCCACAAATTGTCAATTAATTGTCCATTCATTTAATCCAGATTAATGCACTAATCATATACACCAAGCACTCATGTAGTTTATTTAAAAAATGAATGGACTAATCCATCACTCCATGTAAGGAGGAGGATTAGAGGTTTCGGGTCATCCAATCACAAATAATAGTAATTAAACGTGACCTATAATGCAATAAGCCTCTAAAATAATAAAATGTCCAATAAAATAATTATTGCACAGCCCAGATAGCTCCCATAAGCTAAGGTAAAATCAAAGAAAAATTCTGGATTTTTCACTAATTTTAACACAATTTTCGGTCTTAAAACATAATTTAAAACTAATTCATTAAGGGTTTTTAAATTAGCAAATTAATTTAATACCTCATGGAAAAAATTTAATTAACTGAAAAAAAAAAACTGATTTTTCATTATAAATAATAATTTCCTGAATTTTATCAAGGCCCAAAAACATTTTGAATCAATTTAACGAAAGAAATTGATCTAGTTAAACAAAATTAACTATGAGCAACTAAATTCCCAAAAATACAAAAATTTCAGGAAATTTGTTCTCCAAGGATTTTCAGTGGTCTAATATGGTGTTCTAAACACCCCGTATTAATTTCAAAAATTAATAATCTATTTTGGCTATTTTAAGCAATTAAATAAATGTCCATATGCATAAATTTTATGCTCTAAAATACCAAAACAAAAAATGAGATAATTCATTAAATATTCTCAAGTCTCCAATCAGTGTACAAAAACACTAGACATTAAATTCAAGAATTAACAACTTTAATTGGTTATATTTTAAGCAATTAATATTGCGTACTCAACACAATATATATGCTCTAAAATATGTCCCAAAGAGCGAGAAAATTCACTAAAATAATTTTCTCAAGCTACCAGTAGTGTTCTAAACACATTGTGTTAATTCCCTGAACTAATAATCAGTAAAAATATTTTAAGCAATTTAATTCGTGTTCAAAAACACATAATTATCTGCTCTAAAATATTAATATGATTAAGATAATTTACTAAATATTATCTATGGATCCCACAAAATTTTACATGGTCTTAAAACAGTGTCCCTTATGTCTTATATTAATTACAAAAATTAATAGTGTATTTTGGCTATTTTAAGCAATTAAATAAACATCCATAAACATTAATGATATGATCTAAAATACCATAAATACATAATAATTTACATAAAAATTATTTTAGAGTCCCTTACAGTGTACTAAACACTATATATTAATTTCAAAAATTAATATGCATTTTTGGATATTTTAAGAAATTAAAAACACATTTAAAATATATCTTTTATGCTTTAAAATACCAAAAATAATGAAACAATTTACCATAAAATTATTTGTGGTCCCACACAGTGTTCATAATATAGGAAAAATAAAAAATTAATTTTGTACTTTTTTCTAGAATTTTAAAGCAATTAAAACAGTTTTAACAATTAAAAAACACAATTTTTAATAACCAGAAACTGTTTTAATTAGAAAAAATTATTTTTTTTTTATTCTGGATTAAATTTATAAAAATATATTAAGGATCCAGGGGCTGGGGTGGGGGGACCCACACTCTCTGGTGGTGTTGAACAAAATCCAATGTAAGGTTGGTGGTGAGCTACACTCTCTAATGCGTGACTGGGAGTGGCAAAAGGAGGTCTTCTTCTTCCTTGGAATGACCTAAAATTGCAGCAGCAAATAGTTGCGCGATGCCAAATTTGAGAGGCTGTATCTCCTTCATTTTCTTGACTCAAATGCTTCATATAATATACCGTTGTAAAGCCCTCATGGCATAGATGAGGTATATGCCAAAAAACATAAACTTTAAACATGTAAGTTGTTCAAAAATTAGGTGCAAACTTTCTGAAAAATTGGTTTTTCATAGACCCAAAAAATTAGGGTTTCAGATTTCGTCTATGTTTGAGATAATCAAGCCTTGAGACTTTAAGGGAGGACTCTAGGGACCATAAGGAACACATCCATGTAAAAAATTTGGACCCCTATTGGACTTTAGTATTAGACCCACTTGAAAATTGATTTTTCAAAGTTTTATAAAAAAAACTTGAAATCCATCAATGGTGGATTCGTTTTTGGGCACGTATAGGCGAACAACAACCTATAGGCTCTGATACCAATGTTAATAAATATGCACGCAAGCATACGAGTCGAGTATAGGTTCGTTACCTAGCAGAATAACCCGACAGATCGCCGAACGGTGTTGTTACGAGCCCGGCGTCTTCACCCACGAACTATTGCTCCTTATAGCCTCCGTGTACTCTCTTCTGTTTCGCATAGGTCGTGAAGATCACTACTAGAGCTGTCCTCATACGTATCATGCGCTAAATCCCAAGCCCTTTGGTGATGTGCTATAGAGAGAGTGAACCGTGAGAGAGAGAGAGAGAGAGAAAAAAAAAAAAGAAAGGCTGCTATGTATGTATCATGTGTGGCTTGTGTAGTATCTGTGTGTATATATATATAAGCAGACACAAACCCTACCTGATTAGGACTTCAAAAGCCTATGCCCCTTTGGACCCGGTCCAATACAATGTGGGTGCCCGTATGGCCCGGCCACATTATTCTCTACAGAGATAAAATACTCCTTAGAAGAATCCAATTCCTCTACCCAACAAGTTGAATTTCCACTCTGTAAATTTGAGGACATAATCTTCCACTGAATCTTATTTTTCTTTTGAGACACAACACTGGGTCTGCCAATTGCCTCTCTTTCCTCGTCTGAGAATTTTTAATGGAAACACCATGATCTCTTCAATATCAAGATATAAAAAGTGTACTTTACTTTTCTAAGGATTTGTAGTAGTGAAAGCAAAGGTCGAACCCACAGAGATTGAATTACTACGACTCTTAATTTTAAAACCTAAATCTAATTAATTATGAAAACGAGGTTTTGATTTTGAATTTAATTAAACTAAGAACAATAAATTAAATCTAAATTATGAAAGCGATTTATAAGTGTTTTTATAAATATGTTTAAAGGAACCTAGGATTGCAAATCCACCACTAGCTTCATAATAGGAATATTTATGCATTCAATTAGATTATTAAGTTGGATGATAATGGGGAATTGTAGCTACAAGCCCAATTCCTCCGTCAAGAAAATAACTATGGTTCAAGCACCAACATAATCCATATTCGGTTAGCACGAATTATCCCACACTAAACTAGGGTTGTGGTATAATCCGTCTAATCTAGGCATGGACTATTCGGATACTTGATAGCACAATTCAATTTAAGCACCATTACATGTAAATAACCTATATGAGCACAGCAAACATAGATCATTGAGCACATCACAGTCAAAATAGATCTAAGACAAGAATAAACTTTGAAAGTGATGATTTAATCAATAAAAGCACGATTTATTTATAAAAATCCTCGGAACATGTAACTGTCATCCATACATAATAAAACTAAAATAAAAACATAAAATACACCCTATTACTTGGCTAGGGTTTCATTGAAACCCTAGATCTAGAGTTTAGTTGTCCATAGAATTGATGAACATCAAGAGGTTGATAGAGGAGGCCATGGGAATCCTTGGTCTTCTTCTTCTTCTTCTTCTCCTTGCTTTCTTCTCTTCAATGGTTGAAATTGTGGTTGTATATTGTGTGTATAATAATTGTCAACCCTTTAATTGAAGTAAAATAGGGTATATATAGATTTACAAGAAGTTTTTGGAAGCTTTCCTAACCCGAAACGTACTAAAACTGCTTTATTTTGTAATCTGGACGTAATTAGGCAGCTTCGTTCGCGTAGGAATCATCAGTAGAGTGAAATACGCAAGTTCCATTTTTGCATAGGTCGCGCGGGCGGGCAGTGCGAGCGCGATATTGGGAAGTCGCGCGCGCGGATTGCGCGAGCGATTTTGAGGTTTTCGCACGAGCGGGCCGCGCGCGCGGATCGCGAGAGCGATTTTGAGGTTTTCGCGCGAGCGAGTCGCGCGCGCGATTGGCTTTTTTCAGCTTCTTTCTTTGTGCTTTTTCACCCTATTTAGCCTGGTATACTTGATTTCTTCCAAATCCTGTCAGAAAATAGAAAATAAAATAAAAATATACAAAAAAAGGATAAAAACTTACTAACAAACGTGAATTAAGGCGTATAAATAGGATCTGTTCTCTCCCGATCACACCATAACATGTAATCCAATTTGGCTTTAATGCAATCATATATAATTTCTCAGCTCTTCACCTTGGGCTCCATAATTGACCTAAACAAGCCTGATTCAGTCCCAATCTTCTTAATTTATTTACTCAAATTTGTATCAGTTCAATCCGATTGCTTCACAAATCAGAAACGATGAAAGTTTTTGAGTTGCGACCTCCGAATTTGAAAAAAAATTCATGCTTTGGCTTCAATCGCAGCAATGCATGATCTTTGATCTTGTTCGAATTCTTGAATTCTAGCCCAATTTTGCAAGCCCCTAATCGACTAAATCTTAGAAATAAAAAAGATGATATTTTATTCTTTATTTCAAAACCAGAATTGATAAGGGAAATAGAGTATGTAAGAGAGTATAAGTGATGAACAAGAGAAGAAGAGATTTAACAGAGGAAGACGAAGAGAGAGAGAGAGAGAGAGAGAGAGAGAGAGAGAGAGAGAGAGAGAGAGAGCGTGTATGTGTGTACTAAAATGAGATTACAAATGAAGGAGAAGAAGAAATCGACCAGACCAGACATGGCTCTGATACCAATTGTAAGAGTCTTAACTCTTACTTATTTAAATGAGAGAGAATTTGCAAGAATTTCAGAGAGATTAAGGAAGAAGAAGAAGAATTACAAAGAGATTAAGGGAGAGAAGAAGATCTAGAGAGAGATTGAGAGAATGCCAGAGAGAGAAAGAGAATTGTTATTATATTTTGCATGAATTGAAAAGATAGAGCTTCAATCCCTCAAATACACTTTCACACACTATTACTCACTCCGTCCCTTTTTTTGAGTCCTTTATTCCATTTTGGGATGTCCCAAAATTAGTGTCCACTTTCCTAAATTGCCATACAATTTTTACTTACTTTCCAAAACTACCCTTCCTTGAAATCTACACCAAGACAAAACTAAAAAAGTAATTGTAATGATTAGGGGCAATTGTGGAAAGTAGGTGTAGATTTTTTTTGTCCCCTTAATAAGTTGAGTTCCAAAAGGTGGACACAATAAAAGGGACGGAGGGAGTACTATAACACCTGTAATTTCTATTATCTATAATGTAATTTTCGAGTATATATTATCGATACTTTCTATTTATGTGAATGATATTTTGAGAGAGCTTGACCTTATTTCGAGAGAGCTTGACATTCCCTGTGTGTTCATGCATTGCATAGTATAATTCATTGTTTCAAAACGAGCCTTCTTTATTTTTGTAAACTCAAGTGCTCAAGCCAGCATGAGCGCTTGAGCTATTAAAAGGGGTGAATAACTATTTTACCCTTGGGTCTCCAAAATTCTATAAATACCCGTCCATTTCTTTATTTTGACGTTCGAAAATAGAGTTATAGAGACAGAGAGTTAGAGAGAGATTTTTGAGAAAATCCTTCACACATACATACACACACACACACATATTTTCGACTTGCATGTTTATGGATTCTTCATCTAATCTTTTCATAAGCACACACACATATGCATTTCAACCACAATTAAGTTATGAAGCTAAGGCTTGAAAAAGAAAAGGAGGATTTTAGCATTAGAGCTTGCATGTAGAGTTGTTGGGAGATCAACGCTCATATTCATCATCTTTCTATCATCTATTTGATTTCTATTAGTTGGTGAGTACTACATCTCTCACACAATGTGTATATATCTATATATAATCTATTTTATAAGTTGCATGTGTGGTTTAATTAGAATTTTTGAAGTGTAAGTATTAAAATCATAGTTAAATTACATAGTAGCAAAACTGCTAGAAATCTACTGAACCTGAGCGCTCAAGCCCAAAGCGCTCGAGCTTTGCAGTGTTTTGAAAACTTGCTTGTTGCATGTTGAATTTAATTGTTCTATACAATGTCTTGTAGTTTGAGCTTTGTTAGTTGTACTTGGATGTTGTATATGACTAATAAATATATGTCTATTAGTTTCGTGCTCTCTGGAGTTGTACTATATGCTTATTTAATGGTACCTTTTGATGAGTTGCAAAGTGAACGTATGGTTTATTCTTTACATGTCAATTTTCTTAACATAATAAATTTTATACTCCTACTAGGACATTGTTATTGTGATCAATTTGATGACGATTAATGGAGACGCGTAGGGTCAGATCACTAATGGTGTAACAAAGAATAATGCACATATAATGTGCTTAAACGAATTAGAGTGTTAACGGACGTGTGGTGCATATGTTGTGTGCAAAGGACCTCGTTGGTTGTTCTATGCATGTCTTCATCAGTTGTGTGACCTTATCGGTTTTGTCGTCAGTTGTGTGGTGAGGATTCAGGAGTCTGAATCGTGTTGTGCTTTGTGTATTGTTGATTTAGGGCCGAATTGGGCTAGGAGTTGAGTTAGGGCCGAATTGGGCTAGAAGTTATGTTAGGGCCGAATTGGGCTTGGAATATTGACACGACTTGAAATGTGTGTTCTCTGAAGAGTACGTCCAAGCGCAGACAGCCGCGTCGCGTTAAAACCGGTAAGACCGGGTCGAATCCCAAAGGACGGAAGATAAAGTCAGAAAGATCAAGATTGAATCCTAAAATGAAATAAAAGATGATTTCTTTAAAGTGGAGGATCTAACAATCCTATTGAATTTGGGATAAAATATTGAAGAAATAAAAGTTGAGCAAAAACCAAATTAAGCAGGAACAAACCATATAATTTAAATTATATATGAACAAGGTGTTGGGAAGAATGTGAATCCACAGAGTCCTAACCATTACCATGATTTAACAATGATGAACAACCGGGGCTTCATCCTTATAGTATTCCATATTTCAAAAAAAATGATTAAGTTAAGTATCCTAGACACTAGGTATGTGAATCTCGCATACTTAGTGGTTTGTTTACCTAACTTATTTATGAAGGACTGAAATATTAGTTAATTAAAACCATGAATAATAACCAACAGATTGGATAAGAAATATTCGATGTGTTTGTCATAAGCGTTCATTGAATTAATTAATCAAAAGAGCTTATATTTCAAAATCAGATTGCAATTTGAACTTATAAAGATCAATTTGGACTTAATTTCTGAAATAAAAGTTACTGGAATACAGAAAGGAGCCAACCCAAGTCATTTACATATCAATCGATTGATATTAATGTCAATCGATTGACATGAAATGACTTCCAATCGATTGACATATAATCAATCGATTGACTTGGAATCTAATGTCAATCGATTGGGTTCTGCTTCCAATCGATTGACACTGATTCTTAAACAGAATCATGGCAGTGGGCTGGGAACAATGTTTCTTCACATTATTCCCAACCAGAACTCTAAGCTAGCATATTTTGCACCTCGTGAATGGAAACAAATTGAGAAATTACATTAAATAGAGACATGGATTAAATTTGAAATATTAGACTTATCAAAAACCAACTAAAACTGTAATGAAATTCGTAATCAAATAATTTCTCAAGCAGCAAACAACAAAAGAATAACCTGAGCTTTAGGCTGAAATCAAATTATAGGATCCTCTGACTTGAACTTGCTTAAAACTAATAACAATGGTAAAATCCTACAAAACAAAATACAAAATGAGCCAACCCACGACCCTTTTTACTCTCCTCTATATATAGTTTTAAATCCACGAGCTGAAGGTGTCCAGGTTCATTCCATAACGGCTGGTCGTCGTCCTGATTGTTGAAATCTTGCACCATTAACGCAAATTGATTCCAGTTTTAATCAATCGATTGACAAAAGTATCAATCGATTGGTAAAAATTCAATCGATTGGTCAAAATGTCAATCGATTGATCATGAAAAGAAGTCAATCGATTGATATAATGTCAATCGATTGGTACCAAGACTTCATCTACATATTTCTTGATTTATTCCTTTCAACCTGTTACTCATTCCAACTTCAGAACCTGCATTCTAGAAATCTAAGCACAACAATATACCACGGAAATAGATTATTGTGTAAAGAAACGAATTAAAACACAATTGCAGGTAACACTAGAGAAATGGGGTCAAATCCAGTCAATTTCACTCTTTATCGAGCTAATATTAGGCAAATATCAGCTCTCATCAAATATATATATATATATATTAATGGATGAATTGGGCTTGCTTATGAATTTAAGGCCGAATTGGGCATGATTAAAATGTGTCGTGTGTGACGGAAGCTAGTACCGTCAGTTCAGCGTTGTTGTGGTCGCGGGCAGAAGCTAGTACTACCATTATTGTTGTCATGAGTTGACATGAGATAGTACTGTCAGTTTTGTGAGTTGTTGGTATGGTGGATTTGTACGTGTCGTGTTTGTATTGTCATAGTCGCATAGTCGAAAAGAACGTTGGGGTTTGGGAAAAAACTTGCGTAACGTCTAGATAACCTTTCAATGATAACTTAAATGGTGTATATGTCCATATTGTGTTTGACTTGTAGTATTTCACTCAGCTTTCAGTTGACAATGTGTGGCCCTAGACATCTGTGTCCACCTGCCATAGTTCCAGGTGTTGGAAAGGTTGATCTGCAAGGAGGATACTATCAAGACGAGATCGTCAACGAGGAAGGTTAAGGCTTTGCCAGTTGAGAAGGCATCTGTGTTGAAGCTGTTCTGTTCCCATTGGGAATTTTTATTATCTATCTTTTATGATTTTGTTGTTGTCGGCCGTTTGGCCTTAAACTTCTGTATCTTTTGAATTTGGGATTACTGTAATATTTAGTATGTATAATGAAGATTGTAAGACTCTGATATTGCTTCCGCTGAACTTAGACATTCCCACTGCTATTAATATTAATCAGTTTTATTTATCTATTTTTTGGACAATCATGTGATCTTCAACCTGTTATGAGCCTACGGTTCGATTAGGAAGCTTACTTCCCTTAATTATCGCTATGACGGGGCCTGACAATTACAACTAAGCATAACTACTAAACAAACAAACTAACTCAAGACCCAATAGAAACATTACACCTGTCCAAACTATAATGGTCAACTTCTTTATCTTCTACCTTTTATAACAGGGTCATGACAACATGTCATGAAAAGACACGACTCTTGACAGGACAAGTGCATCTTTTAAAAGTTGGTAGAGGGGACCTAGTTAGTGTTAGTAAATCAACTTGGGTGCAACCCATTATTAACTGTAGACGGCCTATTTTGTCAGCTAATAGATTTAGAAGACTGCTAGCTTGGTGGTTTTTGATGATTGAAAAGACACATAAAAGCCTCCCGAAAATCAATTTTTTATCTCTTAAATGCTCAAAGAATTGATGAAAATGACCAAAATGCCCCTAAATTCTCAAAAATCCCATATCTGATCCAAAAGCTCAGAAATCATGCTATGCTATATAAAAATCCCTAAAAAGTGTTTTAAAAAAAAATCGGACAGAAACGTCATTTCGTGAAGGCTCCCAAAACTTCCCGGAGATTCTGGGAACAATCGATTTGGCCTAGATTTTGACCCAAAAATCAAAGCTCTGCTAAAACTTTGTAATATTTTTCATAAATACTAGAGGTAAATAGCTTTCCAATGGTATATCGCACATAATTTTCGAACTTAAAAAGGATTTATTATGAATTTCCAAAGGCACAAAAAAGCGATCCAATCGACTTTTATCACAGATACCGTAATGTTATCCCAAGTGACCCAACTCCAAATAAATATTTTTTTAATGGAAAATAGACCTTAATACCTTTCCAATGGTTTATCATACTCAATTTGGAGTTCGTATGCATTTTCTGTGAAGTCTTTTCATGAATACCAGAAGTTTCGAGAGCCTAATTGCAAAATCTGGGACAACGGAAGAGCAGTGCCGCCGCGTCACTGGCCTCACTCTGACCCCATTTTTGTAATTTTTTGGAGTTAATTTTGAAACTAATTGAAGTCAAAACAACGTAGTTTCTTGTCTACGGCTTATTTGAACCAATTTGAGAACTTTCTAAATCCCAAACCCCCCCTCCCCCCCTAATTTTTCCTATAAAAGCCACCCTTATGCTTCATTTTGATGGGTGCAAGTGAAAGTTTAGAAAACTTGTGTGGGTGAGGAAGAGATAGATAGGGAGAGGAGAGTGAAAGTGAGGTTCTACCCACTGCTTTTCTAATCAAAGAGTGAGTTTTCTACTTAAATTCAACCAATACTACTCCACATTCCCACATTCATTACTCCTTCTTGCTAGTTCTGGAGCATTTATGAGTTAGAGGTCCACTTCCATGTCCATAGTTACAAAATATGAGAGAAATACCAAGCTATTAGTCCATTTACATTGATTGATTCATTGATTATTGCTTCTACTTGTTGCTATTATTCTTTTCTTATCCCATTTCTTCTTCATTTTTTTTTATTTACTTGCTTTTCTAACATCATCTAGATGAAGATATGGTCTTTTATGGAGTGAATCCTTATGGATAGTAGCTCAAAACCATGCTTGATAGATGATGATTCAACTCATATACACATCTATGGATTCTTGATGATGATACTCTAATGCCAACTTTGGTTACTAATCTTCATGGTGAACTTTTGATTTGAGTTCTAAGGTGACATTCCAAGTGGTTGAGGCTATCTTTTGAGTGCTAAAAATCACCCTTAAAAGCCCCCATTTCAAAACCCCTTTTAAACCCCAAGCTTTGGTTTCAAAGATTAAAACTTTGTTTTCTCAAAATCCCCCAAAATAGTGAGCAAGATGACTTTAAAATGATATTCAGAGTTCAATACTCATTGGATGATGATGATGATGATGAAATCACTTGGAAAGTCTTCCCAACTCATCAAAGTATATCCATGATTTTTGGTATGAATGTAGGGTGCTTGAAATGACTTCTACATGACTCAAACATTCTCTAAAAACATTTTTTTCTTTTTGTCACAACATGTATGGTTGGTTGGCCTTAAGTATTTATTTCAGTAGATATCTCCATTAAATATGGTCCAAATTTATTTTTCCCTTAAGCTTCAGTGTGTTAGTGAACTTTTTGTACCTTTTAGTGATTAGGATCATTCAAAGGCTATTTTTATTATTTATTTTCATTTCAGTCGACAATGTAGTCTCTATTTATGAGTGACCACTCTCAGTCGACAGTGTAGTCTCTATCATAGGGAATGATATTGGTCACCCATTTCATGCTCCCTCCAAATCAAATCTTCCCTTCTCGTTCGTCCTGGGGATTGAGAGGTCCTCTTTTCTCAAAATCAACATGCATTTCATATGCTATCCTAGTTTGCTAAGCATATTTCCTTTTTTCTTGATTACATGTTTAAGAACTACCCATGTCCCCTCTTTGGTTATAAAACTTGATTATTTGTTATATGATTAGGTGACTTTCATAGGTGTATTTTTGCATAATTTTACATTGTGTGCTGCTTGACTTAAATGTTACAAATGATATTTTCCCTTTGAATTTGATTTTCCAATTCAAGATTCTTATGTAATATAATATACCTATCATAATTTAATTTGTAAAACTAAAGAGCCAAAGAACATTTGAGAATAAAAAGGTGAAGTTAATTTTATTAGAATTGTGAACAGATATTTATACAAAAAAATATACAAGCTAAGAAAAGTAAAAGCAACAATTATGCAGATCCTAATAATGAATAAGATTGTGACGTATACAATCAAGGTGATGATTTCGTGATTGTGGTGCTTGATAAGGGGAGTTTGTCTTCTTTCCTAATATGCCCCCGCAAGATCGTGATTCCATCGGAAACACCGATCTTACGATGGAAGCACGATCTTGGAACGAAGAAGTGTAAATTATGACTTAGCTAGAGGCTTCATGAGAACATTGGCAAGTTGATCGTGGGTTAAGACATGAGCAATAGTGACGGAGCCATTGGATACCTTATCACGCACAAAATGGTAGTCAATAGTAATGTGCTTCATCTGAGAGTGAAAAAGGAAATTGGCACACAAGCATGTAGCACCAAAATTGTCACAAAGTAGATGTGCAGGCTAAGTAGGGTAAACAACAAGTTCACTAAGGAGATTGGTGATCCAAGCTAGCTCGGCAGTAGTGGAGGCGACAGAGCGCTATTCAACTTTAGTAGAAGACTTGGATACTATTCTCTATTTTTTTGAGCACCACAAAATAGGATTAGATCCTAGGAAAACAATGTAAGCAGAGATTGAAGTGCAATCATCACATTTGCCTGCCCAATAAGCATCAGAGTAAGCTGTGAGGCAAAGTGGTTGGGAATAGCGAAGAAATAACCCGTATGAGATTGTGAGCTTTAGGTAGTGGAGAAGGCGCTTGGCAGCAGTCCAGTGTGATTAAGTAGGGGCATGCATGAACTGAGAAAGTTTGTTGACTATGTAAGTAATATCAGGCCGAGAGAGTGATAGATATTACATACCACCAATCAAGTTGTGATAACTGGTGGCATCGGCAGCAGGTATACCATCTGAAAGAATCAAGTGGGTAGAGGAGCTGATTAGTGTCACGGACTCCTTGATGCCTGCCATGTTGAGGAGTGTGAGGAGATCACAGATGTATTTGTGCTGGGATAGAAATACCCCATTGCCGTTGGGATTGACTTCAACCCCCAAAAAATAGTGGAAAAAGCCGAGATCTTTAATGGAAAATCTATTGGAGAGACTCTCAATGATTTTTTTGATAAAGTGATAAGATTTCCTATAAGTAGTAAATCAACAAAAACAAGAAGGTTTATAGTGAGATTTCCATGAGACTATATAAAGACTGAGGTGTCGTTCTTGGAGTTGGAAAAACCAAGGGAGATGATTAAATTCTTCAGTTCTTGAAACCATGCGTGAGGCGCTTGCTTGAGACTATTAAGTGAACGATGAAGCCGACAAATATGATAAGGCCGAGTGCTATCGATAAAGCCCGGGGGTTGAGACATAAACACCTCCTCAGTTAAATACCAATGAAGAAAAGCATTGTTTACATCTAACTAATGAATTTTCCAACCATGAGAAAGAGCAAGGGTGAGAACAATGTGAATAGTAATGGGCTTGATGACGGGGCTAAAGGTTTTATGATAGTCCATACTAGGATGTTGGTGGAAACCTTTTGCAACAAGTTGAGTTTTGTAGTGATCAATGCTACCATCAGGTCGCCGCTTAACTCAAAAAACCGACTTGCACCCAATGATATTTTGAGTGGTTTGGCAAGGAACAAGTTGCCAAGTTCTATTTCAAATGAGAGCATTGAGCTCGTCACACATGGCTTTTCTCCATTTGGGTGGGTGAGGGCTTGAGAAACTGAGGTAGGTTCTAAGGCTTGAGGAATGAGATGTTTAGAGGTGGCAAAGGAAATTTTGGCTAAAGGTTTGAAAATATTATTCTTAGAGCGTGTAGTAATGGTGTGGGTGTTGGGAGGGTTATTGGAATGGGAGGGGGGATGATGGGAGGAACGAGATGGAGAAGAATCAACCCGTGAAACACTATCACTCATAGAGGAAGCAAGAGATGAGTCGTTTAGAGAAGTGTCCAAGGTGAGATCCATATCGAATGGAAGATTGACAGTGTGTACAGCATCAGGAATAAAGGGAAACGGGGATGGAAAAGATTCATCAGCCCTGGACAGAGATGACGAAGGAGTTGGTGACTTGGAAGAGGAAGGAGTTAAGGTAGGGAATGAGAGAGCACGGTCATGCTAAGTTGATAGTGAAGAATTACGTGATATAATGTCTATGGAATTATGAGATGAGGATAGTAGAGAAGAGGAAGGAAAACATGTGGAAGTGGAAATGGGAGGTAATGAATTTGGGAAAGGAGAAGAAGGAAAATTTGGTGACACGATTTTGGAAATGTAAGAGAAGAAGATATTGCTGCCCATTTTGACAGAGTAAAATCATTTACTTTGTCATGCTCATTTAAGGTAGATAAAGAGGGAAAATGATTTTCTATAAAGTGAACATGCCAAGAAAAATAGATTTTGTGATTTGTGGGTTCAAAACAAATATAGGAATTGTGAACATTTGAGTAACCTAAGAAGAGACAAGGCTTGGACCTTTGCTCTAGTTTATGGTTAGTGTAGGGCAGAAACCATGGATATCAAAGACACTCGAAAACTCTTAATTTGGTGGAAAGGTATTAAATAGATATTCAAAGGGCAATTTATTAGCAAGTATCAATGTAGAAGGCAATTAATAAGATAAACTGTAGCATTGAAAACATAGGACCAGAGAGATAGAGGGAGAGATGCCTGATGTAAGAGTGTAAGGCCTATCTCAACTATGTAACAGTGACTACATTCAGCGGAAGTGATATGATGTGGGGTGTATGGTGGAGAGAGTAAGTGTTGAATCCCAAAAGTTGTAAACATAGTTATTAAACCTTGGTATTCTGTGCCACCATTAAAAATAAATTGTATTGATGGAGGTCTTGAAGAAATTTTCAATCATGGATTTAAAATTTGGAAATAAGGAGAAGACATCAGATTTATTTTCCATTAGGAATAGCCATGAACATTTTGTATAACGATCAACAAAAATAACATAATAAGAATAGCCATCCATTGAACGGATAGGGGATGGACCCCAAACATCCATATACAATAAGTCCAAGGGACATCTACTTTTTAAGCTTGACACGTTGAAAGGTAGTTTGTGGCTTTTATTACAATGACAAGAGTTACAAAAGACTGAATTCTGACCCGATTCCACGGGAAGTTTATTTGAGGACACAACTTGACTAAACCAAGGCAATCATGCCAATAAACGAGAGAAGTCTTGACACTGTAACATGCTTGCTTTGTCACCGGATGGATTTCCTTGGTGCTTGACCATTCATACACTTGATTCTTGCTCCATCCTTGAGCGAGAAGTGTCCCCGTGGCTAGATCCTTAACACAAAAGGAAGAAGGATAAAATTCAACTGAGGCATTATTAGTTTTGTAAAATTGGAAAACTGAAAAATAAATTCTGTTTCGTGGCTGGAACGCATAAAACATTTGAAAGTGAAAAGGAATTAGTTGGAGTAGTAAGGGTGGATTTACCGGTATGTGTAATATGCAAACATGTACCGTCACCAATTATAATATCATCAGATCCTTCATAGGGCTGCCTAATTGAGAGGTTGTTCAAATCAACTGTAACATGATGAGAAGGACCTGTGTTAAGAAGCAATTTAGAGCTTGAGCCTTAACCACCACTAGTGGTTATGTGATTGGCTCAAGGAAGCACGGGCAGTCTGAGTTTCCATTTCAAGGAGTAGCACTCACAGGCAATGTGGCTTCTTTTGTCACAATTTTGACATATCTCAACAGAGCCTTTGCTAGAGTTGTTTACCTGATTGGTGGATTTTCTTGTCGTTGCTGGCTGAAGTGAGCAGCATTGGTAGTTATAGCTGTGTGTGTGTGTGTGTGCTCTCTCTCTCTCTCTCTCTCTCTCTCTCTCTCTCTCTCTCTCTCTCTCTCTCTCTCTCTCTCTCTCTCTCTTCACGATTGAGGAATGATTCGTACTCCACAAGTTTGTCATGAAGACCTTCAAAGCCTATGATAGTGTCTCGAGCTCTAACTACAGCATCGAGTTCATTAAACTCAGGACCAACTCCATTTAAGACATGAAGAATAAGATTGGGGTTTGGTACCGGTGAGCCAATGATGGCGAGTTCATCAGTGATGCCTCGAATGAAACTGATCGGGAGAGAACAAATCCTATTTATACGCCTTAACGAGCATTTGTTAGTACCTTTTTATCCTGTTTTTGTATATTTTTACTTCGATTTCTATTTTCTGACAGGTTTTGGAAGAAATCAAGTATATCAGGCTAAACAGGGTGAAAAAGCAGAAGAAAAGAAACTGAAAAAGCCAAGTCGCGCGCGCGAGCTGCGCGCGCAAAAATCCCAGAATCGCTCGCCCGATCCGCGCACGCGAGGTACCAAATGTCGCGCTCGCGCGATATATGTAAAAATGGAACTTGCGTATTTCAGTATACTGATGATTCCTACGTGAACGAAACTGCCTAATTGCGTCTGGAAAGCTAAATACAGCAGTTTTAATTAGTTTCAAGTTAGGAAAGCTTCCAAAAACTTGTTGTAAATCTATATATACCCTATTTTACTTCAATTAAAGGGTTGGCAAATATTATACACATCAATATACAACCATACTTTCAGCCATTGAAGGGAGGAAAGCAAGGAGAAGAAGAAGAAGACCAAGGATTCCCATGGCCACCTTCATCAACTACTTGCCGATCTCCACTTCTATGGCAGCCTAGACAAAGATCTAGGGTTTCAATGAAGCCCTAGTCGAGTAATAGGGAGTATTTTATGTTTTTATTTTAGTTTTATTATGTATGGATGACAGTCACATGTTTCGAGGATTTTTATAAATAAATCGAACTTCTATTGATTAAATCATTGCTTTCAAAGTTTATTCTTGTCTTAGATCTATTTTGACTGTGATGTGCTCAATGATCTATGCTCGCTGTGCTTGTTTAGATTATTTACATGTGATGGTGCTTTATTGATTGAGTAAAACTTGGGACACAACCAAATACACAACTTTTGGGACACAACTCAATTAATGTGTCTATCTCTCTCCTGTGATGTCACTGGACCCCACAATGACACAGGAGAGATATAGACACAAAAATTAGGTTGTGTCCCAAAAGTTGTGTGTTTGGTTGTGCCCCAAGTATTACTCTTATTGATTTGTGCTATCAAGTATCCGAATAATCCATGCCTAGATTAGACGAATTATGTCACAACCCTAGTTTAGTGTGGGATAATTCGTGCTAATCGAAGATGGAATATGTTGGTGCTTGAACCATGATTATCTTCTTGTCGGAGGAATTGGGCTTGTAGCTACAATTCCCCATAATCATCCAACTTAGTAAGCTAAAGTAATTCATAAATGTTCCTTATTATGAAGCTAGTGGTGGATTTGCAATCCTAGGTTCCTTTAAACATATTTATAAAAACAACTATTTAAATTGCTTTCATAGTTTAGATTTATTTTCCTTGTTATTAGTTTAATTAAAAATCAAATCAAAATCCGTTTTCATAATTAACTAAAGTTAGGTTTTAAAATTAAGTCGCTGTAGTTAACCAATCCCTGTGGGTTCGACCTTTGCTTTCACACTACAAATCTTTAGAAAAGTAAAGTATACTTTTTATATCTTGATTCTGACAACATCAGAAACCAAGATATTCAACAATAGATCTTGTTCCTCGTCCTTCAGAGAGTTGAATCGTCAGCCCCATAATCCGAGATAAGGATGAGTTCACATAATATTTTGCAAGGTGATTCCTTGCCTTAGTAGCAGTTTTTGACGAACTGACCATTGGTATTACTCGATTAGAGAGAGATGAGAGAGTGCTATAAAAGAGCAACTTGTCTTGTCTTTGCCACATAGTGAATTCTGGGTTAGGGATGATTGCCTTCTTTTGAAAAATCTACAGGTGGACAAGGCTTCGATCTGTTGATATATCCGAGGAGGTCGTAACCAAAGAGCACCGAATCAAACTGAGCCTTCCATGAAGGATAGTTCTCTAGAGTTAACTTAACAGGTAATTATGTTGAGTTGAGAACAATAAGATTGTTTTGGTTAGGAGAGATAGTGATATTTGATTCACTAGAGGAAGATGTGGCTATGCTTTTTACTGTCATGATGAGAAAAGACTTTTAATGAAGAAAAGGGCAGATTTAGGATGGTTTTAGAGGACTTGTGGGAGCTTATCAGTGCTTTGAGACTATAAAGAGCCAAAGCACATTTGAGAATAAAAAGGTGACGTTAATTTCACTGGAATTGTGAACAGATATTTATGCAAAAAATATACAAGCTAAGAAAAGGAAAAGCAACAATTATGCAGATCCTAATAATGAATAAGATGGGTCATATACAATTAAGGTGATGATTCTGTGATTGTGGGGCTTGATAAGAGGAGTTTGTCTTCTTTCCTAATAAGAACCAAGCTTACTACTGGATGATTATTTGGATATTAATTGAGGCTTTTAGTCTTCTGGGAGGCTCCTTCCTCTCTCGTACCAAAACCCCGAACCGAGTTCTTTAGTAATGAAGGGTTGGTGCCATTTATCCACTTGGGTGAGTCAAATTGAGTTTCTTGGTTCCCAAAAGACCAAGTGGTGACTTTGTATTAGTTTTCATGGATCATATAAGAATTTCAAAACAAACAAAAACTCCTCTTTTTTCAAAAACCTAGATGGAATCGCGTGTCCACATCAACCTAAATCAAAATATGACCCGTAATCTTGTACGGTATGTTATACCATCAAGGTGCACTAGGAGTCTGAAAATAATGATCACAACATCATAATGAGTCCAATTGGTAATCTTCAATATATGTTTTTATTATCGATCCATTTTTCATAAAATCAAAATATAATTTATATAAGCCCATTCTAATAGTGACAACCAAGACCCTTGATGTTTACAAATAGATTAATTGAGAATAATCATTATTGGTGCTAATAGAATTTGCAAAAATCTGGGGTTTTGATTGGTGCAATTGAACTACAGGCCACAACCACCTAATAATTTATAAAATTGTTTTATTGCTTTACCAGAAAATAAATTATTAGGTCTAATACATTTTAATACTTTGTGTTTTTCTAATTTTTGTTTAAAATTGGGCAAGGTAGTTTCAGTTGCAACAATCAAGATAGCTAATTTTTTAAAATAAACTAGTTGAGGACAAACATTAGTGGTGCTAATGTAAAAGTTAAAAACTAGGGGTGTTGATTGTTGCACTTGGAACTACATGGTACAAAGTAAATTTTTTTTTTAAATAGAGGCTATTGAAGTGTATTTTATTTATATGTATATATATTGTTAGATTCGGGGTGTGAATGGGAGCTTATGTAAACTCAAGGGGATCGTTAGGATCGCTATGGATCGGCTCAATGCTCAAGGAAAGGCTTGGAATGTTAAGTTTCAAGATTCTAGTATAGGGGTTTTCGACTGGTCAACCAAGCCCATTCGACCGGTCGACCGGGTCAACGACTATACGAAGTTTTAAATAAATTTTGGCAGAGGGCATTTGACCGGTCGACCAACCCCGTTCGACTAGTCGACCGGACCCTGTTTGTGAAGAGTCACAACTTTTCATGTTGTAACTTCGAATTAGTTTGAACTTCATCTGTTATAATGGCTGATAAACGTGTTTATACTGTTATATATATAGTGTATAGGTGTTGGAACACAACCATATATTTGTGTAGAGAGACATCTCTTACCCAAAAGACACCTCTATATATACAATATAGTTAGTTAGTTTTGAATACTTTTCACAGATTTTATCTTCTCTTCTTCATCTATTCTAGAGTCATTGAGAGCAACTTATATGCATATAATTCTGCAGAACAATTGAAGTTGAGTTGTACTTCAATTGTTCAACTTCAATTGTTTGATAAGGCGTTGTAGTCCACAAAACAACAGTGTATGGGACGTAAACTTGTTTTTTAGACAACGTATCATACATGCTTCGATCTTAAGTTTAGTCATTGATTATTTTAAGTTTCATATCCATTAGATTCCAACAATCGAAAAACAAGTTTAATTAGTTGGAAAATGGTTGGAAAAACTTTGTCTACAAAAATTGCCAAGCATATATGGAGGATTTTACAAGGAGTAATCTATGGAAGATCTTGGTACGTTTAAGGATGAAAGAGGACAACCAAAAATGAGATAAGAATGGGCCGCAAGGATCTATGGAATCAAAAAGTCAATCTTGTTGAAGGTAAGTCTTCAAAGTTTATATCTATAGGTAGTATTGAATGTGTTAAACATAAATCTACGTACAATGGGTCAAAAGGACTATAATTCTAAGAAGTACAAATGGAATTGTTGGGTATGTGAATGCCTTGATGTTGTGCAAGTGAATGTGAAAGCACGAAAGTGTTTAATGGAAGATAACATAAGAACCCTAAACAAATGAACATGATAGAATCCGACGCTCTAGCGACGATAATCATGAAAACTTGTGGTGTACCAAATATAAGGATTGGTAGGGCCACTAGGCATATTTGTGAAGATAGAAACATGGTTTTTAACTTCTCAAAAGCGAATAGTGGTGAGAGGCGTTACATGTGAAATGTTGCAATAGTAACTGTTGAAAGCAAAGGGAATGTGATTACCAGAGTTCACTTCCGAAAAATTGATAGTCATCCTACATGTGGTACATATTCTGGATCTATGCATAGCAAGATAGGATACAAAATTATGTAATTCAAACTCATGTTAGAATCTGATAAATATGTTTTGATTAAGGTTGAATTGTATGTATTAAAGTGTTATGTGTATGAAAGGTTTTTAAAGATTATTTGTGTTCCCAGTGATACTATGTTTAATGTTATGAAATAGGTAAAAGATAGCTTTTTTATATGTTGTTGATTTAAGATATTCATGACGTACTTGACTATGGCATGTTAATTTAAAGTATGTGAATAAAATGATGGGTTATGTATTATTGCTAAGTTTGAAAAGTGACAAGTGTCATAATTATGAAAGATGTGTTAATCTAAGTTTGCTAGACATTTAAATCCATAAATAGAACAAGTGAATTACTAGAAGCAATTCATACGGATTTATGTGATTTGAAGTTAGTTTCAATAAGAAGTGGAAGAATGCATTTTGTTATATTTGTAGATGATAATTGTGAATGTTGTAGTTATGTTTATTTTTTATTGTCTAAGGCTATGAATTTGTTAAAGACGTATAATGCTGAAGTTGAGATATATGTCTCAAGTACCATATAAAATGGGAGGTGAGTTCGATTCAACTCCTATGCTGAGTAGTGTGCATTTAATGGCATAATGCTTCAAACAATTGCGCTGTTACACCATAGCTAAATGGTGCTGAGGAGAGGATAAATAGAACCCTTAAGGAAATGGCAAATGCAATGTTGAATAGCACAAGGTTGTCACACAACTTGTGGGGCATATCGGTCTCATGGTAAATATGATCATAATCAGAATTCCATATAAGAAGACTAACAAGTCATCTTTTGAAGTGTGGAAAGGTAGTGTGCCCTCTCATATAAAATGTTGAAAGTGTGGGGGTGCTTAGCAAAGGTACAAGTTCGGCTTCCAAATGGACTAAGCTTGGACCTAAGACCATAAATTGTAGTCTTATTGTTTATGCCGCTAATAGCACCACATAATTTCAATACATTCATTGGATCGATAGATGTTAAATGTTTGTGGACATCTTTCCTTTTTAATAAGGAAGAAAGAAAAAGTCATCCTAAAAGTAGTGTGAAAGAGGTTTCATCTAATTCAAAGAATTATAAAGAAATCAAAATTGCTCCTAGAAAGAGCAAGAGAGCTAGAAAAGGTACTTGTCTTCGATTAGATTTTGTTAGTTGGATTCCATAGTGCAACACGTGGGAATCGGTCAATTTGCCTTCGGGAGGTAAGTCAATTGGTTGCAAATGGATATTCAAGGAAAAAAAGAAAATTCAAGGCCGATGATACTAGGGATAAGTACAAGACTCGGTTAGTAGTGTTTGCTGTAATTGTTGTTCGGGCGTGCCAGAGCCTTGTTAGGTAGACCCAAACTAATAAAGACAAAATTTCCTAAAAGCACTTGTGTGAGTGATACACAAGGTTTCATGAATCTAACTTATAACAGGCGATTGTGCGAATAAGTAGGAAAGTACCCTTATTCTAGGTCCCTAGACAGTGTTGAAGAACACAAGTCTAGCAAGTGATGAAGAAAAGAAATTAAATAAAATTTACTTTTATTTAATTAAAAAGAAAAGAAATTACAAGAATGTAATTAAAAGCTAAGAAAGCCTAGAAAACTAATAAGAATGCTTAGAGTGCTAAGAATGCTTTTTTGGATGCATTTGTCGAAGTGACGCGAAGTGATTTGACTGCTTGGCCTGCCTGCTGATTTATAGCGGCTGGACTGATTGAGATAAGGCAAGTAAAATCTGCTAAACATAATCTAGTATAATTTACTAGATTTATCTCCCAAAATCTGCTTTTGACTTCCATAATTATCTGGTATAAAATACCAGATTTCTTCTATATCAGATAAAGGCTTCCATATATCTTCGAATATATATACAAGTGTATATCTTGTATCTGGTCCGAATATGGTCTTTGTGCGTGTGACTTCGCCACCAAGTAAAAAGATATACTTCCCTTAATGTGATAACATTATCTTTCCATAAGACATAATACCAAAAATATTATATTTCCCAATCTGATAATATTCTCCCTTATCACAATATAAAATTATTATCACTTACGAGTTTATAGGGACTGATATTCTTCCCTAAAGTGATTAACCAAATCTTTTCCTTAAGCAGTTAACATATGCTTCAGCCCGAACAAAATACATGCCCAGTCCGAAGTAAACAATTAAAATGGCAGCCAACTAGTGTGTGGCCCACAATAATTGAATGGCACGTGAATATGCTCAGTTACTAAAACCCACCATCATAGCTTTTATGACAACTGTTTAGTCCGAAATCCACGTGTATTGCTACATTAATCACCAAATCCACATGACTTGGACCCACCATATTACTTCCACGTGGCCATTACACAAGAAACCATGACCAAATAATGGTGAGCCCGATTACCTTGATGCCCGATAGAGTGGCTGTGAAATGAATACCCTATTTACAAATTGGTCGAACAAGGTGACCAAATTATGTAATGGTCAAGCATGATGGTCATCATTAAGGATGGCCCACCATGTCTTGGATATTATTAAACCAAATGGTGACTTCAAAATTGATGGGTGTACATTTGGTGTGCACGCCACTTTGAGACCATGGCCCACCATCGGTACAAAGCTGGAAGATTTAACATATCATATAGTGAAGCCCGATAAGTTGAAGTGCCAAATAGAGCCTACACTGAAATACGTTGATGATATGGCATTTATCTCACACGTGAGACTTGGTAAACTCACAAAAGTAATGATGATCTGGGCCCACCATATTGGCCTATTAAATGTAAAGTATGCTGAATCATTTGATATGTTAATAACCACAAGATCGGTCTCACAATGCAGCCCGATTATTGCAAGATAGTTCAACAGTCAGTCAGTCCCACCAACTTTGAACCAATTACTTAGCCCCTAATTTTTGCAATCGGTCTCATGAGTCCGATTAAAATATTCCAATCGGCCTCTACCAACTTTGATTTTAAAAAATGTAATTTTTAGGTGCAAACAATTGCCCCCCTGGCCGTTTAAAATAAAAGCAAGTGAAATTTTGAATGGCCATATTTCTCTCATTCGGCCTTAATTGTTTAGTCCGAATTTTGTCCCTCTTTTTCTCTTTAATGACCGACGACTATTTGCCACAGTGAAGCTAACTAGTCTTCTCTTTGTCCAAACCCATTTATGGCAATCCGATGTCATCGGACATATAATAAACATCGGACCATCACTATTTCCATCGGCCTTAGTGCTTAGACCGATGAATTGACATGAAATTATCACGTGGGTCCTATTCTAGCATTTGTCTATTGAAACAAGCCACATGAAAATGCCTTACCATTACAGCTGCTTTCGGGCCCATCATATTGAACTTTTAACCCTTTACTTTGTAGCATACACTGAGACAAGTCCAACACTGGTAACAACTTCGTATAATCGGGCTTCACCACTTGACTGTTACACAAGCACTTCTGACACTACACCATCGACCTCTATGTCCGATTCAGCATCCCAAGCATCCTTCTATCATTACTTTATTTATTATTATTCTTCTCGCTTTCGGTCTTGTGAGTCCGAATAGCACTATTAGTTAGACCGAATTAATATTTTCACCTTCGGTCTTAATAATTTTTTTCAGTCTCTTGATAATACCATTGTTGTAAAAAGAGCCACCAAATAATGTTCAATTTTTGGTGACATCCACACAGCCATCGTGGATGTAAATCAACCCAAGCCAAATAATTGATTGGCTTAAAATAAAAATAATAATCGGTCACAACAAGGAGACCGAAAAATTTGAACGATTCCTTGAGGCTAAGTTTCCTCAAAGATATATTTTTAAAAGCTTCATGGACCGATTTAATTTCAATCGGTCTCTGCGAAGCTTGCCCCCCGAGTGGTTCATCACCGATTTCTTCATCCTCAAGAGGGTCTATGGCCGAAATAAGATCATCCGACCCATCATACTCTTCCTCTTCGGCCTCAATAGAATTTTGAGGCTCGTCTTGAATTTGCCCCCCGAGCGGTTCATCGTCGTCGGTGAGGAGCTCTATGGCCGATACAAGATTATTCGGCTCTTTATTTATTTTTTCGCCGTCTTGCCCCCCGAGCGATTTGGACAGCGTGGAATCAAGATGACCAGAGACATCGGTCTCTTGATTTGGAGTGCTAACATCGGCCTTTTCGGGCCGTTGTCGTGACTTTAAGAATTGTTCGATCTTTTGCCCTTGAGCCTCTAGTATTGCCAGGCTTGATTTCGTGTCTTCTTCAAACCGACTAACCTTTGCCTGCTGTTCTCTCGAGTGCACCCTCATATCTTCAAGAGCACGATGAATGTTGTCACAAAGTTGCTTCTTTCGCCAGTCACCGTATAGAAAATCGTCTAGAGATATGAACGAATTTCCCTCGGGCGGCGGTTCATCAGCTCCACTCGAAGCTTTGAGGAGGCCGATTTCCTGATTAAAAAATCGCATGTCGGCCTCAAAACGGTCTATCTCATTATAAAGATGACCAGTTTCATTCCAATATCCATCGTTGTAGAGACGATAGATTTCTTCGCGAAGTTGGCATATTGACTCACTCCGCCAACCATTCTGGTTGTTGTAGAAGTGTAACCATGCTTCAGTATATGTATGGCTCATCACTTGGCTGTCCTACCGGGCGTGCCAAATTGTTTGCTGTAATTGTTGTTCGGGCGTGCCAGAGCCTTGTTAGGTAGACCCAAACTAATAAAGACAAAATTTCCTAAAAGCACTTGTGTGAGTGATACACAAGGTTTCATGAATCTAACTTATAACAGGCGATTGTGCGAATAAGTAGGAAAGTACCCTTATTCTAGGTCCCTAGACAGTATTGAAGCACACAAGTCTAGCAAGTGATGAAGAAAAGAAATTAAATAAAATTGACTTTTATTTAATTAAAAAGAAAAGAAATTACAAGAATGTAATTAAAAGCTAAGAAAGCCTAGAAAACTAATAAGAATGCTTAGAGTGCTAAGAATGCTTTTTTGGATGCATTTGTCGAAGTGACGCGGAGTGATTTGACTGCTTGGCCTGCCTGCTGATTTATAGCAGCTGGACTGATTGAGATAAGGCAAGTAAAATCTGCTAAACATAATCTAGTATAATTTACCAGATTTATCTCCCAAAATCTGCTTTTGACTTCCATAATTATCTGGTATAAAATACCAGATTTCTTCTATATCAGATAAAGGCTTCCATATATCTTCGAATATATATACAAGTGTATATCTTGTATCTGGTCCGAATATGGTCTTTGTGCGTGTGACTTCGCCACCAAGTAAAAAGATATACTTCCCTTAATGTGATAACATTATCTTTCCATAAGACATAATACCAAAAATATTATCTTTCCCAATCTGATAATATTCTCCCTTATCACAATATAAAATTATTATCACTTACGAGTTTATAGGGACTGATATTCTTCCCTAAAGTGATTAACCAAATCTTTTCCTTAAGCAGTTAACATATGCTTCAGCCCGAACAAAATACATGCCCAGTCCGAAGTAAACAATTAAAATGGCAGCCAACTAGTGTGTGGCCCACAATAATTGAATGGCACGTGAATATGCTCAGTTACTAAAACCCACCATCATAGCTTTTATGACAACTGTTTAGTCCGAAATCCATGTGTATTGCTACATTAATCACCAAATCCACATGACTTGGACCCACCATATTACTTCCACGTGGCCATTACACAAGAAACCATGACCAAATAATGGTGAGCCCGATTACCTTGATGCCCGATAGAGTGGCTGTGAAATGAATACCCTATTTACAAATTGGTCGAACAAGGTGACCAAATTATGTAATGGTCAAGCATGATGGTCATCATTAAGGATGGCCCACCATGTCTTGGATATTATTAAACCAAATGGTGACTTCAAAATTGATGGGTGTACATTTGGTGTGCACGCCACTTTGAGACCATGGCCCACCATCGGTACAAAGCTGGAAGATTTAACATATCATATAGTGAAGCCCGATAAGTTGAAGTGCCAAACAGAGCCTACACTGAAATACGTTGATGATGGCATATATCTCACACGTGAGACTTGGTAAACTCACAAAAGTAATGATGATCTGGGCCCACCATATTGGCCTATTAAATGTAAAGTATGCTGAATCATTTGATATGTTAATAACCACAAGATCGGTCTCACAATGCAGCCCGATTATTGCAAGATAGTTCAACAGTCAGTCAGTCCCACCAACTTTGAACCAATTACTTAGCCCCTAATTTTTGCAATCGGTCTCATGAGTCCGATTAAAATATTCCAATCGGCCTCTACCAACTTTGATTTAAAAAATGTAATTTTTAGGTGCAAACATTTGCCACCCTGGCCGTTTAAAATAAAAGCAAGTGAAATTTTGAATGGCCATATTTCTCTCATTCGGCCTTAATTGTTTAGTCCAAATTTTGTCCCTCTTTTTCTCTTTAATGACCGACGTCTATTTGCCACAGTGAAGCTAACCAGTCTTCTCTTTGTCTAAAACCATTTATGGCAGTCCGATGTCATCGGACATATAACAAACATCGGACCATCACTATTTCCATCGGCCTTAGTGCTTAGACCGATGAATTGACATGAAATTATCACGTGGGTCCTATTCTAGCATTTGTCTATTGAAACAAGCCACATGAAAATGCCTTACCATTACAGCTGCTTTCGGGCCCATCATATTGAACTTTTAACCCTTTACTTTGTAGCATACACTGAGACAAGTCCAACACTGGTAACAACTTCGTATAATCGGGCTTCACCACTTGACTGTTACACAAGCACTTCTGACACTACACCATCAACCTCTATGTCCGATTCAGCATCCCAAGCATCCTTCTATCATTACTTTATTTATTATTATTCTTCTCGCTTTCGGTCTTGTGAGTCCGAATAGCACTATTAGTTAGACCGAATTAATATTTTCACCTTCGGTCTTAATAATTTTTTTCAGTCTCTTGATAATACCATTGTTGTAAAAAGAGCCACCAAATAATATTCAATTTTTGGTGACATCCACACAGCCATCGTGGATGTAAATCAACCCAAGCCAAATAATTGATTGGCTTAAAATAAAAATAATAATCGGTCACAACAAGGAGACCGAAAAATTTGAACGATTCCTTGAGGCTAAGTTTCCTCAAAGATATATTTTTAAAAGCTTCATGGACCGATTTAATTTCAATCGGTCTCTGCGAAGCTTGCCCCCCGAGTGGTTCATCACCGATTTCTTCATCCTCAAGAGGGTCTATGGCCGAAATAAGATCATCCGACCCATCATACTCTTCCTCTTCGGCCTCAATAGAATTTTGAGGCTCGTCTTGAATTTGCCCCACGAGCGGTTCATCGTCGTCGGTGAGGAGCTCTATGGCCGATACAAGATTATTCGGCTCTTTATTTATTTTTTCGCCGTCTTGCCCCCCGAGCGATTTGGACAGCGTGGAATCAAGATGACCAGAGACATCGGTCTCTTGATTTGGAGTGCTAACATCGGCCTTTTCGGGCCGTTGTCGTGACTTTAAGAATTGTTCGATCTTTTGCCCTTGAGCCTCTAGTATTGCCAGGCTTGCTTTCGTGTCTTCTTCAAACCGACTAACCTTTGCCTGCTGTTCTCTCGAGTGCACCCTCATATCTTCAAGAGCACGATGAATGTTGTCACAAAGTTGCTTCTTTCGCCAGTCACCGTATAGAAAATCGTCTAGAGATATGAACGAATTTCCCTCGGGCGGCGGTTCATCAGCTCCACTCGAAGCTTTGAGGAGGCCGATTTCTTGATTAAAAAATCGCATGTCGGCCTCAAAACGGTCTATCTCATTATAAAGATGACCAGTTTCATTCCAATATCCATCATTGTAGAGACGATAGATTTCTTCGCGAAGTTGGCATATTGACTCACTCCGCCAACCATTCTGGTTGTTGTAGAAGTGTAACCATGCTTCAGTATATGTATGGCTCATCACTTGGCTGTCCTACCGGGCGTGCCAAATTGTTTGCTGTAATTGTTGTTCGGGCGTGCCAGAGCCTTGTTAGGTAGACCCAAACTAATAAAGACAAAATTTCCTAAAAGCACTTGTGTGAGTGATACACAAGGTTTCATGAATCAAACTTATAACAGGCGATTGTGCGAATAAGTAGGAAAGTACCCTTATTCTAGGTCCCTAGACAGTATTGAAGCACACAAGTCTAGCAAGTGATGAAGAAAATAAATTAAATAAAATTGACTTTTATTTAATTAAAAAGAAAAGAAATTACAAGAATGTAATTAAAAGCTAAGAAAGCCTAGAAAACTAATAAGAATGCTTAGAGTGCTAAGAATGCTTTTTTGGATGCATTTGTCGAAGTGACGCGGAGTGATTTGACTGCTTGGCCTGCCTGCTGATTTATAGCGGCTGGACTGATTGAGATAAGGCAAGTAAAATCTGCTAAACATAATCTAGTATAATTTACCAGATTTATCTCCCAAAATCTGCTTTTGACTTCCATAATTATCTGGTATAAAATACCAGATTTCTTCTATATCAGATAAAGGCTTCCATATATCTTCGAATATATATACAAGTGTATATCTTGTATCTGGTCCGAATATGGTCTTTGTGCGTGTGACTTCGCCACCAAGTAAAAAGATATACTTCCCTTAATGTGATAACATTATCTTTCCATAAGACATAATACCAAAAATAATATCTTTCCCAATCTGATAATATTCTCCCTTATCACAATATAAAATTATTATCACTTACGAGTTTATAGGGACTGATATTCTTCCCTAAAGTGATTAACCAAATCTTTTCCTTAAGCAGTTAACATATGCTTCAGCCCGAACAAAATACATGCCCAGTCCGAAGTAAACAATTAAAATGGCAGCCAACTAGTGTGTGGCCCACAATAATTGAATGGCACGTGAATATGCTCAGTTACTAAAACCCACCATCATAGCTTTTATGACAACTGTTTAGTCCGAAATCCATGTGTATTGCTACATTAATCACCAAATCCACATGACTTGGACCCACCATATTACTTCCACGTGGCCATTACACAAGAAACCATGACCAAATAATGGTGAGCCCGATTACCTTGATGCCCGATAGAGTGGCTGTGAAATGAATACCCTATTTACAAATTGGTCGAACAAGGTGACCAAATTATGTAATGGTCAAGCATGATGGTCATCATTAAGGATGGCCTACCATGTCTTGGATATTATTAAACCAAATGGTGACTTCAAAATTGATGGGTGTACATTTGGTGTGCACGCCACTTTGAGACCATGGCCCACCATCGGTACAAAGCTGGAAGATTTAACATATCATATAGTGAAGCCCGATAAGTTGAAGTGCCAAACAGAGCCTACACTGAAATACGTTGATGATGGCATATATCTCACACGTGAGACTTGGTAAACTCACAAAAGTAATGATGATCTGGGCCCACCATATTGGCCTATTAAATGTAAAGTATGCTGAATCATTTGATATGTTAATAACCACAAGATCGGTCTCACAATGCAGCCTGATTATTGCAAGATAGTTCAACAGTCAGTCAGTCCCACCAACTTTGAACCAATTACTTAGCCCCTAATTTTTGCAATCGGTCTCATGAGTCCGATTAAAATATTCCAATCGGCCTCTACCAACTTTGATTTAAAAAATGTAATTTTTAGGTGCAAACATTTGCCACCCTGGCCGTTTAAAATAAAAGCAAGTGAAATTTTGAATGGCCATATTTCTCTCATTCGGCCTTAATTGTTTAGTCCAAATTTTGTCCCTCTTTTTCTCTTTAATGACCGACGTCTATTTGCCACAGTGAAGCTAACCAGTCTTCTCTTTGTCTAAAACCATTTATGGCAGTCCGATGTCATCGGACATATAACAAACATCGGACCATCACTATTTCCATCGGCCTTAGTGCTTAGACCGATGAATTGACATGAAATTATCACGTGGGTCCTATTCTAGCATTTGTCTATTGAAACAAGCCACATGAAAATGCCTTACCATTACAGCTGCTTTCGGGCCCATCATATTGAACTTTTAACCCTTTACTTTGTAGCATACACTGAGACAAGTCCAACACTGGTAACAACTTCGTATAATCGGGCTTCACCACTTGACTGTTACACAAGCACTTCTGACACTACACCATCGACCTCTATGTCCGATTCAGCATCCCAAGCATCCTTCTATCATTACTTTATTTATTATTATTCTTCTCGCTTTCGGTCTTGTGAGTCCGAATAGCACTATTAGTTAGACCGAATTAATATTTTCACCTTCGGTCTTAATAATTTTTTTCAGTCTCTTGATAATACCATTGTTGTAAAAAGAGCCACCAAATAATATTCAATTTTTGGTGACATCCACACAGCCATCGTGGATGTAAATCAACCCAAGCCAAATAATTGATTGGCTTAAAATAAAAATAATAATCGGTCACAACAAGGAGACCGAAAAATTTGAACGATTCCTTGAGGCTAAGTTTCCTCAAAGATATATTTTTAAAAGCTTCATGGACCGATTTAATTTCAATCGGTCTCTGCGAAGCTTGCCCCCCGAGTGGTTCATCACCGATTTCTTCATCCTCAAGAGGGTCTATGGCCGAAATAAGATCATCCGACCCATCATACTCTTCCTCTTCGGCCTCAATAGAATTTTGAGGCTCGTCTTGAATTTGCCCCCCGAGCGGTTCATCGTCGTCGGTGAGGAGATCTATGGCCGATACAAGATTATTCGGCTCTTTATTTATTTTTTCGCCGTCTTGCCCCCCGAGCGATTTGGACAGCGTGGAATCAAGATGACCAGAGACATCGGTCTCTTGATTTGGAGTGCTAACATCGGCCTTTTCGGGCCGTTGTCGTGACTTTAAGAATTGTTCGATCTTTTGCCCTTGAGCCTCTAGTATTGCCAGGCTTGCTTTCGTGTCTTCTTCAAACCGACTAACCTTTGCCTGCTGTTCTCTCGAGTGCACCCTCATATCTTCAAGAGGACGATGAATGTTGTCACAAAGTTGCTTCTTTCGCCAGTCACCGTATAGAAAATCGTCTAGAGATATGAACGAATTTCCCTCAGGCGGCGGTTCATCAGCTCCACTCGAAGCTTTGAGGAGGCCGATTTCTTGATTAAAAAATCGCATGTCGGCCTCAAAACGGTCTATCTCATTATAAAGATGACCAGTTTCATTCCAATATCCATCGTTGTAGAGACGATAGATTTCTTCGCGAAGTTGGCATATTGACTCACTCCGCCAACCATTCTGGTTGTTGTAGAAGTGTAACCATGCTTCAGTATATGTATGGCTCATCACTTGGCTGTCCTACCGGGCGTGCCAAATTGTTTGCTGTAATTGTTGTTCGGGCGTGCCAGAGCCTTGTTAGGTAGACCCAAACTAATAAAGACAAAATTTCCTAAAAGCACTTGTGTGAGTGATACACAAGGTTTCATGAATCTAACTTATAACAGGCGATTGTGCGAATAAGTAGGAAAGTACCCTTATTCTAGGTCCCTAGACAGTATTGAAGCACACAAGTCTAGCAAGTGATGAAGAAAAGAAATTAAATAAAATTGACTTTTATTTAATTAAAAAGAAAAGAAATTACAAGAATGTAATTAAAAGCTAAGAAAGCCTAGAAAACTAATAAGAATGCTTAGAGTGCTAAGAATGCTTTTTTGGATGCATTTGTCGAAGTGACGCGGAGTGATTTGACTGCTTGGCCTGCCTGCTGATTTATAGCGGCTGGACTGATTGAGATAAGGCAAGTAAAATCTGCTAAACATAATCTAGTATAATTTACCAGATTTATCTCCCAAAATCTGCTTTTGACTTCCATAATTATCTGGTATAAAATACCAGATTTCTTCCATATCAGATAAAGGCTTCCATATATCTTCGAATATATATACAAGTGTATATCTTGTATCTGGTCCGAATATGGTCTTTGTGCGTGTGACTTCGCCACCAAGTAAAAAGATATACTTCCCTTAATGTGATAACATTATCTTTCCATAAGAGATAATACCAAAAATATTATCTTTCCCAATCTGATAATATTCTCCCTTATCACAATATAAAATTATTATCACTTACGAGTTTATAGGGACTGATATTCTTCCCTAAAGTGATTAACCAAATATTTTCCTTAAGCAGTTGACATATGCTTCAGCTCGAGCAAAATACATGCCCAGTCCGAATTAAACAATTAAAATGGCAGCCAACTAGTGTGTGGCCCACAATAATTGAATGGCACGTGAATATGCTCAGTTACTAAAACCCACCATCATAGCTTTTATGACAACTGTTGAGTCCGAAATCCACGTGTATTGCTACATTAATCACCAAATCCACATGACTTGGACCCACCCTATTACTTCCACGTGGCCATTACACAAGAAACCATGACCAAATAATGGTGAGCCCGATTACATTGATGCCCGATAGAGTGGCTGTGAAATGAAGACCCTATTTACAAATTGGTCAAACAAGGTGACCAAATTATGTAATGGTCAAGCATGATGGTCATCATTAAGGATGGCCCACCATGTCTTGGATATTATTAAACCAAATGGTGACTTCAAAATTGATGGGTGTACATTTGGTGTGCACGCCACTTTGAGACCATGGCCCACCATCGGTACAAAGCTGGAAGATTTAACATATCATATAGTGAAGCCCGATAAGTTGAAGTGCCAAACAGAGCCTATACTGAAATACGTTGATGATGGCATTTATCTCACACGTGAGACTTGGTAAACTCACAAAAGAAATGATGATCTGGGCCCACCATATTGGCCTATTAAATGTAAAGTATGCTGAATCATTTGATATGTTAATAACCACAAGATCGGTCTCACAATGCAGCCCAATTATTGCAAGATAGTTCAACAGTTAGTCAGTCCCACCAACTTTGAACCAATTACTTAGCACCTAATTTTTGCAATCGGTCTCATGAGTCCGATTAAATATTCCAATCGGCCGCTACCAACTTTGATTTAAAAAATGTAATTTTTAGGTGCAAACAAGTAGCTAAAGGTTATAGACAAAAGAAGGATTAGATTCTTTTGATATCTATTACCCGGTTACTAGGATTACTTCCATTAGGTTGATAATTGCTATAGCCGCTATTGTAACTTAGAATTACATCATATGGAAGTAAAGAATGCACTTTCCTATTAGAGATCTAGATAAAGAGATCTATAGGAAGAACCAGAAAATTTGTTATAAAGTGATAAGAACACAAAGTGTGCCGACTTCTTAAGTTACTTTATGGTTTGAAACAAGCTCCAAAGCAATGGCACGAGAAGTTTGACCACACCATGATTCCAAATGATTTTAAGATCAATGAATGCGATAAGTGTGTGTTTGTCAAGGAGTTTGAAGACTCGTATGATATCAGTTATTTGTGTGATTGATGATATGCTTATTATGGGAAATAAGAAAGTCGTCAATGAAACTAAGAAGATGTTGAGCTCAAGCTTCAACATGAAAGACATGGGTTAAGCCGATGTTATTCTTAGTATTCAAGAGGAACAAACGTCCGAAATATATCTACTCATATGATTCCAATATGTTGAGAAGATTATTAAGGAAGTTTGGTCAACTTGGAAGAAAAGCAGATATTACGCTGTTGAATACAAATTGAAAGATTGAGGAGAAATGTGGGGGTCACCACGTCTCATTTAAATATTCTTAAGTCATTGGGAGTTGTAAGTTTGTTATATTTTATGAATGTATAAGACGAGTATTGAGTAATCAGTGGGGAGACTTGCTAGATATACTAGCAACCCGGGAAAAGACCGTTGGGATATTTTGAAAGAGTATTAAGATATCTGTTAGCATTTCATGTGGTATGATATGCACTACACGTGATTCACATCCGTGGTAGAGAGATATTCCGATGTGAGTTGGATCTCAGATTGTCAAGCGACTAAGTTCACAAGTGAATATAGATATATTCATGTTAGGTGGAGATATGGTTTCTTGAAAATCAACTAACAAAATATGTATAGCATGTTGATAAATTAGAATTCATAAGCCTTTGATGAGGCGGGTTATTCCGTTGCAGCTAATGCCGGTGATGGATATAGTTGTCCATTGTGATTGCAATGTGGTGTCTTCCATGGTTAAGAATGTCGTCTATAATGGCAAGCCAAGGCATATAACGAGAAGACATAATTTTATCTAGTAGTTGCTCTCTAGTGGTGTTCTAACGGTTGACTATGTCAAGTCATAGGAGAACATCTCGGATCCTCTTACGGAAAGGATTGCCTAGAGATCAAACTCAATAGTCTATGAAAGAAATGGGCCTAAAGCCAATAATGTGAACGTCCCAGGCGGAAACCTAACCTAGTTGACTGGAGATCCCAAGATCTAGGTTCAATAGGCAAACTAGTTGGAGAAGTTCATGCTATAAAGCACACGTCGATGTGGCTCCGTTGTGTATATAGTTATAAGTGTGTTATAAAATGTTGAGGCTATGTTTTACATTTAATGATATTAATAAGTAAACGTTAGTACTCTAAATTGGTCTCACGTATATGAGAATGGAAGTGGGATCGCTTCTATGAGAACTTCAAAGGCTTGGTTCTCTAAGAGTTCTCATGAATAAGGATCCTGTTCAGGACCAAAATGAACACAACTGAATGAATTAATATGTATAAAGATATGTGGTGTCTGTTATCTAGTGTTGGTTTACACTAAAAAGGTTGAATAGTTCAATACTTAATGTACACTGCATCACCTAGTAAATTCAGTAGATATTGTGTCACACCCCAACCCACCTTGGGCGGTTTAAGACACGTGTAACAAGCCCACACACTAATTTATTCTCAAACTACGAAGGAAACCATGAATTAAATTTCATAAAACGAGTTTATAATGACAAAACAGCCCCAAGGGTAAAATGGTCATTAATAAAGTATAGAAAATTTTATATCAAAAGATAGGTCTTTGAGTCCCGGATCAAACGCAAAAAATGGCGCGCGAATCTGAATTTTTTAGAGAGAGTTATGCTTGTTTCCGTAAAAGCCGTCGGGCTAAACCAGACCAACGGATCAATCCGCACCAAAACCGGATCGATCCGGTTTTAGCAGAATGTCATTTTTTGCTCTCCCAGATGCCCCAGATCGATCCACACCAAACCCGGATTGATCCGAATTTTGCATATGGGTTTTCCTTCTGCTAAACTCTGTTTAATCAGTTCAAAACATTTCCAAGTTCTATAATTGGTTCCAATCATTATGGAAACTTTTGGAAACACCTCCCAAACACCCATAAATATATCCACAACATTTTTAAGTCTTTCCAAAACATTTAAAAATATCATCTAAGTACGTTCAAATGAAGAACTAGCCATAGAAACTCCAATTTCACAAACTAGTAAGAAAAAGGAATGTTCTTGACAAAGTGAGCTCAAAACCTCAAGTAAATTCCATGGAACTTATGGAAATCATCTTTAACATGAAACCAAGTTCTTCCAACATTCAAGTATGTACATGATCTCATTTGAAAAGTTGTTTTAACATTCAAACTCATTAACCCTTCACTAGAAGATCAACTTGCGTCACATTCTCCCAATACATACATGACCATTCAACATAAGGAAAACAAGATAAGTTTTACAACTAAAGCTACTAGCTCCTTCCAAATTCATTCCCAACATACATAACTTGCAACTTGTAAGCACAATGCATGGTTTGGTGCATTAACAACCAACAATACCCAACTTAACATATTACAAGTCTCCCAAAAACCCAAGGTACTTATACATTGACAACAAAAAATACATTTTAAACATAAACTAACTAGACATATGAACATATTCGCATGGACAAAACTCCCACGCCCAACCCATCGAACGGATCATTTCTTCTTGTTCTCTTGTTCGGTACTTGCGATGGTTATTCAATAACCATAACAGAAAACATATTTTTTGTTTAAGCTTTCGCTTAGTGAGTGTCACGCCCCGCATTAGCAAAAATAGAGAAAATAAATTCCTTTTTGGACCCGTAGGCCATAAAAGTTGAAAGTCAACACATTGTCCATAACCAAAGTCAAACCATCAGAGTAATGGATTAAACCACGCATTGGAAAATTCTAAGTTTGATATATAAAGTCAAAGTGTAAGACTAAACTATTACAAAGCCACGAGTGTTTACAGAAGCGTAAATAAAGCATTACGGCAACATACGCTGATACAAACATAATTAAAACCGAAGTCTCTAAAACATAGACATAAATTAACTATGACACAACTCCCGGTCTTCAGCTTGCGTAGTAGTCAGCACTAGAGTACCCTCCATCATCGTAGGCCTCATCCTCGTATCCCCTGTCCATGTACGCATCTCCTGCATACTCATAACCCTGGCTAGCTGGATGTCAAATATCCAGCGGCATAAACGTTGTCAGCTACGAAAGTCGAGTGAAAGAAAATACTAACAGAGTATCTATAGATAAGCATCATATAAAGCAACAACCTCACTACAAGGATTATCTCATCGTTCGCATGCATGGATGCACCAACTCAATATAACAACGGACATCATCCTAATCAAATTTCACACATAACATAGACTCTTGGGTCCATATTAATCAGACACGTAGTCCTATACCTACGGTCTGTGACACTCGACATGAAGTCCCACGTCCTATCACATAAATCAGATACGTAGTCCCATACCATACAAGCTATCAAATCCCGACACAAAATCCTACTATTTCGGCCAACTCGCCCTAAGATAATACGGCCAACAGCCCTGATGCAATATGGCACTTAGCCCGAATAAAATACAACACGCATCCCTGACATAATCCAACGCTACACTACAACACTTAGCTCCACAGCACTCAGCTCTAAAATATCACATCACTTAGCTCTACAACACTCAACTCTAAAAACTCCACAACACTCAGCTCTAAATATCACAGCACTTAGCTCCACTATACCACAGCACTCAGCAACTACTATCGCACACATCTAATACTATCGCACACAGCTAATTCCATCGCACACAACTTTACACCACAATACTCAACTATACTTCAGCACTTAGTAATACATCTGCACACTACTCTGCAATAATGCCACAGCACTCAGCAATACTATAGCACATAGCAATACCACATCACTCAGCTCCGAAATACCTTAGCACTCAGCTCTGTAATCCTATTATGGCTCGTAGTCCCGATATGCTACTATGACATGTAACCCTAAGATACCACAATACTCCAGCCCCGATATATTACCCTCGACACACAATTCCGCTATATTAAACTCGACATGAAGCCCCACATCACATAACCTCCCAAATCTGACACGCAGTCCAACTCTATCATACGCCAATCTGATACGCAGTCCCGATCCTGTCCTAGTACCTTGGGATCCTACACCCGACATCACACAATCTTAGTAACCGCATTCGTACCCACAAATATAAATAGTATTGACCTCTGCGGTCGACAGACCCACTACTATGCACATCGGCTTCTCATCCATTTTAACAACATTATACCATCATTATACCATTAGTTCCACTATTCAATGCATTAAGTCTATTCTTCCACGTGTGTATTATTCTAATACAACCTCCAACATCAACGCATGATCATAAACAGATTAATAGTTCATCAGGTATAAAATAACTAAGCATTTAACATTCTGATATGCTTGATCGATCGAAGTCATTTCGATCGATTGAGGAAAGTAAATGTTCAAATCGATCGATCGAGAACGGGCTGTGTTCGATCGTTCGAACGTTGTTCGATCGATTGAACGCAGTATTATTTCAGAATTTGAACTGGACCATTCACGCACGTTCAGGGTCCGTTCTATCTTGTCGAAACACATATATACATACATATCTATGCTACTAAGTGAGTATAGACACTCACCGTTAACGTCGACGACGTCGGCGAGCTCAGGGTGGCCGCGGGTGGTCTTGGGTTCTCTCTTTCCTCTTTCTCCTTCTCTGCTCCTCTGTCTTCTTCTTCTTCTTCTTCTTCTCCCTCTTCTTCTGCTTCTTCTTCTTTTCCTTCTCTTTCTCAGAGAGTTTGTGTGTTTGTGTGTATAATATAACCGGGTGTGTGTATATATAAGTATGTGTATATATATATTCTCTCCCTCTCTAAACTCTCTCAAGATTTAGCAACCCTCTCACACACACAAAAATAACATATACATATAGGGAAAGAGAAAAGGCAGGTGGTAGAAACACGTATACTGAAATTACAGGGTTCGATTGATCGAAGGAAGTTCGATCGATTGAGAACAGGTTGGTCAGCGTTCGATCGATTGAGAGCAATTCAATCACTTGAGAAAAGAAACACGTCATCAATTCAGGTCGGCAGAGGTTCGATCGCTCGAAGTGTGCTCGATCGATTGAAGAAAAGAATTGGTCGATCGATCGAAGGAGGGTCGATCGATCGAAGATGAAATTCCAAGAAAAGAAAAGACAAGCACACTGAATCTTATTAATATCAAAAGGGTATAAAAGTACAAATGAAAATACAGGGTATTACAGTGAGAGAACTAATTATGCTATTGGAATGCTTAATATGCAAATACAATAATCATTAAAACATCAACAAAATGATCTCCAGAAAAGTCAAGTAACTCCAACCACCACCCCTAAGTCCTTCTCACCCCGGATCTTTCTCACTTTTTGGATGCATATAGCGTAGCACACACTCTCTTATGACCCCGAAGGCGTCACTGGCATTTTATTGTAGTCGTTACCACGTCCTATTCATTGAGGACTTCCGATCCCTTACATATGAGACCTATAAATTGTGACCACTACTTGACTTTCCTTTGATCTACATAAGCATATAAGCAACTCTAGCATATAACATAGCAATTTACATATAATTGGCATGCTTTACTTCAAATTCATCAATATATAATCACAAGTCTATGAACTAAGCACTATTTGATAATAATTATCACATAAACATATATAAACACCTGATTTTGGGATTAGAACACTCACCTCCTCAAATTGTTAGCAAATTAAGCCTAGAAATCCAAATCTCTTGCAAAAATTTCCAACCCAAATCTACAGGTGTAAATCCTACATAATTTTGGTACAAAAAACATCATCTATCAAGAACGTTTTCCATAAAACATCATCAAAATTGAAAATAAAAGACATGCATGTGATCTTCTTACCTCCACGAGTCCAAAAAGGTCTCAGATCGTAAATCAGACGTCGGACGACGAAGGAACGGTAAGAAACGTCGCGTGGATTTTCGTCGCCGACTTGTGAGCTCTCCGTCCTCTCCAACTTCTTAAATTTCTAGCTTGTTTATAACCAAATGACACATATGCTTACATGCATATGTGTTGGCACAAATTTAACTTATTCCCATTTACCTCCACTAAATTTCTTTAAGGTTTATTATGAAACCCCCATGTTAATTACACTAACTACCCATACTTTTTAAATGTATTTAATCTAACTCCCGCATGGGTCCCAAATGTGGTCCCTGTAGACACCCCAATTTTGACCAAACGTTGAGTTAAGGGGATTGATACCTCCAAGATCCGATGATGACGATGTCCGGCTAATCTAGGACTTCCAAAGATGATTCAAGCTCTTCGAAAGACTCTCCAACCTAAACAAAAAGCAAAAAAAAATGATGATGAAAGAAAAAAAAAAAAGAAAAAGAGGTAGAACGGCACTTGAGCCAATTTACGGCATTCACGGGCTGCCGCTGCGGCAGTCTCTGGATTGCCGGACGGCATTCTATGAATGCCGCGAATTTCAGCAAGTGCCACAAAAAATGAATTTTTACAAAAAATGGCTATCCCTGGAGTTGTCTGCGGCATTCATTGAGTGCCGCATCGGCATCCACTGAATGCCGCAACGGCAATCACTGAGTGCCGTTCTGGCATTCAGTGAGTGTCGCTTCCATCTCTATTGAGTGTCGCGTTTTTTGTAATAGACAGTTGTAAAATAGCACATTTTGTACTATCAAAAGGATGCCTGAATTATGGTTTTCTGCTTTGAAATAACTGAAATACCCCTCTAACATTATCTATAAATAGAGGATGAATATCCTCTTGCAAGGGGTTGGGTTTTCTTTGAATCTAGAGGTTATATTAGTGTTCTCTTTATCTTAACTTCAAAAAGGCTTTCTTAAACACAATTAGAAGTAGGTTTTGAGAAGGTTTAAGGGGTATTTAAGTAGAATTAGTGTGGAAGAGGTCGATTAGTCTTTGGAAATTCTCCAAAATCACCAAGTTGAGGATACTTTGGAGGTAAAACTCTATAATAATTAGTCTTTATTCAAGTTTAATTATTGCATGCATAGAGTTCTTTAATTTTCCTTTTTACTTGTTGTGTTCATCCCTTGGGTTCATAAGGTTTTCAATGCCTTACTTGAATCTTTTGGTTTGAAATCCCTTAATCTCTTTGTAATCTTATGATTCATAAGGGGATTAAGGTTGGTATCAGAATATTCAGCTAATGGACCCAAACCTATCTTCATGGTTTGAAGTTTGTTATGACTAAGTTTTATGAAGTTCTTCCATACTTCTTTGAAATTTACAAGTATGAATATGTTTAGTCTCCAATGACCATCAAATGGTAGGAGAGTTAGCTTTAGACAAGCCCAACTCTATGGCTTATTTGTCTAAGTTGATAAGAATAAGGTGAATTAACCCAATATGCAGTGAGTTCACAATCTGTTTTCAATCGTGGATTTTTAGTTGAACATCGGACCGTTGAAATCGAATGAAACCAACGGGAAAGTGTCCATAACTCTAAGTTCTACCACTGTAATTTTTTTTTTAAGAAGATTACGTGTTTAAGGTGGTTTGATCAATGGTTTTGTGAGGCTACTACAATCTGTCCAAGAGTTTCAGAACAGTCTCACTCTTTTGAAATAAGCAAATCAGAACCTTAATCAAGCACTCTTGATCCAAAATAAATTTTTCTAAGTAGCTTAACATGTTAGGAAACTACCCTAAAAAGACCAAAGCATTTCTGATTTTTTTTACTATTTTTAGAAAATCATACAAAAACTCTGGACAGGGAGTTGCAAGTCTCTGAGTGATGTCTAGTGTTTGTCTAATTCCCGGAGATCTAACCGTTCAAACCTTAATTTTCTTTTTGGGTTAGAAACTAGACACACAGAGGTGTCCAAATATCATCAAGATCAAACCACGGGAAGTATGTTTTTTATTTCTTTGAAGTTCTAATCTGCTCTCAGCAATTTTCAGAATTCTGTCACAACGTTGATATATCTTGCAAACAATAGTCTAAATGATCTCTCCATGACCTAGGACTTAAACCATGTGTTAATAATGATTAGTTAGGCTTAAATACAGAGGCTAAATGATCCAAACCAAGGAATAATACAATAGCTTATTCTTGTTATGTAATCATGCACATTCATCCATATAGATCGGCATTAGAATTCATAATTGCATCATTTCCCCTACGTGATAGAATTAAGCTAGACATTTAGGAACAATTATTTCGATACTATACATTCTTTCTAAAAATATGTGGACTAACTTTTGTTTTGTAGCGCCTTCGAGGTACAATTTCTCAATCCTTTCTCTAGTTTATTTAATTCCTTGATTTTATTGATTTGATAACCTCATGCGTGACACACTAGAATTAGGATCTTGCCTTATGTGAATATATGTGATTAGAGACCTTTTCTTAGGATCTTTCTATTCGTATGCATTGCACATTTAATATTCGCGGCATGAATCCCAGGTAAGTTTCTATAGTTCCTTATTTGCATATCATATCGCTTGCTACTTGAATTATGTGGTTTTTGAATGATATTTTATCACTTGCAACCTTACACCCTTTTAAACATGCTTTTGCGACGTATATCTATACATATGTATTAGTTGAAGACATGGTTAGATAATTAATTCGATTAAAAGGATGTTGAGTAGAGGCTTATCGCGAGATAGGATGAGAAGGGGTGTTTTAGTCCGATGGGCTCCTTCCCTTCTCATTCCATAATCCCCGGACAATCTTTGGTTTCGCAAAAAGATCAGTTTGCTTTAAAATGGTTTCTTAATTTTTCCTTTAAAAATTAAGTGGCGACTCATTTGTTTTGAATTTGAAATTTTAAAAGAATTTTAAAAGAAAAGTTGTGGGTAAAAGAAGGAAAAATTGCGATATCCACAGTCCCACATAAATTATAAGGTTGCTATTAAACCTACTAATTATCAATTGTATTCAAATATGCCCTTACATGGGTACCCAAACAGGTTCCCTTTACCTATTATAAGACATAACAATATCTTTAAGCATTTAAACAAGTACTCATATAAACATATAATAACATCCAAATGCAAATTATTTTAATTAGACCCTTGTTGGGTCCCACATTTATACCAGTCCTGTCTTTTACAAAACTTTCATGTGTGTCCGCATTTGAACACCTTTTTTTACCTGTGGGTTCATAGCCCCATCTTAAACCATCTTATGCATTAATTATCTTAAATTAACATATATTAATATCACATTAATCTTCTTTTCCGGATATGGATGTTACATATTCACTAAGGGAAAGTTCAAGTCCAAAAGACACTCTCCTAATGCATCGCAAGTCCGTGAATTGCTCTCGTAGTTTTATTGTATTTTGTTTTTGTTTAGTTAGCCATAATCATTCACATGTGGGGGATTGTTATATTCGGAGTGTTAATGGGAGCTTATGTAAGCTCAAGGGGATCGTTAGGATCGCTATAGACCTGCTTAATGCCCAAGGAAAGGCTTAGAACATTAAGTTTTAAGATTTTAGGAGAGGGGTTTTCGACCGGTCGACGAAGTCCCTTCGACCGTCTAACTGGGTCAACAGCTATAGGAAGTTTTAAACAAATTCTGGCAGAGGGGCATTCGACAGGACCCTGTTTGTGAAGTGTTACAACTCTTCATGTTATAACTTTGTAGTAACCCGTGTTTTCATGTTTAAATTGACGATTTAGACTTCGTGTGCGATTTTAGCGAAAGTTGGTCACAGGGGTATTTTGGTCATTTTTTCAATTTTATAAGTCATGAACTAAAAATATTTTTTTTTGGGAAAAGTTGCGTGAGATTAAATGATTTGGTATTCGTGTTGGAAGTTAAGATTTTTCGAGTCATATTTAAAATTAAATCTAATATTTTTCTCTTTTAATTTTAACAGTAGCAGAATTTTGTTTTCAGATTTTTGTTAGGAAAACGAAGGAAATTTAAGGTTCTGCCCGCGTTGTCCCAAGCAAAACTCGATTCTGCACACTTTTCGTCTAATGTAATTTTCTCAGATTCTGCACCGTTTGGGCAGAAAACGAGGATTACAGTAGCAGTTTTTATGAGAAAGTATATTAGAAATTAAATCTAATATTTTCTCTTTTAATGATTAGATTGTTAGGCCATTATGCTTGGTTATTTATATACTAATATTAGTGGAGTTATAGGTGCATTAGTGTATGTTTACATCATCTTGCATATTCCTTATAAACTACCAATTAATTAGAAGTTAGTTTGCATATTCCTTATAAACTACCAATTAATTAGAAGTTAGTGGGTTGTTAGGCCATTATGTTTGGTTATTTATACACTAATATTAGTGGAGTTATAGGTGCATTAGTGTATGTTTACATCATCTTGCATATTCCTTATAAACTACCAATTAATTAGAAGTTAGTGGTTAATAATTAGATTGTTAGGCCATTATGTTTGGTTATTTATACACTAATATTAGTGGAGTTATAGGTGCATTAGTGTATGTTTACATCATCTTGAATATTCCTTATAAACTACCCATTAATTAGAAGTTAGTGGTTAATAAGTGGATTGTTAGGTCATTGTCTCCAAGTGAAAGCTTGGCTATTTATACACTCACATACTCTCTCAAACACACACATTCTACACTTCTAGCATAGAGAGCTTGAGAGAGTCACATAGAGAGAGATTTATATATATACACAATTATAGATATACATACACCTCGAGTTAGAAGAAGAAGAAGAAGAAGAAGAGAAGTGTTTGGGAGTTGCTCAACATCATTTATAGGTACCGGGTTGTGTACAATATGCTTTCTAAATTCTCCGGAGTATTTCTTTGTTATCTCTACTTGTACTCTTTTTGCAGTTATGTTGTGTTTTCATTTGGAATCAATGAGTATGTGTTTATTGCTAAGTGCTATGGGACTAAAGGGTCATGAGCAAGGAGCACCTACCAACAGTCCAACAGGCCTCAGGGACCGACGTACTGGAGACGGGTGAGGTGAGGTGAGGTGTCTCTTGCTATGTGATCAAGAGGAACCTGGTATGATGCTATTGGTATGAGCGTTTGGGTAGTGTGAGCAGTTGGGTTGTGAGACTGGTCAATTGATTTGATGTCATTCTATGTATTTGATTGTCATTATCCTTTTGAGCCTTTATTATTCATGTCATATTGTATACTTCCCGGTATGGTTTTTAGATGCAGGCAGTGCCGGTAACCGAAGCCTAGTAGGGAGATAAGGTTAAGGATGATATAGGAGATCCGTGGAGAATATGGACCTGCTGGGAGTTTTAAAGAAATTTTGTATTTTTATTTTAAAGAATCAAGTGTGATTTATTTAATTTTTCAATGGAAATACGCTTATTTTTGCGGGGCGTCACAAACTTCAAATTAGTTTGAACTTCAACTGTTCTAATGGCTGATAAACGTGTATATACTGTTATATACGTAGTGTATAGGTGTTGGGACACAACCATTTATGTAGAGAGACATCTCTCACCCAATATACACCTCTATATATACAATACAGTTAGTTAGTTTTGATATACTTTACACAGATTTTATCTTCTCTTCTTCATCTATTCTAGGGTCATTGAGAGCAACTTATATACATACAATTCTGTAGAACAATTAAAGTTGAGTTATACTTCAATTGTTAGATCGTAGTATCCTCAAGAATGACGTCCTAGTCCACAAAACAACGGTGTGTGTGCCGTAAACTTATTTTTTGGATAACGTATTCATATGTGATTCGATCTTAAGTTTAATCACTGTTTATTTGAAGTTTCATATCCATTAGATTCCAACACATATATGCATTTAGATAAAGATTGTCAAATATAGAGTAAATGGCAGTCCTTAATTGTTACAGTTAAAAATACATGCTCAAAAAATATATATATTGAAAAAATATAGAACACTGATATTTTCAGAAGGGCAAATTACACTTTCATCCATTAAACTATATACCTATTTTCAATTGGGTCCATAAACTTTTTTTTTGCAATTGGGTCCTTGAACTTCAAAAATTCATTCAATCAGATCCAAATTCTAACACTGTTAGCTTAAATTATTAGAAATTGTTAGAAATTGCCACGTACACTGCGCGTAATGCTTATCTGTCACATGTTAGGATAAGACAAACACGGGAGACTGTGAATGGCTAAAAAATGATGTGATTTTGGTATGAATGAATGTAATTTTAGATCTTGTCGAATGTGTTTACGAATTTGATTAAACACGAATTTGGATCTAATGGAATGTGATTTTTCGCACTATTCACAATCTTCCGTGTTTGTCTTAATCTAGCATGTGACAAGTAAGCATTACGCATAACGTATGTGACAATTTCTAATAATTAAAGCTAACAGTGTCAGAATTTGGATCTAATTGAATAAAATTTTTAAGTTCAAGGACCCAATTGCAAAAAAAAAAAAAAAAGGTTTATGAATCCAATTGAAAACATGTTATAGTTTAATGGATTAAAGTGTAATTTTCCCTTTTAAAAAAATGTAGACGAGTGAGCGGTTAAGGTGGATCTTACAACTTTTGTTTACCCAAATTTATTTTCTTTCTTCTTCTTCTTTTTCTTTTTTAATTATAGGAGAAAGTGGTGGAATCGAACACTCGATTTATGCAACAGAAGGGTTTAAGACCTAACTTGGCACGAAAATAAATTATGATCACTTTGTATTATTATTATTATTTTTTTATATCTCCAAATTTGTTTGCACGGTAGAATCTGGAATTTATCACTAGAAAATCTTCACATAATATTGTTATATTTTCAAATTGTTGAGCTGATAATCTGCACCTAAATGATGTGGCCACACTTTTCTGTAGTGTTATGTGTGAATCTAGAGGACATGAGTAATGCCACGACGAGGGCATAGCAGCCAAGTCCTTCTATGCGATAGACACGTGGCATAATGTGAAGCAAACTTGAGTGCCTACATGTCAGGGAAAAATATTAATTATAAAAGGATAGAGATGAAATGATATCCCAATTCAATCAAATGTCTTGAACTTTTCATTTGACTCCCTATTTTTTTGGAGAATTTCTTTTCACATAAGTTCAAACTCTTTTCATATAAGTCAAAAACTTTAAACCTTTATTGTATTAAAAATGTTACAAATAGTGACGTGATATTCTCGTTACAACTAATATTTACTCACATATTAAACTGTTTGAAAATACTGTACTTCTCTCATGATTTGTATAAGCACACTGAATTGTGCTTGTAAGAGATGGAAACCTAACAAATCTAATAATGCATGCAAATTACCCAGATATAATCTAAGAAATCAACACACTCCTAAATGAGCGAATTTACCATCAAGAAAACCTCTCAAAAAAAAAATTTTATCATTAAGGAAAAAAAAATACACTCATACTCGTATTAGAAATTAACAGTCAAACTAACGATCTACTATTTGTTGATTAATAGAAGGGGGATAAAGGTTATTTACCCCAAACCACAAAGAAAGTCGTTGTAATGATAAAAACCAAAGGTCCTTTATTTTGACATTAGTGTAATTTTATCCATTTTTAAGGGTATACATTGATCTTTCTTGAAGTAAAATCAACATATAAAGACGCCTTATATTGCTGTAAAGAATTCTTCATGAATGTGTTAAAAAATTTACTTATATGTTTATTTTTTTAATTTGCAGTACATACTGAAACTTATACTCGGAGTATAATTATAGAAATTGGGGCCGCGACACTCTTTATGGATACTAAAATAGAAAGAGAAAGACGGAGGTATCAAAAGACATTTTCCTTATAACTTCATTAATTCAATTAAAATTTTAAGGTCTTGTTTGTTTGCCGGCTAATTAAGGGGGATTAGACTATTTTAGTCAAATCCGGGTTTATACTGCGTTTGGTTGGGCGTTATAGGATAAGTTAACTCTTGGTATAATAATGTGGTTAAAAATAATGCTGTGTAAGAGGTATAAAACAAGGGTACTTGGGGCACACCCAAAGACACAACTTTTGGGACACAACCTAAGAGATGTGTCTATCTCTCTCTTGTATCACTGTGGGGTCCAGTGACATCACAGGAGAGATATAGACACATCTTTTGGGTTGTGTTCCAATCTTTATTCATAAAACAATACTATGGGGGGCAAGTATTGAATACTGCGGAGATAAGGGGGAGTGGGATTGTGGTTCATTTTGACAATATTACCCCTGATATAAAAAGACCAAAGTCAAATTGAGGGCTAATTTTTAACGCAAAGCAGAATTGGGAAGAGAGAGAAAAGAGAAGAGAGAAGAGAATAAGGCGATCTACCAGCTCCGAAGCCAACGACCACCCCCCAACCGATGATCTCCCTCACAGACGACCTCCCTTGCGACGCATCAAGTACATCATACATATTACATTGCCAAGTTAGATCTTGAGTTTTCTTAGGGTTTCATCAAATCTCAAGTTAGACCTTGAGTTTCTGGAGTTAAATGTTGGATCTTGAAGTTTTAATGTTCAATAGTTTAGATCTATCAACTTTCATTTTATTTTCTCACATTAAGAATTTAGATCAGTAATTTTTAAATCTATCAAATGTTGGGATTTATTGTTCTGTTTGGCACTCACTGGTCACCTGGACTTGAGTTGGGTTTTGCAAATTATTATTATTAATTTTTTTTTTCGAGTTTTGAACTTGTGTTCTCATACTTAGATCAATGCTATTTTTGGGTTAAATAACTCTTTTTAGAAACTATGGTAAAGTTTTTTTTTTTTTTTTTTTTTTTTTTTTTTTTTTGGGGTGGGGGGGTGTGTGTGAGGGCTGGTGTTTGTAAAAGATGTTATTTGGACTTTTTTGTTTTGAGAGTTTAGTACTGGAAGATGTGTATTTATGAAGAGAAAAATATATTGGTATTGTTGTAAATATGGGGTGTAGGTAATTTTTTTGTGGTATCCTTAGCTTTCTCTTTATACAATTGACAATTTTTTTTGTGTTTTTGATAGTTTTATGCAGTTTGCTGACAATGATTGAATGAGGTTGCCCATTGAGAATCTGAGATGATGATGCCAAAAATTGGGTAAGAACAAGAAGATGTGGACAAAGAAAGTTTGTATGTGATTCGGCCCCGTTAACTAGGTGATCTACGTCCACGTGTATGTCGGAGTGTGTTCACTAACAAATCACTTGCGGCCTTTGGTGAACCAACAAGGAGGGTAGCACTACCAGAAACCGGCGGGGTATATGCGGATGAGTGATATATATTGCTATTCTGTAAAAATAAGAATGCGATCCCGTTTAATGAGGGTGAGTGGTCCCTTTTATAGATGCAAGAGACCACCCGCACAAGGTAACTAAACAGATTAGAAAATCCAATCTAATTACAATTGATTGATACCAATCATGGGAGTTTCCTAAGTGGTTTAGGAAACATCTTGCACCTTCCAATAGTTTTCTAACTGAGATAGGCAACTGTTTGAAACCTTGTAGAGCAAGTCACAGGACAGGCCCGAGTCAAGTCCACTGGGGGACGAGTCAGCCTCGTAAGCCCGAGCTGTGGGCCCAGACCGAGCGGTCATAGGCCAAACAGCCAGGATGGTTGAGTAACAAGCGCCCACTCCGGATAACTTGGCAATTCCCTGCTGAGGTGGCAGTTTGACCTTGACTTGATATTTTTGTACATATCAGCTGCCCTTCATTTTCAAAGCTAATGTGATGCTTCATCGGATGAATATTGAAAATTAGTACTATTGTGCAAACAGTTTGGGAACGAGGTCGGGAACTCGCCCAGGGTAAGACCAGCCGCATACATCAGCCGGGGACTAGACCAACCGGTGGTGCCTAGGGCTCGGGGCTGGTACATGCCACGTGTTGGTTAATGGTTGGTTTGGCTAAGATCCAATGAGGCCGGTGTGAGTGTAACCGGACAATTGCATCGCAACCGGACTGTCACGTCGTGCATTTAATGCTGGCGCCTTTTGAGGCGTCGCTTTACGTATCCGAGGTGACAGCTGTCAGGCGGTTTAGGCGGGAAGACTTCCTGGGCATTGGATCTAATCTGATGTGGACCGTTCATGCTTCCTATATAAGGGACACTTATTCATTTCTTCCATTCCTGCTGTCTAGAGATAGATTACCGAGCGGTTTTGAGAGCAAAAAGTTCGTGGCCAAGCTTCCTGAGTTCTTTTCAGCGCTTGATTCTTGTAAGTTTTCGCCTTCCCACCCTTCAAATTTTACTATTCTTTCCTTCTCTTCCTCTTTCTAGTCAACGTTTTCTCTCGAGACTGGAGAACGGGAACCCTTTAGGATGCGCGTGGGAGTGGGACTTTTTCTTCCTTAGATTCATCTCCCTTTTTAGGTCAGGTAGCACAACAGGGCAATTGAACCGATCGGGTTGTCTGGGGTTATTTCTGACCGAGTACCACCTTACCTTGACGACCTTGTACACTTTGCCTTTTAGGCTTGTAACCTTGCCTCCTCTGTACCTCAGACTTGGAGTCTCTGACCCCTACCTACGTTGCCAATTATTCCCTCGTCCAGTCACAAGAACCTTAGAGATGTGTCATTCCGGTTTCAACTTGTCTTTCCAGTCGGAGGACGAGCAGTCGCGATCAGGGACTCCGGATACAAGTTTAGATCCACCTTCTGCGACCCCGTCTGACTAGCACAGCTAGGGTAGGATTCCCAGTCGGGTGTCCGATGATGAAGTAGCTTAGGATATCCCCGTTGCCTCGGTGTCTAGGGGGTCGGGTGATGAGGGGTCAGTACCGAACAGCCCCGATGTAGTCTTTGCTTGTGAGGCGATCGTTAGCATCTTGCATACCCCAGATCTGGTTGAATCAGGGATAGGTACGACGTTCCCTACCACTTTTCTTTGGCCGTACACACTGGTGGGGCTCACGTCCATCAGTCGGGCTTCCTTACCCTATACGAGGATGCCCTGATGACGGGACTTCGCCTTCCCCTCCATCCCCTAGCTTGGGACGTGTTGATATATCTCGGGATTGCTCCCGGGCAACTCGCATTGAACGGGTAGAGGTTCTTGATGGGGACTATCTCCCTGTGGCCCCAGGTTCTCAGATACGAGCTCACCATATAGGAGTTCTTCTGGGCACACCGTCGGTTCCTGATTCACGGGGAAGCCAGCTTCTTTTCGCTGGGAGCTAGGCAGGGGAGGAGAATCACAATCAACTGCCTGAGCAACAACAGACGGTGGAAGAAGAAATTCTTCCAAGTATCCAGCCTCGGGCTTTGCGAAAAGGCGCTAGGAATACAATTGAAGACTTCCTGGGCGGAGAAGTTGAGGAGTAAGCTCCCGTCTTTTTCCCTGTTTTGTTTTACTTTGTTGTCGTTGTTGAACTAACGACCCTTTGCTCTGCAGTGGGATCAGTCGAACCGCCCAGTATTTTTGATGAGTGCTAGACGAGGATTCTATCATTGGCCAAGGACCCCCACAGACGTCAACAAATTGCTGACCCAGGCGAGGGATCAGAAAAACTCCTACCAGCCCAAGCACCGATTCGTAGCTCCTATTTTTCCTCCGATCATCGTTGGTACGTTTTATGGCCATTTTCTGGTTTCCTCCATTTTACTGAATTCTAATGCGATTTGCTTATGCCTTTCCTTGGTCTCGCAGAGATGGCTACCAGGGACGTGGTAACACTAAAGGAAAAGGAGGCTACTCTGGCCACCCGGGCGGGCCAGAGAAGGAAAAGGCAAGGCCCCACTGAGGGCTAGCAACTGAAGAGACTTCACCGGGGACCTCGCGCGGGTGGAGAAGGGGTCGGGATGTCTGCTCCCAAAGTGACCATTGTCGTTCCTTCCACACATCCTACTGAAGCCCTACCGGTCGGGGCGACGACCCCTCGCATTGTCCCTTTGCCCCCGTGACCACGCGACGTTTCGGCCGGGATGCCGGCGGTGAAGACGGCTGACGAGGTTTGGGGAAGGGTCTGACCCGGGCTATTGCAGAGCCAGGTGGACAAGTGCTTTGGGTTGGGTACCGAGGCACTAATTGGTTGGCTGTACAGCATCAGCCATATGGTAAGTAGCCTTGCATATATTTTTTCTCGTTCTCTCTGTCTGAAAATACTGATGGCTCCTATTTCCTTCCTGTAGGTTGGCTGTTTGGCGGAGGGGTTGAGGCTTACCTGCCCGGGGCAGTTGAAAGACTATCCGCCACTGAGGCCGCCCTGGCTGTGGAGAGGGTGGCACGGGATTCTGCAGACTTCGCCCTCACCGTGGAGGAGGAGAAGTCGAGGGCCCTGGCCCTGTAGTTGGGGGAAGCCCGCGAGTTCCTTGCTACCGAACGGGCAGCCCAGAAGGCCGCAGAAGCAAAAGTGGCGGCTACAAAGGCTGGGAAAGAGGCTGTAAAAGCCGAGAAGCTGGCTTTCTCTGAGGTTATTGTAGCCCATGAGGCAGGGGTGAATGATGTCGAGGAAGAATTTGAAGATGGCTTCCTCGCAGGCTATGCTGACCTGTCCGAGCGGGCGACCGTCGACCACCCAGACTAGGACCTCTCGAGCTATTCTAGGGCTGAGTCCAACTACTGGAAAGAGGAGCAGGCTGCTGCTGAAGATGTTGCTCCGAACAGGGATGCTGGCCCGGGAGAAGAGGCTGGTGAGACCAAGGATGTGGTCATCGTGGATGACGCTTAGCTTCTGTACCTAATTTTTTTTAGGGGAGGCTACTACAATTTTTCCCCAGGCATTGTACATATATTTGTTGTTAATGAAAAGGCCCTCTGAGGCCGCCTTTTGCACCAACTGTTTCGCATTTTGCACTTTGTATGCCTGTATTTATAATTGCTTGTGCCCGATCAGTTGTAAGTCTTGTCAAAACACTGCCTTAGCAAAAGCTTTAAGACTGTGACCGGTCAAGAGCACTTGGTCTTCTAGGGACCTGTACTTACAAACTTAGGTTTGACGGTCACGTCCGGTATAGTGTAGGATTTTGTTCCTGTTACTGCTCAGACAGCTTCTCTGGGCACTGTAGGTACTTAGGAATATTTTGGAATTTCCGGCCCTGTTAATGCTCGGTGTGATCTCCTGTTTTGGCCCAGTATCCCCCTGCCCCTCAAGCTTTTGCTAAGGCGGTAGTTGGTAGAGGGATTGACCGTAGGGAACCGACCTAGAACGTTTGTGGTTGTAGGATCTTTTTAAGCTTGCTGTGATTCGAGGTGAAAAGTGCATGTTTATAGTGTATTATACGGTCTTTTATGCATACTTTTATCCCCAAGTCCCTAGATTTAGATGCACATCAATGATTAAGTGTTTTCTATGATGTTGAGACTCAAACATGTGTTTTTACACTATTTTACAGGTCATGGAAAGCAAACATTGCATAGAAAGTGATTCTGGTGAAGAGAATAGCAGAAGCAGCTGAGAAAATGCCATTTTTGACAATTAAGACTTCAGATTTGGAAGATTTTCCCAGAGACATGAAATGTAGATCTTTGAGTTACGGTCGCGTGGCCGCAAACGGGAGGTCAATCCGAGGTCCGAGTCAAAAGTTATGGCCATTCTCCCATCGGTGTGCAGTGCTGTCAAAATCAGAAGAGTTCAAGCGATTGAAGAAGGGTTCAATCGATCGAACCTTCGATCGATCGAACTGAGCTCGATCGATCGAACCTTTTATTCACCCAAAAGTTGCGTAAACTCTGTGGGAACCCTATATATACGTCGTTTTGACGCCAGACGAAGGGAGGACGCTCCAGAACGCGAAAAACAGCAGTTTAGGGTAGTTTTAGGGTTAGATTAGGAGTAGTTTAGGTTAGATTAATCTTCTTCTTCCTCCTTTTCCATTGTAGATTGAAGATTCAAGTTTGTTTCAAGTTTATTCAGATTATATTCAGATTATTTACAGGTTTTTTCTTTCCAATCTATGTTCTTTGATTGTTTATTAGTTTACAGGTTGATGATTGCTTTGTTTTACTATTTCTGCAATAGTTTATTCATGTTTCCGTAGTTTAGACGTTGGAGATATGTGATGAAATATTGATTCTTAGCCTCTGCCATGTATGATATAGAAACCTTGGGCTCGATCGATCGAAGACAGTTCGATCGATCGAACCCGAGCCATAGTCAAGCGATCGAAGGCACTTCGATCGATTGAAGGATGACTGTCCGATCGATCGAGAGCGCTTCGATCGATCGAACATGTTAAATCCTGAGATGATTCTTTTAAGTATTCCATGACTTTCTGTTTTAGAAATCTGTCATCAAATTGTCCCAATAAGCTCAGTTTGTCACAACAGTTTTTAGAACTTAAAGCCTTAAGGCCTTTTCTTCAATGACTTCTGAAAACCACTTTGAATGCTAACACCATTTAGAGTGCAAGTAATAACCATTGTTTTAAACCGTCTTCCATGTATTTTACTCAAATGTGATGATGTAGTCCCGGTCATGAAAGGGCTATTGAGTCTTTATCTTTAGAAAAATACGGAATACTGAAAAGGGATGTACTCCATAGAACGTTAATGAATTTGCATGGTAGATGGTTAGGATCAATGTGGATTCACGTGTTTCCAACACCTTTAGTTCATCTGTTTAATTAGTTATGTTTCTTTACATTCTTAGTTTATTATTTAGTTTAATTTCATTAATTAGGATTTGTAGAACCTCCACTTTTATATTCTGATTTTCTTTTCTTTTGCTTTAGGTTGTAACTTAGTAGATATTCTTCCTATTCCTTCCCTGTGGGATCGACCTGGACTTATCCAGTATTACTTGCACGATCACCTACACTTGGGTGTTGCACAAGAGCGCACAACTATTTAGTCGTGTCAAGTTTTTGGCGCCGTTGCCGGGGAAAGTTCGATCGATTGAACCCTTCTTCAATCGCTTGAACTCTTCTGATTTTGACAGCACTGCACACCGATGGGAGAATGGCCATAACTTTTGACTCGGACCTCGGATTGACCTCCCGTTTGCGGCCACGCGACCGTAACTCAAAGATCTACATTTCATGTCTCTGGGAAAATCTTCCAAATCTGAAGTCTTAATTGTCAAAAATGGCATTTTCTCAGCTGCTTCTGCTATTCTCTTCACCAGAATCACTTTCTATGCAATGTTTGCTTTCCATGACCTGTAAAATAGTGTAAAAGCACATATTTGAGTCTCAACATCATAGAAAACACTTAATCATTGATGTGCATCTAAATCTAGGGACTTGGGGATAAAAGTATGCATAAAAGACCGTATAATACACTATAAACATGCACTTTTCACCTCGAATCACACCCCCCAACTAGCTCGTTGCTAGTCCCTAGCAATGAAGCGAACAACAACAGTGTTTATTTAAACTATAAGAATTGAAAACAAAAGAAATTAAAATCCTAACTCACTTTCGCAGGAATCGCGATTGCATTTAGCGTATGCAACAAGCCTTTAAACCCCTAGGTTCCCCCTAGTGGACGAGTGTTGTCTCGTGAGGGTTTGCAGTGAATCTACCCACAAAATTCATGTTTATGGTAATGGTTCTCATTTAAATGTTTTCAAGAAATTTTTCCTCTCATTTAGCAATGTAGTTAAGCTCAACAATCTCATGAAACTCTCTAGTAAGCCATAGCAATGCAACACACACATTACAGTTAATCTACTATCAAAGTCATTAAGAGGTTCCATACCTATTAATCTTCAAGTGTGTGTGTGAATGGACAACCCAAATACAAAACTTTAATTTCAAAGCTCGCATAACCTAAGATGCTATCAAGACGTTCATTTTGACTCAACTCTTACCAGGATTACACTCTCAAGATGAAATCGCTCCGAATTAGGTGTAATAATTATCACTCATGATATGGAAGCTATAAAGAGTAAATGTAAATGGAATCTAATGCTTCTCATATCTAAATAGAAAAACGGAAATTTTATAGTGCATAAAGTCTCATGAAATGATACCTTTCACTAGAAGAGCGAGATACCGTGGAGAACTCTCTCATTACCTTAACTTCAAATCCAATTTACCTAGCATCATTAGGACTTTGAAAAAGAGGTATTCGATTTAGAAGAAAGAGATTCGTGATATTCAATTGGGTCAAAGGATGTGATTGGAATGTCTACTATATTTTTTTTTTGAAACTTCCCCCACATCTCCAATCTCTCTCTTTTCTTCTTCTCTTCTTTTTTTTTCTTTTATTTTTCACACTCTTCTTTTTATTATTTTTTTTTCTTTTGTAACAACCATTGGCACTTTTTTTTTCTTTTCATGCTTTCTTTTTCTTTTTTTTTTTCTTTTCTTTTTGCCAACTTTCCCTTATTCACACAACCAACTTCTTGTCAAGATAACACATTCCAATCACTCCTAAATGAAGAATTGAAGCTTGAACTCCTAATTTGGAGTTAGGTATAGACTTTAGGATTATGTAGACAAGGTAAATATGATAAGCTCAAAAGGTGAAGTAAAGGAATATCATGGAGGTAGGCCAAGGCTATATTATCCATATATGGTCAAAAGATGGCCTAAATCATCTTCTAAGTTAATAGGATTATTCATTTCAGTAAATTCAAGAGCTCTAAAGTTGGTAAATCCTGAACGTTCTCTTCTAGTGATCAGTCAAAATGAAGAAGAAAAATGAGACTTTCAACGAATTAATACGCTTTTTTAAAAAGTAAGAGTAATTTTATAAAACCCTCAAAAACAAAGAATGGCACAAAAGCTCACTTGGGTTATTAGTCTCCACTACAGTCTTTCAAGACACTTAAACTATGCTTACTAATCCATTTTAGCTAAGTACAAGGTTGTCACAACGTGCTCAAAGTATTTGAAGATTAAAAAGCATAGAACATACTATAACTAAGATAGTAAACAAACTACCATAGTATATCACATACTAATAACATACAGAAAATAACACTAATGCATCATAACTAACTACATTAACTAAGAGAGAAATGCAAGAACCATTTTCTTATCTTTAAAAATAAAATTAAAAATTTCAAAATTTTTGACAATTTTAATTTACTGAGTCATGTTGCTAAGCAGGTATATTGACATTAAAGCACCACGAAAAAAATATGAGGCATGCAATGGCTCACTCCCCCCAACTAAAACTAAACATTGTCCCCAATGTTCTAAACTATGCACATGGACATGTAAAGTAAAGCGAGGGAAGGAAAGATTTTACCTCGAGGCATTAATATCCAATTTTTTTCAAGTTACCTGCAAAATCATTAGTAGCAACAAGGAAAAATAGAGAACATAATATAACAACTCAGTTAATAAATTCGGTTAATCAAGATACTTATCATAAAGTAACAACCGAAATTTTTGAGGATCTTCCCAGTGAAATAATTTAACAATGAGAAGACTGTTGGGATCCTCATAAAATTGCAACTCCCCCCAACTAATGTCAGGCTCAAGGTCAGAGGAGATGATGCAAAACCTATGGCTTCCAAATTTTTTTGGGACAGTTATAAAAGGAATACCACACTTTTTAGGAATTATATGCAAGAAACGATCTTTGGTGTTGGTATTTCCTATAACAGCCTCTATTTTAATACTAAAAACAGGGGGAGGCCATGGTTCAATAAAAGAGGCAGGGTCGAAGTGATGTTCTAATGAAGCTTCACCACCCTCCGCTTGTCCTAGAACAGAATCTATGGAGATATAATCATAGGAATTGAATTTCTGTTCTATGCACATGGTTTTGGACTGGACTTGGATAAAGCTATCTATTTGGGCCTCAATGTCATAATCACTCAAGAAGGTCAAGCAGTCTAGAAGATTGCTAGCTTCTTGTTGAATTTTAAGATCATCTAAAGTGGGCCCAATATTTTCCAAGTCTTCTCTCAAAGAATTTTGAAAGTTAAAATTTTGTGAAGAACATGTGCTAGTATCCTTACCATCCTCTTCCACAACACATTTTGTTTGTTCACGAATGGGGTACACATAACATTCAAGCTCAGGACGAGAGCTTTGATTGATAGCAAGGATAGGTGATGGGCAACTTGGTGACACCACCTCTTCGGTCGAAAGAGGTGAGTGTTCATGAATATCACAAGAATCTAAATCAGATTTAGATTTTTCAATTATGTCCTCTCTAGGGTCACTTTCAAAAGTAGGGGTAGAGTCAACAGGGGACTCTTCCTTTCCTAATTGCGTGCAATCACCTAAACTCTCGTCATCTTTTAAAACTTCATTCTCATCCTTGTAACTCTCCTCACTATATATGTCATCTATTGAGGTGCTCTGGACAAAGAGATTGTGCAGTTTTATCCAGGCAGTGAAGGAGTTGATGTCTGGGGTTGTATGTTGAGGAGAAGATGGTTCTACAACTTCATGCTCAATGGTTTGGTTTTGGAGTTCTTGTTGGGTTATCACTTTCTCAAATGAGTTGTTAACCTCACTCGGTATGAACCCATCATTGTCCTCTAATTCCATTCCATTGTTAGTGTCTTGAAATTCAGGTTGTAGCGTTGAAGGACTGGTATAGTCTTCTAAAGGTTGGCTATCAAATGCTTGTTGATATCTAGCTCCTAATTTATCAATTGCACCCTCTAGCCTTTTCATTTCACTAAGCAGCAATTCTAACATACCATTATCCTCAACTTGGTTATTCTCCTCATTATAACTATATGAAGTTTCACCCCATTGTTGTTGGTAATAGTCCCCTTCCCATTGTGTTTGTGTGCAAGACTCCCCAGAAGGAAAGTCTTGGTGCATTTGGTAATCGTGGGAACTACTACTATATCCTACACTATCATTTTGGTTATATCCCCATTGCGGTTGATAGAACTCTCCAGGTGGAGGTTCTTGATACGTTTGATAACATGGGGGACTAACACGATGGTTTTCCCATTGTAGTGATTGGTAGCACTCAGGTTGATAATGTGCATCATATGTGGGTGCTTGCCAACTCGGGGTATAGTTCTCATTACCTAATGTGTACCCATTCGTGGTATTTGTGTTATATGGAGGGTAATATGGATAAGACATGTTTACCCAAAATATTTAAACAAAAGAAAATTTTTTTTTTTCTTGTGAGAGAAAAAGTCCAATGATTTTTTTTTTAAAGTAAAAGAAGAAAAATGGAAAAACTTAGTAAAATCCTAACCTAGTTGCCTTCCCCGGCAACGGCGCCAAAAACTTGAGCTACAGTTCGTGAGCTATTATTGGAGGAGAGAGAGGCCAGGATTAGACTCGAGGGCCGGATGGATCAGATCCAGACATTGCTGGAGTCCATATTGATTCAGATAGGGGTTGATCAGGCTGTTCACTCTGCTCACCATCCCACAGCTACCCCTTCTGCCCCGCCTACTGCTGATCCATCATCTGATGCTGCCCCAACTTCTGAGGCTGCTGATCCTGTTTCCACCACTGCTACCGAGCCACCCACTACTGCTCCTACTACTACTGTATTGCCGCCTGCTCCCATCGACATCCCTTCTGATGTAGCCGATGATACGCCGTCTGGGGTCGATTAGTCTTAGTTGGGGAGGTGGTATTTATGTATTTTTGGTTAGTAGTGTACTGATTTTTGTTATATTTTTGGTTGGTTGTATATGTTGGTGGTTTTTGGGTGTATTATTTGGTTAGTTGGTATTGTATGGACAGTATTTATCACTGCTTGTATTTTATTTTATTCTGTTCTTATTCCAGTGGTTTCGATTGATTGGATCATGGTTTTATCGTATTATTGTTATCTTTTGATCCTGTCTGTTTTGGAGATTGTGTTCTACTTTTCTATGCTAGGTTGCTCGCTTGAGATCATCAATTTGCTCCATACAGGTGATACCCATCTATTAATTTATTGAAATTCAACTTCTGGGGACTTTGTTGTTTTCAGTTGGGGGTAGGATACTAGATAGGTATACACCCATAATGATCAGGTTTTGCACCTAGATATGTTTTAAATTTAATGAGAACACAGTCTGTTAAAATTTGAAAAATTTTTATTGAATAGTATTGATAGAATAACTCTGAATAACCTTTCCTGCTTGTTAATTAGACAATGATACATTTGTAGTATTCTTATCTTTTTATGGATTAAATCCACGCGGTTTTTCTGTATCATTGAAATGAATTGCATCTGTAAAGCTATTATGTACCCAACACTTTTGTGCACTAATTGGTAGCTATGTAGAAAACCTGAAAATTGAGTTAAAATGAATATTGTCCGAAAAGAACAAGTAGTGGAGGCTAATAACCCTTTGTGAGCTATTGAGCCAGTCATCATTTCTGAGGGGATTCTCATACATTGTCGAATGTTTTTTCTTGCATATACTTGGTAAATTCGTTGTTAAGTCTCAGTTTTCTTTAAAGTTTTGACTGCTTGTTAGAGGAGAACGTTCAGGATTTACCAATTAAACTCGATGAACACTTAAGTGCTAAAAATTGAAAGTTGAGAAAATGATTCAAGCCATCGTTTACCCATTCCTTTACCTAATATAGCTCACCCTCATTCGTTGAATCGTTTCACCCCTGATCCCACCTCAATTAAATATTTCCAAAAAAAAAAAAAAAAAAAAAATCACAAGAATCCAAATCTTTGATCTATACCTTGACCTCATTGAACCGTTTGATAAATTTGTTGAGAATGAGTCATCAAAGTATGTGAAATGGAAGGAAGTTGTTGTGGGGATGTTTCAGGTTTAAAAAAAAAAAAAAAAAAAAAAAAAAAAAAAAAAAAAATGATGATGATGAATGAAGAGGTTAAAAAAAAAAAAAAAAAAAAAAAAAGAGTATATGAAATGAATGGGAGATTGGGTGGAGAAAAGAATAAATAATAAAAAGAGAAGAAATTCCATCACATACTAAAAAGCACACTCTTCTCTACAACACCCCCACCTACTAAATACAAGCCATAATTCAAAGTCTTGAAGATTCTCAATAATTGGTTTGAACATGGAAGTGTGAGTTGAGTTGTCCACGGTATTTCGCTCCTCTAGTAAGTAGTATTCCATTCATGAGACTATACACTCTTAAATGTCCGTTTTTCATAGAGTCAAGTATGAAAGCATTAGCACTTAGAATATCATCCTTCCCAAAGCTTTCATACGATGTGCGATCATTGTAAAGCAAGTTTCTGAGAGACATTCTTTTTTAGTGTGACCAATGTGAGAATTGAGCTAAAACTACAAGTTTCCAAAGTATAATATTCTGGATAACTCTTAATAAGGGTTGGACGCATGGTTGTTAATTTCACACACATACGGGTGCATGATGGTAATACATGTGTTATATTTTACTTGGTGATATGGGGGAGCATGTGGATCTCTTTCATGGGTTGATAGAGGATATTATATTATTGTAGAGTTGAATTAACAGTTTAATGGAAGGGGAAATTCTATAAGTTGTTCTAAATCTTCTTGAGCTTAAAATTGGAATTTTGTGGGTATATTCACTGCAAACCCTCACGAGACAACACTCGTCCACTAGGGGGAACCTAGGGGTTTAACGGCTTGTTGCATTCGCTAAATGCAACCGCGATTCCTGCGAAAGTGAGTTAGGATTTTTCTCTCTATCTTAGTTTAGGTTGTTTTTAGTTTTTCTTTGTTTCTTAGTCGTGGTAGTATTAGTTTAGGAATTTTTATTTTATTTTTATTTTCGCTTTATCGCTAGGGACTAGCAATAAGCTAGTTGGGGGTTGTGCAAAGCGGGGGTATTTGTAAAATACAACCGCGCTAAAAGGAAGAATTGTATTAATTTTTATCACAACTTCCCATGTTATCCGCAATTTGCATTGCAAGGCTAATTTTTATACAATATGATTAATCTATGATAAGTTGTATTGTTTTAGCTGTTGTTTGTGCAGATCACTGCTGTGTGGACTAAACAGATGAACATCAGAATAAATGGAATGCTGGAATGCAAACAAAAGAAGTCAAAGCTGAAATGTGGAGTTCGATCGCTCTAAGAAGGTTCGATCGATCGAAGGTTCGATCGCTCGAAGAGAGTCGAAGCGCTTGAAGATCAAGGGTTCGATCGATCGAGATCAGTTCGATCGATCGAACGGGGTATTTCCAGTAACATTTGCGTGCGCAGCAGAATACGGGTTTTAACCCTAGTGCCTTAGGTTTTCTATTTATATGCGTTTTGTACACGTCCATAAGGACGCCCACTTTTTGTTTTAACAGTTTTAGAGAGAGATATAGAGAGTTGTGTTTGTTTTTGTAGGTTTTCCTTGAATCTATACATTGTGGATTGGATTTTCTTGAGTTTAATACAAGTATCATTCACTTCAGGTTATTTATATATTGTCATTTACATTCTGCAATTCATAGGCATAGTTTAATCGCTCAGTTTATAGTGTTGCATGCTAAATATTGATAACATCATAGTTTTTTAGATTTCTTATGAATAACTCGCAACCAAACATGGTATTAATGTTTTCTTACGTTAAAAATAATTCTGTGACACTCCAGACGATGTCTGAGTAGTCCCAGGTTGGGAGATCACGATGAAACAGTGATCTCCAGCCTCTGCCATGCAGCAGAATAATCGCTGTGTTCGATCGATCGAAGTTAGTTCGATCGATCGAACCAGAGACAGTCAAGCGATCGAAGTCAGTTCGATCGATTGAGGGATGAAGGTCTTCGATCGATCGAAGGCGCGTCGATCGATCGAACTCTCGGATTCTTGAGAATGTTCCCTGCAGTATTCCAGGACTTTTTGTTTTAGGACTTGTTATCATTCTGTCCCAAATTAATGCTCAGTCTGTCAAAACAGTTTTAAAACTAAGGCCCTAAGGCATTTTCTTTCAATACATTTTGCAAACCATCTTCAATGCTAATACCATTGAGGATGTGAGTCTTAACTATTGAATTAAACCGCTTTTGTGTATTTCAATTTAACTGTGATGATATGGTCCCGGTCATGAAAGGGCCATAGAATCTTTATCTTTTGAGGAATACGGAAAACTGTAGGTAATATACTCCATTGTGCTTCAAGGTAAATGCATGGTAGATGGCTAGGTTACTGCGGATTCGTGTAATCCCAACACTTTCTTTTTAAAGTTAAACACCCTAATTTTAAGTACTGTTTTAATTAGCTAGTTAGATTGTTTAGTTAATTTTAATTGTTTTCATTAGTAATCCTTGTTTGTGGAACTTTGTGTTCCGCACCATCATTCAACCTTAGTTATTTTATTTTGTTTTCTTTAGAGGTTAGTCTAATTCGATAGGTCAACACCTTCCCTGTGGGATCGACCTGGTCTTACCAGATATTACTTGCACGTCTACCTACACTTGGGTACTGCACAAGAGCGCACAAGAAAATTCTCGTGTCAAGTTTTTGGCGCCGTTGCAATGACACGCGAAAAATCTTGTGCGCTCTTGTGCAACACCCAAGTGTAGGTGATCGTGCAAGTAATATAGTACTGGAAGTCCAGGTCGATCCCACAGGGAAGGAATAGGAAGAATATCTACTAAGTTAAACCTAAAGAAAAAGAGAAGATGAATGTAGGAGTGAAGGTTCTAACGAATCCTATTTAATTAAATTAAACTAAATATTAAACTAAACATATAGAAACATAACTAATGAAACAGATAAACTAAAGGTGTTGGAAACACGTGAATCCACATTAATCCTAATCATCTACCATGCATATTCATTAACGCTCTATGGAGTACATCCCTCTTCAGTATTCCGTATCTTTCTAAAGATAAAGAATCAATAGCCCTTTCATGACCGGGACTACATCATCACAGTTGATTTAAAATACTTGGAAGACGGTTTAAAACAATGGTTATTACTTGCACTCTAAATGGTGTTAGCATTCAAAGTGGTTTTCAAAAGTCATTGAAGAAAATAGCCTTAAGGCTTTAAGTTCTAAAAACTGTTGTGACAAACTGAGCTTATTGGGACAATTTGATAACATATTTCTAAAACAGAAAGTCATGGAATACTTAAAAGAATCATCTCAAGATTTAACATGTTCGATCGATCGAAGCGCTCTCGATCGATCGGACAGTCATCCTTCAATCGATCGAAATGCCTTCGATCGCTTGACTGTGGCCCTGGTTCGATCGATCGAAATACCTTCGATCGATCGAGCCCAAGGTTTCTAAAGGTTGCATGGCAGAGGTTGGGAATCAATGTTTCATCACATATTCCCAACGTCTAAACTACGGAAACATAATAAAACTATTACAGAAATAGTAAAACAAGACAATCATCAACATCTAAACTAATAAACAATCAAACAGAGGGAAAGGAGAAGAAAAACCTGTAAATAATCTGAAATAAACTTGTAAATAACTTGGAATACAGTTGAATCATCAATAATCTTCAATGAATCAATGGAAAAGATGAAAAATAACATGAATCTAACCTAAACTACTCCTAATCTAACCCTAAAACTACCCTAAACTGCTGTTTTTCGTGTTCTGGAGCGTCCCCCCTTCGTCTGGCGTCAAAACGACGTATATATAGGGTTCCCACAGAGTTTACGCAACTTTTGGGTGAAAATAAGGTTCGATCGATCGAGCTCAGTTCGATCGATCGAAGGTTCGATCGATTGAACTCTCTTCAATCGCTTGAACTCTCTGATTTTGACAGCTCTGCACACCGATGGGAGAATGACCATAACTTTTTACTCGGACCTCGGATTGACCTCCCGTTTGCGGCCACGCGACCGTAACTCAAAGATCTACATTTCATGTCTCTGGGAAAATCTTCCAAATCTGAAGTCTTCATTGTCAAAATTAGCGTTTTCTCAGCTGCTTCCGCTATTCTCTTCACCAGCATCACTTTCTATGCAATGTTTGCTTTCCATGACCTGTAAAATAGTGTAAAAACACATGTTTGAGTCTCAACATCATAGAAAACACTTAATCATTGATATGCATCTAAATCTAGGGACTTGGGGATAAAAGTATGCATAAAAGACCGTGAAATACGCTATAAATATGCATTTTTCACCTCTAATCACACCCCCCAACTAGCTCGTTGCTAGTCCCTAGCAATGAAGCGAACTACAGCAATGTTTATTTAAACTCTAAAAATTGAAAACAAAAGAAAATAAAAATCCTAACTCACTTTCGCAGGAATCGCGATTGCATTTAGCGTATGCAACAAGCCTTTAAACCCCTAGGTTCCCCCTAGTGGACGAGTGTTGTCTCGTGAGGGTTTGCAGTGAATCTACCCACAAAATTCATGTTTAAGGTAATGGTTCTCATTTAAATGTTTTCAAGAAATTTTCCTCTCATTTAACAATATAGTTAAGCTCAACAATCTCATGAAACTCTCTAATAAGCCATAGCAATGCAACACACATATTACAGTTAATCTACGATCAAAGTCATTAGAATATTCCATACTTATTAATCTTCAAGTGTGTGTGTGAATGGACAACCAAAATACAAAACTTTAATTTCAAAGCTTGCATAACCTAAGATACTATCAAGACGTTCATTTTGACTCAACTCTCACCGGGATTACACTCTCAAGACAAAATCACTCTGAATTAGGTGTAATAATTATCACTCATGATATGGAAGCTATAAAGAGTAATTGTAAATGGAATCTAATGCTTCTCATATCTAAATAGAAAAACGGAAATTTTAGTGAACAAAGTCTCATGAAAGGATACTTTTCACTAGAAGAGCGAGATACCGTGGAGAACTCTCTCAATACCTTAACTTCAAATCCAATTTACCTAGCATCATTAGGACTTTGAAAAAGAGGTATTCGATTAAGAAGAAAGAGATTTGTGATATTCAATTGGGTCAAAGGATGTGATTGGAATGTCTACTACATTTTTTTGAAACTTCCCCCACATCTCCAGTCTCTCTCTTTTCTTCTTCTCTTCTTTTTTTTCTTTTCTTTTCTTTTTCACACTCTTCTTTTTATTATTTTTTTTTCTTTTGTAACAACCACTGGCACTTTTTTTTTCTTTTCATGCTTTTTTTTTCATCATTTTTTTCTTTGCCAACTTTCTATTATTCACACAACCAAACTTCTTGTCAATGCAACACATCCCAATCACACCTAAATAAAGAACTGAGGCTTGAACTCCTAATTTGGAGTTAGGTATAGACTGTAGGATTGTGAGGACAAGGAAAATATGATAAGCTCAAGAGGTGAAGTAAAGGAATAGCATAGAGGTAGGCCAAGGCTATATTATCCATATATGGTCAAAAAATGGCCTAAATCATCTTCTAAGTTAATAGGATAATTCATTTCAGTAAATTCAAGAGCTCTAAAGTTGGTAAATCCTGAACGTTCTCTTCTAGTGATTAGTCAAAATGAAGAAGAAAAATGAGACTTTCAACGAATTAATACGCTTTTCAAAAAGTAAGAGTAATTTTATAAAACCCTCAAAAACAAAGAATGGCACAAAAGCTCACTTGGGTTATTAGTCTCCACTACAGTCTTTCAAGACACTTAAACAATGCTTACTAATCCATTTTAGCTAAGTACAAGGTTGTCACAACGTGCTTAAAGTTGTTTGAAGATTAAAAAACATAGAACATACTATAACTAAGATAGTAAAGAAACTACCATAGTATATCACATACTAATGACATACAGAAAATAACACTAATGCATCATAACTAACTACATTAACTATGAGAGAAATACAAGAACCATTAAAAATTTCAAAATTTTTGCAATTTTGATTTACTGAGTCATGTTGCTAAGCAGGTATATTGACACGAAACCATAAAAAGAAATAAACGAGGCATGCAATGACTCACTCCCCCCAACTAAAACTAAACATTGTCCCCAATGTTCTAAACTATGCACATGGACATGTAAAGTAAAGCGAGGGAAGGAAGGATTTTACCTCGAAGCGTTAATATCCATTTTTTTCAAGCTACCTGCAAGATCATTAGTAGCAACAAGGAAAAATACAGAATATAATACAACCACTCAGTAAATAACCTCGGTTAACAAGATTTTTATCATAAAGTAATAACCGAAATTTTTGAGGATCTTCCCAATGAAATAATTTAACAGTGAAAAGAATGTAGGGATCCTCATAAAATTGCAACTCCCCCCAACTAATGTCAGGCTCAAGGTCAGAGGAGATGATGCAAAACCTATGGCTTCCAAATTTTTTTAGGACAGTTATAAAAGGAATGCCACACTTTTTAGGAATTATATGCAAGAAACGATCTTTGGTGTTGGTATTTCCTATAACAGCCTCTATTTTAATACTAAAAACAGGGGGAGGCCATGGTTCAATTAAAGCGACAGGGTCGAAGTGATGTTCTAATGAAGCTTCACCACCCTTCGCTTGTCCTAGAACAGAATCTATGGAGATATAATCATAGGAATTGAATTTCTGTTCTATGCACATGGTTTTGGACTGGACTTGGATAAAGCTATCTATTTGGGCCTCAATGTCATAATCACTCAAGAAGGTCAAGCAGTCTAGAAGATTGCTAGCTTCTTGTTGAATTTTAAGATCATCTAAAGTGGGCCCAATATTTTCCAAGTCTTCTCTCAAAGAATTTTGAAAGTTAAAATTTTGTGAAGAACATGTGCTAATATCCTTACCATCCTCTTCCACAACACATTCTGTTTGTTCACGAATGGGGTACACATAACATTCAAGCTCAGGATGAGAGTTTTGATTAATAGAAAGGATAGATGATGGGCAACTTGGTGACACCACCTCTTCGGCCGAAAGAGGTGAGGGTTCATGAATACCAGATGAATCTAAATCGAATTTAGAAATTTCAATAACGTCCACCCTAGGGTCACTATCAAAGGTAGGGGTAGAGTCAACATGGGACTCTTCCTTTCCTAATTGCGTGCAATCACCTAAACTCTCATCATCTTTTAAGACCTCATTCTCATCCTCGCAACTCTCCTCACTATATGTGTCATCTATTGAAGTACTCTGGACAAAGAGATTGTGCAACTTTATCAAGGCAGTGAAGGAGTTGATGTCTGGGGTTGTATGTTGAGGAGAAGATGGTTCTACAACTTCAGGTTGTAGCGTTGAAGGACTGGTATAGTCTTCTAAAGGTTGGCTATCAAATGCTTGTTGATATCTAGCTCCTAATTTATCAATTGCACTCTCTAGCCTTTTCATTTCACTGAGCAGCAATTCTAACATACCAGTATCCTCAACTTGGTTATTCTCCTCATTATAACTATATGAAGTTTCACCCCATTGTTGTTGGTAATAGTCCCCTTCCCATTGTGTTTGTGTGCAAGACTCCCCAGAAGGAAAGTCTTGATGCATTTGGTAATCGTGGGAACTACTACTATATCCAACACTATCATCTTGGTTATATCCCCATTGCGATTGATAGAACTCTCCAGGTGGAGGTTCTTGATACGTTTGATAACATGGGGGACTAACACGATGGTTTTCCCATTGTGGTGATTGGTAGCACTCAGGTTGATAATGTGCATCATATGTGGGTGCTTGCCAACTCGGGGTATAGTTCTCATTACCTAATGTGTACCCATTCGTGGTATTTGTGTTGTATGGAGGGTAATATGGATAAGACATGTTTACCCAAAATATTTAAACAAAAGAAATTCTTTTTTTTCTTGTGAGAGAAAAAGTCCAATGAATTTTTTTTTTTTTTTTTTTTTTTTTTTTAAAGTAAAAGAAGAAAAATGGAAAAACTTAGTAAAATCCTAACCTAGTTGCCTTCCCCGGCAACGGCGCCAAAAACTTGACACGCGAAAAATCTTGTGCGCTCTTGTGCAACACCCAAGTGTAGGTGATCGTGCAAGTAATATAGTACTGGAAGTCCAGGTCGATCCCACAGGGAAGGAATAGGAAGAATATCTACTAAGTTAAACCTAAAGAAAAAGAGAAGATGAATGTAGGAGTGAAGGTTCTAACGAATCCTATTTAATTAAATTAAACTAAATATTAAACTAAACATATAGAAACATAACTAATGAAACAGATAAACTAAAGGTGTTGGAAACACGTGAATCCACATTAATCCTAACCATCTACCATGCATATTCATTAACGCTCTATGGAGTACATCCCTCTTCAGTATTCCGTATCTTTCTAAAGATAAAGAATCAATAGCCCTTTCATGACCGGGACTACATCATCACAGTTGATTTAAAATACTTGGAAGACGGTTTAAAACAATGGTTATTACTTGCACTCTAAATGGTGTTAGCATTCAAAGTGGTTTTCAAAAGTCATTGAAGAAAATAGCCTTAAGGCTTTAAGTTCTAAAAACTGTTGTGACAAACTGAGCTTATTGGGACATTTTGATAACATATTTCTAAAACAGAAAGTCATGGAATACTTAAAAGAATCATCTCAAGATTTAACATGTTCGATCGATCGAAGCGCTCTCGATCGATCGGACAGTCATCCTTCAATCGATCGAAATGCCTTCGATCGCTTGACTGTGGCCCTGGTTCGATCGATCGAAATACCTTCGATCGATCGAGCCCAAGGTTTCTAAAGGTTGCATGGCAGAGGTTGGGAATCAATGTTTCATCACATATTCCCAACGTCTAAACTACGGAAACATAATAAAACTATTACAGAAATAGTAAAACAAGACAATCATCAACATCTAAACTAATAAACAATCAAACAGAGGGAAAGGAGAAGAAAAACCTGTAAATAATCTGAAATAAACTTGTAAATAACTTGGAATACAGTTGAATCATCAATAATCTTCAATGAATCAATGGAAAAGATGAAAAATAACATGAATCTAACCTAAACTACTCCTAATCTAACCCTAAAACTACCCTAAACTGCTGTTTTTCGTGTTCTGGAGCGTCCCCCCTTCGTCTGGCGTCAAAACGACGTATATATAGGGTTCCCACAGAGTTTACGCAACTTTTGGGTGAAAATAAGGTTCGATCGATCGAGCTCAGTTCGATCGATCGAAGGTTCGATCGATTGAACTCTCTTCAATCGCTTGAACTCTCTGATTTTGACAGCTCTGCACACCGATGGGAGAATGACCATAACTTTTTACTCGGACCTCGGATTGACCTCCCGTTTGCGGCCACGCGACCGTAACTCAAAGATCTACATTTCATGTCTCTGGGAAAATCTTCCAAATCTGAAGTCTTCATTGTCAAAATTAGCGTTTTCTCAGCTGCTTCCGCTATTCTCTTCACCAGCATCACTTTCTATGCAATGTTTGCTTTCCATGACCTGTAAAATAGTGTAAAAACACATGTTTGAGTCTCAACATCATAGAAAACACTTAATCATTGATATGCATCTAAATCTAGGGACTTGGGGATAAAAGTATGCATAAAAGACCGTGAAATACGCTATAAATATGCATTTTTCACCTCTAATCACACCCCCCAACTAGCTCGTTGCTAGTCCCTAGCAATGAAGCGAACTACAGCAATGTTTATTTAAACTCTAAAAATTGAAAACAAAAGAAAATAAAAATCCTAACTCACTTTCGCAGGAATCGCGATTGCATTTAGCGTATGCAACAAGCCTTTAAACCCCTAGGTTCCCCCTAGTGGACGAGTGTTGTCTCGTGAGGGTTTGCAGTGAATCTACCCACAAAATTCATGTTTAAGGTAATGGTTCTCATTTAAATGTTTTCAAGAAATTTTCCTCTCATTTAACAATATAGTTAAGCTCAACAATCTCATGAAACTCTCTAATAAGCCATAGCAATGCAACACACATATTACAGTTAATCTACGATCAAAGTCATTAGAATATTCCATACTTATTAATCTTCAAGTGTGTGTGTGAATGGACAACCAAAATACAAAACTTTAATTTCAAAGCTTGCATAACCTAAGATACTATCAAGACGTTCATTTTGACTCAACTCTCACCGGGATTACACTCTCAAGACAAAATCACTCTGAATTAGGTGTAATAATTATCACTCATGATATGGAAGCTATAAAGAGTAATTGTAAATGGAATCTAATGCTTCTCATATCTAAATAGAAAAACGGAAATTTTAGTGAACAAAGTCTCATGAAAGGATACTTTTCACTAGAAGAGCGAGATACCGTGGAGAACTCTCTCAATACCTTAACTTCAAATCCAATTTACCTAGCATCATTAGGACTTTGAAAAAGAGGTATTCGATTAAGAAGAAAGAGATTTGTGATATTCAATTGGGTCAAAGGATGTGATTGGAATGTCTACTACATTTTTTTGAAACTTCCCCCACATCTCCAGTCTCTCTCTTTTCTTCTTCTCTTCTTTTTTTTCTTTTCTTTTCTTTTTCACACTCTTCTTTTTATTATTTTTTTTTCTTTTGTAACAACCACTGGCACTTTTTTTTTCTTTTCATGCTTTTTTTTTCATCATTTTTTTCTTTGCCAACTTTCTATTATTCACACAACCAAACTTCTTGTCAATGCAACACATCCCAATCACACCTAAATAAAGAACTGAGGCTTGAACTCCTAATTTGGAGTTAGGTATAGACTGTAGGATTGTGAGGACAAGGAAAATATGATAAGCTCAAGAGGTGAAGTAAAGGAATAGCATAGAGGTAGGCCAAGGCTATATTATCCATATATGGTCAAAAAATGGCCTAAATCATCTTCTAAGTTAATAGGATAATTCATTTCAGTAAATTCAAGAGCTCTAAAGTTGGTAAATCCTGAACGTTCTCTTCTAGTGATTAGTCAAAATGAAGAAGAAAAATGAGACTTTCAACGAATTAATACGCTTTTCAAAAAGTAAGAGTAATTTTATAAAACCCTCAAAAACAAAGAATGGCACAAAAGCTCACTTGGGTTATTAGTCTCCACTACAGTCTTTCAAGACACTTAAACAATGCTTACTAATCCATTTTAGCTAAGTACAAGGTTGTCACAACGTGCTTAAAGTTGTTTGAAGATTAAAAAACATAGAACATACTATAACTAAGATAGTAAAGAAACTACCATAGTATATCACATACTAATGACATACAGAAAATAACACTAATGCATCATAACTAACTACATTAACTATGAGAGAAATACAAGAACCATTAAAAATTTCAAAATTTTTGCAATTTTGATTTACTGAGTCATGTTGCTAAGCAGGTATATTGACACGAAACCATAAAAAGAAATAAACGAGGCATGCAATGACTCACTCCCCCCAACTAAAACTAAACATTGTCCCCAATGTTCTAAACTATGCACATGGACATGTAAAGTAAAGCGAGGGAAGGAAGGATTTTACCTCGAAGCGTTAATATCCATTTTTTTCAAGCTACCTGCAAGATCATTAGTAGCAACAAGGAAAAATACAGAATATAATACAACCACTCAGTAAATAACCTCGGTTAACAAGATTTTTATCATAAAGTAATAACCGAAATTTTTGAGGATCTTCCCAATGAAATAATTTAACAGTGAAAAGAATGTAGGGATCCTCATAAAATTGCAACTCCCCCCAACTAATGTCAGGCTCAAGGTCAGAGGAGATGATGCAAAACCTATGGCTTCCAAATTTTTTTAGGACAGTTATAAAAGGAATGCCACACTTTTTAGGAATTATATGCAAGAAACGATCTTTGGTGTTGGTATTTCCTATAACAGCCTCTATTTTAATACTAAAAACAGGGGGAGGCCATGGTTCAATTAAAGCGACAGGGTCGAAGTGATGTTCTAATGAAGCTTCACCACCCTTCGCTTGTCCTAGAACAGAATCTATGGAGATATAATCATAGGAATTGAATTTCTGTTCTATGCACATGGTTTTGGACTGGACTTGGATAAAGCTATCTATTTGGGCCTCAATGTCATAATCACTCAAGAAGGTCAAGCAGTCTAGAAGATTGCTAGCTTCTTGTTGAATTTTAAGATCATCTAAAGTGGGCCCAATATTTTCCAAGTCTTCTCTCAAAGAATTTTGAAAGTTAAAATTTTGTGAAGAACATGTGCTAATATCCTTACCATCCTCTTCCACAACACATTCTGTTTGTTCACGAATGGGGTACACATAACATTCAAGCTCAGGATGAGAGTTTTGATTAATAGAAAGGATAGATGATGGGCAACTTGGTGACACCACCTCTTCGGCCGAAAGAGGTGAGGGTTCATGAATACCAGATGAATCTAAATCGAATTTAGAAATTTCAATAACGTCCACCCTAGGGTCACTATCAAAGGTAGGGGTAGAGTCAACATGGGACTCTTCCTTTCCTAATTGCGTGCAATCACCTAAACTCTCATCATCTTTTAAGACCTCATTCTCATCCTCGCAACTCTCCTCACTATATGTGTCATCTATTGAAGTACTCTGGACAAAGAGATTGTGCAACTTTATCAAGGCAGTGAAGGAGTTGATGTCTGGGGTTGTATGTTGAGGAGAAGATGGTTCTACAACTTCAGGTTGTAGCGTTGAAGGACTGGTATAGTCTTCTAAAGGTTGGCTATCAAATGCTTGTTGATATCTAGCTCCTAATTTATCAATTGCACTCTCTAGCCTTTTCATTTCACTGAGCAGCAATTCTAACATACCAGTATCCTCAACTTGGTTATTCTCCTCATTATAACTATATGAAGTTTCACCCCATTGTTGTTGGTAATAGTCCCCTTCCCATTGTGTTTGTGTGCAAGACTCCCCAGAAGGAAAGTCTTGATGCATTTGGTAATCGTGGGAACTACTACTATATCCAACACTATCATCTTGGTTATATCCCCATTGCGATTGATAGAACTCTCCAGGTGGAGGTTCTTGATACGTTTGATAACATGGGGGACTAACACGATGGTTTTCCCATTGTGGTGATTGGTAGCACTCAGGTTGATAATGTGCATCATATGTGGGTGCTTGCCAACTCGGGGTATAGTTCTCATTACCTAATGTGTACCCATTCGTGGTATTTGTGTTGTATGGAGGGTAATATGGATAAGACATGTTTACCCAAAATATTTAAACAAAAGAAATTCTTTTTTTTCTTGTGAGAGAAAAAGTCCAATGAATTTTTTTTTTTTTTTTTTTTTTTTTTTTTAAAGTAAAAGAAGAAAAATGGAAAAACTTAGTAAAATCCTAACCTAGTTGCCTTCCCCGGCAACGGCGCCAAAAACTTGACACGCGAAAAATCTTGTGCGCTCTTGTGCAACACCCAAGTGTAGGTGATCGTGCAAGTAATATAGTACTGGAAGTCCAGGTCGATCCCACAGGGAAGGAATAGGAAGAATATCTACTAAGTTAAACCTAAAGAAAAAGAGAAGATGAATGTAGGAGTGAAGGTTCTAACGAATCCTATTTAATTAAATTAAACTAAATATTAAACTAAACATATAGAAACATAACTAATGAAACAGATAAACTAAAGGTGTTGGAAACACGTGAATCCACATTAATCCTAACCATCTACCATGCATATTCATTAACGCTCTATGGAGTACATCCCTCTTCAGTATTCCGTATCTTTCTAAAGATAAAGAATCAATAGCCCTTTCATGACCGGGACTACATCATCACAGTTGATTTAAAATACTTGGAAGACGGTTTAAAACAATGGTTATTACTTGCACTCTAAATGGTGTTAGCATTCAAAGTGGTTTTCAAAAGTCATTGAAGAAAATAGCCTTAAGGCTTTAAGTTCTAAAAACTGTTGTGACAAACTGAGCTTATTGGGACATTTTGATAACATATTTCTAAAACAGAAAGTCATGGAATACTTAAAAGAATCATCTCAAGATTTAACATGTTCGATCGATCGAAGCGCTCTCGATCGATCGGACAGTCATCCTTCAATCGATCGAAATGCCTTCGATCGCTTGACTGTGGCCCTGGTTCGATCGATCGAAATACCTTCGATCGATCGAGCCCAAGGTTTCTAAAGGTTGCATGGCAGAGGTTGGGAATCAATGTTTCATCACATATTCCCAACGTCTAAACTACGGAAACATAATAAAACTATTACAGAAATAGTAAAACAAGACAATCATCAACATCTAAACTAATAAACAATCAAACAGAGGGAAAGGAGAAGAAAAACCTGTAAATAATCTGAAATAAACTTGTAAATAACTTGGAATACAGTTGAATCATCAATAATCTTCAATGAATCAATGGAAAAGATGAAAAATAACATGAATCTAACCTAAACTACTCCTAATCTAACCCTAAAACTACCCTAAACTGCTGTTTTTCGTGTTCTGGAGCGTCCCCCCTTCGTCTGGCGTCAAAACGACGTATATATAGGGTTCCCACAGAGTTTACGCAACTTTTGGGTGAAAATAAGGTTCGATCGATCGAGCTCAGTTCGATCGATCGAAGGTTCGATCGATTGAACTCTCTTCAATCGCTTGAACTCTCTGATTTTGACAGCTCTGCACACCGATGGGAGAATGACCATAACTTTTTACTCGGACCTCGGATTGACCTCCCGTTTGCGGCCACGCGACCGTAACTCAAAGATCTACATTTCATGTCTCTGGGAAAATCTTCCAAATCTGAAGTCTTCATTGTCAAAATTAGCGTTTTCTCAGCTGCTTCCGCTATTCTCTTCACCAGCATCACTTTCTATGCAATGTTTGCTTTCCATGACCTGTAAAATAGTGTAAAAACACATGTTTGAGTCTCAACATCATAGAAAACACTTAATCATTGATATGCATCTAAATCTAGGGACTTGGGGATAAAAGTATGCATAAAAGACCGTGAAATACGCTATAAATATGCATTTTTCACCTCTAATCACTATCATTAGCCACCTAGGGGGATTTGCCCCCATTGTCAGTTATGGACCTAAGTGAAGCCGGTGCCTCGGATGTGAACCCAAAGTCTTATGCGCTTCGGGTTTGAATTGAGGTCTTTCGTGCCTCGGGTGTGATCCCAAGGTTTTTTGCACTGAACACTGGTAGGGGTCATTACTTGCAGCAAAAACAAAAAATCTTTATTTCTTTTGAAAATCATAATAATTGCTCGAGGAGAGCTACAAATTTTCTAACCAATTCTAACCCGCTCTTATCCAAGCATCACTAAAATACTTACGGAGATGTTGTATGTTTCAAGGGTGAGACAAATCATGCCCGTCCAGAGTCTGTAACCAGTAAGTGCCCGGCCGACTGACCCGATTAACCCTGTATGGTCCTTCCCAGTTTGGCCCTAATTTTTCGTGGCTCGGGACTTTGGTAGACTGGTTTACCGCCTTAAGAACGAGGTCTCCCATCTGAAAATTGCGGTGCTTGACTTTGTTGTTGAAATACCGAGAGACCCGTTGTTTATATGCTGCTACTTTCAGATACGCCCGGTCCCTTTTCTCTTCTGAAAATTGCGGGCTTCTTTATTGCCCTACTCGCTGAAATTTGCTACTCGGTAAGTCGGTAATCCGAGCTCTGTGGGTACCACTGTCTCAAAGCCATAGGTAAGTGAGAATGGTGTTTTCCCTGTTGCCACTCGGGGAGTTATACTGTAATAACCTGCATTTCCATTTAATTAATTGTATCCGCATCGTAATATTTAATTTTAATTTGTTTTTTCTGCTGTTACTTTAATTATAATTCTCTTGTATTAAATCTGATTATTAGTTTTATTCATGTCTTAAATTCTTATTGGGGTCAAACCGCAATTTTTATAAATTTAGCAATACTTGTGTTGGATTTAAAACTATATTTCAAAACGGTGAAAATATTTTCTTTTAACTCAATCAGTATTTTTATAAAACTGGGAAACCATTTCTTACGTCAAAATGAATTTTCTGTATTTTTCCTGGTCAACACCGTGCCGCGAAAATACCAGTTTATGTGCAAAACTGTCCGCGCCGCGTTGATCTCCTACGATTTGGGAAACTCCACCAATCAAGATTTGATATATGCTTTATTGGCATTTATGGAAACTAATCATTGACTTAGGCCTTGTTTGAAAATGCATTGTGTGAGTATGTTAACTTAAGACCATGAGTTGAATTACCCAAACAAACATACTTGACCTCTACCTACCTATACTTGGTCTTTGGATCAGCTGTAGAGTTGATACAACTTATAGTATACGTATATGCATAAACTGATTTTTGAGAAATTAAAGAAGTTAATCAAATTGTTGAGTAAGAAAGAAACTACTTGGGCACCAAGTTGTTTCACAAGAGCTCTATATATACACCCTCTACACTCTCACACAAACACATTCTGCATACACAAATACAGAGAAAAAAGAGAGAGCTGGAGAGTTTAATTTTAGAAAATATTATAGAGAGAGAAAGCTACTCTCAATCCCCATAGCCAAAGCTTGGGTTTGAATTTATTGGCTTGCTATCTTTCTCAACATTTACTTAAATCTCTAATCTCTGTGAGTATTTTAAACTCACTCCAATGTAATTTGTGCTCAATTATTATTTGTATGTATGTAAATGTGGATCACCATTGTTGATTTTACGTTTGAAACTCCATAGCTTGAAATCAAGATTTTTCAATCTCAACCAAAATCCATTTTCTTAGATAAATATGAAAGATTTCATGTTGTAGATGTCATGTTTAAATAATTAGAGCTTAATTTGTTCACATGAGAAAGTACATTAAAAATTAGGTTTTGTCAACTTTTAGTTTTTCATAAAATCAGAGAGATACGGTTTAATTCGTGTAAAATTGATTGTGGATTTCATGATCCTTGTGAAAAACCGAAGAGATTCATATATTACATGCTCTATGAAGGTTCAGATTTGAAATTGGGTCAAAAAGACCCCTTAAAACTGAAACAGGGGAATTTTGGAGAAGAAGATAAAGCTTCTGCTGAAACTCGCGCGCGCGATTGCGCGAGCGAGGTGGGTGATTCCAGGTAGAAGGAAAAGTTTTATAAAAGAAAATCGAAAAAAGGGGTAATCGCACGAGCGGCCCGCGCGCGCGATCCTCCTGTGTTCTGGCAGTTTGAAAAGTTTTATAAAAGAAAAGGAAAATTTGGTAGATCGCGCGAGCGGCCCATGCGCGCGAGCTGTGTATTTCCAGGCAGTAAGGAAAGGTTTTAAAAAGAAAACGAAAAATAGGCATATCGCGTGAGCGGCCCGCGCGAGCGGCCTGTGTGCACGACTTCTGACAATTTCTAGTTTTTGCTTGCCTTGTGTTAAGGAACTATTTGGGTGATGTTTTATGAACTTTTAAAGCTCTGTTTGGGAAATTTACTAAAATAGAATCCTATTTGGTTATGTTTGGACGATTAAAACGATGTATTACGACTCATCAATTTCCGTACGCACGCTGTTTCTAAATTTCAGTGATTTACTTTATGTTTAAAGTTTCATAACATAAATGCAGAGTCAGTTGTACATGCATGGTGAGTGTGAATGTTGGTTAGTGTGGAAAAGAGTAATGGTCAGTGTGGTGTAGAGAGTGTGGCTGAGATTGTGTTGTGGACACTCCCTGGTAAGTGAGTACCAAAATGTGTTGTGGCTGAGATTGCGGCAAGAGTGTCTTTGAAATGCGACGGTGGCAAAACTAGACACTCCCTGACAACCATGGTAGCGTCAAAGTGTGTGAAGCCGAACTTGGACATTCCCTGGCACCCATGGAAATGCTAAAGTGTGGCTTACGGACACTCCCTGGTACCCGAGTCTGGATACTGTGTGATGTATTTGCGAGGCAGATTAGGTACTAAAGTGTGAGGCATTGGACATTCCCTGGCACCCCGTGCTAAAGTGTGAGGCAAACTGGACATTCTCTGGCACCCCTGTGCTAAAGTGTGAGGCAAACTGGACATTCCCTGGCACCCCTGTGCTAAAGTGTGGCTATCGGAGTATTTCAAAGATACTGGTGTGAGATAGTGGATAGTTGTGTTTGTCGAGAGAAAAGAGTTGGTAAGATGAGATGGTACATTATTTTCATACACGGTCACATATATGTGAATTATAGATTTCAAATGATATTGTGGTTGCTTTCTAAAATGAACTTTTTACTTTAATTTAAACTTGTTGAATTAAATGGGAAACGGAAAATGGTAAATGAGTATGTTTTACATTCAAAGTTATGTTTTTAATACTCACCAGCTTCTTGAAGCTGATGGCGTCGATGCGCCCTGGACATTCGTGTCCAGGCTTTTCAGGTTATGACTATATTGGGACCTATGACTACGCTAACTGAGAACGGCTGCTTTTGGAAGATAAAATTATTATCATATCCTATGCTTTAGCTTATGACCTGTTTTGTAATAAGGATGACTGTAATAGATGATAGATATTGTTTTGTTTTAAGGCGGCTTGTGCCTTAGTTGACCCCGTATTGTAATATGTAATAAGTTAGAAAAATATTGTAAGCCTTGATTGCTCTGCTCTGATTATTATGTTTATGTTGTTCGACGTTTGGGACGGAATCGATCCTTCAAACTGTCGCGACCTACAGGTCCATAAAGGAAATTAAACGCTTTCCATATTTATGCTACGTCGGGGCGTGACATATACAGTAGGTCCATAGAAGGGTCGGTAGTTCTTCTGCTCAAAGCCCTTTGGCGTTTTCAAGTTTGGTTTTAATTAACTGCAGAATGGTTCGGTTTGTCACCTCAGCTTGGTCATTGGCTTAAGGGTGCTCGGGAGAAGAGTAGTGATTTGATACACCATAGCCTGAGCAGAACTGCCTGAATACCAGGGTGTCGAACTGCCTGCCGTTGTCGCTGACCAAGACCCTGGGATGCCGAACCTATTGAGGATGTTTCTCTCGATGAAGCTCTCCATCTTTTTCTCCGTGTTCGTTGGCAAGGGTACGACTTCTGCCCACTTAGTGAAATAGTCCACGGCGATGACTACGAAATTGACTTATCCTTTTCCCGTCAGAAGGGGACCGACGATATCAATGCCCCACTGAGCGAATGGCCAGGGGCTAAGGATTGGTGTCTGGAGCTCTCCTGGGCGGTTGATCATATGCGAATATCTCTGACACTTGTCACACTGCTTGGCGTATCCTCGGGAATCATGAACCATTGTCGGCCAGTAATAGCCTTGCAGCGGGGCCTTTCGGGAGAGTGCCCGACCTCCAACATGGCCTCCACACACTCCTTCATGGATTTCATGCAATATTCCCTAGACCTGTGTAGGGTGGATGCACTGGAGATATGGGATAGAGAACCCCCTTTTGTAGAGGATGCCATCCACGAGATGATCTGGCCGCTCGGTACTTTACCCGTCGGGCTTCATTTTTTTTGTCTGGTAAAGTACCAGTCATGAGGAACATTATGATCAGATCCATCCAGCTAGGCCCTAAAGCGACTGGTTCGACCTACATACCTTCTGAGTTGACCACACTGGGCTCGGGTAAGTATTCTATCCTTATCCCGGGTAGGTCTGACTCGGAGGATGAAGCGAGGCGGGCTAACCGGTCGGCTCTCGTATTCTCTTCCCTCGGTATCTGTGTGATGGAGAACCCCTTAAGATTTTTTGAGACCATGCAGACAAGGGCTAGGGTAAGCGACCATGTTATCCTCCCGAGCTTCATATTTCTGATTGACTTGGTTGACCATGAGCTGGGAGTCACTATATCCCTGAATTTGATGCGTGCCCAACGATTTGGCCAATTGAAGCCCGACCAACAAAGTTTCATACTCGGCCTCGTTATTGGAGGCCTAGAATCCGAACATTAGCGTGTACTTCAGCTGGATTCCATCGGGTGTGGTCAAGATGATCCCTGCCTTGCTACCCTGTTTATTGGAGGATCCATCCACATAAAGTATCCAGGTTGGGGTGTCAGGTCGTAGGCCGGGTGGCAATTCGGGCAGGGCGAGGTCCTCAATCGGATCTCTAGGTATGTGAACTCTACTAGAAAATCCGCTACCGCTTGTCCTTTGATTGCCATTCGGGGCCCATAGACTACTTCAAACTCCTCCAACTCCAGTGCCCATTTGACAAGCCTCCCGGATGTCTCAGGCCTGCTTAGGATCCGACGGAGAGGCTGATCTATAAGGACCACGATGACGTGGGCCTGAAAGTATGGGCGGAGTCTCCGGGCAGAAGTGATGAGGGCAAAGACAAGCTTCTCGATGCAGGAATACCGACTTTCTAAAGCGCCCGGCTGGTGTAATAAATTGGGAATTGTATCTCGTGCTCCTTTCAGATGAGCGCCGAGCTTATCGCTGAAGGTGACATTGCCAAGTAAAGAAACAGTCACTCCTTCGGTACGAGCATTGAAAGCAGGAAAGGCGATGTCAGGTATTTCTTGAGATCTTGAAATGCCTTTTCACACTCTTCCGACCATTGAAACGCTTTACAGAGGATTTTAAAGAATGGCAGGCACCGATCGGTAGCTCAGGAGACGAACCTGTTCAGAGCAGCTACCCGTCCGGCCAGACTCTAAACTTCTTTGGTTGACCTAGGCGACCGCATGTTAATAATAGCCTGAATTTTTTTGGGGTTCGCTTCAATTCCCCGCCTGCTGACCATATGTCCCAAGAACTTCCCGGACGAGACTCTAAATGTGCACTTGGCCGGGTTCAACCTCATCCTGAACTTTCTTAAGATGCTGAAGGCCCCGACCAAGTGCTCGAGATGGTCGGACTCGTCTCGGCTTTAGACCTCCATCAATTTCCCGATTAAGTCTTTGAACATGGAATTGACCAAGCGTTGATAAGTTGCCCCAATGTTTTTGAGGCCGAAAGGCATTTCCTTGTAACAATATGTCTAAAGGAAGTCTTCTCTTCGTCCCCAAGATACATACTATTCTAGTTGTACCCTGAGTAGGCGTCCATGAACGAAAGAAGTGAGTGACCGATTGTGGAGTCCACAAGAAGGTCTATCCTAGGCAGCGGATAGCAATCCTTGGGGCATGCCTTATTTAGATTGGTAAAATCCACACACATTATCCACTTCCCATTGCTTTTCTTGATTGGTACCACGTTTGCCAACCAATCGGGATAGGGGACCTCTCGGATGGACTTCGCCTTCAGGAGCTTTTTGATTTCTTCATGCACTGCTGCTTGTCTTTTAGGGGCCATGCCTCTTCTCTGCTTCTTAACCGGCCGGGAGCTCAGGCTGATGTTGAGACGGTGGGACATGACCCGGGAATCAATCCCAGGCATGTCTTCATGGCACCAGGCGAAGATGTCCTAGCTTTATCGCAGGAACTGGATCAATTTCCCTCTGAGACCCGGCTCCAAAAGAGTGCCAATATTGACGGACCGATCGGGAAATTTAGGGTCCAACACCACTTACCCCATCTCTTCTATCGATCCTACTCTATCCCTTATGTCCCCCGGGTCCATCTCCTGAATGTTCAATGTTTCTGTAACTGCTTCTCAGCACAAGGAGCTGACATAACAGTTCCAGGCAGTTGCTTGGTCTCCACGCAAGCTCCCGGGACCCTGGGGGGTTGGAAACTTGATCACTAGGCCGTATGTTGACATAATCGCCTTGGCCTTGTTGAGTGTTAGTCTTCTTAAGATGACATTGTAGGCGAACGATGCTTTTACCACCATAAAGTTTACAAGTATGGAGACTTGCTGGGGGTAAGTCTCCATGAGAACTGGAACCCCGATCGTATCGAGCGGTTGTCTGCTAGTTCCATTGAACCCTACCAGGGGAGTGGTTACTGGTCAGAGCCAATCCCTTGATATCCCAAACTGATTGAAGGCTGAGTTGAACAAAATATCAAAGGAGCTGCCTGTGTCCATTAATACCCTCTTAACCACACAATTTGCTATGGAGAGTGTCACCACCAACGGATCGTCGTACAAAAAATGCAGATCCTGTATATCATTGGAAGAGAATGTTACCACATTGGTCGGTGGGGTGCTGGCTGGTTGGACATGTAGGACATCTCTTCGGGATGCCCGAGCATGCCTCTTCCTAGCAGACTGTGAGTCCCCTCCACCCGATGTTCCTCCGGAGATCACGTTGATTTGACCGAGGGGTTGGGGTTGCTCAAGAGCTTAGGCATCTGGCTGGGGTCATCTATCTGCGGCGACGAACTTGGCCAGGTGGCCCTGCTCGATAAGCTTCTCAATGGCGATCTTTAGCTTAAAGCAGCCCTCTGTGTCGTGACCATGATCTTTGTGGTACCGATAATATTTGTCCCAGTTTTTCTTCTCGAGTGGGCTCTTCAGCTTCGTCAGTTGCTTGAGCAGCCTTTGAGTCTTTACGATGGCCATGACTTCGTGGATAGGCCGGAAAAGAGGTGTGAAGACAATCGGGGCCTAATCCTGACCACCTCTCTGCTGATCCTGCTTCGGGTTCTTCTCCGAGCCCCTCTCGGAGCCCACGCGTTTGTGTTTGGATTTTGAGGACTCATCTCCCGCAAAGCTGGCACGCTTGGACTTTAGGAGCTCCTTCGTATTAATGTACTTTTCAACCCTCTCCGAGAGTTCAACCAAGGTGGCCGATCGGTCATGATGAAATGACGTGGCAATCTTGGTGTGTTGTACTCCCGAGCAGAAGGCCGTGATAGCGACTGTTTCATTCAGGTGGAAAATCTGGAGCCTTTGCTGATTGAAACGATCGACATAATCTTTCAGGGATTCTTCCTTACGCTGCTTGATGGCCAACAATTGGGTGTCGGGTTGTGATCGGTCGAGTATCCCCACAAACTGGCTAATGAAGAGCTTACTGAGTGCCTTAAAATCATCGACCATTTAGGGTTTGAGAGTGTGGAACCACTGTGCGGTTGGCCCCTTCAGGGTGCTGGGAAAGGCCAGGCACAGTAGCTCGTCGACGGTGGTGACCAGCACCATCTGGTCCTTATATGTCTGGACATGATCCACTGGGCTCCCTGAAACGTCATAAGAATCAAGATGCGATGGTTTGAATTTCTGTGGGATGGGAAATCCAGTGATCTGCACGGTATAGGGTAACTTAGTTTCTGTATTGGTGTGGTCATGGCCTAGTTTGCGGCTCAACTTCTCGATTTATTTATGCATGTCTTCAATTTGAGCCTTGACGTCCTCCTGATCGCTGGGGCGGTAGGTCGGGTTAGATGAGGAGGCTTCCTCTTCAAAGTGCGCTGTCTTCAAGGATAGGGCTCGGCTCTGGCTATGGTTAATCGCGTGCCTGAGATCGCTTCGGCTCCTGAGTGGTCCTGGACTGATTCCCGGGATTGTCGCTCTTGCCCTTCCTCTTTGGCAGTGCATCTGTTGTTGATGATGTCCCGGGCGTCCCCCGTGTAGTTTTGACTGGCCCAGGCACGTTGCTTGATTCGTATAGGATCTCGGCCACGCTTGTTGTTCTTGAGCCGCTCAACCTCCTAGGGAGACGTCGGTGCGGTATGGGCACACCGTCTGGTACGCTGGGGTATCTGATCACGCTCATCGTTCTCGGGCTACACCTTAGTTTGCGGGGGCTTGTTCTCTCGGGACAGCAGAGCCTCAATTTTGTCGCTGGTTCTGGTGCTAGCCCTCCAGAAGTTGCTCCAGAGTCATAGTGACTTGCTCAGGAGTCATGGAGGCCACTGACTGGTCGGCCGGTGGGTCCGCCTGACCCGACGACTGAGTAGTCTTCTTGTTTTTACGAGGAGCCATGACAGTTAGTCAAGAGATTTGTTGATGGAGAAATCTACCATTTCCCACAGACGGCGCCAAACTGATGATGCCAAAAATTGGGTAAGAACAAGAAGATGTGGACAAAGAAAGTTTGTATGTGGTTCGGCCCCGTTAACTAGGTGATCTACGTCCACGTGTATGTCGGAGTGTGTTCACTAACAAATCACTTGCGGCCTTTGGTGAACCAACAAGGAGGGTAGCACTACCAGAAACCGGCGGGGTATATGCGGATGAGTGATATATATTGCTATTATATGAAAATAAGAATGCGATCCCCTTTAATGGGGGTGAGTGGTCCCTTTTATAGATGTAAGAGACCACCCACACAAGGTAACTAAACAGATTAGAAAATCAAATCTAATTACAATTGATTGATACCAATCATGGGAGTTTCCTAAGTGGATTAGGAAACAACTTGCACCTTCCAATAGTCCTCTAACTGAGATAGGCAACTGTTTGAAATCTTGTAGAGCAAGTCACGAGACAGGCCCAGGTCGAGTCCACTGGGGGACGAGTCTGCATCGTAAGCCCGAGCTGTGGGCCTAGACCGAGCAGTCATAGGCCAAACAACCCGGGATGCATGGTTGAGTAGCAAGCACCCACTCTGAATAACTTGGCATTTCCCTGCTGAGGTGGCAGTTTGACCTTGACCTTATATTTTTGTACATATCAGGAGATACAAATGAGAATCCTATAAAGAGAAGAATTTTCTATGGTTAGCACTTTAAGGAGGCAGCCTATGACGAATGCAAATTAATGGGAGTAGTATGTACAAGTTTTAAATAGTTGCTAGGTTTTTAATTATGTATAGGAGTGCTTTGGTCGAGTTATGTTATTGTTATTGCAAGTACTGAATAATTTGTTATTATGAAAATGATTGGAATGGTGAATTGATATGTAAAGAGTGAAGGTGTTTTGGTATATTCATAGCAATTTCGTATTTTTTTTTTTTAGCAAAATGGGTATTGATGGAAAGTTACAGGTTAATCGAGGCTTATACCATGGTCACCCAAACACTGTGTTGGACTAATTGAATTTTATCCTCAGTATAATCCGGTATGAACCAAATACAGTAATAAAATAATACTGCACTGTTTTATCCTGTGGTTAGTTGTCCCAGGATAATTAACTACACTTTTATACAATACCCCTTTATCCTATTTGGCAAACAAACAAGACCTTGTAGTTTTGTAATTAAATAATTTCACAAGGATAATAAAATGTTCTTTCAAAAAAATTTAAATATCATAACTTTCCTCAACCGCTCAGCCGCTTACACTCAAAAAGTGAGTGACACCCCTCTAGTCATGGAAATAATTAGGATAAACCCCTTGACTATAGTTGGCCCTCCAAATTTTCATAACAAATTTGTCACTCACAGTTATTAACAAAATAATTAGTCTAAATTAAGATTAAAAAAATGTGTATATCCCAAAATTCACTCATTCATTTGTAGAATTCCCGTCACTGTTATTCTTTCTGCAACCCACTTCTTTTCCAATACATTTATGAAAATTAATTCTTCAAATTCTCAAATTCATTGCACTATCACAAACTAGGGGTGGGGGCCAAATTCTGGTTTACCTTAAATAAACAGCCAAAATGAATAATTAGGCCCAGTTATTATGAATATTTATATAGGTTCTAAGCTAATGCTATAAAAATCAACACAAAATTCAAATACTAATAAAACACGACAATTTTTTAATTTATTTTTTATTTTTTATTTTTTGCATTTTTGGAAGGGTTTAAGTGTATTTTTTTTTGGGTAATTTAATATATAATCCTAATATATGCATTTAACTAAAAATATGTCCTTTTTTAAAACGAATCTAGAAATTAGTCCTTTGCCTAATTTGAAGACTAAAATACCCCTATATCATTTTTATAGAAATGCATATATATGTATAACTATATATGGTAACTGATTTATCATAATTTACTCCTCAATTCATACATGTACATATATAAACTAATTTATATATGATAAATCAGTTACCATATATAGCTAAAAATTGAGAAAATATCTCCATATAAAGTCCACCATCACCAAGAAATTTCTCACAAACTCTTGATAAATTCGCACTACGTATTCAGAACTTCATATTTAAAAACTGAGAAAATTATCAATGAGAGTGCACTAAAATAATGTGAAATTGCTCACTATATTAACTAAGTATTGAAAATAGTGAGAATTTCATATTTTAATGTGTATAATAATGAAAATTTCTCACTCATACTAAAAGGGTAGAACAACCCACTTTTTAAAACAAAAATAAGCATACACATAGAGAGGATTTGATGAGAAATTTATCAACAATTAACAATTTTCGAGAAGAATTCCAAAAAAATAAAAAATAAATTCACACCTTTTAAATTGATATGACAAGTAATTTCTCACAAAATAAAAATAAATTTATCACTTTTTAATACAAATTTCTCACTTTTAGGTGAGAAATTCTCACTTTTCGAAGAGAAATTCTCACTTATCTCTCTATACCAGAACTCCAGACTGTGCTTCTCTCGAATTTCTGATCTGAGATTCTCTTTATTGCATCAATCTGTGTCGAGAACTCTAGCCCTCAAGTTTCTTGTTCTCAATCACAACACAAATTGTTACCAATCCTGTAGAGCCTCTAAAGATGGCATGTAACTCTCTAAATCGTCAACTTCGATGACGGCATCGACATCAATCAAAAGGTAAGGATGATTGGTAGTGGCCACCGAAAAGTGATTGATGAACTTCTTTAATGGTTTGTAATAGAGAAATTTATCACTCCAATCGGATATGGCTGCTTCAATATGCATCGGAAATCCCAAACTCAACGATGATGATGATGATTAGTATAATCCTTTTGTGTGATTGTATTTTAGAGAGAGAGAGAGTGAGAGAGATAGAGAGAATTGGAAAGAGAGAGATATATAAAATCTATGGAGTTCTTATCTCTCTCTCTATATATATTTATCTATAGATAGTTATTTGGAGTTTAAATTTAAAACCCCTAAATTTAAGTTTTTATTACTATATATATCTTTATTACTATATATATAGTCCGGATCTTAAAAAACGGACTGTGTAAAAAATGAGAATTTCTCACAAAAAAGTGAGAAGCGTGTAAAAAGTGAGAAATTTATTTTTCTCACATATATATATGTATGTATGCATGTATGTAACGAATGCCATATTAGTCCATAAAATCTTTATCAAATTGAAAAAGGGACTAAATATTGATTACCTTCCAAAATCAAGAACTAATTACTATACATGCAATATGGCTATGATCAATTCCTATTAATGGTCCAAAATAGGGACCAAACCTTATATTTCTATTTTTTTTAATATAAATTGCTCATTATATATACACGCATATTCACGTATATATATTGCACAAATTTATATAGATTTGATTGAATTTCATCACTGTTCAAAGTTGTCTTATATACTCTTGTTCAAGCTCTTCTTCCATTGCCCCTTCCGCCACTGCAGCCAAATACAAGACTACATATGATATTATTATGCGACTAGATTCAAGTTCTATGCTATTTACTTGATCTTATCTTATCCTATTAGATCACACAAATAGTAACACCAACTCTACCCAAAACTCTTTCATTAGTTTTACATTTGTTATCTTCATTAAATACACATATTAGGTACTAAACAATGTGCCAAACGTTCAAAGTAGATAGAATTGGATTAGATCAATTTAAATGCACATAACTAACTACCACATTACATGTGTCTAAACCAATCTCTTTAAATTACGACCATGAGCCCCAAGTGTCGTCCGTCCTACTAGGACCTTATGTCAGTCTTTATCCACACCCATACACAATATATATATACGTGAATATGCGTGTATATATAATGAGCACTAGCAGCACTACTACACCCATATATTTTTTTTTTACACATTTTTTGACACCCAACTTTAAATACATATATTATGTGTTGTGTAAGTGGTGCACAAAAAAGAGTGAAATATTCAACAACACAAAGTACATGTATTTAAAGCATAGTGTGTCAAAAAATGTGTAGAAAAGTATGTATGCCTAGCATTATTGATATATAATACTGGTTTATCTACTTGTAACCGAAAGATAAAAAGGTAAGGTTATGTTTCTCAAAAATATTTTCTTCAAATAGTTCTCAAACATATATGATAAAGGGTAATATTTGGGACACACCTAAAGACACAATTTTTGAGACACAACCCAAAAATTGTGTCTTTAGATGTGCTCCAATCTTTACTCATATGATAATTGACAACCTTAATTTTAATTGGATATATATGTCTGTGAACTATTTAAGATACAAAATTTGATAAGCATAATATTACTTGAAAGATAAAATTGGATGGTAGAAATATAAAGGAATAACTATTCGCACTCTATAAATTACTAAATGCACTAGATAGAGTGCATAAGTTTTGGAGTGCGAATTCCGAATAACATTTCTCAATATAAAAAATACATATATATATATATATATATATGGAGGCTACTAAACCTATTGGCTACAGCACGGTGGTTATAGAGTAGTAGTGCATATACCAGCTTTTATCGGGAAAAAAAAAATACAAATTTTGTTGCTAAAAAATCACCCCGACTTTTATTTACGAAAAATTATCGCTAAAAACAATTTTTTTCATCATTAAAAGGCGTTGTACCATAGGTTAGCAATCCTCAGACGAAAAATTTCGCCACTAAAAATCAATTTTTAACGAAGAAAAATTTTTGTAACTAAAGATAATTATTATTATATATTTTTTTTCTATTAAAAATTGGTACATGCGCTGCTAACCTACAGAGCCACTGTATAATAGATTAACAACCCCATATGGATATATACAAAATAGATATTTGTTAGTTGATTATCCGAAATATAAAAGTAAATTTTATCTATTTGTAACCGAAAGATAAAATACTTATAAGATAGGAATATAAATAGGAGGAAGTAATCAAAGAGAGCCTCTTCTTCTTCTTTCTTCTTCTTCTTCAGTCACCACAATCTCTCGAATGTTTCAGATTTGTTCAAAAATTCATCCATTTCATTGCACCCAAAATCTGTGAAATCTACATCTAAAATATAGCAGGTTAGATTCATAACAATTTCTGTATATATATATATTATGTATATATGCAGATATAAGTACACTGTATAGCTTTCATGTACTACTTCACAGTTCACAGATTGAGGAATTCAATTGTTCATGGATTGTTCTAGATTCGGTTTTCTGGGCAGCTCGCTTTTGGTAATCTCTCCGTACAGTTAGGGTTTTCAAAGATTTCATTTCATCATTTTGGACTCGATTTTAGGGTTCTTTTGGACTAACGGATCGTCTATCATCGGGGTTCAGTTTGATTACTGTGTATTTACTTGCTTTGAAGCTCATTGTTATGAATTTGTGTTTATCTGTTTGGTTATGAATTGTTCAAGTCTTTTGAGATTTATCACATTTACAAAACACATGAGAGATTAATCTTGGGATTTTTAGTTATGGTTTCTGCAAATGACCAAATGGATTCCTTTTTTAATTCCCTTCAAATTGTGAAGGATGCATTTTCGCCCCTCGAATTGGGTATTCAGAAAGCGGCAAAAAATTTCGAGGATTGTTGGCCGGGTTCGAATAATGGGCCTGATAATCTTGAACTTGTTTCGGCACGATTGAATGGAAGTGTCGATAGGAAAAACGGTAAAGTTCAGGTTTGTTCTGTGAAGAAAAAAAGTAATCAATGTGTGGTTAGTGATGAGAGAAAGAAGGGTTTGTCTATAAAGGTTCCAATTAAGACATTCTGGGGAATATTTTCCCAAAAGGTGGACTCGTCGGATAAAGGGTTGAAAGAGGGGGATGTTGGAAATGTGGATGGGAATTGCACAAATTGCTTACAATTTGCGGTTACATGGTCAGCTCTTGTAAATGGGTTCGTCCAAGCTTTTCCGAGTCCATTCAAAGCCAGTAAAAAGCGGTTCCAAAGGACGGGCAATGAAGACAAAGTTTGCGTATTCGAACCAATGGTTTCATGTGATATGAAGAAAAAGCAATCCAGTGATCGTTTTGTTACTACGTTTCCGAACATGGGTCATATAGATGACAAGGAAAAGAATATGTCAATTGAATGCTTTATAGGTTTTGTTTTCGATCAGTTAACTCAAAACTTTCAGAAGTTCGATTCGGGATTCCAAGAAACTAAGACCAAGTGTATTGATTCATCTCCTCCTTGTCCTGCCAATCAGTACAATCATTTGCAGGCAATTACGAGTATTTTGGAAGGTAAAAAAGCGGATGTTAATGATTTTTTTGGTAATTTGAAGTTTGCAAGAGTGGGAGGCGTACAGTCAAGTATTGTCGGAGTAGCTTCTTCTGTTAAGGAAGAGGGTGAGGGAAGTGTTGGCAATAGGGAAGAAACTGGGGGTAGTTCTACACAGAAGCTGGCTAGTGGTTTACTTAGCATTCCATTCTCGAATGTTGAGCGATTAAGATCTACGCTATCAACTGTTTCGCTAACTGAACTAATTGAACTTTTACCACAGTTGGGGCGATCTTCCAAAGATTATCCTGACAAGAAGAAGTTAATCTCAGTTCAGGATTTTTTCAGATACACGGAGTCCGAAGGTAGGTCTCTTAAGTAGCTTGGACCATTGGTGACTGATTTTGTATTGCTTAACGTTTAGTTGACAATGCACAACACGGCATGTTAGCTACTTTTGTAAATCCGTTCAATGTAATTTCTATCTTTGTCATTTAGGTAAGGTCATGGTATTTCCATTTTGTTAGCTGTTGATTAATCCTAAAACATTATGGTACTTTTTCTGATGGAAAATATAAGCATTTTAGAGGTGTACTCCAATTGAATGCAAGAAAAGATTTGGCATTGCACTCTGACATGGAACATTTATCTGCACTTTTGACTTCCTAGAATTGTGTATGTGCTATATATAGCATCATTTTCTATTGCCTTACTTTCCTGCATCTTTCATTTAGAATGTTCGTTTCATTTGGGAGACCAGATTCGGAATGTCTTCATTTTGTTTGGGCAACAATTATGGCTTTGGTCTGTCTTGATATGTACTTCTTCATCTCTCTCTCTCTCTCTCTCTCTCTCTCTCTCTCTCCTGCTGAAATTTAAACTAAGTTGTTTTTGACTTCTGACTATTCGGCTTGTAAAAAACATAAAATCTCGTTATCATTTTTGTACCTATTGTGGATATATAATTCTCCATGGGGAGCTTATATGTGCTGTGTTTGGGATGTATAACCTATGTTGCCCAGACTCGGGTACGTGTGTCGGGTGTGGATATGAATCTGGGAGTCAGGCTCAGTAGACACATAAGGGGACTTGGCCATAAATGATCCAAAATTTAGGTATGGGTACGAGGACATGTGAAACAAGAAATAGTACAAGACATATTCTTAAAAGTAGTTGAATTATTTGTTTGTAGTTACTACTCTAAATATATACTATATTCTTGCATCTATAATATCTAAAAACGTAGCATTATTCTTATTTTATTATTATTTCACACATGATTCTGGCAGAGTTTAAATGATTTTTGGAAAGTAGCTCTACATAGAGGTCTATAAATGTCAACGTTAGGATATGAGGCTATTAAATGTACCGACAACCTAAATATGATAACAAGACCTTGAGTCTAGAAACCAGTTTGTCTCCTCAGATTATATTTTTGATAGCAAACCATGTCCTACATGGTACGAAACAATTCCGATACATATCCCATGTCGGTATCCTTGTCATACCCATGTCAACACTGACACGACATCTTTTATGCCAAGTCCGGTTAACATAGTGTGTAATTTGAAGAAATGGCAGAAGAGTGGGTTAATAAACTTTTCATGGTTCTGGTAGGATCATTGAAATCACGAACCTTGAATGATTAGTGAGCCGATTTGACAACAAATGGCTAACAGAAATTATGATACAAGCGTACCACACTTTTTTCCCCCCTTTTCGGAAACCCCGCTATCACAGGGCTAATGCTGGAGGTTCGTGCTAAACCGATTCTCCGCCGGTGACCACAGAAAGGTCTACATGCCTGTAGAGATCCTTACTTAGGACCTCATGCGCCATATGGAAGCATATATCCCTTGTCCTTCCTACCACTATGCTGACACGTTGGGGTTGCTCTTACCAAAATATGAAGAACTTCCCTGTGTTAACATGGAGATCCTTTGAAAGAATTTTCAAAACACTTGATGTTTTTAAGTTAAAACAAGATGTTAAATTATCGAAGGTCGGGGAGTTTGGTCTATTGTGGGGTGGTAGGACTATTGCCTAAGTTCTTTTTGCAACTTACTGGTTCTTCCAAGGGATTGTATGATTGCCGTTCGATTTAGAGTTCTTAAAGGATGTTGACTTGATATAACAGTTCTAGCAATTGATCTGCCTGTTATTGGAACGATGTTTTGTTCATCTTCATTAATATGTGACATTAGGTTTGTTCTTTCACATCAAATACTCCGGCAGTCCCAAATTAAAGGACCCTTTTGGAAGCTCTAACTATTTAAAGAAACTACTTATTCGCCTTTCCATTATTGTCTATGAGTTAAGTTTAAAATTTCTGATTAAAGTACTCCCAAAATAGTAAGTTATTGGGATTATTCGCCTTTTCAAATTCGCCTCTATTGTGATCTTTCCAAATTCACCTCTATTGTGTTCACTTATTTTTTTTCGAAATACGTTTAGAATGAAAATTGAGAGAGTTCTAAAGGTAAATTTGAAAAGTCCCTAGTTAAAGTCGTTAGCCTTTCAGTTTCAGGACTCTTAAATTCATAAATTGGGACATCCCAAAATGTAATAAAGGATTCCGATTGGGATGGGGGAGTATATCTTTTCCCCACGAAATATATGGAAATGTTGACAAACACACCACTGAATTAATTGGGACTGTTGAGATAATTCTGTTTTCACTTAGTCATCACTTTTGGCCTTGTACTGGTTTTCGGTTTTGTCGTGTTTTCCGAACATTTACGTCCAGTTTTAAACCTTTAACTTTTATAGGAAGAAGGTTCTTTGAGGAGCTGGATAGAGATGGTGATGGTCAAGTAACTTTGGAAGATCTCGAAGTCGCTATAAGAAAGAGAAGACTGCCTCGTAGATATGCTCGTGAATTGATGCGTCGAACGAGAAGACACTTGTTTTCAAAATCATTTGGTTGGAAACAATTCTTGTCTTTGATGGAACAGAAGGAGCCAACGATTCTTCGAGCTTATACTACTCTCTGCCTGAGCAAGTCTGGGACGCTACAAAAGAGTGAAATATTGGCATCACTAAAAAATGCCGGACTTCCAGCAAATGAGGACAATGCTGTGGCCATGATGCGGTTTTTAAATGCTGACACAGAAGAATCTATTTCGTATGGGCATTTCCGGAATTTCATGCTTCTACTCCCATCTGATCGACTTCAAGAGGATCCTCGGTAAGATGATTATCTTCCTTTCGATAGGTAATTTCATAGTTTTTGACAGAAGCTCATAGTAGTAACCTGTTTTGAATTGTCTTTTGAGTGGAAACATGAGGTGATAATAAATGATGTTCATTTATGGCTCGTTTGGAGTTCTTTTTCCTCCTATAGGAGGATGGAAAACTAGAAAAGTGGTGCACTGATAAATTTGAAATTTTCCTGTTCTCATAATGACAAGATTTGAACCCAGTGCGTGGAACACGGGAGTGTAATATGAAAATAAAATATTGTAGGGAAAATATTTATTAACTTTAAATAGGTAAGAATAGACTTAGATGGTTCGGCCATGTGCAACGAAGACCTGTAGATGCACTTGTGCGAAAGAGTGATAAGATCGTAGTGCCTGGAATGGTTAGAGGGAGAGGCAGACCTAGACTGACTTGGGAATATGTAGTGCAACAAGATATGAATATATATAATTTAAATGAGCATATAACTCTTGATCGTGCAGAATGGAGAAAAATGATTCATACAGCCGACCCTAATTGATTGGGACATAAGGCTTGTTTTGGTTTGGTTTGGTAGGTAAGTATGTAGATAGGGTGTTTTTTTTTGGATATGGAAGTATGTAGATAGTTAAATACAAATGTATGTCATAAGTAAATAGATTTTTTTTCAAAATATAGGTGGAAAAAAATTTTATATTGACAGATATAGTTTTGATTATTGTAAAATAGAGTTCGCATAATAACAACTGTTGGACTTTATCTTATGTATCAAAAAATTTAATTTCAAATTATAGACCACATTTTACGGTGTTTTCTACCATTTCTACAAAATGTATACTAGACTACTAGTAGTTAAACATAAACCTTATCCTTAATAATTTAAATAATCTCTACAATATCTGAAGAAGATATACTTAAATCATTATCTCTTAAAATCTTATCCATCCCATGTAAATTTTTTGTTGTTTATTTAATAAAAGCTACTTGTGACAGAATCTGCCACTTGTTCTGCTTTCATATATAACCCAGTATAAACCAACTGTCAAAAGGCATGAAAATTCTCCAAACAATAAAACAAAACAAAAACACAAAAATAGTAAACAGATAACTAGCGGTGGCCCCATACTAACCCAAAAGATGACTTTTAAAATCTTTCCAAAACCACAAACACCAGGTTGCAATGTACTTCTCCAAATGCAGAAGGAAAAGAGTGACCCCTCGAGCCTGCAAAACAGAGATTAGCTGGGATCAAATCGAATCAATAATTTAAAGAAAACCATTACTTGTTACCGTAGAAAAAAAATTTATCATCATGATTTGCTTTATCTTATTCAGTGCAATGAATTATATTCCTATACTCCTGAAATAGAAACTAATTTACCCTCAAAATCCATTAGAAATAAAAAATAGACAATCTTATCTCTTGAAATAGAAACCAATTTTAATTCAACCTTCAAAACCCATTAAAAACCAAAAATAAATAAACAAAAGAAGACTTAAAAGTCAAAACATAAATTAGATAGTACGTTAATTTTAAAAATGGAAAGTGATATGGCAACGTACTTTAGGAAAGAAGAACAGATAAAAGCAATGGGTGTGTGAGCCGACCTAGGGACTAAGAAGCTGTGACTGTGATAGGAAAATGAAAAAAGAAGCAGCGATTGTTGCATAGAGAAATCAAGGTTAATTAACTCACATTGAATAGGTATTTATGATACTCATCAATTGAGATATATATCTAATATTACTAACTTTTTAAGCTTATAGAAGATTAATAGATGAGTTGTATGTTATCTTTAACTTATTGGATTTAAATTCAAACTTTTCATTATAATATTGTATGATAAGTTACGTTGTTACAATAGCAATTAGTTACCATTTGGTTATAACAAATCAAATTTATATTTAATCGAACAATATATATAAAAATGTTAAATTCTTAGAAGTTGCCACATGGCGGAAGCTGCTTCTGCTTTATATATATATATATATTTATATATTAGAATATTTAATCGAACAGTTGGTGAATAATATGTTCTGTAAATAATTATGCAAGATAAGGGAATCTTGGTGAAGCTATTGGTTATTTGAGCGAATAATTTACACAAATATCTGATACACATTATATTGTGTGTGCCAGTCAAAGGGTTGAGCAGCACATGTATTACGGATGTTGGCTTTTAACATCTTTTCGAAGATGATCTATGGAAATAACCTGTAAATGGAGAAAGTGATGCACCGTATTCTGAGTTCAATATGTTTTTTTTGTTTTTGCAATTGGAACTGAATTAGAGAGAAAAAATGTTTTTTCCCCCTATTATTGGAATTAAAAACAGGAAACGTAAAGCACCTATGATTTTGACAGATGCTCCCTCCGTTCCAAAATAAGTGTCCACTACCAATTTGCACAATGTTTAAGAAATGTTTATTATATTTATTTCTTTTGTCCTTTTCTCCATTTTCCCATACTTTCCTTGATGTGACATTGACCTTTTACTCAAAATCACTTTTCCCACTGTCCTAGGAAATGATGCTTATCTTTTATTGTGAGGGTATTATAGGTAGTTTATACAAAAATTGTAGTTAACGTTCAAAGTGGATACTTATTTTGGAACATCCAAGAAAGGAAAGGTGGACACTTTTTTTGAAATGGAGGGAATAGTATGTATTTGAGTGCACAAGTGCAGCTGTTAGAGTCTTAGAGAAGTCATTTTGCGGCTGCTTTGTAAACAGATGAATATCTAAATCTACTTGACCCTTTCATGGAGGACTAAAAGCCCGTTTGGGATAGCTTCTTGGTCGCCAACAATCCCTTGGAAGTGATTATTTAAAAAGATGTGACCATTTGGATTAGGTTTTTTCACAACTTTTTACTAAATCTTTTTCCCTTTTGAAGCTAAAATAGTTTTTTATTTATTTAAAAAAACTCCAATTTGTAGCTTGTTTAGAAAATCTCTTATTCAACGTAGGTTTTTTTTAACAAGCTAACCCAAGTGGGCTCTAATACTGCACAACGTAAAGGTTGCTTATTAACTGATAATAACAAACTCTTGTTGAACAAGCAGGAGTATCTGGTTTGAAGCTGCCACTGTTGTTGCTGTTGCACCACCTGTGGAGATACCAGCTGGAAGTGTTCTAAAATCTGCTTTAGCAGGGGGGCTTTCTTGTGCACTGTCTACTTCATTAATGCACCCCATTGATTCGATCAAGGTAAAGTCTTTAGCTTGGTACTTGAGTAATCATGTCAGCTTTGCTTATGTCTTTATGCAATTAGATATTTGCATTATGCACATAGGTGGAAACCCATGATGCTAATGTACATGCATAGGGTACCACTTGTATATCACATGGTTGTTAGAAACGATCAATTCACACGAGTCGATTCGAGTTCATACTGTTGAATGTCCCACATCGCCTATTTATGGCCCCTCTATGCGGTCTATAAGGCTTTAGTTCTCCTTTCTTTAATATCTGGGTTTTAAGGAGTTGAATAGGCTGGGCCTTACAAGTGATATCGGTGCTTGGTTGGGCTTTGTCTTTCGACTTGCTGAGTGTCCGACTGCTGTAGTCTAGGGGGTGTGTTGGAATGTCATACATCGCCCATTTATGGCCCCTCTGTGCGGTCTATAAGGTTTTAGCTCCCCTCTCCTTAATACATCGATTTTAAGGAGTTGAATAGGCTGGACTTTACAATTTGGTATCGGAGCCTTGTTTGTCCCCTATCTCCGTAATCCACGTGTGTGCCTTTGCCACACGTGCGGGGGCTTGTTGTCGTCCTACATTCAACTCCCTAAACCTAGGTATTAAGGGGAGAGAAGCTAAAGTCTTATAGACCGTATAGAGGGCCCATAATGGGTGACGTGGGACATTTCAACACACCCCGTGGACCACAGTAGCCAGACACTCGGCATGCCGGAAGACATAAGTCCCCGATGTAGGACAATCTTAACACGCCCCTGCACGTTTGACATGACTAGAGCCACACACGTGATTACTGAGATCTATGTTACACGGACTCTTCAAAGTGTTCGGAGGACACGGGTATGGATTCCATATCCGACACGGGTACTTTGCCTTTCTTGTCTGAAAATTACACTAAACTACACTAGAAGGATCTTACCCAAGTGTCATACCCATGTCCGCTAAGAGTCGTGTCGACGGTACTTCTCCTATTTAGAAGAGTCCATGTAACATAGACTGAGATAGGGTGACGTGGAGCACACATGGGCTAATTGGGCCCAACAATAACTTGCTCTGATACCATGTTAAATTGGAGCATCCAACCCAGAACCAATTGGCTATGGGTGGAGTGGCCCCCTGATCTTATATATTGAGTAGCAAGACTATAATTTCAAGGTGCTACTCCACCCATTGCCAATTGGTTTTGGGTTGGATGCACCAATTTAACACATACTTTTTAACTTTGAAGTTTTAGTGGAAAATTCTCAACAATTTGAGCCTCGATATTGTTGCATGAAACTTGTGTTTGATTGTTCTTTTGTTCGTTTTCGGGGATGCACATGTATCTTTATGTGTGTACGTTTTGTACGTAGTCATTATTATCTTTTTTACTAAAGAAATGAAATCTTATGATTCACAATTTAGGCAAGCCATTTCACATTTGTCACAGTTGCAAGCCAATGACGATGACATAAATGCCTCAGATATACCTGCTTCAGTTTCTGATTTTCTGTCAGAATGAGTGTTTCTTTCATTACTTTCGAAATGTCTCATAACGAAAAGCTTCCTTGTTTGTGTGTTGGGATTGTGATTCTTAGTCGCGGTATTTCTCTGACCACAAGCATAGCAATTGTCAAACCTGGAAAATTACAAAGTATATGGATCTCAGTCAACTATTGAACAATTGAACTTCTGAGTTATGACTAGCAATTACTGGCATCTTAGTCCGCGTGTTTTTGTTTTTCTGAAAGACAAGATGACATATTCATTGAAAAACAAGGCTCTCCAGAGACTGCATTACAGTAGAGGCTTCAAAAAACACGGACAAGAATATCTTCACTACACGCCCAAAGGAACAGCAACTGGCTGTAGGATTGATCCTCCCCTTCCTAGATTTACAATACGAATGCCAGTATGACCAAAAAGACTACCAAAAATCGAAAGACAATTTAAGGGTTTATGTGTGAGATACTGTAACTATATTTCCCTTGCAAACCAAAAGGGAAAATCTACTCCCCCTCTATAATCCACGTTTCCAGTGCTTGAGCTCTATGTATAGAGTTGGCACTTCTAGGAATATGGACCACTTCGACTGCCCATGTTTTTTCAATCTGTTCACCTCACACCTTGATTTTGTTGAAAACATTGTTGAATTTCGACTGTGTTGGTTCAGACAAATTGACCCACGAGTCTGCCACCGTTGAGTCACTTTCCAGTATGATCCTATCAACAGTGTTACCCAGTCTACGAAGATTGATATACACAATCTGTATCACCTCAATTATAGCTCGTAACTCAGCTACGTTAGAACGCTCCTCGAAAATTACGCCACCATATTTCCTTAGGAATTTTTTAGCACTCCCCAATACCCGCCGGCCAGTCTTTCCTTTGGAGGATCCATTGATAATCCACTTGTTTGTTAGTGTAAAATTGAATTTTGAAGTTAAAATTATGATGAGACTAGTTAAAAACTCCAATCTAACCACCACCCAAATCGATTAGTAGTCCACATGGATAGAAAAATTAGCTCCTGTATTCTTGTACAAGCTGAAGTTTAAAAATGAATAATTTTGAGAAGTTCATTGTAACAGTGTCAACAATGTCACAGGTTTTTCTTTGTAAATAGGGGTGTATATGAGCCGAGCCGCTCAACAAGGGCTCGTGAACATGTTTGATAAAGGCTCGGCTCGTTTATTAAACGAGCCAAGCTCGACATCGAATGCCAGGCTCATTTAATAAACGAACCAAGCTTGAGCACACATAGGCTAGGCTTGATAAGGCTCTTGAACACGCTTGATTAAGGCTCGTGAAGAGGCTTGATAAAGGCATGTTTATCACTTTTTATATATATATATATATATATATATACATTTAATAGGCTATTACTATTGCTAGAGCAACAATGGCTAATAAGTAATACCAGAGCAAGTTTTGTCTCTAAAAGTTTTAGCGACAAAAAAAAAGTGTTGCTAAAACTTTTAGCGGCACATTTTGCTCTGGCATTAGCCAAAGCTGCTCTGACAATAGTAGTAGCCCATTTAATACTATGCTTCCCAAATTTTGAATCCCAAATAATGAAACCACTTCGACATCTCCTGTGAAATTTAGTTGAACAACATTTATACATATATATCTACACATTCAATTAAAAGAAAGAAGCACCAAGTTTTTTTTATTTTTTATTTTCATACGAAGAACCACCAAGCTTTGAATAAAAAAGGAAGTGACCAAATAAAAGAAAAAACAACTCTGCAAGGCAATTGACCAAACCAACTTGCCTTACATTTAACCTGAATGGCTTTGTTCAAAAAGTGAAAAACCATGTATCCCACATCGATTGGCAATGAATAAGGCAAGAGAGAAGCAATCTATAAAATCACCCCTTTCCCCCTTCCGTTGTGACAAACTGTGGTCTCATTTACAAGCCGAGCTGAGCTCCAAGCCGAGCTGGAGCTAGAATATGATTTTTTGAAGGTTTATTGAGCCGAGCTTGATCTTGCTCATTCTTTATCGAGCCGAGCTCGAGCTTGACCTTGCCCATTTATGTTTTTATCGAGCTCGAGCCGAGCTTGAGCAAGGTCCAATAAATCGAGCCGAAGCTACAATTAAGCTCAACTCGGCTCGGCTCGAGTGAACCCCTATTTGTATACCTTACCTTGCAAAGCACGAAACTAGTGGTGTTCTCCTTAAGTATATCCCATGATGAAATTCTATTCTTTCACTTAAGTTAGGTACTCATTTAGCAATGTTGGATGTGGTGGTGAAGAAAATAGTAGGAGTAAATTATTGATAAATGAGGGGACAAGAAGTTCGACTTTCAGTCGTAGTACAGCCTTGCCTTTTCAACCTCTTTCTCTTGAGGCCATCTGAAAATGGTTTTTTGGCATGTCAGACTCGAGTACAAGCATCTACACTCTCCTTTCCGGAAATCATCGCTAAGCTTCCACAAATTGGAGTCCGTGGATTATACCGAGGCTCCATCCCAGCAATTCTTGGACAATTTTCAAGGTTCTTTTTAAAATTTGCTTCAGTTCCTTGTTTTGTTTTGTCACTTTCCCTTGGTGAGATTAGCTTTTCTTCTATAACAAATTTATCCTCTTGATGTTGCAGCCATGGATTGCGAACTGGGATTTTTGAAGCAAGTAAGCTTGTGCTCATAAACTTTGCTCCTACACTTCCAGAGATACAGGTAATGTCGGTTCTCAAAATATCCAGTGGCTTTGTTTGTTAATAGCTTCTTCCAATTTCCGTTTATTTGTATTGTGCTCTCGTGTGTAATTTTCAACTTCTATGTTGCACTAGTTTGTCTTGTTGCTGCCTTGCTAGTTGTTAGAATATGTAAGGTTTTTTATCAACGCCATTGGAACTTCTCTATTTGCCCCTTTAGGCTTTTGTCCCCTATTAAACATAGTTAAAAGCCCGTTTGGGTTAGCTTTTTAAATGATCACTTTTGGAGTAAGAGATTTTTCGAAACGCTACAATTCAGAGCTTTTTTCTTCTTTCTTTTCCTTCCTCCCCCCTCCCCCCCCCTCCCCGAGAGAAAGCAGCTCTTAGCGTTAAAAAGGAACCATATTTTTTAAGAACCTGTGGAAAAGTTAAATGGTCACAACTTTTTAAAAAATCATTTATAAGTGATTGTTGGCCCCGTAAAACTTTCCCAAACGGGCTCTAACTTACCTTTCATTGAAATTTATCATATTTATGTTTCCACAATTGGAACCAGGATGCTTTGGTTACCTATTTTCTCCATTATGACCCAATTGTTTTCACTTTAATTGTTCCAATTTAAAGTCTACTTTATTTTGCGTCATTTTTCTGTTGAACTTGTTCTTCTACTATCTTTTGTTGGCTTCCCAGGTCTTACTAGACATAGCCACACAGGAATTTGACAAGAAGTTTTATCTTCTAAAACCTTTCTTTTGACATGCTTATCTATGCCTTCAATTCATGTCGATGTTCGTCACTCCCTCCAGTTTGTAAGATCGTATTGGGCAGAGGAACTTCCCTACGCTTGAGGAGGCGGCTAACCATCTCTGCCACTGTTTAAGAATTGACTCGGTTGAAGTAGAGGATGGTGACATCCAACAAGTTTGTTATGTCTGTGAAAATTGCTTTCAGTTGGATTTCGAAATGGGAGCACGAAGTTGGGCATTACGTGCAGTTCTGTAGTCCATAATTTCAACAAGCAGGCTAAATACATGGCTGAGCATATGTTTACGCTTACAGATATGGTAGTTTTTCTGCCTATCTGTAAGTGTGGGTGTGACACATCTTTTATTATATTGATATATGCGTGTGTGCGTGTGTGTGTGAAAACAGAAGCTTTTGTTTTGCCACCTCAGCGCATCAGTGGCACTTTTCTTTGAAGACTATTTTGCTTATGTGACATAATAACAGAGTTGTACACTGGGACCCACCGGAATCAAGGGCCAGGATTGTTGGGTGTGAAATTTTGTGGGTCTAGACCGTCTTAGTATTACTCTTGGTGAATAGAGAATCTAAAAATAAGATATGGTAAGGTCGCTATTGGATAAGGAGCATATTGAATTTGTTGTGGAATATGTTTATTTGCATTTCAAGGAAAGTCTTTTAGAGAAGCAAAATAATTTATTAGTAAAATTATTGTAACATAAAAGTTGCAATTCTTGATTTATTTCAGGACTTCTCCATACCGTGTAAATTGTAATGCATGGGCGTCAATCTAGTTGCATATGAAATTGACTGTTATGGTGTCCCATGATAGTGAAAGTGTTTCACTTAGTTGTTCTGGTATTGATACTGATTTCGTGTACAGGTCCAATCTATATCATCATTCTGTAGCACTTTCCTGGGGACAGCAGTGCGGATACCGTGTGAGGTACTGAAGCAAAGGTGTCAGGCTGGCATTTTTGACAATGTTGGGGAGGCTATCGTTGGCACTTGGCATCAAGATGGTCTTAAGGGTTTTTTCCGAGGGACCGGTGCTACTCTCTGTCGGGAGGTTCCTTTCTATGTTGCAGGCATGGGGCTTTATGCTGAGTCCAAAAAGGTATGCAGTTTTCTACATGTTAAAAAAAGGTCTTTAGAGCATTTATCATGTGACATTCAGAGCTGCAGGCCTTCTGAAGTTGTTTTAGTCTAAGCATTATGATTGCGCATGTCTCATTGACCATGTAGCACGGATGCAAACATCTATGTAGCATGGATACGAGCACAGGACACGGATACAAACACAGCGACATGGCAAATCCTAACTATTTTGGATACAGATACTGCACTTAAAAATTATCTTTTAGTTAAATATATACCGTGCCTTGTCCACTCTCGTTTCGTACTCGCATTATTTTTTATAAAACCTCATGATTTTAAAAACATTTTCTGTGAGAGGTCCCCTTGAGGTGTCTTCTGCCAGTGTCCAGTGTGAAATCAACGCTTTGTTCGCGTGCCAGGCACGGCACCTGAGTTGAAGTGTCCGTGCTGCATAGGTGGATTCGACATTCTATTATGTTTATAACTTATACAATATACCATGCTATGTCCACTCTCGTTTCCTAATTTTCAAGTAAAGCCACCGCTTATCTCCCACTGTATTAGATTAAGACACTCACCCCAAAATTTTAAAAACATTCCCAAAGGAACGACCATGCGTGTTCACTCCAGTGCCCAGCCCTGTCAGGAAGTTAAGACTCGTATGGATCGACTCTTCAATTGACCGATTCTAACAACCATGTTTGGTGGCGTTGGTGATTGTGCTTCTTGGCTTCACATATGGAATTGTGCTTCACTTGCTGATGTAGGGCATTAAAATGTTCATTATATTTTGAAGACTGGATTTGGGATGGGAAGCTTATTCTATATGCAAAGGCTATATCAGTGCAATAGCTGGATAACAAAAAAAAGCCACTGACTGCCCTGGTTAAAGGCGATTTGGGTATATTTCTTATTGAAGTCTGTATCAGTTACCTAAAGAATTTAGGTAACCCAAAATTGGCCCTAGGGAAATAGTTTTCATTCTTTTCCTTCTCGTTTCCCTTTTTCTTCTCGAAAGCCACAAGCCAAATGGAGCGTTAGAGAAAGTGAGTCTTAAAAGAGAGGCCAAAGTTCAGCTGAAGGAACTGTTCTCCATATAAACACAAACTTTGTAATCGATCTACTGATGAACACATCTCTAGGTGGGATTGGAACAGGATTCTATTCCTATTGTTGTGCTCAGAAATAAAAATGATAAAACCATGACACTTTTAGTCATTGAGATGATGAACAATGCTGAAGGAAACAGTTTTCTTGAACATGTATTCAAAGATAACATAAATTTTAAGCTTGTACATGAGCTTGCAAACAGAAAAAATCCATTGGCATAGTGCAATTTGTTCATCACAAATTTTTACTTGTCTTTTTTGGTATTATTCCTTTTTTAAATTTTTAAAATTTTTTTTTTTTGTGGCATATGTCAGATGTTGTGTAGTAACTACATGTTTCAGTACATATCCTTTGTGCATTCGTACTGTTCCCCAAGATATTACTGGTCCATGTATTTGCCATGTATGTGCGGCACGTAGACAAACTTGCACACAGATCAATGACATCTCAGAACAATATGAAATGTACCCAAAACTTTGCCTTCGCAAAATCCTGATTGGGATGATAAGTTGGTGTTTGATTTGATTTGATGATACTGTTATTTTCGTATATACATATAGGCTGTCCAGCAGCTTTTGGGGCGGGAGCTCGAGCCATGGGAGACCATCGCGGTTGGGGCTTTATCAGGTGGACTAGCAGCTGTGGTCACAACACCTTTCGACGTGATGAAGACTAGAATGATGACTGCCCCACAGGGCCGCCAAGTGTCCATGTCAATCGTAGCCTTCTCTATTCTTCGTCACGAGGGACCCCTCGGATTATTCAAAGGAGCGATACCCAGGTTCTTCTGGATTGCTCCGTTGGGTGCCATGAACTTTGCCGGATACGAGCTTGCGAAAAAAGCTATGGACAAAAATGAGGAGCAAAATGGTGAACAGCTTCTCAAAAAAAGTTAGCCAGGTTGGGGTACGTATCTTTATGCTATGTTTGGTAGGAGGGACGGGAATATGAAAGGAAGGCATCGGATGAGAGAAGGTGGAGGTATTCCTAGAAGGAAGGGAGGCTTCACTCCTTTTCTTTGGTTAAATAAGGAAGAGAGGAAGGAAACTATCAATTTCTTCGAAGGGCAAAAGCGTCAAAAGAGGGAAGCTTTTTCTTTTTCCCAATCCATTCACTTTTGGATGGATTGAAATTTTTGGGCTCGAGGGAAGAGGCATCCCTCTTCCTTTCTCTCTTCTTTTCCCCCGTTCCTTCCTTTCCCTCCTCTCCTCCCCCCTCCCCCTCTCTCCTCCCTCATACCAACCATACTGTGAAGGTAAAAACAATGGTATCCAGAACAGCCATTGGTTTTTTGTTTTTGAAATCGTAACAGTGAATGCTGCCGGAAAATTTTGACCTTTTTTCCGAATTTCATAGCAGCATGTGCTTCAAATTTATTTGTCGACCTCACTTTTCTTTTTTGGCAAGACAAGGTAGCCTCCTTTTGAATTAACAGTACTTGCTGTAAACTTCTTTGAATTGCCTATTGGCATGCACATATGTTTCTTTTTTTATTTCTTAAATGAAAACCAACTCTGTGTATTCATTTGCAATTAACGGTTTTTTCGTGTCGATTTTTGTTGCATTATTCTTCATTTGAATGCCCCACCTATTTGGTTCCAGTTAATTTTTAGGGTAAATATAACCTACATCTCTTGAGGTTTTGCCTTAATACACATGCCTCCCCTCACGTTTTAAGAATCTCACTTGCCTCCCTTATTTTTGAATTTTAGTGTTAGATTTTCTAAAATTTTCCAACGATTTGTTAAAAGGGAGGGGGGAAACTGATACTAAAATCCAAAAATAAGGGAGGTAGATGATATTCTTGCAACGTGAGGGGAGGTATATGTATTAAGATCAAACCTCAGGAGACTCTGATATTTATCCTAATTTTTATCAGTATACAAGTTTTGTTGACAAATGTTAGTGTAGGCCATCCATGTAAATGCACAAAGGGAAGATTTTCATTTACTTTCAATTTAGTTTGGTTAAGGTGCTCTGTAGAGTTTTGCAGACACATGCCATTAAAGTAATGCTATGTTTTTTTTGTTCCCTTGAGTCTATGGACTTTGGCATACTCGAAGAAAATGCAATTTAAGCTCCTTGTTTGGTGTTTTTATTTTTAGGACCTCTCTTTAGACGAGATGACTTGCAGAAAAAATTCTTTCTAGCTGCAATCAATAGGAATTTTAATTCTGTAATCCTCCCTTGGATGGGAAGACCATTGAAATTCTTTTTCTTGAGAGTAACCCTATGCTTCCCAAATCCTAATCTCAAAAATCAATTTCAAATGATGTGGCAGTGTGTCTCTTGGATTTGAATTGGATGCTACCAATAATGATGGGACAACACTTCAATATTATCCGATCAAAATTCAGGGATTGAGATTTGTTATTAGGATTTGGAAAATATAGCATTACTCCTGGCTATTATTGTGACATAGTACTCCAAAAGCCTAATGGCAAAACAATGATAGAGCCCCATAAACACAGATTGGATACCATGTTACGGTAGCAGTTGTTTTTTCATTTCATTTCATTTTATTTATTTATTTATATTATTTTTAAAGCACAGATCGGATACCATGTTACGGTAGCAGTTGTTTTTTCATTTCATTTTATTTATTTATTTATATTATTTTTAAAGCCTGAGACGTTAGAGAATGATCTTTAACGATCTTAACAATGATGGAGGTGACCTCCCACAAACATGGATATGATACCATGTTAAGTCGGTTGCTTAAAAAAACTAGGCTGTTAGAAAATGACGCATAAATAACTCATTTTGTTGTCTCTGTCCCCCTTCGTAGATGCAAACAACCTGAAATAAAAATTATAAATTGTCTGTATTGTTTTTTTTGAGGGTCCTCCACAGAAATCCTATGAATGAAACATTGAACTGCTGCAACTCAATCGAATGCATTTGTATCACATTGGATTTATGTTTCTATGTGATCCATCTTTATACTCTTTTGGAGTTGTAGAGTGACAACTTGGTGATCTGAAGCATATATTGAGATATTGCATTGAAGCATATATTGAGATATTGCATTGGTCTTTGTTTAGTTTGTGGACTTGCAAAACCTATTAAGCGTAAATATGTAGAGATCAATATCCTATTCTCATTTTTTTTTTAAAAAAAAAAAAAAAAAAGAAAAGAAAAAAAGGAAAAGATTTCAAATGTGCCTTAGACTGGGTTTGTTTGATGGGGGAAAAGAAAGAAAAATATCAAGGCTTTGTTTGGTTTTTGGATTTGGTTAGGAAAAAGAAAAGAAAAGAAAACATAGTGGAAAACCTTTTCCTTTGATTAATAAAGAAACGATGAGTAAAATTGGATAGAAAAGAAAATTAGTTGAGAAATAGATTAAACATTCTGGATTTTGTGAGTCATTTCCCTCCTTTTGTCTTCCTTTGCAATTACAATTTAATGAATTTTAATTTTTAATGTTGTTTAAGCATAAAGGAAAACCCAAGTGAGCTAGTTTTCCCTCTCGTTTTACTTTTCCTTTTCTTTTTCCTACAAATCCATGAACAAAACATATAGCCCGAGGAAAATACTTTTATTTTTATTTTGGTTTAAGAAAAAGGGTTATTTACACTTTACCCCTATGGTTTGATCACCCGATAACACTTTACTCCCCTGTGGTTTAAAAGTGACCACTTAACCCCCCCTGTGCTCTCAAGTAAAGTGGAACCGTTACAGAATCTAATAGAGTGTGTTAAATTACTAAAATGCCCCTCAAATAACAGTGGTCACTTTTAAACCACGGGGGGGCAAAATGTCACCGGGTCAAATCATAGGGGGTAAAGTGTAATTAACCATTGAAAAAGTTAATGCACCTTTATAGTTCTTAACACTCTGTTAGATTCTTTAACGGTTCCACTTACCCGAAAGCACAGGACGGTTAAGTGATCACTTTAAAATCACAAAGGGTAAAGTGTCATCGGGTGAAACTATAGGGGGGGTAAAGTATAATTAATCCTAAGAAAAATAGTGAGTAATATACAAAAGAAAACAAAATATGGTGAGAAATAAATTGGAAAATTTGAATTTTGTGAGTCACTCAACTTTTTTTCTTTTTTCTTCTCAAAGTTACGACTATAGTTTGAAACTTTTATCATTTAAGCATAATAGAGGTAACCAGAAGGGAAGTAGTTTTGTTTTCTTTTTTAAAATTCACAACCAAACAGAACCTGGGTGCATGTGGTGTTGTTTGAACCACACTGTGTGACCTTAGAGTGCCTCCAACACTACTAGTTAAATTTATGTAAATTAAAACTAAAAATACACTCTATTTTCCGTTAACGTTATTTAACTATGTTTTTTGGACGATAGAAAATGATTTATCTAACTATTTTACTTTATTAAATTTTTTCAACATTTGAGACTTGTGTCAAATTAATTCTCAAAAAGTTTTTGACCGTTACTGGCTAGCTGGTTAATTAGAATCCAAATGGCTAGTCTATGAGATGCATTTTTGCATTCTAGCTCTCTATTTTTGTTAAAATTTGAGTTTAGATTACTTTCTTATGTCTACAAAACTCAAAAACGATGTTACTGCCAAAAACCCAAAAACTCAAAAAGGATACCATAAAAAAAAAAAAAAAAGAGTAATGCTAGGCACATTTTGAAATTCACACTGAATTTGACACCCAACTTTAAATGCATGTACCCTGTGTTGTATAAGTGGTCTTTAAATGCATGCAACCTGTGTTGTATAAGTGGTGCACATAAAAGTGTAAAAAATTCACACAGCACAAGGTACATATATTTAAAGCATAGGATGTCAAATTCAGTGTGGGGCAAAACTGCAGAAGGAAGGTCGATTCAAGAATCAACGAGTCCAAAGAAAAGGTCATCACAGCACTACAGTGCGACATACCCAAGTTCAAAACTTAAAGGTGAACTAGTTTGAAATCGACAACCCTCGATCACGAGAATCAAATCAACAAGGCACAAATGTGCTTTCAAGAAAAGACTTGGAACAATGGAATCAAAAGATAAGTCCCACTAAAACAGGATGAACATCTCACTAGAATTGATGAAATAATCACTATGAATCAGTCCTAGGATTCGAGGAAACAACAGGCGATGGCAACAAGCCCGAACAATACGGGACTTTCCAATCATGAAATAAGAACAAACTATTTCACAAATTCAGTAACTCAATTGACACCTTACCGACAAAAGAATAAGGCCACTATGAAGAATATCCTGAGGATAGGAAGCAACATTGACTTACTAGGAACAGACATGCTTAAGTTCAACGTGATAACAAGTTCGAAAAACTTAACTAAACAAACATGTCCAAAAAGATTTGGTCCAAAGAATGATGAGTCCAAAGGAAGGACATTACGATACCACATGTAGTAAATGGAAACACCTAAGTGAAAATTTAGGGTGAGATAACCTAGGATAAAGAAGACGTAAGTTCTTCATCAAGAAAAGTCGAAGCAGTAATATAGGAGTGTCCCCTTTAAGAGAACTTGAAACAAGGGAACAAAAGTGCTCTTCAAAAGACGAAACATTATAAGGATTAATCAATAAATCAACTTCAAAGAAGTATTATAGCGCGAGGAACCATACTCGTTCACAAAGAATGAAACATTGGAACAAATTAAATCATGTTTTTACGAATGAGCTCAAATGTCAACCATACAGTGTCGACAACAAACCTTAGTAGAGATCGATAATCAATTCAATGAAGTGTCTCTATTGACTCAAAACAAACATACTCACCAAGATTGAGTAGGTACGTGCCATAGCCTAGCGAAAGAAGCTTTGCCATAAAATGAAATGCATTATCCTCAAGAAAATAAACTATCATTAGAACGATAGGATTTACTCGGATGAAAAAGTCATCGAGTAAAGCAACCGGAAAATTTAAACAATTCATATGAGAACAGGAGGGCAGGATAATTAATCAATAAATCATACGATAGGAACAACGATAATCTACTCGAAGGAGCCATTACAATATTCAACAAACGACCGATCAAAGAAACTCTAAAGGTCGAAGACTACAATAATCCAACAATGGGAAAAAATATCCCTACAACGATAAATGAGTTACAAGTAACCAGAAACATGTACATAGGTGACAAGTAACTATACGAGGACTACCCAACACGGTTAACCTTACTTAAGCATTTAAGTAACAAGGGCAAACTGTTACAATGATGTAAACATGTATAATGTAAGCATGAAGGCATAATTCTGTAAACATGTAACATTTAAACATGTTCTTCCTAAAAACTTTCAACTCGAAATAATCAACAAGAAAAATTTCATAGGCATGAAAATCCTAAACATGCTCTTTTGAAAAAAAAAAACTTCCAATTTAAAGAAGATCGATGACAATTTCATCATATAGGCACGCAACACGTAAGTATGTTTCTTCAACCACTAAAACGTAAACAACGAGTTATATAAGTGCAATAAATATAATTGAGATCTTTAAGCATACAACTCAATGCAAGGCACTATTCAATACCTAACTTCCAACCTTACAAGATGCAGTACGTCGAGCGAATAATCCAAACAAGAAAACCCTCATATATATACCTTTTAACCTTGCACGGTCAATGGTTAAAACCAACAAATAGTCACACCAAGATGTAATACCATAGTCGATTGTAATGAATATAGCATTAACTTGAAACAAAAAGTAAAAACTCATATAGTCAAGATATATAGGCATCGATCACATAAATACATAAGCACTTAAGCATGTTAACACGTAATCCCGTAAGCAAGTAAGCACGCAATCGTAATTAACTCATAATTTAAATGAAATGGAACAATTCATTTAACTAAGCATGGTTGAAAACATAAGAGGTGCAATTGGCACACATGGACCCAATTAACTCCCAGAGTACCAAGGTATTCGAACCTGGTTAGCTCTGATATCATTCTGTAACGCCCCAAAAACCAAGTGACATGGATAAGGTCAACGAGTCAAACAATACAACGTAAATCATGGAATAGTCCAACGTGGACCAATCGACAAGGCGGAAGCAAAGGGAGATCCTACGTGGATTCAACAGAAAAGTCAAGGATTGACCCACAAGGACCAAACGGGTCAAATAGGGTCAATCAACATAGTTTTTGTTTTAAAACGAGTTTAAAAGAAAATTGGATGAAGCCTCATTTGAGAAAAAAAAAAAGAAGGTTCGAGTTCGCTTTGAAAGTTTACAATAATATAAGCTTTTGGAAATTTACAACCAAATGGCCCTTAAGAAATCGAAAGTAGAAACTTTCCCTTATTATACTATCTATAGGCTAAATATAAACCAAATTAGTTTTTAGGAATATTTTCTGAGTCAAAACCATAAAACAGAATTATTTGAAAAAGAAACACATTAGGCCGGTCAACTGGACATAGCACAAAAAAATATTCGGTTGACCGGATAGAGCACAAAACAAATATCCGGTTGACCGGACAAAGCACCTAAAAATATTCGGTTGATTGGGCAGCACAATTAATAAGCAGCAACCACATGGGGGTCTAAAGACTTCATAATACATTCAACAAGTATAAATTCAACTTTACAAAGCTCGAATACTATACAATAAGAGTTATCATGAGAAATCTAGTAATTCTTACGATTAAGATAATGAATTACAACTAGAACAATGCTCCTACCATGTGTTTGTTAGGGATATATACTAAAAGCCATGCTTTATGTAGTTGATTTATTATTCATTTAATAAAATCAGTTAATCCATTTTTTTATGAGAATCTGTGTGGGCAATGTTTGCATTATATTATTTATTTAATATTATGCATGTGTGTCTCTCATTCTATATAGTAGGTGGTTTGGTTTGTAGAGTTCGGCTTACACAAGGAAGATCAGGCCATCAGATATTATAGAATGTAAGATTTTGGTTTACAGTCTTAGATGGGATAGGACATACCATCGGTAGGACTGCAGCATGATGTTGTAGTAGCTATGTTTGTCTTGACTACGGAAAAAGGTATAGTTTCAACTCACTATGCTGGTACACTTTGTGTATTAAACGGGACTGACTTGGGGTAATTATCTTTATACTGACTTATAAGATAATTAATACCTCATGGCTATTATGAGTGCTTATGCTCTAAATCCTAAGTTAATTTGTAGACACGTACATTTGATATTTACACTTTGATCCCTAAAAGGACGAGATAATTAAATGGGTCAATATCTTATTGGATTGAATGACAATATTAATTGTGTGGTGGATATTAATTAATGATGGAATCCATGTCTCAATTTTGGGATTAATGATATCCCCTTGAGAAAGCTTATAAGTTTTGATTATGTCAAACCCTACAGGTGGATTTTGTATCCGACATATCAGATAAGTTAAGCAGAGGATCTCAAGGAATTTTAAGAAATTTATTAAATATGATTGTCAGTAATTATATTTAATTAATGGATATCTGTAATCTTAACATGGGGAGATAATAAGCATTTAATAACATGGAGCTCAAAATATATTTTTGAGATAAGGGTAGGAGTGCAATTATAATTCTTTAGTGGTATGAATTATAATTTATGAAAATAGGAATCTGATTCAGTTCGAATTTGGGTTTCCTAATTCCATAAGGAAGCCTATTCCTTATTGACTTCTTATGGTCCCTATCGTATCCTATATATATGCTGCTTTGGCTCTCTCCTCAGTTAGCGTTTTTCTATATAGAGAATTATAACTCGGAATAGAAAAGAGAGCGTAAAAGAGGGAGAGCAGAAAACAGAAAGGATTTCGAAAGAGCCCACACTCAGTTCGATATTCTGGCAGCAAAGGAATACAGTAGAAGATCGTGAGCTGTTATCGAGCCCGTGTTCTCGATTCGTCTACTACAGCAATCCGTTTTAGCAGTTTAAGGTAACCCTAGTTCCGCCTTTGTAGGGTTATTGTAGTTTTCACGTAATTTTTTTGCAGTACCAACTTATACGCGCTGTCAATGGATTCTGGGAACGCAGTTTCCTAACAGTGTTGTGACAAAGAAATGTTTTCTTTTTAAAACTAAGACTTCCTCGTAAGGAATCTTCAAATGGGACGCCATGCGTCGAATCACTCTGGGCCTTGCCCTAATCAACATTTCCTGAAAAAGGGATTTTATCTATTCATTAAGCACAACAGCTCAGTAGAAAACATTGTGGAAATGTAATACTACTTCTAAAATCATGCTATGACATGCGGTGCAATGTTTTGCCACCGTGGCGATGCAATTAGCCGAATGGCCAAATTGTGAGACATTCCCAACTCAATATCCCATAATCACACACTCTCACACCGGATAGCGAGCCACTCAAACGTGAGCATAGCATACAAGATCTCTGGTAGCTATTTGGATATGACCTTATGTTTTCGAATGTTTCAAGGATCATAAACACCCTTTCCTCACTTCACACCCGCTTCCGGAATTTCATCAACAATTTCCCCAAACGGGGATTTCAATAAGACATTCCCCAATCGTTGGAATTCTAATAATATTCATAAGTCCCAAGCCAATGCCCTGAATGTTTTGCCGACTTTGTGTCTATAAAATGCTACTAAATGCGATTATGCTTTTACAATGTCATTGCTAAGAATACAATGTTAAGAAACAAATATGGTAATGGTTCCAAGACTAAACTAATCGTGGAGTTCATATAAAATGCAATCATCACCTTTAGAAAATAAGAGATTTCTAACATCAATTAGTATTTGAAACCATAGAAACTCAAATAGCACTTAGGTTTAGACATGGATTCAAGTAAGCACATAAGAGCAAGTAATCAATTAATTAATCACATAGGAAGATTTCCAAAACAAGATTAGTATTTATTAACACTAACTTACACATGGCAAACCATGAAATTAGAAATAGTAGTGCAGTTAAACAATGAAATTTATCTCTTGAGTATTTGGAAAAAATACTCTCACCAAAGAGATCCAAAGGGGAAATCATTACCACTAGCAAAACCCATAAGCTATCAATACCTAGTTAAATATAATCACATTTAGGAATGGAAACTAAGGTGTAACAAAATTAACATAAATCACCTCTTGAGTTCTTGGGCAAGAAATACCAAACCGCAAACCTTATGGAGGATCCGAGAACACCGGTATGGAGGTCTTGGTGAGATGACCAACGTTGTCTCTCTAAGTCTTGCTCCAATCTTGAGTCTATGGTATCCAAAAGGAAGCTTGAAAGCTTGCTTGGCTATGGAGATTGTTTTAGATCTCCAAAACAAGATAGAGAAAGAGATGAGATAAGGAGAGAGAAAGAGAAAAGATCGAAAAGTGATATGGAGAGAGAGAGAGAGAGAGAGAGAGAGAGAGAGAGAATCGGTTGATGAGGGAGAGGGGTGAGGTTGAGTGTTTATTTGGTTTGGTCTCCAAAGTCAAGTGTAGGTGAGGAGGGGTTAGGGTGTGGTGCGCGCGCACACACACACAATATATACATACACATGTATCTATATGTGACTAATTAAACCACTAGTGATACCTACTTGTACAGAAATTTAAATTTATTGTCCCAAATCAAGACTCACATTGGTCTAACATTACCCTTATAAAAATTCTAGGTTTCTACATGTACAATTCTTAAATCTATATTTAAATCTTGATTCCCAATGTATGTGATAATGCAATCATCTCCTTAATTGTGCTAATAGTTATTTTAAGTGGTGCGACTATCATTTGAGAATATAAAGTGAGATATAAAAAAACTATGAGTAATGCTATAGTTCTCAAATCTGTATGACAATTCTACCATATGTTGTGACATCGTTCGTGGTATAATATATCATTCCATGTGTTTATATGTTGTACCAATGTCATAGCATTTAAGCTAGCCAACCCCCAAAATAAAAAAAAAAACAAAATACGTTTTAGTTCATTGCTTTCAATTGGTTTTATTAATTTTTTTTTCCAAAAAAAAGTGTGTTATACTAGCATTATTGATTTAGAGAAGGAAAAAAATGCAAGTGTTTAATTAATAGTGTTTTTTTATTCTGTTTAGCTATGTGCATTTTTATTCTGTTTGACCTGTGAAATTGTGTTTGTTTTTAATATATTTTCAAGTTGTGGTATTACAAAATTTTACTGTATCATGTTCTTCTCTCTTTATTCTTAATATACGTGTGGAATTGTATTAAGTGTCGAAGGCACGTGAAGTTAACAATTGGCCGAACGCATGCATGGTTACAATTGTTCAATAGTGCCTTAACATAGGCACTAGTTATACCTGATACTTTACAAAAGAAAACCCACAAAATTTTAATTTGAGATAAGTCTTGAAACTTCATTAGTCTAAAGACCTCAATAGGCTACACATTGGGGGTAGCTCTCCCCACATATACTAGGAAAAAAAAAAAACCCAACAAGTAAAATGAAGGTAATTAGTGTCATCATTGGTATAACAACCAAGAGATCTTATTGTCAAACTAGCAAGTACCTTCAATACTTTGGGCATACATGATACAAACTAAACAGCATGATTAAACCTTATTGAAGGAAACAATAAAACAGTAGAGGAGGGGCATCATCTTTTTAAGAGTTTGGCTTGGCCATCAGGAGTGTAGGACAAAGCCCTCTTTCTATTAGTAGGAGTTGAGTCCTCTTTGTTCAGAAAATACTTGAACCATTTAGCAGAATCTTTTGGATGACGAGCTAGCTCATTCTTGTAGTCAATGTACACCATGCCGAAACGATCAGTGTATCCCGCGGCCCATTCAAAATTGTCCATCAAAGACCATGCAAAATAACCCTTTACTCTCACACCATCACTGCGCAAGAAATTTTTTTTTAAAAAAAAAGTCCCCAAGTCATGTTCTTATGTCCAGTCCAGCTATGACAATTGTTGGTTAATTAAGGAGACCCTATATATATATATATATGTATATATGAATATGTATATATACATCTAGAGAGAGAGAGATGGTCACTTATTTCATCAACTTACTAGATTGCATCTTTTAATTGACAAAGATGTCTACTGAAGTAGTCGATCCTAACTTGATCATTCGTGGCGTCCGGAAGCGTTATGTCAGTCTTATCCAACTCACAAACACCTAGGTAAAAGAAACGACAAGATATATATATATATACGACTCTGACAAGATATATATATATATATACGGCCAGACTCTTAAGTGAATCGAGTGAAGTTATCCAGTGAGCTTGCTTTTATGTCTGAAAGAATTAGCCCGCTGACCCGCCGGTCTTTTAGGCTTAAAAGTCAAGTTCACTGGGTAAGTTCACTCGACCCTGTTCACTTTAGAGCCTCTCCGTATATGTGTGTATATATATATATCTAATGTCAGATGAATATCTAAAAAATTTTTAAATAGATATTGCTGAATTGACTATTTACCGTTTTCATGGATGTAAATGACTGGATCATTATAGGTATCTTTGATGTATTTCACAAGCTTATAAATGCCTTCTGGATAAACACAGAGCCAAGATGCACCAGGCTGTAATAATATTTGTAGAGTAAAAAACAAGTACTCATGTGTGAGACAAAATAAGGGAAAACTTAAACTTACTATAACTGTTGAAAATTTGGGAAATGAAAATTTTGATTTTACCAAAGCATTTCCCAAATTTTCAACATGGACACTTTGACTTTCTTTGGTTGGCAGATTCTTTAAAGTAGAAAAGGGAAAGGAAATTAAGAAAAAAGTTAGTTTTCTTGTGTTTTTCCAAGTTTTTTTTTTTTTCGTTCTTGAAAGTTAAAAATAAATATTCATCATACAGAAAAAAAAAATAGAAAGGTGACTCATAAACCGTAATTTATTTTATTATATTTTTCACTGTATTTCTTTTCCTTCCTTTTGTTTCTCTCACTATTTTCTTTAGTAATAAAACAAAGAAAAACATTGACCTTAAATTCATGAACTAAACAAAGCCTTAATATATATTTTCGTTTCTTACCGCCACACCAATAGGATTTCCATCATGATCATGATCTACACATAAAAATAAAAATAAAAGTTTTAATCTAACTGTGGGTTACAATGGAAGTTCATTAGCTATTAAAATAATGAGTAAATACTAGAGAAAACTAAAAAAGTGACCTAAGGACGTGTTTGGAATGGTGTAAAATTGGTGTTGTGGTTCCAAACTAGTTCTACAAATTTAAAGCTCAATTGAAAATGCCTAAATAGGGTATCATGCTTTGCCTCCTCACATATATGTGAATTATATAAAAACACTACTCCCTCCGTTCCAACGTAAGACAATACTCTTTTGTTAAATTTTGGAATATCCAGTTTTAAGAGAGTTCTCTTTTAAAATTAAAATATACTTTAACTCCACACTTTTTAAGTTAATCCCACACTTTTTAAGTTAATCCTTTCTTACATAACACTCTTCCACTTTTCTTTTGATGCAACACACACTATAATTTTCAACTTAAAAGAATGACAATAATGAAAAGTTGAAAGATTTCAGAACAATTATAAAAAAAAGTTCCTTAAATAGTTAGAATTCTCAAAGGAACTCTTAATTTCATTTGCTAAAGAACTAGCTCATGGGGATATTTTTAAGTCACGAACAAACTTCTATGCAGTCAAAGCAGCTATACAAATACCAAATTCTTGAGGACCGCTTCTTTTTGAACTACAAAACTGGTTCTCATGTTGACCAAACAACCTCTAACAGAATGACTGGATGGCGTGGCTAAGTACTGGAGTATTCTTTAGATTTAAGAATAAAGTATAACATAACTTTATATTAAATTTCCAATTTCACTGACATCATCCAGTGAATAAATAGAGATGCATGGGCGCCACTTATTAGCAATTTTTCTTAAAAAATTAAAATAATGGTAGAGTTTGGATTTGATGAGCATACCTAGTAACAAAACTTGAGAATCTGTATCGTAATTTGGAGTGACAGGGTTACTCGGCAGCGTAGTTGCATAATTAGCAGTGTAGTAGTTTAGTCCTAGAAAATCATAAGACTCCTTCAACAATGCTTTTTGTTCATCTGTAAACTTGGGAAGTCTGTTTTTCACATTTGCTTGCATGCTAGATGGATAGTCACCGAATGTCACTGGATGCATAAGCCTGATCATTACACATGCACACACACATATGAAAGAATGAAACTTAGAGTCTATTTAATTAGTATCTCTATATCTATAAAAATAAGAGAGAGATTTATTATATATCAAGCAGTTTTATTATATATATACGAAAATTCTATGCAGAGGGCACCCTCTCTTTAATAATGAGAGGGCCTTTGTTTTAGCTGTCGGATCGTGTTTAAAAACTATGAAGTGACAAAATTACCCTTAATGAAAACACGATCTGACGGTCAAAATAAAGGCCCTCTCTTTAATATATATATATATATATTTATTTTTCCTACATAAATTAAATTTACTACAAATCTTCTTAGCATTCGGTATTTTTGTGGAAATTAGAGACTTTTCAACTTTTAGAAAAACCACATCAATTCTTGGCTGCAAAATTGGTTACCAAACTGACCCCTAGTACTAACGACAACTAGATTTAATATATATATATATATATATATTTAGATGGGACAAACGATGCAATATTAAGGGCTTGTTTGGGATTCCTTGCATGTAATGATTACATTTACATTTTTTACATAACTTTTTTTTTTTAGCTATAATTAAAATAAATTGATGATCTTAACCCGTCTCATTTTTGAAAAATATGCTTATATTCAAATGCTTAAAATAATGAATTTGGGTCACCAAGAGGAAGAAAAATGCTAAATACACCGGTTTTGTGTACCTAAACTATCCACCTGCTGATATGTCGTGGCAATTTTGAAATTAATTCAAACTTTGTTTGATAACTGATAAATAATTTTAAAAATCTACATGCGCAAGTGAATTATTTGTGTACTTTAACATTTCTCTCAAGAGGAAACATGCAAAATGAGCATTTAAGAAGAATTATAAGAAGGTCTCCTTTTCTATCTAAATATATTCAATCATGTGGTGGAATTTACTTTTAAGATGGTCTACAAATTATGAATGAGACTATAAAAATTCAAGGGACCTCCAAAACTTGCTACTCCTATAATTTTTCAACCCCTAGATTTTCCTTCAAATACACATTTACTCACCAACCAAACATAAAGTCAAGGCTTCGTACTGCTGCTTTTCGGTCTTGTTCATCGTCCGTTAGAGGTTCCGCCCACCTTGATGTGAGTGTAATTCCGATCTGTCCCTTTTGAATTGGCTGCGTACATTAAATTGTTGATTAGAAGTTGGTAATTATTAACAAAATATAATAGTAGTAATAGTTAATTAAGGAGTAAAACTTCAGGCACACTCATTTCCACAACCTCACCTCCCACAACCTGATGTGACAACCATGTAGTGGGAGTATATATGTGAGGTTGTGTTAAATGGTTAACACATCAGGTTGTGGGGGGTGAGATTGTGAAAATGTGTATGCCTGAAGTTTTACTCTTAATTAAGAATCATGTAACTAAGTATGTTGACTAGTCGAACTATATTACTCCCTTTGTTCCATTTTATGTGTCCCTTTTGGAGAATCCAACTGTTTAAGTGGACAAAAAATATCTACACCTACATTCCAGAATTGCCCATAATCATTGCACTTTTTTTTTTTGTGTTGATTGTAAGGAAGGATAGTTTGGAAAACTAAGTAAAATTTGCATACTAATTTAGGAAAGTGGATAACAATTTTGAGACATCCCATAAAAGAAAGGGAGACACATAAAATAGGACGGAGGGAGTAATTAGTTGGTACTACTTATTAACAAAATATACTAATAGTAATAGATTTTTTTGTTTTTTTGAGATCCAAATAGTAATAGTTAAGAATCATGTAATTAAGTATGTTGACTGGTCAAACTATACTAAAATTAATATTGACAAAGTACACACCTTATATTTGTCCCAGTAAAGTTTTACAACATTTGCATGACAAAGAAGTTGGTTGTGTGCTACAATGTATGGTTCCGTGCCAGGGTCCCCATCAATCTTACTTGCTGAGATTTTGCTACTTTGGACAATTGATCTATGATCAGAGAGAAAGCGTACGCTCCAGGAAGCAAATTGACCTAGTGTCGGGAGAGTACTTGCCTTCACTACTTCAGGACTAGCCCCTCGACCTGGTGGGAAGGCGGCTTTAACATATCCATAAACAGCATAAGACCAAGTTTCATTGAACGTACTCCAATACTTCACACGGTCACCAAATTCCCAAAAGCAAAGATCCGCATATTCACGAAAATCCCGACTGTTGTAGAAGTAGATCACCATGATTCTTTTAGCTAATACTTTCTAATTAATAGGGATTCAAACTAATTTTATGTCAGAAACAATATTTTCTTTTTTTCTTTTTTCTTTTTTTGTATAGTACACATAGGCACAAACAATTTCTATTACATTACAAATATATATATATATATATACACACACACGTATGTATATGGATTTATCAACAGATTTACGGGGATTGATTTGGGGGAAAACCCCCACACCCCTGCATCAGCACAAAAAGCTCAATAGTACATTCAAGTGGTTGATCAACTAAACAATTGATGAAAAGGGAAAATTAATTTGAGTCAACTTACATAATATTCTTCCCATACACAATCTCGTTACTTCTAATAACATTTCGGTCTAAGAAACCTTGATAATCGTCTTCTAACATCTGAGGCAAATCCCAGTGGAAAAGAGTCACATGTGGCTCTATACCTGTTATTATAATAAGATAAGATAAGATAAAGATAAAAACGTTAATTTTGAAGTGTAAATTAAATACAATGAAGCAATGTCAGTACAATTAAGTTGAATTAATAATACCATTTTCAAGGAGTTCGTCTATGAGACTATTGTAATAATCAATCCCTTCCCTGTTCACACCTCCAGATAACCTTCCACCTGGTACAACACAAATATAAATATATGTATATATATGTATATTAAAAAACAAATTACATAATTGTAGTATGTGTGTATATTTTAACAAATCCATTTTCACCCCCTTTTCTGGTGTATATATATAGATAATTGTATTTTAGTCGCCTGTCTTTCAATTTTAGGAATTTAGCCCCTTTAGTTACTTTGATATCAATTACTTCAGTTCGAAAAAGTTGAGAAAACTTGCCAACTGGCTAACCTTCCAAATGATGAGAAGGTCCCTTTACTTTTTCAAACATAATTTGAGTATTATACAGGTTGACATTGAACTGGCCGAAAAGTTAGAAGGCCAAATTAGAACAAAATGGTATATCAAAAACCATTTATGAGTGTTAACTATATGTATGTATTTTACCCACCCAATAAAGGAAAGGAGTAGTGCTACATACATATATTAATTTTTTGACATAAAGTGTCATTCTGTTATTGATTGGTGCGGGTTCTACCACCGAATGCATCTCGCCCATCAAAAATTAATGGCCGTAATGCGTTTGGTGGTGGGGCCCGCGTCAATCAATGATCAGATGACACTTCATGTCAAAAAATGTCAAAAATGTGTGTGCTAAACATTTCCCAGAAGGAGAAGGAAAAGGAATAGTAAATGAAAATAGGAGTAGTAATTGTAACATGACTTTTGTGTTGGAGCTTATTCTTACTTGGCAACAGTCTGGGCCACGAGATTGAGAATCTGTAAGCATCTAGACCAATTTTCTTCATGATTTGGACATCTTCCTACAATGTACAGTACATAGTAAATTAAGAAATTAGATTTGACTTGGAAAGTTCCAAAAAACTGAATTTTGTAAGGTTCAGTGGCTAAGTTGTCTTTAAACTCAATTAATGTACCTTAACACGATTATAGGCATCAATAGCCACATTTCCATTTTTTCCATCCAGTATCTTCCCTGTCATTTCACAACTCATATTCTGTTATTCAGAAATTCTGTTTGCAATTTAACGAGAGAAGTAGAACATTATTCATGCTTATAGTTATATAGCCTGATACTATAAAATTGATATTTTTTAAGTACTCCAAAGACAAAGAAAGAAGATGAAAGGGCTTGTCATTTCTTTTTTTTTTTTTTCTTTGGATTACTTATGATTTTGTGATTCCTGATAAATTGTATTTGAGTAGTGAGTGACTAGATATATTGCCATGAGGGATTATTGTGGGGCCATAAAAGCACGAACGCTTCTAAGAAAGTAACGTGTTGCATGTTTGAATCGTGTCTTACACACGGACCTGATATTTCAAGAACACTTTCTTGCGTTGTCGACGGATAACTTTTTTTTAGGGTTTTCGGTATGGCTATGTTTGCACTTCATAGTTGTGGGGTGCAGTGTTTGGTTATTCAGTTTCGAAAGTGATTATGGGGTTGAAAACGATCTTGTGTACTTTTGGTAACATAAGTGCGCAAGTGATTAAAATATTAAAATATATGTCTAGTCGCCACACTTACATAATTTTAAAATATGAATAACAGTAATTGAAGTATTACTAACACCAACAGCTTGATAGCATATAATAAAATATTAAGCAGGTGTAAGTATTTTGAACTTAAGTACAAAGTTTTAGATCAAGCAAGTCTTGTTCAATTGGTGTGAGCTCCTCTCGCTAGTGGGGAGGGGAGGGTTCGAATCTCCTTGAGGGGATTCTTTTGTCGTATTTTCCTGATATAAATATGTATTTTTTTTTATTTTATAAATATACTAATGAGGCAATCTGAATTTTTATGTGTTATTAATTGGATGTATGCGTTTATAGTTTTATGGTCATTTATTTATCTATGTGTATTTATTTTAATTATTATTAATTGCTGTTTGAAATTTTGTAAAGCTAAGTGGTAGGGTTAATTTGTAAAAGTTTAAGTCGGACAAGTTTTTGATGAAGAGTTAATGTATTTATTTTAAGTAGTGTTTATATAGGCCCGTAAATGTGTTGTAATTAATATTAAAATTAAGTATCGGGGAATACGCATTGCCGGCATTGGGCTAGTATTTTAAGTACTTTGGAATGAATTTCGGCCCCATATAAAGCCTTTTTGCATGTAAGGCCCTAAGCCAAAAAAATAGGATTCAGTATTTATTTATGTGTTTGTGTTATACTATATGTGAGTATATCATATATATACATAGATAATATATCCTAGGGTTAGTAAAAAAAAAGAAAAGAATGAGGGAAGAGGCATCCACAAGAGAGACGGAGAGAGAGAGAGAGAGAGAGAGAGAGAGAGAGAAGAAGAAGAAGAAGAAGAAGAAGAAGAAGAAGAAGAAAATAAAGGAAGAAAATGAGGAACAAAGAAAGAAGGGACCTCCACTTTAAATTTTTCTCTACACTTCTTCATTATCAAACCTTGAACCCTAAAAGGTGAGTTAACTATATGTGTAAATATACATGTATATATATGTGTGTGTGTGTATTTATATTTTAAATTCAAGATTATATATAAGCTTTGGGAATTGTGGTGTATCAATGGGGTAAACTTATTTGTTCAGCTTTTGATACAAAAAAAATGTAATCAATTTCATCATGGGTGTATTTTGGTTGCATTTGACGAAGAGAAAAAAATTGATGAAGCAATTGAAGTTGTTATCAATGGGAGAGCTTGTTGAGCTGATTGGAGACCCTGAAATTTGTTGGAGGAGCCCAATTCGAAGTTTGAACTGGAAACTGGTTCTTCTAAATCATCTAATAATTGCTCTGATGGCATGCGTGAAGAGGTTTTGATGTCGTCAAATGAGATTAAAAACTGATAATGTGGAATTGAAGCCTGGTTATGATATGGATATTTCTTTGAAGTCTTAGGTTAACAATTCACTCATTGATTCTTTTTCACAAGGTTTGCCTCTCTCCGTTCAAAGACTTGAGCTAAAAGAGGTGGTTGATTCTCTTAGTGTCACCAAGAATGTAACTCAAGAGTTTGTCCTCACCAGGATCCATCAATCCAAGAGGTGCCCGATAGTTTTTGCGCGCCCATTCTTGAAGGGGGAAAGGATGCGTACGCTGAGTTCTTTCGCGGTGATCTACCACCGGAACATGAGTTTGATGATGATATCTTCGTGTGGGGAATGTATTCGAGGCATTTTTATATGAAACGTAGTCGAATGGACCTGTGCAGTTTTATTACTTGAGAATTTCTGTGCAACTGTTGATGTCATGGAATTGCAATTGTGTAGAATTGTACTTTGCATTCAGTATGTATTTTATTTATTTTTTGTTTATGGCATTGTGGGCCATATTTGTATAATTGTAATATGGATTGTACATTAGGTATTGGGAACGTTGTAGATACTCTGACCTGTGAATGTATATATTTTATTTGTATTTATTTTCTTTTTGCTGAACTTTGTAAAGTGAGTTTTATTTAATGAAAATGAAATTTCTTTTGTAATCGAAATGATACAATATGTGTAATGGAACTTTATTTATTTTACAATGAAATGAATGTGTTGGAAATACATGTTTAATAATAATTAGTTTTTTTTAAAAAGAAGACGTGTTCTTATTTAATGAGTACTTAATTCTATTTTAAATAAATTATCTATTAGCCTCTGTGAGGGTGCTACCCTCGGGATTTTGTCAATTGAATATTACTTCAGAAGTATACATGCTCTAAATTGAATATTTGGTTGTTCAAAAATTGAGGTGTGACAGTGGCCCTTTTTGGGCTTTGTTGTGAGCCATTGTGGGGTTTGGGGTTAGGTTGAGTTGAGTTGGGTTGGGTTAGATTGGATTGGGATGGGGTGTGTGTGGCATGTATCCGACCACAATCTAGGTAAGTATACAAAAAAAAAAAAAATACAAAAAAAAAAAACGATTTTTAAGGATTGTTTGGTTGTTCTCTATAAACTTAAATTAAAAATAAACTCGTCTCAGCATCCACATAATATGTCCAGTATTTTCTGTGGCCTTCTTTAATTTACTGTGACCTTAAGCAAACCGAATGTGTCATCCACTTAATACACACCGTTTATACTATAAAATATAAATTGAAGATCCCTCTAAAATTTGTGAACTCACATGCAAGTACTTATTGAAGCTTTATGTATATATATATATATATATATATATGTGTATAAAATGTATCTAAAATCCCGTTTTCACCTCAAATGTCCACTCCTCTCCCACGACAAAAAAAAAAAAGAAAGAAAAGAAAAAAAAAAAAAGTAAATAAATAAATGGAAAGAATGAATTTTCCATAGGGCCAAAAACTTATTATTAACTCAGCATTTTACTGGGCTATTCCCTATTTTTTTAACAGTTCTGTGCTATTCCCAATAATACCCTTTTTCTACATTAAATGAGTATTACCTAATATTTCTTTGTCAAAAACACCAATATAATTCGTTTATAAAAGTATTTACCAACAAAAAATTAATCATCACAATTCACACGTTTGTCAAAAAATCCTTGGCGGGGAAGGCCTTTAACGATGAGATCTAATTTTCCTTTTGACGACAAATGTTAATTTCGTTGCAAAAGATATGGAGCTAGCAACAAAAATCTTTTCACTATTAAAAGTTTTGTCGCCAATTCTCAATTTTGTTGAAATGATTAAAATGGACTTCAAATCATATTGCCCAAAGGTTAGCCATTCAAACTAGCGGGGTGTGTGTGTGAGAGATAGAGAGAGAGAGAGAGCGAGAGAGACCAGGGTATCTTTGTGTGAATGTATCCCATATGCTAGGACCTTTACCACCTTTAGATGATGCACCCTCAATCTGTCAACAAGAAAAAACATTCAAGGCTTTAGAGCATTAACAGCAGGTATAGTAAATTTAAGGTTCATGTTTGGTAAGTTTAGTGTACAGATGAAATACATTTGCAATGTGTATTTGTTTAAATGGCAAAGGGAGAGTCATGTGTGATATCAAACGGCACACATTGTGTCGTGTGGGACTAGGCGGCACAATGTGTGCCGCGTGATATCACACGGTTTCACATGTGCCGTTTGAATAGCCTGGACACAACTTTATACTCTTATTGCTCTTATTTCTTTATACTCTTCATACTCTTATTTATTTTCAAATTAATTATTTTATTTTCAATAGCCTTTTTGGACACAACTTTACACGGCACACATTGTGCTGTGTGATATCACACGGCTTATATAATGCCGCTTGGACATCACACTGCACAATGTGTGCCGTTTGGCTCCTCACGGTTCTCATTGTGCCGTCAGCCTTGTACAATAGCTGAACTTAGCGGTACATTAAACTTAAATTTCCTTAAGTTTCAGTGTTGTACGCTGTTGTACCATCGACCCATTGCAAGCGTCCCGCATCCAAACTATGCTTAAGTTTGTTGTATAATCAACCTACTGTGGATGCTCTTAGAAACCAAAGAGCATTAAACACTAAGATGCAGGAATTTTTATTTTTTTTTTGTAAATGTCTTAGGCTTTATTTGGTTCATGGATTATCTTGTTTTCATTTTTCATCTTTTTTTTCCTCACAAAATTCATAAACCAAACAAAGCCTTAGTGTTTTAAAATGTGACTGATACAAGTGTACAAGTGGATACAGGTGGCACATATGTTCGTGTTGTCCTTAGATGACTTAATATAATATTGTCATGAAAAATTGAGTGTTATATATATATATATATATACAGTCAGGCTCCAGCTCTAAGGAGGGCACTATCTCTCTTTATTAAAAGAGGATTCTGTTTTGGCCGTCAGATCGTATATAAAAACTGTGAAATAGCAACATTGTCCTTAATAAAAACACTATCTAACGGTCAAAACAGATGCCCTCTCTTTAATAAAGAGAGGACACCCTCTTTAGAGAATTTTCGTATATATATATATATATATGTATATATACGTGCAGTCCGAATCTTAAATAGACCTTAAAAAACGGAGCTAAGAGACGGACTATTTAAAGACTGTGAAATTCTCCCAAAAGACTGAAAAATTTCAAAGAGTGAGCATTTATCAGTATTTTGTGAGAATTTCATAGTCTTTACACCGTCCGTCTTTTAGGTCCAGTTTTTAAAATCTGCTTAAGATCTGGACTGTGGATACATATACCTGAAAAGCAGATGATGCTGCCCCGAAGATAAAGCCCTCCGGGAAATTGCGACGATGGATAATCGGGGTAGACGCCATTCCTAACTTATAAAAAGAGATTGCTTTGATCCTGAGAGAGAGAGAGAGGGGTGAAGGAGAGATTTGCTATGTATAAAAACTCCTCACATCTTGCCTTTATATAGATTTGAAGAAAGGGAAACCCCTAGAGGATGTGGTCCATGTGGGGACCAGGAAAAAATAAGTTTCTTTCACGAGCTCACATCTCTTAAAAAAATATCTACCATTATAGACGAAATGTTCAATGAGTAATGTGCTTTCTAATTCTTTGCATCTGTTTCTGCTTTTTAGGCTTATTAATATAATTTAACTTCGGAGGTTATAGGTGCGAGTCTCGTGAAATGAGAGAGTAATTGATTAGGTAAGCTATACTTCTCTTGTGTAGTATTTTTTCTGTCTTATTTTATGTATTTATCTTTTTTTTTTTATATTTCAAAATTGTTGTTCACTTTCTTAAATTAGTATGCAAATTTTACTTAATTTCCCAAATTACCAATCATTGCAATCAACACCAAAATAAAAAAAAAAAAAAAAAGAAAGTACAATGATTATGGTCAATTGTGGAAAGAGTAATGCTATTGTGAGAAGCTTCTTACATGAGAATGCGGGTTTTAACCGTTGGATGAGCATCTAGCCATAAGATTCTATGCAGCCATAAGATTCTCTGCAGCCATAAGAGAGATGCTCATCCAACGGTTAAAACCCACCTTCTCATGTGAGAAGCTTCTCACAATAGCATTGCCCATGTGGAAAATAAGTGTAGATTCTTTTTATCCCCTTAAATAGTTGGATTCTTCAAGATGGACACATAAAATATGACAAATAGAGTATATGATCAATATATATATATATGTATATAAACCACAAAGATTCTCTAAAGAGTGCCACCTTTCTTTATTAAAGAGAGGACCTCTATTTTGGCCATTGGATTGTGTTTAAAAACCGTGAAATGACAAAATCGTGAAATGAACCACAAAGATTCTCTAAAGAGGGCCACCTTTCTTTATTAAAGAGAGGACCTCTATTTTGGCCATTGGATTGTGTTTAAAAACCGTAAAATGACAAAACTGTCATTAATGAAAACACGATCCGACTGCGAAAACAAAAGTTCTCTCTTTAATAAAGAAAAGACACCCTCTTTATAGCCTAACTGTATAAACCAACTTCTTTCCATTCAGCAAAAAAGTAAAATACTAAATCTATCAGCTCCCAAATCACTTGGAATTGAATGGGCGATATTCAATAAAATCCCAGCAATGAACCCTCAAAGAGGAGGGAAAGATTGTCTAAGCAACTTATGGTGGAAAATATGCCACGTTGGTGCTCTAAATCATTCGCAATAAAACTTAGTTACACATTTTAGCTATACTTTTATTTGTTTAAAGTGGGTGGTTGATTTATGTGTATAATTGTGACTATTGATCACGAGGACCAATGGTATATATGTTACAACATGACCAAAAGTTCCTAGTAATTTGTACGGAAGTGTTCTCCATTAATCAAATAGTGAAAAAACGAGTGTAAGTGATTATTCTCTGCTCACTAACACATTCATGTGTATGTATAGCTATTAATCAAAAAAGCCTATTACAATATATTATACATTTTAGAAATTTTGGTATTAAAATATTGTACCTTGGTATTAAAAATGTTGTACCTTATGAAAAATAGTGATTTTTAAAACAGGGTGTCTTTCATATTTGTTAGAATAAGAGAGAGAGAGAGAAGTGTAGAGATAATAATCTGTGTATATTGAGTGGAGTGCTTGAAGCATTACATAAATCTCTCTATAAGTTTGATGACCTAAGCTATATTACATAGTTATTCCAATAAGAGACACACAAATATACTTTAAGAAAAGTAACAACCATTTGGTACCAAATTAAAACTCTCAAAACTCACGATTAGCCCTATTTGTTTATCTAAATCGTGTCACATGTATAAGAGTCTAGTGAAGGAAAGAATTTACTTGATCAGTTGTTTGTAAAGCTTGACTTGTGGTAAATAGTTCAGGCTACATGGGTATCATTGTAATGATATAAATTCATCTCAAGGTGGGTATAGAGAGTAAGTAGGTGGCTGTGGATAGAATTATCATATATCCATATATATCAAAATTCGATTTTGATGATTAAGATAATCTGTTTGTGATAGTGTATGGTGGCTATGGCCCATGAAGAATTAGCTAAAGTGTTTTATGGAGTACTCCATCTGTCTCATAAAAATAGTCTACATTTTTTTTTGGATGTTTCAAAATTATTGCGTGCTTTCCTAAATTGGTATATAACTTGTACTTACTTTTCAAAACTACCATTCCTTGACATGTACAGCAAGACAAAACTAAAAAGTTGTAATAATTAGAGTCAATTGTGGAAAGCATTTTTTTTTCTGCTTCAAATCTTGAATTCTCATGAGTATACTATTTTTAAGGAGAACAATGCTAGTGGCACAAACAAATCTCACAAATACTTACACTCAAAGTCTACTCTCTCCTGGGTGGCACTGTGGGGTCTATTGAAATTATCTGGATCCCATAATACCACCCAAGAAAGATAGACTATAGGTGTAAGTGTTTGTGAGATTTATTTGTGCCCTAAATATTACTCTTTTAAGGAACACTACACGTGATTTTTGGGCCGATTTAATAATTAATGTACGTTTGAAAAATAAAAGTAGCGGGTGTAAGTTATTTTCGCAAAACCGAACCGACCGACCAAAATCGACCAGTTCTTTCGATTTTGGTTGATTTGCAACCCCATGATCGGCTCGTGATTTGAGGTTCTAAAAAACCAATTTTATTGGTTCAATAGATGTACGGTTCTTACTTCTGTGAACTGAAAACCGACGGAATCATATCTCTATGTAATGTATATATACACATTACAGAATAAGATTCATGTCTAAAGAAACAATATGACAAGACTAACAAAAAGACAAGACTATTTGATAAAGTTGATAGGGATAATTAAAATTTAATCTAGTTTTAGTAGAGTATTTAAAAGTCAGTCTAGTACTTTTTTTAAACTAGAGACACATTAACTTTAATGTAAAATATCTAAAATACCCCTCCTTGTCTCTTCTCTCTCTCTCCTCACATGGCCACCACCAACACCACCAGTCACCACCGCCGCCACCACCACTGGCCACCGCCGTCGCCGCCCCACCACTGGCCGCCGCCACCACCACTAGCCACTGCAGCCACCAAAGGCCCACCACCACCACCACCACCACCCCGGCCACCCCCACCCCCACCCCCACCCCCACCCCCACCCCAACCTCTCTATCTCTTCTCTCTCTCTCTCTCTCTCTCTCTCTCTCTTCTCATAACCACCACCACCACCACCAACCCAAACCCAAACCCCAACCCCCTCTCTCTCTCTATATATATATATATATACATGAGTATATATATATATGTTAGCCCCAAAGTGCTGATCCACTAGATTAAATGAATAATTTTGATGATTAACAAACTACTTAGTTGTATTTTCTAATGATCTTAAGTTGATTAAGTCGCAGGAAACATCAGACCTCAATATATGTTCACTTGATCGTATATCTTCTCACTACATAAAGTCTTGGTGATTTGTGCTCAAATAGTTACAAGCCAAACGGAGCTTTACAAGTTGAAGAATCTTGTTTTAATCATTGTTTTAGGACTCTATGTAAGCAATTTATTTATGTGAACATCTTACTTAAGGGCTCAAATTTGATTGGAAAAAGGTTTCACATAGTTAACCCATCCTATCCTTGAAAATCTGCAAAGAGCAGTCGACTGTGATGTCGTTTCAGTCGACTGATCATCCAGTCGACTGAATGGTCGACCTGGGTACACAGAGATATTATATGTGTACAATCCAGTCGACTGCCCTCGCGACGCAGTCGACTGAGCTTTGTATTTTACTATACCCTTTTGAAAATCAGTCGACTGCCCTGTGAAGCAGTCGACTGAATGACTGTGATAAACACAGTAACGGCTAGTTAGCTGCATTTAATGAAGCATAAATTTCCCCCAACTACTTCCAACGGTTGGAAATCCAAAGGAAGCTATAAATACATTTATTTGAACTTCATTTAAAACACTTTTTCTGAAAAATCCAACCATAAACTTCATCACATTTGTTCCTTGAGCCCTAGTTTGGTGAAATCATAAATTCTATTGCTCTAGTCTTCATTTGTATATCTTTAAGAGCAATTTGTTGTGGAGCTTAAATCTTGTATTCATCCACTCTATTGAGAGAGTCTTCAATTCTTGTATCAAATCCTATTTATAAAGGTAGTGTGTATTAAGGGTTGGTGTAACCCTAGTTCAAGTGAAGAGGATTTTCTTCCTTGAAGAGATTGTAAGGGTTTAATCTTCACCCAAAGGAGATTGTGATAGTGAAATCCTCAAGAGGTGTTCTTGAGGGGTGGAAGTAGGGCGCGGCGTGCGGTTTCCCGAACCACCTAAAAATTGGTTTGTATAGTATCTCTTCTCTTGTACTTTACTTTGCTTTTGCGATTTTTTATTTGGGCAATCAATTTGAACAAATTATTAAATTAGTTTTTAAAACCTTATTCACCCCCCCTCTAAGGTTTCCTTTTTGGGGCCAACAATTGGTATCAGAGCCTCGGCTCAAATTTCTAACGCTTTTGAGTTAAAGATCAAATGGAAACCACCTCTACTACTATCATCTATAGTGAGGGACAATCCTCAAATAGACCTCCTTGTTTTAATGGTTCAAATTATGCCTATTGGAAAAATCGAATGAGAATCTACATGATTGCTCAAGATTTTGATCTTTGGCAACTTGTTGTGAATGGGCCTCACATTCCCATCAAGATTGTAGACGGTGTTGAAATTGAGAAAACTATTGAGGAATACAATGACATTGATAAAAGGCTTATCAAAATGAATGCAAATGCTATGAACATTTTATATTGTGGATTAGACCCAAATGAGTATAATAGAATTTCTTCTTGCGAATCCGCAAAGGAAATTTGGGATAAACTTGAGGTTGCTCATGAAGGTACTAATCAAGTTAAGAAATCAAAAACAAATCTACTTGTTCAATCATATGAGATGTTTAAAATGTCTTCTAATGAAACTATTAGTGAAATGTTCACTCGTTTCACAATTATTATCAATAGTTTAAAAAGTCTTGGTAAAACATATACTAATGAGGAGATGCACTACAAAAAACGGGGCTTTTTGTGACGAACGTTTTTGTGACGGATTCAAATCCGTCACAAAAAGTGTTTTTGTGACGGATTCTGTGACGAAAATATATTCGACACAAATAAATTATTATTTGTGACAGAAACATACCTATTCGATACAAATAAATTTTTGTTCGTGACGGTAACATACTTATCCGACACAAATAATATTTTTTTGTCTCGAATTGAATAAATCCGTCACAAATAACTATATTTTTCCCCAATAAAATTGTGCGCCAAATTTTTCCCCAAATCAGACCTAACCTAAGACCTCTTTTTATTTTTGTTCTAGTGCGCCCCATCATTTCTCTGTGCGACCTAAGACGACTGAAGCTCTCGATCAAGAGGCGATTATTTTTGGAGCAGATCTAATCGAGGTTCATTTCTCGTCAAAGCTCTCATCGAGATTCAGAAAGTCCTCAACAGATCTGCTCAAGTTTCATTTCTCAGCAAGGTTCAGATCTCATCGAGATTCAGAAAGACCTCAGCAGATCTGGTCGAGGTTCAAAAATCAACCATGGTACGCGCCTCTCCATCTTTCAGCAGTTCTCTGTCATGAGAAATTGGAGTAAAAGAAAAGAAAATGATCGAGGTTTAGAAATCAACCATGGTTCTTCTCATTTCGTTTATGGTTGTTATGACCGGGGTCTCTCTCTCTAGATATATATATATATATGTGTGTAAACCAAACCAGATCTGAAAGGTTTTGGTTGTTCTGAAAGGTTTTGGTTCCGCCTCATTTCGTTTATGGTTGTTCTGGCTACTACATATATATATATAATGATCTGAAAGTTCTTGGTTTTGTGTTAATTGTATATTTTTTAGAAGAAAAGTTAAGATTGATAACTATAAATTTTCTACTTTTTGCAGCTTGAGCCTACTGAATTCTGCTGTTTCACTCACATGCAATCATGTATTTTTGCAAGTAAGCTCTTTTTCTTCAACTTTAAGTCCTTTACTTGGTTCTAATTGACAAGACTGATAGTTTTTAGTATAGGGATAATCTTTCTGAATGAACACAAGGAGGACATGAAATGATGGAATTTTTGACTTGGCCCATCAGAAATGAAGGTATGGGCAGAGAAGAGAAATTAAGTTTGTTAGAAGCCCAGACAAGGGAAAATCAATCAATTCTTAATATAAATAGGGTTTAATTCCAGGCTTTTAGAAATTTAATTTTGAGTTCATTCATGTGGTTTGTTCTTAAGTTTTGTTTCTAGTAATTCAGCCACTATCTTCATTTTTATATGTATTGAACTATTTCCTATGAGTTCTCTTAAAGTTTTTCCACCATTTCTCTTCTTAATTTAGTTGATTTCACATTTGGAGATCACCTCTCAAGCTTTCCCTTGTATTAATTTTGAGCATATTTCATAGATTAGCTTCTATACCACACAATTGAACTGAAATGAAAGCTTTCCCTTTTAATCTTTGAAGTTACCAACATGACTTGAGTTGAAGCATGAGCAATGAAACTGCTGGCCAGTTTGCAGGTCACATGGATTAGGTGAATTGGTTGATGAAACACTTTGGTGTCATTAAACTTTCAATGAACATAATAGGGTCATTTTTCAATCCTTGTTCGTATAGAACAAAATGCACATTATAAGATGCCATCCAACATTTTCTTTAAGCAAGAAAGAAGCGCAAAGACACAGAGTGAAATACAGGAATCAAAATTAGACTAAAGTGTCTAATGCCCCTTTCTAATTCTAAGTGATGGGAAAAAAAGGGGAATAATAGTAATATAATGGTATTACAAAAAAAAAGTAAAATAAGAGGACCCTAATACAAGTGCTATTTGAAGTTTTTTTTTAAAATAATAATTTCCTTCTATTTTCTTTGATCTCGTCTACGAAAGATGGTTTAAACTATAAAAAAAATGGGCTTTCTGAGGTATATCCAAATTATCTAATTACTTACATAGTTCCATTATTCAGGCGTCATCTATTTACTTTAGTTTTCCCTATTTCAGAAGCTTAAGAATCTTAATACTTATTATACCTTCATTTAAAGTTGCTTTTTAATTTAGGTTCACCAACTAAAACTATATTGTTAGCAAATCGGGAGATCACTATGTAGCATCATTATCTTTATTTGTATCAGTACAAAAAGAGAAGGGATCATTGTTGGTTATTGCTCTATGGGTCTATAGTATATGACTCTAGTCATATCTTTTGTTTTTTTTTTGGGCCAAGTAAATTCAAATCTAGTATATCTATATCCTTAAGTGAGCAGCTAAAGCTTGAGCTCAAATAAGGAGGCTGTTTACAAGTATAAAGCACATAGGCTCATTGAGCTTCAGCAACTAGCTGTCTAGCAGTAAAATGAGGGAGGAGAATAGTACCAATTATGCAATGATGCTTTTTACACATGCTCAATGAGACAACACTATGCTTTCATTGAGGCTGAAGACAAGGTAGAAGTGGATTAGGAATTGCATTTGTGGGTGCTATTGCTAGTGAGTGATGGAGAAAACATTCTAATTCCTAAATCTCTCAGCAGGAGTCATTGTTTGTATGGAGTTTCTGGATCAAGAAACAAATTGTTTAATCTGATTGGTCCATGAAATGACTCCTTGTTACTATAAATTGAGACCAAGAAATTGGATGTAACATACAACAAATAGTACTTCATTGTATTGTAGAATTTTCAAAACTCGAATACTAATAAGGAGTTTTTCAATTTTTTTTTTCTGTCCCTTATTATTGCATATGTTATTACTAGAAAAAGATGAAATACTTATTTGTGTATCTGCAAATGCATTATTTTTTGTAGATTGATTGTGTTGTAAAAAGAATGGAGGAAAATAAGCAAGATGGCCTTGCAGTTTTTGAGTGGTTTAAAACACACGTTATCCCTTCCAAGCTGGAACCAAGTATTGGACATCAAGAACTGGTGAGACTAACTTGAATTAACGTGTAGAGCATACTTTTACTTTATTTTGGCTGTTAAAAAAAATATTTCAATTTTCACATCACTAGGATGGGTTTTTATTAATTATTTCAATTTCAATTTCCCATCATTTTTATGCGCAGACTAATGGGTTTTTATTAATTATTTACGGAGGGCATTTTCTTTTTATTTTTTCAATTGTTTGCAGTTCTTTGAACAGTTTATTCATTTATGTATGTTCACACTTTTCCGACTAATTGAAAAAATAAATAATATTACATTTTGCTGCATTGCAGTGTTCACTGCTGGCATTGGGGGGAAAGGTTAAGGATGAGCACATCTCTCTCCTAATAAATGCTGGCCTTTTTGTAAGTGTACCTAGGATTCTTTTTCATTAATTGAGTTGGTGCTGTAGTTTGAATCTTGTAATTTATCAAAATCGTTGTTATGAAGTGTAGGATTGGGCATAATTTCAAAGGTAGCATCCGAGGACATGGCAGCATATAGAGCCCCCTATTACAGTCCTAGATCGCACCATCACTTCCCCTGCATTATTTTTACTTTTACTGCTTTAAAGTGTGGGCACATGTTTTGAATAAAGGTGGAATCATGTTCCCTTAATTTTTTAGTCTTAGTGAAGGAGAATTAATTGGGTGTGGGATTTCATAATTTATAAAACTTATTCCATAATGAACATTTCCATTTGGCGGAGCACATTCTTCAGTATTCTTATCCCATCTTTTCCATAATTCTGACATAGATGGTAAATTCAATTTTATTTATTTTTAATATTCTTGTAATGCCATAAGAGTTACCCTTTTCCATTCACTCTTTGGGAGGGAATGATTTGGAGAATAATTTTCTGGAATTTTTTCCTTTAAGAATATTTGTTCGAAAAGGGTCGGAAGGCTCTCTAAAGTTGAATCACGGCTATACTTTACATGGAAAATCGTTATGTTCAGAACGTATTCGACACTATCATATAAATTTGGCGTTTGTGGATTGGAAATAGCTAATTCCCTACTGTTTCTGCTTTAGCCATTACCCTTGGAATTCCAAAATTTTGAAGGACGAAAATAGACTATTTCCCTGTTTAATACTTCATTCACTCTGTGCTCTCCTTTATGTGGAGGAAAACAAGGAACAACATTTTTTTGTTGTCGGCCAGGCCCAGCTGGGACTACCATTGCTCTTGTTAATACTTCCATGCCTATAACATATTGCAAAAACTCTTAATGGAATTTATCAACACAATTGGCTTTTTATAAAACAAAGATCTCGAGCTCTTATTTGCAGTTGTGCTATGAATTTTAATGACTAGCTCAAGCTTTGCATCTTCTATCCATGTGGGTGGTACAATGGTATTTGAAACTGAAGTACTGTTCTTTGGTGAAGCATAAAAGTATTCTTTAGCATTTATCATAGGCCACTCTTTTTATGCCTTGATGATTGAAGTCTTAAGCAGAAACTAGTTTATGAATTTTTGTGCAAATACTTTCTGTCTGCATGCATTAAATTAGCTACTTTAATTAGATTGTTTTAGAGAATCTTAAAGGTACACAGTTTGCTTGCACATTGTGATCATATAGTTAGTGAGCCTAATTGGGTGAATTCCTGGTGCAATATGAAAACAAACTATCACACTTGGTGAACCTGTAGAATAGTCATGCTGTTAGTATTATTTTCCGTTAATTCTTTTTAAAAGCACTGTAGCTTCTTGTATTATTTGATAATCCTATCTCTTTTTATTTTTATTTATCCGATGGCTCCCCTTCTATTGTTCTTTTTTCTTATCGTTCCCTCATTTTTAGACTCGCCAACTTATCGATCCAGTATCAACTATAGCCTTATGTATTCTCCTTTAGTAATTATCATGATATTTTTTATATTCTGTTTCTATTATACTTCTGTTTGTTATCCCTTCTAAATTAATGAAGCTGGAGTATGGGTTACAAATTACAATTGAATTTTTTGCCAATACATGGTAGGTATAAGGTAAATTATGATGTTGGGCAAGTGTATGCTGTAGGAATTCTTTTACTTTGATGTATATATGTATGAAAGGGAAAAAAAGGGGGTAATTCTTTTGGCACAACCTTCCCACAACTTTTTGGTCACAATCTCTCTCTCTCTCTCTCTCCCACAGTACCAGGTAACAAATATTAATATTGCACTTATATTTCTATTCGAGAAATTTGGAATATTTTTAAAATTTTGATGTAATATTTGTATTTTTATAGGTTCCTACTTCATCAAGTGTGCACCACCGAAACTCTGAGGCTGATAGAGATACAAGCCAAGGTGATGAGGTAATTTCTTTGTACACGTAGTTTACGACAAAATTGTTAGATATAGCTCTAGTTTATTTCCTATTCATTATTAGTTGTGTTGATGAGCATAATTGTGAGTTGTAGTGTGTGAGTGTATGTTTTTATGTAGTGAAACAATATGGTTAATTATCTTGTATTAATGAGCAGAATTGTGAGTTGTGGTGCATTCACAATTAGGGTTAGTGATCTTCAATTGTTTGCTATATAGCATGAAGTAACATTGGACTCATCATGTTGGTAGTAATACTTTGAGATAAGAAATTTGTGCTAAAATTTATCATGCTAGATCATAAAGTGCCAAAGAGTTGTATGTTGATTTTGGGTTGTGATAAATTTATTTACGCAGGTTAATGAAAATTTTCGGATGTTGTAGAAATAGAGGAAATTCTGCCAATTTTTTTTAGGAATCTTTGCCTTTTTTTTATTTTATTTTTTTTGGTTCTTATGTTGCTTGTTTGGATAGTTTTTTATTTGCATATTTGGTCTTGTTTAATTCTTTGGGTTGCTAGGTGGTTGTATTATTATATTTTTAATTCAAGTTTCGTTTTCTGTTTCAGGTTGTGGCGAGAGATTAGAGAATTAGAGCATAAGTTGCTGTTTTTAATTGAATCAATTATGAGCGTAAAGACTTTATTTAGATTATTATCATTTTATTTTTATTTCTACTAATGTCAGCTATGAAACAATTATGTATGAACATATGCTTTATTGTCTCTTATTTTATCTTTAATTAATATACTTTTAAATTTTATGTGGTTCTTGTCGTTAAAAATAAGTATGGCATAATTTATTGTGATGTATAATTGATGATTTTGGGTGATAATATATAAATTTCCGTCACAAATAATATTTGTGACGGTTTTGGTAATAATTGTTGTGGTCACAATATTAAAATTTTGTCACAAGCACTATTTATTCCGTCACAAATATTATTTGTCCAAAACCGTTACAAATAGTATTTGTGACGGTTTCGGGTCGACACAAATAAAGTGTTTCAAATTAAATGTGACACTACTATTTGTGTCGCACACAAATCCGTCACAAATATTATTTGTGACGGTTCGGGTCGAGACAAATAAACTGTCACAAATAATATGTATATGTGACACTATTTTTTGTGTCACACGAAAATCCGATACAAAATCCGTCACAAAAACTTTTTTGTGACGGAGTTTGACCGACACAGATTTTTTGTGACGCCTTTAACTTGTGTCGACCACAAAACCGTCACAAAAGGTGCATTTCCGTCACGAAAAGTATTTGTGACGGAATTGCACCTTTTTTGTGACGGTTTTTTTCCGTCACAAAAACCCTATTTTTTTGTAGTGATGATTGAGAAATTGCTTAGGTCTCTTTCAAAGCATTGGCAACCTAAAGTGACGGCAATCCGAGAAGCCAAGGAACTCTCAACACTCTCATTGGAGCAACTCTTGGGCTCTCTCGTCACTCACGAAATGGAATTGGCGGTATTTGATAAGGAAGACAAGAAAAAGAACATTGCTCTCAAAACATCTCATGACAATGAAGAGGATAGTGATAGCAATGAAGATGATGAGATGGCTATGATCACTAGGAAGTTCAAAAGATTCTTGAAGAAGGATAAGAACTTTACTAGGAGAACTCCTAAGGCGATAGAGGCTAAAAAGGAGCCAATTATATGCTTCAAATGCAAGAAGCCGGGCCATGTCAAGGCCGATTGTCCTTTAATGAAGAATAACTACAAGAAAACCAAGAAAAGGGCAATGAAGGCTACTTGGGATGATTCCGATAGTGATTCATCAAAAGATGACTCAAGTGATGAAGAAATGGCAAATATTTGTCTTATGGCTCACTTGAATGAGGTAAATGATCCTACTCCCGATGCTTGTTTTGATTCTCAAAAATATGATGAACTCCAAAATGCTTTTGAGGAATTACATCAAGAATTGGAAAACTTGGGAGCAAAGTATGTTTCTCTTAAAAAGAATTGTTCATTACTTTCAAATGAACTAAGTGATTTGAAAATTCAAAATGATCTTTTGAGAAAGGAAAATGAAGCTCTAATTGACCTAAAATCTCAAAACGATTTATTGAGAAAAGAAAAGGAAGAGCTTTCATTAAACAATTTTTCTTCAAGTATTTTAAAGGAAGAAAATGAAGATTTGAAGAAGCAAGTGGAAGACTTAACCAAAACAATAACAAAATTCACTCTTGGGGAACAAAATCTAAATATGCTTTTGGGAAAACAAAGGTGTGTTTTTGAAAAAGCCGGTCTAGGATTCAATCCTACCTTTAAAGAAAAGAAATTCAATAACTTCTTTTCAAAAGGTACTTCCACTAGCTCTAACACAAATCAAGTAAAAAATTCTCATCAAAATCTCTTTGTAAAAGAAGTCTTCTCATGTCACGCCCCGGAGCAGCATAAATAGAGAAAAATAAATTTCCTTTATGGGTCTATAAGGAATGACAGGTGAAAGTCACTAATAATCCACACCACGCAGTACTAGTCCAAAAGAAAAGCAACAGTAACCAACTGAGAATAACACACAGTGCTAACTATTACAAAACATCAGAGTATGGTCTACAGGATCACAACAGGTCTGAAGACAACAAATGCCCAAGTACCCGCTAACAAAAGGTTCAACAGAACAACCGAAGTGTAATCTAACTATAACATCTTCAGTCTTCAACTGGCATAAGGATAATCCTCCCTGGCGTAACCATCATCGGTGGGGCCTTCCTCTGGATAATAGTCATCAGCGTACTGGTCATTACCTGCAAAATAAGGGACAGGATATTCTGGACGGGGAAAGTCCAGGCAATAAAAGGCCGTCAGCTTACTGAGAGCTGAGTGAGCATAAACTAACGAGGTACCAGTTATCTGAAGTAAACACGAGCTTATGAAAACACGAGTTAAGATCTTATTATATCCATATCTTGTTCCTTTATTCATTCTTGTAAACCGACCCTTATCGTCTTGTTACTCAAATACCGAACTCAACATACTCAGATGTCATGAACAGACTCAATCCTTTAACTCTAGGGATACACCCTTATTCTGTCCATCGCTTTTAAGAGCAATATATCCTGCTCACTGCATGTCATGGACTCCACGTCAGTCTGTCCCCAGCTTTTAAGAACAATGATCCTGTTCACCGCATTTCAGGGATATAACATTTCGAACAAAGCATATCAATCTATTGCCACGACTTAACGTCATCTACTAGTGATCCCAGCTCACCGCTTTTAAGAACAATGGTCATGTTCACCGCTTTTAAGAGCATCTCATAGATCATCCAGTCTATCTTAGGACTATTTGGTCCAGCTCACTGCTTTTAAGAACCATGTATCCGGTTCACCGCTTTTCAGAGCATATCATGACCAATCGTCCATCCACGTACCATTCCCAGAACTTACCAAACCTACTTACGTTCCATTCTAACATCGACACATGACAATTCCCAATGTGGCCTGACTACTCGGATTAAAAGAAAATGGATATCAAATTATATCAGAACAACACGTCACCCACGTCTTCATATTACTTTTTATTTATTATCCATAAATCTTTGGTGTCACATTACTCCTGTCTACCCCATAGTCGCATAATGGAAATTCCGAGTCAGAAATCGAACAACTAAACCTTTATATAATAACAGGCAAAGGAAACCATGTTCTGATCATGCCAATCGATTGGAACAAAGGTTCAATCGATTGGGACAAAAAGTTATACTAATCGATTGAGAAACATGGCAATCGATTGAGATGTCAATCGATTGGAATCCTATCCAATCGATTGAGAAACGACTGATGTCAATCGATTGAGATTATGTCAATCGATTGATACTACGTCTTCTCCAACAGATTGTAAAAACAGCATATTTAAACGTAGAAATCATACTCTTATCACATCTAAAGGTCATAACAACTTGTAAATACATCAAATAAAGTGACCAAGTGAGTTAGGACTCACTTAGGGTACGTTTGGATGGGTGTGGGCTTTTAAAACTTCCAAAAGCTTCTTTCTCTCCCTCTTGCTCTTCTCTTTCTGCCCAGCTCTCTCTCTCTGTCTCTCATTCTTCTTCCTTTCTTCTTCTTGTCCTTCCCTTCGTCTTCTTCCAGCTGCCAAGGCAGTGTGTGTGCGTGTATGTGTATAGATATAGATATATAGATAGATATATGTATGTATATATCTCACAAGAGGTGTGCCTCTCTCTCTCAAGCTGCCAAAGTTACCCAAGGCCACAAATGAACGAGTATATATAGGGGTTAAGAGTGCCACACGTTTAAAGCTGAAGGAAAGAAGAAAATATTTCTCAGCTTATGTCAATCGATTGGGACACCAGTCAATCGATTGGAAACAGATATTTGTAGTCAATCGATTGGGAACAATGTCAATCGATTGGGATGAATGGCAATCGATTGCAATGTTGACACGTAATCAATTTTAGTCGGTAAAATGGCAATCGATTGGGAATACTTATCAATCGATTGGTATCTGAAAAGTGTCAATCGATTGGAAAAACTTATCAATCGATTGGTATCAAAATTCACCAAAAGGAAGAGAAAGTTTATACGAGTATAGAAATGAAATACCAGGTCTTATTAATATACCAAAATACAGGGTATTACATCATCCACCACTCAACAAAAGATTTTGTCCTCGAAATCAAAGGCAACAAGATCTAAAATAAAAACGAAAACTTCTCGCGCATCTCTGACTCTAGTTCCCACGAAGCTTCTCCTTCATCGTGATGCTTCCACTGAATCTTGACTAACGGAATCTCTTTGTTCCTGAGTTTCTTGATTCCTCGATCTAGAATGCGAACAGGTCCTTCATTGAATGTAGCGTTACTGTGGACTTCAATGTCTTCAAAGTTGATCTCATGCGCTGGGTTGTGAACGCATTTCCTCAGGATACTGATGTGGAAAACATTGTGCACTCCTGACATCTTTGGCGGCAATGCAAGGCGATAAGCAACCTTCCCAACACGCTCCAGAATCTCGAATGGTCCGATGAAACGTGGCGATAACTTGCCCCTTTTCTGACCAAATCTAACGATTCCTCGAACAGGTGAAACCTTGAGTAATACGTGATCTCCAACGGCAAACTCCAAGTCTTTGCGTCGCATGTCAGCATAACTCTTGTATCTGGTCTGGGCTGTCTTCATCTTCTCACGTACGACTTGAATCTTCTCACTGGTTTCTCGTACCATCTCTGGCCCAAGAAGTTGATTATCTCCGACTTCGGTCCAACATAGCGGCGATCGGCAAGGTCTTCCGTACAAAGCTTCGAATGGCGCCATATCTATACTCGAATGATAACTATTATTATAGGCGAACTCAATCAGAGGTAAGTGTATCTCCCAAGAACTCTCAAAATCAATGACACAAGCTCGTAACATATCTTCCATCACTTGATTAATTCTTTCAGTCTGTCCATCTGTCTGTGGATGAAAAGTTGAACTCAAGTTCAATGTCGTTCCCATCGCTGTCTGGAGACTCTTCCAAAATTCTGCAGTAAAATGCGAATCTCGGTCTGACACAATAGATACAGGCACTCCATGTAATCGTACAACGTGTTGTAGATACATTCGGCTCAAACGTTCTACTGAGTACGTCATGTTATAGGCAATAAAATGTGTCGTCTTAGTAAGTCGATCCACGATTACCCATATAGCATCGTGATTCTGCTGTGACTTTGGCAATCCTACCACGAAATCCATGGTTATGTGTTCCCATTTCCATTGAGGAATAGGTAACGGCTGTAGAAGTCCAGGTGGTTTCTGATGTTCTGCCTTTACTTGTTTACAAGTAAGACACTGAGCTACATACTCTGCCACTTCTCGCTTCATTCCTTCCCACCAAAAATTTCTCTTCAGATCCTTGTATATCTTTGTACCTCCAGGATGAATAGTCATTCGTGACTTATGTGCTTCATCCAATATTTCTTTCCGGAGATTTTCTTCATCAGGTACACAGAGTCTACCCTTACATCGTAAAGCTCCGTCTGTACTAATACTCCAGACTTCTGGTTCCTTGGCTGACATCTTGGCGAACCATAACTTCAAATCCTTTGCTGTCTGTTGAGCCTTTATGATACGACTGATCAAAGTCGGTTGTACCATAAGACATCGAAAATGTTGTCCTTTCATTGGCTCCACTGGCTGAAGATCAAATTCAGCAATTTCTTCTAATGCTCTCCATTCTCTAATTAGAAATGCAGCGATCACTAGCCGAGGTTTACGGCTCAAAGCATCTGCTACAACATTTGCTTTACCAGGATGGTATTGCAAAGAAAAGTCATAGTCCTTGAGTAATTCCATCCATCTCCGATGTCGCATGTTCAACTCCTTTTGAGAGAACAAATACTTCAAGCTCTTATGATCGGAAAACAAATCAAACTTTTCTCCATAGAGATAGTGTCTCCAAATTTTCAATGCAAACACTATTGCTGCTAATTCCAGATCATACGTAGGATAATTTTTCTCATATACCTTCAATTGTCTTGATCCATATGCGATAACATTTCCATCTTGCATAAGCACACACCCGAGTCCTTGGTACGATGCATCACTGTAGATCACATACTTTTCTCCACTCTTAGGTAATGCCAGTACTGGTGCAGAAGTCAATCTTTCTTTTAACTCCTGAAATGCACCCTCATGCTTGTCTGTCCATTCGTACTTCGTCTCCTTCCTTGTTAAATTCGTCAATGGTCCTGCTAACTTGGAGAACCCTTCTACGAATCTTCTGTAATATCCTGCTAAACCCAGAAAACTTCTGACTTCGGTCGCATTCGTCGGTCTGTTCCAGCTTAAGACTGCATCAATCTTAGATGAGTCTACCGAAATACCTTCCTGAGATATAACATGTCCCAAGAATTTGACTTCCTGTAGCCAAAACTCACATTTGCTAAACTTTGCATACAACTTGCTATCTCGAAGTGTCTGCAAGGCAACTTGTAAATGCTCCTTGTGATCATCTTCTGTCTTTAAGTAGATCAGTATATCATCAATGAACACTATAATGAATTTATCCAGATATAGTCTGAATACTCTATTCATCAAGTCCATAAATACTGCTGGCGCATTCGTCAATCCAAAGGCATAACTATAAACTCGTAATGCCCGTACCTCGTCCTGAAAGCAGTCTTCGATACATCCTCTGGTCGAACTAACAGCTGGTGATATCCAGAACGCAGATCGATCTTGGAAAAGATCCTAGATCCTTGTAACTGGTTGAATAGATCATCTATCCGTGGTAGTGGATATCTATTCTTAATCGTAACTTTATTCAACTCCTTGTAGTCCATACAGAGTCGAAGTGTTCCTTCCTTCTTCTTTACAAATATAACTGGTGCTCCCCAAGGTGACGTACTTGGACGAACAAATCCTAAATCTTCAAGCTCTTGAACTTGCTTCTTTAGTTCTAATATCTCGATTGGTGCCATCCTGTATGGAGTCTTAGAAATAGGCAATGTACCAGGTACTAATTCCACACAGAAGTCTATTTCTCTTTTCGGTGGAAGTCCTTTAATATCCTGAAATACATCCAGAAAGTCTCGTGCAATAGGAATTTGATCCATCGTAAGCTCCGTACTCGTATCCCCAATTGTAGCCAAACAACTGGTAAGAAACAGGTCGCTTGTCGGCTGACACTGAAATCTGATCGTCGGCTTTCCTTGTATTGGAAACACAATGGTCCTAGTAGGGCAATCCAGATTGGAACTGTACTTAGTTAACCAATCCATCCCTAGGATAACATCGAATTCTGACATCGACAGAACTACCAAGTCTGCTGGAAGATTCCTATCTCCCAAAGTCAAAGGGCAATCTTTACACACTTTACTCAACTTAACTGTTACTCCCAATGGTGACACAGCATTCAGTGTTGACTCAAGTGTCTGGGGTTCTAAATCCAACTGACGCACAATCTTAACAGCAATAAAAGAACGTGCGGCTCCAGTATCAAATAAAGCTTTAACTGGACTATGAAAGAGTACAAGTGTACCTTCCAAATGTTGCTGCTCATCAGCATTAAAGCCTGCTTCTTCTGGAATAATAGCATTCATTCTCGTCTGATCAGGAGGTCCTTGGATTCCTTGCACTGGGACTCCGTAGTGTCCTCCTCGTGGTGCACGACAATCCTTGCTCACGTGCCCTGGCTTATTGCAGTTGCGGCAGACAATATCCAGCCTGCGATTAGGTCTATGGGCAGTGCAGTTCCTTGCAATATGTCCAGGTTTTCCACAGTTAAAACAACCTCCAGTGTTGCTTGGCGGGGCTGTCAGTAATGCCTGTGGTTGTGACCCCTGCTGGCGATATTGTTGAGGTCGATTATAACTCTGTTGCGGTTTCCTGGTTCCTTCCCAGATTCTCTTGTTTCCTTGAAAGTTTTCCTGAGGTCTCCATCCTTGGGTATTTCTCGGTGGTCGATTATGGAAATTCCTCTGTTGAAACCCTCGTGACGACTGAGGTCGATTTGTCTATGATTGCTGTACTGAATTAGCATCCTTTTCTAATCCTGTAGCAAATCTAACAATTTCCTCATACGACTGGTTCAGATGACCAACCATCATATGTCTAAGGTGGGGGTTCAGTCCTTGGTGAATTCTCTTTATCTTCTTCTGTGGCGTATCTATCATATGCTGAGCAAATCTGGACAGACGCTCGAACTGTGTTGTGTATTCTCGTACATTCCATCCTCCTTGGATCAAATTGAGAAAGTTCCTTTCCTGTTGATCTCTCTCATCTTCTGGAAAATACTTATCCAAAAATCTGCCTTTGAATGTCTCCCATGACATAGCTCTAGCGGCATCGATCCCAATAGTGGCTCGCTCAGCTTCCCACCAATCTGCGGCGGCATAAGTAAGCTGAAACGTAGCAAGGCGACGCTTCTCCTGCTCGCTGCATTCTAACGCTTCGAAAATTAATTCCATCTCTCTGACCCATTGTTCTGTTTTCCATGGTTCTGTTAGTCCATCGAACTTTTCGGGACGTAATCTACGAAAATTTGCTAACAACTTATCTCCAGTCTGTCTTGGTGGCGGGGGTGCAAGAGGTCTCTGGTGGGTGGAGTGATTATATGTATCCCCCACATGTTCCATCCTCAGCATAAATGCTTCAAAAATTCCCGTCGGATCCATCCCTTCCGGAATAGGTGCTCCATTACGTGCTTGGTGATTTCTCAAGGGTCCTACCATGATGATAACGAGTATCGCCTACAAGAGACATATTGATCAGCTGAAAGTCTTCTCGTAGAAACGAACTCAAGATAGAACAAGAAACAGCAAAACTAACCATTCTACTAAACAACGCAGCACAACGCAACATCCAAACAATAACAAAAGTACTGCTCGTATATATATATCAAAAGATGTACCGTATAGTACACACTAGTCAAACTGTGTACCATATGGGACAAGAGTTACAACAACTAAAGTCAGCTAATACTATACAAAGCTATGGTCAATAGCTATCTCTCAAGCTCCCAAAAATCTAGTGGACAACATGTCCTAATATAAACTAACAAAATCTACACCCTGCCGATCCTGACTCAAAAGTCGTCAGCATCTGATCCTGCTGGTGGTGCCTCGTCCTCTGGGTCTACATCCATCTCCTCGAGTGGATCATCCTCAATTGGTGCGACAAGATCTCCGACTACTACTCCTATATCCCAATCCTCTATCATCTCTGCATCATCGTCCTCCATCACGTCTGCTATCGCCTGGTTAGCGACATCAATAGCTACTGCGGCAAAACCGTCAGCTATGTCAAGAGCTCCTGCTATAGCCACCTCTCCCATAACAATATCTGCTGGCTGTGCTACCATCTGAGCTATCCATCCTTCTGCCATATCGGCCATGGCTGCCATATGCATAATGGGTCCAGCTGGTATCTGAAGCACAACGGGTATCTCTGGCACAACTATCTCCTCGTCGGGCACCTCCTCATCTACTACTACGTCTGCCTCAATAGCCTCTGGGTCTGGTACTGGATCTTCTGGCTCAAACTCTGGCTCCTCGGGGTCATCCTCAGGTTCATCATCTGCATCGTCTACATGCTCATCCTCTACTGGGTCCTCGTCATCTATCGGCTCCTCCTTTCCATCTCCATCCATATCCTCATCGAGATGCTCATCCTCAGGCTCTGGCTCTGGGATGGGTACTGGTGATGGTGGGGCTGCTGCTGCTAGTGCAACTACGGGCTCTGGTGGACCGGCTACAATGGCTCTCAACTCAATCTCATCCATCTCTGGCTTACTCAAAACTAGTCGTAACATTTCCTGGCAAATGTCTCTACCGACCCTCGCAGTATGGTAAGCATCCATGCGCATCTGTGTCGGGTGAGTACTCCCGGTCACATAAAGCGCTCTCCACATGTCTTCCTCTAAATGTCGACTAGCTATCTGGCACACACGCTCACGATAAAACTCTGGGTCAACTGGCTCCACGGTATCTCCATGGATAATATGTCCTCCATAAGCATCAGTCACAAACTGGTGAAACTCCGGATCCATGCTATCCTGCAAAGGAAACTATCTATCGTCAGGAAGACCAACTTATCTTATACTCATATCTCATCTCAAAGAAATTCTATCATACTAGGACCAGATGGTGTGGAAATACTTAGTGAACAAAAGTATCACAACCTAGAGTACCGAACCTAGGCTCTGATACCAAAAACCCTGTCACGCCCCGGAGCAGCATAAATAGAGAAAAATAAATTTCCTTTATGGGTCCATAAGGAATGACAGGTGAAAGTCACTAATAATCCACACCACGCAGTACTAGTCCAAAAGAAAAGCAACAGTAACCAACTAAGAATAACATACAGTGCTAACTATTACAAAACATCAGAGTATGGTCCACAGGATCACAACAGGTCTGAAGACAACAAATGCCCAAGTACCCGCTAACAAAAGGTTCAACAGAACAACCGAAGTATAATCTAACTATAACATCTTCAGTCTTCAACTGGCATAAGGATAATCCTCCCTGGCGTAACCATCATCGGTGGGGCCTTCCTCTGGATAATAGTCATCAGCGTACTGGTCATTACCTGCAAAATAAGGGACAGGATATTCTGGACGGGGAAAGTCCAGGCAATAAAAGGCCATCAGCTTACTGAGAGCTGAGTGAGCATAAACTAACGAGGTACCAGTTATCTGAAGTAAACACAAGCTTATGAAAACACGAGTTAACATCTTATTATATCCATATCTTGTTCCTTTATTCATTCTTGTAAACCGACCCTTATCGTCTTGTTACTCAAATACCGAACTCAACATACTCAGATGTCATGAACAGACTCAATCGTTTAACTCTAGGGATACACCCTTATTCTGTCCATCGCTTTTAAGAGAAATATATCCTGCTCACCGCATGTCATGGACTCCACGTCAGTCTGTCCCCAGCTTTTAAGAACAATGATCCTGTTCACCGCATTTCAGGGATATAACGTTTCGAACAAAGCATATCAATCTATTGCCACGACTTAATGTCATCTACTAGTGATCCCAGCTCACCGCTTTTAAGAACAATGGTCCTGTTCACCGCTTTTAAGAGCATCTCATAGATCATCCAGTCTATCTTAGGACTATTTGGTCCAGCTCACTGCTTTTAAGAACCATGTATCCGGTTCACCGCTTTTCAGAGCATATCATGACCAATCGTCCATCCACGTACCATTCCCAGAACTTACCAAACCTACTTACGTTCCATTCTAACATCGACACATGACAATTCCCAATGTGGCCTGACTACTCGGATTAAAAGAAAACGGATATCAAATTATATCAGAACAACACGTCACCCACGTCTTCATATTACTTTTTATTTATTATCCATAAATCTTTGGTGTCACATTACTCCTGTCTACCCCATAGTCGCATAATGGAAATTTCGAATCAGAAATCGAACAACTAAACCTTTATATAATAACAGGCAAAGGAAACCATGTTCTGATCATGCCAATCGATTGGAACAGAGGTTCAATCGATTGGGACAAAAAGTTCTACCAATCGATTGAGAAACATGGCAATCGATTGAGATGTCAATCGATTGGAATCCTATCCAACGATTGAGAAACGACTGATGTCAATCGATTAAGATTATGTCAATCGATTGATACTACGTCTTCTCCAGCAGATTGTAAAAACAGCATATTTAAACGTAGAAATCATACTCTTATCACATCTAAAGGTCATAACAACTTGTAAATACATCAAATAAAGTGACCAAGTGAGTTAGGACTCACTTAGGGTGCGTTTGGATGGGTGTGGGCTTTTAAAACTTCCAAAAGCTTCTTTCTCTCCTTCTTGCTCTTCTCTTTCTGCCCAGCTCTCTCTCTCTGTCTCTCCTTCTTCTTCCTTTCTTCTTCTTGTCCTTCCCTTCGTCTTCTTCCAGCTGCCAAGGCAGTGTGTGTGCGTGTATGTGTATAGATATAGATATATAGATAGATATATGTATATATATATCTCACAAGAGGTGTGCCTCTCTCTCTCAAGCTGCCAAAGTGACCCAAGGCCACAAATGAACGAGTATATATAGGGGTTAAGAGTGCCACACGTTTAAAGCTGAAGGAAAGAAGAAAATATTTCTCAGCTTATGTCAATCGATTGGGACACCAGTCAATCGATTGGAAATAGATATTTATAGTCAATCGATTGGGAACAATGTCAATCGATTGGGATGAATGGCAATCGATTGGAATGTTGACACGTAATCAATTTTAGTCGGTAAAATGGCAATCGATTGGGAATACTTATCAATCGATTGGTATCTGAAAAGTGTCAATCGATTGGGAAAACTTATCAATCGATTGGTATCAAAATTCACCAAAAGGAAGAGAAAGTTTATACGAGTATAGAAATGAAATACCAGGTCTTATTAATATACCAAAATACAGGGTATTACATCTCAAGTATGTCCAATCCTAATATTACATGCCATTATTGCTTGAGAAAAGGACATGTAAACTACAAATGTCCAAACAAAAGAAAACTCAAAATGGTGTGGATTAAAAAGGGAACAACACCTCCCTTTGCTAACAAAGTTGGACCCAACGAATATTGGGTACCAAAGAGGATCACTTAAGCTTGTCTTGTAGGTTTATCTCAAATCTTCTAGCAAGGATAGATGGTTCTTGGACAGTGGTTGCTCGAGACATATGACCGAAGACAAATCCAAGTTCTCATCTCTCTCTCCAAAGGATGGAGGGAATGTCACTTTTGGAGACAACTCTAAAGGAAGAATCATCGGTATAGGTAATATTGGTACGAATTCCTCATTAACTATTGAAAATGTACTATTGGTTGAAGGTCTAAAACACAACTTGCTTAGCATTAGTCAATTGTGTGATAAAGGTTTTCAAGTTATATTTGAATCAAATTATTGCATGATTAAATATGCTAGTTGTAATAAAACATTGTTTATTGCTTATAGAGAAGACAATGTGTATACAATTGATTTTGATGATATTTCTTCTCAAGATGTTAAGTGTTTTGCCGCTTTGAATGAAACTAGTTGGCTTTGGCATAGAAGGTTGGGTCATGCTAGCATTGACTTACTTTCAAATTTATCTAAAAATGAATTGGTCAAAGGTTTGCCAAAAACAAAATTTGTTAAAGATAAAGTTTGTGATGCTTGTCAACTTGGAAAGCAAATCAAAACATCTTTTAAAAAGAAAATGGAAATATCAACTTGTAGACCTCTAGAGTTACTTCATATGGATTTATTTGGTCCAAATCGAGTTGCTAGCATGAGTGGCAAAATCTATGCCTTTGTCATTGTTGATGACTTCTCTAGATTCACTTGGGTGTTCTTTCTTGCACATAAGGACAAAGCTTTTACACTCTTTGTTAACTTTTGTAAACGTGTTCAAAATGAAAAAGGGTATGTGATTAACAACATAAGAAGTGATAGAGGCCGAGAATTTGATAATAATGAGATTACTTCTTTTTGTGAAGAAAATGGTTTTGGTCACAATTTTTCGGCACCGAGAACTCCTCAACAAAATGGGATTGTTGAGAGGAAAAATAGATCTCTTCAAGAAATGGCAAGAACCATGTTAAATGAATTCTCTTTACCAAAATATTTTTGGGCTGAGGCCACTAGCACTTCTTGCTATGTTATCAATCGTGTGGTCATTAGAAACAAGCTTAATAAGACCCCATATGAGCTTTGGAAAGGAAGAAAGCCAAACATAAGTTATTTCAAAGTTTTTGGGTGTAAGTGTTTTATCTTGAATACTAAGGATAACTTGGGAAAATTTGATGCTAAATCGGATGAAGGCATTTTTCTTGGATATTCTCAAATTAGCAAAGCCTATAGAGTTTTTAATAAAAGAACGTTGATTGTAGAAGAATCAATGCACGTCGTTTTTGATGAAGCAAATCCTTTTAAGAAAGTTTTAGACGATGACATTGACACTCCCAAAGATATTTCAAATAATGTTGAAAACAAAAGCTCAAACTCTTTACCTCTTGAAAACTCTAAGAAAAAAGATTCTCTTTCCATTGAACCACCTAGAGTGGAATCTAGAAGTGATCTTCCTTTTGAATGGAAAAATGTGCCTAATCATCCTATTGATCAAATCCTAGGAGATCCTAGTCAAGGTGTAGCTACTAGATCATCTCTAAAAAATATTTGTAATAATTTAGCATTTCTATCTCAAATTGAACCCAAAAATTTTGATGAAGCCGAGAACGATGAATATTGGTTATTGGCTATGCAAGAAGAGCTCAATCAATTTGAGAGAAATGAAGTTTGGACCCTTGTTCCTAAACCAAATGATCACACTATTATTGGAACAAAATGGGTTTTTCGAAACAAAAAGGATGAATCCGGCATTGTTGTGAGAAACAAGGCTAGATTAGTTGCCCAAGGCTACAATCAAGAAGAAGGTATAGACTACGAGGAGACCTATGCTCCCGTAGCTAGACTCGAAGCCATTAGGATGCTTCTTGCCTTTGCTTGTTATAAAAATTTCAAACTTTTTCAAATGGATGTGAAAAGTGCCTTTCTAAATGGCTTTATCTCCGAGGAAGTCTATGTTAAACAACCCCCCGGTTTTGAAAATCCACATCTTCCAGATCATGTTTTTAAACTCACAAAAGCTTTATATGGTTTAAAACAAGCTCCACGTGCTTGGTATGATAGATTAAGTAAATATCTTATTGATCTTGGTTTTAATCGAGGAAAAATTGATACTACTCTTTTTGTTAAAACCTCAAATGAAGATATCTTGCTTGTTCAAATTTACGTGGACGATATTATCTTTGGAGCTACAAATGAGAAGATGTGTGAAGAATTTGCATCATGTATGCAAAATGAATTTGAAATGAGTTTGATGGGGGAGCTAAACTTCTTTCTTGGACTTCAAATAAAGCAACATAAAGATGGCATTTTCATAAATCAATCCAAGTATATTAAAGATCTTTTAAATAGATTTGGATTGGAAGGAAGCAAAGTTTTTCAAACCCCTATGAGTTCTACTTTAAAACTTGATAAAGATGAAACCGGCAAGCCGGTGGATTGTAAGCTTTTTCGGGGAATGATTGGTAGTCTATTGTATCTCACCGCAAGTAGACCGGATATCATGTTTAGCGTATGCCTCTGTGCTAGATTTCAAGCTTCACCCAAGGAATCACATGTCATTGCGGTTAAACGTATTTTTCGTTATCTTCTAGGTACTATAGACTTAGGTCTTTGGTATCCTAAAAATACTTCTTTTGAATTAACAAGTTTTTCGGATGCGGATTTTGCCGGTTGTAAAATTGATCATAAAAGTACTAGTGGCACATGTCATTTCTTAGGACACTCGCTTGTCTCATGGTTTAGCAAGAAACAAAATTTGGTAGCTCTATCCACGGCCGAAGCCGAATATATAGCTGCTGGAAGTTGTTGTGCTCAAACACTTTATATGAAACAATAATTAGAAGATTTCGGACTTTATTATGATCATATTCCCATAAATTGTAATAATACTAGTGCATATGTTTATCCAAAAATCCTATCCAACACTCAAGGACTAAACACATTGAGATTCGTCATCACTTTATTCGCGATCATGTTCAAAAGGGGGATGTTGATCTTGTTTTCATCAACACCGATCGTCAATGGGCTGATATTTTCACAAAACCTCTTCCCGAAGAACGTCTTTGTGTTATTAGAAGAGAATTAGGCTTGTCCTATTTGAGTAATGTGCTATAAAATTCTGTTTCTGGACTCATGATCTCCTTCTGTGTCATTCTAACCAACACAGTCGACTGAGGCGTCGACCGTGGCGTCGACTGTTTTTGCGCACTAAATCCCTGCCTACTCCCATCGACTGTGGCGTCGACTGTTTTTGCGCACTCAATCCCTGCCTACTCCCGTCGACTGAGGCGTCAACTATTTTTAACATATCTAAATCCCTGCCCACTTAAGTCGACTACGGCGTCGACTGAGACATTGTTAGCCCCAAATTTATGAACCCTAGTTCGTCCTTCAGTCGACTGATCATACGATTCAGTCGACTGCTTCTTTATACTCTATATATATTGCGCCTTCATTTTTTTCCTTCCTCACCTCTTCTTCCTCCGGCGATTCCCTTCCTTCATCTTTTTCTTCTTTTCCTTTCCTTCCCATCCTAAATCCTCCATATCCACTCTATCCTTTCCTTTACTCTTCTCCTTCTTCCTCTCATCTGAACTCCTTAGACCTCAACTCCTTCATCTCCTTCCTCTGTAACTCATCATCTCTGTTCTCTCGCTCTCTCTCCCTCTAAACCTTCTTTTTTGGTATCTCATGGCTCCCAAGCTCAAAAGGAAGACCCCTGCAAGTGGTCCATCCTCTGCTCCTCAGGCAACCAAAGCCAAGCGCTTCCCCACTCAAGAGGAGCAAGAAAGCTTTGATGAAGTCTTCTCACACAGGAACATAGTTTTTGGTAAGATTCTTCCCGTTCCCTTCTCTAAATCCGCTAATCTTCGACTAGGATTTCTACTGGAACGTGTAGGATGGCATCTCTTTACTAGTCTTAGCCAATCTTGCTATCCCACACTTGTTAAGGAATTTTATTGTAATATGACTTTTGGACATCGTGCAGACTCCCTTAACTCTTTCGTTCGTGGTGTTAAAATTCATTTGAATCCATACTCTGTTTCTTCTATTTTTCATATCCGTCGAGGAGATATTACTGAATATAATATTAATACTTGGAATCAAGGGCACGGATTCGACCCTCTCATTGCTTGCCGTCTTATCACCAGCAATAATGAGTTGTCATATCCCGTGAAGCCCAAGACTTCTGCCCTAACCTTTGAGGCACGTCTTATCCACCATCTTCTCACCTATACCCTTCTGCCCTGTGCTGGCGGTCGAGATTCTGTCTCTTTCTTGGATATCTTTTTAATTTGGTGCCTTCTTGAAAATAAATCTTATGATTTGCCATATCTCTTTTGCCGTCACATTTGTGAATGTCAAAATAAGTCCAAAGCTAGTTCTTTACCTTATGGCTTTGCTTTGACTACTATTTTTCGCCACTTCAAGGTTCCCTTGGAGGATGAATTTGATCGTCATGACCCCATTTCCACTGACTTCTACTCCTCTACTATACTATCCCTGATGGGATACAAACTCGTGGGAAATGCTTTTGTTCCCAAGGTCTCTACTGATCCCACAACACCTACTGCTTCTACTCCTTCCATTCCTACTCCTTCTTCTCATCCGTCTTCATCTTCCACTCCTCCACCTCCACCTGCTGTTGATACACCCGCTCCTGACATCTTGGAACAGCTATCCATTCTTTCCGCTCAGGTTCTGAGCCTCTCTACCTCCATCTCCTCTCTTTCTGTCTCTCACACCCAGTCACTTGAGACTATGCAGGCTTCCTTATCCTCCTCTCAACAGGAGGCAGTTGAGCTTCATCAGCGTGCTATCGCATCCTTACGAGCCGATGTTTTTTAGATTGGTGGCTCTTTGGATACTTTGCACACTTCTAGTGTTGCTACTCAAGAGCTTCTTGATCGTCGTCTATCGTCTCTTCAGGCTTCTGTTGATGATGCTCGTGAGGAGATTCGTATTATCCGGACTCGCTTACACTTTGATTGTGTCTTTCCTGGTGTGTTTGGACAAGATTTTGGATAGATAAATGGTCATTGTGATTTTGCAAATTTACTGATCTTACAATTCTTTTTGGATCTTGACATAACTAGTTTGTTCTGTAACTCTCTTTTGGCTGTATAGTTTTTCTCTTGGAAATTTAAGTGTTTATATGACAAACTTCTATGTTAATACAATCTCTAGTGTTGTTTGTTGCTCTATTCGAAAATATGTTGATTCTTTTTATGATTTCCGACCTGTTTATATATTATTTCTTGCATCATCCTAGGGGGAGCTCTGCCTCCTTATCTGTTTTTGTTGATGCCAAAGGGGGAGAAAAGTTGCAAACAATAAGATTATTAATATCCTATTGTTGTCTATGATTAATTGTCTCTGTTGCTGTTTTTCATGGGCAACAAGTAGTTTGTCATCATCAAAAAGGGGGAGATTGTTAGCCCCAAAGTGCTGATCCACTAGATTAAATGAATAATTTTGATGATTAACAAACTACTTAGTTGTATTTTCTAATGATCTTAAGTTGATTAAGTCGCAGGAAACATCAGACCTCAATATATGTTCACTTGATCGTATATCTTCTCACTACATAAAGTCTTGGTGATTTGTGCTCAAATAGTTACAAGCCAAACGGAGCTTTACAAGTTGAAGAATCTTGTTTTAATCATTGTTTTAGGACTCTATGTAAGCAATTTATTTATGTGAACATCTTACTTAAGGGCTCAAATTTGATTGGAAAAAGGTTTCACATAGTTAACCCATCCTATCCTTGAAAATCTGCAAAGAACAGTCGACTGTGATGTCGTTTCAGTCGACTGATCATCCAGTCGACTGAATAGTCGACCTGGGTACACAGAGATATTATATGTGTACAATCCAGTCGACTGCCCTCGCGACGCAGTCGACTGAGCTTTGTATTTTACTATACCCCTTTGAAAATCAGTCGACTGCCCTGTGAAGTCAGTCGACTGAATGACTGCGATAAACACAGTAACGGCTAGTTAGCTGCATTTAATGAAGCATTAATTTCCCCCAACTACTTCCAACGGTTGGAAATCCAAAGGAAGCTATAAATACATTTATTTGAACTTCATTTAAGACACTTTTTCTGAAAAATCCAACCATAAACTTCATCACATTTGTTCCTTGAGCCCTAGTTTGGTGAAATCATAAATTCTATTGCTCTAGTCTTCATTTGTATATCTTTAAGAGCAATTTGTTGTGGAGCTTAAATCTTGTATTCATCCACTCTATTGAGAGAGTCTTCAATTCTTGTATCAAATCCTATTTATAAAGGTAGTGTGTATTAAGGGTTGGTGTAACCCTAGTTCAAGTGAAGAGGATTTTCTTCCTTGAAGAGATTGTAAGGGTTTAAATATCTTCACCCAAAAGAGATTGTGATAGTGAAATCCTCAAGAGATGTTCTTGAGGGGTGGAAGTAGGGCGCGGCGTGCGGTTTCCCGAACCACCTAAAAATTGGTTTGCATAGTATCTCTTCTCTTGTACTTTATTTTGCTTTTGCGATTTTTTATTTGGGCAATCAATTTGAACAAATTATTAAATTAGTTTTTAAAACCTTATTCACCCCCCCCCCCCCCCCCTCTAAGGTTTCCTTTTTGGGGCCAACAATATATATATATATATATCTAGCATATGGCCACCACCACCCCAAGCTCTATGTATCTCTTATCTCTATTCTCACCACCACCACCACCATCACGGGTCACCTCCTTTATCCACCACCGCCACTGCAGCAAAAAAAAAAAAAAAGAGTTGCAGGTTTTTGGAGCAACTGTCCAAACGGAAGGAGCAACTCACCAAACGTATCGGGAGCAACTCACCAAACGGAATGAGCAAATCACCAAACGTGTTGCTCCTTACGTTTAGTGAGTTGCTCCCGATACGTTTGGCGGGTTGCTCCTTCCGTTTGGACAGTTGCTCTAACCTGCAACTTTTTTTTTTTTCCTTTTCTGCAATGGCGATGGTGGATGAGGAAAATGGTCCGTGGTGGTGGTGGTGGTGGTGAGAAGAGAGATGAGAGATACAGAGAGGTTGGGGTTTGGATTTGGGTTTCGTGGTGGTGGTGGTGGTGTTGGTGGTGGTGGACCGTTATGAGAAGAGAGAGATGAGTTCAAAGATAGAGAAGAGATAAAGAAGTTGGGGTGGTGGTGGTGGTATTGGTGGTGGCCTGGTGGTGATGGCGGCTGCCGGTGGTGGTGGTGGCGGTGGCGGTGGCGGCGACCGGTGGTGGTAAGGAGCAACACGTTTGGTGAGTTGCTCCTGATATGTTTGGTGAGTTGCTCCTTACGTTAAGTGGGTTGCTCCCGATACGTTTGGTGAGTTGCTCCTTACGTTTGATGAGTTGCTCCCGATACGTTTGGTAAGTTGCTCCTTACTTTTGGTGAGTTGCTCCTTCGGTTTGGACAGTTGCTCCAAAAACTTTAACTCTCTCTTTCTTTCTTTTTTTTTTTTTTCCTATAATGGCGGTGGTGGATGATGGAGGTGGCTTGTGGTGGTGGTGGTGGTGGTAAGAAGATAGATAAGAGATAGAGAGGTAGGGATGGTGGAGGCCATATATTAGATATATATATACTCATATATACATATATATATAGAGAGAGAGAGAAAAAAAAAGAGAGAGAGAGAGAGGTGGTGGTGGTGGCGGCGGCGACTGCCAATGGTGGCCAGTGGTGGTGGCGGCGGTCAGTGGTGGCCAGTGGTGGTGGCGGCGGCGGCTGGTGGAGGTGGCTGCCGGTGGTGGTGGTGGTGGTGGTGGTGGTGGTGGTGGCCCTGTGAGGAGAGAGAGAGAAAGACCAAAGAGAGAGGGGTATTTTAGGCATTTTAGATAAAAAGTTGATGCATTTTTAATTTAGTGACTTTATATAAACTTCCTTTTATTTTTAATAAAGCACTTGACTGACTTTTTAATACTCCACTGAAAATAGACTGAATTTTAATTATCCCGTTGATAAAAAAGAAACAAAAAGCTGCAAAGTCACTTGATGTCTTACCAAAATAAAAGACATTAAAGCCAAAAGTCGACAAAACCCATGTGATAGACCGATGAATATGACAAAAAGTAAAGAGTAATGGGTGTGCAGGTTTTTCAGCACAAAGTTTAATTTTGTGTTACACGTTTATGTAATTGGTTATGTAATTCGATGTGCACCTAGTATTTTTTGAAAAGCAAAACTAGTTACTTCTCACTCTACGGCCGACGCCGACTACCCAACCACCTCTCTCTCACTCTCTTACATACAGTCATACACCCCTCAAGGAACACCACCACTCCACATCTTCGTAAATTATTGTATACTTTTCTGAATTGGTAGACAATTTATACTTACTATTTAAAACTATCCAACTTTGAAGTGTTCAGTATGACAAAACTAAAAAGTTTTACTCCCTCCGTTCCATTTTGTGAGTTCTGTATTCCATTTTGAGATATCTTAAAATTAGTGTCTACTTTTCTAATTTGGTATATAAATTTTACTTATTTTCCAAACTACCCTTCATTGAAATCTACACCAAGACAAAACTAAAAAAATTGTTGTAATGATTAAGGACAATTGTGAAAAGTAAGTATAAATTCTTCTTATCCCCTTAATAAGTTAGGCTCCCAAATATGAACTTACAAAATAGAACGGAGAGAGTAATAATTAAAATCAATTGTGTAAAGCATGTGTGTATTTTTTTTTTCCGTTTCAAAAGTTGAATTCTTAATACTTCCTCTGTCCTATATTAAGAGTCTCTTTTGGGAATTTCAACTTTTTAAAAGGACAACCTTGATTTTGGTGAGATTTTCAACTTTCTAATATTACCCTTTTTGAAATTCAAAATTATTGTGTCACATCAAAAAAAAAAAAAGGAAGAGTTGAATATAATAAAGGACAAATTTGAAAAGTGTGTATTAAAATACTTTGACTTGTTAAACAGGACTTTTAAAATAGGACATTAAAATATGACATCAAAGACTTTTAATATGGTACAGAGAGTAATAAACTGTTTTTAAGTAACACTACACGTATTTTTCGGCCCGTTCAATGATTGTACGTTTGAAAAATGGAAGTGTAAGTCCTTGCGAAGCAGTGCCGGACCTGACTTTTGGGGGGCCCTAAGCGAACTTCTAGAATAGGGCCCTCTATAAATTTTCGTATAAGAAATGACATTATTAAAGGAAAATTTATTTACAAAAGAAAGTGACTTATATTGATAAGTAAAACTAACTTACATCAATACTAGTATTACTTAAATATTGCCCTTCGTGCATTTTTAGGTACAAAATTACCAATTACACTTGTACAATCAATCTCATTCACCATATCTCTTTCAATAGATAGCGTAGCTAACCCGTTCAACCTTTCTTATGACAGTCGATCGAAGTTAAGACTTGATCAACTTCAACTTTGAAAAGCTTCTCTCTGCTGAGGCAACTATAACTGGAATAGTCAATAAAATTCTATAAGCAATCCATGCATTTGATGAAGCAACCATCCATCGCTTGTATATGATTCAACACCTCAATTGGCTTCTTTGTTTCTTTTAGTATTCATCATCATCAATACTTGTTGCCAATGTTCCTTCTCTTTGTTGATTTATTCTTCCAAACTTCTATCAATTGTTTTATTCCTTTTCAATCTCATCTGTAATTCAATCCATTAACTCATGCAAATAAGATGGTCTCTACTAGTTTCATGACTCTCAAGTCTCTGACCAAGATCCCGAATCCTTATATCCTTCATTATTCAAGGAGGAATTTGTTTGATGAATCATGAACAACTTGCAACAAAAACAAAATGCCCTATCCAGAACAAGTGAATATACTAACCATTTTCTATCTTGCTTCTCTTCATTCAATTAACATCAAACACAAAATGTAGAAGAGAAATGTCTATCATACTAATTTTTCGGAAAAGTGATGTCATTCTCACTTATTCTAATTGGCCTCTTTCTACTATTAAACTCTGACATTTTGATTAGCCTTGTTATTTTTTATGGGATGTAACAAATGTTGATTGATGGACTCTTAATCTATGGAACATCGGGCATTTTTTTATATGTACATACATAGGTTTAAAGACTTAATTTGAATTGGGGGGCCCCTTAGAATTGGGGGCCCCAAGCGACCGCTTGTCTTGTTTGGCCTCAGGGCCGGCCCTGTTGCGAAGGCAATTGTGAGCATTCATTGCCTCTATGGGAACGGAGGGTATTAGGTTAGAAAAATTCAAAGATAATCAATTATCTCTATCGTACAAGTACACGTGATTTTTGCGGCATGCAATCAATTGTGAGCATATTCACGGCGTAAATGGTCCCCCAATCCATTCATACCACATGCTTATCATGCATGTAAATGGTCTCCTCTAGTATTACGTACGTGTCCTACAATCATTTAAGGTAGTTTGTTCTACCCAAGCTCAATTATTGTACGTTTCAAAATTGGAAGTGCAATGTAGAGACTTTTTTTTTTTCTGGGCTAACTATATTTTATTTTTGTGGTTCGACTATTTTCACTTTATCTCATATATTTTAAAAGTGGACATTTACTTTTTGTAATTTTAGATTAAAGTAAAACTGTAATAATTTCTATCAAAATTGATAAAAATTTTATATTAGTCAAAATTATTAACACTTAACCCCTTTAGTGAGGTTAATTTTGGAAGAAAACCCCTTTGTGGGGGATAATACTGCCATTTTTAACCCAACTATCTAGGGCTAATTTTTAGCACCTAGCTCATTTACGAGGCTAATTTTAGAGTTAACCGCCTATGTAGAGTTAATTTTGACACTTAAACTCCTATTCGTGGGGCTATGTTGAGTGAAATCTTTACAGTTTCACTTTAGTTCGAAACTACAGGGGGGTAAATATCTACTTTTGAAGTACAAGGGGTAAAGTGAAAATGAGCCTAACCACAGGGGGTAAAATGTAATTAACCCTTTTTATTTTGTTATCATTTTTTTTAATCACAAACAGTATAAAGCATTTTATATCATCAGAACAAAGCAGATTCCAAGTGGAACCAGTACAGCTTCAGATAAAAAAAAATACATGAGAAAAACAACAAAACAAGACCCAAAGATATCTCAAATTGTGGCACCGACAAAAAGCTGGGACTGAGGAGAAAATGCCAAATAACACTATACAAAGAATCACCTCAAAAGCACCTCAGTTGCAACAATAGGCTATTCAAACTCCAAATATGACAAAACAACATGCCGATACTTGTGGATATGGTTAGATTTTGAAAATTTACTAAACGTGCTGATATT